>CM057452.1:332483928-333773571 GCA_016271365.2 Neoceratodus forsteri | reverse complement strand
GTCTTCCAAGTAGCTGCCTGACATATCTCCAAGATAGGGATGTCTCTAGCAGCAGCTAGAGAATGCACGCTGTACCTCTGAGTAGAGTGAGCCCTCAGGCCAGAGGGGAACCTTACCCAGCTTTTGACAGCAAAATTGGATACAAGAAACGATCCACCTGGCAATGGATCTTTAGTGGCAGGTCTCCTTTCCCAACCTCACCATAAGTGAGAAACAGTTGGAGAGAGTCAAACCTGTGACCCTTGGTATGCTCTATGTAGTAACTTAGGGCCCTCTTAACATCTAAGCTGTGCAGCCTCCTCTCACCAGAGGAGGAATGGTCAGTGAAGAACACTGGGAGTGAAATAGATTGGTTAAGGTGGAAATCTGAAACCACCTTAGGCAAAACTTCCTGTTAGTCCTGAGGACCACTTTATCCCTGTGAAAGGAAATAAAGTCAGTTTCTACTGATAAAGCCTGTAACTCACTTATCGCCTGGCAGAAGTGATGGCTACCAAAATACAGTTTTCCAAGTCAATACTTAAGCTCTGCCGAAGACAGAGGCTCAAAGGGGTTGCATTAGCTGAGCAATGCATACATTAAGATCCCAAGCCAGAGCAGGGTCCCTGAATGGAGGATTGTGTGAAGCAATCCTTTAAAAAACTTGGAAATACAGGATGAGCAGAGAGAGAAGAGGCTTCCCTGCTGAAATGAAGGCAGAGACAGCAGCCAAGTGCACTTTCAGGGTAGCTGGTCTCAGTCCCAAAGAATTAAGATGGACCATGTAGTCCAATACAGTAGGTAGATCAGCAGATTCTGGGAAACATGCTTCCAGAACACCATATGGAAAACCTTTTCCACTTGGAGTTATAGGTAGCCCTGGTGGAAGGCTTCCTAGCAGCCTTCAGGATTTCGAGAACACTTTGAGAAAGTTGCAAATCGGCAACCTCTAACTGCTCAAGAGCCAAGCCTTGAGGTAGAGGGATTTGAGTTTCGGATACCAAACTCTCCCCTGAGCACAGGTTAACAGATTGTGGTTCCTGGGGAGACACAGGGGAAGATGGACTGCTAAGGACAGAAGGAGGGTACCAGGCTGCCTGGCCCAGTCTGGAGCAATCAGGATCATTTTGCAGGGCTGAGACCTGACTTTGACTAGTACTTTGAACAGGAGAGGAAGGGGAAGGCATAAAAACTTCCTTCCCAATCGAGGAGAAAGGCATCCAGGGAACTGAGCCCAACACTGGGGACCTGAAACAAAACAGTGAAGTTGATAATTGTCTGGGGCTGCGAAAAGATCTATCTGAGGAGTGCCCATCTGTAAACACTATCCCCAGTACTAGGGGATCCAGTGACCATTCGTGATGGCCCTGGGAAATCCTGCTGAGGGCATCTGCCAGGACATTGTCCTTGCCTGGGAGGTGAACTGCTATGAGGGAAGTGTTCAGGGAGTAAGCCAGAGACCACAACTTCATTGCCTCGGTGCACAAGGCCGAAGACCGAGTGCCCCTTGTTTGTTGATGTACCACATTGTAGTGGTGTTGTCTGTTCTGACCTGTACTACCTTGTTCTGAACAGATGCAGAGAAAACCTGAAGTGCTAGAAAACAGCTCTGAGTTCAACAGATTGATGTGGAGCAGAGATTCCTGAGGGACCATAATCCCTGGGTGGAGAGGTCGCCCATGAGCTCCCCATCCCAAAAGGGATGCATCTGTAGTAAGGGTCAAGGAATGGGACAGAGGGATGAAAGGCACCCCTGTCTCAGATTGCTCTGATCCTGCCACCACTGAAGGGCCTGGATCAGGGTTTGAGTCACTGGGATAAACTTGGATAGAGGATCTCTTCTTTGAGACCAGAAAGCTCTCAAATGGAACTGAATGTCCCTCATCTGAAATCTTGCTCCTTGCACCACAGCTGTGGAGGTAGCCATGTGCCCTAGGAGCTTCAGGAAATGCCTTGCTGGTCGAGAAACCTGCAGAGTGAAGGAGGCGGCCAGGGCCACTAAGGCCTTACCCTTTCCAAGGAAGGAAGGCTCTGGCCTGCTTTGTATCCAGTTCTGCGCCTATAAAGGTGAGTACTTGGACAGGTTCCAAACTGACTTTGGAAGATTGAGAAGAAATCCCAGAGAGGTAAGCAGCTGCTGGATAACTAGCAGTGTGATTTGATCTGGTCTGGAGACTGACCCACAATGAGCCAGTCGTCCAGGTAGGGAAAATGGCAATATTTTGCCTTCTTAGGTGAGTGACTGCTACTGCCAGACACTTTTGTGAACACCCTTGGGGCAGAAGTGAGGCCAAGGGCATTGCTCTGAACTGATAATGGCCTGAGGGCAGTTCGAATCTGAGGTACTTTTGATGGGAGCTTCTGATAAGAACATGAAAGTAGGCATCTTTGAGGTCCAGGGAGGCTAGCCAGTCCCTGGCCTTAGGGAGGGTAAATCATTCCCAGTGTCACCATTTTGAACTTTGGCTTTAAAAGGTGCTTGTTTAGATATCTTAGATCCAGGATAGGCCGCCACTCTCCTGTCTTTTTGGGGTAAGGGTACCTGGAGTACAGACCCTTGCCCTGGTGAAGGGAGAAACCTTTTCTACAGCTCTGAGAGCCAGGAGGGTTGAGACTTCTGTTTCCAAAGCAAGAGTCTCTAAAGGTTTGTAGGTGGAAAAGATCTGGCTCTCATCTTTGGAAATTTCTTGAAGCTGAGAACTAGACCCTGGCTCACTACTTCAGGACCCACCTGTCTGAAGTTAAAGACTGCCAGTCCTGGACGAAGTGAGCCAACCTGCCCCTACAGGTAGTGGAGACGACCCTAGGCATCCCATCAGGGTGCCTGTTTGGCAGGGGCTTTAGGCTGAGGGGTGGGAGCAGGCCTGCTCGAACCCATCTGCCTCTCCCTCTCCCTCTGAAGAACCCCCTCTGTACATAGGCTGAAGAGGAGGGGGCCTGAGTCTGGTAAAAAGCTTGTGAAAAGGCCTACCCCTACCCCTGGGGCTGCCTCTGAGGAGTGGCTTGCCGTTCCTTGGCTTGTGTACCCTGTAAGTGGTTCTATATTCATCCATTTTCTTCATATAATTCTCTGTCTGTTCCCAAACAGAGAATTTCCCACCACAGGAAAATCCATAGCCTTAGACTGGGTATCCTGTGACAAAGAGGTACACCTGAGCCAGGCCAATTCGGAAAAGCCACAGATGTAGCCATGACTCTAGAGGATACATCATTAGAATCCACTGCAACATGGAATTGCACCTTAGATGCCTCAATACCATCAAGGGGTCACCTGCTCCAGCTCCTTTAAGTAGCTGGAAGGACCTGTTTGGCTAAGGCCATGACAGTATCCCATCTAGATTTCTGGTATCTTGCAACATAAGCCATATAGTTAGCTTGTCTGAGTCCCAAGGATGCTGCCATGTATTGTTTTGGCCATGGCATCAATCTTCCTGGAATCCTTGTCAGGAGGATGTGAAGCCAGTGGAATATTAGCTTTATCACAGGCTGCAGCCTGAAATACCCAACATGACTGCATTGCTGTGAAAGAAAATCTGTATCAGGACCTGACAAAGTGTACCTCCTGTCCATCTTTTTATCCACAGGAGGCACAGAATTAGGAGCTTTTAACATTTTTATTGTTTGTTTTCTAAAGGATTTATGTAAAGGGATGGACAACCTCCTGGACTCTGGGATATCCATCATCTCCACATAGTCAGGCTCCTCTTGCTCATCTAAAGCCTCCTCTAAGGGAAGCTGGAGGGTCTCAGCAACTTTTTTATAAAACAAAAAATGAGAAGGGGACTCAGAAAGCCTAGGGGGAGACTCACCTGAAGGTCTGTCTGGGGAGATGTCCGGTTCAATGGGCACATCCAGACTTTCAAAGTCACATTCACACTGATCATAATCCTCATCCCCCTCCTCTGGTTCATAGAACTCTTCTATATCATAATCCTGAACCACTGGAACCGACCGAACCGACCTTTTGCCAGACAGTGGCGGTTCAGAGGGAACCGGGGACAGGGACTGGACAATCTGTATTGCCCTGGCTATCTCAGCAGCAGTTGGAGAAGGAATTTTGGACTCCAAACCTGCTGATTTTTTAGATTTCTTTGCTGGAACTGGCTCCTCAGAGCCAGCTTTTCGTTTGCCCGAGGAAGTCTCGCCCTGGTCAGAGGGCACTCCCTCCGGTTCGGTTGGCACCGAACCGGGCTGGCCATCCGGGTCAGCGGACTTTTTGGCCTCTTGTTCCCTGAGCCTGCCCACTCTCTTGTCCAGGGTGGCTGCAGGGAAATTTTTACAAATCTGGCAGTCTGAATTGAGGTGGTCAAACCCCAGACAATAAACACATGTAGTGTGTGGGTCAGCCTTGGCAAAGGCTTCCCCTCGGACACTACAGTGTTGAAACCCAGTGGGCCCAGTTTTTCTTTTGGGTTTCTCAGACATGATGCCAGCCTAACCAACCAACTTGCCCTTTTGATGGCAGTGCCAGGCAAGACACCCTTATCGGTTCCAAACCGTGTCACGGGTCGTGGAAAAAACCGTAATGAAATCCATTTTTTAGAACCGATAAGAACCAGGAACCGCACTCTAAAAAGCCTTAAAAGGCTTTAAACTTGTATTCAAATACAACTCAATCGGTTCAACCGAACCGATAATACTTTACAAGTTCCACACAGAAAAAACCCTATCTATTACTTACGATTACCATAGACAGAGCCTGAACCGATCGGTTTTGCGGTTAAAATAATGAAATCGCGGTTAAATTCAACCGAGAAATAGCGCTTTAAACCGAAGAAATGAACCGAGCAACAGGAGGAATCTCCAGAGCGACTGTTCAGTGAGGTGGAGTAAAGAATCTGACGGTTTCGGTTTGAAACCAGCCAAACAGAGCTTCTGAACCGAGCTCGCGCTCTAAGCTCCATGCTCTGCATGGAAGTTAACTCTTTCACCTCCGGAGCAGTTCTAAGGCTGGGGCAGACTGCAATAGTCATAATATAGCAAGACTTCATATTGTCTGAAAAACAATTGGAGATAAAAAAGAAATCATAGAATCATTTTGTTTAACAAAATTTAATCTAAATTTTTGACTCATCAAAGTAGCCACCTTTTGCAGATATACTGTAACCGCCAAACACACTCGTGGCATTCTTCCTACAATGGACATCAAATACTGTTCGGGAAGTTCTTCCCAACACTGTTGCAGAAGTTCCCACAAATGTGTTGCACTTGTAGGTTGCTTTGCTTTCACCTTCTGTCCAGTTCATCCCAAACCAGCTCGATGGGGTTTAAGTCTGAGACTGTGCTGGCCATTCCATGATTTGAAGCCTATCGCTTGTTCTTTCCTCGAAGGTAGTTCTGACATAGCCTGGAGGTATGTTTTGGGTCATTATCTTGCTGTAGGATGAACCCCTGACCAACTAGCGTAGACCAGAGGGTATTGCATGGCGCTGCAAAATGCTGTGGTAGCCCTTTTGGTTCAGGGTGCCAGTCACTCTGTGCTGTTGTCCTGTGACCCGCCTATCACGCAAGCTGTTGACTCTCAGAAACTTGTCTTCTGATTCTGTTGTGGCTTTGGGTCTGCCAGACCTCTTCCTGTCAGAGTTTCCTCCAGTTTCCAAGTGCCTTTTGATGGTGTAGGAAACTGTACTCACTGACACCTCTAGCAGTTTACCGCTTACCTTTGTACCATTTCAGGTTATTCACTGGACTGGAATTGCTTAAATTTCAAAAAAAGCTGGAAAAATGGGGGTGTTCTAAAACTTTTGACCGGTAGTGTAACATTGTTCTTGCAGAGACACTGTGGCTCCTGTATATCAACATATGCCTAGGCAATCACAGAGTGTCTGCCCTGTCCTGTGGGTAGGAAAGTACATCCCTTCCAAGACCACCCCTATGTACTGCAGTCTTTGCCACAGAATCAACACAGAACTTTGGCACATTCACTGCAACGCCAAGTCGTCAAACAACTGCCGTGTCTGAAACAGGTTGTGTAGCAGAGGTTCCCTGGAGCTGGCCTTCAGAAGCTAGTTGTCCAGATAGGGGAATATATACAGGTCTTTCCTGTGAAGGACTGCTGCTACTACTGCCAAGCATTTGGTGAAGAACTGTGGAACAGAAGACAAGCCAAGGGCAATACTCTGAACTGATAGTGTTCTCCCTCCAGTGTAAAGTGGAGGTATTGTCTGGGGGATTTCCTGATCTTTACATGAAGGGAGACCAGTGCTTGCAGGGATAACATTCAAAACTTTTTTATATTCAGTATACAGGTTGAAATAAATTGTGCAGGACAATAATGGCCATATCGGCTAAAGAACCCGATTCCCTGAGATCCAACAAAACATGCAGATCTCCTGTCCACTCTGGGACTAGGAATGATCGGGAATAGAAGCCTTTGTTTCTCTACTGAGAAGGAACCAGTTCTATGGCTTGTTTTGGGAATAAAGACTGAACTTCTTTCTTCAGAAGGGACAAATGGCCTGGAGGATAAAAGGAAGGAGGTGAAGGATGATCTAGAGGGATTTGTGAAAGCTCCAGAGCATGCCCCCTTGCAAGTATCTCCATAATCCACTTGTCCATAGTGATTTCTCACCACTGCTTCAGATGCAGTGAGATCCTGCCCCCCCTCCACATTCACCCCTGGAGTTCACAGCTGACATTGGGAGAGGGACAGAAGAGAGTCAGGCAGGGCCACCGGAAAAGACTCCTTTAGCTGCTTTTTGGAAGGAGGCCACCTCCTCTACCAAGGCTGATAGGCACGAGTTCCTCGGGCAGAAGGCAAACAAAAGGAGCCCTGACCATGACCTCTAGCAGGAGTGGGATACAGGAACTTGACAGATCTTAGACTCATTTTTGAAGTCTGAAGGCAGAGGGTCTGGAAGGGAAAATTTACCTGTTCACTGACGACACTAAGCTCTGCAACAGGGTGGACACACCAGGGGGAGTGCATAGAATGATGGGAGATCTAAGGAAGCTGGAGGATTAGTCAAGGGATTGGCAGCTAGATTTCAATGTGAAAAAGAGCAAGATAATGCACATAGGGCACAAAATCCAGGAGCTAATATATCAACTGGGGGATAAATAGCATGCTCCATGTAAGAAAGAGACTGGGGGGATCATCTCTGATGACCTCAAGGTAGGTAGACAGTGTGATAAGCCGGCAGGAAAGGCAAACAGGATGCTGGGATGCATAGGCAGGGGAATCACCAGCAGAATAAGGGAGGCAATAATTTGGTACGCGGTTAGAATAGCATGTCCTGAACAGCGCCGTCTAAACAGCGGTGTCAGGACTGCATATTGCCTAAATAGAGACAGGGATAGAAGAAAAAATTACTGACCACAGTAATCTTGTTTCTTCTCATGGAGTCTTACTGTATTCTGACCATATGCAGTTGACCGACTGGTTCAGCTGCCCTGGAGAGTTAAGAATTATACCCTATGCAAATGCACAGAACGTTGAGCATGAGCTCAGTTTTCAAACCGCTGTCCTCAATACATTCTATGTAACTGACCAGATTCTTATGTAGCTACTAATAAGAAATGTCAAATAAAAATAAACCATAACTATAACTAACACCCCAAAGGTAAAAACACACAACAATAGAGCATAAAGAAGACTCAGGTCACTGATGCCCAGAAAAAACACCACCCACTGGTGGGTACAGGAATTAACAACTGGAGTACAGAGACCCCGCTTCCTTAGGTTCCAGAAGAGAGGCAGGGTGGGTAATCAGAATACAGCAAGACCTCATTAGAAGAAAACTATTACTATGGTAAGTAATTTTTTCTTCAAATAACATGAAGTCTTGCTGTACTCTGACAATATGCAGATGACCAAGTAGCGCCCCATGGAGGTGGGCACAGAACCTGCTTCGGGAATAGGCTCTGCAATACTGCTATGCCAAACCTGGCTTCACTCCTGGCCTGGGTGTCCAGGCAGTAGTGCTTGGTGAATGTGTGAAGTTTTCCAGGTAGCTCTCTTTAAATTTGTCAAGCAGGGGGATATCCCTGGCAGCTGCTATGGAACCAGCTATCCCCTTGTAGAGTGAGTCCTCTGGCCCACTGGTGGCTTCTTATCTAGTTTGCCATAACAAAACTGGATGCATGCCACAATCCATTTGGAAATGGTCCTCTTTGTGGCTGACTTGCCTTTACCTACCTCACCATGGGTAAGGAACAACTGAGTACAGTACTTCCTATGGTCTTTTGTTCTGTCCATATAATAGCTGATGGACCTTTTTCAAGTTCAAGTTTATTGTAGGAAAACGTCATTGAGCAAGATCATTCACAAGGAGGTCCTTTGACACAGACAGGTAGTTACAGATTGCATAATCGAAAAAACAGTACAAATTCAAGTACAGAATTATGGGCAAGCATTAACATGTTGCCTAAAAATGAAATTTTTACATCCAAGCTATGCAGCCTACATTCACCTGAACTGGAATGATCAGTTAAAAAGACAGGCAATGTTATGGACTGATTTAAATGGAAGTCAAAGACTACTTTGGTGAGGAACTTCCTATTAGTTTGTAGAACAATCTTGTCCCTGTGAGGGGCAATGTAGTTGGGTTCTACTGACAGGGCCTGAAGCTCACTGATCCTCCTGGCAGAGGTGATGGCCACCAAAAACAGTCTTCCATGTCAGGAATTTGAGTTCTGCTGAGGACATGGGTTCAAAAGGGGGTTGCATAAGCTGAGCTATGCAGATGTTCAGGTCCCAGGAAGGGGTAGGCTCCCTTTGAGGAGGATGAAGATGGAGCAACCCCATGAAGAACATCTTAAAAATAGGATGGGCAGCTAGGGAAGGGCCCTTCCCGGCTGACCAATAGGCAGAAACAGCTGCCAAGTCCACCTTCAGGGTGGAGGGCTGCAGGCTCAGGGATTGAAGGTGAACTAAGTAATCCAACAGGACTGCCTGTTCAGCCTCCTGTGGGTCCATGTCCTTCTGGGAACACCAGATGGAGAATCTCTTCCATTTGGAAGTGTAAGTCCTCCTAGTGGAAGGCTTCCTAGAAACCCTAAGGATGTCCAGGACTCCTTCTGAGAGATGCAGGCCTGCATACTCCAAGTCTTCAAGAACCAAGCCTCGAGTCAGAGGGACTCAAGGCTGGGGTACAGAATCTTCCCTGGGAGGATGTCAGCAGGTTGTGCCTCCTGGGGAGGCAAATTGGTCTGGCCACTGACAGGGACAACAGCATCAAGTACCATGTCTGTCTGGCCCAATCCATAGCAATCAGAACCATAGTGGCTGGCTGAGCCTTGAGTTTGATTAGAACTCTGGGTATCAGAGGGGATGGAGGAAAGGCATACAGAAATTTGCTTGACCAGTTCAGAAGCAGTGCATCCAGAGGAACTGATCCCAGTGCTGGGGGCCTGCAAGAGAACTAGATAAGCTGATGATTGTCTGGGGCTGCAAAGAGAACTAGCTCTGGAGTGCCCCATCTTCTGAAGATCATCGACAGGATTTGTCTGTTCAGGGTCCATTCGTAATGACCCTGGTTGATTCTGCTGAGAGCATCTGCCCGGACATTGTCCTTCCCTGGCAGGTGGACAGCTAATAGGGAGATGTTTAGGGAGTAAGCCAGATTCCAGATCTTCTTGGCCTATGTGCACAGCTCTGAGGACATTGTTCCTCCCTGTTTGTTGATGTAGTACATGGTGGTGGTGTTGTCTGTTCTGACCTGCACCACCTTGCCCTGTAGCATCTTGGTGAATGACCAAAGTGCTAGGAACACTGCTCTGAGCTCCAGCAGATTTATGTGCAGGAGAGACTCCTGCTGGACCCATGTTCCATGAGCAGTGCATTCCCCTAGGTGAGCTCCCCACCATAGTAGTGATGCATCTGTGGTCAGCACTACTGAAAAAGCTTGTTGCAGAAAAGGGACTCCTGCCCTGAGGTTGCCCCTGTCCTGCCACCATTGTAGTGCTTGCAGCAAAATGGTGGTTACTGGTATTAGTTTGGACAGAGAATCCTTCTTCTGGTACCAAAAGGGCCTCAGGTGGAATTGGATGTCCATCATCTGAAATCTGGCCCCTGGGACTAATGCTGTGGTAGCAGCCATGTGGCCCAGGAGCTGTAGGAAGTACCTCGCTTGGTGAAGAACCTGAACAGAGAAGAACCCTGCCAACTGAACCAGGGCATCTGCCCTTCCTGGAGGCAGGATGGCCTTAGCCTGAACCAAGTCCGGCTCTACTCCTATGAAATCTAGGATCTGGACAGGTTTCAGAACTGATTTCTTGAGATTCGCCAGGAACCCCAAGGATTGGAGGGTATCCTCTGTGTGAGGTCAGGCTTCTCTACCTGTTGGAGGAGTGTCCCACTACCAACCAGTCGTCCAGGTAGGGATAAACAGTGACCTGCGTCTCTCAGATGTGCCACGACTACTGCCATGCACTCTGTGAAGGCCCCTGGAGCAGATGTCAGTCCGAAGGGCATGGCCCTCAACTGGTAATGACCTGAAAGCAGTCTGAATCTGACATATTTTCTGTGAGAATGTCGGATGGTAATGTGAAAATAAGCATCCTTTAGATCTAGGGATGCTAGCCAATCCCCTTGTCTGACCATAGGTAAAATGATAGCTAGAGTGACTATCTTGAGCTCTGGCTTTGTTAGGTGCTTGTTGAGGTGTCTCAGATGTAGTATGGACTGCCACTCCTCATTTCTCTTCAGGGTTAAGATGTACCTTGAGTACAACCACTTTCCTTTGTGCTGTGAAAGAACAGGCTTCACTGCCTTGATCTGAAGTAGGGTGGAAACCTCTGCCTCCAACAGGGCTGTTTCTGAGGGGGTAGCAAGTTTGAATGATCTTGCTCCTGTTTTTGGGAACAACTTGAAACTGAGAGCAAGACCCTGGCCTATTACCTCCAGGACCCACCTGTCTGAAGTGATGGACTGCCAGGCCTGAAGGTAATAGGCCAGCCTGCCCCCTACTGGTAGTGGGAGAGACGGCCCGGACAGACACCTCAAGGTGTCTGTTTAGAGGGTGTAGTAGACTGAGAGGTGGACCCAGCACAGCCAGTGCCTCTTCTACCTCTGCCTTTAAAGTTACCCCTAAGCTGTTGGTAGGAAGGAAAGGCCTGAGCCTGATAGAAAGGTCTGTGGTAAGGCCTACTTCTGCCTCCTCTACTCTGCTACTTTGAGGGGTGGCAGCCTTTTCTTTGGCAGGCGCATTCTTGTAGGCTACCCTGTACTCATTCATCTTCTTCATATGTGCCTCTGTTTGTTCCCCAAACAAGGAATTTTGTGCCGGGGAAAATCAATGGCATTGTTCTGAGTGTCATGGGAGAGATTTGTACATCTCAGCCATGAAAACCTCCTGAGGTTAATGGCCAAAGCCACTGAATGGGAGGCTGCATCACTGGCATCCACTGCCATGTGGAACTGACATTTGGATGATTTGAACCCCCTTACTGACGAGCTCCTGTAAATCTGCTGCCACTTCAGGAGGAGCAGTCTTAGCCAACTGTCCCACTGATTCCCAGAGGGACTTCTGGTATCTAGACACGTAGTCCATGTAAGATGCCTGCCTGATACCCAGGGAGGCAGCCAGATACACTTTCTTTGCTAAGGAATCAATTTTCCTTGAATCCTTATCAGGAGGGTGAGAAGCAAGCAGGGTACCAGCTTTCTCACAAGTAGCAGCTTGTACTATCCCCACATGACTGCAGTGGCTACTTAAGAATTCAGTGCCATTGCCAGCAAGCACATATTTCCTATCCATTTGCTTGTCCACTGGTGGGACAGAACTTGGGGTCTGAAGGATTCTTGTGGTCTGTTTCTTGAGAGACTTATGAATGGGAATCATAAGCCCCTGAGAGACAGAGAGATCCATCATCTCCTTGTAGTCATCTTCCTCCTCCTCCTTTCCTCTGGTCTCCTGCACAGACAACTGTAATGTCTCTGCTACCTGCCTCATGAATGTAAAGTGGGAGGTAGAATCTTAAGCAAAGTGAGGGGGAGACCAACTGAGGATGCTCAGGGGAAACCTCAGGTTCAACCGGTTCACCCAGCTCATCCTCTTCTCCATAATCCTCATACTCCTGACTCACAAAACTCCTCTGGGTGCACAGAGCCTAATGGAAACGAACAGACAGGCACCTGAACCAAGGTATGGGTTATCGGTCGCTGAGCCGGTTCACCCCAACTGGGCTGCAACGACTGAACAATACGGATAGCTTTTGCAGTTTCCTCAGTGGTTAGAGCTGCAACCGCCTGCTTATGTGGTTCTGAACTGCTTTTCCTAGTCTTTTTGCAGGGCCATATCAGGTGCTGAATCTGCTGGCCTCCCCACGAGGTTTCCCCTAGTCCGAGATCTCGGTCTCTGGTTCAACCAGTTTGTCTTAGAACCGGACCGGACCTCATTGGAAGACTTCTCTGCCATTCCATCCCTCAGTTTACCTAAACATCTATCAAGGGTAGACTGAGGAAAATTTTTACAAATTTCGCAGTCTGTCTGTAGATGGTCAAACCCTAGGCAGTACAGACACACTAAGTGCAGATCAGCCTTAGCTAATTGCTCCCTGCACTCAGTGCAGTTGAAACCCAGTGGGACCATTTTTTCTCTTGAGTTTCAGTGACATAACCCTCACAGATTTTAGCGCTTAACCAAGTGGCTTACTTAGACCCAGTTAAGCAAAGCCAATAAAATACCTTTTATCCGAAGTGGCTCAGTCAGGCCCGGATAAGGAACATTTTAATAACTGTATTTATCTCTGGTGGCTTTAGTTAGGCTGGGTAAAAAAGAGAGACAAAGTTTTTAGCAGCAGACTGTTCAGCGCAAACCAAGAAAAGTCTGTTTTTTTAGTCCAAAACTTTGAACCGGATCCCCAAATGCAAACAGAAAACACTAAAAAAAAATAAAACTTAACCTCAAGAAATGAAAAGAAGACTTTCAGTTTCCTCCCAGTCATGAAGAACTGTTCAGAAACCGAAAACTTATTGAAAATGAAGTAAACCTAAACTAGTCTAACCTGTAACCAAAGCACAGAGGTTTGAAAACTAAAAGAAAATAAACGATAGTTTGAAAACTGTCGAAATTTGAAATTCAACCAAAGAAGTTAAGGAGCAGTCTCCAAGGCGTCTTCACAGGTGAGCAGAGTAAAGAAGAAAAAATTACTCACCTTAGTAATCTTGTTTCTTCCAATGTATTCTTCCATATTCATAACCCTCTGCAGTTAGCCTGCTCAATAGAACTGCCCAGAGAATGGAACTATGTGCTAATGATGGAATCATTGGCACATGACAATTATTCAAACTGCTGCCCTCATCTGCTGCACATTCTATCATCATCTCAGGTTTCGAGGAAGCCCACAAGGCAACCTATAAAATTACTCAAAGCTAACACACTGCTTGATACAAACAACTATAGTCTATACCTACACGCTACAGCTAATACTAATGATTATGGTATCAGACGTACCTTAAAATGACCAGAATCACCTGGGAAAAAGGAAGGTAAAATAAAACCCCACAGGATTAAAGTGTGTGTGCCTGTGTTTGTGATTGTCAGGTAAGACCATTCAGAGGCTCTGGTTCAGGAAGGGGAGGTAGGGAGGAGGGAGGGAGAGTTATGAATATGGAAGAACACATTGGAAGAAACAAGATTACCGTACTACGGTGAGTAATTTTTTCTTCTAACTCCATGTATTCTTCTCATATTCATAACTCTGTGCAGACTTCAAAGCAGTACCTTTGGAGGTGGGCAGAGTGGACTGCAAGTCCAAATTATAATGTTTAGTAAAGGTGTGTACTATTCTCCAGGTGGCTGCTTTACAGATCTCCACTAAAGGGTTATCTCTAGAAGCTGCTATAGAAGCAGCTGTACCCCTAGTAGAGTGGGCCCTGAGGCCTGCTGGGGGCCTGATTTCCACTTTTTGTGTAACAAAACTGAATGCACTGTACTATCCAGTGAAAGACTGATCTATTGGAGGCTGGGGTGCCCTTTCCCACATCCCCATAAGTGAAAAAAAGTTGTTGTTTATCACCTCTGTGATCTTTGGTGTAGGTCAGAGAAGTAACTCAATGCCATTTTTACATCAAGACTATGTAGTATGCGCTCTCCTGAGCCGGCATGTTCTGTGAAGAAGACTGGCAGTGTCATGGACTGATTCAAGTTGAAATCAGAAACCACCTTAGGGAGAAACATCCTATTAGTTCTAAGTACTTCTTTATCATTATGGAAAGATAAATAATCCTTTTCCACACATAATGCTCGGAATTCACTTATTCTCCTAGCAGAAGTGACTGCTACCAAAAACATAGTTTTCCATGTGATATACTGTAAGTGTGCAGAAGACATTAGCTTGAATGGAGGTTTCATGAGCTGTGCAATGCAAATGTTCAGATCCCATACTGGAACTGGTTCCTTAATAGGAGGGTACAAGTGACATAGCCCTTTAAAGAACTTTTTGAAAATGGGATTAGAAGCAAGGGAAACAGTTTTCCTGCAGAAATAAAAGCTGAAATTGATACCAAATGCACCTTCAGAGATGTATGTTTCAAACCTTGTGAGTACAAATCAATAAGATATTCTAGTTAGCCCCTCACCCCTGCCTTTTTGCCAAAACGACAGGTGGCATGCTGTTGGCGCTGGCAGCAATACCTGGTGGGGACCTGGGTTCAGGGAGGATGAGGTTACTCAGCACAGGGGGACATAGGTTTGGCTATTCTGCACAGGGGCACCCAAGTAAATCTGAACACAGGAAGCAATAACTGTAATGTCCAGAACCAGGAATGGGATTTTACAGTGTGGCTTTTATTCACTACTAGCTGAACACAGCAAAGCATAGATGGACCCCCATGGGGCTACATTTACTAGTAATGCAGATTAGAGACTACTACGTGGTCCACTTGAAGAATGAACCAATTCTACTGTTTTCAGGCTCTGGACCCACCAGGCACACAGCCTGGGCTTGCATGCGCTTTGGGTACACAGCCCGACTGGCCCGGCTCCCCTGCCGGCTACTTGATCGGTGGTCCATTGGAAGAATTAACCCATTTTCTTGTTGTGGCTCCCCACACCACTTAGAGTCTGCGACTTCTAGAGAGATTTCCTCCTTACTTTTTCTGACTCCCATCTCACAAAGAGAATTCTTTACACTTGTTGTGGCTCCCCACACCACTTAGAGTCTGTGACTCCTAGAGAGATTTTCCCATTTGCGACCCACGTCTGGGTACTTCCCTCATCACTGGCCAAGCACATGAGGCAAGTAGCAATCACAGCAGAAACTGTAGAGGTGAACCTGGTTACTAAAGATGGGGTGTTCCACCTCCAGCTCCCACAGCCCATACCGGCCATTTCTCTGGAAAAACTGAAACTTCTGAATGTAGATTAAATGGTGGATGAACTGTCGCATCCCCTCTACAATATTACTTGAATTCACACAGCACTCTAGCTTTTGACACTACTCCATTTGTTTGACCTAGTCCTATAGGCTTCCCAAATAGTAGTTCAATTCCTAGATTTCTTCACATATCCTATGCTGAAGAAACACATTTTTTGCCCTCTCATATTAGAGCAAACACTCACCCTTTTGTTGCAGGTGCCCCACAGGCGAATCACCACTCATACAACTTTCCAAACACAGGCTGAACTGAAATAGGCAGCTTTTTACTTCTCCTTGCAGAATTAAGGGGATTGCCCCTGGAATCTACATGGGGATCTTTATATCCCCCCCCCCCGGAGGGAGGGGCACTGAGACCCAAACAGCGGTCTCCACCACTTGAACTGATTCCTAAAAACCAAACTGCAGACTGAACCCTTCTTATTTGAAAGCAAACAGGAGACTGACTACTTTGAAAACTCCCAACGTTCTATCTAACTCCCTCTGCTGCAGATTCCAATGTGGCGTATGCAGCTGCGAAAGTTCTATTGGTGATGTCGTCCCTCAGTCTCAGCTGAGACTGAGGACAGAGTGAGACAGCGTGAAACCCATTTAACTCGAGTTTTACAAGCTGCCTTCCCTGCCTACCACTAGGTCTTACTGGGATTCTAGTAACCCCGGGTAACAAGGGGTTACACTAGTAGCACGGGAATTTCTGCCAGGGAGGAAGAAATATGTTTGGCATCACACCAAATAGAAAACCTTTTCCATTTTGCATTATAGATTTTCTTAGTAGATGTTTTTTTTGTTATGTTCTTTTAGGATATCCAGAACAGCTTGGGGAAGCTGTAAGTTTGCAAACTCTTAAGTCCTCAACAGCCAGGCCATGAGCCTGAGAGACCTGAGGTTCAGATATAGGATCTTCCCTTGGTGGAAAGTTAAAAGATTGTGCCTCCTGGGTAGGAGGACTGGTGTGGACACTGACATTGACAGCAGAAGGGGGTACCATGGCTGTCTGGCCCAGTCTGGTGCTATCAGTATCATGGACACAGGCTGTGACCCGAGTTTGAGTAGCACCCTGAAGATGAGAGGAAGCCATATACTGTAGATGCTTTCCTGACCAGTCCAGGACCAGGACGTCCAGGGGGACTGTACCCCAGACTGGTGGCCTGCAACAAAACAGGGGCAACATGTGATTTTCATGAGAGGCAAAGAGATCTACCTCTGGAGTGCCCCATTGTCTGAACACTGAGTCCAATACCTGTCTCTTCAGAGACCATTCGTGATGTGCTTGGTTGATCCTGCTTAAGGCATCTGCCAGGGTATTGTCCCTGCCTGGTACATGAATGGCTTGCAAAGAAGCCTTTAGAGAGTAAGCCAGTTCACAGATTTTCATGGCCTCTGTGCACAGGGGATCCAACCTTGTTCCCCCTTGCTTGTTTATTTAAAACATTGTAGTGGTGTTGTCTGTTCTGACCTGCACCACCTTGCCCTGTATTAACTGGGAAAAACTTTTTAGAGCTAGAAATACTGCTCGAACTCTAGCAGATTGATGTGGAGGAGAGACTCCACACCTGACCAACTACCATGGGTAGTGTGCTCTCCTATATGAGCACCTCATCCTAACAGAGAAGCATCTGTTGTAAGAATGACTGAGGGATTTTCCCTCAGAAACGTAACTCCTGCCCTTAAATTGTGGACATCTGTCCACCACTGTATGGACTGCATCACAAATTTTGTTACAGCACTCATTTTTGACATATGGTCTTTTCTTTGGCACCAGTGTGTCCGTAGATGAAACTGAATGTCTCTCATTCGAAGTCTTGCTCCCAAGACCACTCCTGTTGCTGCAGCCATGTGTTCTAGTATTTGCAAGTATCTTCTTGTAGGGCATGGCTTTCCCAACTTGAATGAGGCAATCAGTTGCAGTATAGACTGAACCCAGTCCTCTGGAAGAAAAGCTCTTCATTTTAAAGTATTCAGTTCTGCTCCGATGAAATGCAGGACATGAACCCGTATGAGAATGGACTTTTTCTAGTTTAGCAGGAATTCCAGAGAATGTAACAGATTTTTTGTTATTTCCAGGTGTGCTTGCACCTGCTGAAATGACTGTCCCACTATTAGCCAGTCGTCAAGATAAGGAAAAACTATAACTCCTAGTTTGCATAGGAATGTTACTACCACTGCCATGCATTATGTGAATACCCTTGGTGTTGAGGTGAGACCAAAGGGCAGAGCTGAGAACTGGTAATGACTTGAAAGGAGTCTGAACCTGACATATTTTTTGTGAGACTTTCTTATAGGGATGTGGAAATAGGCATCTTTTAAATCTAGAGATGCCAGCCAGTCTCCTTGCTGGATGACAGGTAAAATTATAGATAAGGTCACCATCCTGAACTTTGGCTTTTCCAGGTATTTGTTCAGATGCCTTGGGTCCAGAATAGAATGCCACTCCCCATTTTTCTTTTTGGTAAGAAAATACTGGGAGTAAAACCCTCTGCTCTCTGAAGGGTTGGCACCTGCTCCACTGCTTTTATGATGAGCAGGATTTGAACCTCCTTTTCCAGGAGCTGTTCTTCGAGAAGGGAGGCTGGTTTGAATAGCCTTGATTTCAGAGGAGGGAAGGATCTGAAACTCAGAGAGAGCCCCAGGCTCACTAATTCCAGTACCCACTTATCTGTGGTTATGGCCTGCCAGGCCTGAAAGAAGTGAGCCAGTCTGCCCCCTACTGATATTAGGGAGGCGGCCTTGGCAAAGGAGTCAGGGATTTTGTTTTGGTGGGGCCTGAGCCTGGGCAGATTGAAAACCTCTCCTGGAGCCCCTCCTACCTCTGGCCCTATAATACCCAGTCTGCTGTGGGTATGGCTGCAGCTGTGAAACAGCTCGAGGCTGATAGAAGGGCCTACCATATGACATTCCTCTACCTCCCCTTCCAAAAGGCCTATAAGAAGTAGGAGGCCTGTCTTTGGATAAATTACTCTTATAGGTGGTTTTGTATTCATCCACCTTTTTCATATATTCCTCTGTTTGTTTGCCAAAGAAGGAATAATCTTGTACAGGAAAGTCCATGGCCTTAGCCTGGGAGTCCTGTGTTAAATTTGTAGCCCTTAGCCAAGCAAACCTCCTCAGGGCTACAGTCAGAGTCATAATCCTAGCAGCGCTGTCACTGACATCTGCTGCCATCTGAAACTGGTATTTGAATGCTTCAAGTCCGAACCTGGCTGTTTCTGCTAGGTCGTCAGAGATAGGAGAGGGAACTTTCTCTGACATGGCCAAAACAGACTGACACAGTGTCTTTTGATACTGTGCAGTGCAGGCCTGGTAATTAGCTTGTCTGACCCCCAGAGAGGCAGCTAAATACCCTTTTTTTGACATACTGTCTATTTTCCTTGACTCCTTCTCAGGAGGGTGAAGGGATAAAGGAACTCTTGCCTTCTCACAGGCTGCCTGCTGGACTATACCCTGATGATCAGGGTGAGAATAGAGGAATTCAGCCCCTTTCCTGTCCAATTGGTACTTCTTGTCAGTCTTCTTATCCAGGGGCATGACAGAGTTAGGGTTCTGCAGGACTGTGAATAAATCCTTCTTAAAGAATGTATTGATAGGCAGAAAAATCTTCTTAGTGGGTGTTAACCCCATCATTTCCATGTATTCTGCCTCCTCATCTTCTATGACCTCGGTGGTAGCCAGGTCAAGGGCATCTACTATTTTCCTCACAAAGGAAAAGTAAGAGGAAAAATCCTCAGGCCTAGGTGGAGAGCCAAAGTCCTGCTCTAGTGAGATTTCTGGTTCAATGGGCTCAAAATCATCATTCTCTGGTATGTCATACTCCCCAGTATCTATTTCCTGAGACTGGGGATCCGATGAGGGAGTAATCTCCTGAACCCTTGGAGGAGGAGGGGTTGGAGATGGTATGAACCCCTGAATTGCCTCAATGACTTTAATAGCCCTGGCAATTTCCTCAGCAGCAGACAGACTGTGAGGCACCCTGTTGGTTTTGCCTGGGGTTTGACGTGCTTGGTCTTTCTTAACTTTCTGGAGGGGACTGGAGAGTAAGCTGGCCACTCAGCCTTTTTAAAGAGGTTGATTCACCCTTATCAGGGGTGGTAAAGGAGGAAACTGTGGTTTCACCTGCTGATTTTGAACGTGTTGGCTGGTTAGAGCCTGAAGCACCTCCTAATTTTTTATTCAGCCTCTCTATTCTTTTTTCCAAAGTATTTTGTGGAAATGATTTATAAATTTGACAGTCAGAATTAAATGTTTGGTTCCCAGGCAGAACACTCAGCTGTCATGTTTGCCTGCTCTGGCGAACACTTCCCCACACTTGACACAGTTTTTAAAACCTGGGGAACCAGTCTTTTTCTTAGGTTTTTCAGTGTGCTACATTTTCAAGAGAAAAACCTCAACCGCAAAATAATTTCTCTTTTTTTTCTGCGGTCAGTTCAGGAACCGATTAGGCCCCAAAAGAACCAATGAATTTTGACAGTTGGAACCGGGTCAGCGATTCTCGGAACCAATACAACGGTTCACAGTAACCGGGTTAGCGGTTTCGGCAAGTAAAAAAAATTCTACACGATGAAATTTTAAACAGAATATACAGAAAATAAAGCAGTAAAAGATCCACAACTAATATAAAACTACTCGGTTCCCCAACGGTTATACCGAACCGTCAAGAACTAAGAATAAATGTTAAATCTAACTAAACTTAAATAAACTAGACATTAGAATAAAAATTAACAATAAATGAAGGCAGCAGAAAGAAAATCATGTATAATTAAACAACTATACTTCACAATAAGCCAACAACAGCCGGCCCGGTGGCGCTGAGGGCTGGGCGCTGGACGCCACACCTCGCGCTCGCGGCGGGCAGATCGGGAGCGGACCTGGGTCGTGAGGTCTGACTGGGAGGGAGACAGATCCTGAGTGATGCTCTCCTCCTCGGGTGGGATGCCAGGGCACGCTTGGGCGCCTGGCGTCCTGAGAGGTGGGTGGAAGCACTGCCGACCCCGAGACAGCGGTTCCGCTCGTCGGGCTGGGAGGGGGGCGTCGTTAGGCGCTTGAGGAGAGGCGTCGTCAGCACGCAGACTCTCAGCCAGTGTCTCAGAGGGCGGGGTTGGGGGAAAGACAACTCGGAGGAAAATGCCCCGGTCGCCTAGATGAAGTCCTCCGGGCAGCCTTACCACCCTCAGACCAGGGCAGACCCCAATGCATGCCGCAGGAAGGGGAAAAAAAAGAGGGGTTCTCTCCTTGCCCCGCCCGGGGGGTAATCCAGGCCATCAAGGTGCCCCCAATGGCAGTGTGGCACTCTAGGGGCAGACCAAGCTGGTCGGTAGAGGTGGGGGCCGTCACTCCTTGTAGGACGGAAGGAGTGGTGATTGGAAGGGATAGTAAGGAGTGGATAAAAAATAAGTAGAAAAAAAAAAAATAAGCCAACAACGACCTGAGGAATCTCCTGGGCATCTAGACTTGTGAGGCAGAGTAAGAAATTTGAGACTTTGAAAGAATGGGCAGCAGGTTGAATAATTGTCACGTGCCATTGATTCCATCATTAGCATACAGTTCCATTCTCCGGCCAGTTCTACTGAGCAGGATAACTGCAGAGAGTTTTGAATATGAGAATACATGGGGTTAGAAGAACAAGTTAGTTGGAGATGGGAGAAGTGACTGGAGGGTGAGGTACAGCTGAGAAACTTGACTGTCGTGTTATTCCTTGGGGTCCAGGAGGCATTTATTGATCTTATTAATCCACAGGGGTAGGGCTGCCAGAGACAGGCACTGTCAAGAAATGCAGTGGGAGAGAGGGAAGGGGAGGGGTAGGTGTAGGAGGTGAATGCCAGTTAGAGAAGTGGTAAGAGCAACCAGTAGATAACCCTGATTGGACTTGGCATCCAGACTGGCAGGCTAGGTCCTAGATACAGTGATGCGGAGACTGGTCTGAATATGGTGGGGGACACATCATCTCGAGCCCTTTAGTCCTGAAATAGAGCAGTCTACCTGGATTATCTACAGGAACAGGACTGTGGTCTGCCTGGTGGGTTCCTTCACTAGCTGTACTAGTAGACAGTCTTGGACGGCATCCAGCAAAGCCTGACTTCTGGTGCTTCTGGCTACTGGAACATCTCAATCGATGTCCGGCAGGTTCAGATCCCCTACCAGTACTGTTCCCCCTTAGCTACCCCTCTTTTCAGTTCTTCTCTGAGCTATCTGTCCCTTTCCTCCCCCCCCCACGAGGTCTATAGATCACCCTCAAGTGCATTTTCTTGCCTGAGGCTTCCATGAGTTGCACCCACAGTGACTCTGCCTCCCCATTACTACCCCTGATGCACCCATTTTCTGCTACCTCAATGCCCTCTTTGACAAAAAGAGCAACTCCCCCCCCTCATCTGTTCCTCTATCCCTCCTGAACAGTGAGTACCAAGGGATTGTCAGTTCCCAGTCATTACTTCCCGAAACCCACATTTCTGTGATGGCTACAAGGTTCACCTGTCTGCCATCAGCAGCTGGAGCTCCCTGATTTTGTTACCTAGGCTCCTGGCATTAAGGCATACCCCCTTCCATCTGACCCCTGAGCTTCCTTTGATACTGTCTTTGTGCTTTTCTTGTCTTGTCTTATCATTCTCTTGTTGCTGCTTGCGCCCTTTGCATACCCCTCTCTACTGTCCCCTTCCCCAGTCTCGTATGCACCACAGTGCTCTTTGTACCCACTTTGCTGCTACAAACCTCCAGATGTGGGGGAGTACTAGCTAGGAGCCCCTTCTTCTTACCAGCCACTGTGGTTCCCCTAGACCCAGTCTCCCCCAGTGTTAGTTTAAATGTCTGATACAGACATCAAACTACTTTGCCAATGTGCAAGCCCCCTCTCTCATCAGGTGAAGTCTGTAACCCTTGACGAGTCTCCTGTCCCAGAAGTCCCCCCAATCCCCCACAAAATGGTACCCTCTTCCCTGACACCATCCCTTAAGCCATCCATTAAACATGAGTATTACATCACTCCTTATCCTATCTTGCTTCCCCTTCCTGCCCCACACAGGAAGGACTTTGGAAAAGGCCAGGGAGTCTGAGTGTGCCGCCAATCTGTTCCCCAGTCTTCGGAAGTTCTGCGTCACCATCTCCACTGACTGGTTCACCAGATCACAGGAACCCAGGTGTACCAGCACCCCCAGCTCCCCCTGCTCTCTCTCCACCGTCCTCCCTATCCTGTCTAAATGCTGCATGGCTGAAGCCCCATGATGGTATCGGACCATCCCCCCACCCAACCCTCACGTCCACCACATTCTCTACCCCCTTGATCACTGAGTCCCTGACCACTAAGGCTTTCCTGTCAGACTTGCTCCCCTTGGGTGCCATCACATTGTCCTGCCCTTTCTGATCGACTGACCCAGAGTCCCCCCCCAGCAGAGTCAGGTGCCTGAACCTCCTCTAGGGGTGCAAAGGGATTCGCCGTCTGGATAGTGCTAAGCTGGACAACTTCCTTATGGCCACCTCTTCTCTCCTCCTGCTCTCCCCACTCTCTATCCCCCTGGACCAGTGGGTCTTTAGGGAATGGGGGTGGGCTCCTGCTGAGCTGATGAATGCAGCTGAGATAGTTCTATCCTTGCTGCCAACAACTGACCATGAAATTCCACTAAGGTCCTGAAGATGGGCACTGCCGCCTTCTCCAGAGCATATACCTAGAAAAGAGCACCTCACAACTGCCACAACCTACTTCCTCCCTCTGAACCCCTTCTCCAAAAAGATCTGTACTAAACAGATGACTAATTTAATCCACAGTGCTCACTCAGATAGGGTGTAGCTGTAGGGCACAGCTATTGCACATAAAAACAGAGTATAAACTACCTTGTAGTACTCACCCAGATAGGGTGAAGCTGTATGGTCTAACAAAAGCACAAAACAACCCTAAAATTAAAGCAACACTAGCTATGGTACAGACATAGATAAGAAATAAATGTTACATAAGCAATGAGTATTGCTGTAGCTGAGGCAGACTGCTCTATTAACCTGCAGTACACACCCAGATACAATACACAGCTAGGACCTAGTAATAATTATCTCCCCAAACAGTTCTCCAAGAAACAATGCAGTTAACTGTGCATATATAGTTTTACCTGGGATGAGACGGGCAGAGTCCTGGCTGCTGACTGTCTCACTGGCTGACTCCTAGACAGACTCCTATAATGTCCTTTGTGCTTGGTCCTTCACGTAGAGGGGCCGCAGCACAGCGGGCATTCAACAGACTGGTGTTTTATAGGGCAGCTGCCTGTCCCAAGCTGACATGCAGGCAGTACCCGATTGGTATGCTCCACCAGCAGAGATGCAGGTTCAGCAACCCTAGCTGCTGGTAGGCTGCCATCACCAATCAGGAAAGAGTGACTCTTTTGGTGTCCTTGAGCTTACAGCCAGCAGTCCGGCTCTGAGATATGCTGTGGAGGGAGGGTGATCTTGGTCAGAACTGCCCTCTCTCAACCTCTCTAGATCAGCAGTGATGCCAGTGGCAGTGAGTGCCATTAGTAAGTTACAGTAGGCCAGTGATGAGAACCAGGCAGTGGTGCAGTTCAGATCCCCCTTACCCTTCTCAAGCTGATGTGCAGGCAGCACCCAACTGGTGTGTTCCATCAGCAGAGACACAGCCCTGCCCGCTGACAGGCTGGCACCACCAACCTGGGTAAGCGGCTCCCGCTGTGTCCTGGTGTGACTTCAGCAACCCTGGCCACTGACCGGCTGGCGTTACCAACCAGGATGAGTGGCTCTTTCAGTGTCCTGGTGTGACTTCAGCAACTCTGGCTGCTGACAGGCTGGCATCACCTGACAGGAAGGAGTGGTTCTTTCAGAGTCCTGGAACATATAGTTGGCAGCATGGCTCTGAGATGTAGTGCTGGGGGAGGGCGATCTTGGTCAGAATTGCCCTATTTCAACCCCTCATTATCAGCAGTGATGCCAGTGGTAGTGAGTGCCACTCGTAAGTTACAGCAGGCTTGTCATGGTAAGCAGGCAGGAGTGCAGTTTAAATCCCCTTGCCCATCCCAGGCTGATGTGAAGGCAGCACCCAATTGATGCATTTCATCAGCAGAGCCGTGGCTTCAGCAACCCTGGTTGCTGAGATGCTGGTGTCACCAACCAGGAAGGAGTGGCTCTTTTAGTGTCCTGCAGCTTACAGTTGGCAGTCTGGCTCTGACATGTGGTGCAGGGGGAGGGCAATCTTGGTTACTGCTCCCTCTCAACCCCTCCAGATAAGCGGTGATGCCAGTGGCAGTGAGTGCCACTAGAATGTTACAGTAGGCCAGTTGCATAGGTAGAATGATAATGGAGAGGGAGCAGGGCACCTCCAAAAATTCCATTGGATTACTTTTTGTGGAATCTTCTTCTTCCACAGCAAAGTCCATGGCAGACTGCATTTGCTGCATTATGGCTTGGAAGGCTGGATCCTCAGGAGGAGATGTCAGTATATAAACCATCAAGTTCTCACTACAGGATGAGAGGGTAGAACTACAGCAAGGGGCCAGAAACTGGTCTCCATCATATTCCTACTCTAAATCCTACTTTAAGTCCATGAAGGCAGGATTATATTCCACTTCATCATCGTCAGTACAATCGACGATGGGAGCCGCGGAATGGACCGGCAGCACTAGCAGTGACTGAGAGCTAGGAATCTGTGGTGTGCTAGTGGAATGCTTCAATGGGGGCTGAGTACCAGAAGGCCCACTGGAGGAAAAACTGCCTGTACTGGTAAGCCTTGCAGAATGTGTTGAATAATTTCTGAAAATTATGCCAGCACAGCCCAGGAGTCAATGGCATCTTAAAATGGGGCTGAGACTACTAGCATTGATAGGCCTTGGCCTGTCAGCAATGGCATTATACCATCCATAGTAGGAACAGCAGTGCCTAAGCCAAGCCCCGACCTTGGTGTCTCGGCAATGATCGCGGGACTGTAGTCAGTGTTGCCAGAGTGGGCATGGACTAAGATTTACCTTGTCTCAATAGCAACCAGGACCTTGCTGGAGAAGCAGACTTGTCTTTTTCTCTGTGCTTGTGCTTATAGTCAGACGACAAAGATACCTGCAATGACATCTTTTATTTATTTATTTATTTATTTAGTTTTTGTTTACCGGGTAAGTACACTAGACAAGTTTTATGCCTATTTTCAGGAACGACCCGGGAGAGTACAAAAGGGTACAACAGGTACATTGATACAGTAATTGGTTCAGACGAATACATTCAGGTACAAAAACAGGAGAAAAGACAATTTTTACAGTTTTTACATTTACGTGGAAGGTACACCCAGATACAGTGCTGGGGCAAGGTATAAGTTAGAGATAAATTCAATGACCAACAGGGCTGGTGAGGTTTATGAGCATAGTAACATCATAGTGTCGGTCAAGCAAGGGAGGGGATTTGGATGAGGACATAGCGCAAGAGTGGTGACTTCAGAGCAGGAGAGAAGAAGCCGCACCAGTGGACACCGGGAGGCTAAGGAGGCTTAGGACATTCACAGCGAGAAGCCACCTTAAGATGATCCCACAGGGAGGTCCGGAAACTCTTGTGAGAGGAGGCAGTATGGACTCTTTCAGGAAAGGAGTTCCAGAGCCTGGGGCCATGGACAGCAAAACTCTGGTCCCCCATGTTGGTGCGGGAAGTAGGTACACTTAGTAGGCCGGGGCCTTGGGATCTAAGAAAAAATTACTCACCTTAGTAATGTTGTTTCTTCTAATGGAGTCTTGCTATATTATAGACATTAGCAGCAGTTTGATCCAGCTCTAGAACTGCCCCGGAGTGAAATGGTTAAAACCATTCCAAAATAGAATTTTGGCACGAGAGCAGCTCTATCTGTGTCATTTCAAACTTGAACTGTCAGATCTTTACGAGCCAAACTCACTAAGGTCTGTGTGGAAGCTGTAACCTACACTAGCCAAATGGCTACCTAAATAATAACAACCATTGATGGTCCCAACACCCAAGACTCAAGTCAGGGGACCAGAAATACTAACACCATTTTAATAATATGAAAATAGAACATAAGTATAATAAAACACACACACGCTGCACACACACACACCCCCAAAGTCCCAAAGGGGACAAACTGCTAAAAGAACATAAGTAGTGCCCACACTAAGTTGCCCGCACCCACCAAGTAGAGGTTCTGAGAGGGCAGGTTTGGGAGGTCTATAATATAGCAAGACTCCATTAGAAGAAACAACATTACTAAGGTGAGTAATTTTTCTTCAAACAACATGAAGTCTTGCTATATTATAGACATTAGCAGAATACACAGCAGTACCTCCATGGAGAAGGGGCAGAACCTACTTAGGAATAGGCTCTGAAGAGCAGCTGTGCCAAACCGAGCATCTCTCCTGGCCTGGACATCCAGGGAGTAATGCTTGGTAAAGTGTGTGCATTTCAAGTAGCAGCCTGGCAAATCTCTAATAAAGGGATATCTCTGGCAGTAGCCAGGGACGCAGCTGTACCCTGGTAGAATGACTCTCAAACCGGGGAGGTTTGCCCACTTTCTGATAACAAATTGGATACAAGAGACAATCCACCTGGCTATTGATCTCTTAGTGGCAGGTTTGCCTTTCCCAACTTCACCATAGGTAAGGAAAAGCTGGAGGATTCAAACCTGTGACCTTTGAGTACGCTCTTTATAATAACTAAAAGCTCTGTTAACATCCAGGCTGTGCAACCTCCTCTCACCCGAGAGGAGTGATCAGTGAAAAATACTGGAAGGGAGATAGATTGATTAAGATGGAAATCTGAAACCACCTTAGGCAAAAACTTCCTATTAGTCCTAAGGACTACCTTATCCCTGTGGAAAGAAATAAAGTCAGTCTCCACTGACAAGGCTTGCAATTCACTTATGCGTCTGGCAGAAGTGACAGCCACTAGAAAAACAGTTTTCCAAGTTAGGTACTTAAGCTCTGCAGAAGACAGAGGTTCAAAAGGGGTTGCATTAACTGGGCAATGCAAACATTAAGGTCCCAAGCAGGGCCGGTTCCCAAAAGGAGGATTAGTATGGAGTAATCCCTTAAAAACTTGGAAAACACAGGATGAGAGGAAAGAGGGATGACTTTCCTGCTGACACAAAAGCAGACACAGCTGCCAAATGAACTCTCAGGGTAGCTGGTCTGAGACCCAAGGAATTAAGATGTACCATGTAATCTAACAAAATGGGCAATTCAGCAGATTCTGGGGAAATATTTTCCCAGCACACCAAATGGAAAACCTTTTCCATTTAGAACTATAAGTAGCCCTAGTGGAAGGCTTTCTGAAGCCTTTAGGATCTCAAGAACACCCTGAGAGAGGTGTAAATCAGCAAACTCTAACTCCTCAAGAGCCAGGCCTTGAGGTTGGAGGATTTGAGGTCCGGATACCAAACCCTTCCTGGGTACAAGTCAACAGATTGTGATTCCTGGGAGGCACAGGGGAAGATGGACTGTCAGAGACAGAAGGAGTGGGTACCAGGGCTGCCTGGCCAATCCGGGCAATCAGAATCACCCTGCAAGGCTGAGATCTGATTTTGACTAGTACTTTGAATAGGAGAGGAAAGGGGGTAAAGCATAGAGGAACTTCCTCCCAATCCAGAAGAAGGGCATCCAGGGAACTGAGCCCAGCACTGGAGGCCTGCAACAGAACAGAGGAAGTCTGTGATTGTCTGGGGCTGCAAAAAGATCTATCTGAGGGATGCCCCACCTGGCAAAAACTATCCCCAGCACTTGAGGATCCAGGGACCATTCGTGATGGCCCTGGGAAATCCTGCTGAGGGCATCCGCTAGGACATTGTCCTTCCCTGGAAGATGAACTGCTATGAGGGAAGTGTTCAGGGAATAGGCCAAAGACCACAACTTCATTGCCTCGGTGCACAAGGCCGAAGACCGAGTGCCCCCCTGTTTGTTGATGTACCACATTGTTGTGGTGTTGTCTGTTCTGACTTGTATCACCTTGTCGTGGACAGATGCAGAAAAAGCTTGAAGAGCTAAAAGACAGCTCTGAGTTCCAGCAAGTTGATGTGGAGCAGAGATCCTGGGGACCAAACTCCCTGAGTGGAAAGGTCGCCCATGTGGGCTCCCAACCCAGAAGGGAAGCATCTGTAGTGAGAGTCAAGTCGTGAGAAGGGAAATGAAGGGACCCCGCTCTTAAGTTGCTCTGATCCTGCCACCACTGGAGAGCTAGGATCAAGGTTTGAGTCACTGGGACCAACTTGGAAAGGGGTCTCTTCTCTGAGACCAAAGGTTCTCAAGTGAAACTGAATGTCTCTCATCTGAAATCTGGCTCCCTGCACAACAGCTGTGGATGCAGCCATGTGCCCCAGGAGCTGCAGAAAGTGTCTTGCTGGTCGAGAGACCTGCAGAGGAGGAAGAGGCCACAGCCACTAAATTCCTTACCCTTTCTGGGGAAGAAAGGCTCTGGCTAGCTTTGTGTCCAATTCTGCCCCTATAAAGGTGAGTACCTGGACTGGTTCCAGAACCGACTTTGGTAGGTTTAGCAGAAACCCAGGGAGGTGAGAAGCTGCTGGGTGACCTGCAGGTGAGATTTTACCTGTTCTGGGGACTGGCCTACAATGAGCCAGTCGTCTAGATAAGGAAAAACAGCAATCCTCTGCCTCCTTAAGTGGGCCACTGCCACTGCTAGACACTTTGTGAATACCCTTGGAGCAGAGGTAAGGCCGAAGGGCATTGCTCTGAACTGGTAATGACCTGAGGGCAGTTCGAATCTGAGGTACTTTCAATGGGATCTTCTGATTAGGACATGGAAATAGGCATCCTCGAGGTCCAGGGAGGCTAGCCAGCACCCTGGCCTTAGGGAAGGTAAAATCATTGCCAGAGTTACCATTTTGAACTTTGGTTTCAAAAGATGCTTGTTCAGATATCTGAGATCTAAGATGGGCCGCCATTCTCCTGTCTTTTTTGGGGTAAAGAAGTATCTGGAATACAGACCCCTGCCCTGATGCAGGGGAGGAACCCTTTCTACTGCTCTGAGAGCTAACAGGGATGAGACCTCTGTTTCCAGAGCGAGGGTCTCTGAAGCACTTGCAGGTAGAAAAAATGTCTGCCTCTCAACTTGGGAAACTTTTTGAAGCTGAGAACCAGACCCTGGCTTACTACTTCCAGAACCCACTTGTCTGAGGTTAAAGAAGCCCAATTCTGACTGAAGTAAGCCAGCCTGCCCCCCACTGGTACAGGAGAATCGGCCCTGGGCACCCCATCAGGTGCCTGTTCTGCAGGAGCTTTAGGCTGGGGGGTGGGAGCAGATCTGCCCACCCCTCGTCTGCCCCTGCCTCTGAAGAAGCCCCTCTGAGCATAGGCAGAGGAGGCCTGAGTCTGGTAGAAAGGCCTGTGAAAAGGCCTACCCCTACCCCTGGGGGCATGCCTTTGAGGAGTGGCTTGCCGCTCCTTAGCCTGGGCACTCTTGTAAGTAGTCCTATATTCATCCATCTTCTTCATGTAATTCTCTGTCTGCTCTCCAAACAGAGAATTTCCCACCACAGGAAAATCCACAGCCTTAGTCTGGGTATCCTGTGACAAACTAGTACACCTGAGCCAGGCCAACCTACGAAAAGCTACAGATGTGGCCATGACCCTAGAGGAAACATCATTAACATCCACAGCAGCATGAAACTGAACCTTAGAGGCTTCAATGCCATCAGCAGCCACCTGTTCTAGTTCACTAGCCAGCTGGCCATGGGCCTGCTTGGCCAATTGCATAACAGTATCCCATCTAGATTTCTGATACCTAGCTACATAAGCCATATAATTTGCTTGCCTGACTCCCAGAGAGGCTGCCATATACTGTTTTTGCCATGGCATCAATCTTCCTGGAATCCTTGTCAGGAGGATATGAAGCCAAGGAATATTAGCTTTATCACAGGCAGCAGCCTGAACTACCTAACATGACTGCATTGCTGAGAAAGGAATTCTGTATCAGGGCCTGACAATGTATACCTTCTGTCCATCTTTTTATCTACAGGAGGCACAGAATTAGGAGCTTTTAAAATTTTAATTGTTTGTTTCCTAAAAGACTTATGTAAAGGAATAGACAATCTCCTAGACTCTGGAATATCCATCATTTCTACAAAATCAGGCTCCTCTTGCTCATCCACAGCCTCTTCTAAAGGAAGCTGGAGGGTTTCAGCAACTTTTATAAAACATAAAATGAGATGGGACTCAGACAGCATAGGGGAGATTCTAAAGGTCTGTCTGGGGAGATGTCGGTTCAATGGGCACACCAGACCTTCCCAGCCACATTCATACTGTTCATAATCCTCCTCCCCTCCTCTGGTTCATAAAATTCCTCAATATCATAATCCTGAACCACTGGGACCGACGAACAGACCTTTTACCAGATAGTGGTGGTTCGGACAGACCCTGAGACAGTGACTGGACAATTTGTGGCTTTTGCTATCTCTGCAGCAGTTGGAGAAGGAATTTTGGACTCCAGACCTGCCATTTTCTTGTTTTCTTTAGTGGAATTGGTTCCTCAGAACCAGCTTTTCTTTTGGCCGAGGAAGTCTGGCCCTGGTCAGAGGGCACTCCCTATGGTTCGGTTGGCACCGAACCGGGCTGGCCATCCGGGTCAGCGGACTTTTTGGCCTCTCGTTCCCTGAGCCTGCCCAATCTTTTTTCCAGGGTGGCTGCAGGGAAATTCTTACATACCTGGCAGTCTGACTGGAGGTGGTCAAACCCCAGACAATAAACACATGTGGTGTGTGGGTCAGCCTTGGCAAAGACTTCCCACAAACATCACAGTGTTGAAACCCAGTGGGCCCGTTTTTCTTTTGGGTTTCTCAGACATAATGCCACTAAACAAAACTTGCCTTTAACGGCAGTGCCAGGCAATTTATATCCGGTTCCTAACACGTGTCACGGGTATTGGAAAAAACCGTAATAATCCGTTTTTTAGAACCGATAAGGAACCGGGAACCGCACTCTAAAATAGTAACTTTAGTTTTAAAATGAGTTTTAACCCACTGATCGGTTCAAAACCGAACCGATAACTTACAAGTTCCACACAGACAAACCTTCATTTACTTACGGTTACCACAGATAGAGCTTGAACCGAACGGTTTTGGCGGTTAAATAAAACTATTCTCAGTTAAATCCAACCTAGAAAACACTTTAAACCGAGAAATGAACCGAGCAGAAGGGAAATCTCGGAGCGACTGTTCACTGAGGCGGAGTAAAGAATCTGACAGTTCAAGTTTGAAATGACACAGATAGAGCTGCTCTCGTGCAAAATTCTATTTTGGAATGGTTTTAACCATTTCACTCTGGGGCAGTTCTAGAGCTGGATCAAACTGCTGCTAATGTCTATAATATAGCAAGACTTCATGTTGTTTGAAGCAGGTGGGGAGAGGTCAGCAGGAGCAGAAACCGGGCCAGTTCTGGAGGGTGCGGAGCTAAGTACTTTACTCCACGAGGCACCCAGTGCTAAAGAATTAAGGTGACTGAGGCGAGATAGCCAGCCAAACTACGTGGGCTCGCAGTGATGGGTGAGGCGGGGGCGGCCAGGGCAAAACAACAGATGTTTATGTAATGCCAGCTCCACTTGCTTAGGAGGGTCTTAGAAGTATGAGCAAATATGAGGGAGCCGTAGCTGAGGGAGGGAAGTAGTACTCCCCTGGCAAGAGCTAAGCGAGCCGCTGGAGTGAGGTTGTACCGAGCCCTGTAGGCCATCCCCAGTTTGTGGTTTACCCCACTGCAGGCATTATGGATATGACTACCAAGGTCCAATTGGGGATCAAGCGTCACTCCAAGATATTTGAGGGAGGTCACGGTAGGGAGAGGGGAGCCATCTTCGTAGTTGATATGTAGGGGAGTTGAAGAGGCTCGTATTTTGGCAGAGGAACCGAAGAGCATAGCCTGGGTTTTGTTTTGATTTAGGACCAATTTATGGTTGGAGAGCCATGCCTGGATTTTCCAGAGGTCTTCAGATAAGTGTTCAGATAATCTGTTCCTTGTCTCTACCCTTAGACTTCGATAGCTGCCTTTTGACTGACAGTGAGGGAGAAGCAGATTTTGAACCTTGTTTCCTTTCCATAACTTTCTTTGCCCTTATCAGAAGAAAATGTTCTAGAGCTTTCTAACGGCGCCACCTCATGGCCTGGATGAAGCTCTGGCAAATCTCACAAGTCCTCATATTGTGAGACAGACAGCACACACAAACCGTCTGTGTGTCCTCTTTGTAAATTTTATCTCCGCACTGACAATACTGAAATAAAAGCTCTTTCAGCTTCAGAAGCATATAGAGACAACAATAGAAACACTAATAAAAGTACAACAGTTAAAAAAAACTAACTAACGCAGAGTTAATCGAAAGACTACCTGAGCAGGACAAGACAAATAAAAAAATAAAAAACAACCAAATCGTAGCTTCTCTAAAGTGGGAGCAACTTCGAGGTGATGCTTCTTCTCAGGTAGAGAAATAAATTGGCCATTACAGGGCAGAGGCAAGCATGATCACACAGCGGTTTTGAATTTCATTCTATGTTCCTTAATTTGCATAACGTTTTTTAAAGCTCAGGGGCAAGCTCAGTCCAGGGGACTGGTGCAATTGTTAAACAACTAGTGAGGGATTCCTGGGGTTTGATACAAATTCCTATCCTTTCCAATAGCTCCTGCTTTGTATTCAAATACTAGGTAGTCCATATCCTACATTTCCCTAAACTATACACTACACCCAATACACACGCACCATGAACCCAAATACCACATTGCTAAGGGTTCTGATAATGTCTGCAGCCCTTGTACCAAACATTCAATAATTTAGGGTGATTCAGCTCTCCTGTTTAAACATGCTGCCCACTCACTCCCAGATAAGAGATGAGCACACTGGGAGTTTTGAAGCTTAGCTGGGGGTTGGGTTATCTATGAGACAGCACTCACTGTTTTTTTCTGTCAAACTCTTGCAGACGTTTCTGTTGAAACATGTGCTTGGTAGCATCACCTCCTTCTACCGTTATAGACTCCCGCAGCTGGTTCTCCTGTTCCTTTTCCACTGTAGCTCTGGCCTTGTTTTTAGCCTGCAGTGCCTGTAAATTTTCCTGCAGAGAATGACAAAAAAGGTAGATAATTTAATAACCTTTTATGCTTTATGTTTTGGATTAGAAATGTATTTTCCTCTAAAAGGGAAGTATCAGTAGTGACTAGTGGATGTTGGACCTCTCCCCACATTCACTTCCTAGGTGCAGTGCAAGTGAGCACGGCTTTGGCCTAGTCACCCTGTCTCATCAATGTATAGTACCTGGTAACTAACTTGAAAGGGCAGCAATTTTGTGAATGGGAGGGCAAATCAGTCTCCTCACTAAGTAAAGTCCTGCCAAACCGTGTGTAGTAGTTTTGGTAATTTTCATAGAAGTCCCCCACCCCCACCCCAGACAACTGAGTTGGGACCAATAAAGTAATTTCCGATACGGTCCGAGCCAGAATTCAAACGCAAGACACCAATGATAAACTGGATATCAAAGAGTCCAGTGAAAGACACACTGAGCAGCTTATACTTTGTATGGTCTATGGATACCCCAGTTTACATAGCATGATTATACTTCAGCAGGATTTCCAAAAGCAAGAGTGTTAATGAACCCTTGTGCGTAAACAGACAGCACCTAGGCCTGACAATCCACTCCTGCTACAATGCCCACGAACAAGTCATGATTCACACACAGATAAACCTGGTTGACTTTAGTTTATCAATGGATTTTCCATGGGAATAGCTGGTAGCAGGGCTTACAAGGGAGGTTATTGCTTCCCATCATCCAGACACATCAAGCAGGTCAGGTAGGTACAAGCAGGCACCATCTGGATCACGCAGTTCTGGTTTAGCTCGCAGTTCCTCACCCATTCTGCCACAGAGAATAAGCAGATAAGACAACTACAATAATTTTCTTTGGCTCTTTTTCCCATTCCCCCCGCCCTGGAGCCTGGACATTCCATGTCGCCATGGCTGCTTCCATCAAGGAAGGCAGGAAAGTGGCTGCATTCAAATGTCAATGTCATGACATTGACTGACTCGCTACTATGGATCTACGCTATTGCTGTCAACTTCTGGGGTAGCCACCCCCTCCCTCTGCACCACCTCTGTACCTCTGCCACCTTTGGCCTCCTCCCCCCTTCCCCATCCCCTCCTCCTTATCTTGAGCTGCCTAACTTAGTATCTCCCTAATTTACTTGCTTACTTGACAAGGCCTCTTTGGCTGCCATCTTACTTTTTCTTATTCTAGCCACTGTCATTACTAGCTATGTTACCTAGGCCTTTTACCTAATGACTTTTGTATCTCAATGTTGCATCCATCTCCGAACCTCTGCCACCCCTGCCTCAGCATTCCCCCACCTTCCCCAGCCCTTCCTCCTCATCTTGAGCTGCTTAACTTAGTGTCACCCTAACTCACTTGCTTGACAAGGCCTCCTGGCTGCCATTAACTTTTTTATTATTCTAACCACTATCATTACTAGTTGTACTGTCTAGGTCTTTATCTGTTGTCTATTGCATCTCATTGTTATACCTACCATTGTTTATTTTATTGTCTAATTGCCTAGATCACTGTCAATTTGTAACGCTTGTCACAATGTTATCTTACAACAACTTTTGTTTGTCTGTCACCCTTCCTTTGATGTGGAACCTTTGTAAATGAGCTATTTTTAGCTCAAAGGTATTGTAATCCGAGAATTAATAAATAAAAGATCTGTGAATGTTGGGTGACGTATGTCGGCTCTCTCTGGGAGCCAGCCACCTAACCTTCAGGATGTTTTCAGCCCCAGCTGGCTTCAGCGTGGGTTCTGTTTGCGAGCATACAAACTGTCAACTCCCAGGCGGCACTGCAACAAGCTGCCACTGAGCCACTCAGCTGGGGCTGTTGCATAATTAATTTGTAACTTAAGGGTTAGACTCAGTAGCAGGAAAAATCAGTCAAATCTCACAGCACCCTGTTTGCAGTGATGTTGTTTTTCAATGAAAGTACTGCCAGCATCCTTTTTTCAAGCTCCTCTCTGGTCTTCATCTCTTCCTCCGCTTCTTTCTGACGAACTCTGCAATCAGAATGGAGAGTCTTGTTTAAAAATATATCCTGAAACGAAAGACATCAGGACTAAAACAAATTATTTATCTTCCAGTGAAATAAAAAACCCTTTCTGAAAGCTCTAACTATCAAGCTGAATGGATAACCTGGCTCTTTTGCCATATGTAGCGCTGGAATCCATTACTATAACCCTGTTCTCAAGGCAGGCAGTGCATTGTTTTGCTCTGTGTGTTCAAGCTATGTTGTAAAAACGTTTCTGCTTGCTACCACCTCCTTTACAGCCCCATTCACTATTTCTGCCTCTAGTTCCCTAGCACCCTCATCCTCCTGTCCGAACAGTCTACAGAACATCTACAAGTGCAACTTCTTACCTGATTCTGTCATGAGCTGCACCCAGAGCGATTCTGTTTCCCCATTCCCTCTGCTGACCCATCCTCTACTGCCTCTATGACTTCCTTGACATAGAGAGCTATTCCTCCTCCTCCTCATTTTCTCTTCCCCCATCCAGCCTATACATGGTGTAGCTCGGTACTGCCAGCTGTTATTCCAGTGGCCCATGCTTCCATAAAGGCTAAGAGGTCTAATCCAGTATCTGCTAGCATCACCCTTAAAACTCTATAAAAGACCTTAGTTATATTCTTACCTTTTCCCAGTTTGGTAACACCATCAAGCTTTTGAACAGTTTTTGTCAGTCTTAACCCTCTATACGCCACATGCAAAAAAAAGAACTGGCAGACCCAGGTAGTCTTTCAAAATAAATTTACTAAAAGATGTTAAAAACATGAAAAATGTAAACACAGAACAATATAACAAAGAGCTCACAATCATATAAAAGAACAAGGGACGATTACAAAACAAGAACTCCTACCACAATACAACTAGACTTTTTCTATTTAATGTATTACCTCTGTACAGTGCTTAAGTTATATCAGAGAGCCCTGTCTCTCGCGTCCCAAAATGATATACCTCAACAGTTCAAACAAAGTATAGTTTAAACTGTGTCTCTCCACACCCCTTCTGTGAGTCATCTAGCTCCTCCTTTTAGAATATAAAAAAAAAAATACAAACAGGATGTCCTATCAGGAGGTATATTAAATAACGTGACATCAGCAAAAACTAATTTCCCAAATTATGAGTCTTTTGATCCACCAGTTCTTTTTCAGTTTACAACCCTGCAATTCTCTCACCTAGGTGCAAGATACCTGGCAGGAATCAGCTTAATGATGTCCTGTTTCTGAAGTCATAAAATGTATATTTTAGTTTCACAGCTTCAGAGCAGCAACAGGTCATAAAAAGGTCATAAAATGCAATTTCTCAAGGAAGTTAATTACATTACAGAGATATCCTGGTCAATTATATATCCTGTAGTTTCACTGAAACCTGGGGGGCACCCATGGAGCACAGGCTGTCTTATGTGAGACAATCTCATACTATATTTTTATACTACAAATAGCATTCAATAATCATAACCAGCTGGCCAAGCGTCACAGTGACCACTAAACTAGGTAGACCTAGACAAAAATTGAAGGCCTAAACATTTTGAGTCCCTGCTGAGACAAGACATGACAGACCAAAAACTTTCAAAAAAATCTCCTAAAATTTGATTGTAGGCAATGCAGAAATAAAGACAAAAGAAAACTGATTCTTGTAGGTTGGGTGGGTTTGTTAAGCATAGTGAGGGATCCCTTGGAAGAAACAACATTATTAGAGTAATTTTTTTCTTCAAACCCCAGGAATCCCTCACTATGCTTAACTAGTGCATACTACAAAGCAGTACCTTGGGAGGCTGGGTACACAACCAATTAAGGAAAAAGGTTCTGCAGGACTACAGTGTCAAATCTGGCATCCCTTTTGGACTGTACGTCCAGACAAAAGTGCCCTGTGAAGGTGTATACTGTTTTCCAGGTAGCTGTTTTATCATTTTCCAGCAAGGGGGTATTCCTTGCAGCTGCCACAGAGGCAGAAGTGCTATACATGGAATGTGCTCAGAGACCTTGTGGTGGTAGCTTGCTGGCTTTGATGTAACAGAATGGGATGCTGGAGACGATCCTGTGAGTAACTGTTTGCTTGGAAGCTAGTTTACCTTTGCAACTTCGTCATGTATGACAAACAACTGTGAATGGGAGGACTTGACCTCTTTAGTTCAGTCCAGGTAGCAACTGAGCACCCTCTTGATATGCAGACTGTGGGGCCTCTGCTCTCCAAAGCTGGATTTTGCAGTGAAGAACATTGGAAGGGTAAAGGACTGGTTCAGGTGAAATTCAGACACCTCTTTAGGGAGGAATTTTCTGTTTGTCCTTAGGACTACCTTGTCCCTGTGGAAGATTATGTAACTTGGGTCGCTGCAGCTCATAAACCCTTCTGGCAGAAGTCATGGCCACCAAGAACACTCCTTTCCTAGTGACATACTTTAAATCAGCAGTAGCCATGGGCTCAGAAGAAGGCTCCATGAGCTTAGCAATGCACATGTTCAAATCTCATGGAGGGACTGGGTCCCTGACAGGGGGATGCAGGTACAAAAGTCCTTTGAAGAACTTTTTTGAAAATGGGGTGTGAAGTCGTCATTTTCTCTTTACCTGCTGAAACATAAGCTGACACTGCTGCCAGATGCACCTTAAGGGTCGAGGGCCTGAGGCCCAGAAACTGAAGATGGACTAGGTAGTCAAAGTTACAGAAGAACTTACTGTAAATGAAATTACGTACTTACCATAATTCCTGATCTTTCTGTGTATCTTCACCATTCATCACCTGTGGGTTCTGGCCGGAGGTCACGACCCCAAGGAGCTTTTTGGTTTTGTATGGGCGAAGTCGACACACTGCATGGGGCTCGCAGTTTGGCAGTTAGGTACCATTGACCCCACCCTCCCGCCAGTTCTGAGTCGCCGTAGAGTAAGAAAGGGTTGGGAGGGACGGACAAGAGTGTCCAAGGGACAGACAAGAAAAAATTACTCACCTTAGTAATTGCTTTTCTTCTCATGGAGTCTTGCTATATTATAACAATAGCAGTCAGCCACTGCAGCTGAACTGCCCCGGAGAGGAAGGAGTTAACTCCAGAAGATCTGGAGTTCTACAGCGCGTGGGCGCTGTGCCCAAACTCTATCTGGCAGTTTCAAATGAAACTGTCAGATCTTCTAAGCTAACATCAAAAGATGGAAAGTCTGTGTGGAAAAACTACACTAGCCATGGCTACCTACTAGTAGTAATAACAACAATATAAAGAACAAAGAAACACTCAGAGCCATAATAACAAAATTGATGGTATTATGGTTCGTTTCCACCCTTGACAAGCACATATGAACCCCTTCCCCAAAGACTCAAGTCCAGAAGGGGGCAATATAATCAACCTAAATGAAACAATCTAGATCCCTAACCCAAAGGAAAAGAGGGTAAGGAAAAACTACAATGGCATGACACAGTGCTTGCACCAATTCATACCCCTACCCAAGTAGAAGTTCTGAGAGGGTAGGAGGGAGGGTGATGTTATAGCAAGACTCCATGAGAAGAAAAGCAATTACTAAGGTGAGTAATTTTTCTTCAAACACCATGAGTCTTGCTATATTATAACAATAACAGATACACAGCAGTACCTCCATGGAGGAGGGTCAGAACCTACTTAGAAATAGGCTCTGAAGCACAGCTGTGCCAACCGAGCATCTCTCCTGGACTGGACATCCAGGAATAATGCTTGGTAAAGGTGTGAACTGTCTTCCAGGTAGCAGCTTGACAAATCTCCAGAATGGGGATGTCTCTAGCAGCGCGATAAGACGCAGCTGTACCCTGGTGGAGTGGGCCCTCAATCCTGAGGGGGTACTCTACCAGTTTCTGATAACAGATTGGATACAAGAAACAATCCACTTTGCAATTGTTCTCTTAGTGGCAGGTTTCCTTTGCCAACCTCGCCATAGGTAAGAAAGAGTTGGAGGGTTCGAACCTATGACCTCTGGTGCGCTCTAAATAGTAGCTTAAGGCTCTTTTGACATCCAAGCTGTGCAGTCTCCTCTCACCTGAGGAAGAATGCTCAGTGAAAAATACTGGGAGAGAGATAGATTGATTCAGGTGGAAATCAGAAACCACCTTAAGCAAAAACTTTCTATTAGTCCTAAGGACTACCTTATCTCTGTGGAAAGAGATAAAATCTTCTTCCACTGACAGGGCCTGTAGCTCACTTATGCGTCTGGCAGAGGTGATAGCTACTAGGAAAACAGTTTTCCAAGTTAAATACTTGAGCTCTGCAGAAGACAGAGGCTCAAAGGGGGGTTGCATTAACTGAGCAATGCAAATATTCAGGTCCCAGGCGGAGGCTGGTTCCCGAAGGAGGGTTAGTATGAGTAACCCTTTAAAAAACTTGGAGAACACCGGGTGAGAAGAAGGGAGGCAGGCTTCCTGCTGACACAAAAGCAGAGACAGCTGCCAGATGAACCTTCAGGGTAGCTGGTCTAAGGCCTAGGGAATTCAGATGGACCAAATAGTTCAGTAGAATGGGAAGATCAGCAGATTCTGGGATAATCTGCCTCTCAGAGCACCAGATGGAAAACCTCTTCCACTTAGAATTATAAGTGGCCTAGTGGAAGGCTTCCTTGAAGCCTTTAAAATATCCATGACACCTTGAGAAAGGTGTAAGTCAGCAAATTCTAGCTCCTCAAGAGCCAAGCCTTGAGGTGGAGGGATTTGAGGTCCGGATACCACACTCTCCCCTGTGCACAGGCCAGTAAGTCATGGACTCTGGGCAGGCTCAGGGCAGAGTGGACTGCCAAGGACAGGAGCAGAGGGTACCAGGGCTGTCTGGCCCAATCTGGGGCAATCAGAATCACTCTGCAAGGTTGAGATCTGATTTTACTAGTACCCTGAAAAGGAGAGGAAAGGGGGGAAAGGCATACAGGAACTTCCCTTTCCAGTCCAACAGAAAGGCGTCCAGAGGGACTGAGCCCAGAACTGGAGGCCTGCAACAGAAAAGAGGAAGTTGGTGGTTGCCTGGGGCTGCGAAAAGATCTATCTGAGGAGTGCCCCATCTGGCAAAGACAGACCCCAGCACTTGTGGATTCAGAGCCCATTCGTGATGGCCCTGAGAAATTCTGCTGAGGGCGTCCGCCAGGACATTGTCCTTCCCTGGGAGATGAACCGCTATCAGGAGGTGTTCAGGAGTAAGCCAGAGACCACAACTTCATTGCTTGGAGCACAAGGCTGAAGACCGAGTACCCTTGCTTGTTGATGTACCACATTGTGGTGGTATTGTCTGTCCTGACTTGAACCACTTTGTTCTGGACAGAATCTGAAAACACCCGAGAGCTAAAAAAGACAGCTCTGAGTTCCAAAAGATTGATGTGGAGCAGAGACTTCTGAGGAGACCATACCCCTGAGTGGCAAGGTCGCCAGGTGAGCCCCACCCTAACAGGGAGGCATCCGTGGTGAGGGTGAGGGAGTGAGAAATGGAATGAAGGGAACCCCTGTCTTAAATTGCTCTGGACCTGCCACCAGTGGAGGGCTAGGATCAGAGATTTGAGTAACTGGGACCAACTTGTGAGGGTCCTTCCTTTGAGACCAATAGGCCCTCAAATGGAACTGAAGGTCCCTCATCTGGAATCTTGCTCCCTGCACGACAGCTGTGGAAGCAGCCATGTGCCCGAGGAGTTGCAGAAAATGCCTTGCTGGTCGAGACCCGCAGGAGGTAAGGAGGATGCCAGGGCGATGAGTCTGTCCACCCTTTCCGAGGGAAGAAAAGCCCTGGCTAACCTTTGTGTTCAATTCTGCGCCTATGAAAGTTAGGACCTGAACTGGTTCCAGAACTGACTTTGGTAAGTTTAGCAGGAATCCCAGGAAGTGAGAAGCTGCTGGGTGACTTGCAAGTGGGATTTCACCCGACCTGGAGACTGACCCACAATGAGCCAGTCGTCCAGGTAGGAAACACAACAACCTTGCCTTCTCAAGTGAGCCACTACTACAGCGAGACATTTTGTGAATACCCTTGGCGCAGAGGAGGGCCGAAGGGCATTGCCCTGAACTGGTAGTGGCCTGAGGCAGTTCGAACCTGAGGTACTTTCGGTGAGAAGGCCTGATCAGAACATGAAAATAGGCATCCTTGAGGTCCAGGGAAGCTAGCCAGTCCCCTGGCCTTAGGGAAGGCAATAACATTGCCAGAGTCAATATTTTGAACTTTGGTTTCAACAGATGCTTGTTCAAGTATCTTAAATCTAGAATGGGCCGCCATTCTCCTGTCTTTTTTGGGGTAAGAAAGTATCTTGAATAAAGCCCTTGCCCTGATGGCAAGGAGGAACCCTTTCCACTGCTTTGCAGTCCAGCAGAGCAGAAACCTCTGCTTCCAAAGCAAGGGCTTCTGAAGGATTTGCAGGTGGAAAATGCCTGGCTCTCATCTTTGGAAAGTGTTTGAAGCTGAGAACCAGACCCTGGCTATTACCTCCAGAACCCATCTGTCCGTGGTTAGGGACAGCCAGTTCCGGCTGAAATAGGCCAACCTGCTCCACTGGTACAGGAGAATCGGCCCTGGACACCCCATCAGGGTGCCTGCTTAGCAGCAGCCTTAGGCTGAGGAGGGGACGGTCTACTTGTGCCACGTCTACCCTACCTCTGAAGAAACCCCTCTGCAGACAGCAGAGGAGGCTTGAAATTGGTAAAGGCCTGAAAGGGCCTGCCCCTACCTCTGGGAGCATGCCTTTGTGGCATGGCATGCTTCTCCTTAGCCTGGGCACTTTGTAGGTAGTTCTGTATTCATCCATCTTTTTCATATAGTTTTCTGTTTGCTCCCCAAAAGAGAATTTCCCACTACAGGAAAATCCATAGCCTTTGACTGGGTATCTTGGGACAGATTAGTGCATCTGAGCCATGCCAACCTCAGAGGAAGCTACAGAAGTGGCCATGACCCTAGAAGAAACATCATTAACATCAACAGCAGTATGAAATTGAACTTTAGAGGCTTCAATGCCATCAGCAGCCACCTGTTCCAACTCACTAGCCAGCTGGCCATGGGCCTGCTTGGCTAACTGCATACTGTGTCCCACCTCGATTTCTGATATCTAGCTACATAAGCCATATAATTTGCCTGCCTGAGTCCCAAAGAAGCTGCCATATACTGTTTCTTCGCCATGGCATCAATCTTCCTGGAATCCTTATCAGGAGGATGGAGGCCAGAAGAATATTAGCCTTGTCACAGGCTGCAGCTTGTACCACACCTACAGACTACACTGCTCAGTAAGGAAGTCTGTATCCGAGCCTGACAAAGTATACCTTCTGTCCATTTTTTATCTACAGGAGGGACAGAATGAGGATTTTTAAAATCTTTGTTGTTTGCTTCCTAAATGACTTATGCAAAGGAATAGACAACCTCCTAGACTCGGAATATCCATCATTTCCACATAATCAGGCTCCTCTTGTCATCACAGCCTCCTCTAAAGGAAGCTGGAGGGTTTCTGCAACCTTTTGTAAAAATAAAGAAAGAAGGGGACTCAGACAGAATGAGGAGGAGATTCTAAAGGTCTGTCTGGAGAAATGTCGGTTCAATGGGCGCGTCCAGACCCCCCAGCCACACATATATGATCAAATTCCTCTCCCCCTCCTGTGGTTCATAAAATCCTCAACTTCAAAATCCTGAACCACTGGGACTGAAGCGAACCAACCTTTACCAGCTGTTGGTGGTTCTACAGATCCCTGAGACAGTGACTGGACAATCTGAATGGCTTTAGCTATCTCTGCAGCAGTTGGAGACACAATTTTGGACTCCAGACCTACTGATTTCCTTGTCTTTTACTTGGGACTGGTTCCTCTGAACCAGCCTTCCTTTGCCGAGGAAGTCGCCCTGGTCAGAGAGCACTCCCCTCTGGTCAGTGGGTACTGGACAGGCTGTGCATCGGGTCAGCGGACTTTTGGCCTCTAGTCCCTGAGCCGGCCAATCTCTTCTCCAGGGTGGCTGCAGGAAATTTTACACACCTGGCAGTCTGACAGGAGTGGTCAGCCCAGACAATAAACACAAGTGGTGTGTGGGTCAGCCTTGGCAAGGCGTCCCCACAGACATCACAGATGTTGAAACCAGTGGGCCGGTTTTTCTTTTGGGTTTCTCAGACATAATGCCAGCCTAACCAAAACTTGCCCTTTGATGGCAGTTGCCAGGCAAGACACCCTTATCGGTTCCTAACGTGTCATCGGTATTTGAAAAAACGTTACTAATTCGGTTTTTAGAACCCGATAAGAACAGGAACCGCACTCTAAAACCCACTGTACACTTTTAAAATGCAGACAAAAACCAACCGATCGGTTCCAAACTGAACCGATAATTAATTTCCACACAGACTTAAATTTAGTACTTACGGTTACCAGACAGAGCTTTAAAACCGAAATGTGGTAAAAATAATAACTTTTGCGGTTCAAATGAACGAAAAATACCGCTTGAACCGAGAATGAACCGAGCTGAAGGAGCTGATCTCCGGAGGCGACTGTTCAGTGAAGCGGAGTAAAGATCTGACAGTTTCATTTGAAACTGCCAGATAGAGCTTTGGGCACAGCGCCCTCGCGCTGTAGAACTCCAGATCTTCTGGAGTTAACTCCTTCCTCTCCGGGGCAGTTCAGCTGCAGTGGCTGACTGTTATTGTTATAATATAGCAAGACTTCATGGTGTTTGAAAGGAAAAGACATTCAAACTAAAAGGAGAAATAAATGACGGAGAGGACAGAAGGAGAGTTAGAAAATCTAAGGGGATTGGGAAGGGGCACCAATCTCTGGAAGCAGAAAGAAGAGAGAAGGAGGGAGGGAGGTAAAATCTAGAAACAGGGAGGGGGGACATACCGTGAACCTTTGACCTGTCTCCAGACTGTATAGGAACTGCAAAGGAGTAGCCAGAAGGCTGATTTGCCAGAATTCAAGGCACAGAATCATTGGCAATAAACTCTGACATAAGCAGAAGCGACTGTTCTGGAAGAAAAGATAGGATACAGGGTTGTCCTCCCCCTGACACCACATATCTGGAGGTGAAAAACAAAAGTTTCTTAAATTAATTTGAGGGTTGAGTACCTAAGGACAAGAACGGAGGAGAACAAAGGAAGAGAGAGACAGAAAAGAAGAGAGGGCAGCCACCAACTCCCACCCCAAAGGGGTGGAGCCCAGGCACTGAAGAGAGAAGTGCCCTCTCCCCTCCTGTCAGAAGGTAAAAGTACCCCTGTGTACCCAAGGTCACCCCACTCCTGACCAGTGGAAAGGAAGAGGGGGGAAGGGGGCACACAGAGGGAGAGGGACCCAGAGACTGAGGCCCCGGGGGATGGAGGGTGGGATTGTGATGAATGGTGAAGATACACAGAAAGATCAGGAATTACAGTAGGTACATAATTTTTAAATCTTATCTGTGTCAGTCTTCACCATTTATCACCTGTGGGTGAGTACCGAGCCCCCCCCGAAGGGGGCCCTAGACCTAAGGACTAAGTCCCTTAGCTCTCAGTGGGTGAGACACTGGGAGGAGAACCTTACAGGCCTGGTGAGGCCCGAGACTGGGAGAGTGAGACAAGAGGACCCCCGGAGGCATGAGGGAGATTACCGTGACAGCCGCCTCACCCTACAGGAGAAATGATGGGTTCTCTGGTACGCGGAGGAAATCACCCTATGCTAGGCCAAGGGTGACAACCAGGAAAGATGCAGCCATTGCCATCCGCCTAGTGCAGATCGCTGTTCCTACAACCTTGGAAGCTACCTCAATGGTGTCGTAAGATGCCCTCGCTTGGTGCCTTGCTAGCTCCAGGCCATATGCAGAGAGTGCAATGGCTTGTCTGGTTACCTCCAAATCAGGCATAGAGGCGAGGAGTTGACCTAGCCTGGACCACAGAAACCTATCATAGGTAGCACAGTGGGCCTGATGTGCAGAAATTGAAAGAAGCAACCGTGCCGAGTAGAAGGTCCTCCTCCCCCAAAAGCCAAAAATCCATGGAATCTTGATCTGGGGGCTGGTCACGGTGGAGGGCACAAAGCCCATCGGGAGTGTCCAGCTGCGTCAATCCTGACTGGGGATGAGGCATACAACCTAGAGACTCCGGTGGGACACAATACCTCTGGCTCAGATCCCTAGGGACTGGGACTCCAGAAAAGGGACTTTGCCAGAATCACAACACCTCCTGGAAAGGAGCAGGCCAGGCAGGCACCACAAGGGTGTCTGCACTGAAATCAAGGAAGGCATGTGTCGAATGCTCCGGATTGTGCTGAGTGGGTGGGGTGACATGCAGGTCCTCCCATCATCCTCATGAGGAAATGTTGATACTCTGAGAGATCAGCAGCAGGGGAGATATGGACAGAGGGCTCCTCTCCTCCTGAAGAGGAGGATGAGGAAGCGGAGGACCTCAGAGATCCAGAGGTTGGCTGCTCAAGGTGATGGTGGAACACCCGCTTGTGCATCGCCCTGACGTACTGTACATAGGGAAGTGAGCAGCCACACTCCTGAATTGCTCCCAGGAGACAGGTCCCCTAGGACCAAGAATGCCTGGGAGAGCAGGAGATGGTGACAGAGGAGTGGGGGCTAAGCCAACAACAGAAGCTGACCATCCTCTGTCCGGGCCAGAGTGCGCACCAGGAGCCCCAAGGGAAAGAGGAGCTCCGGAAAACCTAACAGCCGACAGCTGATCAACCATGCTGGAACTGCTTAGGCTGTGCCCTGAAGCCCCCGTGAGGTGACTGGGACTGTGGAATTCCAAAAGGGCGGTCCCTACCTTCCAAAGACCAGGGTCCTCTTGAGGAGACCGAGAAGGAAGGATGGGGGTCCATACTACGACTCCTTCCCGAACCCGGATGGGTCCCAGAAAAGGGTTGCCACATTGAACCCTGACCCCTCAACCCCTAGGAGTCCAAAAGAGCCCTCCTCCTCACAAACACCAGCCTTGGCAACTGACAGCCCTGGTCAGTCCTCGAGGGGACCACCCAGGGAGTAGCACCCTCCCTTCCCATGGGTGCTCCGGTCGGCCCTAAGGTTAGGCAATCCAGGCACACTACCTGAGGGGGTACCCCAACTGAGGGGGGCAGAAAACCCTCTGAGCCCAGACTGCAGGGCAATAGTGGCCTGCACTACCACCTGCTGGTCAGTACCCCTGACCCTAGACTCGGGGCTACCACCACTCCTCAGAGGGAGGCTGGCTCCGGTCAGCCAAGGAAACTGCCAGGGTGTCCACATGGGCTGCCAACTCCAAAAAGTCGGACAACCGGTCTGAACCAGACTCAGAGTCCATCTCCAAAGAGGTAGAGACTGAAGTCCGGTGCCAGACCGTATGCGGATGCTTGCTCCTGCCCAGACTGAAGGAGGCGCCAGTCCAGGTGTCTGCACCAGAGCCAGCACCGAACTCCCCAACGGCACCATGAACAGTTCCCGAGGAAGAGAGCAGCACCAGAGTCAGGGATGGTACCGACAGTGGCGCAGAGGGCGACACCTCTCCACAGCACCATGTCCTCACTTGGCACCACAAGCGGCACCAGAGCTAGACACGGCGCCGTCCCCAGCCTCTGTGCCATTTGAGAAACGGTTGAAGATGGCACCGTAGAACCTCCCACGGCACCATCAGCACCATCAGTGCTGTGAATGGTGGGCCGGCGCTGACCACGGTACCATCAGGGCCCATGGTGCCATGAATGGCACCAAGGCCCAAGACGGCACCAAAGGATGGCGTTGAGGATGGTGCTGACCCAGTCTTCCCAGCCCGAGAAAATGACACCAGGAGAGCCTTCACCCCCAAACAGGCGATTGCCAGAGCAGTGCCTCCCGCCCGCCACCCAAGGGGGAATAGACTGGACCTCCTGCACCGCGGAAGGGACTTCTGCCATGGTAAGGCTACTAGAAGCAGAAGCTCCCTCCTCCATGGTCCATACAGAACTGGGAGGGGACCCAGAGGAAAGGCTGAAAGATTGCAGCTTGGCCCAACGAGTGCGCACCTGTCCTCTGAAAGTCGGCGGAGCTCGTCCAACTTTCCACACGCGTTGCTCAATGACACAATGGTGCATAGAGAAGCAGACGTTGCACAAATCCACGTCGTGAAGTGGGCCAAGACACGCAAGACAATGATCATGCTGGTCGGTAATGGAGTACTTGCGGCCGCACAGGCACCGACGCATAGGGGGCTGCCCTGTTTTCAACAAAATCTTGCCCTCCCGGACCAAGACAAGATCGACAGAAAAACAATTCAAACAAAGACTCAATGTCGCTGACATTAAAAATGGAACAGTCTTACCACAGCGGCGTCGAGTAGTGGCAAAATGGAACTGGCAGGTAACTTTTTTCTTGGCGTCAAAGACTAGGAGTCGAGATACGATAAGGCTTGATAGCAGCTCCACACAAGATGCGACCTCTACAGCGGGAGACAAAGAACTGGCAGGAGGGCGGGGTCGGCAGAACCTAACGGCCAACCCACGAGCGCCATGCAGCACGTCGGCCTCAAGGGCAGCGCCGTGGGTGCATTGACTCTGCCCATAAAAAAAAAAAGGAAAGCTCCCACAGGGTCGTGACCTCCGGCCAGAACCCAAAGACGATGAATGGTGAAGATTTACACAGATAAGATCAGTAGATCTTTGAGATGAGCTCCTGCAGCAGGCTACATCATAAAGACTATGCCAACAGGCATTAGGACTCCATGGAAAACATCTAGCCAGCAGTAGCCAGCTGGGGTAAACCCCTTATGTTGGCCTGCCCACCGACGTCACCAGCTGTATAAAGGGGGCGGTCCCCAGCCCCACCTCAGTTCACCCGCCGGAGACCCAAAGGTTGCTCAGCAGGAGAGCTCTGAGGCAGGTGCCAAAGCAAATCTCAAAAAGAGACACTCAAAAGGGGAAAGGAGGGAGGGAAAATAGCGCCTGCTGCAAGAGGTCATCTCAAAGAGCTACTGTTATGGTAAGTTTCTACGTAACTGTACTATCTTACTTTGAGTAAGAACTCCTGCAGCAGGCTACATCATAAGGACAGAGTCCCAAGCAGTGTCCCTCATGAAAAACAGGGGAGGAAAGATTTACAAAATATGAACTGAGAGTCCAATAGTCTCTAAACTGAAGAGCTAAAACTTTTCTGGAAAGAAGGCCTTGGAGCACAGCGAGGCCAAATCCTGCTCTTCTTCTGGAAGCAACATCCAAGGAGTAGTGCTTAATGAAAGTGTGCACTGAGTTCCACGTGGCTGCCACACATATGTCTGCTGTAGAAACATTTCTGAGGGCTACAAAGGAAGCAGCCAGGCCCTTGTGGAATGCCCCCTTACCGGTCCCAGCAAGGTTTTGTCATACTTTTCGTATACAAAAGTAATGCAGTTGGAGAACCATTTAGACATAGTCTGCTTCGTTACTGACTTTCCCAAAGATTTGGGAGCGAATGAAACAAAAAGTTGTTCAGAATGCCTGACTCCCTTAGTCCTGTCCAGGTAATATCTGAGAATTCTATGGACGTCCAGAGTATGAAGGAGTGCTTCTCCTCCTTTGTTGGAATACTCTGGATAATAGACTGGGAGGGAGATGTCCCGGTTGAGGGTCAACTCGGAAACTGCCTTGGGAAGAAACTTGGGATTAGTACGCAGAGACACCCTGTCTCTGTGAAAAACTAAGTAGGGTTCTTTACATCCACCCTCTCAATCGACGCTGCTCTTCATCACTTCAAAAACACTTTTCTCAGTGTCTGGGATAAACAACCCCCTATGCATCACACTAAGGTGCATGGCAACCATCTTCCCTAGATCACCCCTTAAGTCCTAGTGTGCCTTAGTGCCTGTGACCAAGCTTAGAGTGTCCACAAATCCTTCAGATGCCCACAAGACTTCTCTAAATATCAGATGCTTAGAAACAAGTGTACCAGAGCAACCTGTCTGGCCAAAGCCGAATACTTTAACTCCACCCTCCAAACAAACCTAAATAATCCTTCTAAATTTTGGAAGGTTATCCACTCCCTCTTCTCCCCCCACTGCTACCCCAACCCCGCTACTAAACATAAATAATGCCCTTCTCATGGAACCTTGTGCTGTCGCCGCTGAATTCAACTCATATTTCTCCACCTGTGCAGCCTCCCTCCTCTCATCTCTGCCCACACCTGGTCCATCTGGACACACAGTGGGTCGCAAGAAGCAGTATGTGCCCCGTACCTTCTCATTCAATGATATCTCAGCAACCGATGCCCTAACTGCCTTGCTTGCACTCAATCCTTCTAAAGGTAAATCCCCTGATGATTTGGACCCTAATCTCCTACACCTTGCAGCCCCTGCCATAGCTGCCCCACTTGCTCAACATGTCTTTCACTGAGGCTGCAGTCGCCCAGGCATGGAAGCATGCCATAGTCATCCCCCTGCCTAAAGGTGGCCCACCTACTACAATCTCTACCGACCTATCTCCCTCCTCCCGACACTTGCAAAATTACAAGAGCACTTACTGCTCTCGCAGTTTACCACTTTTCTATCCAACTCCAGTTTCTACACGGACTTCCAGTCCGGGTTCAGAAAAGGACATTCCATTGCCCATTCCCTGACTAGGCTCACAGACATGATTTTCACCAGCATGAACAATAGACAGATCACCTCTGCTGTTTTCGTCAACCTAGCCAAAGCATTTGATACTGTCTCACACACCTGCTTTCCTGCAGCCTTGCTGAAGCAGGTCTCTCTGCCTCTACCACCAACTGGTTCTGTTCCTACCTCATGGGCAGAACCCAATCCGTACATATCTCCGACGCCATTTCTGCCCCTTTACCCATTTCTACCGGCGTCCCCCAGGGCTCTGTGCTCGAACCTATACTATTCTCTGTTTTTTTAATCTACCTCTAGCTTGCCAGTCATCTGCTATACATGTACGCAGATGACATCGGCCTTTTTTTTTTCCCAGGCACCACCACAGAAGCAGTAGCCTCCACCATCCAAGCTGATTTCAACAACATTCAGCACTGGTTCTGCTCTCATCAGCTCTCCCTAAACACTAAAAAAAAGTCTCCATGACATTCGGCACGAGACAACGCCTGTCCAGACTTGCGTCCCTCCCCTCCTTCCAAACCCTGGATGGGCAAGTACTTGATGATGTCCCCTCATTCTGGTACCTTGGGGTCTGGCTTGACCATCATCTGTCCTTTAATGTTCATACAGATGCTACAATAAAAAAACTGCGCCCCATGCTAGGTGCTCTGCACAGAACCCACCGAAGTCTCCCATTAACTGTATGCTGTGAGCTAATCCTGAAGATGATTCTCCCATCCTTTGACTACTGTGATATAGTATACAGTTCAGTCTCTAAATCCTCCCTATCCAAGCTTGACATCCTGTTCAATGCCTTCTGTCGCTTTGCTCTCAACCCCCCCCCACTCATCACTGCAAGCTATACCATACCTTGGCCTTACCATCCCTTGAAAACTGATTCCTCTTTCACTGCGCTAAATTCACCTCTAGGCTCTGGCTAGGCACCCTCCTGCCTACCTCTCCTCCTTGCTCGTCCCCCCACCCTCTTATGCCCTCAGATCCACTGACTCCCGCTTACTTGCTATCCCCTGGTGCACATCCACTGCTGGCCAAACAGCTTTCTCTCATCATTTCCCCAAAATCTGGAATGAGCTACCTCCTCAAATCCGTCATTCCTCCTCTGCTAACCCCCTCTCCTCAGCCCTCACAAACCACTTCGTGGTAAACTGCACCTGCTCAAAGCCCTGATTCTGCTCATCTCCCCTCCTACATAGAAACATAGAATTTGATGGCAAATAAGGACCGCTTGGCCCATCTAGTCTGCCCATTTTCCTACCTAACAGATAAGCTGCAGATCCTAGTTAACCAACAGCTTACTTCCTCCTACCCCCTGCTAGGACTGTCTTATGTCTGTCCCACACCTTCTTGAATTCCCCCCACTGTTCTTGACTCCATGACCTCTTCAGGGAGGCTGTTCCATGCATCCACAACCCTCTCTGTGAAAAAATACTTCCTCACATTACCTCTAAGCCATCTCCCTCTATCTTCAAATTGTGCCCCCTTGTTCTTGCACATCTCTTTTTCTGAAGGATGCTACCCTCTTGGACTTTGTTGATTCCCTTGAGGTACTTGAAAGTTTCTATCATGTCCCCTCTCTCCCTTCTTTCCTCAAGGGTATACATATTAAGCTCCTTTAGTCTTTCTTCGTATGCCTTTTGGTGCAGACCCTGCACCATTTTGGTTGCCTTCCTCTGGACAGCCTCCACTCTGTCTATGTCTTTGCGGAGATGGGGTCTCCAGAACTGCACACAGTACTCCAGATGGGGTCTCACCAACTGTCTGTACAGAGGATAACAACTTCCTGTTTTCTACTATTGATGCCTCTCCCATGCATCCCACTATCCCCCCAGCCTTCCTTACTGCCTTCTCACATTGCTTGCCCACCTTTAGGTCATCTGATATAATTACCCCCAGGTCCCTTTCTATTTTTACTGTTGTCAGTATCTCACCCCTCATTGTGTACGCTTCTCCTGGGTTTTTGTTTCCCAGGTGCATTACCTTGCACTTCTTTGCATTGAATCTGAGCTGCCATACATTTGATCATTCCTCCAACCTTGCCAAGTCCCTTCTCATCCTTTCCACTCCATCTTGTGTATCAACCCTGTTGCAGATCTTTGTGTCATCTGCACAAAGACATACTTTTCCTTCCAGTCCCTCTGCAATGTCACTTACAAAGACATTAAAAAGGACCAGTCCCAGTACTGAACACTGCGGTACCCCGCTAGTAGCCCTCCTTTCTTCACTGTGGACTCCGTTTACTACTACCCTTTGCATCCTGTTGTCTAGCCAAGTTTTATCCAGGCTACCACCTTGGGACCCACTCCAAGGCTGGCTAACTTCTGTATTAATCTTGTGTGGGACTGTATCAAATGCCTTGCTAAAATCTAGGTAGGTCATGTCCACAGCCCCTCCTTGGTCTACTACTTTGGTCATCCAGTCAAAGAAATCTATTAGATTCATCTGACAAGACCTTCCAATCATGAATCCATGCTGCCAGGGGTCCTGTGCCCCACTGGCCTCTAGGTACTCAACAATTCTTTCCTTCAGAAGTGATTCCATCATTTGCCCTACCACTGAGGTCAAACTAACTGGTCTGTAGTTTCCTGCCTCTGTCCTGCTCCAACTTTTGTGAAGAGGAATCACATCCGCCCTCCTCCAGTCCTCAGGTACCACCCCACCCTCCCATGATTTGTTAAAGAGAGTAGTCAGCGGTGTCACTAGTTCTACCCTTAGTTCTTTTAGAATTATTGGGTGAATCCAAGCACCATTGCTTTGTCCACCTTCAATGTTATTAGTTCTTTCAGAACCCTTTCTTCTGTAAATGGGCTGGTATCGACCCCCGTCTTCAGAGTGTTTCTCTTGTTTGGTTTAGGTACCTCCTCCTCCTCTTCCTTTGTAAATACTGAGCAGAAATATTCATTCAGTATCCTTTCTTTTTCACTGTCTCCCTCTGCCCACATTCCCTCCCCTTCATTAAGCCTCAGTATCCCTCCTTTTGTCTTTCTTTGCTCCCTAAAGTACCTATAAAAGGTCTTATCCCCCTTCTTAACAGAGTTGGCTATACTTTCCTCGGTTTGGGCCTTTGCTATTCTGACTGCTTTCCCTGCCTCTTTCTGCTTTAACTGATAAAAGTTCTCTGTCCTGCTCCTTCTGTGTTTCCTTATAGTTCCTGAATGCTATCCTCTTCTCCTTAACCTTCCCTGCCACCTCTTTTGAGAACCATAGAGTTTTTTTCCTTCATTGTGTTTTGTTGATTTGCTTTACACAAAGGCTTGTTGCCTCTGTGATGGCTGTTTTGATTACTCCCCATTGTTCCTCCACCCCTCCTAGCTGTCCAATCGGCCTTAAACTACCCCATGCCACACACTCCCAGCTGTGCCACACGCATTTGCCTTCTAGGCACTTATTTGTCCTCGAATTGTTGTTTCTGACTACTCTGAACTGTGCTACGATTGTTTAGTCCTTGCCTGTACTGCAGTATTTGTGAGCCCTCAAGTGGGACCCTGTTCCAATTGTCAATGTATAATTGTGTATCCTGTATCCTCTGTTTCTCCCCACCCCCCAGGTCACACCGGGAGATGAGCATCTTCTTGCTCAGTGTGCCTTTCCTGGTAAAACAATTTCAATAAATAAATAAATTATATATCAGGGCTTGCAGCTCTGAAACTCTTCGAGCTGACATGACAGCCACTAAAAGCAGTGCCTTCCAAGATAGGAAGCATAAATCGCACTGAAATGCTGGTTCAAAGGGGCATAAAGTTAACTTTTCTAAGACAAACAGTAAATTCCAAGCCGGAACCGGATCCCTAATGGGTGGTCTGATGTGGAGAATACACTTCAAAAAGGTCCGTAAGACGTCCAACTGTGCTACCATCTTGCCCAGTACTGGCGAGTGATACTCTGAAATGGCGCAGAGATGCACCTTAATAGAAGAGTAAGCCAGCCCCTGGTCTAAGAGTGCAAGGAGGTATTTGAGAATCTGATTCACCGAACAGTGCATCGGGTCTAGGGAATGAGCCATGGCCCAGATACTAAAACTCTTCCACTTCATGGCATAAGTAGCTCTGGTAGAGGGTTTCCTAGCCTTCATGAGGGTTTCTACTACTCTCTGAGAAACACCATACCTGGATATGGCTAGATCCGTAGGAACCAGGCATGTAGATGCAAGGATCTCAGGTTAGGACAGACCAGCATTCGCATTTCCTGAGATAGATGGTCCAGACAAATCAGAAGCTGAATGAGAGGTTCCACTGCCAGCTGCCGAAGTAAAGGGAACTATATCTGTCATGGCCAGAGCAGAGTCACTAGGATCATTACAGCACGCTTCTCCTGTAGTTTGAGAAGAACCCTCTGAAAGAAAGGGAAGGGAGGAAACGCACAAAGAAATCTCCCTGTCCATCAAAGGGGCAATGCGTCTCACCAAAAAACTCTATGCCCTGGGTCTAGCAAGCAAAAATTGGGCAGTTTTGCATTGCATGAGGATGCAAAGAGGTCCAGCTCTGGACTTCCCCACTTGCTGAAGAGGTCATCCGCCACTTCTTGAGACAACTCCCACTCGTGGCTTTTGGAGCGTGAGCGACTGAGTTCGACTGCCAGAACATTCTGAACTCCTGGAACGTGGACTGCCATGATGGAAATCCCGTGCTCTATCGCCCAATATCACACTATCATGGCTTCTCTGTACAGAGGGTAGAAGTGAGTCCCTCCCTGCTTGTTGATGTAGAAGACCACAGACCTGTTGTCCGTCTGAATAAGCAGGGGGCCCTGATTAGGTGAGCCTGGAAGGTTTGGACAGCGTACAGAATCGCCCTCATCTCCAGAATGCTGATGTGCAGGGACACTTCTAGCTTCAACCAAGTGCCATGAGTATGATGACTCTGAAAATGAGCTCCCCATCTGAGACCCGAAGCATTTGTTGTGAGGATCTGGGTCAGTGAATCTGACTGGAACGGAACTCCCACTTCTAGTGTAGGTGAAGTCAGCCACCAAGAGAGTTCCTGTTTGACACCCTCTGACACCTTGATTGGATAGTCCAGGCAGTCATCTGTTTGTTTTCACTGCACTCTCAGGTTCCACTGTGGAACTCTCATATGTAAGCATGCTAGCTGTACTGTGGATATGGCTGCTGCCATATGCCCCAGGAGCTGCAACATGGTCTGCACCATAACTGAGTTGGCTGTTGTCACTCAGGAGGCCTGATCTCACAGTCGACTGGCCCTGTAGGGGGTGGGGATAAAGGCTCTCCCTTGCTAGATATCCAGAATTGTTCCAATGTACTGAAGGTGCTGGGATGGCCAAGGGCCAAACTTTGGGAGACTGATTGTAATCCCCAGTCATGCAAACAGCTGAAAAGCATCTGAGAGGGTGTGAGTCAGCTGTTCCTTCATGGGAGAAGTTAGAAGCCAATCGTTTAAGTAGGGGAAGATGAAATGACCCTGCCTGCATAGGGCCACCACCACTACCACTAGGCATTTGGCAAACACTCTCGGGGCTGAGGAGAGACCAAAAGGCAAAGCCCAGAATTGGTAGTGATTCCCCCGGAAGGTGAATCACAGATAACCTTTTGTGAGCTAGAAACACCAGGATGTGCAAGTATGCATCTTGCATGTCCAGAGACCAAAGCCAGTCCCCCTGGTGTAGTACAGGAATCAGACCCAGCAGCGTGACCATTATGAATTTTTTTGTAAGTGATGTACTGGTTTAAGAAACTCAGATCTAGAATGGGCCTTAGGTCCCCGGTCTTCTTGGGAACAAGGAAGAACTGGGAATAATACCCGGTTCCTTGTTGGTGCAGGGGGACAGGCTCTGTGGCCCTCTTTTCTAGCAATGACTGAATTTCTTCTGCGATGAGAGGGGTGTGGGTGGGGTGGGGTCAAGAAGTGACTGGAGGTCTGTCTGGTGGAATTTCTGCAAACTCCAGTATGTAACCCTTTTCGAAGATGTCCCTCGCCCACTGGTCTGAGGTTATTGCAGTCCACCCTCCTAGGCAAAGGGAGAACCGACATCCCACTGCCTCCCCCATCTCTTCCGGTGAAGGAGGGGGGACGTGGCAGGGAGTCATGTGAGGGGATCCAGGGTGGGGAAGGGGGAGAGGCAGTACAGTTGTCTCCCCAGTTGGCCCCAGACTAGATCCAGGAAGTAAGGGAGGTTTTAGCAGACTTTGCCCCATTGTTTAGTGCCAAGCCTGGACTAACCCCCTTAGTGAAGCATGATGTGTAGACAGAGACACAGACGCCCATATGGCAGACAGCATATCAAGTGTCAGAGGCTGTCCAAAAGGACATTAGGGTGGAAGTGGAGGAGATGCTGGATTTAGGGGTAATCCAGAGATCCCACAGCCCCTGGACCTCAACCATAGTCCTTGTGCCTAAGCCAGATGGCTCTACTCATTTCTGTGGGACTATCGCGGACTGAATGCAGTCATGAAGTCAGTTGCCCACCCGATGCCCTGGACGGATGAACTCCTGGACAAGTTGGGAGGGGCGACCTACCTTACGATGACTGACCTGACCAAGGAGTATTGGCAGATTAGAGTTAACGGACAGAGCTAGGGAGAGGTCAGCCTTCATCACTCCGATAGGCTTATTTGAATTTAAAGTAATGCTTTTCGGAATGTAGAATGCCCCGACCACTTTCCAAAGGTTGGTGAACCAGGTGTTAAATGGTGCTGAGGAGTACACCGTGGCGTACCTGGATGACACTGCCATCTTTAGTGCCAGCTGGGAGGAACACCTGTCCCATCTTAGGGAAGTACTGGGCAGGATACAGAGAGCCGGGCTCACTGTCAAAGCCGGAAAGTGCCAGGTGGCCATGGGAGAAGTGGCATACCTTAGGTATGTGGTAGGCTGGGGACAGCTCCGTCCTAATCAAATAAAAATAGAGGTAATCCAGGTGTGGCCCAGACCAGAAACACAGAAGCAAGTCAGGAGTTTTCTTGGGACAGCAGGGTACTATAGAACATTTTGAACCCAATTACAGTGCCCTGGCTGCTCCCCTATCTGACCTGGTAAAGAAAAGGATGCCAAAGAAAATTATCTGGGGACCAGCCTGTGAAGAAGCCTTTACCAGACTGAAGGAGGCACATGTGCAGTGCTCTTATTTTGACAAGTCCTGACCATAGCAGACCCTTTATAGTTCAGACTAACGCCTGAGATGTGGGTATTGGGGCAGTACTGAGTCAGACATCCAGCCAAGAGAAAGATCACCCTGTAGCGTATCTGAGAAAGAAGTTACTTCCCAGGGAGCAGGCATACTCCATTGTGGAAAAGGAGTGCCTTGCCATAGTGTGGGTCCTACAGAAGTTAGAGCCATATTTGTATGGGTGGCATTTTGTGGTATAGACTGACTAAAACCCCTGGTTTGGCTGTCACAGATGGAAAAAAAAACAATGGTAGATTGCTAAGATGGAGTCTTGCTTTGCAAGGGTATGATATGACAATATTACATAGGGCTGGAGCCAAAAATCAGAACTCACGGCTTGTCTCGTGTCTATGAGGAGTGAACTGATTTGGGAAGCTCATCCCATGCAGGGGATATAGCCCCCAAATTCAGTCTAGGTGGGGAGGAATTGTGACACTTGGACAGCTGGTTCCGATCGCTGTATGATTTTTGTAATATCAAAATTTGTTATTGTCTCTCATGAGACATGCTGAAACAGCCTGTGGAATGCCCCCCCCCCCCAGGTTTTAGCTACAAGGTGTTGCCTGGAAGGCCAGGAGATAATCACAGGCTAGAAGAGACTTAAATTAGGATCTCCTGTTTATCTAGCTTAATTGTAGCTTGCCAGTTGCTAGGAAGGGAAATCATAAACTTTTATAACGTTTAGAGGAAGAAAGCAGGTTATGACGCTTTAGTGCGAAGTCATAAAAGATTCTTTGATGTGTCCTGGGAAGAAGTGCTACTTGAGATCAAAGAGGGGATGTTATTTAAAGAGTGTCATAAAATTTGTGAAATGAGTTCTGCTGAAATGTCACTTAATTAATTTACATCCTGATTGATAAGACATCCTGGGTGTATAATTTTTTATATTCTGACAGGGAGGAGCTAGGTGACCTCAAGCAAAGAGGTTGGCAAAGCCAGATTTAAAACATTATTCTGTTTTCCACTGAGACACACACGTTTGGACTCTGGAAAAAGAAACATCTACAGCACCATAAGAAGATAAGAATACATTAGGTAGACAGGTCTAAGTGCATTATTGGTAGGAATTTGCACTTTCTAAACCTTATTGTTTTAAAAGATTGTATGTTTTGTGATGTATGGTTCTGTGTTTTACATTTTACATTTTTATCTATTTTAAGTAAACCTCTATTTTTAGAGACTACCTGGTGTGCCTTTGAAATTCTTTCTTTGACAAGGGAAACATATATGGTTAAAGCTGACACTGTACAAAGCTTACTGATTTTACCAAACTGGGAAAAGTTAAAAGTTTATTTTGAGGTCTTTCATAGAATTTTTAAGGGTTCATTTTGTACACCTGGTTAGGTGCCCGTAGGCAAAAGATATCTGGCCCGCTGAAGAGCAGAATTATCTGAGCCTGTATACTGGATACACTAGCAAGAGGGTCACAGTTTGAATCCCTCCAGAACTTGAGACCAAAGTTTGATTCGAACCCACAAAACAGACAGGAGGGTTACCCTGTTCTCTTAACTGTTCACAATACTGCACTTGGAGGTTGGTACTGTGGGAGCAGAGGGCCTGACCTGCTGAGCGGGGTTGTGACAACTGCCACCAAGGTTCCTGAGGCTTAGTCGGGGTTACAGGTGTCGCAGGATCTGATGCCTGGGGGGGGGGGATGCCAGTTTCTGATAGTCGCCTGATTTGTCAGATGATCTGTCATCAGGTGCATGCATCAGGGTCTTGGCTGAGGTAGCTGATTGCCTGTCCCTGGGGGAACATTCCCTGGAGCGGGAATGATCCTGGCATCCCCGGCCGTCGCTAGAGGCTCACGATTGACTGGACAAAGAGGAGGTCGATTTCCCTTTCTTAGGCCCTGAGGGATGCTGAAAGGGCCAAAGAATCAGGGATGGGCCAGCCAGCCCGAACCCCAAAGAGCTGCCACCAGAGGAAGCTGTGATGGTGATAGCCTTAGAAATCGACAGGCCCACTGAACGGCCTGTCACCGGGGTAGAATCCGCTCGTTCGCCTGAGCAGAAGTGAGAGGGTTTCTCCCTTCCAGGAGAACTGGATCTGGCCTCTGACCTACTATGCTCCTTTTCCTTATGATGGTGCTTCCCTCCAGGAAATCTGTCTTTGTGGGAGTTTGGCGATCGTGAGGATGAGGAGCTGGCCTTCAATAGGTGCTGAAGGGCGGCAGGCTGCTGCCCCATTAAGCAGGTCTGGAGAGCCTTCTGGCGATGGATGCGGGTGCGTTGGTTAAATTTAGTGCAATCGGAGCAGGCCTGCACGTCATGAATAGGCCCTAGGCGGAAAAGGCACTTCAAGTGGCCATCTTTCAATGGAATCTGCCACCTGCACAGACACTTGCACTTCTGTCATGAAGACGAAGGAGATGGAGATGACATACACAGAGTCGATGGAAAAAATGAGTAGGAAAATCTGATGAAAGGTACTTTCTGACTGGAAGCAAAACAACAACAACAATGAGGCATCTGAGGAGCTGAAGCATGCGGGTCGACAGCAGGAAAAGAACTGAGGTGGGGCTGGGGACCACCCCCTTTATACAGCTGGTCACATCAGTGGGCGGGCCGACATAAAGGGCGGACCCCAGCTGGGTATTGCAGGCTAGAAGTTTTCCATGGAGTCCTACTGCCTGACAGCATAGTCCTTATGGTGTAGCCTGCTGCAGGAGCTCTTACTCAAAGTAAGATTTCTAGCTCCTCAAGAGCCATGCCTTGAGGAGCAGAAACCTGAAGTCTGGGAAGGATATCCTGCCCTGAGACATGGTCTGCAGGTTGTGCTTCAACGGAAGGCAGATGGGATGCTTGATGGAGAGGGCTAGGAGTAGGAAATACCAAACCTTACCTGGCTCAATCTGGGGCTATTAAGATTGTGGTTACAGACTGGCTCCTCAGCTTCAACAGCACTCTCAGCAAGAGTGGGAAGGGAGGAAAGGCATGCAGGAAATAGAAATTAAGTACCTAATGTAATTCTTGATCTTCTTGGACGAAGTCTCCACCACTCATTTACACTAATGGGAGTACACCGGAGATGCTAGGACCCAGTGAGAGCCAAACTTTTTTCAGGAGGGCTGGCACAGAGATGGAGCCATGAGGAAGCGGCAACGCAAGCCAGGCTTGTGTGGTATAGACTATCTCAGCGTCGACCCTCCAACCACCTCAGTACCTTTTTTTCCCCGAGGAGGTGCGACGTAACTAACCTAGAGAGGACTAACCTAAAAACTGGACATAAGATAGTCCTAATGACTCATGTACAAAAGGTCAAAAATAAAGTCTTCACAGTCCAACCATTGAGGGAGTGAAGACCAGAAACAGAGAAGTGAGCTTGGGGGATTGTGGGTGGGAGTGTGAATGAGTGGTGGAGACTTCATCCAAGAAGATCAAGAATTACGGTAGCTAGGTAATTTCCATATCTTCCCAGACAAAGTCTCCACCACTCATTCACACTAATGGGAGAGTACCGAGCTAAATAATCCCCCTGAGATGGGTGGCAGGAGAGAGTAAGGAGCTCACTTTTTAGGACAGAAGTCTGTTAAGAATTGTCCTGCCAAATGACTGATGTCATCTGGCATGAACATCTAAGGAACAGTGCTTAACAAAAGTATACACGGAACTCCACATAGCTGCATTGCAAATGTCTGCAATGGGGACATTACGAATTTCCACCAGAGATGCCGTGACTGCTCTGGTAGAGTGAACGTACACTCTGCCTTCCAGCTTGACCTGTGCCATAGAATAGCAATGGCAAAAGCATGCCACCAGCCATGCTGAAATTCACCTGATAGCAACAGGTTGATCCAGCCAGGTCATGCTGAAGGAAACAAACAGTGAGCCTTTCAAATTTCCTTCATTCTAACCAGACAGAACCGCAGGCCTCTTTTTACATGCAGGGAATGAAGGGTACACTCTCCTTCATTCTGGAAATTTGCAAAGTAGGTAGGAAGGACTAAAGGTTGATTCAGATGGAATTCTGAGACAACCTTAGGAAGGAACTTAGGATGAGTCCTAAGAACTACTTTGTCCTTGTGAAATACAGTATATGGGGGGTCTGTGACCAAGGTGTGTATTTCCAATACCCTACGAGCGGAAGTAATGGTCACCAGGAAGGCTGTCTTCCAAGTGAAGGATTTCAACTCGCAAGTAGCTAGAGGCTCGAAAGGTTTACGAGTGAGCATGTCTAGCACAAGGTTAATATACCGGGCTGCAACTGGGCATCTAATAGGAGGTTTGGTATGCAGAATACCCTTAAGAAACCTCCTAACTACAGGTAGCTGAGCCAGTGACAAAGAGAGTACTGGCTCATGATATGCCGAAATTGCACAAAGATGAACTTTGACTGTAGATTATTGCAGACCTGTGTTTCAGAGGTCTAACAGATACTCCAAGACTTTATTCAGTGGGCAGGAAAAAGGATTCAGAGAGGATTTTGTACACCAGATAGAGAAACACTTCCATTTAGCTGTGTAGGATTTTGTGGTGGCTGGCTTGCATGCAGCCAAAAGAATATCTGAAACCCTACGAGAAACATTAAACCTATTCACCTCTATCTCCTCAGGAGCCAAGAGTGGCGATGAAGAGACCTCAGTTGGAATGGATTACAGGGTCCTGGGACAGAAGGTTCAACTGAAGGGGAAGCAGTTTCAGAGAGGTTTCCAATAGTCTGTTGATTAGGGGAAACCAGATCAGACGACGCCAGAACGAGGCGAAGAGAATCATTCTGCCCCCCTGTGCCTTCAGTTTGAGCAGTACCCTCTGAATTAGGGGAAGAGGAGGAAATGCGTATAGAAAGCATTTTGTCCACTGCAGCCTGAATGCATCCTAATAGAAAATGCCAGGTCCTGGAGTTCTGGAGCAGAAGGGAAGCAAATTTGCATTGAGTGGGGATGCAAAAAGGTCCAGGTCTGGAGTTTCCCACTCCTGGGAGAGTGACTGAACAATGGTTAAGTCGAGAAACCACTCATGAGGATCTGTCTCCATTCTGCTGAGACAGTTTGCCAGCTTGTTTCGTACTCCTGGCAGGTAAACTGCCTTAATCAGAGCCTTGTGCTCCAGGCACCATTCCCACACTCTCATTGCTTCCCTGCATAATGGATAACACATCATTGCCTTGTTGTCCATTTGAAGGAGAATGTTCTTGTGACAAAGTATGTCCTTCAAAGCTTGAACTACATAGAGGGCGGCTCTCCATTCCAGGACGTTTATGTGAAGTTGAGGCTCGTCCCGAGTCCACGTACCTTGGGTGTGGAGATCCCGGAAGTGAGCTCCTCAACCCATCAGGGACGCATCCCTGGTAATGGAGATCTGATGATCCAGAGGGGCGAAGGGATATCCTTCCAGAAGGTTGTCTTCCTGAGACCACCAAGTGAGTGACATCTTCAGAGGTTCTGTCACCTTGATGAGAAAGGACTGAGAGTGAATGGTTGGGGATCACGGAGCATCCACTGAGAGCTTCTCATGTGGAGATGAGCCAAAGGTACAGTGAACACAGAGGATGCCACGAGACCCAGAATCCATTGCATCGAGAGAGCTCACACTGAGCTGTGTTCTCTGATGAAGCGGGCCATCTGTAGGATATCACTCCTTCTGTCCTCCGGAAGAAAAACTTTCACACAGGAAGTGTCCGGAAAGGTTCCTATGAGAAGGAGCTTCTGGGAGGGCTGCAACTGTGACTTTTTGAGGTTGAGCAGGACTCCCATGGACGTGAGGAAGTCTGAGGCCATGGTCACAGCCTCCAGAGTCTCTTGCCTGGAGGGACTCGCTAGAAGCCAGTCATCCAGATATGGGAATACTTGGATTCTGATTTTCCTTAGATGCACCGTGAGAATTGCACAGCACTTTGTAAAAACTTGAGGCATCGAGGACAGTCCAAAGGGCAGGACTGAATTGATAGTGCTAACCCAGAGCTACGAACCTTAGGTATTTGTGGTGATTTGGGTGTATAACAATGTACTGGTAGGCATTCTGCATGGCCAGGGAGGCTAGCCAATCATGTTGATGAATCAATGGTAGCAGGGTACTGTGATATCATCTTGAACTTTTCCTTGTGAAGGAATTTGTTTAACTTTCTGAGATACAGAATAGGGCTCATGCCACCAGTTTTCTTTGGAACCAGAAAGTAATGGGAGTAGAAACCTGTGTTTTGTTGATCCAGCAGAACTACTTCTACTGCCCTGCTGTTCAGAAGGCCTTGTACCTCTGAAGCAAGATGGTCTAACTGTGCTGCAGACAGCCTGGGCTGTAGCTTAGGAGGATGATCCAGAGGGGTTTCCGACAGACTGAGAGAGTACCCCTCATGGATTATCCTGAGGACCCATTTGTCTGATGTTATAGATTTCCACTGGTTGCAGAACCAAGTCAGACATCCTCCTACTGTCTAGGAAGAGTTCCCCTCCGGGCAGCTTAGGTGGGACCTGGGCCAGAAACTCAGAAGGTGGCACTGGGCGCTTTTGGGCATTGTGCTTTCTGCTGCATTTTCTTTTGCAGCTGATGGGTTTGATTTCCGTTAAAGCCTCTCCCTTTGCCATGAAAGGACTGATGGTTGTGAAACTGACACTTGTTCCCACCTCCTCGAGAGGGAGCGGGTGGAGGTCTAGCTGTCTTAATGGCAGACCTAGTCTTCTGTGTGCCTCTAGTGCTTGTTCCACCTGAGGCCCAAACAGATACGTACCGTCGAAAGGTAAGGCCATGACTTTTTGTTAGGCGTCATTTGTAAAGCCTGAAATATGCAGCTAGGAATGGCAACGGGTGCAAATGCCAGCCACCGCCGCCTGGGAAGCAGTATTGAAAGCATCCATTGCAGCTTTAGTTTGTTGAATATTGGACTTGATACCTCTAGTTATGGTCTATAGTAGCTCGGAGTTAACCTCAGACCCGGGCAGGGCTTCTACCGTTGCTTTGAGTGAATGCCAAAGAACATACTCATACTGAGAAAAATAGCCCTGGTAGCTGGCAATGCACATGCACAGCCAGGGTTGAGGCAGCAAAGACTCGCTTACCCAAGGTGTTGATCTTGTGAGATTCTTTGTTTATAGGATGGGCTGTAGATTCCTGAGGGAGGACAGTCTTATCATTCTCTGCCAGGACCACCATGGCATCAGCAAAGGCTTGTGAGGCCAAGATGGGCGATCCTTGGGAGGCATATTTCCTATCTATGGACTTGGTCACAGAAGGAATAAGAGATGGATTCTTCCACACCATCTGGGAAAGAGTGTCGAAAGAGGGCTGTACGGAGGGTTAAATCCACAGGGATTTCCATAACATGTAGCTATTGGAGACACAGAAGCTTCCCAGGTTTGATTTCTGTGGTCTGGAGAGAAGAGTAGAATTTAAATTCTTAAGCAGAGACTTAAAGGAAAGGCCTTCAACAACAGGCTCGAGGAGGATTTATCCTGCCCCCAGGGCAGAACTGGCATCGCATCAACATCATCACCACCCAGCTGAAGATCTGGATCGGGTTCAAAATCATCTCCTGACAGTCCAGGGGGAACTGTATAGACAGGAAAGGAATGAAAACCAAGGGGAAGAAGAGGAGGAGAAAGAATTGGAGTTGAAAACCTCTGGAAACTAGGCGGTGTTGTATCTATCCTCAGCACCGTCAAGGAGAACGGCGCCAAGTACAGAGACGGAGCTGACACAGAAAATGGCACTGCGCATGGCACTGACATGGATCACGGCACCACACTCAGTGCTGACACCACTCCCAGCACCGAGGATGACGCCGACGGGTAGCGTGGCATCACACATGGTGCCGACACCAATCCTGGCACTGAGGATGGTGCTGACAGGGCATGCGGTGCAGACAGCGCCGACAGGGCATGCTGCACCGAAAGGATCTTGGCACCAGAGAAGCCAGCACTACAGGTGATGGCACCCTTGCAGAAGTCTGAGAACTGTGATTTGAAGGTAAAGGATGAAAAATGGCAGGAGATAAAGGCATTGGTGTGGACCCCTGCACCGCAGTCATGTGAGGGGGATAGACACCGGAGCACAGATTTTACGGCAGCGAAGAAGGCGCTGCGCGACTAGGAAGTCTTAGCCGCCCCACCTGCCAATCCGAAACTGACAGGCCTGAAGGCCCCGGAGACGGACTGGCCAGTCCGGCAGTCAGGACAACCTCCAAGCCCACTGTTCCATAAGAGCGGCCCAGTGGTGAAACTGCTCATCGGAAGCCACTTCAATAGGCAGAGAGGAGCTCCGGTGTCAAAGAGGCCAGCTACCAGAGACAGAAACCAGCGACTCCAAAAGAAGCAGGGACCGGTTCCTGACCCTAACAATTGACTGTTTACACACAGACATACCAGAGGCGACCTCGAGTGATGCCATTTCTTCTTCAACCGGTGGGCCAAAGAAGAGCTCGAGGTCAAACGGTGACAGGAATGCAACCGTTTCTTTTTATGCTTTTTGGGGACCGCCCAACCCCCCCAATCACTGAACCGTCCATTGTCAGACCCCCCCCCCGGAGAGGGTGGCAGACTAGACCGGCCCAGCTGATTGAAACATAGAACATAGAAAACATAGAATTTGACGGCAGATAAGGACCGCTGGCCCACCCAGTCTGCCCATTTCCACTCTGATGGATAAGCTGCAGGTCCTAGTTAACCAGCAGCCTACTTTTCCTACCCCCACCTCCTAGAATTGCCTTATGACTGTCCCATGCATGCTTGAATTCCACCACTGTTTTGACTCCACAACCTCCTCTGGAAGGCCGTTCCATACATCCACACCCTCTCTGTGAAAAAATACTTTTAAATTACCTCTGAGCCCACCTTCTATCTTCAAATTGTGCCCCTTGTTCTTGCACACTCTTTTTTGAAAGATGCTACCCTCTTGGACTTTGTTGATTCCCTTGAGGTACTTGAAAGTTTCTATCATGTCTCCCTCTCCTCCTTTCCTCGAGGTTATACATATTAAGCTCCTTAAGTCTATCTTCATATGTCTTCGGTGCAGACCCTGCACCATTTGAATCCCCTCCTCTGGACAGCTTCCATCCTGTCTATGTCTTTCGGAGATTGGGTCTCCAGAACTGCATGCAGTACTCCAGATGGGGTCTCACTAGCTGTCTGTACAGAGGGATAATAATTTCCTGTTTTCTACTGGTGATGCCTCTTCCTATGCATCCCAGTATCCCCCAGCCCTCCTTGCTGCCCTCTCACATTGCTTCTCCACCTTTAGGTCATCTGATATGACTACCCCAGGTCCCTTTCCATTTTCGTTGTTGTTAGTATCTCACCCCATTGTGTACTCTTCCCTGGGTTTTGTTTCCCAGGTGCATTACCTTGCACTTCTTAGCATTGAATCTAAGCTGCCATACATTTGACCATTCCTCTAACCTTGCAAGTCCCTTCTCATCCTTTCCACTCCACCTTGTGCATCAACTCTGTTGCAGATCTTTGTGTCATCTGCAAAGAGACATACTTTCCTTCCAGTCCCTCTGCAATGTCGCTTATAAAGACATTGAAGAGGACCAGTCCTAATACTGAACCTCTGGTAACCACTACTAACCCCCTTTTTCAGAGTGGACTCCATTTACTATTACTCTCTGTCCTATTCTCCAGCCAATTCTTTACCCAGGCTGTCATCTTGGGACCCACTCCCAGGCTGGCTAACTTGTATTAATCTTTTGTGTGGGACTGTGTCAAATGCCTTGTCTAAAGTCTAGGTAGGCCATGTCCACAGCCCTCCTGATCAACTACTTTGGTCACCCAGTCAAAGAAATCTATCAGATTTGTCTGGCATGACCTTCCCGCTGTGAATCCATGCTGCCTTGGGTCCTGTGCCCCTCTGGCCTCTAGATACTCAACAATTCTTTCCTTCAGAAGGATTCCATCATTTTCCCTATCACTGAGGTTACACTAACAGGTCTGTAGTTTCCTGCTTCTGCCTTGCTCCCTTTTGTGAAGAGGAATCACATCTGCCTCCTCCAGTCCTCGGGTACCACCCCATCCTCCCATGATTTGTTAAAGAGGGTAGTCAGTGGTGTCACTAGTTCTACCTTAGTTCTTTTAGAATTCTGGGATGAATCCATCAGGCCCCATTGCTTAGTCCACCTTCAGTTTTAAGAGCTCTTTCAGAACCCTTTCTTCTGTAAATGGGCTGGTATCAACTTCTGTATCCAGAGTGTTTCTACTGTTTGTTTTAGGTACCTTCCCTCTTCCTTTGTAAATACTGAGCAAAAATATTTGTTTAGTATCTCTGCCTTTTCACAGTCACTCCTGCCCACCTCCCTCCCTTTATTAAGCCTCACTATCCTCCCTTGGTCTTACTTGGCTCCTGATGTACCTATAAAGGTTTTATCCCCTTCTTAACTGAGTTGGCTATCTTTCCTCGGTTTGGGCCTTTGCTGTTCTGACTGCCTTCCCAGCTTCCTTTGCTTTAACTGATACAGTTCTCTGTCCTGTTCCTTCTGTGATTCCTTGTACTTTGAATGCTTTCTTTTTCTCTTGAACCTTCACTGCCACTTCCTTTGAGAACCATAGTGGTTTCTTTTACCTCGTTCGTTTGTTTATTTGCTTTACACAAAGGCTTGTTACCTCTGTGATGGCAGTTTTATTATTCCCATTGTTCTTCCACCCCTCCTTCCTGCCCATTTGCTAGTGCATTCCTTAGGCACTCACCCATTTTGACAAAGTCAGCCCTCCTAAAATCCAGTACCTTTGTTTTTGTATGGCTTGACTCTATTGCTCTATCGCTATTTATTGTGAACCATACTGTTCGATGGTCGCTAGTTCCCAGATGGCTACCCACTTCTACATCTGTGATCCTCTCTTCATCTCCATTTGAGAGAACCAGGTGTAAGATTGCTCCCTCTCGAGTGGGCTCCAATACTAGTTGTCTAAGGCATGCCCCCTGTAGGGCATCTAGAATAATCCCACTCTTAGAAGTGGCTGCTGCAACTGCACTCCAGTTAACATCTGGCATATTCAGATCACCCATCAGCAATATATCCCTTTTCTGCCATACTAAGTATACTTCTATCATTTCCTTGTCCATTTCCTCCCCTGAGAAGGGGGTCATTCTAACCCTGTGCAGATTGTGGTGCCATTGCCGTCTCCAAATTTACCCACAGTGCTTCTTCTCCTCCCTGTTTACCCTTTTGTTCTGTTGCTTTGATTCCTTCCCTTATGTAAAAGCTACTCCTCCTCCTCTTTTACCCTCCTGTCCCTCCTGTAGATAGTGTATCCTGGTATGTTTACATCCCTGTCATGGTTTTGTGTGTACCATGTTTCTGTGACTGCCACGATATCCAGATCTTCCTCCTCCATCAAGGCCACTAATTCAGGAAGCTTGTTACTCAGACTACGGCATTGGTACTCATTGCTCTCATTTTTGATGGCTTTACTTTCTGTTGCAGCATCCCCACTGACCTTTCTACCTCGGTCTTTTCCCATTTAGTACCCTGTTTTGTAGGGAGGCTGAGATTTTTCTGCTGCTTATCAGTGCCTCCCCCCTTGACTAGTTTAAAAGCTTGCCAATGAATCATTTAAACCGATTGCTCAAAAGACTTGTTCCCTTCCTGGACAGATGCAGACCATCCTGCCAGTATAGGCTGGTGTCCCTCCAGGTGGAACCCCAGTCCCCAATGAAGCCAAACCCCTGTGCTCCACACCATTTTTTCAACCACTCATTAAACAGCATGGTGCAAAGTACACTTGCCTCACTCATGCCATTTACAGGCAGCACCTCTGAGAAGGATACTGTGTGTGCTATTTGTCTTAGGCCTCTCCCCAGTTCTACAAAGTCCTTCTGCACTGCTCTAAGCTCATGTTGAGCCAAGTCATTTGTCCCTAGGTGGACAATGACATCCAGCTCAGACTCCTGCAGCTGTTCGTGATCCTGAGGATGCTTCCTGTCCCTACAAGCCATGGCACCAGGCAGGCACTTTACTTCAGTTTTCCTGCTCCCCCAGTTCTATCCCCTAATAATGGGTCCCCACCAGGAGCTGCTTCCTTTCCTTGTGGCATCCTCTGCCTCCTTCCTGTGGGCCTCTCTTGTGACGGTGTCCTCATCCTCCTTAATCTCCTCCGTGGGTGCATCCATAGGGGAGCTGTGCTCCCCCAGAATGGTGTATGGATTGTGGAGTGGAACTGACTGGGTGTGCCTCTGTTCCACCCTCCTCACCCTCCCTGAGCCCACAGTGGTCCAACTGCTGTGCCTTCTTTGCAACCTCTGAGGTAGTGGTGGTGGCTCTGGTGCTCCCTGGATGGGGGGGGGGTTCCTTCCTACCATCCAGTCTGGCCTGGGGAAGGTTTTCTTACTGCTGTCCAGTGTGGCCTGAAGACGGGCAACTTCCTCCCTCAGGGCAGAGAGCTGTCTGCAAATAGGGCAGCATCTCAGCCTCCAGAAAGACTCCCGGAAGACTGCTGCCCCACAGCCATTACATTGCACTACTCCCACATGACTATGTACTTTTTTTTTGTGTGTGTGTGTGTGTGTGAGTGATTGGTTTGTTATATAGAAATATATATATATTATACAATGTGTAGTATATTTTCAGTGCTGTGTGCTAGAGAGGATATGACATTGATATGCACCTTGCACTCTTGAGGAATGATGTCAGAACCCCAGGTCAAAGGAACTATTTCCAGGGTAGGTGGGGTGAGGGTGCTTGAAGGGTTGGGCTAAACTGTGCCCTCACAAAACAATCAGCTAAGAGCTCTGACCCACCGCTGCGATGAGTGCCTTCCTGTCTGCAAGATACTATACACAACAATTTGACAGAGAAAATCCCTGCTAATCAAACAGAGAAAATCCAGACATCCAAGTCAGACACAGGTAAACCTCCACAGCCCCAAAACAGCCTGGTGGTTTGTGCTCTGGAAGCAGTCAGCCCCAAAATAAGTGAGCTGTGCTTTGAACTCTTCCTGCACTGAAAATCTTAAGAATTGTAACAAGACTGTCTTTCCTGATAATTGTAAATTCCTTATTTCACCTTTCAGTTAGAAGCAGCCTCCACCTGCAGTATATCTGCTACAAAGCAAAGACAATTGAAAGGTTCCCCTCCCTCTGTTGTGAGCACAACTCACTTTCTTGCAAATCCTATGTTCAGTATTGCAGCTCCCAACAAGAGAGATAGTTTGACTAGGAAAAATATTAGCTGTTCTGATGAGTTTGCTATAAACACTTGCTTATAATACTGTTCTCAGGTCTGTTACCCAAGCTATTGGCTGATTAAGTCTCTGTGATGTAATCACTTCCTGAGAAAGTTTGGAATTGCCTTTTAAGGCAAACAAAGATAGAACAGCTTTCATACGAAGTTTCCCTACCGTCACATGCCCCACTTATGGTCGACTCCATCAAAGGAGGGCTGAAGACTTCTTTCTTGTACAAGTAAGTCATTTATTAAAATGTAATTGGTACTATTCGTGATAAAATACAAAATAATAAAACTGAAGACTAAGCTGCTAGTTTAAAGTTTCACTCCCGGTGGGCAAGTGACATCATCACTGAAGCGCACTTGACGGCTGGATAAAAGAAACTGAGGTGGTTGGAGGGTCAATGCTGAGATAGTCTATACCGCATGAGCCTGGCTCATGATGCTGCTTCTTTGTGGCTCCATATCGGCGTCGGCCCTCCTGAAAAAGTTTGGCTCCTGCTGGGTCCTAGCACCTCCAGCGTACTCCCATTAGTGTGAATGAGTGGTGGAGACTTTATGTCCAGGAAGATCCTCCCTGTCCAGTCTAAAGTCAGGGCACCCCATGGGACCAAGCCCACTGCGGGAGGCCTGCAACAAAACAGGAGAAGCTGATAATTCTTCCAGGATGCAAACAGGTTAATCTTTGGTGTACCGCACCTCCTGAACACTGTGACCAAGACATGCTTGTTCAGGGTCCACTGATGATGTCCTTGGTTGATCCGGCCCAGGGAGCCTGCCAAGACATTGTCTTTCCCTGGCACGTCAACTGCAGACAGTTGCAACCCTAGGAAGTAGGCCATACTCCATATCTTCATTGCTTCGATACACAGCTTTGAGAATCTTGTGCCTCCCTATTTTTTGATGCAGTACATTGTGGTGGTGCTTTCTGTCCTGACCTGGACTGACTGCCTGCTGACATAGGAGGTGAAAGCCTGTAAGTCAGGTATATTGCTCTGAGCTCCAGCAGGTTTATATGCTCCCTGGACTCCTGGGAGGACCACACCCCAACTACTGTTAGGTCATCCAGATGGGCCCCCCAGCCTAGGAGGGAGGCATCTCTTGTCAGAACAACCGTGGATGATTGCTGAAGGGAAGACACACCCTCCCTGAGGCTGCCCTTTTCTTTCTACCAGTCCAGTGCTCTTAAGGGAGGCCGTCACAGGCACTAGCCTTGAGAGAAGGTCTCCCCTTTGAGACCAGTGAGCCCTTAGGTGGTATTGGATGTCTCTCATTTGGAACCTGACCCCGGCCACTACTGCCGTGGATGAGGCCATGTGGCCTAATAACTGGATGAAGTCTCTTGCATGCCTAGGCTCACTGAGTCTGAAGAACTTCGCCAGGTGGACCAGATTTCCCACTGTCTCTTGCAGGAGGAAGGCCCTTCCTCGGATGGTATCCAACTATGCTACTATGAATTCCAGAACTTGTACTGGTTCTGACTGGGACTTCTGAGTGTTTATGATGGAGTACAGACTCTCCAAGGTATGCTTATTAAGAAGGAGAGAGAGGTCTTGGCTTCCTGATGAGCTTTCCCTGTGACCAGCCAGCCATCAAGATAAAGGAAAACCACCACTCCTTGCCTTCTCAGATGTGCTACCACCATGGCCAAGCATTTTGTGAACACTCTGAGAGCTGATGAGAGTCCAAAGAGAATGACTGTAAACTGGTAATTACCAGTCCCTACCCTGACTCTTAAATATTTTCGGTGACAGGGCCTAATTGGGATATAAAAATATGCATCCTTCAGGTCCAGAGACCCAAGCCAGTCCCCTTGCTGAAGGGTTGGGATTACTGAGACCAGGGTTACTATCTTGAACTTTTCCTTCTTGAGGTGTTTGTTCAGATATCTGAGGTCTAAAATGGGTCACCACTCCCCATTTTTCTTATGGGTCAGGGAGTATCTCGAGTAAAGGCACTTTCCCCTCTGGGATGGGGGCAGATTTTCTGCTGTCTTTGCTTGCAACAACTTTCTTACTTCCAACTCCAGCAGAATTGTTTCTGTTGGGGTGGGAGGTGCTAAGTTTTTGCAAACCTGCAGTCTTGGAAACCTTTCGAACTGCAGGGTGAGCCCCCGGCTCACTGCTTCCAGGACCCACTTGTCTGTGGTGATGTTATTCTACTACCAAAAAAGTGAGCCAACCTTCCAACCCACTGGCAGTGGGTGGGCAACCTGGACCAACTCATTAAGGGTTCTACTTAGGCTGGGCCTTAGGTGCTGGGGTTGAGTCAGCATACTTACAGACCCTTGTACCTCTGCCTCTGAAGAAGCTCCACAGCTGGGAGAAGTCATAAGCGAGGAAACCATGGTGAAAATATCCCCTACCACTACCTCCCCTTCCATAAGGCCTGCTGGAAGTGGAGGCCTTTTCTTCTCAGTGTTGCTTTTGTAGGTGACTTTGCACTCCTCCATCTTTTTTCATATATGCATCTGTCTTGTCACCAAACAGGGAATGTCCCTAACAGGGAAAATCCATGGCCTTTGACTGAGCATCCTGGGAGAGATTGGTGGTCCTGAGCCAAGCAAACCTCCTCAGGGACACTGCTTGAGCCATGACTCTGGACGAAGTGTCATTCGTGTCCACTCCCATATGGAACTGGTATTTAGTAACATCCATAATAAGTCCTGTGTCAGATCACCAGATGCTTTCTCGCTCATGGCCAGAATGGAGCTCCACACAGCTGAGCAGTAATACGCCATGTAGGCTACTTGCCTTAGAAGCATGGATGCTGAGGTGTACACCTTTTTCCCCTATGCTGTCAAGCTTCCTGGAGTCCTTATCCAGAGGCTGGCTAGAAACATGGACTTTTGCCTTACCACAGGCCGCAGCCTGTACTATCCCCTCATGGTCAAAGTGCGAGTAAAGGTACTCGGCACTCCATTTGTCCAGCTAGCATTCCTTTTCTGTTTTCTTGTCAATGTCTGGTGACTGCAAGAGCTTGCAGGTTGCCTTCTTTAGGGGCTTATGAACCAGTAGAAGCAGCCTCTTGGGTGGGGTTATCCAGAAATCAAAACAAAATGGTAATATTAAATGCACGCTGAAAATAGAAAACAGACTTAGAATCAATGTTCTGATCACAGGTCTTCTTCAGAAATAATCTAAAAGAGAAAAAAAGCAAAGTTAGTGAAGCGGTAAGGATAAATAAGGGATGTAGATATGTATATATATATATATATTTATGCAACACATGTTTTGGGAAATATTAACAGATAAAAAGTGATATCTGAGGCAGGCAGTGGAGATATCACTGGTATCTCCATGTTCCTATACGTCATAGTGATATATCCATGTTCCTATACATCATGAAGAGATCTCTATGTTCCTATATGTCATTAGAAAGAAAGCAAAAGCATTTCACTTTCTATTCTTTTGCTGTTTCTCTATAGCACCTGCTTACCCCCCAATACACAGATGCCTGAAATATTGACTTCATTCTGATCTTATTTAAAAAAAATAAATAAATAATCTTGAAAAGTATCTGGTTGAGCCTGCCATGTTAACCCCGCCAGTACGTTCACTTCCACCCGACAATTTAGCGTGAGCGAGCGCTATTAAGCCTGACACATGAGGTGATGCCTCAGCGTTACAATAATGCAGCCTTTGTCAGTAAAGTTATTAAAAACTGTTTATTACCAACCTCAGTTTTAAAAGCATTTGTTTTAAAGAAGCTGCTTACCCCACCAAAAGGACAGTGACCGACTTGGCAGCTTCAGAATAGGGCAAGGATGTGTGCGCATGTTTTCCTATAGCAACAGATGCTCCCGCTTCCTGCACATGTTCTAAAGATGTTGGCTCGCTCTCTGGCCTTTCAGTGAAGTAAACAGCTTTTTAAAACAAATGCTTTTAAAACTAAGCTAATAAACAGTTTTTTTATAAGTTTACTGACACAGACTACCTTATTGTAATGCTCTGCCAGTACCTCATGCATTAGGCTTCATAGCGCTCGGTCACGCTACACTCTCGGGTGGCGCTGAAAGTAGTGATTTTTGGATCGCACTTAAACTACTGTTCCACATTACCCACTGTCACAGTGCCAGGATCAACCAGATATGTTTTACAATTATTTATTTAAAAATAACAGCAGGATCAACCAGATATCTCAGTCTTGAGCATATAATATGTATATGTGGGGGGGGGGGGAATGCAAGTCCTAGAGAGAAGCCGCCACACAGTACAAAGTGAACTACTTTCACTATCTTTTTAATGTATTTATTTTAAGCATTTATGTAGAAATAATGCCACTATCAACCAAATAATTGTATTTCAAGAACCTTAAACTGCAGGATCAACCAGATCATTTCTCTTTTCAAATAACATGGCGTCTGTTCTGTTGCTAGGGGATAAACAGTGTTTTCATTCTGAAAATTATGTTGAATGTAGCCCAAAATATATGTTGTATAAACAGAACATGACATGGTTTGACTGAAGATATCATATTTATCTTCACTCGAGGCCAACGACATCAAGATATCTCACTCGTGGCTTTGCCAATCGTGAGATATCATTGACCTCTATTGAAGATAAATATATCTTCAGCAGGCCATGTCATATTCTATATATATGTGTATATGTATAGATATACATATAGATATATAGATATATATATATATATATATATATATGTGTGTGTGTGTGTGAAGGAAGAAAATAGGGAAAGGCTCTAGAAGAAAAAGTCACAATAGGCAAGGTTAGAATAGGCTCTCAAAAACAAAAACTTGATGATGGGAATGAAAAGACACAGTAGGACTGAATGAGCTGAGGAGTCCTCAAGTGGGGACTAAATAACAGGGCCTAGTAAGAAGGCTAAAAGGTGATAAGCATGGGGAAAAGAGAGAGAGATAGAGACAACTGGGGGAATGAAAATAGATGGGCACACATAGCTGGAATGCCAATGTGAGTATGCCCACCTCCCCCCACACACACAAAGACACACTGGATGAAGAAGAGTATACCTAACATTACGCAACACACCATAACAATGCATGCAAGCAAAGATGTGACAGGGTGGGGGTAAAAAGGCAGACTACAGTGGTAAACCATAAGGTGACTGAAAGATGTTAGCAGAAAATAAGTATAATTTGCCTACTGGCCAAAAATCCACACTAAATCTGATGCCACCAGGAGTCCAGAATCTACTCACACGCCATGTGAGTGCCAGAACTGACAGCAGCTCCACAGCCAAATATTCAGCGAATCAAGATGTTGCACTGCTCAGGCTCAATGTGCATTCATTCTACTATCATGCACCGATACGACCAATGCCCTACCATCCGCCATGTCCGTATCACAACCATTGGCACATTCTGCGTAAACTCAGGCAGCACCTTGCCAGTGAAGACAAATGTGACTGCTTCAGCCAACCTTAATGGCATGCACAATTTACCTATGACTGGGCCACCCAAAACTACAGCACTTAGTGTACTTCTAGTCCCAAGGCACCTACCTACCCAGCACTCCAATGGTTCCCAGGCTGCCCACCTCCCTCCCTCCCCACAAGGCAACCCCCACTTGCCCCCATGTTGAGCCCTGTCTGTTATCGTCACTGTCTCCAATCTCCCTAAGTCTCTACTAACCCACTTATGCAGGCATACATTGTACAATGCCATAGCTGTGACTGTTATACTCACTGTTTCTTTTCGCCCCAAGTGTGTTCAACTCACTGACGCAAGCATCCATTGTACAATGCCGTAGCTGTGTCTAAATGTGTAAACCACTTGCAAACAATGGTACCTTCACTGTAAACACATTGTTTTGTTTAGTACCATGACTATTAATGCATTGTTTTGTAGTTACTCTATATTATGTAAACTGACGTGGACCCTACAAAAGAGCATCAGCTCACAGGTATTTCTCCTAGACCTCAATAAAAAAAAAAAAAACAAACTGAAGGTTGCTGGTAGCCTAGGCAGATGATCAGCTTGGTTTCCATGTTTTTCCTTTGGTCAGCTTCCCAGGAATCCTGCTGAAGGACACCAACAGAAAGACCATTGGCACTGTGGTCCCCGGAGGTAAAGTGGAATACAATGGGTCTATCAGTGTTTCCATTTCTGACTGCCCTGTAATGTTCCCTGAATCAGTCAGCCAGGTGTCTGCCAGTTTCTCCACTGTCAGACAGCTGCACACTTCCTGCAAAGAGTACAATATATTAGATTCCTGGAAATGAATGAGAACCTCCTTAGTGATGTGAATAACACCCATAGGACCCCAAATTTCCAGTGACACTAGAAATATTTTTGATATCTAGAAAGTCAACGTTATCTTCATCATCAGCAGTCTCCTGTGGAGAGATTGAGGTGCTGACCATTTGTCTCACAAAGGAATAATGTGGAGAAGTCATCCTGGGCTCAGGAAGGAGAACCAAATTCTTGCTCAGGGGAACCTTCGGGCTCAACATGTTCCCTCTCCACCTCCTCTTCATCATAATAAAATTCAGCCCTTTGCTCATCCAGAGCTGGGGTAGGAACCAGAATTGAGGGAGGGGGAACTGGCATGCCCATGAACGAGCCCATGGCCTGGAAAAAAGTGCCATGCCTTGGTCATGTCCTCTACTGAGGGCATGTTCCTCTTGTCCACTGCTGACTTCTTTCCTTCTTCGGTGGGGGGGGCAGCGACATGTTTTTCTTTTTGTTTTTTCTTAGCAAGCACCATCTCTAGTACCTTGAGAGGGTCTCTTGTGTACTGGTTTCAGGGTTCTAGTTCTAGACACCCCTGGACTGTGAGCCATCTTAGTAGACTTGCCATTCTGCTTACTGTGAGGCTGGACCCTTCTGACAGCTTTGGTGAGATGGAGGCAGACTGAGAAGCTATCAGGTCTTCCAACTTTTCAGCCCTTTTTTAATAGTTTTAAGGCAAAAGTTGATACAAAGCTCACAATCACAGAAAAGGTGATCTGGACCAAGGCTCCTCAAACACAACTCATGACAGTCTGCCTTAGCCAGAAGGTTAGAACAATTTTTACAATTTTTGAAGCCTGTAGAGTTTGTTTTCTTTTTGGGTCTCAAATGAGGAAATAAGGTAATTTGAAGTCCGGTTCCCAAAATACCACAAACCACTAACAAAAAATAAAATCTGATTGAAATTTAATGAAAAAATTACCAATTGCATCCCAGTTCCCAGTTCCCAGAAAAGGAGGAACCAGAATAAATAACAGCTGCCAAACAGTAAGCAGAGGATTTTTTTTTTTTTAATAATAAGACCTCAAATCATATTTTTAGTTTTTTTTGTTGTTGTTGTTAATGCTTCCCAAGTGGGAAAACTATGAAGGAAGGGTCTTTCTCCAGTTCCTGGGAACTGTTAGGGAACCAGAGTATAGTGATAAAATGCTTTAAAAGCATAAAAATACCTAACTAACGTAGCGATTCAAAAACTAAAAGTAATTCTGAGAGAAAATAAAGGAATAGTAAGAAAAAAGCAATCAGTTGAAAAGAGACAGAGAGAATTCTTCAGGGTGACTTCTTCCTCAGGCGAGATATAAATCTGACGTTATAGAGCAGAGTGGAGCATGACTAGGCTCCAGGGCAGCTCAAACCAGCAGGTTGATTTGCACTAGTTAAGTGTAACCCCCCTGCAAATGGGGGTTCCCAAAAGACTTCCAGGAGCTTGCTTGAATGCTCCAAGCCTGAATGGTGTTTGGTGTTTAAGCCATTTATCTGTGAGTGTTTTTAGAGCCTCTGGTACTGTCCCTTTAAGAGCTGTCTGCTTGCAGACATAATTAGTTTGTATGGGGGGACTGTGTGTTTCTCTGTTTGAGTACCACTCGAGCTGCTGCCAATTCCTCCGTTTTGCAGTCACTAGGAGTGCAAAGGAACGTATCTGAAAGATGCAACTGTTTGCCAGAAATCATTTAGAGTAATAATGAAAATACAGTTTGTCTAACCTGCTTTTCTTTGCAGTCAGAACTGTGTTTGCCTAGTTCCCATTCTAGTTTTGAACTGCTGAACTGGACCAATCAGTGTGGGTTAAGGTAGCTCTAAAATGGTGCCTTGGACGAATCAGAACTTGGCTCGTAATCTGAGCCAGCCACAAAGAGGATTGTATAGGCAGTGACTCTGGGAGATGTAGTTTGGACTTCGCACCTTTTGGACCAACAGGGGCAGTCTATTGTGAGTGACAGCCAATCCAGCCGAGAACTGGGAGGAACTCAAAAGAAGTGCCGGTTTTGTCTGCTGGAGTTTCAGTTGAGCTCTGGCAGTGAAGAGGGAAGGAGCCCTGTGCTTTTCGGTGCAGTTTTAGTCGGAAACGCGTAAGGCCCCAGGTTCCAGTCTGCAGCTTGTGTAACTGCTTGTTAGGACTGAATCCATCCTGTGAAGAGAATCAAAGGATATCTGAAGAGTAGAAACCAGGCTCACCCTGTAGAAGACTGGAGAAATTGCTGAATTGCGCTCGGTCTGTCAGGAACTGAATCTGCTGTGTGTCTCTCCTGGTATTGTGCAGTAATTCGATCAGGATAGAGAAGCAGCCTGCCTGGTATAGTACTTTCTTTTACCATATAAATGTGAGGAGGCTTGTGTAGCTCAAGTGAATCCTGCTGCCATTAAAGGACTTTTCGCCTGTTACTGTTTACTATATAAATGTGTGGAGAGGAGGCTTGTGTAGCTCAAGTGAATCCTGCTGCCATTAAAGGACTTTTGCCTGTTACTGTTTACCATATAAATGTGTGAGGAGGCTTGTGTAGCACAAGTGAATCCTGCTGCCACTAAAGGACTTTTGCCTGTTACTGTTTACCATATAAATGTGTGAGGAGGCTTGTGTAGCTCAAGTGAATCCTGCTGCCACTAAAGGACTTTGCCTGTTGCAGTTTGTCATATAAATGTGTGAGGAGTCTCGCAGAGCTCAAGAGGAGCCCTGCTGACGTTGAAGGACCCTATCTTGTTTGGAGGTCATGAGTACTAATTCAGCCGCTTCCCCTGTTGAATTGCCACACTGAATTCAAATGGAATTACTGTACTGCTGACTGTTTAACTAATTTTTCTTTTCCTCTGGAAAGGGCCCCTACCAGCTGCCACGGTTTGACTAGCCATTAGGGCTTGGGTACCCAGGACAGTAACTGGTAGGGATAGGCCTGTGCACAGAGCCATAGGTAGATGAGTAAAGTGATAAGCTAATTAACCTGATTCCCTGTCCTTGTTATATCCCCTAAATAAATCAGAGCTGCTTGTTTCAGCAAAGTTATACTGCCTGAGGTATCTGTCTATGTTAAAGTATTATACTGTGATTGTTGCACTGTATCTTCTTATTTTACAGGGGTCCCAGTGCTTGAACCAGTCCTGGGGTAAGTGTATACTGTGAAGGTAATTTGATATACTGTGTGGGCCACTAGTGGGAAGAAAGGGGTTGCAGTGTCCCAGAGGGCTGTGACCAAGTTAGTTTAACTATTGCAAACCCTGACCTCTGGGTGGAGGCACCCGCCATCGGATCCAGGCCCCTCAACCTGTTAGTGGCAAATCAGGCAGGGGTAGTAGCCCTGGGAGAGCGCCATCTGGGGTTAATCTTGAGGGCCACCGCTGGGATTGTGTATCCCCTAGTGGCCATATTTACTGAACCACTGTTAAGAAAAAATGGGTACCCGATGAAGTAGCTGTGCACCGCTGGTGGAGGGTGTACTGGGAGAGATCGACCCCAAAATGCTATGCTTATCCTGGACATCCCCGGCATCAACACGGGCACTGTACAGGGAATACTTTCCAAGGTGGAAGGTTTACAAAACCCTGTGGTGGTGGGTCGGCATGCTAATCTGCTCACCCACACTTTCCTGGCCCTAGTAGAGTTTAAGGATCCCATAGATAGCTCCAAAGTGCCACAGACCATTACCCCAGAGGGAGCCCTCACTGCTTGTAGAGTGATAACTAAGGACAGTAAAGACCCGGGGGGGAATGAGCCCCCACCACTATCTGAAACTTTTGAGAAGAAATTTGCTAAATGGTTGCTGGAGGAAGGGGAAACTGTGGAGGACTTGAAGAAACTATTCTTGCCACCTGGGGGTGTTCCTCCCCCAACACCCTCTCCCGCTCCAGTACCCATAATGGTGGTTGAACCAATGCAGACTCCTATTTCTGCACCTGCCATTAGTCATGACTCTTACCGAAAGTTGAGGATCTTCTCTGGCACCCTCCCACCCCCAAGGGAGGATGACTAGGAGACCTGGATAGACTATGTTGCCCCCAAGTGTTAGAATGGCAATGCCCCGGGAAGTCGAAAAAGCCGAAAAGAGGGTTAGTGAGAGCCCGAGGTCTGGCCCTGGCTACCATCCGTAGCAAACGGGCCAGTAACCCTGAAGCGACTGCACAGCCTATCTTGAGGCCTTGGAGAATGTGTATGAGCCCAGATTCTGATGAGGACCCATGGTGGAGAGTAAGAAATGCACAACAGTACCAAGGGAGTTGTTGTCTGTGTATGTATCTCGGCTGGAAAAATTGTTGCAAGAATGCCTCAGAAAGGGTAGTTTGCCAGCGACTGAACTGGACTGAACCAGGCTGGACAGGATCCTTAAATCTGCCCCCTTCTCAGAACTGCTGTTGCTTCAGTTACACCTGGCAAATCGACTGGAATCCCCACCCTCCTATGATGAGTTAATGAGAGAAATTCGAGGAGTTGAGAAAAGGTGACCTCGGGGGACCTGCACTAATAGCTCACTACGACCTGAGTGACTGAGGGTGACCCATCAAGTGAAGTTCAGGGCAGAGGTTGGCAGTCAATGAGTGCTCTGACAAGAAAGATATGCCAACCAATGAGGCGAACTGTTGAGAGAGATCCGGGAATTCAAAACAGTCCCTTTATGAAGGCCATGCCTGCAAGAAGACCTGACCTATATCCGACTGCATCTGCCATGGGGGTGGGGGTACCCACCCATGTATCTCCTGCTGATAACAGCTCCAAACCTCGATTCCTTGACATGTAAGTGGAGAAACTGACGAGATGTCTCCAAATGCTTATGACGCAGAAGACAGAGATGGCACCAAGGTTTCCAGTTAGTAATACTCCTGCCCTGGCTCCCAGTGTGGCACCTCGGCCAGCTCAAACTCCAGAAAGTATGTTTTGCTATAATTGTGGGAAGGATGGGCACATAAAAAGGGAATGCTGGTCCCCAAAAGACACTGACAAAGTTGCATATAGGCTACAAGGAGAGCTTCGGAGAACAAATCAGTGAGTTAAGAGGTGCACAAAATGATCCCAGTGAGGCAGCAAAATGCTAACTCACGCCCTTTTGTGGCAAGGTCAGCTGCCCAGGCCCCCACTACCGCCTCTCCAGACTGGTCCAGAATAGTGGGTCCCTCCATGGAGACCACTGTAAAGGTGAATGGAGTGTCTACAAGAGCTGTATTAGACAGTGGCTCCCAAGTGACAATTATGTTCCAGGATTGGTATCAGAAGCATATGTCAGACGTACCCTTACAACCATTAGAAGGACTGCATGTATGGGGGTTAAGTGAGAAGGCCTACCCCTATTCTGGGTATATCCGAATTTGGCTGTCTTTCCCCACCTCCATGGCTGGAGTGGCCGAACACGTAGAGACCCTAGCCTTAGTGTTTCCCCCCACTGGACTGTATGATGGTGTCCCTTTGTTGATTGGAACAAATGCTCATATGTTCAGAAAGCTGGCACAGTTGTGTTATGAAAAACGGGGTCAAAGACTAGTAGAGCTTTAAGAGTTCCGCTTTAATTAAGAAGGCCTATAAGGCACAGAGAGATGCTGAAAAAATAGAACCAGAGGAACCGGGTTGAATTGTATGGAAGAAGGATCCTGAGTCTCTGATCCTGGTACCAAATGCCCAGTGTACACTTACAGGAGAGGTCCGTATCAGAAAGGATGTTAAGAATAAAATATTAATGTTGGATGCACCAGCGATGGAAAATTGCCAGAGGGACTGCTGGTCAAGCCTAGTATTTTGCCCATAGAGCCCATGCTTATGCCAGAAGGGTAATGGTCCAAGTTCATAATGTGTCTGAAAGAGACATTCAAGTAAATAGAGGTTGCATCCTGGCTAATGTGCATTGTGCAGACACTGCAGTGCTACCCAGCAGCAAGAGTTCGAGGAAGAATGACAGAGTAACGCCTGACTTGTTTGATTTCGCGACTCCCGTTGCTAGCTGAATGGAAGTGAGGATCAGTGAAAAGCTTGCCAGAGAGACCAGGTGTTTTCTTTAAAGGAATGGGACGAGATGCATGCAAGGAGCTGAGCGCAATATCCGCTGCATGACGAAAGACCATTTCGTGAGAGGTCTCGACGCCTGGCACCTGCTGACATAGATGATGTGAGATGGCATCTGCAGAGATGTTAGCTGCTGGTGTAATACAAGAATCCATTAGCCTCTTATGCTTCCCATTGTGGTAGTGAGGAAAAAGAATGGGACAGTAAGGATGCGCGTTGATTATCGCACCTTAAACCGGGCGGACTATCCCTGATCAGTACACAATGCCCCGATTCAGGATGCTTTGGACTGCCTAAATGGAGAGCAAGTGGTTCTCTGTGTTGGATCTCCGCAGTGGGTACTACCAGATCCCGATGGCCCCAGAGGACCGTGAGAAGACAGCCTTTATCTGTCCGGCTTGGCTATAATTCAATGAGGATGCCTCAAGGGATTTCAGGTGCCCCAGCCACTTTTCAACGATTGATGGAGCGTGCAGTGGGGGACATGAACTTACTAGAGTGCCTGGTATACCTAGATGATGTTATTGTGTTTGGCAGCTCACTGGAGGAACATGAGAGCAGATTATTTAGGTATTGGACCGACTGGAGGACTTTGACCTTAAACTGTCCATTGATAAGTGTCAATTCTTTCAAACAAGAGTAAAGTAGTGGGACACATAGTATCCACCGAGGAATAGAGACCGACTCAAGTAAAGTTGAGGCCTTGACCACCTGGCCACAGCCCAAAAATCTAAAAGAACTGCAAAGATTCCTGGATTCTGTGGTTATTATCGGCGTTTCATCAAGGACTATTCAAGGTGATCCGTAACCTTTACTTACCTTACTAAGGGTATCCCCAACCCACAAAAATACCAAAAGTCAACGTCCCTCAAGACTGAAAGAGTATATTTTCGTCCGAGTGAAGTATTTGGGGCCGCTGGACTACTGATTGTGAGACTGCTTTCATGAGATCATATATCAACTTCCCATGCTCCAGTGCTGGTCTATGCCGATCCAAGAAAACCTCTGTCCTGCACACTGATGCTAGCTTGCAAGGGTTGGGGCTGTGTTGTACCAAGAGCATGAGAATGGCCTGAGACCAGTGGCCTTTGCCAGTAGAAGCCTGACCCCATCCGAAAAGAACTATCCTGTACATAAGTTAGAGTTCCTAGCTTTGAAGTGGGCTATTGTTGACCAATTCCATAAGTACTTGTATGGGGCTAAAATACTAGTAAAACTGACAATAATCCTTTGACCTATGCAGACCTCAGCTAAGTTGGATGCCACTGGCCATAGGTGGCTTTCTGCATTATCTACATCGACTATGCTCTCGAATACTGAGCAGGTCTGAACCACATAGATGCTGATGCTCTCTCCGAGGCCTGTTCCCCAGAATGATTGGGTCAGACTGGCAGAACCTGACATTCGGGCACTGGGCCGGAAGTTTGACAGGGAGGAACAAATGTCCACAGACGCAGTGGACTGCATGGTGGATTGCTTGGGACCCTCTGAGAATTGCATACCTGCTGCTTATTGCCACTTTTCTGCAATAGACATTGGTGCACTGCCTCAGCTGGAAAATGACAGTATTCGGCGGGATCAGTCCCGCGATCCCATGATCAAATCAGCTTTAGAAGCCCTCCGTGCAGGAAAAGATGTGTCCAAATTACACTCCACTGATTTGAGAACTGCACTGTTATACAAAGAAGGTCCTAAGTTGAAAATGATCAATAAACTGTTATACAGAGAAATAGCAGACAGAGGGGGACAAGTAGACAAACAACAACTAGTGCTGCCCACTGCCTTTCGAGACTCAGTATTGAGGTCCTTGCACAACCACATGGGGCACCTTGGCATAGACAGAACACTTGACTTGGTTAGGTCCAGATTCTATTGGCCTAAGATGGGGCTGATGTGGAGCAACACATTCAAACTTGTAGTCGCTGCTTACAGAGGAAAGCTTTGCCCCAGAGGGCTGCCCCCTTGTTAACATCACCACCAGTGCACCCATGGAGCTGGTCTGTATTGATTTTCTGAGTTTGGAGTCAGATCAAAGAAATATCAGTAATGTGCTGGTGGTCACTGACCATTTCACGAGATATGCCCAAGCTTTCCCCACCAAAGACCAGAAAGCATCCACTGTGGCCAAAGTACTTGTAGAAAACTTTTTTGTTCACTATGGGGCTCCACAAAGAATCCATTCTGATCAAGGGAGAGACTTTGAGAGTCATCTGATCAAAGAGATGCTTTCTCTGTGGGGAGTGCAAAAGTCCAGAACCACTCCTTACCACCCCCAAGGGGACCCACAGCCTGAACGTTTCAACCGCACTTTGCTAGATATGCTAGGCACCCTGCACCCAAAGGACAAGCCTAGATGGAGCCAATAAATTAGCACCCTGGTACATACTTATAACTGCACCAAAAGTGATGCCACTGGGTTCTCCCCTACCACCTGATGTTTGAAGAGAAGCTCGACCACCAGTAGATGTGTGTGTTTTGGGGTTCTCCTTATGGGGTTCAAGCTGACAACTATTTACAGTATGTACAAAAGTTAAAGGCCCAGCTAACTCATGCGTACCAACTGGCTCAAACCATGGCTGCCAAAAGAAATCTGGCCAACAAAGAAAGGTATGATAAAAGGTGAAAGCACAGGAACTCCAGGAGGGAGATTGGTATTGCTAAGAAATCTGGGACTGCAATGGCAAACACAAGATTGTTGACAGATGGCACCATCTCCTCACATTGTAGTGGGCAAACTAGATGATCTGCAGTGTATAAAGTAAGGCATGAGAATAATTCAAAAGATGTAAAACAATGCATAGAAATCATTTACTGCCCATTGGACAAATCTTGATTGAGTCTGAGCCCCAGAAGATGCCCTCGGACCAGTGACTAGAGCTGCTGCTAAGAAAAGATCAAGAAAGTCTGCACCTACAGAAGCAGAGTTAAAGTGTTCCCTCCACAAGTCCCAGTTGAGCATGACTGTCAGTCCATATCAGAAGAAAGTGAGAGGACTTTGAATACTATCCTTCTTACGAACTGAGTCAATTGTTTGAGGCAGCAATCCCTAGTCAATACTGGAGACGAAGCTGAGCCTTCTGGACTGTCTAAGCCCCCAACTAAGTCCCTGGAGCCAATGCTCCCCAGAAAGTGAAGTGCAAAGCATCAGATCAGATGAAATGGGAATCATTGTGCATGGTTGAACTGTTTGAGCTTCAGGGAGAGAAATGATGGATCGGCAGACTGGTGATACACCAGAACAAGAAGAGTATTTTGAGTGCCCTGACAGTCCACTATCAGTGTCCGAAAGCTCTCCATGCGGACCAAATGTTGTGGACTCCAGAAACTGTAACTCCTGGAGCTGAAAGTGCCTCAAGTTCTAGCCTCTCTACCCCATGAAGACTCCTGACAAGTGAGGACAATGCTGAAAATGAGGCTCAGAGTGCAGAGACTGTAAGTAGTTCCCCTAGAAAGACTGGTCGAGCTGTAAAGCCTGTGGTACACCTCAGTTATGATTCCTTGGGAGGCCTGTGGACTTGCCTCTAATGTTGTCCATAAAGGAGGTATGTGTCCCAGCTCATTGCCCAAACTGAGCGTCAGTGCTAACTCCAAGTTACTTGTGTTGCCCTCTAGTATGGTGCCCTTGCCCCATCCAGCCCCAAGGTAACTGATAGGGAAGGGCCCCCTCTCTTCAGATTTCATGTACAAGAGGTAATAACTTGAGTTATGGTACAATGTGTGTGTAATACTGTGTAAAGAGTGACGTACTGCAACGTTTCAGAAATGTGTTCTTGGTAAAGTGATATATTGACTGATGATTACATGTGTGAGCCTAATGCAAATGTATATGGTTGCAGTTGAAACTTATGGGGGTACTTGCTTGATGCAGACGTCAAGCTTTCCCAGGCCAGGAAGGGTGTAACCCCCCTGCAAATGGGGGTTCCCAAAAGACTTCCAGGAGCTTGCTTGAATGCTCCAAGCCTGAATGGTGTTTGGCGTTTAAGCCATTTATCTGTGAGTGTTTTTAGAGCCTCTGGTACTGTCCCTTTAAGAGCTGTCTGCTTGCAGACATAATTAGTTTGTATGGGGGGAATGTGTGTTTCTCTGCTTGAGCACCACTCGAGCTGCTGCCAATTCACTCCATTTTGCAGTCGCTAGGAGTGCAAAGGAACGATCTGAAAGATGCAACTGTTTGCCAGAAATCATTTAGAGTAATAATGAAAATACAGTTTGTCTGACCTGCTTTTCTTTGCAGTCAGAACTGTGTTTGCCTAGTTCCCATTCTAGTTCTGAACTGCTGAACTGGACCAATCAGTGTGGGTTAAGGTAGCTCTAAAATGGTGCCTTAGGCAGAATCAGAACTTGGACTCGTAATCTGAGCCAGCCACAAGAGGATTGTATGGGCAGTGACTCTGGGAGATGTAGTTTGGACTTCATGCCTTTTTGACTAACAGGGGCAGTCTATTGTGAGTGACAGCCAATCCAGCCAAGAACTGTGAAGAACTCAAAGGAAGTGCCCGTTTGTCTGCTGGAGTTTCCAGTTGAGCTCTGGCAGTGAAGAGGGAAGGAGCCCTGTGCTTTTAGGTGTGCAGTTTTAGTCGGAAGCAGCGTGTAAGGCCGAGTTCGGTCTGCAGCTTGTGTAACTGCTTGTTAGGACTGAATCCGTCCTGTGAAGAGAATCAAGGATATCTGAAGAGTAGAAACCAGGCTCACCCGTAGAAGACTGGAGAAATTGCTGAATTGCCTCGGGTCTGTCAGGAACTGAATCTGCTGTGTGTTCTCCCGGTATTGTACAGTAATTGCGATCGGATTCAGAAGTAGCCTGCCTGGTATAGTACTTTCTTTTTACCATATAAATGTGTGAAGAGGCTTGTGTAGCTCAAGTGAATCCTGCTGCCATTAAAGGACTTTCACCTGTTACTGTTTACCATATAAATGTGTGAGGAGGCTTGTGTAGCTCAAGTGAATCCTGCTGCCACTAAAGGACTTTGCCTGTTACTGTTTACCATATAAATGTGTGAGGAGGCTTGTGTAGCTCAAGTGAATCCTGCTGCCATTAAAGGACTTTTGCCTGTTGCAGTTTGTCATATAAATGTGTGAGAGTCTCGTGGAGCTCAAGAGTAGCCCTGCTGGCGTTGAAGGACCCTATCTTGTTTGGAGGTTGTGAGTACTAATTCAGGGTCGCTCCCTGTTGAATTGCCACACTGAATCAAATGGAATTACTGTACTGCTGACTGTTTAACTAATTTTTCTTTTCTCTGTGTGAAAGGGCCTACCAGCTGCCCGGTTTGGACTAGCCACTAGGGCTTGGGTACCCAGGGACAGTAACTGGTAGGGACAGGCCTAATGCACAGAGCCCATAAAACCAGATGAGGTAAAGTGATAAGCTAATTAACCTGATTTCCCCCTGTCCTTATTATATCCCCCTAAATAAATCAGAGCTGCTTGTTTCAGCAAAGTTATACTGCCTGAGGTATTTGTCTATGTTAAAGTATTGTACTGTGATTGTCGCACTGTATCTTCTTATTTTACAGGGGGTCCCAGTGCCTGAACCAGTCCTGGGGGTAAGTGTATACTGTGAAGGTAATTCTGATATACTGTGCGGGCCACTAATGGGAAGAAAGGGGGGTTGCAGTGTCCCAGAGGGCTGTGACCAAGTTAGTTTAACTATTGCAAAGCCTGACCTCTGGGTGGAGGCACCCGCCATTGGATCCAGGCCCCTCAACCTGTTAGTGGCAAATCAGGCAGGGGTAGTAGCTCCTGGGATAGCGCCATCTAGGGGTTACATAAGCATGGTCAGGGATTCCTGGGGTTTGAAAATGGTACTTCTCCTCCTGATACCATGCCCTCAGCCACCTGTTAAGACTCCTGAATTCTTATCCTTCCTCATTCTGTCCTTCCCTGACCCCACACAGGGAAGCCGAGTGGGCCTTCTAATGGGCTTTCAAACTTTGATGGCCACTGTTCATAAATGACCTCCTTTAAGGATTAGGGACAAGAGGAAGAGTTTAAAGGGAACCTCAGAAAGTATGGACCTTGTTGGTGATGTGGGGATCAGTTGTCAGTGTCTGGTGGCAGGAATGCCCTGGCAAGGCACTCTGTGTGTACTTAATTTACAGACTGGAGGAGGAGGAATGGTGTTGGGCTCTTAGGCCCTTGCAGCAGCTGGATGTAGGTATTGCTACACACCTTTTATTTTTAGGGGGGTGATGAATAAACTAGTAAGGATCACAATATTCAGGTACTGAAGCAGAGTGTTGAATGTCACAGAATTTGTAACATTCAACCCTTGCTCTCTAAGTCGGTTTTGATCCCTAACTTTAAAGATGATTTGTATGCTAATTCATTTACCCTCCTTATGCAATGTTTTGCCATTTTGCCTATACTGTTTTCCCTCCTACATCTCAAATCTAGTTATACACCACTACCTAACTAGGCTACGAAGCCCTATGCTCTCTCTATTTGCCTACAACAGACACAGGAGGCTCCTCCTGCTCCTCGTCTCCGGTTCCATTCACCCTAACCCCGAATACCAGCAAGCAGCCCCTGAAATCCCCTCCTCTCCTCTCCTATCTGGCACACTGGTCAGCTTAAAAAAACACATTTTAACATCCAGAGTCTATTAGCTAAAAAAAAAAACTTGCGTGAATCCTGGCTCTCTGACAATCCTTTTGATATTATTGCCCTCACCAAAACATGGCTAACCCCCAAGGTGCCTTCTAATGAAATCAGCCTTGATGGATGCTCCCTTTTCAGAAAGGACAGACACAGTAAAAGAGGGGGTGGCTGCCTCCTTTGGATTGCCAATCACTTCTCAGCCACCGAACTGGAAACACCCCTAGCGAACCCTAAGCTTGAATCCTTGTCAGTGAATCTCCTTCTTGGCAACAGCAAAATAATCACCATCAGCATTCCCTATCCTCCGCACCCCCACCGGCACCTCCTCTGCTCAATTTGATATTTTCCTTAACTTTAAGAACTCACTTCCACAGGGTAGGGAATGGATAATCCTTGGAGATTTTAACCTAAACTGGCAGTCACCACAGCCTAACTCTGCCAAGAAATCCGCTGACTAGACTTTTCAATCTGTCTCTTCTTACAGGACATGTCCCTTCCTTCTGGAAGATTGTTTGAGTTGTACCGGTCTACAAAAGGGACACCACTAACCTAGATAACTACCTTACTGCCATCCTCTCCACCCTCTCTAAAATTCTAGAAAATCGTTACTACCGGGTCTCGGATTACCTGTACTCCTTCAAACTGCTCACCCTGACCAACATGGTTTCCGACGTGGCACAGTACATCCACTGCTCTCATTCAGTTTACAAATGATGTCAGACTCACTATGAACAAAGGCTCTCTCATTAAGGCTACTTTTGTTGATCTTACAGAAGCGTTTGATTTAGTTGACCACCTGCTGCTCCTATCAAAGTTGTCATCCCTAGGCTTCTCACCCTCTGTCACCGCCTGGTTCCAAAATTATCTTTTAAAGCGGCAACAAGTTGTCCAGATCGGAGATGCTGAGTCCCCTCTTGCTACTACTTGGATCGGAGTGCCCCAGGGTTTGATTCTTGGTCCTACAGTCTTCATAAATGACATCCCACCACTCACTGGTGCTTGCTCAGGTCTGCTATATGCAGACAATCTTGTTCTTTATTCATCCTCCTCAAACTTCTCAGATATCAACCTGAATCTCAATAGTAACTTCAATACCTTTCAGAGCTGGCTGGCTATTGCAAAACAAGATTGTCAAATAAAAATAAAACGGTGACAATGCTCTTCAATTCAGGTTCAAAAATTCGGTCCTGCACCCAACCATTAAGTATCAGAGTGCTTGATGGCTCTCCCCTTAACACAGTTACCTCTTTTAAATACCTAGGAGTAACCCTTGATCCCGCCTTGGATTTTGACCTGCACCTAGTCTCAGTCATTAAATCTGTCAATATTCAACTTGGACTGGCATATTAGGTGAGACATAGCCTAACATCCACGGCGAGGACGGCCATTGCACAGGGGATCCTGAGACCCAAATTGGCATATGGGTTAACAGCCTTCCGCAACTACTGGAGGGCTCCTCCAAAAGGGGTGTCTGCTACAACAGCATTTGCTGGTTTTGCTTTGTCTTTGCCCAAACTTACTCACCAATGCACACTATACTCCAGTCTGGGATGGTTTACCCCTCAGCCTTTCCAACAATTTACTTTACTGTTTAAAAAAATATATAATCTCCCAGATACCTGACAAACTGGCTCCACTGCTCAAACCTGTGACCTCTGCCTACCCACTGAGATCAGCTGACAAATTCCTTCTTGTCCAACCGAGATGTAAAACCAAAATGGGGGAGAATGCTTTCTTTAGCTGGGCCCCTAAACTATGGAACTTCTTCCACTGAGTCTAAGAATCTCCCCTTCTCCACACAGCTTCAAACAGGAGCTTTGTATGGCTCTTCTAAGCTCTGAACCCTGCTCCTGTCTTCTATCCACCCACTCCTGTACTGGTTCCTCCTAGTTGCCTACCGGTTCCAACCTCTACTACTCTCAAACCTGCCTGGAAATCTTGTTATTTCCTCTCTTCTAGCACTTACTCACTAGTTGTATGACTTATGACTGTTAGTTATTTGCACTTATATTTCTGTTTTGTTACTACATATAGATTCCTGCAAATGTACTGTCATTGCTGAAAATTTTATATGAGTGTACTATGTCTGAATTCTACTTGTTCTCACGATATTTCTTGTATCTACTATTGTCTACGTACTCTTTGTTGTAATCTCCCGGTCATACCTGAAAATAGGCAGCTATGCTGTCTAGTGTGGCTACCCGGTTAACAAAAACGAAATAAAAAATAAATAAATAAATGATCAGCCATGGCCTCCATTAGATGATTGCCACCACCACTCGCACTAACTATAGGACTGGGTGTGAATCCCTGCTTGATTGGATCCTTGTCTCTAACCCCTCCCATGTCACCTCCTCAGGGATCCTACCTGACTCCATTAGTGACCACTGAGCAGTTTACATCTCACACCAGACAGCTCAAAAAACTCAACCCCATTGATTTCTCCAGTGCTGCACTAGCCGTTGACTGGTCCTTCACCGAATCCATTAAGGACACTGAATCCGTCCTTGAAAAGTTAAGTAGCAATTTCCTTGCCGTATGTGACTCCCTCATCCCTCTGAAAAAAATGAGGGTTAAGGGTCACAGTCATGAATGGATCTCCTCTGAGTTCCTCAACCTTATGAGAAAAAGGAACAGGGCTTGGTCTAAATACAGGAGACATAAGCTCCCTCACCTCCTTCAACAGTTCAAAACTCTTCACAACAGCTGTAAATCTGCTGGCTGCTCGGCTAAAATCACCTTCCTCAGTAAAAAACAATGTAGCTCAAGTGGCAACCCTAAGCATACATGGAACATCCTTAATGACCTCACTGCAAGAGGACAAAGCAGTGAACAAATCACCCTGTCCTCTGGGGATCAGTCCGTCACAGGTCCCCAGGAAGTTGCCTCACTTTTTAATAGCTACTTTGGGGACCTAGACAAACACAGACCAAATCCTCCTCCTGACCCTGGACCTCTCTCCCCCCATCCCCACCCCAGCTTCTACTTTCATTACCCCCACCGAGGTGACTAAACTTATTGAACAAATTACCCCAGGCCTTATATCAGGCTGGACAACACTGACTACAGGATCCTCAAACTGGTCTGTGAATTTGTAGCTGTTCCACTCACAAACATTTTCAACCACCCTCTGCTCCGCACCTTCCTTCTTAAATGGAAATGTGCAACTATCAAACCCCTCCATAAATCTGGACCCAAAGATGATGTTACCAACTACAGACCCATCTCCCTCCTGGCTCCTCTCTCCAAAATGATTGAAAAAACATCCATAGGCAAACCATTGAATTTCTCGAGAAATGCAACCTGCAAACTGAGGCACAGCAGGGGTTCAGGGCTGGCCACAACACAGAGACCGCCCTGATAAAATTCACCAACTTCATTGATAAAGCCTATGACAAAGCCTTTACACTGGCTCAGTTTTTGTAGACCTCACAAAAGCTTTCGACCTTGTCAATAACAAGGTCCTACTCGCCACCCTAGCCTGCTGTCATTTCTCCCCTGATGTCATAAACTGGTTTAGCAACTACCAAAGTCACAGGTCTCACCAGACTGCGATCAAAGGCATCCTCTCTAACTCCTGCCCCATAAAATATGGAGTACCCCAAGGGTCCATCCTGGATCCTCTTCTTTTCTCCCTTGTGGTAAACTCCCCTTCCCAAAATTTGCATCAACACTGAGCTCATACTTTACGCCAACGACGCAGCCCTCTTCTGCAAGGACAAGGACCCCATTTCCCTACTAAACAAACTACAGCTCGACTTCCATAAGATGTTACTCATGGTTCTCGTCTAAGGGGCTAGTACTTAATGTGAAAAAAACTAAAACCATGGTCTTCTCCAGCTCCCGCAGACCACTAGCCTTTGATTTCTCCTTGTTCGACAATGACGGCAACCCCATTTTAAGAGTCACTGAATTCAAATGCCTAGGCCTGCAACTTGACTGCCACCTCAATTTTGAATCCCACATCAATCAGATTATTAATAATCCCACATCAGTCATATTACTAATAAAGCCTACCAGCGGCTTGGCCTGTTATACAGGGTGAAATCTTCCCTCACCCCTGAATCCAAGATGCTCCTTTCTACTAGCTTCTTGCTCCCCCTATTTGACTATGGTACTCTAATCATCTTCCCCTCCCTCTCTCAGAGGAATGTCAACAGGCTTTGAAGCACCTACCACAACGTTATCCATTTTGCCTCAAGCCTCCCTAGACGCACCCACCACTGCAACTTATACAGACTAACTATCTGGTCCCCTCTTGAGGACAGACTCACTAGCAAAATAGTTACCTTTTTTTCACAGACTCTCCCTGGGACTCCTTCCTAACAGCATTGAATCACTTCCCTAAGTCAGACCCCTCCCAGATCACTAGACGGTCCTCCACCCTTTCCTTCTCCCTCTTTTTCAGTTGCACCACCCATGGCTAGAACACCCTCGCCTACCAAGCGCACAAATCTTTAACAATCTCCCCTCAGCTCTAATCCAGAGTCCCTCTACTGCTTCCTTTAAGCGTAACCTTAGGAAACACCTTTCTCTTTCCTTTACTTGTAAGTGCCCTCATTCCTGATTGTCCCACTCTGGCTACTCATCCTTTTCTCCTACTAAAATTGCTTCTTATTGCCTCCCTCCCCTCTTTTGGGCAGGTTTACCCCACATCCCCTGGTCTTTGCATCTCTGTATATTGCAAGGCAATTTAGCTCTTTATTCCAGCCCCTGCACTTGCTCTATTTCTGTTGTTTTTTCTTGTTTTCAAATTAATGTAACTTTCAAATTAATGTAATCTGCCTTATTGTCCATCTGTATAGTTTTCCTTGAACATTGTACTCCTTCATGTTTTGTTTGTCCAAAACTGGACGCTTATGAAAACAGGCAACTTTTGCTCACATGCCTTTTCAGTATAATAAACTGAAACTGAATTTTATTTGTAAATGTGCTTCTCCCTTTCCCTGGGTCACACCTGGAAATAAGCCGCAGCTCAGTGTGCTACTCCCAGTTACCAATTTTAAAAAGACATTTATGGGTCTGGTTGGAGAACCTCTTATGGATGTAAGGGTGTCACCTTGCACATTCTTAGGACTAGAGGACAGCGAACCGAAGGTGAGCAGTTCTGTTGTCCTAAGGACACAAGAAGTGACACTCTTAGATCCACATGAGGACCTCCAAATGCACCCATAAAATTATTATTGACTGGTAACTTTTTTTTAAATCTGTATTTTTTTGTACTTAAAATGCTGATGGTGCTAGTGGTCAGCGAGAAACCCCTTACAGTGGCTCAGTACGTGAGATAATCTTACGGTAATAAAAGTACCTTATGTGCAACTGAAGGAAGTGCTGTGATTGGTGGTCAAGGATGCTCCCACGAACTATAAAAAAAAAATAAAATAAAGCATACCAATCTTGCACATCCTTACAAAGTGCTCCAAATGAAGAAAAGGAACCTTACTTTCCAGTAAGACATCAATGGTCAGGAAAATAAATTTTTGAAGGCACCACTTTCAAAAGGGAAGTAATTATATCTAAGCTCTGTGGTGCAGCAACCTGATTCCTTCCACTTCCTGGGTGACTGCCTCCCAAGTTCAGACATTTGTCACATCTCCGTTAAAAACAGCACAGGGTGCACTCTATAGAAGTCAAAGGGGCTATTCCTCATTTATTTATGAAACATCATATTTGGCCCTCTTTAACAATTCAATTTTTGGATTCGTCAGGTCACTGTCAACTGGTTTCCAGACAGTTTTCTACCTATTCTTTAGTGTTAGGACCTCATTAGAACCTTTAGAATCAATTCATGACCAGTCCATTGCAAACAGTTCAAAGCATTCTGCACACAGCATTTGGACAGATAATGGTGTCATTCCCAAAAGGAGGCACACGTCTCTTTTCAAAAGTACTTCTGTGGATCCTCCTATCCTTCCTGGACTCACATTACCTGGTCATAGTTTCCTTCAGAAAATGGACTGCTTTCTCATGATTCTTCTGAGCATCTTCAATTGCCTTCGATGCCTCAGCTCTCGAGCCATGGCGCTCTCCTTTGTTTCCTGTAACAACAATACATACAGTATTCCTGCTTATGTTTCAAATGTTAGGCCCTGACAGATCTTTAATCTGCTTTTCATATAAAATGTCCACAGCTGTACATTATATTTAGGCATACCTAAACTTGAAGGGTAGGGAAAGAGAAAGTCAAAAAGAATGTCCTGTGCACTTGAGACAAGCCCTGTCCCTATGAAAACATGACAACAGCAATTTGTTTAGCTTGCATAATAACACCATAGGTTAGCTGCAGGATAGCTTTCTTCCCTAGCTGCCAGCTACACTGAGGTTTTTACTTGTGCTGGTCAGCTGGCCTGTATATCACCACTATATTGTACCAGGATAATCTTCTGATGGCCCTGCACTTCAGCGCTCATCATTTTTTCTGTAAATAACTTACCTAATTACAGTCAGTCAGCTCCAGATGGTAAGGCCTCTCATTCTGTGTGCAGCTGTCACCTTGTGCAGGAACGGTAAAGTGAAGCGTTCCACTTCAGAGGTTGGGGGGGGGGGGATTACACCCAGTTTATGAAAATCACAAAATCAAATGTAAAACATCTGATAAATCACTCTAGCTAACTCGATTGATTTACAGTACATTTATAAGGCTAGTGTAGGCAGTCTCCCATTAAATAAGAACATTATTTCATGCTATTCGGGACTGACAGAACTGCTTAGCTTTGCTTCACCATCCTCGCATACAAACAGCAAGGGATTAAGTTCTTATTTATAAGAGACACCCCACACTAGCCCTATAAACACAGAAACATAACTGTGCTACAATGTGCGTATGCATATTTCAGTGGGATTGGCTCAAGCAGGGACGCATAAACCCAACGTGGTTTATTTTCTGCTGTAATTAGTAGATGTATGCATCCAAGTATAGTATACAGGAAAGATAGGAGTTAACGTGATTTTCCAGTTTTCTGAAAAAAAATGAACAGTTGGCATCAGTGGGATTCCAGTCTTATAACATTCCAGAAAATTTGGAATTTCAGGACATTATGGTCCTTATTACTAACAATGTGTACATAAATTAAGCTCTTTGCTCCTTAGACTTCATTTGTTCCTGCTGCTTTTCCATCCTTGAAGTTCTAATCCTATGCTGCTTCATCATAGTCTGTTGCCATGGAAATTATTCTGATGTTATGAACAGGACTGTGACTTCAAGGTAAGAAAAAGTGATGCCACTAATGACATCAACCAGGCCCTGCAATTCTTTGTAGACACCTTCAATGGTATTTGTGATACCTTTGCACCACTAAGAAACAGAAGGATAAGGGCAGCCTCCAATGGCTGGGTCTCCCGTGACCTACTCAACTGTGTGAGGGAGTGGGATAACCTTTGGTGTCTGGCTAGAAATTCTGGCAACCCCACTGACTGGCAAAATTACCGGGCAGCATGACACAAGTACACCCTGCTCATTCGTCAAGCTAAGGCAGCACATTACAAAGAGAAGTTTTATTTATTTATTTATTTAGGATTTGGAAAATACCTTTGAGTCAAAAACTCCTTGTCAAAGGTTCCACGTCAGGCATAACATGAGAGAACAATATAGAGCAATACAAAAATGGGACATAAGCAAACAGGCATGATACAAGAGATACAATAACAGGATAACATTTAGAATAATGGCAGATTCATGGTATCAGTCTCAATGTGCAGACACATATTTAACCTCCCTTGGGAGCTAGTTCAGAGAGTTTCAGATTGGGGGTTTGCTGGCCAGAGGCCATAGTCAAGGGGAGAGGGGTAGGGATTGGTTCAGTGGCAATCACAGGGATTAGAGGACTGAAGATGGTTCCTAAGGTAGGCTTTGTAGGGGCCGATTCTATTCATGTTCATGAGAGCGTAAGGCAGGTTTTTTACCCAGGAAGGGGCTCAGTAGCTAAAGGACCTTTGGAATTGGGAGGTGCAGCATCAGGGAACCATGGGGTGTTGCTTGCTTGAATTACGGGTGTGTTGGTGTGATGGGGTCTGTTGTATTAGAGGTGAGAGACTGGGGGGGGTGAGGCCGAGTGTAATCTTTTTAGCCATGAGGCAAGTATAAAACCTGATTCTGTTATCCAGGTTTAGCCAGTTTGTGGCTTTATAAAGGGAGCATGTGTGGGTTAGACATTCACAGCCCAGGATGAGGTGGCAGGCTTTATTAAGGAAGAGCTGGAGTCTAGTTAAGGCCAAGGAGCTGGCAGCACTATAGATAAGCACGCCATAGTCTAGAAGGGAGAGGACTGAGGAGGAGACCGCTAGGTGAAGGGCATCAGGTGTAAGACAATGTCTATACCAGTAGAGGATACCAAGTTGGGTATTGAGGGCTGTAGATAGTTGATGAATGTGATGGTGGAAGTTAAGGGCTGGGTCAAGTGTGATGCCCAGGTATTTAAAGGAGTCCACTTGTTCAAGTGGGGTCTGGCTGGCGGTCAGGACTTGAGGGCAGTGGTCCTTCCTGGAATTACATGGGTGAGAGAAGTAGATAACTTTGGTCTTCTTGTAGTTTAGAATAAGGCGCTATGTGGTGAACCACTTTTCTGCATCACTGAAGGAGGACTGGAGGGAGAGGTAGAGCTGGGTGGGGTCAGGATTGGAGGAGTATAGGACAGCATCGTCTGCATAGAGTAGGATATTGCCGAGCAAGACTGGGGAGGGAGTTGAGGAAGAGGCTGAATAATAGTGGTCTGAGGATGGACCCTGTGGGACTCAGAGCTGACTGGCAGCCTGCTGAATAAAGAGGTACCAATTTTGACCTGCTGGAAGCGACCTGTCAAGTAGCCAGTGAATCAACAGAGAGGATCTTGTGAGAGACCAAGTTTGGATAGTGTAGTTAGTAGAAGGGAGTGGTTGACAGTGTCAAAGCCTTGGTGAAAGTCGATGAAGACCGCTCCACAGAGATGACCGCTGTCAAGGGCGGTATGTAGGTGGGTGGTGAACTCTAGAAGGGCAGTAGTCTACTATGTCCTTTGCAGAAGCCATGTTGCTGATTGCAAAGTTGCAAAGTATATTGTGTTTGTTGAGATGGTCAGTGAGCTGATCAGAGACAAGAAAAAATTACTCACCCTAGTAATGTTGTTTCTTCTAATGGAGTCTTGCTATATTATGACAGATGCGGTTTGTCCCACCATTAGAACTGCTCCGGAGGTGAAAGAGTTAACTTCCAGGCAGAGCATGGAACTTAGAGCACGAGCTCGGTTAGAGAAGCTCTGTTAGGGTGGTTTCAAACCGAAACCGTCAGATCTTTACGAGCAAAACTCACTAAGGCTCTGTGTGGAAGCTGTAACCTCACTAGCCAACTGGCTACTAAATATGCACACATTTTCCTGGCCCCAACACAAGACTCAAGTCAGGGACCAGAAAAATAAGATAAAATAACTAAATAAAACACAACACCCAAACATAAAAGGGCATCAATAAGTGCCAACAGTGGACTGCCCACCCCATACCAAGTAGAAGTTCTGAGAGGGCAGGCTGGGGAGGTCATAATATAGCAAGTCTCCATTAGAAGAAACAACATTACTAAGGTGAGTAATTTTTTCTTCAAACAACATGAAGTCTTGCTATATTATGACAGATGCAGACTACACAGCAGTACCTCCATGGAGGAGGGACAGAACCTACTTAGGGAATAGGCTCTGAAGCACGGCTGTGCCAAACCGAGCATCCCTCCTGGCCTGGATATCCAGGAGTAATGCTTGGTGAAAGTGTGTACTGTTTTCCAAGTAGCTGCTTGACATATCTCCAAGATAGGGATGTCTCTAGCAGCAGCTAGAGATGCAGCTGTACCTCTGGTAGAGTGAGCCCTCAGGCCTGAGGGGAACCTTACCCAGTTTTGATAGCAAACTGGATACAAGAGACGATCCACCTGGCAATGGATCTCTTAGTGGCAGGTCTCCCTTTCCCAACCTCACCATAAGTGAGAAATAGTTGGAGGAGTCAAACCTAGACCCTTGGTACGCTCTATGTAGTAACTTAGGCCCTCTTAACATCTAAGCTGTGCAGCCTCCTCTCACCAGAGGAGGAATGGTCAGTGAAGAACACTGAAGTGAAATAGATTGGTTAAGGTGGAAATCCGAAACCACCTTAGGCAAAACTTCCTGTTAGTCCTGAGGACTACCTTATCCCGTGAAAGGAAATAAAGTCTGTCCCCACTGATAAAGCCTGTAACTCACTTATGCCTGGCAGAAGTGATGGCTACTAGAAATACAGTTTTCCAAGTCAAATACTTAAGCTCTGCCAAGACAGAGGCTCAAAGGGGGGTTGCATCAGCTGAGCAATGCAAACATTAAGATCCCAAGCAGGGGCAGGGTCCCTGAATGGAGGATTGGTATGAAGCAATCCCTTAAAAAACTTGGGAAATACAGGGTGAGCAGAGAGAGAAGAGGGCTTCCCTGCTGAAATGAAAGCAGAGACAGCTGCCAAGTGCACTTTCAGGGTAGCTGGTCTCAGTCCCAGAGAATTAAGATGGACCATATAATCCAATACAGTGGGTAAATCAGCAGATTCCGGGGAAATATGCTTCCCAGAACACCATATGGAAAACCTTTTCCATTTGGAGTTATAGGTAGCCCTGGTGGAAGGCTTCCTAGCAGCTTTCAAGATTTCGAGAACACTTTGAGAAAGTTGCAGATCAGCAAACTCTAACTGCTCAAGAGCCAGGCCTTGAGGTTGAGGGATTTGAGATTCGGATACCAAACTCTCCCCTGAGCACAGATTAACAGATTGTGGTTCCTGGGGAGACACAGGGGAAGATGGACTGCTAAGGACAGAAGGAGTGGGTACCAGGGCTGCCTGGCCCAGTCTGGAGCAATCAGGATCATCTTGCAGGGCTGAGACCTGATTTTGACTAGCACCTTGAACAGGAGAGGGAAGGGGGGAAAGGCATAGAGGAACTTCCCTTCCCAATCGAGGAGAAAGGCATCCAGGGGGACTGAGCCCAACACTGGGGGTCTGCAACAAAAAAGTGGAAGCAGATGATTGTATGGGGCTGCAAAAAGATCTATCTGAGGAGTGCCCCATTTGGCGAAAACTATCCCCAGTACTAGGGGATCCAGTGACCATTCGTGATGGCCCTGGGAAATCCTGCTGAGAGCATCTGCCAGGACATTGTTCTTGCCTGGGAGGTGAACTGCTATGAGGCAAGTGTTCAGGGAATAAGCCAGAGACCATAACTTCATTGCCTCGGTGCACAAGGCCGAAGACCGAGTGCCCCCTTGTTTGTTGATGTACCACATTGTAGTGGTGTTGTCTGTTCTGACCTGTACCACCTTGTTCTGAACAGATGCAGAAAAAACCTGAAGTGCTAGAAAAACAGCTCTGAGTTCCAACAGATTGATGTGGAGCAGAGATTCCTGAGGGGACCATAACCCCTGGGTGGAGAGGTCGCCCTTGTGAGCTCCCCATCCCAAGAGGGACGCATCTGTAGTAAGGATCAAGGAGTGGGACAGAGGGATGAAAGGCACCCCTTGTCTCAGATTGCTTTGATCCTGCCACCACTGAAGGGCCTGGATCAGGGTTCGAGTCACTGGGATTAACTTGGATGGGGATCTCTTTTGAGACCAGAAAGCTCTCAAATGGAACTGAATGTCCTCATCTGAAATCTTGCTCCTTGCACTACAGCTGTGGAAGCAGCCATATGTCCTAGGAGCTGCAAATGTCTTGCTGGTCGAGACCTGCAGAGTGAAGGACGAGGCCAGGGCCACCAAGGTCCTTACCCTTTCCAGGGAAGGAAGGCTCTGGCCTGCTTTGTGTCCAGTTCTTGCCTATAAAGGTGAGTACCTGGACAGGTTCCAAAACTGACTTTGGAAGATTGAGAAGAAAGCCCAGAGAGGTAAGCAGCTACTGGGTAACTAGCGTGTGATTTGACCTGGTCTGGAGACTGACCCACAATGAGCCAGTCGTCCAGGTAGGGAAAATGGCAGTCTTTTACCTTCTTAGATGAGCAACTGCTACTGCCAGACATTTTGTGAACACCCTTGGGGCAGAGGTAAGGCCGAAGGGCATTGCTCTGAACTGATAATGGCCTGAGGGCAGTTCGAATCTGAGGTACTTTCGATGGGAGCTTTTGATAAGAACATGGAAGTAGGCATCCTTGAGGTCCAGGGAAGCTAGCCAGTCCCCTGGCCTTAGGGAGGGTAAAATCATTCCCAGAGTCACCATTTTGAATTTTGGTTTTAAAAGGTGCTTGTTCAGATATCTTAGATCCAGGATAGGCCGCCACTCTCTTGTCTTTTTTGGGGTAAGGAAGTACCTGGAGTACAGACCCTTGCCCTGGTGTAGGGGAGAAACCCTTTCTACAGCTCTGAGAGCCAGGAGGGTTGAGACTTCTGTTTCCAAAGCAAGAGTCTCTAAAGGGTTTGCAGGTGGAAAAGATCTGGCTCTCATCTTTGGAAATTTTTTGAAGCTGAGAACCAGACCCTGGCTCACTACTTCCAGGACCCACTTGTCTGATGTTAAAGACTCCCAGTCCTGGACGAAGTAAGCCAGCCTGCCCCCTACAGGTAATGGAGAGCCGACCCTGGGCATCCCATCAGGGTGCCTGTTTGGCAGGGGCTTTAGGCTAGTGGTGGGAGCAGGCCTGCCTGCACCGTCTGCCTCTCCCTCTGAAGAACCCCTCTGAGCATAGGCTGAAGAGGAGGCCTGGGCTTGGTAAAAGGCCTGTGAAAGGCCTGCCCCTACCCCGGGGGCTGCCTCTGAGGAGTGGCTTGCCGTTCCTTGGCTTGTGCACTCCTATAGTGGTTCTATATTCATCCACTTTCTTCATATCATTCTCTGTCTGCTCCCCAAACAGAGAATTTCCCACCCAGGAAAATCCATAGCCTTAGACTGGGTATCCTGTGACAAAGTAGTACACCTGAGCCAGGCCAATCTCAAAAGCCGCAGATGTAGCCATGACTCTAGAGGATACATCATTAGAATCCACTGCAGCATGGAACTGCACTTTAGATGCCTCAATACCATCAAGAGCCACCTGCTCCAGCTCCTTTGCAAGCTGGCCAGGGACCTGTTTGGCTAAGGCCATGACAGTATCCCATCTAGATTTCTGGTATCTCGCAACATAAGCCATATAGTTTGCTTGTCTGAGTCCCAAAGATGCTGCCATGTATTGTTTTTGCCATGGCGTCAATCTTCCTGGAGTCCTTGTCAGGAGGATGAAGCCAGGGGAATATTAGCTTTATCACAGGCTGCAGCCTGAACTACTAACATGACTGCACTGCTGTGAAAGAAAATCTGTATCAGGACTCGACAAAGTGTACCTCCTGTCCATCTTTTATCTACAGGAGGCACAGAATTAGGAGCTTTTAAAATTTTTATTGTTTGTTTCCTAAAAGATTTATGTAAAGGGATGGACAATCTCCTGGACTCTGGGATATCCATCATCTCTACATAGTCAGGCTCCTCTTGCTCATCCAAAGCCTCCTCTAAAGGAAGCTGAGGGTCTCAGCAACTTTTATAAAACAAAAATGAGAAGGGACTCAGCAAGCCTAGGGGAGATTCACCTAAAGGTCTGTCTGGGGAGATGTCCGGTTCAATGGGCACATCCAGACTTTCAAAGTCACATTCACACTGATCATAATCATCCTCCCCCTCCTCTGGTTCATAAAACTCTTCTATATCATATTCTTGAACCGGTGGAACCAACCGAACCGACCTTTTGCCAGATAGTGGCGGTTCGGAGGGAACTGGGACAGTGACCGACAATCTGTATTGCCCTGGCTATCTCTGCAGCAGTTGGAGAAGGAATTTTGGCCTCCACACCTGCTGACTTTCTAGTTCTCTTTGCTGGAACTGGCTCCTCAGAGTCAGCTTTCGTTTGCCGAGAAGTCTGGCCCTGGTCAGAGGCACTCTCCTCCGGTTCGGTTGGCACCGAACTGGGCTGGCCATCCGGGTCAGCGGACTTTTTGGCCTCTCGTTCCCTGAGCCTGCCAACTCTCTTATCTAGGGTGGCTGCAGGGAAATTCTTGCAAATCTGGCAGTCTGCATTGAGGTGGTCAAACCCCAGACAATAAACACATGTGGTGTGTGGGTCAGCCTTGGCAAAGGCTTCCCCACAGACACTACAGTGTTGAAACCCAGTGGGCCCGGTTTTTCCTTTGGGTTTCTCAGACATAATGCCAGCCTAACCAAAAACTTGCCCTTTTGATGGCAGTACCAAGCAAGACACCCTTATCGGTTCCCAACCGTGTCACGGGTCGTGGAAAAACGTAATGAAATCTGTTTTTTAGAACCGATAAGAACCGGGAACCGCACTCTAACAAGCCTTAAAAGGCTTCAAAACCAAGTTTAAATACAATTCGATCGGTTCAAACCGAACCGATAAACATTTACAAGTTCCACACAGAAAACCTATCTATTACTTACAATACCATAGACAGAGCTTGAACCGATCGGTTTGCGGTTAAATAAAAATATCATGTGTTAAATTTAACCAGAAAAGATGCTTTAAACCAAGGAAATGAACTGAGCAGCAGGAGGAATCTCCGAGCGACTGTTCAGTGAGGCGGAGAAGAAATCTGACGGTTTCCGGGTTTGAAACCACCCTAACAGAGCTTCTCTAACCGAGCTCGCGCTCTAAGTTCCATGCTCTGCATGGAAGTTAACTCTTTCGCCTCCGGAGCAGTTCTAATGGTGGGACAAACTGCATCTGTCATAATATAGCAAGACTTCATGTTGTTTGAATACACTCTAGTGCCTTAGATAAGGAAGGGAGAATTGAGATGGGGCGATAGTTGTGAGGGGAGGTAAGGTCCCCGCTCTTAAATATAGGGGTAATAGAGGCGGATTTCCAGTGCACGGGAATTTCCAAAGACATAGGGACAGGTTGATAATGTGGGTGAGGAGGGATTAGCACCTCATGAAGAGTGAGCTGGAGAAGATTGAGGTCTAAGGAGTCACTACTGTATTGGGAGTGGCTTATGGCTTTTCTGAGGTAAGGCTCAGCAGACCTGGGGGAAATGCATCATAAGCAAAATGAGGGTGTGTGCTAAGGGGGGCGTTGGAGACAGGGGGAGGATCAAAGAAGTGGGAAGGAAGGACGTGGCTGAGGTCAGTGAAGGCGTGGTTAAGTGTGGTGGCTATCTGAATAGGTTCGGTGGTCAGGCCCCCTTTGACCAAGATTTGCGTGGGGGCAGGGTTTGGGGCTTTGCCACAGTTGTTCTTAATATTGCTCCAGAATTTATGCCCTGAGCCCCAGGTAGAGATTAGGGCAGATTTGTAGAATTCGGCCTTGGCTTTGCGCATTGGTTTCGGGCTTCTCTGTATTTCTGCCTGTCCGTTGGGAGGCCAGTCTCATTGGAGAGGTGCCATAGGAAATCCCTGGTCTGCATCAGGGTCAGTGGGTGGTCAGAGATCCAGGGCGCCGGGTTGTCCTTGACCATCCTTTTGGCAAGAGGGGCAAACATGTCACAGATAGCGCTGAAGGAATGAATAAAGAGATCAAGGGCTCTGTCTGGGTCAAGGGTGTTTGTTATGAATGACCTGTCCAACATACAGAGATGAGTTTTTAGGAGAATAAGTTTACCAGGGCCAAGTTTATGTCATAGGACCATTTTTGGAGTGGATGTAAGGGCCTTGCCAGACCACGAGCAGGAGACGGGAGTGTTCACTAATCACATCTGGGAGAATAGTAGTGCTAGTGATTTTGTGGGTGCGGTTAGTGAAAACTAGGTCCAGTAGGGAGAAGGACCCTGTGCGTTGGTCCAGGTGGGTGGGGGAAGGGACTATTTGAGTCAGGTCATGGGCTGTGGCTGCGTCAATGAATGGGGTGGCAGATTCTGAAAGCCAGTTGATACTGAAGTTCCCAAGAACAATTTTTTCATTATGAGACGGTAAGGTGGTCAGGTAGGACATGACAGAGTCGAAGGCCACCTTTTGGTCCCTGGGAGGAATGTAAATAGCGGTGATGAACAGGGGGTAAGGGATCGACCAATGGTAAATTTGAGAGTGAGGGCCTGGAGTCCGGGTAGGAGATAGGGAGGGGGGAGCAGCTGAACATGTAGAGTATCCTTGGTGTAAATGGCACAGCCCCCACCTTGCTTACCCTGTCGGTCAGCCCGGGAAAACGTTATACCCAGAGAGGGTCATCAACGAGTCAGGAATATGAGAGGAGAGCCAGGTTTCACCCACGGCAATGATGTCGGGTTGATGTTGCAGTACCCATCCCTGGTATGAGTCCCATTTTTTAGTAAGCTGCATACATTAAGGGTGGCAATACACAGTCCACCTGTAGGGGAGTGTGTGGGTGTGGAGATTGTGAGAGGTCCAGGATTGGGGTGTATACTGCCTGACATAAGGAGGAGGAGAAGAAGAAGAGATGTGAGGCAGGGATTCCAGGTCAACTTTTTGCGGCAGTGGGATTTGTGTGCTTGGGACCCTTTAGAGTTTAAAAATGTGGGAATGGGGAGAGTAAGCAAATGGGAGAAGGCCAGTATCAGGAGGTGCAGCGAGGGGGAGATGGCAGGATCGGGGGTGATGAGTGGGATGTCCGAGAGGAGCAGAGAGCCAAGCTCCCTCTCCTAGTGCCCGCATGATTCTGTGTGAGGTGGTAAACATGACAATATCTCACTAGCAGTGTTGTGGGACAGTGTGTCATTTGCAGTGCTGTGGAATACGTTGTCGGGGGTGGCAGCCAGTTGGGCAGATGGACATCACATCCATATGAGGGAAGATGGTCAGGAAAAGTACAGAGTGGGGGTGTCAGCATAGGGAACAACAGCATGAGTGTGGGAATGAATGACAGAAACACAGTGAAAAGCAGTGGGAGGATGACGTGAGGAAGAGCCAGTGGCGGGCGATGGAAAGCTGAGAATCTGCCCCTAGAGGCGAGCGCGTATAGGCTGCTAGTGGAGAAGTGGGCTGATTTTCAGAGTCGCAGCTTCTCTCCCTATATAAGGGGAGTTCACCAAGGCAGGGCGGAAGCTGTATACAGAGCGTCAAGGTGGGGACCAAGTACATAGGTCCTCAAGCCAGGAGGAGACAGAGCTCTTGGTCAGCTGAGATTCAGTCTCCTACCTGCTGCAAGTGGTGGTTTTGGGAGTGGAGGATGGCAACTTATCCGCTGGCCCTCATGACCTCCTTGGACCCTCTCAGGATCGACTGTGGAGAAATGAGGAGAATCAGGTAAGAATTTAAAGTTAAAGTGGGCGGAGGTACAGCTGGATACTAGGGCTTTACAGAAACAGAGCCTGTCCTAAATGTTCATCTGGTGACTGGGGACTCAAATTACAGGCTGACAGGAGAAACTCTCTGTGATTGAAATTCATACTAAGTAGCTCTAAATCAGCTTATTTATTTATTTATTTATTTAAACAGCAGTTTGGAAAACCTTTGAGCCATAGGCTCATTTACAAAGGTACCTTGTCACAGTAAGACAAACGAAAATACACAGTATAACAGTACAATACAGTTACACAGCATACTAAACTTGAAATCCTTACAGTACTTTAAGGGATTCTGTTGGCTGCTGTAAACAAATGCCTTTAAGCTTTAGAGGGAGCCCGGGCAACATACATGCATGCATACAGCCTATCTTAAAGACTTTAACTGGGGCAGCTATTTTAAAATTCCTTTCAGCTCCTGGTTATGCCTTAATTAAAATGGAAATACAATATACAGCCAGCCTATCTTTAGGAAAAAACACTACCTCCACATGTACTCCGGCAACAATTAAAGTAAAAAGTGGCATCATATACAGAAACAGGGTTTAAAATTACAAATGGTTTGAAATTAAAAATAGTGCCAACTATGCAGGTCCCGCAAGCGAGGAGGAGATGGAGCTCCTTGGCCAGCCGAGATTTGGTTCCCGTACCTGCTGCAAGTGGTGGTTTCGGGGGGTTGGGGAGGGCGACTTGTCTGCTGGCCCTCACGACCTCCTTAAACCCTCTCAGGATCGAATGCTGCAAGTGGTGGTTTTGGGGGGTGGGGCAGGGCAACTTGTCTGCTGGCCCTCATTACCTCCTTAGACCCTCTCAGGATCGACTGCTGCAAGTGGTGGCTTTGGGGGGTGGGCAAGGGTGACTTGTCCGCTGGCCCTTGCAACCTCTTTGGACCCTTTCAGGATCGACTTAATCGAAGTTAAACAGCAGTTGGGGGGATGGTAGATGCTTCTGAGACAACATCAAAGCCCTGCTTGGAAAGGAAGACAGGAGACACCCACAAAGCTCACCATTAATGGGACTCCCACCACTGACCTGCACACCATAGCCAAATCCATTAATCTGTCATTCTCTAATCTTAGTGCTGTCCTGCCACCAGACTATTTAAACAGCCCAGAACCTCCCTCCACTGAGACCAACATAACCCTCCCATCCAAAATTCTATTTTAAACAGGTCACAATTAGTGAAGTCAGAACCTACATATGTAAGGTGCTAGGTAGCAATGGTTTAGACATGAAGCTTGTGCGGTAGCACTTGAAGAGCTACTGAGACCAATTACCAGGATCTTTAATAAATCCCTTGCCAAGGCGAAGTTCCCTTGGACCTGGAGTTAGCCCTGGTCACCCCAGTTTTAAAAAGTGGGGATCAGTCCAACACTGCCAACTACAGGCCGATCAACATCCTCTCTCTACAGCCCTAGAGAGGATTGTGGCAGATCAGGTAACTGAGTACCTCCGTAAGTATGGACTCCAATGCCCACAACAGCATGGATTCCGCAGGAACCACAGCATGGCTACTGCCCTGGTGGAGTTCTCCGACTACGTGCACAAGGCCATTTGGTGGGATCTATTTTCATAGATCTCACTAAAGCATTTGACATGGTCAATCACAGCATCCTTCTTACTGACCTACTAAACCTGGGGCTCTCACCTGAAGTGGTCCACTGGTTCCAAGACTACTTATCCCACAGAAAACAAAGTGTCAAAATCAGGACAGCCATATCTCCCTCAAGGAAATTACGCTAGGAGTCCCCAAAGGTTAATATTGGGTCCGTTCCTATTTAGTCTATATATAATTAGACTCCCTGAAGCTTGCGCAAGCAAGATCATCTGACCTGTATGTGGATGACGCCATTGTTCTGTGCAGCAGCAAGCAGCATATGGCCCTGCAGGCAGAGCTTCAGAGCTTGTTCAGTGGGCTGGAGGATTGGTTCTGTAAAAAAAAGCTGCTCCTCAATCACAAAAAGACAAAGATGATGATCATCTCTAGTCCCCAGCACAAGAAAACCCTCCCTGTCCTTAATATCACCAATAGCAGGGCTGCCGCGCTGGAGAAGGTACACTGTTTCAAGTACCTAGGGGTTATTATGTACAACACCCTTTCCTTCATGCAGCACATTGACTATGTGGTAAAAGCAGTAGATGCAAAGTTCGGTGTGCTCTATAGGTACAGGCAGTACCGCACACCATTAACCTTTCGTCTCTCTGTCTCTTCAGTTCTATCAGTCATTGACTACGGGACTTATGGTGTATGGGACCACCTCCAGTGCTGCACTTCCATGCATTGCTGCTGCCCAGAAGAAAAAGTTACTTACCATAGTAACCTTGTTTCTCCCAAGGGATACTACAGTATTCATAACTCTTCTGCAGTGTGCCTTTAAATCAGATCCGCCAGGAGAAAGAATGTTATGCAAATGATGGAATCATTGGCATGAGCCACTTTTTCAAATGCTGTCACCTATCAACTGCCTACATTCTAACCCTCAGATTTCATGGACACATGGAAAGACAGGGCCCAAAAAATTTACAAATCATTAAAATTTAGAATTCCACAACTAGCCTCCAACTGGAGAAAAAATATTTGAATATATATTCATAAACAATATCATCTCCAATGTCAGACTCACCTGAGAGGAGAAAACCACTGAAACTAGTTTCAATAAAAGCCAGAATGTGGCATACATACCCTAAGGTACAGCACGGAATGCAGAGGCCACTGGTTCTGGTAGGGAAGGCAGGATGGGAGAGTTATGAATACTGGAGTATCCCCTGACAGAAACAAGGATACTATGGCAAGTAACTTTTTCTTCTCACCCCAGGAATACTCTAATATTCCTAACTCTTCTGCAAACTAAGAAGCAGTACCTTTGGAGGTAGGAACAGAACCTATTTTGGAAACAGGCTCTGCAGGACAGCTGTACCAAACCTGGCATCAGCCCTAGCCTGCACATGCAGGCTGTAATGTTTGGTAAATGTGTGAGCTGTCCTCCAGGTAGCTGCTTTACAGATATCCAGCACAGGGACATCCCTGGCAGCTGCCAGTGTGGCAGCTGTCCTTCTTGTGGAATGGGCTCCGAGCCCTGCTGGGGCTTCTTTGCCCGCTTTAGAATAATAAAATGTAATACACTGAACAATCCAGTGAGAAATGGACCTTTCAGATGCTGGACTACCCTTTCCCACATCCCCATAAGTGAAGAAAAGCTGTGTCTTGTCCTGCCTGTAGGACTTTGTAGCGGTCATGTAGTAACTCAGAGCTCACTTGACATCCAGGCTATCACTACATACAAATAAGCACCCACACAGCTTAAGTAACGTAGACAGAATGCTATAATAAATATAATAGCGTTTAATATCAAAAGAGTGCAATAAATACAAACAGGAGCAAAAACGGACAAACTGATGTTTCACCTAGACTCTGCTAGGCTTCATCAGAATAAAACAGTGCCTTAATTCTATACCATTTAAATACAATTTCATGTGCTACCATGTGATATAGATAAACCAATCACCATCATGAATGTTATTAAATTCATTAACCCATTCATGGTTAACTTTTCCAATCAAATGGAAACATATATAAAAAATCAAATACATGCTTAAAATACAATTAAACAACATATATATACAGATAAACTGTTACAGTAAGTTCAAAATAATTACTTATTGACCCTTATTGCCATATCACCGACCTTATGTATACATCATATTATAAGTAAATGTTTATTTATTTAGCCGGGCATTTACCTCATACTATTCTTTTGGCAAATAGGCAATTACTTATTGGCCCTTATTGCCATATCACCGACCTTATGTATACATCATATTATAAATAAATGTTTATTTATTTGGATGGGCATTTACCTCATACTATTCTTTTGGCAAATTGCCAATATGGCCACAGGCACAAAAAGTATATAGAATGAACTTACAGGCACTTATTTTAAACACTCATGGCATTAAATGGCTATAATAATTATGTACTCAACTCAAGTAAAGGGAACCATCATTTTTCAGTTTTCTGGACATCCAGGCTATGCAGCCTACGTTCTCCAGAAGAGGAATGCTCAGTGAAAAACACTGGCAGAGTAATAGTTTGATTCAGATGAAAATCTGAAACCACTTTGGGAGGAATTTCCATTAGTTCTAAGGACAACTTTATCCCTGTGAAAGGAGATGTAGTCCTGTTCAATGAAAAGGGCCTGAAGTTCACTGATTCATCCGCTGAAGTGATGGCTACCACAAATACTGTTTTCCATGAAACATACTTCAGAGGAACTGAAGACATGGGCTCAAATAGGGAACCCATGAGCTTAGCAATACAAATATTGAGATCCCATGCTGGGACCGGTTCTCTGAATGGTGGGTACAAGTGAGATAGACCCTTAAAGAACCTTTTAAAGATAGGGTTCGATGCCATACAGATAGTCTTACCTGCTGAAGTATAAGCAAAGACTGAAGCCAGATGGAGCTTCAGTGTAGAGGACTGCAGTCCCAAACAATGCAAGTAAACCAGATAATCCAGCACAAGTGGTACTCCTGCCTGTGCTGGCACTATGTGTCTAGTGGAACACCAAATAGAAAACCTTTTCCATTTTGCAGCATTGTTTTTTTTTTTAGTAGATGGTTTCCTATACCCTCTTAAAACATCCATGACCCCTTCAGAGAGGTGTAAGTCAACGTATTTTAAGTCCTCAAGAGACAAGTTTTGAGTCTGAGTGACTTGAGGTTTAGGTATAGGAGCCTCCCTGATTGGAGGTCAGCAGATTATGCCTCCTGGGAAGGTGTATTGGTTTGTCCATTGACATGGAGAGCAGCAGAGAATACCAGGGCTGTCTGGCCCAGTCTGGAGCCACCAGTATCATTGTAGCTGGCAGAAGTCTGAGCTTGAGCAGTACCCTGTACACCAGAGGAAATGGAGGGAAGACATACAGGTAATGCTCCTGACCAGTCCGCATAAGAGCATCCAGGGGACTAAGCCCACTGCTGGAGGCCTGCAACAGTGCTGTGGGATATGGTGACTCTGATGGGAGGCAAAGAGATCTATCTCTGGAGTGCCCCACCTGTGAAGATGGTTTGCGCCACCTGCCTGTTCAGAGACCATTCGTGATGGGCCTGGCTGATTCAACTTAGGGCATCTGCCAGAACATTGTCCTTGCCTGGCAAAGATGAATGGCTTGTAGAGAGACTCCTAAGGAGTAAGCCAAGGTCCTGATTTGCATTGCTTCTGTGCAAAGAAGACTTGACCTTGTTCCTCATTGCTTGTTTATGTAATACATGGTGGTGGTATTGTCTGTTCTGACTTGCACCACCTTCCCCTGTATCAGTGGTGTGAAAATTTGCATTGCCAGAAACACTGCCCTGAGCTCCAACAGACTGATATGTAGAAGAGACTCTGTGCTTGACCAAGTGCCCTGGGTAGTGTGTTCTGCCAGATGGGCCCCCATCCTAACACGGACACATCTGTTTGAGGATTACTGAGGAAAGCTCCCTTTGGAAAGGGACCCTTCTCTTGAGGTTGGCTTCTCCTTCCACCACTGGAGGGCCTGGATGAATGTTTTCATTACTGGGACCAATTTTGAAAGAGGATCCTTCCTCTGAGACCAATGAGACCTTAAGTGAAATTGAATATCTCTCATCTGAAACCTGGAACCCATGACTGGCACAGTGGCAGCTGCCATGTGGCCCAGAAGTTGAAGAAACTGCCTTGCATGTTCTTGGCACATTTTAGCCTGAAATAACCTGCTAGGTGTAAGATGCTTTTTACCCTGTCCAGGGGTAGAAAAGCTCTGCCCGCTTTGGTATTTTAGTTCTGCTCCTCTGAACTGCAGAACTTGTGTGGAAAGAAGGACTTACTTTTCTAAGTTTAGCAAGAACCCCAAGGACTCCAGAAGTTGCAGGATGAGCTGCAAGTGCTCCCTTAACTGCTGTGGAGACTCTCCCATGACTAGCCAGTCATCCAGGTAGGGGAAACACTGTGACACCCTGCCTTCTCAAGAGTGCCACCACTACTGCCAAGCACTTTGTGAACACCCTTGGAGCTGAAGTGAGACCAACTGGCAGGAATGAGAACTGATAGTGACCTGAAGGGAGTCTGAATCTGAGATATTTCTGTGAGACTCCTTATGGGGATGTGAAATAAGCATATTTTAGGTCCAGGGATGCCAGCCAGTCTCCTGTTTGGAGTACTGGCAGAATCAGAGACAGTGTCACCATTTAGAATTTTGGTTTTGTTAAATGCCTGTTGAGGACCCTTAGGTCTAAGATAGGCCACAACTCCCCATTTTTCTTTGGTGTAAGAAAATATCTTGAGTAAAGCCCTTTCCCCTGTGCTGTGGAGGCACTGGCTCCACTGCTTTTAGCAAAAGAAGGTTCGTGACCTCTTTTTCTAATAGCTTCCTCTCCATAAGGGAAGCTGGTTTGAAAGCGCTTGTTTTTTGAGAGGGGAAGGACTTGAAACTTAGGAACAGTCCCTGACCCACTATCTCCAGGACCCACTTGTCTGTGGTGATATTTTACAGGCCTGGAAAAATGTGTCAGCCTGCCCCCTACTGGGAGAGGGAGGTGGCCTGGGAGAACAAGCCAGGGATCCTGCTTAGCTTGGGGCTGAAGTGAGCCATGTCTGGAACTCCTCCTGCCTGACTTCTAAATACCCTTGCTGGGGGTACTGGTACCAGGAAACAGCCATAGCCTGGTAAAAAGACCTTACATAGATACATAGATACATAGATAGTGTCGGGTAGATAAGGGCCTATGGCCCACCCAGTCTGCTCCATTTAAGTTTGTAGTTCAGTTTATGTTTTCCAGGAAGTCTGTTGCCCTTACCCCTGATCTCCACAATTCCTTTATGTCTATCCCATGCATTCTAACTCCGTGATTGTTTCAGCCCCACCACTTCCTCTGGCAGGGTGTTCCACTTGTCCACCACCCGTTCTGTGAAGAAATTCTTCCTCATGTTTCCTCTGAATCGTCCTCCTCCAACTTCATCCCATGCCCTCTAGTCCTGGAACATCTTTTTCGCTTAAAAATAGTGCATTCCTGCACCCTGTTCCTCCCTGTAAGATACTTGTATGTCTCTATCATATCCCCTCTCTCCCTCCTCTCCTCCAGGGAGTACATGTTCAGTGCCTTCAACCTGTCCTCATAGGACTTGTGATGCAATCCATGCACCATCTTTGTTGCCCTCCTCTGAACCTTCTCTACCCTGTCTATGTCCTTACGTAGGTAAGGTCTCCAGAACTGCACGGTGTACTCCAGGTGCGGCCTCACTAGTGTCTTGTATAGTGGAATTATGACCTCCCTTTTCCTGCTGGTGATGCCCCTGCCTATGCATCCCAGCATCCTATTTGCTTTACCTGCTGCCTTGTCACACTGTTTCCCTGCCTTGAGGTCATCAGAGATGATAACTCCAAGATCCCTTTCCTGCTTGGTGCATGCTATATCCTCACCCCCAACTGATATATTGTGCCAGGGTTTTTGTGCCCTATGCATTATCTTGCACTTCCTTGCATTGAATTTCAACTGCCAAACCCCTGACCATTCTTCAAGTTTCTGCAGGTCCTTCTCATTCTGTCTACACCCTCTGGTGTGTCTACTCTGTTACAGAGCTTTGTGTCATCAGCGAACAGTGAAATTCTGCCTTCTAGGTCCTGTGCAATGTCACTGATGAAGATATTGAATAGTACCGTCCCAGCACTGATCCCTGTGGTACCCCACTGGTCACTCTTCCTCTGTGGAGTGACAGCCATTACCACCACCCTCTGTGTCTGCCACCCAGCCAGTACCTACCCACTGCACTACTGTCCTGCCCACACCCATATTCCCCAGTTTGTGCAATAGTCTTCTATGTGGCACAGTGTCAAAGGCCTTGTGTGAAATTGTCTGCCCCTGCCTCCCCTATTATAGGGCCTTGAGGAGGAAGTAGCCTTTTCTTTGGCAGAGTTGCTCTTGAAGGTGGTTTTACATTCCTGCACCTTTTTTCTATAGGCCTCTGTGTGACTCCCAAAAAAGAAGTTACCTTCCACAAGAAAATCCAGGGTCTTATTCTGAGTGTCCTGTGTGAGGTTTGTGGCTCTCAACTATGCAAACCTACTTTGAGCAATGGTACTGGCCATCCATCTGGCAGCAGTGTCACTGGCATCTGCTGCCATTTGAAACTGGTATTTGGCCACTTCCATGCCAGACCTAGCAGTTTCAGCTAAGTCTGCGGATAAGGTGAATGGGACCTTATCAGCCATAGCTAGCGCAGATTGCTAGAGAGTCTTCTGGTACTGAGCTGCATAGGCCTGAAAATTAGCCTGCCTGATGGCAGAGAGGCTAACAAATAGCCCTTCCTAGCCATACTGTCCATTTTGCGATAGTCCCTCTATGGAGGGTGAGAGGCCAGAGGGACTTTTGCCTTGTCACAGGCAGCAGCTTGCACCACCCCCAGTGGTCAGGGTGTGAATAAAGAAATTCTGCCCCTTCCCTGTCAAGTTGGTATTTTTTATCCAACCTTTCATCCAAAGGAGGGGCAGACCCAGGTGTTTGGAGGAGCTTGAGAGCATCCCTTTTAGAAAACTTATTAATAGGGAGCAACAGCTTTTTGGTGGGTGTTAACACCATCATTTCAGGATATTCAGCTTCCTCCTCATGCTCCAATACCTCTGTGGTAGAGATGTCCAAAGCATTCACAATTTTCCTAACAAAGGCAAAATGTGAGGAGTAATCCTCAGAAGACCTGCAGGGAGAGCCAAACTCCTGTTTGGGGAGACCTCAGGCTCTATAGGCTCCCCCTCATCCTCCTCTTCACCAAAATCTTCTTGAAAAGAAGATTGGTTGGAAGCAACAGTGGTCTGAACTGGGGACTGCAGATCCACAGGCAGCAGACCTTGTAAGGCTTGAAGAATTTTAAAAGCCTGTGCTATTTCCAGAGGAGAAGGCATGTCAGGTGGCACCACAGAAGTCCCCTTAGGCTGACCAGCAGGGGGTTCAGAGTGCTTTGTTTTCATGGTCTTTTTTGCTGGAACTGGAGAGCTAGCCAGTTCAGCCAATCTTTTTGTACCCGTATCAGAGGTAGAAGTTATGGGTACTGTGGTTTCCCCCACAGCCCCAAAGGGTATCAGCTAGTCAGAGCCAGAGGGACCCTTAGAAAGAGGTAATTTCTTTTTAACCTTTCCAGGTGTAACCCCCCTGCAAATGGGGGTTCCCAAAAGACTTCCAGGAGCTTGCTTGAATGCTCCAAGCCTGAATGGTGTTTGGCATTTAAGCCATTTATCAGTGAGTGTTTTTAGAGCCTCTGGTACTGTCTCTTTAAGAGCTGTCTGCTTGCAGACATAATTAGTTTGTATGGGGGGACTGTGTGCTTCTCTGAGTACCACTCGAGCTGCTGCCAATTCACTTCATTTTGCAGTCACTAGGAGTGCAAAGGAACATATCTGAAAGATGTAACTGTTTGCCAGAAATTATTTAGAGTAACAATGAAATTACAGTTTGTCTAACCTGCTTTCTTTGCAGTCAGAACTGTGTCTGCTAGTTCCCCTTCTAGTTTTGAACTGCTGAACTGGACCAATCAGTGTGGGGTAAGCTAGCTCTAAAATGGTGCCTTGGACGAATCAGAACTTGGACTCATAATCTGAGCCAGCCACAAGAGGATTGTATGGGCAGTGACTCTGGGAGATGTAGTTTAGACTTCAGTGCCTTTTGGACCAACAGCAGCAGTCTATTGTGAGTGACAGCCAATCCAGTCAAGAACTGGGAGGAACTCAAAGGAAGTGCCAGGTTTTGTCGGTTGGAGTTTCAGTTGAGCTTTGGCAGTGAAGGAAGGAGCCCTGTGCTTTTCAGTGTGCAGTTTTAGTCAAAAACGTGTGTAAGGCCCAGAGTTCGGTCTGCAGCTTGTGTAACAGCTTGTTAGGACTGAATCCGTCCTGTGAAAGAATCAAAGGATCTCTGAAGAGTAGAAACCAGGCTCACCCTGTAGAAGACTGGAGGAATTGCTGAAAATTGCACTCGGTCTCGTCAGGAACTGAATCTGCTGTGTGTTCTCCCGGAAGTATTGTGCAGCACTGCGATCGACAGAAGCAGCCTGCCTGGTATAGTGCTTTCTTTATATGGATGTGTGAAGAGGTTTGTGTACCTCAAGTGAGCCCTGCTGACATTGAAGGACCCTATCTTATTTGGAGGTCGTGAGTACTAATTCAGGGTCGCTCCTGTTGAATTGCCACATTAAATCCAAATGGAATTACTGTACTGCTGACTGTTTAATTCTCCTTTCTCTGTGTGAAAGGGCCCCTACCAGCTGCCACGGTTTGGACTAGCCACTAGGGCTTGGGTACCAGGGACAGTAACTGATAGGGATAGGCCTGTGCACAGAGCCATAAATGAATTATTGAGTGATAAGCTAATTAACCTGATTTCCCCTGTCCTTGTTATACCCCTAAATAAATCAGAGCTGCTTGTTTCAGCAAAGTTATACTGCCTGGAGGTATTTGTCTTGTTAAAGTACTGTACTGTGATTGTTGCACTGTATCTCATTTCACAGGAGGTCCCAGTGCCGGAACCAGACCTGGGGGTAAGTGTATACTGTGAAGGTAATTCTGATATATTGTGTGGGCCACTAGTGGGAAGAAAGGAGGTTGCAGTGTCCCAGAGGGCTGTGACCAAGTTAGTTTAACTATTGCAAACCCTGACCTCTGGGTGGAGGCACCCGCCATTGGATCCAGGCCCCTCAACCTGTTAGTGGCAAATCAGGCAGGGGTAGTAGCCCCTGGGATAGCGCCATCTAGGGGTTACACAGATGTTTTTCAAGCGTCTTCTCAGGAAAAGTTTTACATACCTCACAATCTGCATTCATATAGTCAAAACCAAGGCAGATGACACAAGAACTGTGCTTATCTGCCTTGGCAAAGACCTCACACCACATTTTGTGGAGTTGTTGAAACCAGGTTCACTGGTCCCTTTCTTTGTTTTTTCTGACATAGTAGATGAAAAACCGCAACCGCAATAAAATAAGTAATTTAAAGAATTTTTAAACCAAATCTATCAGTTGCAGTCGGTTTAGGAACAGAGCGGAAAACCGAGCGGAACCAGGAACCGATAAAAAGGGGAACTGGGATTAGCAGTTTAGTAACCGATAATAGTGGTTACACAATTAAAATAATTTTAGACCTTAAACGTAAAATAACAGTAAACTAGGGAAACAAGCCCCACTAAGGCTAAAACATTCTTCGGTTTCTCACTGGTTATATCAAACCGTGAGAAACTGAGAAAACAATGTAATTTAACTAAAACTACTAACAGTTATCAAAATAAACACTAGATAAGGGCAGCAGTTGAAAATAAAAGAAAATTATACTTAAGTTTTTTTATTTTCTAGGTTTTGAGAAGAGATGATGAGGAGAAGATCTCAGAGCATCTAGTCTTGACAGGCGGAGAGAGAAATCTGAGGGTTAGAATGTAGGCAGTGGATAGGTGGCAGCATTTGAAAAAGTGGCTCATGCCAAGGATTCCATCATTTGCATAACATTTTATCTCTGGGCAGATCTGGCTTAAAGGCACACTACAGAACAGTTAGGTATATTGGAGTATTCCCGGGGTGAGAATCAACTGGCCCAGCTCTTTCGAACCGTGGACAGGTTGTGCAACCCAGCCTGTCTGCAGGTTCGAAATGCATTTTCACAAGTTAAGTGTGAGGAGTTGACTCGGTTCTTTGAGGATAGGATGGCCAACATCAGGGCTGAGATCCACCCTGCGCTTCTGTGGGGCTAACGTGTTCAGTGCTTGGTCTCGCTCTGCTCGGTTTTCCTGGACATCTTCGACCAACCAGAGATTGTGTGGATTGTCCAGAGTATGCAGCTAATGTGCTGTAGTTTGGATCCGGGCCCAACACCCCTGTTAATGGGGTGTATTGAGTCCATCAGCCCTGTCATTGCAAAGACTGTTTGGTGCTCCTTAGAGTCGGGTGAGTTTCCCAGCTCCCTGAAGGAGGCGGTGGTGACACCGCTCCTTAAGAAAGTTGCTCTGGACCCAAACTGCTTTGCTAACTACAGGCCTATCTCTAACCTTCCCTTTGTTGGGAAGGAGATTGAGAAAGTAGTTGCGCTGCAACTTTAGAACCATCTTAACAACCACGATATCTACGACCCTCTCCAGTCTGGTTTCTGGAAGAGGCACAGTACCGAGACTGCTCTGGTTCGGGTGCTCAATGATCTTCCGATGGCAAGAGATCAGAAGCACCATTCCATCTTGGTGCTTCTTGATCTCTCCTCAGCATTCGACACTGTGGACCATGCGGTGCTGCTCAAGCGCCTGAGGTTCCTCTGCAGCCTAGCTGGCCCAGTCCTCAGATGGTTTCAATCTTTCCTCTGGCATATCATAGAGGGTGGTGCCAGGGGTCTTTTCCTCTTATCCATTCTCTCTGTCATGTGGGGTCCCTCAGGGCTCGGTGCTGTGCCCTATGTTGTTTGCTGCCCCTCAGAGACATTGTAAAATAATATGGGCTGAGGTTTCACTGCTACACTGATGATACCCAGCTCTATCTGTCTTTTGCGCACCACCAGGATAGTGCAGTCTCGGTTTTTAACAGCTGCCTGGCAGAAATCCATGACTGGATGAAATCTAGTTGGCTGAAATTGAATTCCGAGAAGACTGAGGTGTTGGTGGTGGATCCAGGTCGCCGGATAGAGAGGTCGGTAGCAGGGCTACCATCCGGTCTTTGGCTCGGAGGTGTCCAGCTGCCTTCCTCTGAACAGGTGCGTGACCTGGGGGTGGTTCTTGACAATGTGCTGTCACTGCGTTCACAGGTGTTGGCAGTTGTCAAGACCTCCTTTTACCACCTTAGGAACATCACCAGGATTAAGCACCTTGTTCTGTCTGGTGACCTTCCAACACTGATCCAAGCCGATGTGACTTTGCGCCTGGACTACTGTAACTCCCTCTGCCTGGGGCTTCCTGGGGTTGGCATCTGTCACTTGCAGCTAGTGCAGAATGCTGCAGCATGGCTGTTGACAGGGACTCCTCATTCGAGTCATATCACCCCCATGCTACGCGAACTGCACTGGCTGCCTGTACAGTGGCGGATCACCTTTAAGGTCATACTTCTGACCTATAAGGACCTACACAGACTGGGTCTAAGCTATCTGCAAGAACTCCTGACTCCCTACAGCCCTGGCCATCCCCTCCGCTCAGCTGATGAGGGGCTGTTAGAGGTTCCCAGGGTTCGGCTGAAAACATCTGGGACCCATGCTTTTATGTATGTTTCCTTACCCTGTGGAACTCTCTACCTTGTCAGATTCGAGAATGCAGGACCATGGAGAGCTTTAAGGTAGCCTTAAAAACCTGTTTGTTCAAACAAGCATTGAGTGAATACTTTGTTTAACTCACTCATACTCTGCACTGTCAGCATTTTATGGATTGTTATTAATTTATTGTTTTAATACTGTTACTAATTTATTATTGTACAGCACTTTGGTTTCTAGAATTGCACTTTATAAATAAAGTGTATTATTATTGCAATGGCCCTTAACAAGGCATGCAGGCTAACATTTGGGGCAGACAACCTTACACACACATGCTCCTCTTTGAGCACACCATTGGCTTAACTCTACCCAACAGAATAAAATACCAAACCTGCCTGTTGGGCAAGAAATCACTACTAGGCAAAGCGGCCCATTCCTCAGTGGCTTGCTGCCTGCCTGTAGATCTGTGTACCAGAACAGAGGCTACCCTGGGGCTCCCTAGTGGTCCCTTCAGAAAAACAACACTGGGACAGTGGTCATTTGTGTACCATGCTCCCTGTGGCTTAACGAGATCCTGCTCACCTACTGACAAACTCCAGCCTACCTGCCTTTAAGGCCGAGCTTAAACAGTACCTCTCTGGAAGCATGGCCTGTTGCTGTAGCATTAATTGCGTTCCCAGCCCTGCAAGTCTTAAGACACAATCGCGTGGCTAACCAACATGGATTAAGTCACCTCCGACACCCTTTTAACAAAGCCCCAGAGGGCCACTGCCCACATCCCGGATCCCACACCCCAACTCTCTACATCAATTCCACTATGTAGATGGATCTAGCTCCCTGGCTACTGCAGATTATACCTTTGTGCCTAGCCTTTGGCTGTTGTAAATTACACGTTTGACCTCGGCATGTTTCTTTGCATTTACTAGACAGCTTATGTCTCTGTTAGTAATGTTTCACCCTTGTAATCAGCTTACACTGGGGCGCCACCTTTTTTTGTTTTCTTGTTCTCTTGTTCTCAGTTGTTCACACTTTGTTGTACCTGACGTGGAACCTTTGTAAAAGACCGTTTTCTCAAAGGTAATGTCTGAATCTTGAAATAAATAAATAAATAAAAGCAACAGGGTGAAAACATTCTAAATGGCTAAATAATAGTTTTTCATGCACAATGTCAAATAATAACAAGCATTTGTCAATGCCGAATGTTTGCTTGCTGGCACTGGCACTAGTAGTGTAGAGTTACAGAGCTGCATAATAGGAATAGCAGCGTAGATTGAACTGAAGCCAACCCCACTACCACCCTGCAGAGAGTGACAGGCATTGGGTGTGCCTTTGGGTCGTCAGGCATAACGACCACGCCATTTCACCACACCCTACCCTGCAGACACTGACAAGTGTCACAGTGTGCCTTGAGATCTTTGGCCCTTATGCACACCCCATTCCATCAGAAAATACGGTGAGATGGGTGTGGTATAGGAGAATGGGGTGAAGTTTGGGCCCGATGAGTCTGAGTCACACCTTGATGTCTCTCACAGGCTGCAGGGTGTGGGTAGGGGTGGAATGGTATGAGCATGACAGGCAAGAATCCCAAGTCACACCCCTGATGCCTGTCATTCTCTACAGGGTGGGGCGTTATGGTCGGAAACCCTAACGCCTCAGGCATTTGTTGGTATTTTCACTCCAAATTTTCAATATGGCTTTTTTGTGACCCCCACCTCATGAACAGTGGCAATATCAGTTTGTTAGCCGAAAACTGCTTTTGCACAGCGACTCTGGCATTTGGCACCACAGGTGCAAAAACACATTCTGAACAGGATGTGAAAAATGACAGCAGTACTGTTCATGGGGAGGTGTAAAAAATGCAATCGTTGAAAATCTGCTGTGAAAATCTTAAAAAAACTAGTGAAGTCACGAGCGTGCGTAGAAACTGTGCAATGCACATCTGTAATGTAACTAGTTTGGGGATTTTTTTACAGCAGATTGTTAACACAGGCATTTTGGGACCTCCGATCATAAACAGTGTCAGTGTGATTTTCTTCATCTGTCCCGAACAATAATTTCCCACAGTGAACACGCATTTCTGTGCTGAAAGTGTGAAAACACATTTCGGCCATGTTGTGGAAAATGACAGCTGTACTGTTCATGAGGAGGTGTGGGAAAATGCCACTGGTGAAAATCTGGACTGAAAATATTCCAAATTCATGAACTTACGAGGGTGCGTGGAAACTGCGCAATGCTCACTCGTAACACAGTCATTTTATGGAGTTTTGTCACCAAATTTTCAACATAGCCATTTTAAGACCTCTGTTCATGACCAGTGTCATTGTGATTTTCTTAATCTGTCCCAAACATTGTTTTCGCACACCGACTGTACCATTGTGCGCTACATGTGCGGAAACACATTTTGGGCGAGATGTGAAAAATGGCAGCTGTACTGCTCAAAAGGAGGTGTGGTAAAATGGAAATGTTGAAAATCTGGAGTGAAAATATCGAAAATGTCGTGAACTTACGGTGCAGTAGGGAACTCTGCAATGCACGTCAGAAACAGTAATTCTTTTAGAATTTTTCACCAAATCTCAACATAGCCTATTTTAAGACCTCTGCTCATGAACAGTGTCACTGTGATTTTCTTAATGTGTCCGTGACATTAATTTCAAGACACCGATCGCGCATTGTGCGCTATATGGGCGGAAACACACATTTTGGGTGAGACGTGAAAATGACAGCTGTACTGCTCATAAGAAGGTGTGGTAAAATTGCAATGCTGAAATCTGGAGTGAAAATATTGAAAATTGCTAACTTACGAGCGCAAGAGGAACCGCGCAACGCACGTCAGAAACAGTCAATTTTAGGAATTTTCCACCAAATTTTCAAAATAGACTTTTGAGAGCCCACCTTTGAACACTGGTAGTGTTGTTTCGCTAATCATTCCAGAAAGGTGATTTCGCGCAGTGGCTGCGAAATCACCCTTCAGGCCTGAGTAACGCCATGACAGTGACAGCACTCATGAGAAGGGGTCCCAAAAACCCCATGTTGAAAATTTGGGCCCAAAATTCCCAAAACTTTCTGAGATATGCAACAAAGTTGAAAAAAACCCTATCTATCCCATTATACAGCTTACCGGCATTTCCTCAGTTCGCGGTCGGCTTTGAAGAGTGCAGGCGTGTTCCCGGTCCACGAAGAGTCGCGCGAGCTCTGGAGGTAAGTATGGGGTGGGGGTGGGGAGGCAGGGTGCGCAGTGGTGGGTGCGGGTTGTGGGAGGGGCAGGGAGAAGCACCGAGGACAGTTTTGTATTTACAGGGTTTTCTAAGACTACGAGAGCGTTTGCCACGCTGGGTGGGCTCCAGCTGCATCTGGAAGGCTGTCGGGGCTGAAGCCGGCGGGGGATTGGGCACCCCATCAGCCATAAAACATTTGCCACGCTAAAGGCGCCCCAGCGTGGCACCTGGATGCTTTTGGGGTGCAGCTGACGGGATTGGGCACCCTGTCGGCCATAAGCAGCATGTGTGGGGAGCGCCAGCACACAATATGCATGCGTGTTGGGGGGAGCTCTGCTCACTGAAACGGATCTCCCTTTCAACTGTATGCCACTGCATTTTCAGCTGTCATAGAACAGCTGGAGCAGTGATTGGCGCACTCGACCGCTCCCGGCAAACACACTGACTGGTGAGAGGCTGACACACCTCTGGAAAACTTGGATGATGGCACTATGTTTCTTGTACATGCAAGCAAACATAAAATGAATTGTCTGAAAATTCAAATTTGGGAGGAATTCTGTGTAACTGGGTTCCGTTGATACCAACTGTATATTTTACTGGAAATCAGAAAATCACTTTAAGGTTTCTTATTCACATTGCAAACACCAAATGACTACCCCATCCAACTGACTTACCATGGAAAGAAAAATTACTCACCGTAGTAATGTTGTTTCTCCTCGCAATCCATCAATGTGATTTACAGCAAGCATCATCCTCCAGCCAGAGTGTGATACCCCAGAGATAGAACTTTATGCTAATTATAGAATTTAGAATATAAGCTCAAACTCTGCACTGTAGTCATGCTCCCCTAGTGTTCTAACATCAGATTTGTTTCTGCAGCTAGGGAGCTGTGACCACTAAAACTAGTTACCTGGTTCTATATGTTCACCTTCCTCCTCCTCATTGTACATTTCCTCCTCCACTGGCAAATGGTGTGGAACTTGAGCCTGGGAAGGGAGCAGGCATGTTAAGGAAGTTTCCATGACCTGGAAGAGCTGGACAAACTGCCATGCTTTGACTATGTCTTCTGTTGAGGGCATTTGTCTTAGGCCTCTGTCTGCTCCTTTTCCTTTGCAGAAAAGTGAGATGGACAGTCTTTTCTTTTGCTTTTTCTAAACAGGCACTGGTTCCAGTACTAGCTCTGAGGCTGTTTTATTTGTATTTTTGCCATCACTGAACTCAGGGTTCCCCCTTTCTGACACCCTGGTATCTTTACCATACTTATCTGATGGTTGGGCAGCTTGATGTTTTTTATCTGTCCCCTTTTTAAACAGGGACTGCGCTGTTTATGAGGAGACAACCCCTCTGGTGCATGCTTTTCATCATCATTAGGAACCCCCTCAGAGCCTTTATTATGTTTTGAAGATTAGAGGCAGACTGAGAAGCCATAAAACCTTCTCTTTTTTTAGCCCTTTTTGCTTTTGGGTTTTAGGGCAAAACTTACTACAGACCTCAAAATTGAGAAAATCATGATCTGGAACCAGGCACCTTAAACAAAGCTCATGGCAGTCTGCTTTTTTCCAGGAGCCGGAAAAAAACCTGTACACTTTATAAGGTCTGTGGGCCCTGTTCTGTTTCTCTTAGGTCTATCGATCATGCCAAACACGGATATGCGACATACGGAAAGATCTGCTAAAATAACATCCAGTTCTCAGTCAAATGTGGTATTACAAAGGGAATATTTTGATTAAAATAGAAAAAGAAGCCACTTCAGTTTAATGCAGTTAAAGAATAAAATATATTTGCAGTTCAATTCCCGTCTGGCAGGAACTACATTTTAAAATAATCAAAAACCACTTCGATATGATTTAAAATGAAGCAAGTTGAAAAGTTTTAACAATATTTAATCAAAAATAAGACATTCCTTCTAGGCGGGAACAGTGTTGATACGCGCCTCCAGTTCCTGGGAACCGATCAGAACTGGAAAAAAAAATTTACACAACAATAAATGAATTACACCTTAACACAGACTATTAGTAAACTAACTACACTTTTCAGAAAATAAAAATGAGAAAATAACATTTTCAAGACCAGAAGACTAGAGTTGCACTTTGGGGCAACTGCTCTCTTCAGGCAGAGAAACAAATCTGACATTAGAACACTAAGGGGAGCGTAACCACAGTGCAGAGTTTGAATTTATATTCTAAGTTCTATAATTAGTGTAAAGTTCTATCTCTGGGGCATCACACTTTTGCTGGAGGATGATGCTTTGTGTAAAGCATCACTGATGGATTCCTGGGGTTTGAAATTCAGTAATTACAACAGCCCTTCATATATAAGATCCAGCACACTACAGATCTCTGACGGAAGCTGGGGGTTCCATCATGCCAGCACCATCACCTGAGGGTGTGTGTGGGCAGACACAGGATGTCATTGCACGTCCCCCGCCCAGGGATCCACAGGTAATGCAAAATCTGGCCCCTCGACATGATGCCCTGCTCCGCTCCTGCCCTGTAACCCTTTCTCATCGTCCCGGAGATCCCACTCCCATGACCCCCGCTTCTGGGGGTAAGCCACGGGCTTGCCAAATAGTGTTGTTGGGGAGGCACCTCCCAGTGGCCTCACCTGGGGGAGGGCAAGCCCCGGGCATGGTGGGGCAAAGCAGGGGATGAGCCCTCCTCGGAGGTAGGGGGTACCGGGACAAAAAAAAAAAAGAATGGCTATGGTATACAGTTTAAGAATACCCTTTCCACAGCAACAATAAAAAAAGATGTAGCTAGGTGATAATCTGAGACAGAGTAGGTCCCAACTGCCATGGTTACTTTGAGTAGGCCAAAAGCTTATCCACAGATTCTCTGATAACTCTATGGGATAAAAGTTTTCTCAAACAGGCCATGGGTTTGCTGTACTGAATAAACCATCTACCCAGCAGATTCCATTCATCGAAGGACAACAGCAGGTACAGAACACAAATGCCAGAACCCTATCATGGCTAATGAAGCCTTAATGTCTGACTCCACTGCTGGACTCTCAGCACAGGTCTCCTGCTAAATTTCAGAGAGATTCTAGGATAACCTAAGCATCTGCATAACCCATCTCCTTACCATGGCAACGTACTGTCCCTTTATACTCCTATTTATAATTTTTTTTAATTTATATTTTATTCCTTCTTTTGTAAAAATAGTACAAAATACAGACATACCATGTAAGGAACACCAATCGATTTACATAGCAATTAGAACATGAATTCTATACAGATAGAAACATAGAAACATAGAAGTTGACGGCAGATAAGGACCGCAAGGCCCATCCAGTCTGCCCATTTCTTTTTCTACCTTATAAATGTGCCATCGGCCTTTGCTATGTCAGTGACCTATCTATTCATAGTCATTTGTATTGCTCCCTTATGCCTATCCCATGCCTGTTTGAAGCCCTGCACTGTATTCATAGCCACTACTTCTTGTGGTAAGCCATTCCATGCATCTACCACCCTTTCTGTGAAAAAATTTCTCACATTCCCCTTAATCGAGCCTCCCTCTAATCTCATGCTGTGTCCTCTTGTCCTGCTATTTTTCTTATATTTAAACATGTTAGACTCTTTCACCTTGTTTATGCCCTTAAGGTGTTTAAATGTCTCGATCATATCACCTCTCTCCCTCCTTTGCTCAAGGGTATACATATTGAGCTCCGTTAATCTGTCCTCATATGTCTTCTGATGCAGTCCCTGCACCATTTTGGTTGCCCTTCTCTGGACTGCCTCAATTTGGTTAATGTCCTTGTGAAGGTGTGGCCTCCAATACTGCATGCAGTACTCCAGATGGGGCCTAACCAATGTCTTGTACAGAGGGATTATTACCTCCCTCTTACGACTTGTGATACCCCTACTAATACACCCTAACACCCCCCTAGCCTTACCTACTGCTTTAGAGGTCTGCTTGGATGATTTCAGGTCATCAGTGATGATGATGCCCAAGTCTCTTTCTTCCTTTGTGACTGCTAGCAACTCCCCTCCCAGCCTATAAGTGGCTTCAGGGTTTCTCTTCCCTATGTGCATGATTTTGCACTTCTTTGCATTAAATCCCAGTTGCCACTCTTCGACCATTCTGCTAGTTTATCCAGATCTCTTCTCATTCTGCCCACCCCATCTGGATCATCTACTCTGTTGCAGATCTTGGTGTCATCTGCAAACAGACAAGCCTTACCCTCTAGTCCATCTGCTAGGTCACTAATGAAGATGTTGAATGAGGACTGGCCCCAGGACTGATCCCTGGTACGCCACTTGTGACTTGCATCTCTTCTGACTGTATACCATTTACCACCACTCTCTGTTTTCTGCCAGTCAACCAGTTTTGCCACCCAGTTGACCAACTTCTGACCCACCCCAGCCTCCTCAGCTTATTTATCAATCTTCTATGTGGAACAGTGTCAAAGCTTTGCTGAAGTCAAGGTAGCGACATCAACTGCTCCCCTTGGTCCACCACTCTGGTTACCCAGTCAAAGAAATATGAGATTAGTTTGACAGGACCTTCCTTTGTAAACCCATGCTGTCTTGGATCCTGTGCCCTATGGATTCCAGGTGTTGTACTATCCTTTCCTTAGGAGTGCTTCCATAATCTTGCCCACTACTGAGGTAAGACTGACCGTCTGTAGTTCCCCGCCTCCTCCCTGCTACCACTCTTGTGGAGTGGGATCATATGAGCCCTTCTCCAGTCTTCTGGGACCTCTCCTGTGATCAGAGACTCACTAAACAATTCTGCTATTGGCTCTGCTAGTTCCTCCTTTAGCTCCTTAGAGTACCCTGGGATGTATGCCATCAGGTCCCATTGCCTTATCCACCTGAGCTTAGAAAGCTCTTGTAGGACCCTTTCTTTTGTGAGGAGTGGTGCTCACCTCCCTCCCCTGTGTCCATGATGCTGAGCTGTGGGCCCTGCCCTACCTTCTCTTCAGTGAATACTGAGCAAAAGTATCTATTTAGGATAGATGCCTTTACAGGTCCTCCTCCTCATGCTCCTTTTTCTCCATTAAGCTTAGCAATACCCCTCTGGACTTTCTCCTTTCACTAATGTATCTATAGAAGTCTTGTCACCTTCTTTTACTGTTTGTGCTAGTGTTTCCTCAGTTTGGGACTTTGCCTGCCTTACTGCCTTACCTGCTTCCCTTAGAGCAGTTTGGTATGCCCCTATCTTCATCCCGCTGTGTTCCCTTATATTTTCTGAAGGCCAGCCTTTTTGGCTCTGACCTTTTCTGCTACTGTATTTGAGAACCAAAGTGGTTTCCTTCTTCTTTGCACTTCCTTTTCTGTCTAACACAATGGGATGTTGCTTCAAGTATTGTATCCTTAATGCTTGCCCACTTTGCCTGTACCTCCTCACCTGTGTTTCTTTTTGCCAGGGCTAGCTTAACTCTGTTGGCCATCTTATCAAAGTCAGCTCCTCTGAAGTCCCATATTTTTGCCTTGGAATGGGATGATTTAGATGTAGTAGCCAAATTGAACCATACCATGTGATGGTCACTGGCCCCAGGTGACCTTCTACCTGGAGATCTGTGATCCTTCTTTGTTAGTCAGTACTAGATCTAGGATAGCCCTGTCTCTTGTGGGTTGCTGTACCAGTTGTTTGAGGCCCTCCCCTGCAGGAATCCACTATGAGTCTAGTTCTGGCAGATGTTCCTGCTGGTATTGACCAATCTGTATCTGGCATGTTGAAGTCTCCCATTATCAGAACCTCCCTTAGCTGTCATGTTTTGTATATCTTCTAACAGTAATGTGTCTATGTCCTCCCTCTGGTCTGGGGGCCTGTAGACAACCCCAGTTCTTATGGCTGTCCCATTTCCTGTTTCAGGGTGACCCACAGTTCTTCTGGCTCCTTATGTGTATTCTGAATTTCTGTAGCTTTGATATTTTCATTAACATACAGGGCCACTCCTCCCCCCCTTTTTGCACCTCGGTCTCTTCTGAACAATACATAGCCAGGTACTGAAGTCTCCCAAGTGTGATTACTGGTAAACCACGTCTCACTAATTGCTACTATGTCCAGTTTAGCCTCTGACATTGTTGCCTGCAGGTCTGGGATCTTATTTCCCAGGCTGTGAGCATTTGTGTACATGATTTTCCATTGGCCAGATTTTGGTGTGTTAGTTGTTGGGTTAGGTTTGGCATTACCCCTGTGCATCGTATGGGGAGACAAACCTTTTTTCTTACCTGGTGATGCAAATGAACGGCAAACACACTGAATTCCAGTTTGACCACTAGCTGAGGGGGGAGGGGTGTTCTTCCCATTCAACGTATGGGGTGCTGCACCCCTCTCCCCATTTGCTAGTTTAAATATTCTGAAAAGACATCAAACTTCTGCCCCAATGCACTGACTCCTCTTTAGTCAGATGCAGTCCATCAAATTTAAAGAACTTTGCTCCCAGAACTGTTGCCAGTTCCTACAAATCTGTGTCCTTTTCCTGGCACCGTCCTTGAGCCACGTGTTTAGCTCCCTATCTCCCTTCTCTGACCTTCCGTCCATCTGCTCCCTTCTCCCAGACTGGCAGGATCTCAGAGAAGGAGATGCCGGACGAAATAGATGATAGTTTGTCACCCAGCCTAGTCAGGTGTTCCTTGGTCTCCACAACTGACTGGCTGGGAATCGTAGTCCCTATGTGTACTAGGACATCAATGTTTTCTCCTGCTTTGTGAACAATTTTAGCAATGCGGTCAGTGTCTCTCCATGCTGATGTACCTGGGAGACATCTGACCATCACCCCTGGCTGGAGATGGGTATCAACTCCCCGAATCATGGAGTCTCCTATGATCAGAAGTTTTTGGATTTCCTTTGTGCTTGTTTAGTTTGGTTCCTGATTTGGGTGAGTATTGTTGTGTAGCTCCTGTGCTGCAGTGTCCTGCTCTGCAGTGTCTTCTGCCTCTTTATTTGATTTCAGAGATAGAGGCAGATACCTGTTTGTAGGGTTTATATGGTTTTGGAGGTAATGTGCTGGAGAGCAGAGAGTGATGGGGCACCTGATTTGCTCCTCCTAACCACCTGCCAACCTCCTGGACCAACTACCCTCTGCGGTTGAGGTTTTTCTGTTGGATGCTGGGGAAATGGCGGTGGTTCTTATAATGTATTTCCTCTTCAATATGAAATTTGAGGCGTGCAATCTCTGCCCATGCTGCCGGAGCTGAGACCTAAGATCTCCAAAGGCCCAGCATGTAGGACAGTGTCCTAAATCCTGTAAGAATGTCCTTCTGAAAATTGTTCCACAGTACCTGCAGTTAATGAAATCCATTCCAAATAAGTTGCTGGGTTTGTAAACTAGTCAGAGTAATTAGAAGGAAAAAAAAATGCAAGTAATGGTTTAATTGTGCTTTGTTTAACTTGTTATAACAAGTTAAATTACTAGTGCCCTGTAAATGAGATCACCTTGTGGAGGCCCCACTGATCCGCCCCTTCCTGCTCTGCCACAGGAAATGTCACAACTGTGGTACCCTATAAAAGGAGTGGCGTGGGGTGGTTGGGGATGGGGTGGTGGCTGGGCCTTTCCTGCCTAAAAGAAGAACACAGGACGAAAGAACAAGGAGGTAAGAGCAGAAACAATCAGTCAACAACAAATGCAGTAACCCTGAAAGCTTATCCTAATGTTAGATAAAACTGTAAAACCTGTAAAAGCACCACCTGTAATAATTTCAGAGAAGATATACCCTGTAAGAAACACTTTGCTAGAGAAAATAAAGCAGTAACAGAAGATATACCTTGCAAAAGACAATTTGAATCAGAAGATTACAGCAGTAATCTGTTAGCACACACCATGTAGCACACCTTGTAATAATGCAGAAGAAGGTATACCAGCAACAACAATTTGAATCAGAGAAAAATAAAGCAATGAAATGTTAGCAACAAACAGTAGCAATCCCTGTGAGTAAAAAATAAAACACCACCACACAGTAAATCTGCTTAGCCAAACTAAGTCTTAATCCTTCTCCCTTGCTCTGGTAAGTTTCTCTACTCTGCCTTTCAAGCAGTCTTAGAAGGAAAGAGCTCAGGTGAAGCTAGGTGCCTTGGCCAGCAAACCAAGTCTTCTACCTCACAGTTTAGTTTAGCAGTATCCCTTACTCAAAACACAATTGGAGAGGTCATCTATAATTTCAGCTTCACACTGCAATAACATTTTACACAAAATATTGCCATGGAACTGTAGCCCAAGAGCACATGGCAAATATGCAAACACTGGTAGTCCAATAATATAATACTATAGTCCAGTGCCCAAACAGGCATTCGTGCCATGTTTAGAACCACATGTGGTACATATTCATAATGTAAAACGACAGTCACAACAAAATACTTCAGCTACATAGGAGGGAACAAAATTACTTAAATATAGACAGGCACAGTTATACCTGAGTAACCCTCATATTTAAACACAAGAAAAAAAAATATTCCCCTCCATTATTGGAGAAAGAACCATTAAGTGAGAATGCTTAAATATATAACGATTGAAAGGAGTACACACCTGTCCATTATTTATGCTAGTAGTTGTCAAACTTACCAAAACTTATAACACTATAGTCAATAACCAAAAACTTGACAACGAGACACCCCTCAGGGAGGGGAACACGACAGATTAGTGGGCAATCATATTATAAGTAGTGATGCAAGCCATCTGTCCTTCAAGTAGTATTCTCTATTTACTTGGCTGCACTGGAGTTTGTGTCCTTGTTTGCCACAGCCAGCTTTGTGGCCCATTTGCCTGCATCCACCAGATCTGTAAATATATATATTTTGCTTTCATAAACAATCTGCAGCTTTGCAGGGAACTGGATGGTATGGAGTTACAGTTCCTCAGAATAGCTCTTACCCCATCAAATTTCTTCCATCTCAGCCTGGTTGTGTATGAAAGATATGGGAATATATGCACTGTCGTACCTTCCATGCTGAGCAGCCTATATCTCTTTGCCAGATTCAGCATGATGTCTCGAGTGCCCATACTATTGAGAATCACAATCAGGACTTGTGGGAGCTCAAATGGCAGCTTACCCCTTTGTGGAATCCAGTAAGCTCTGACCACTGAAAATCCAGATCTGCCACATGCGATCAGAATTGTTCCTGGAGCCAGTCTTTGATGAATAACTTAGCTGAGTCACCCTCCGATCCTCAGGCAGGCCTATCAGCCTTAGATTTCAGCTCCGGACTTGATTTTCAAGAATCTCCAAATGAGTATCAGAATGCTGCCGCTCTCTAGCACACAGCATCATGGCACTTTTACACACTTCTGAGTGCTGCTTCATCTCTTCCATATCTCCCCATGCATCTGATTTACGGTGTTCTCCACTGTGGTTATGCGCCAGTTAGTACGTCAAGTTTCTGACTTACAGAAGTGGAAGATGCCAAAAGTTGCTTCATTTTTACCCCTAATGACTGAAGGGTTTCCTCCGAGGTTTCTCCTCTGCTGCACCACTATGTGCAGACCTGATGTTGGGGCCTGCCACTGGGGCCTTTCTCATCTATTTTCGGCCATCACTGGGCAGCAAATTTTTATTTAAGTTGTCCATTTTTTTCCTTGTAGCGTTAGCTCCACAGGTAGGTAACTCTTCCCAAATATACTTCCAAAAATGAATTGAAATTTAAAGTTTGACGATATTTACCAGCAGAGCTGAGGTACCATGTGACTTTCAAGCTTGGGCTCCACAGCACCCTCCCCCTTTTATAATTTAAGATCAGTAGATGCTTGACTGTCAGTTTCTGTCTGTTCCTAATCTACACTTTGCAATTCTTAGTGATAAGGCTTTCTGGCCTGAAGGACTCCCACTCAAAAACAAGAAATCAGAATCATTAAATGTTATTTGCAAGACACCCTTCTGAAACTTTCCCCCAGAGCACCTTATAAAGACTGGGAAGCCCTATGTGTCCCGTGTGAAACAACTACCTGTTAGAGATAGAAAACATAACCCTAGACCTGCCCTCCTGCCAAATGAAGGGCATTAGCACATTGATAAATGTCATTCATTCCCACTCTAAAATACTTTATTCATTTAACAGTCAAAATCAAAATGACCTTCTCCAGGCTGATTTATGGAGGTATCTCCACTAAAATCACACTCAAAACTCCAGAAAAGGCTAAAAATAAAGGTTACACTTACGTAACTGTTGATCTTTCAGAATATCTTCACCATTGATTACCACTTGTGGGTTTGGCTGGAGGCACTAGGACCCATGGGAGCAAAGTTTTGTCAGAAGGCTGGCCACGGCTACTGGGCATGGTGCCTGTGCAACCCCACCATGTGGTGCCACATGTCAGCCAATAGCCATTATTGGTTCCCTCACTAAAGAACAGTTATGTAAGAACTTACCATAACAATAGATCCTCAAGGGGATCGCAGTCATCAGGTCACACCAAAGAAACTTCATCGTCGGTGAAGCAGGATCCACACGCAAGATTTTCAGCTGAACAACCGGGGCCACCCACGCCAACATCATCAGCCGAGGTCACCAACCCTATAAAGGCATGAGTGGTCTCGCCTCTTCCTCATTTCTCCCTACCCTGAAACTAAGGGAGAACACCGTTCTATGGGGTACTGAGGAGAAAGAGAAGAGAGAGAGAGAGAGACAGAGGTGCCCAGGCCAAATTAAAAGGCTACATACACCAATTAGCCTGTTCTGAAAAGGAACCCTTAAAAAGGGGATGATGGAGGGAAGACGGACCTGATTACAAAGATCCTCAAAAATCTACTGTTATGGTAAGTTCTTATGTAATTCTTCTATCTTTTCAGAGGTATCTTAGTCATCAGGTCACACCATAGGAATGAGTCCAAAGCAGTTACAGGTGCAACAGAACAGTCTGGGAGGAAGGCCAATCAAAGCTCGAGAGAAGGCCTGCAGAATAGCCCTGCCAAACCTGCATGGGCTCTAGAAGCAATGGCCAGACTGTAGTGTTGGTGAAAGTATGGACGGTACTCCAGGTAGCAGCGCAAATGTCAGCCACTGAGATCCCTTTGAAGCAGGCCACAGAGGTAGCCATGCCCCTTGTGACATGGGCTTTCACTGCCCCGGCAACTCTTTGCCATGCTTGTTGTAGAAGAGCACAATACAATGTGCTAACCATTTGATAAACATTGTTTAGAAACCTGAACGCCCTCTTACCTAGTGTGACAGGGTGAGCCTATCATACCCATGTGTGAGGTATCCGAACCCCACTCCCATCCCATTTCTTTCACCTCGTTGCTTCTGTGAGACAGTCGCTTGCACTGGGAATGAAAATGAAATACGTTGCTGTATGCTTGTCTGTTTTAGGGTGTCATTTACGATTTAATGGTAATAAAAGAAAAAGATAAGATGAGTTCAAGGGCTGGCAGGAGAAAGGAGAAGAGGAGCGTGCCTCGTTCTCCCATTCCCTTGCAAACCAGTGGAACCGATGGACTTACTATCTTATTAAAACTATCTTTTGAGTTGAAACACAATGGAAACATAAACCCCTAACAGAAACCCCCTTAACCAAGAAAAGTGTTGAGTCTAGGCTAGAAAAGATAACATGTATGAACATGTATGTCTTTACTGTTTGATGGTGAACTACGGAGAATACAAGGTTTATACTGGTTTTAGCAAAAAGGGTGGATCACCTGATGATGATGTCATCCATGAAAGGTATAAAACCAACCACTTGGAGTAAAAAAAGATAGATAGGGGAATCAGTTGAATACTGACTACCAAGTGAGGAGGACCTCAGAAGTGTGTGCTTGTTTCCACACTGTTCTATTTGCAAAGGCTGAAGCTAAGCCTCAAGAATTTATGAAATTAGAAAGTTTGCTGGATACTGGACCTTGAATAACCTTTTGCTTTCTCTATGTTTATTATTTTTATTTTTCTTATTTTCTGATTTGAATAAAATAACAACAAACCATCATGCTTTTATGCACCCGACTTCTGGTTTGTTGTGTCTGTTTTATCCCACACCTTCACAGTGGTGTTAGAAGTGGGATATGATTGGAAGTCCAAGGTAAAGGGGGATTCCTGTCAGCTGGTACCAGCCCTGGTGCCCAGGATAACTAGCAGAGGAGCACAGCAGTGGAACCTGGTGAAACAAGGATGAAGCCTGCTGGATTCATGGATATGGACGAGGAACTACGGAGTGGTCCAGGCAGACTGGAAGTACAGAAAGAAGCTCAGGTGGTGGAGACCCCGATGAGGATGATCCAGTGGATGAGTGGGCAAAGACTGGAGGCAGACCGACTCTGTAGAGAGGCAGAACACCGGTGCCAGGTGTTACTCGAGAGGTCCCAGCCGGAGAATTTGGAAAAGGAATCAGAGGAGGATTGCCCTTGGGATCAGGAAAAAGAAAACCCATAGCGCTCAGGCATAGAGGCTCAGATGCTGCACCAATGGGGAAAAACAATAGCTGCTCAAAACAAGGAAAGGTGCACAAAGAGAACCAAAAGGCAGTATTCAGTAAATGCAAAAACAATTTATTCAGAGTGCACAGACCCAAAACAACAAACACTATAGCCCTGAAAGCGCTTGACCTTATGGACTTCTTCATCTGGGGCAGTGTGTGTGGTAGTCAGTTTTTAAAAGGCTACCTTTTAAAGATACAATATCTTAATTCATACCACACCACAAGTGATACTAAACAAAGTAATGCTTTGGGATCAGCTGAAGAAGGAGTCCATACCTGAGCAGGACATTCCAGTATTGCCCATGTTTTTGGGATGTCACCTATTGGAGACAGGAGATGTCAGCATGGAACTGGAATGTGAGACCCCAGGTAAGACTGTAACTGGTGATACTGTACTGGGGTTGAAGATTACAATCAAAGCATAAGAAGCATATGTAGAGGCTGAAGGGACTTTGTCAGGTTATGTACCATCTGTAGCTAGTAACAGTGGTCAAAGCAGTATTGACTAGGGCAAACTGCAGGCTGAGGATGATGCAGTGGTAAAACTGTTACAGTGCGTGAAAGTCAAAGAAGGTATTCAGGTTAATGGTGGAGTGGAGGTAAAATAATTTTGGTGGTATGAACTGCAGAAGGGTGTTCTGTGTCACGAGGCCCAACCCCCGTACAAAAGGGTGGATGCTCAGGTGGTGGTGCCACCTGAGATATATAAGCAACAGGTGATGGAGGTTGCACTCTCTAGTCCCTGTGGACATCTGAGCCATGGCAGTGTACTGGCTTGATTAACTCCATATAATGTATGGTAGAACGTTGTTACAGGTAGAAATCTACCTTTTATAACAATGTTTTACCATCGATGTGACGTCACCATGCTATTAACCCATCGATGGTAAGTCACATCAGTGGGTTAACAACTGAGAACAGTCTGCACATGCCCGCTACAGAAATCTACGACCTTCCTGAAACAGCCGCAGCGGTGAGCATGTCTCAAAATTAGCAGCGGTGACTGATCTAACAGCAGTTGTAAGGTTCCTGCTGTATTTTTTTATTAGTTATGAACCATACATCATAAAATATAATGTATGGTTACGCTATCCAACAACCAGCTGGTTTAACGTCTTGAGGTTGCCATGGCTCCATAAACCTCTTGGGTTTCACTCTCGAGGTTTACTAGGTCGCCATGGCAACCTCTTGATGGTTAATGAGCTGGTTACCGATAGCGACCCATACATTATCCTCTATATTATTACTGGCCCGGTATGTACCGACAGGTGGCAGCCTATATGAGGACCTGTCCAGTGTACAACCAGAGAGAGAGGTTCCTGCAGAGAATAGCAGGCATCCATCCAGTGGTGGTATTACTACATGAGGTGTGGAGAGAAAGTCCCAAAGGGAAGGAGATATTAAGGAAAGGAAATGGTGCCCTTGGAATAGGGGAAAATTCCCGCCCAGGTCACACGGTACCAGTTGGTTAAAAAGATTGCAAAAATGATCACTATATTTAAAGGAAATGTTTATTAAGTCAAAACCTGTGTAGAAAGTCTTGGGGAATTGAATGGTATCAGTTGATGTTAGCACGTCAGGATTCAGATGCCATTTTGATTCATAGGCTCCTGAGGCAGAGCTTCTAGTGTGGGTGGATGGAAGCTCCAACCTTTCTGGTTCTGGTGGAGTGATTGCCAACAGTAAGGACTGTTGCCCTCTTGTGCAGGGTGGTGTTTTACAGGGTGAGAGCCCTAAGGTAGATACCATGTGTATGGTGTCCGACCCCACCCCCATTCTTTTCACTCTCTGTTTCTGTGAGACAGTTGCTCATGCTGGGAGCGAAAATGAAATATGTTTGCTGTATGCTTGTCTATTTTAGGTTGTCACATTTAACAATTTAATGGAAATGAAAAGAAAAAGATATGATGAGTTTCAAGGGTTGGCATGAGAAGGGAGAAAAGGAGCAAGCCCCCATTCCCCTTGCAAACCCAGTGGAACCTTCATGGACTTACTATCTTATTAACACTACCTTTTGAGATGAAACAAAATGGAAACATAAAACCCCCTTAACACAAACCCCCCTTAATAGAAAATCCCCTTAACCAAGAAAAGAGGAGTTGAGTCTAGGCTAGAAAAGATATTTACTGTTTGATGGGGAACTCTGGAGAATACAAGGTTTATACTGGTTTTAGCAGAAAGGTGGATCACCTGACGGTGATGACATCCACGAAAGGGATAAAAACCACCACTTGAGTAACAAAGATAGGGGAATCAGTTGAATACTGACTACCAAAGCTGTATCTTTCTTAAAAGCAACCTATTTATGAAAATTAAGATATTCTGTAACTATTGTAGTTAATAATGTAACATTTCATGATATTTATATTTTTAAATGTGTTTTGTACTGTAAAACTTTTATATTTTTATTCAATATTGTAATGGCTTGTGCCGATCCATACATTCTCTTGAACCTTTGACTACCAAGAGAGGAGGATCTCAGAAGTATGTGCTTATTTCCACACTGTTACATTTGCAAAGACTGAAGCTAAGCCTCATGAATTTTAAAAATTAGAAAGCTTGCTGGATACTGGACATTGAATAACCTTTTGCTTTCTGTATGTTTATTATTTTTTATTTTCTGATTTGAATAAAATAACAATGCATGTTTGCGTTTTTATGCACCTGACTTCTTGTTTGTTGTGTCTGTTTTATCCCACACCTTCACATCTGGGGCAAAAGAAACAAAAAGCTATTTCGACTTTCTGCATTCTTTGTTTCAGAGCAGATAATACATCAGAATTCTGTGCACATCTAACATATGGAGCAGTGCTTTCCTGGACTGGCACGCTCAGGAAATAAACTGGTAGGTGGATAGATTGATTCAGGGTAAACACAGACACCTCCTTAGGGAGAAACTTAGGATTCATGCACAAAGACACTCTGTCTTCATGAAAAAATTAAATAAGGCTCCTCATACAGAGCCTGAAACTCAGAAATCCTTTGAGCAGAGGTAATAGCAACCAAAAATAATGCTTTCTAAGACAGAGCAGCATAAGCTCACACATCACAGCTGGCTCAAAAGGAGACAAGGTCAACTTCTCCAAAATAAAATTCAAATCCCAAGCTGGGTCACGGGAATGAATTGGAGGTTTCAGATGCAGGATGCCCCTCAGAAAAGTATAGGATACATCCAACTGAGCCACAGTGCAGCCACCCATGGGATCATGAAAGGCAGAGATTGCCGAAAGGTGCACCTTGAGGAAGGAGTGCTGGAGGCCTGAGTCCAACTGTGATTTCATGTAGCCAGAATCTTGCTTACTGGACATGTGCAAGGGTCCAGGTGATGTTTGGCAGCCCAGATGGCAAACCTCTTCCTACTTCATGGCATAAATGGCCCTAGTGGAGGACTTCCAAGCTGCCACGAAGATGCCCGCCACTCTCTGGGACACTCCGAACTGGGCAATGGCTACATCCTCAGAAGCTAGGCATTTAGATGAAGGAACTTGAGATTGCGATGGACCAGGGTCCCCTGAGCCTGCTTCAACAGGTCCCTGCAGAGGGGCAGAGAAACACAGAAACATAGACTTTGACAGCAGAGAAGGACCGCTTGGCCCACCTAGTCTGCTCATTTCCCTACCTATTGGATAAGCTGCAGATCCTAGTTAACCAGTAGTCTACTTCTCCTTACCCTTCTCCTATCCCTCACTATAATTGCCTTATGTTGGTCCCATGCATTCTTGAATTCCTCCACTGTTTTTGACCCCATGACCTCCTCAGGAAGGCTGTTCCATGTATGCATCACCGTCTCCATGAAAAAATACTTCCTCCGCGTTGCCCTAGGCTGTCCCCCATTATCTTCAAATTGTGCCCTTGTTCTAGCACATCTCTTTTTCTGAAATATCTACCCTCTTGGACTTGGTTGATTCTCTGAGGTACTTGAAGTTTCTATCATGTTCCCCTCTCCTGCCTTTCCTCAAGGGTATACATATTAAGCTCTTTTAGTCTCTCTTTGTATGGCTTCTGGTGCAGACTCTGCACCATTTGGTGCTCCTCCTCTGGACAGCCTCCACCCTGTCTATGTCCTTGTGGAGATGGGGTCTCACCAACTGTCTGTACAGAGGGATAACAACTTCCTGCTTTCTTCTGGTGATGCCTCTCCCTATGCATCCCAGAATCCTCCCAGCCCTCCTTACTGCCTTCTCACATTGCTTGCCTACCTTAAGGTCATCTGATATGAGTACTCCCAGGTCCCTTTACATTTTTGTTGTTGTTAGCACCTCCCCCATTGTTGTACTCTTCCCTTGAGTTTTGTTTCCCAGGTGAATTACTTTGCACTTCTTTGCACTGAAACTAAGCTGCCATACTCTTGACCATTGCTCCAACCTTGCCAAGTCCCTTCTCATCCTTTCCACCCCTCCTTGTGCATTAACCCCGTTACAGATCTTTGTGTTGTCTGCAAAGAGGCATACTTTTCCTTCCAGGCCCTCCGCAATGTTGCCTATAAAGACATTAAAGTGTACCGGTCCCAGTACTGAACCCTGTGGTGCCCCACTAGTAACTCCCCTTTCTTCAGAGTGTGCTCCATTTACTATTACGCTCTGCATCCTGTTGTCCAGCCAATTTGTTACCCAGGCTACCACCCTGGGACCCACTCTCATGCTGGCTAATTTGTTTATTGATATTTTGTGTGGTGCTGTGTCAAATGCCTTGCTAAAGTCTAAGTAGGCCATTTCTACAGCCCCTCCCTGGTCTACTACTTGGTCACCCAGTTAAAGAAATCTATTAGATTCATCTGACATGACCTTCCCGTTGTGAATCCATGTTGCCTTGGGTCCTGTGCCCTGCTAGCCTCTAGGTACCCAACAATTCCACCCTGTCTGTCTGAGCTTTCCTCCTGTTTTACCTACAATGTACCAACACATGCCATTCCTTGCCACCCCCCCAGCTCCCTCCCCTCCATACTCCCCTTTCCACCCACTCTCCCCCTAAATATTCTCCTTCTCCCAATCACTTTCTCTGTCTCTCTCTCTCTAATCTAACCCTTGTTTGCACTCTCCCTCCTTTCTTTCTCCTACCCTTTCCGATACTCTACCTTGACAGGCCCCCCTGGGGCAGCTATGCCATATGTTGCTAATTGGGAATCTCCTCCCGCTGTTTAATTTTAGTTGTCTAGGTTACTCAAATGTTTTATTTATCTATTTTCTGTATTACATAGTAACCTTATGTTTTGTGTTAACTTTTATGTTTTTATTATGTCTCTGCTGTTTTATATCCTGATGTGGAACCTTTATAAAGAGTATATACTCAAAGGATGTATCAATTACAAATAAATAAAATAAATTATTTCTTTCAAGTGATTCCACCATTTTCCCTACCACTAAAGTCAGACTAACAGGTCCGTAGTTTCCTGCCTCTGCCTTGCTCCCACTCTTGTGAAGGGGATCACATTCACCTTCCTCCAGTCCTCAGGTACTACACCATGCTCCCGTGATTTGTTAAAAAGGGTAGTCAGTGGTGTCACTAGGTCTCCCTTAGTTCTTGTAGAATTCTGGGGTAAATCCCATCAGGTCCCATTGCTTTTTCCACCTTGAGTTTTAAGAGTTCTTGCAGGACCCTTTCTTCTGTGAATGGACTGGTACGACCACCCTTCCCAGAGTGCTTCTAGTGTTTGGTTTAGATACCTCCCCTCTTCTTCTTTTGTGACTAATGAGCAAAGTATTCATTCAGTATCTCTGTCTTTTCACTGTCACGCGTTCTGCCCCATCCCCTCCCTCTATTAAGCCTCACTATCCCTCCCTTGGTCTTTCTTCCTTCCCTAATGTACCTAAAAGGTTTTATCCCCTTTAACTGAGCCCAGAGGCTCCTCCACCAACTGCTGCAGTAATGGAAACCATGTCAGCCATGGCCAGAATGGTGCAACCAGGATCATTCTGGCCCCTCCATTTGCAGCTTGATTAAAACACCTTCTACTTAGAGGAAAAGGAGGGAAAGCATAGAGGAACCTACTGCTCAAGGAGAGGAACAACGCGTCTCATCAGAAAACTCCAGACCCTGGATCTCACGAGCACAAACTGTGCAGTTTTGCCTTGAGCTGGGACACAAAAAAGGTCCAACTCTGGACAACCCCATTGGGCAAACAGATCTTCTACAATGGATGAGAGAAGTTTCCATATGTGCATGCTGAACTAAGTCTTGCTTAAGCTGTCCACCAGGGTGTTTAGCATGCCTAGGACTTGGACTGCTGACAGAAATAGACTGTGGTCTAGTGCCCAGTACCATGCTCTCATGGCCTCCCTACACAGGGGATACGAGTGCATTCCCCCTTGCTTGCTGATATAGTAGACAACAGTGAGATTGTCAAACGGGATCAACAACTGACCCGGAAGGAGATGGTTCTGAAAAGCATGCATGGCATTCAGGACCACCTACATCTCCAAGATGCTGATATGCATGGAGGTTTTGGTAGGGGATCACGTTCCCCAAGGCTGAAAGGGGCCCAGATGTGCTTCCCAGCCTGACCGGAGGCATCCGTGGTGAGGATCTGCTGGGGAAGGAGATCTGAATGGGACCCCCTGTAACAGGTTCTGAGATCCATTTGCCATTGAAGCACCTTGCAGGCTGAGGAGGAGACCAGCACTAACTGATCCAAGTGGTCCATGTGTTGGTACCGATTCACTCTGAGTGTCCATTGAAAAATCTGCATGAGCAGTCTGACCATGGGAACCATGGCAATGGCCATGGCCATCAGACCCAATAGTCTCAGGTACACCCTTGTAGGAACATAAGCGGCTCTGGGAGACTTCTTGAGCCTGAGCAATCAGGCACTCCACCCTGCTAAGAGGCATAAAGGCTTTGTCCTGTGCTGAGTCCAGGACCCGCCCCTATATGTTGCAGCCTCTGGGATGGAAACAGGACAGATTTGGGCAGATTGATGGTGATGCCCAATGACAGAAACAGCTGGAGGGTTCTCTTCAGGGTCCGCAGAAGCTTAACATAGAAACATAGAATTTGACGGCAGATAAGGACCGCTTGGCCCACCCAGTCTGCCCATTTCCCTACCTACTGGACAAGCTGCAGATCCTAGTTAACCAGCAGCCTACTTCTTCCTACCCCCAACCCCTAGAATGGCCTTATGACTGTCCCATGCATGCTTGAATTCCACCACTGATTTTGACTCCACAACCTCCTCCGGAAGGCTGTTCCATGCACCCACAACCCTCTCTGTGAAAAAATACTTCCTTAAATTACCTCTGAGCCACCCCCATCTTCAAATTGTGCCTCTTGTTCTTGCACACCTCTTTTTTGAAAGATGCTACCCTCTTGGACTTTGTTGATTCCCTTGAGGTACTTGAACGTTTCTATCACATCCCTCCTCTCCTCCTTTCCTCGAGGCTATACATATTAGCTCCTGTCTCTCTTCATATGTCTTCCGGTGCAGACCCTGCACCATTTTGGTTGCCCTCCTCTGGACAGCTTCCATCCTGTCCATGTCTTTGCGGAGATTGGGTCTCCACAACTGCACACAATACTCCAGATGGGATCTCACCAGCTGTCTGTACAGAGGGATAATAACTTCCTGTTTCCTACTGGTGATGCCTCTCCCTATGCATCCCAGTATCCCCCCAGCCCTCCTTGCTGCCCTCTCACATTGCTTGCCCACCTTTAGGTCATCTGATATGACTACCGCAGGTCCCTTTCCATTTTGTTGCTGTTAGTATCTCACCCCCACTGTGTACTCTTCCCTGGGTTCTTGTTTCCCAGGTGCATTACCTGCACTTCTTAGCATTGAATCTAAGCTGCCATACATTTGACCATTCCTCTAACCTTCAAGTCCCTTCTCATCCTCCACCCCACCCTGTGCATCAACTCTGTTGCAGATCTTTGTGTCATCTGCAAAGAGACATACTTTTCCTTCAGTCCCTCTGCAATGTCAGCTTATAAAGACATTGAAGAGGACCGTCCTAATACTGAACCCTGCATTACCCCACTAGTAACCTCAAATCTTCTGAGTGGACTCCATTTACTATTACTCTCTGCGTCCTATTCTCCAGCCAATTCTTTACCCAGGCTGTCATCTTGGGACCCACTCCCAGGCTGGCTAACTTGTATATTAATCTTTTGTGTGGGAGCTGTTCCTTAGATGGGGCCTTTAGAAGTCAGTCATCTAGGTAAGGGAAAATATACAGTCCCTCCCTTTAGAAAGCTGCAGCTACCACTGCTAAGCACTAGGTAAAGACCCGCGGAGCAGAGGATAAACCAAAGGGCAATACTTTGAACTAATAGTGTTCACCCTGAAAAAGAAACTGGAGGAATCCTGTGTGGAAGAAACACCGAGACATGCAGGTAGGCATCCTGTGTATACCATTGCCACAGCGACGGAAATACCACAAAGATCATTACAGTGACATAATAGGCAGTTTGCTGTAATGGTCCACGGTATTGCCAACACTGCATTCACCGGAATTTCACCCCATCAAAACAACTCTGACTTGAAGTTGATAATCTAAATGTGTGTGTGTGGGGGGCAAAGCCTCCAGGAAAAACACTTGCTTTCTCCTGACTGCTCAATGCCAACTGTTGGCATTGTGCCATCACTGTAATGGCAATCAACAAAATTTGTGTCGATGCGGTTTGGTGGAATCAGCATCCTGCATATCTAGGGAGCACAGCAAGTCACCCTGCTTGAGTAAGGGCATCAGGCTGGGCAGGGTGACCATGCAAAATTTTTTGTACTGGATATAAAGATCGGGGTCCTTGAGATCTAGAATGGGCCTCAGATTTCCACTTCTTCTGGGAACCAGGAAGAACCTGGAATAAAATCCCTATTCCTCTGGCACCCAGGCACTGGATCAATGGCTCTTTTCCAGAAGGAACTGTACCTAGTCTCAAGAACTGCTAGGTGGGTCTTGGGGCAGCTGAAGAGTACTAGGGGTCTCTGGAGGTGTCTCTAGAAGTTCCAGAATGTGACTCTCTGTATAATCTGAAGGATCCAGGCATCTGAAATGATGGTTCTCCATTGATGGATATGAAGGAAGAACTGACCTCGACCACTACCTCTTGGTCAGGGACCAGAAAGGGGGGGGGGTCTGGCAAGGAGTCAAGCTGAGGTGGATCCACTTACACGGACTCATCCATCACCCCTCGGACGCTCTGCTGCAGTGCCAGAGGAGGAGGGGGTAGGAAAGGTGGAGGAGGCCTTGCTTTTACCCTGGGGACGGGCAGCTATTCTGAACTTGTGGGACAACTTGCAAAAGAAAGAGCAATGTCTGCTCCTAGGCTGCGTATGATAGAGCAAGTGGACAGACTTAATCGCCCTACTAGATGCCTGTAGTTCATTGATGATGTCCTGTCCTGACCATCTGGCCCAAACAGTTTGGAGCCATTGAAGGGGGTGTTAAGCACCTTTTGCTGGATATCTGCCAGAAAACCTGACACCCTCAGCCAGGAGTGCCTACGGAGGCAAATGCCTGTGACAGCAGCCCTGGCACCTGTATTCGAGATATCGTATAAGGCCCTGAAGAGATGCTTACTAATATCTTCAGCACTCTGCAAGCACCAGAGAACCTCCAGTTTCTGGGAACAGTTGGGGGTCTGGGCAGCTGTCTTGCCCTTCTTCTAGACAGTATTCAGGTATTTAACCATATGAGAGATAATTAGCAACCTCAGCCCCAAGGTGGAGGATTTATTAGACCCTCTTGCACCAAAGATCAAGCTGCCTGGATTCCTTTTCGGGCAAGAGAGCTGAGGTGCTTAGGCACTTTAGACCAGTCATGAACTGCCTTAATGACCACTGAATCGGGTCTCTGGTTGGGCAGCATAGTAAGGTAGACCCTGGGGGCATGATATATCTTATCAGTCCCAGTGGTATGGCAGGGACCATGACAGATCTGTGCCAGGTGCCATTTGTGAAATTCCTCAGAGCTGGGAGGATGGGAAGAATGGCCTTAGGACGAGACCCTGGATTTCAGGAAGTCCACCAACTTGCTTCTGGTGGCATCCTCTTCCTCAGTATGGAAGCCCATGGCTGTAGACAGCTGCTTCATGGCATTAAAGAAAGTAGGGTCCTCTGGAAGAGTTCTGAAGTTTGCTTGACAGAGTCCTCACTCACTAAGGAGGTTGTGGACCTGTCAGAGAAGAGACAGGCCTCCTCTTGCTTAGGCAGGATGATGTCAATATGGTACTCCTCCTTGACGCCGACCTGCTCCAATTCAAGGTCTGATGAATGAGACACTGATGACAATCCATGTGGAAATTGCCCTAAAAGACAAAATGGCACTGATGACGATAGGGCTGTTGGCGGTGCTGGGACCTGGTATCTAAACACCCAACTGGTGTACCAGGACTGTAGAAAACCTTGCCAAAATATCGCTGAAGTCGATGACTGTGGACTGCTGCATCGACAGAGGAGTGACTGATGGCACAGAGCACGATGACCCATCCGTCAGAGCCTGGGAGCCCAAAGAACCCGACATCCCCAGGCCTGGAGGAACATCAGGCCACATCGGAGGGACTGTCATTGACGAACCAGGCATCAATGAACTAGGGTCCGGCAACCCAAAGGTAGATGACTGACCGCCCTGAGAAGCGGGCGGTGGTGCTGTTGTTTCGGGTCTGATGGGCACAAGAGACCTGGACAGCGATAGGCATTAGTGCAGCTGCAACCAATGGAGTTCCCCCAGAGGAAGAAGAAGAGGCTGTCAGGGAGTGAAAACACCACCAGAGGAGCAGTCCCTTCACCGTCTTTTTATGACTTTCCCCAATGACCTGTCTTAGGCAAGTGGTCCTTCATCTTTTTCATGACTTTTCCCCAAGCACATGTCTTGGGCCTTTGAGGCCTGGGAGCTCAATGAACCCACCGCGACCAAGAAGAAGGGACCCAGAAGACCCTGCCCAGAACTGGCTACCTGTTGTTCCATGAGGAATTTCTTGAGAGCCTTTTGTGTTGCCTGAGGGTGGTTTGATTAAATTTTCTGGCAGAGCTCACAGTCGGAGGTGTGGTGGTCAGGCCCAAGACAGCAGACACAGGGAGCAGGTCGCCTGAGGAGACAAACTTCTTTTCGCAGTGGCAGCAATGGAAGAGAGAAGTAGAAGGAGTAACTCTCGACATGTCATTGCTGGGCCTGTCACAAGTTGTTTCTGCCTCGACACATCAGGGCGGGCATGCACTGGACCTGGTGTTCTCACTGGGACTTGAGATAAATGATCTCAAGACTGATTGGGGTGGAACGTCCGATCACTGCATGGTGTGGTTCATCTTCAGGGCTCCCACCGGATGCCCTCCCCTACAGAGATGATGAGCTGTCGTACTTTGTGGGGAAAGGCCCCAAAGGGTTTTTTGGTGGCAGCCAATCTATCTGGTGTGGGCAATGCATGCGTTGGTGCCATGGTGGGCTCTTATAACAGAGTGCTATCTGACGCCATTGACTCTCTCGCACCTGTCCATGTGTGACCTAAATCTTCCTATCTGAGGTCCCCATGGTTTGATGGGGACCTCGGGAAGATAAAGAGAAAGGGTTGGAGGTTGGAGCACTGCTGGAAGAAGTCTGGCCTGGAGGGGGGCAAACTGCCCCTATGTATGCATTATAATGCATGCCAGGGGGCAATCAATCGTAAGAAGGCAGTGTTCCTGTCCAGGAGATTGCTGCCAGGAAGAACCGACCAGCTGTACTTTTCGGACTGTGGATAGGTTACTTCATCCAGTCCGTGCCAGTCAAGAAGGTCTTTTTCTAATGCTGAATGTGAAGAGTTTGTTCGGTTCTTCTCGGACAGAGTGTCCAGTATCCAGCAGGGAGTTCCTCTAGTCAGCAATGCCACAGCTGGCAGTGGTCGCCAAAGTGTTCTGAGTGCACTCCACCTTGCTGGGGTGAGTTTAGACCAGTGGGAGAGTAAGTGAGTCATTGGGGTGGCGACCAATCTGAAGCACACTTTTTGTAAACTGGACCCGATGCCAATGCGTTTCTTGATGAGATGCATCAACGCTGTTGGCCCAGTGTTTGCTCTGATTGTCTGGTGTTCCTTGTCTGAGGGGGTCTTTCCTGATGCCTTGAAGGAGGCATTGGTGAGACCTCTCTTAAAGAAATCATCTTTGGACCCAGAGGTTAGGGCAAATTACCGACCTATCTCCAACCTTCCCTTTTTGGTGAAGATTGTGGAGAAGGTAGTGGCGCTTCAGTTGGAGGAGCACCTTGTGACCCACGAGTTGTATGAACACTTACTGTCGGGATTTCGGGTGAGGCATAGCACAGAAACCGCACTTGTTCGGATGCAGAATGATATCCTCAGGGCTACAGATCGAGGAAAAAAGACCATTCTTGTTCTTTTTGATCTCTTGTCAGCATTTGACACTGTGGACCACTGAGTGTTGCTTGACCGCCTCAGGGAACTCTGTGGACTCACTGGCACTGTCTTATGCTGGTCTGAGTCCTTCTTAACCAACAGGAGGCAACGAGTTGTGATGGAGAATTTCTCCTCTGGCCCTAGCCCCCTATCTTGCGGAGTTTCTCAGGGGTCAGTGTTAGCCCCAATGTTGTTCACAGTGTACATGCTGCCCCTGGCAGGGATCATCTGGAGGTATGGCTTGGGTTTTCATTGCTATATGCTGATGATATCCAGCTATACCTATCCTTTGCTCCAAGGAACATCCAACACAGTGGATGTAAGCAAATAACTGCCTTGCTGAGATCAACAATTGGATGGCTTCCAGCTGGTTGCAGCTGAACCTTGATAAGACGGAGGTATTGGTGGTAGAGTCAAACAGAGTGCGTGATAGGATGGCCTCTGGATCAGAAACTGGACTTGTTCCAGGATCTGTTCCATTGAAGGCCTCCTCTAGGGTACGAAATCTTGGTGGTGTCATTCTAGATAGGAGTTTGACGATGGAGGCACAGATATCTTCCACCGTCCATTCCTGCTTTTTCCATCTTAGAAATGTCACCAGGATAAAGCCCTTGTTCCACCTCAGGACCTCCCCACTTTGATGCATGCCTTAGTTACATCAAGGCTTGACTACTGTAATGTGCTCTCCTCAGGGTTGCAGGAGGATCTCTCCGCAGACTGCAGCTAGTGCAGAATGCAGCTGCGGTTACTTACTGGGCGCCAAAGTTTGCCACATTACACCAGTGTTGCATGAGCTGCACTGGCTGCCAATCAGGTTGAGGATCCTCTTTAAAGTGAGTCTTTTTCACCTATAAGGCCCTACACAGTCAGGGCCCTGGTTATCTGTTAGACATTCTTGTACCTGCTCTCTGTTTGCCCCTCCGTTCCTCCTGGGGGTCCTGCCGATTCCCAGGACAAAGCTGAGATCGGCTGGCGACAGGGTATTTAGTATCGCTGCCCCCATCCTGTGGAATATGCTGCCCCTCGGAGTTAAGGGGGCCCCTACATAGAAACATAGAATTTGACGGCAGATAAGGACCGCTTGGCCCACCCAGTCTGCCCAATTCCCTACCTACTGGATAAGCTGCAGATCCTAGTTAACCAGCAGCCTACTTCTTCCTACCCCCAACCCCCAGAATTGCCTTATGACTATCCCATGCATGCTTGAATTCCACCACTGATTTTGACTCCACAACTTTCCTCCGAAGGCCGCTCCATGCATCCACAACCCTCTCTGTGAAAAAATACTTACTTAAATTACCTCTGAGCCGCCCCCCCCATCTTCACATTGTGCCGCCTTGTTCTTGCACACCTCTTTTTTTGAAAGATGCTACCCTCTTGGACTTTGTTGAGTCCCTTGAGGTACTAGAACGTTTCTGTCATGTCCCCCCTCTCCCTCCTTTCCTCGAGGCTATACATATTAAGCTCCTTTCGTCTCTCTTCATATGTCTTCCGGTGCAGACCCTGCACCATTTTAGTTGCCCTCCTCTGGACAGCTTCCATCCTGTCTATGTCTTTGTGGAGATTGGGTCTCCAGAACTGCACACAGTACTCAGATGGGGTCTCACCAGCTGTCTGTACAGAGGGATAATAACTTCCTGTTTTCTACTGGTGATGCCTCTCCCTATGCATCCCAGTATCCCCCAACCCTCCTTGCTGCCCTCTCACATTGCTTGCCCATCTTTAGGTCATCTGATATGACTACCCCAGGTCCCTTTCCATTTTGTTGTTGTTAGTATCTCACCCCCATTGTGTACTCTTCCCTGGGTTTTTGTTTCCAGGTGCATTACCTTGCACTTCTTAGCATTGAATCTAAGCTGCCATACATTTGACCATTCCTCTAACCTTGCCAAGTCCCTTCTCATCCTTTCCACCCCACCGTGCATCAACTCTGTTGCAGATCTTAGTGCCATCTGCAAAGACATACTTTTCCTTCCAGTCCTTCTGCAATGTCGCATTAAAGACATTGAAGAGGACCGGTCCTAATACTGAAACCTCAAGTGTACCCCACCAGTAACCTCCTTTCTTCTGAGTGGACTCCATTTACTATTACTCTCTGTGTCCTATTCTCCAGCCAATTCTTTACCCAGGCTGTCATCTTGGGACCCACTCCCAGGCTGGCTAACTTGTATATTACTACTCTGGAGGTATTCAAGGCCCGCCTTAAGGCCCTCCTAGTTGCCCAGGCCTTTCTGGACTAAGTTGTTCTTTTTTAGACCTGATTACAGCTATTAGTATTTTTTTATCCCTCTCCTAATCTACCCTCTTTGTTCCACTCCTTCAGGCCGCTCATGTCCCCATGCTACGGATGTGGAGTCTGATCCTAGAGTGCCCTGGTGACTCCTACCTTTTTCCTCCTCTTCCTCTGCAGAACGCCTGCACAGCGGGTTCTGTCCTACATCCATGGCTTGATGACGTGGAGCGGGCATCATCTAGGACTGCAGAGGGTTGTTTTCCATTTTTCTGTTGTGGTCCCCATCCATCCCCGAGGACGCCGGCTCAGGCAGGTTATGTGCTTACACACTATGCCTGCCATGTGCCTAACAGCATCCCCCCCTCCCCGGCTCCAGCCCCATGGAGCCACCATTGCCTCAAGAGTCGGTACTCCTACCGACCCCCAGGGGTGTCGGGTGCTCAGAGCACCCTTGGTATCCCACCCCTGAAGGAGGAGAGCGTCCATTGGGACACTCAATCCTTCTTCCCCCTGCCAACCCCTGGCAACCTGAGCTCGTACCTGAACCCAGGTCGCCAGCGTGGTGCGAGGTGTGGCATCCAGCACCTCAACCCTCAGCGCCACCGGGACGGCACAGCTATTAGTATTTTGATGCTTCAGTTTATTACTTATGGGAAATGTTTCTATCTGGAGTTATTTATTTATATGTTTATATTCTTCTTTTTTGTTTTATTGATTTTTTCTGTGAATATGTGCTTATTTATTAAAGTAGAGCCTCTGTGTTGGTGACTTTTAAACTCAAATTTTCGCACCTTGCCTAAGCAAAGGTAGGAACCTCTTATTTAAAAGGGATTCTAAAATACTAAGTGAAAGAAAAAACAGGCAAATATGGCACGAACTATACGGAGCTTCTGCTAAGACTTTTGCGAACAGAGTCAATTGCAGGAAAGAAATAAGGAGGGAGCGGAGCTGCTCACACCTTTATAGGGTTAGGGACATTGACATGTGACGTCGTGGGTGGACCCAGTGGTACTGCTGTAAAATCTTCTGTGTGGAACCTGCTTCACCGATGGTGAAGTTCCTACAGTGTGACCTGATAAATGGGATACCCCCGAAGAAGATCTTCAAGTTTCATAGCCCTCTTTTTAAGTGTTTTGGGGCAGAACTTGATACACAGCTCACAACCTGAAAAATCGTGATCTGGACCCAGGAAATTAAAGCACAACTTGGGGCAGTCTGCCTTAGCCAGGAGCTGAAAACACTTGGTTCAATTTTTAAAACCTGTGGGTCCTGTTCTTTGATAGTTTACACAGCCTGCTTTCATTGATTTCAACAGACTACACAGCCTACTTCCATGGATTACAAAGACTATATAGCCTGCTTCCATCGATCACAATGGGCTATACAGCCTGCCTCCTGGGTCATGATAGATTATGTCATCTGCTTCAATCAGTCATGATAGACTACAAGGCCATCTTCCATTGATCACGATGGCTTCACAGCCTGCTTTCATTGGGTCATGGTGGGCTATTGGCCTGCTTCCACCAGTCAAAAAAGCTATACAGCCTGCTTCCATCAGTTACAGTTAGCTACAAAGCCTCCTGTCACTGGTCAGGATGGGTTATATGACCCATTTCTGTCAGTCATAACGGACACCAGAGCCTGCTTCCATTGGCAATAATGGGCTTCACTGGCTACTTCCACCAGTCAGAATGGGCTACACGGCCTGCTTCTATCGGTCTAGATGTTTCACAACCTGCTTCCATTGGTCATGATGGGCTTTATATCTGCTTCCATTAGTCATGATATGCTAGGCAGTAAGCTTCCATCAGTCACAATGGCTAACATGACCTGCTTCTATCGGTCATGATGGACTACATGACCTGTTTCCATCAATGACAATAGGCTTCATGGCCTGCTTCCATCAGTCACAATGGGCTACAGGGCCTTCTTCCTTTGGGCAGGAAGGGCTACATGACTTGCTTTAATTAGTCAAGACGGACTACGAGGCAGGCTTCCATCAGTCACGATAGGCTACATGGCCTGCTTCCATCAGTCACAGTAATCTACATGGTCAGCTTCTATCAGTCAAGATGTGGTACAACAAAAGATTACTCACCTGTAATAATCTTGTTTCTTCCAAAGGGATCCTCTAATATTACTACTCTTGCAGTGCTCCCTTAAGCCAGCACTGCCCTAGAGAACAGAATGCTATGCTAATCATGGAATGTTTAGCATGTGCATCTATTTTCAAACTGCCCAGTGTCAACTGCCTACATTCTACCTCAGATTTCTTAGAAGCCTGCAGAGGCCATAACAACATATGAATCATTATTTAAATAATTATAGAAAAATAATGCCCAACTGGCCAAATAACAACATTAATCCAAGGACTAGTATAAACAAATGTCCCCTTTTTTTTCTGAAGTCAGATATGTCTTTAGAAAAGAACCTACAAGTTAAGACATTACTAGAAGGTGCCAGCAGGTGGCATGCCACTGCAACTATACATTTTATCAGCTGTGGAGAGAATTTTTCTTGTTACTGATTCTGAAAGGGGAGGCAAGGGCCGGAGTAATAATATTAGAGGATCCCTTTGGAAGAAACAAGATTACTACAGGTGAGTATTTTTTTCTTCTAACCCCAGGAATCCACTAATATTATTACTATTGCAAACTAAGCAACTACTCAAGGAGGAGGGCCAGAATATATCTAGGAAAAAGACTCTGCAAGACTGCTGTGCCAAATCTGGTATCACTCCTGGGCTGGGTGTACAGGCTATAATGCTTAGTGAAGGTGTGGACTGACCTCCAGGTAGCTGCTTTACATATTTCCATTAGAGGTGCCTCTCAGGCAGCTGCAATAGTGGCAGCTGTGCCCTTGTAGAGTGGGCCCTAAGACCAGAAGGTGGAATCTTGCCTGCCTTTGAGTAGCAAAACTGAATATACTGGACTATCTATCGAGAGATAGTCCTCTTTGAAGCAGGAGTACCTTTACCTACTTCCTCATAGGTGAGGAACAGTTGTTGTCTGTGCTGCCTATGATCTTTGGTATAAGTCATATAATAACTTAGTGCTCATTTTACATCCAAGCTGTGCAATCTGCACTCATCTGAGCTAGAGTGTTCAGTAAAGAAAACTGACAGTTATAGACTGGTTCAAATGGAAGTCAGAAATCACCTTGGGGAGTAACTTCCTATTAGTTCTCAACACTATCTTGTCCCTGTGGAAAGAAACATAGTCCATTTCCACACACAGGGCCTGTAGGTCGCTTATTCTCCTGGCAGAAGTGATTGCTACCAGAAAAACTACCTTCCAGTTAAGAAATTTAAGCTCTGCAGATGCCGTAGGCTCAAAGGGCGGAAGCATAAGCTGGTTCTCTGTGAGGGGAAAACAAATGAGAGAGCTCTTTAAAGAATCTTTTGAATATAGGGTTTGATGCCAGGGAGGTATCCTTTCTAGCTGAAAGGTATGCCGAAACTGAAGCCAGGTGCACCTTCAGAGTTGAGTGCTGAAACCCCAGGGAGTGCAGGTGAGACAAATAATCAGGAAGGGTTGGGATCCCAGCCTTGGCTGGGATTATACCCTTGTCACTGCACCAAATGGAAAATCTTTTCCATTTTGAGGCATAGGTTTTCTTGGTGGAAGGCTTCCTGTAACCCTTAACGACTTCCAAAACTACTTCAGAGAATTGGCAATCTGCATATTCTAAGTCCTCAAGAGCCAGGCCTTGAGCTTGAGAGACCTGAGATTGGGGTACACTACCCTCCCCTGAAAGGAAGTCAGTACACTGTACCTCTGAGGGAGGTGAATCAGTTTCCTCACAGACACTGAGAGCAGCAGAGAGTACCAAGGCTGTCTTGCCTAATCCAGGGCTACCAGAATCATCGAAGCAGGTTGTGACCTGAGCTTGATGAGCACCCTGAGTACCAGAGGAAAAGGAGGAAAGGCATAGAGGTACCTGCCTGTCCAATCCAGAATCAGGGCATCCATTGGAACTGTCCCCTTCACTGTGGCCCTGCAGCAATAAAGAGGTAAGTGATGATTTTGGTGGGAAGCAAAAAGAAAAAATTACTCACCTTAGTAATGTTGTTTCTTCTACTGGAGTCTTGCCATATTATGACATATGCAGTTAGTCCCAACCTTAGAACTGCTCCAGAGGTTAAAGAGTTAACTTCCATGCCAGGCATGGAATCTTGAGCGCGAGCTCTGCTTGAGAAAACTGTCTGTTGTTCTTCAGACTCAAACTGTCAGATCTTTACAAGCAAAACTCACCAAGGTTCTGTGTGAAGCTGTACACCTACACTAGCCAACTGGCTACTAAAATATTAACTCATTTTTGGTCCCAAAACCAAGACTCAAGTCAGGGGATCCAAAAAATGAAAAACACAACAGCAGGCACCCCAGAAAAGAGGGGTAAAGAAAACAAAGTGGGCAACTACAAGTGCCAACAATGCACTGCCCACCCACATCCCAAAACAGAGGTTCTGAGAGGGGCATGGAGGATAGTCATAATATAGCAAGACTCCATTAGAAGAAACAACATTACTAAGGTGAGTAATTTTTTCTTAAAACAACATGAAGTCTTGCTATATTATGACATATGCAGACTACACAGCAGTACCTCCATGGAGGAGGGTCAGAACCTACTTAGGCAATAGGCTCTGAAGCACAGCTGTGCCAAACCGAGCAGCACTCCTAGCCTGGATGTCCAGGGAGTAATGCTTGGTGAAAGTGTAAACTGTTTTCCAGGTAGCTGCTTGATATATCTCTATGACAGGGATGTCCCTGGCTGCAGCCAGGGACGCAGCTGTAGCTCTGGTAGAGTGAACCCTCAGGCCTGAAGGGGGAACCTTACCCAGTTTTGGTAACAAAATTGGATACAAGAGACGATCCACCTGGCAATGGATCTTTTAGTGGCAGGTTTCCCTTTGCCCACCTCACCATAAGTGAGGAAAAGTTGGAGGGAGTCAAACCTGTGACCCTTGGTACACTCTATGTAGTAACTAAGGGCTCTTTTGACATCTAAACTGTGTAATTTCCTCTCACCAGAGGAGGAATGGTCAGTGAAGTACACAGGAGAGATATGGATCGATTAAGGTGAAAGTCCGAGACCACTTTACTAAGAACTTTCTGTTAGTTCTGAGGACCACTTTATCGCTATGAAAAGAGATAAAATCAGGCTCCACTGACAATGCTTGTAGTTCACTTATGCACCTGGCAGAAGTGATGGCTACCAAAAACACAGTTTTCCAAGTCAAGTACTTAAGCTCTGCTGAAGACAATGGTTCGAAGAGGGTTGCATCAGCTGGGCAATGCAAACATTAAGATCCCAGGCAGGGCAGGGTCCCTGAATGGAGGGTTGGTGTGAAGCAACCCCTTGAAAACTTGGAGAATACCAGATGAGCTGAAAGGAAGAGGGTTTACCTGCTGATAAAAGCAGATTAGCTGCCAGGTGCACTTTAGGGTAGCTGGTCTCAGCTACAAGGAATTCAAATGTACCATATAATCCAGAACTGTGGGCAAACCAGCAGACTCTGGGAAATATTCTTGCCAAACACTATGGAAAATCTCTTCCATTTGGAATTATAAGTAACCCTGGTGGCCTTCAAGATATCGAGTACACCCTTGGAAAGGTGTAGGTCAGCAGACTCTTAACTCTTCAAGAGCCAGGCCACGAGATTGAGAGAGTTGAGATTCGGGTACCAAACCCTCCCCTGGGCACAGGTTAACAGATTGTGGTTCCTGGGGAGACACAGGGGAAGGTGGACTGCTAAGGACAAAAGGAGTGGATACCAGGGCTGTCTGGCCCAATCTGGAGCAATCAGAATCATCTTGCAAGGTTGAGATCTGATTTTGACTAGCACCTTGAACAGGAGAGGGAAGGGGAAAGCATAGAGAAACTTCCCTTCCCAGTTGAGAAGGAAGGCATCCAGAGGGACTGAGCCCAACACTGGGGGCCTGCAGCAAAAAAGAGGAAGTTGGTGATTGTCTGGGGCTGCAAAAAGATCTATCTGAGGAGTGCCCCACCTGGCAAATACTACCTCCAGAATTAGGGGATCCAGTGACCATTCATGATGGCCCTGGGAAATCCAGCTGAGAGCATCTGCCAGGACATTGTCCTTGCCTGGGAGATGAACTGCAATAAGGGAGGTGTTCAGGAATAAGCCAGAGACCACAACTTCATTGCTTCGGTGCACAAGGCCGTAGACCGAGTGCCCCCTTGCTTGTTGATGTACCACATTGTGGTGGTGTTGTCCGTCCTGACCTGTACCACTCTGTTCTGAACAGATGTGGAAAAAACTTGAAGTGCTAGAAAAACTGCTCTGAGTTCCAACAGATTGATGTGGAGCAGAGATTCCTGAGGGGACCACAATCCCTGGGTGGTGAGGTCGCCCATGTGAGCTCCCCACCCTAAGAGGGATGCATCTGTAGTAAGGGTCAAGGAGTGAGACTGAGGGATGAAGGGAACCCCTTGTCTCAGATTGCTCTGATCCTGCCACCACTGCAGGGCCTGGATCAGGGTTCGAGTTACTGGGATCAATTTGGTTAGAGGATCTCTCTTTTGAGACCAGAAGGCTCTCAAATGGAACTGAATGTCCCTCATCTGAAATCTTGCTCCCTGCACTACTGCTGTGGAAGCAGCCATGTGCCCTAGGAGCTGCAGAAAATGCCTTGCTGGTCGAGAGACCTGCAGAGTGAAGGAGGAGGAGGCCAGAGAAACCAGGGTCCTTGCTCTTTCTAGGGGAATGAAGGCTCTGGCCTGTTGAGTGTTCAGTTCTGCACCTATGAAGGTGAGTAGCTGAACAGGCTCTAGAACTGACTTTGGGAGACTGAGAAGGAAACCTAGAGATGTAAGCAGCTGCTGAGTAACCTGAAGGTGTAATCTGACTTGTGCTGGAGACTGGCCCACTATGAGCCAGTCATCCAAGTAAGGGAAGATGGCAATCTTTTGCCTTCTTAAATGAGCAACTGCTACTGCCAGGCATTTTGTGAATACCCTTGGGGCAGAGGTGAGGCCGAAGGGCATTGCTCTGAACTGGTAATGGCCTGAGGGCAGTTCGAATCTGAGGTACTTTCGGTGGGAGCTTCTTATGAGAACATGGAAGTAGGCATCCTTGAGGTCCAGGGACACTAGCCAGTCCCCTGGCCTTAGAGAGGGTAAAATAATTCCCAGAGTCACCATTTTGAATCTTGGTTTTAAAAGGTGCTTGTTTAGGTATCTGAGATCCAGGATGGGCCGCCATTCTCCTGTCTTTTTTGGGGTAAGGAAGTACCTGGAGTACAGTCCTTTGCCCTGATGTAGGGAGGAACCCATTCTACAGCTCTGAGAGCCAGGAGGGTTGAAAGCCTGTCTCTCAGGGCAAGAGCCTCTGATGGATTTGCAGGTGGAAAGGATCTGGCTCTCATCTTTGGAAATTTTTGAAGCTGAGAACCAGTCCCTGGCTTACTACGTCCAGGACCCACTTGTCTGATGTTAAAGACTTCCAGTCCTGGATGAAGTAAGCCAGCCTGCCCCCTACAGGTGATGGAGAATCGGCCCTGGTCATCCCATCAGGGAGTTTGTTTGGCAGAGGCTTTAGGCTGGGGGGTGGGAGCAGACCTGCTCGTACCCCGTCTGCCTCTCCCTCTGAAGAACCCCCTCTGGGCATAGGCTGAAGAGGAGGCCTGGGCTTGGTAAAAAGGCCTGCCCCTGCCCATAGAAGGCTGCCTCTGAGGAGTGGCCTGCCTTTCCTTGGCCTGTGCACTCCTATAGGTAGTTCTATACTCATCCATTTTCTTCATGTAATTCTCTGTCTGCTCCCCAAACAGAGAGTTACCCACAACAGGAAAATCCATGGCCTTAGCCTGGGTATCCTGTGACAGGCTAGTACACCTGAGCCAAGCCATTCTGCTAAAAGCCACAGATGTAGCCATGACTCTTGAAGATACATCATTAGAGTCCACTGCAGCATGGAACTGCACCTTGGATGCCTCAATACCACAGCAGCCACCTGCTCCAGCTCCTTGGCAAGCTGGCCAGGGACCTGTTGCTAGAGCCATAACAGTATCTCATCTGGATTTCTGGTATCTTGCAACATAGGCCATATAATTTGCCTGCCTGAGTCCCAAGGATGCTGCCATGTACTGTTTCTTTGCCACGGCATCAATCCTCCTGGAGTCCTTGTCAGGGGGGTGTGAAGCCAAGGGAATATTTGCCTTATCATAGGCTGCAGCCTGCACTACCCCAACATGGCTGCATTGTTGTGAAAGGAACTCCGTATCAAAGCCTGACAATGTGTACCTCTTGTCCATTTTTTTATTCACAGGAAGTATAGTGTGAGGAGCTGTTAAAATCTTTATTGTCTGTTTCCTAAAAGATTTATGTAAGGGAATAGACAGTCTCCTGGACTCTGGGATATCCATCATTTCCACATAGTCAGGCTCCTCCTGTTCATCCACAGCTTCTTCCAAAAGAAGCTGGAGGGTCACAGCCACCTTTTTATAAAACATAAAATGAGAAGCCTCAGAAAGCCTAGGGGGAGACACTCCTGAAGGTCTGTCTGGGGAGATGTCCGGTTCAATGGGCACATCCAGACTTTCAAAATCACATTCACTCTCTTCATAATCGTCCTCCCCCTCCTCCGGTTCATAAAATTCCTCTATATCATATTCTTGAACCGGTGGCACCGACTGAACCGACCGCTTACCTGATGGTGCCGGTTCGGTCGGAACCGGGGAAAGCGACTGGACAATTTTGATCGCTTTGGCTATCTCTACAGCGGTTGGAGAAGGAAATTTTGGCTCCAAGTCTGCTGATTTTCTAGTCCTTTTTGCTGGGACTGACTCCTCCGAGTCAGCTCTCCATTTGCCTGAGGAAGTCTCGCCCTGGTCAGAGGGCACTCCCTCCGGTTCGGTTGGCACCGAACCGGCTGGCCATCCGGGTCAGCGGACTTCTTGGCCTCTTGTTCCCTGAGCCTACCAACTCTCTTATCCAGGGTAGCTGCAGGGAAATTCTTGCAAATCTGGCAGTCTGCATTGAGGTGGTCAAACCCCAGAAAATAAACACATGTGGTGTGTGGGTCGGCCTTGGCAAAGGCTTCCCCACAGACACTACAATGCTGAAACCCAGTAGGCCCAGTTTTTCTTTTGGGTTTCTCAGACATAGTGCCAGCCTAACCAAAAACTTGCCCGTTTAAAGCAATCCGCCAAGCAAGACACCCTTATCGGTTCCCAACCGTGTCACGGGTCGTGGAAAAACGTAATGAAATCTGTTTTTTAGAACTGATAAGAACCGGGAACCGCACTCTAAATGCAATTTAATAAAGTTTAACAACAACCTGATCGGTTCAAACCGAACCGATAATATCGTTTGCAAGTTCCACACAGAAATAATGTAAAACCTATCTATTACTTACGATACCACAGACAGAGCTTGAATCGACCGGTTGCGGTTAAAATATAGACAAAATGCGGTTTAAAAACAGAAATACATTTTTAACCGACAAAATGAACGAGAGCAGGAGAAATCTCGGAGCGACTGTTCAGTAGTAGAGTAAAGAATCTGACAGTTTGAGTTTGAAGAACAACAGACAGAGTTTTCAACGAGCTCGTACTCAAGACTCCATGCCTGGCATGGAAGTTAACTCTTTCACCTCGAGAGCAGTTCTAAGGTTGGGACTAACTGCATATGTCATAATATAGCAAGACTTCATGTTGTTTGAAGATCTATTTCTGGGGTCCCCACCTCCTGAATAGAGCCTTCACCACTTGCTTATTCAATGCTCACTCTTGATGGGCCTGGTTTATCCTGCTCAAGGCATCTGCCAAGGTGTTGTCCTTGCCTGGCAGATGAATTGACTGTAGAGAGACATTTAGAGAGTAAGTGAGGCATAATATCTTCATTGCCTCTGTACACACAGGAGTGGACCTTGTCCCTCCTTGTTTGTTGATGTAATTCATTGTTGTGGTATTGTCTATTCTGACTTGTACCACCTTTCCCCGTATGAGATGAGAGAAACCCTGAAGAGCCAGATAAACAGCTCTTAACTCCAGCAGGTTTATGTGCAGGAGTGAGTCTGCACTCTCCCAAGTACTGTGGATGGTGTGATCCCCTAAGTGAGCACCCCAACCAAGCAGGGAAGCATTGGTTGTGAGAATCAGGGATGAAGGCTCCTGCAGAAATGGAACCCCTTCCCTTAAATTTTCCAGTTGCCTCCACCATTGGAGGGCCTGTAGTAACGTTTCTGTGACTGGTACTGACTTTGAGAGGGGTCCCACCTTTGGCACCAGTATGCTCTGAGGTGGAACTGAATATCTCTCATCTGAAACCACAGCACCTATGGCTGTGCTTGTTGCTGCAGCCATGTGCCCTAACAGTTGAAGAAACTGTTTTGCTGGCTTTGGCCTGCCCAGGACAAATGAACCTGCCAGAATCTGAGTGTTTTCTGCCCTCTCCTGAGGGAGAAAAGCTCTTCCCACTACTGTATTCAGTTCTGCACCTATGAACTGCAGAACCTGAACAGGGGTCAGGACTGACTTTTTGGTATTGAGGAGGAAACCTAGGAGAGCAGCATATCCTGGGTTACCTGAAGGTGGTCTGACACCTGTGGTGGGCTTTCCCTATGATTAGTCAATCGTCCAGATAAGGAAACATTTGACACCCAGTCTTCTGAGGTGTGCCACTACTACTGCTATGCACTTGGTAAAGACCCTTGGTGCAGAGGTAAGGCTGAAGGGAAGTGCTGAGAACTGCTAGTGGCCTTCGGGGATTCTGAATCTGAGATACTTTCTATGTGACTCCCTTATGGGAATATGGAAATATGTGTCCTTTAGATCTAAGGAGGCTAGTCAGTCCCCTTTTTGCACAGTTGGCAAAATCATGGCCATTGTGACCATTTTGAACCTGGGCTTCACCAGGTACCTGTTTAGCAGTCTGAGGTCTAGTATAGGCCACCACTCTCCATTCTATTTTGTTGTTAGGAAATATCTGGAATAGAACCCTTGCCCTCTTTCGTTGTGGTGAACAGGCTCCACTACTTTTGCCAGCAGTAGAGCCTGTACCTCTTGCTCCAGTAGTTTTCTTCTGAGAAGGAGCTGGTGCAAAATGTTTTTAACCTTGGAGGAGGGAAAGAGATGTGAAGCAAAGGGAGAGACCCTGACTCACTATTTCCGGACCCATTTGCCTGTAAGTTATTTTTAACCATTCCTGGAAATAGTGGTCGGAATCTGCACCCTACAGGATACATAGATACATAGACAGTGTCGACAGATAAGGGCCTATGGCCCACCCAGTCTGCCATTTGAGCTTGAAAGTTCAGTTTGTTTTCCTAGAAGTCTGTTGCCCTTACCCTGACCTCCAGAATTCCTTTATGTCTATCCCATGCATTCTTAAATCCGTGATTGTTTCAGCCCCCCACCGCTTCCTCTGGCAGGGTGTTCCTTGTCCACCACCCGTTCTATGAAGAAATTCTTTCATGTTTCCTCTGAATCGTCCTCCCTCAACTTCATCCCATGCCTCTAGTCCTGGAACATCTTTTTACGCTTAAAATAGTATTTTCCTGCACCCTGTTTCCTCCCTGTAAGATACTTGTATGTCTCTATCATATCCCCTCTCCCTCCTCTCCTCCAGGGAGTACATGTTCAGTTCCTTCAACCTGTCTTCATAGGACTTGTGATGCAATCCATGCACCATCTTTGTTGCCCTCCTCTGAACCTTCTCTACCCTGTCAATGTCCTTACGTAGGTATGGTCTCCCAGAACTGTACACACTGTACTCCAGGTGGGGCCTCACTAGTGTCTTGTATGGTGGAATTATAGTCTCCCTTTTCCTGCTGGTGATGCCCCTGCCTATACATCCCAGCATCCTATTGCTTTACCTGCTGCCTTGTCACCTGTTTCCTACCTTGAGGTCATCAGAGATGACAACCCCAAGATCCCTTTCCTGCTTGGTGCATGCTATATCCTCACCCCCAAATGATATATATTGTGCCAGGGTTTTTGTGCCCTATATGCATTATCTTGCACTTCTTTGCATTGAATTAACTGCCAAACCCCTGACCATTCTTCAAGTTTCTGCAGGTCGCTTCTCATTCTGTCTACACCCTCTGGTGTGTCTACTCTGTTACAGAGCTTTGTGTCATCAGGAACAGTGAAATTCTGCCTTCTAGGTCCTGAGCCATGTCACTGATGAAGATGTTGAATAGGACCGATCCCAGCACTGATCCCTGTGGTACCCACTGGTCACTCTTCCCTCTGTGGAGTGACAGCCATTTACCACCACCCTCTGTGTCCTGCCACCCAGCCAGTTACCTACCCACCACACTACTGTCCTGCTTACACCCATATTCCCCAGTTTGTGTAATAGTCTTCTATGGCACAGTGTCAAAGGCCTTGCTGAAGTCCAGATAGGCCATGTCCATTGCCCTCCCCTGATCCACCTCCCTAATCACCCAGTCAAAAAATTCAATGAGATTGGTCTGACATGACCTCCCCCTGGTGAAACCATGCTGCCTTGCATCCTGTAGTCCATTGACAACCAGATGTTCCACCAATCTCTCCTTCAGTAGTGCTTCCATGATCTTCCCACTACCGAGGTGAGGCTGACTGGTCTGTAGTTCCCTGCTTCCTCTTTGTTCCCACTTTTGTATAAGGGACTACATCTGCTGTCCTCCAGTCTTTGGGTACCTCCCTGTTTCCAGTGATCATTAAACAGGATAGCCAGAGGTTCAGCCACCACCTCTTAGTTCTTTAGGACCCTAGGGTGCACCCCATCTGGCTCCATTGCTTTATCAACTCTTATTACTTCAGTTCCTTCAGGACCCTTTCTCATGTAAAGGGACTTGTGTCCATTCTGCACCATTCTCACCCTTGTACTCCTTCAGACACATTACCTCCTCTTCCTCAGTAAGACTGAGCAGAAATACCTATTCAATATGTCAGCTTTACTTTGTCATCCTCCACGCAGCCCCATCCTCCCCTTCAGTCTCACTGTCCCTCCCTTTGTCTTTCTTTTCTTTCATTATGTACCTGTAAAAGGTTTGTCCCCTCTACCACTGATTTTGCAATGTGTTCTTCTGTCTGAGCTTTGGCTTCCCTTACTGACCTCCCTGCCTCCATTGCTTCTCCTGCTTCTCCCTATCCCTTCTGCCTGTGTCTTTTTGTATTGCCTGAATGCAATCTTTTTGGCTTTCACTTTCTTTGCTACCTTGTTGAAAACCATAATGGTCTCCTCTTCCTTTTCCTCTTCTAACCTGCTTAATGCATAATTCTGTTGTTCTTGTAATCCCATTTTAAATACTGCCCACTGTCCTCAACCCCTGATTCTGTCCCATTCCCCTTAATGCCTCTTTCAAGTATCTCCCCATTTCCCAAAGTCTGCCCCTAAAATCCAGGATGCGTGTTTTTCTGTGGTTTTGGTTCTGCTCTTTCTGTGATTTCAAACCACAATGACTGGTGGTCACTGTTTCCCAGGTGCTCCCCCACTGTTACCCCCATCACACTGTCCCTGTTTGAGCACAAGGTCCAGTACTGCCTTCTGCAGAGTTGGTTCCATGACCAGTTGCTTAGGAAGGCACCCTGGAAGAGTCCAGGATAAATCTGCTCCTAGTTGAGTGCTGCTGCTGGGATGCTCAGTCCGTCCTGGAATACTGAGTCCCAACCAATACTACTGCCCTTGTCTGCCATCCTTTGGATGCCTGCATCAACTCCTATCTGTTTCTTCCTCCTGGGCTGGTGGTCTATCAGACCACACCTATCTGGATGGCTGTCCCATTTTCCTTTCAACATAACCACAGTATCTCTCCCCATTTTGTTCTCTCTGGATCTCTGTGGCCCTTATGTCATTTTTCACAACCAGTGCCACTCCTCCTCCTTCCTGCCTGCTCTGTCTCTTCTAGATATGTTGTACCAGGTATGGCCATCTCCCAGTCATGGTTATCATTACACCAGGTTTCAGTGATTGGCCACAATGTCTCCAGGTCTGACTGTACCATGACAGCCTCCAGATCTTCCATCTTGTTTCTAAGGCTCCTGGCATTTTGCACACATGGCTTTCCATGATTTGACCTCCCTAAACTGTTCACTGCTCTACTCCAGACTCTTCCTTGGTTGTCATTTATCCCTGGTTCTCCTTGCTGTCTGCCCTTCTGCTGATTTGCCCCTTTTCTGCTTATCCACCTCTTGGCACTAATCTCATCTTTTGCATTTGCAGAGATAGCCACTCCTCTGGTTCACTGGTTCCACTGCTAGCTGGGGGGGGTGAGCAATGGGGCACCCTCTTGCTGGCTCCACCCCTTGCTAGTTTAAATGTATCCAATGTAGCATTTACTCACCATTGAGTGCTTGGATTCTCCTCAGGATGGCTGCAGGCCGTCAGGCTTGAACAAACCTCCATCCCTCAGGTGGGTCCCCAGTCACCAATGAAACCAAACCCTTCCTCACAGCACCAGTTCTTCAACCATGAGTTAAAGTTCTGGTGCATGCACTCTATGCTCTCCTTGCCTCTCACAGGTAGTACTTCTGAGAAAGTGACGAAGTAGCTACTTGCTTGAGACCCCTCCCAGTTTCCTAAACTCTTCCTGAACTTCCTATAGCTCCCCATTTGCCAGGTCATTAGTACCTAGGTGGATAATGACATCCAGCTCACCCTCCGTCTTGCTTCCCAGTGATCCCCAGGATCTTCCTTCCATCCCTCCATGCCGTGGCACCTGGTGAGCAGCTCACCTCCCCTATCCTCCCCTCCTGTGTTCTAGCGGATCCCTCTTATGATGGAGTCCCCCACCAGGATTACTTCCTCCTCCTCCTGGGGTCCACTGCTTTCCCGCTGGGGTCACCTCCTTGGCTAACCTCCACATCCTTTCCTTCCACTTCTCTGGGTACTTCTATTTGGTTGTCCTCATTTGCCAGTGTGGCATATGAGTTCTTAGTGGAATAGGATCTGGGATGTGCCTCTGCCTGACTGCTCTAACCCTCCTGAGCCCACTGTCATCCAAGTGCTCGATTCTCGGCATCCTTTGAGGCAGTTGCATTGGACTGAGTGGTCCCTGGATAGGGGTGATGGTACTCCTGACCCAGCTGCTTCACGCTCTGAGTCCTGGCTACCTCATCCTGTGGTTCAGAGATGCATGCAGATAGGGCAGCACCTCAGTGTCCAGAAGGTCTGCCTGAATATGGCTGCCCCACAGCCACTGCATTGCACCACTCCCCACATTATACTGCAATTCCACTACTTGTCTGCTACTGAAGCGCTCTAGTTCCCTTTTTATTAATTTACTGTACTAAAATCCTGCCACTGATCCTCAGATAATTTTTTTTAAAGAAAAATAAACCAATAAATAAATAAATGAGTCAAAACACTTGTCGTGCTGAGGGTGGCTTCTTCCTTATGCCCTCCTCTTACTATACCCTGTGTTTAGCTCCTGTCAATCAGATTTAACAGAGCATATAATTAAGTGTTGGGGGAAGGGAGGGGCGAAAATTGCAGCAATTAAAGACAGCACAGAATTACACCACCACTATGTTTAAATTTCCAACAGCCCAAAACAATTATAAGTAAAGACAACAAAGAAAGTATAGTGTCACTAAAAGCCCACAATCTAAGTTTAAAGAAAAATAGCAATTACAGTTACTCTAAAGCACTGAATTGAATATATTTCTTCTTCCCTTCCCTTCTGGGATTTGGAGAGGCAGCCTGTAGGGAAAAGTGAGGGGTTCTGTTTTGCTTGCTGCTGTGACTGAGCAGATTGGGATCCTCTCCGAGAACCCCTTCTACCTGAGCAAATTGGGATCCTCTCAGAACCCATTCTACCTCTAACTCTGTAAAATCCAGTCTGCTGTGGTTGGTACTGCTGCTGGGAAACAGCCTGTACCTGAAAGAAAGGCCTCCTAAAAGAGGACCTGCCCCTGCCTCCCCTAGAATAAGAAAAAGTTGAAGTAGAGAGCCTGTCTCTGGTCAAGTTGCTCCTAAATGTAGCTTTATATTTGTCTACTTTTTTCATATATGCTTCAGTCTGGGCACCAAAAAGAGAGTGGCCTTTGACAGGAAAGTTAATTGCCTTAGTTTGGGTGTCCTGGGTGAGGCTGGTAGCCTTCAGTCAGGCAAATCTTCTTAGAGCAATGGTACCAGCCATCTACCTTACAGCTGCTATCATCTGGTGTCAGCCATATGAAATAGGTATTTGGAAGCCTCAAGCCCAATTTTGCTGTGTCTAGCAGCTCTGACACTGTTAAAGAGGGGTTAGCCTCAGCATTGTCAAATACTGGCTGCCAAAGACCTTTTGATAAAGGGCTGCATAGCCTGGTAGTGGCTTTCATCAATTAGGATGCTGAAAGGTGACCCTTTTTGCCATGCTGTCCACCTTTCTCAAATCCTTCAAAATACTCTGCTAGTAGCTTGGCAGGAGACACCAGGAGAAAGGACTGCTGTGTGACTGGACCTCTCTACTAGGACTAAAGAAGAGAACTCTTGTACTTGGACCTTTAATTTAGGGAAAAAAAAACTAACAAACAAAAACAAAAAAAAAAAGTGTGTGTTTGTCTGAGTGAACTGAACTGAATGGTTATCTGAACAGTTATCTAGATTGTAAATCTCAGGTGATTGAAAGGACTTTATAGTTGTGAGGTTTAAATTACTGGTAGAAAGATCTAGTAAGTAGGAAGCTGACAGCTAGAAGGAAGCTAATTTAAAAACTGCCTTAGAAAAGATTCTGCTGTAGCTTGGCAGAAGACACCAGGAGAAAGGACTGCTGTGTGACTGGACTTCTCTACTGGGCACTAAAGAAGCAGAACTCTTGTACTTGGACCTTTAATTCAGGGTAAAAAAAACTAACAAACAAAACAAAAAAAAAGTGTGCGTTTGTCTGAGTTAACTAAACAGAATGGTTATCTGAACAGTTATCTAGGTGTAAATCTCAGGTGACTGAAAGGACTTGATGGCTGTGAGGTTTAAATTACTTGTAGAAAGATCTAGTAAGTAGCGAGAGTGGCTTTGCTAGAAGGAAGCTACATTTAAAGACTGCCTTGAAAAGATTCTGCTAGTAGCTTGGCAGAAGACACCAGGATAAAGGACTGCTGTGTGACTGGACTTCTCTACTGGGACTATATTGCCCTCCATCCCTCCCATCCAAAGCTAGTTCTACTTTTATAGGCACAGGATTTGACTGACAACAGGAACTTCCTGTTTGGGAACAGGAAGTGAATGATCACAGAGCCACCAAAGACCCACCATCCTAGAAGGGCAAGAGTAGCTCTCCAGCCCCCTCTAGCTGCTGGAGGTCTGCCTCTGAGCAAGTAAGGGGTCTACTGAGAAATACAGGATATTCTTGTCTCAGAACAGGACAATCAGGAGCTTAAAGGGCACACAGGCAGAAAGTAAGGAGAGTGAGAGAAAAGAAAAACAGGAAAGGGTAAGGATTGCAAACAGTTAAGGGGCCAGAAATAAGACATGATGGGAGTGGTGCAGTGCAGTGGCTGTGGAGCAGCAGTCTTCTGGGAGACATCCTGGAGGATGCGGTGTTGTCCCATCTGCAGGCACCTCTCTGGGCTGAGGGAGGAGGTTGCTCATCTCCAGGCTGAGTTGGCCAGGATTTGTGGGACCTCCTCTTCCATCCAGGGACCACCAGTGCCACTGCCACTGACTCAAAGGTTGCCAAGAAAGAGGAGCAGTTGGACCACAGTGGGCTCAGGGAGGGCGAGGTAGTGGAACAGAGGCGCATCCCTCCAGTTGTACCTCTCCACAATTCCTATGCCATTCTGGCAAAGTGTGGTTCCTCAATGGAGGCACCTGCAGTGGAGACCAAGGAGGATGCTGGGAACCTCCACAAAGGAGACCCACAGGAGGGTGGCAGGGGACCCTACAAGGAAGGAAACAACTCCTGGTGGGGGACTCCATTGTTAGGAAGGTAGAACTGCTGGAGGAAGGGGAGAGGGAGGTAGGGTGCCTGCCTGGCGCCATGGCTTGGAGGGACAGGAATTGAATCCTCAGGATTGCCGGAGCAGCAGCACAGGGGAGGGAGCTGGATGTCATTGTCCACCTAGGGACAAATAACCTGGCTGAGAAAGGGATTAGAGAAGTGCAGGAAGAGTTTATGGAATTGGGGAGGGGCCTTAGACAAGTCGCACGCACGGTAACCTTCTTGGAGGTGCTGTCCATCTATGGCGTAGGAGAAGCTAGGGTGTTCCGCACCATGGGATTCAGTCAGTGGTTGAAAAACTGGTGTGAAACTCAGGGATTTGGCTTCATTGGGGACTGGGGGTCCACATAGAGTGATGCAAGTCTATACTGGCAAGATGGGCTGCATCTGTCCACGAGGGGAACCAAGATCCTAGGTGAAAGGTTTAAATGCTTCATTGGCAAGCATTTAAACTAGCCAAGGGGGGAGGCACTGGAAAGGAGCAGGGAAATCATAGCTCCCCCCCAAAAAAATCATGGTAGTAAGTGCGGTAAGAAAAAATTACTCACCTTAGTAATGTTGTTTCTTCTAATGGAGTCTTGCTATATTATGACATATGCAGTTTGTCCCAGCCTTAGAACTGCTCCGGAGGTGAAAGAGTTAAAGTCCATGCCAGGCATGAACTTAGAGCTCAAGCTCGGTTGAAAATTCTATCTGTTGTTCTTCAAACTTAAACTGTCAGATCTTTACAAGCAAAAACTCACTAAGACTCTGTGTGGAAGCTGTAAACCTACACTAGCCAACTGGCTACTTAATTAAATAAACACATTTTGGTGCCACAAAGAAGACTCAAGTCAGGAGAACCAAGAATGACAACACAACAAAGATCACCCCAAAAGGAGGGGTGAAAAACAAGGTGGGCATCTAAAAGTGCACAGCTGCCCTGCCCACCCACATCCCCAAGTAAGAGTTCTGAGAGGGCAGGCAGGGGAGGTCATAATATAGCAAGACTCCATTAGAAGAAACAACATTACTAAGGTGAGTAATTTTTTCTCAAACAACATGAAGTCTTGCTATATTCTGATTTATGTCTGAACTACACAGCAGTACCTCCATGGAGGAGGGCAAGAACCTACTTAGGAAATAGGCTCTGAAGCACAGCTGTGCCAAAATGAGCATCACTCCTAGCCTGGATGTCCAGGGAGTAATGCTTAATAAAAGTGTGCACCGTTTTCCAGGTAGCTGCTTGACAGATCTCTAGGACAGAGATGTCCCTGGCAGCAGCCAGAGACGCAGCTGTACCTCTGGTGGAGTGAGCCCTCAGGCCTGAGGGAGGAACTTTACCCAGTTTTTCATAGCAGAATTGGACACAAGAGATGATCCACCTGGCAATGGATCTTTCAGTGGCAGGTTTCCCTTTGCCAACCTCACCATAAGTGAGGAACAGTTGGAGGGAGTTAAACCTGTGACCTTTGGTATGATCTATGTAGTAGCTAAGTGATCTTTTGACATTTAAACTGTGCAACTTCCTCTCGCCAGAAGAGGAATGGCCAGTGAAGTACACAGGGAGAGATATAGATTGATTAAGGAGGAAATCTGAGACCACCTTAGGCAAGAATTTCGGTTAGTCCTGAGGCCTACCTTATCTCTGTGAAAGGAGATAAAATCAGGCTCCACTGACAATGTTTGTAACTCATTTATGCGCCTGGCAGAAGTGATGGCTACCAAAAACACAGTTTTCCAAGTCAAGTACTTGAGCTCTGCTGAGGACAAGGGCTCAAAAGGGTGTTGCATAAGCTGGGCAAAGCAAATATTAAGATCCCAGGCAGGAAGGATCCTAAATGGGGGTTGGTGTGAAGCAACCCTTTGAAAAACAAGAGAATACAGGATGAGCTGAAAAGAAGAGGGCTTACCTGCTGACAAGAAAGCGAACCACGGCTGCCAAGTGCACTTTTAGGTAGCTGGTCTCAGCCCTAAAGTATTTAAATGAACCATATAATCCAGGACTGTGGGTAAGTCAGCAGATTCTGGGGAAATATGCTTCCCAGAGCACCATATGGAAAAATCTCTTCCATTTGGAATTATAAGTAGTCCTGGTGGAAGGCTTCCTAGAAGCCTTCAGAATATCAATACACTTGGGAAAGGTGTGGGTCAGCAAACTCTAACTCTTCAAGAGGCCAGGCCATGAGATTGAGAGATTTGAGGTTTGGGTACCCAAACCTCTCCTGAGCACACAGGATAACAGATTGTGATTCCTGGGAGACACAGGGGACAGTGGACTGCTAAGGACATAAGGAGTGGGTACCAGGGCTGCCTGGCCCAGTCTGGAGCAATCAGAAACATCTTGCAGGATTGAGACCTGATTTTAACTAGCACTTTTGAAGAGGAGGGAAGGGTGGAAAGGCATAGAAATTTCCCTTCCCAACTGAGAAGAAAGGCACCCAGGGACTGGGCCCAACACTAGGGGCCTGCAACAAAAAGGAAGTTGGTGATTGTCTGGGGCTGCAAAAGATCTATAGGGTGTGCCCCATCTGGCAATACCACCTCCAGAACTAGGGATCCAGAGCCCATTCGTGATGGCCTTGAGGAAATCCTGCAGGAGCATCTGCCAGGACATTGCCCTTGCCTGAGGTGAACTACTACAAGGGAGGTGTTCAGGGAGTAAGCCAGAGACCACAACCCGTTGCTTTGGTGCACAAGGCCGTAGACCAGGTGCCTCATGATTGATGTACCACATTGTGGTGGTATTGTCTGTTCTGACTTGAATAACCTTGTTCTCAACAGATTTTGAAAAAAAAACAAAAAACTTGAAGTGCTAGAAAAACTGCTCTGAGTTCCAACAGATTGATGTGGAGCAGAGATTCCTGAGGGGACCCCAATCCCTGGGTGGTGAGGTCGCCCATGTGAGCTCCCCACCCCAATAGGGATGCATCTGTAGTAAGGATTAAGGAGTGAGACTGAGGGTAAGGGGACCCCTGTCTCAAATTGCCTGGTCCTGCCCCACTGAAGGCCTGGATCAGGGTTCGAGTCACTGGAATTAATTTGGTTAGAGGTCCTTTCTTTGAGACCAAAGGCTCTCAAATGGAACTGGATGTCCCTCATCTGAAATCTGGCTCCCTGCACTACTGCTGTCGAAGCAGCCATGTGTCCCAGGAGCTGTAGAAAGTGCCTTGCTGGTCGAGAGACCCGCAGGGTGAAGGAGGAAGCCAGAGAAATCAGGGTACTTGCCCTTTCCAGAGGAAGGAAGGCTCTGGCTTCTTTTGTGTTCAGTTCTGCACCTATGAAGGTGAGAAACTGAACAGGCTCTAGGACTGACTTGGAAGACTGAGAAGAAAACTAGAGAAGTTAGCAGTTGCTGAATTACTTGAAGGTGTAATCTGACTTGGTCTGTGGACTGGCCTACTATGAGCCAGTCATCCAAGTAAGGAAAGATGGCAATATTTTGCCTTCTTAAGTGGGCAACTGCTACTGCCAGGCATTTTGTGAATACCCTTGGGGCAGATGTAAGGCCGAAGGGCATTGCTCTGAACTGGTAATGACCTGAGGGCAGTTCGAATCTGAGGTACTTTCAATGGGAGCTTCTGATGAGAACATGAAAATAGGCATCCTTGAGGTCCAGGGACACTAGCCAGTCCCTGGCCTTAAAAGAGGTAAAATAATTCCCAGAGTCACCATTTTGAATTTTGGTTTTAAAAGGTGTTTGTTTAGATACCTGAGATCCAGGATGGGCCACCATTCTCCTGTCTTTTTTGGGGTAAGGAAGTACCTGGAATACAACCCTTTGCCTTGGTGTAGGGGTGGAATCCTTTCCACAGCTCTGAGAGCCAGGAGGATTGAGACTTCTGCCTCCAGGGCAAGTGCCTCTGAAGGATTTGCACGTGGAGAGGATCTGATTCTCATCTTTGGAAATTTTTTGAAGCTGAGAACCAGTCTCTGGCTTACTACTTCCAGGACCCACTTGTCTGACGTTAGAGACTCCCAGTCCTGGACAAAGTAAGCCTACCCTACAGGTAGTGGAGAATCGGCCCTGGGCGCCCCATCAGGGTGCCTGTTTGGCAGGGGCTTTAGGTTGAGGGGTGGAAGCAGGCCTGCCTGCACCCCATCTGCCTCTCCTCTCCCTTCTGTGCAAAAAGCTGAAGAGGAATCCTGGGCTTGGTAAAAGGCCTATGAAAAAGCCTACTCCTGCCCTGGGAGAGCTGCCTTTGGAAAGTGACTTGCCTTTCCTTGGCCTGTGCACTCCTATAGGTGGTCCTATATTCATCCATTTTTTCATGTAATTCTCTGTTTGCTCCCAAACAGAGTTGCCCACAACAGGGAAATCCATGGCCTTAGTCTGGGTATCCTGTGACAGGCTATACATCTGAGCCAAGCCATTCTATGGAGAGCCATAGCTGTAGCCATGACTCTGGATGATACATCATTAGAGTCCACTGCAGCATGGAACTGCACCTGGATGCCTCAATACCATCAGGGCCACCTGCTCCAGCTCTTCTGCCAGCTGGCCAGGAACCTGCTTTGCTAGAGCTAAAACAGTATCCCATCTGGATTTTGATATCTAGCAACATAAGCCATATAATTAGCCTGTCTGAGTCCTAAGGAAGCTGCCATGTACTGTTTCTTTGCCATGGCATCTATCTTTCTGAGTCCTTGTCAGGGGTGAGAGGCTAAGGGAACATTTGCCTTGTCACAGGCTGCAGCCTGCACCACCCAGTGGCTGCATTGTTATGTAAGGAACTCCATATCAGAGCCTGATAATGCATACCTTTTGTCATTCTTTTATCAACAGGAGGTATGGTGTGAGGAGCTTTAAAAATCTTTACTGTCTGTTTCCAAAAGATTTATGCAGAGGAATAGACAGTCTCTAGACTCTGGGATATCCATCATTTCTATAAAATCAGGCTCCTCCTGATCATCCACAGCTTCCTCCATAGGGAGCTGGAGGTTTCAGCCACTTTTTTTTTTTTTTAAACATGAAGAGAAGGGGACTCAAGAAAGCCTGGGGAGACACTCCTGAAGGTCTGTCTGGAGAGATGTCCAGTTCATTAGGCACATCCAGACTTTCAAAACCACATTCACTCTCCTCCTCTCTCTCCCCTCCTCTGGTTCATAAAATTCCTCAAATAATACTCCTGAACGGAGAACCGGCCGAACCGAGCTTACCTGATGATGCCGGTTCGGTCGGAACCGAGAGACTAAACAATTTTCATTGCTTTAGCTATTTCTTCAGCCGGTTGGAGGAAGTTTGACTCACACCAGCTGATTTTCTAGATTTATTTGTTGGAACCGACTCCTCAGAGTCAGCTCTCCTTTGCCGAGGAAGTATCGCCCTGGTCAGAGGCACTCCCTCTGTTCGGTTGAAACCGAACCGGGCTGGCCATCGGGTGCATCAGGAGACATGGGACAGGATTTTCAAACCAGATCTTTCCTACTGTATATGCAAGGCAGACTACCATCTGCACCATTAGACCATTTATTAGTTGTTCTAGCAGCTTAGTTTCAAGACACAGTACTAGCATCAAAAATAGATGCATGCACACCTGGTTTGTTACATATACCATTTTTGATGCATGCACATTTTTTTAATGCACATGACATTTTATTTTTTTGCAGGCTACTGCATTTTGTTGAAACTGTTGCAAAAACATGTGGCCCTTTGCAGATGGTGCTACATAGATTTGGTGTAATGGGGAAGACACAGGTTCAAGAGGAAAATACATTTGCATCTGCCTCTTTTGAAAATCTCGCAAGGAGTACAGGGCAACTTGATTCTGGCAATTTCTGTTTGTGTGCTTGCAATACATGCAATTATTTTCTTTTAAAGTATCATTAGTGCCTATGGATATTCATGTTACGAATATTGCATTACTGCATGCCATAGCCTATTAAGCAAGCACTCCACTGCTCCTTGTACTAAAAATAATTTATCTGATCCAAAGAAAGTTTGGGGTTCATAAAAAATCCATTACACCCATCTAAGCCAAAAACAAGTTTGAAAATCAAAATGGGTGCTCAAGAACATTCTGATGATTAAAATAGTTCTGATATCTTTAATAATTATTTTGTAGCATTGTCAAATATAGATCAAAAACAGAAGCAAATTATTCCTTTAATTCTTAACTTCAACTGGCCATTCTAAATAGCCCTTAGTTTTATATTAGGAGAGTAACCACTTCTCAAGTCTTTAAATTATTCTCTGGACTGAAAACTGGCAAATCACCAGATGCAGATAATCTTGTCCCTACATTTTTTAAATCGGGAGCACTAGCCATAGCTTTTCTAGGTTCAAAAATATTGAATTTGTCATTTGAGTCACAACAAATTTCCCTGATTTATGGAAGTGGGCTCTTGTGATTCATTTGCATAAAATGGGAGTCATATCCACTGTTCACAGTTATCAGCAAATTGCTGTCTTGTCTACAATCTCTGATACAACAGCAGTAAAATATTTATTGATCAGCCTTAGCTATTTCATATAAAAATTTAATCACAACACAAAATATTGTATAACAACTTTTTTTTTAACTTTCTTTTTTTTTTTTCTTTTATCCCTCCTTACTACCTCCGGAGCCCCCTCTTTCCATCCGCTCATGTCTCCCCTTGTCTACCTTGGGGATCTGCCCCTAGAGTGCCCATCCTCCTCTCCTTGCACAGTGGGATCTGTCCTGCAGGTGGTCCAGGTGGACTTAGAGCGGCCTTCATCTAGGGCTGCCGGAGGGGATTTTCCATTTTTCTCCCCTTACGTCCCCTACCCCCTAAGACGTCGAACGCTTGGGACGTACGTCCCAAGTGATGGCTTGCTAACGCACGCCAGAGCCCTCATGCATCAGCGACGTCCCCCCTCCCCAATTCCGTTTGATGGAGCCGCCTCCATCCTCTATTGCCGGTGCTTCCACCGCTACGAGGGTGATGTAGAATGGGAGCGCTCATGGTTCCCACCCCTGAGGGAGGAGAGCATCCGTTGGGACACTCGATCCTCCCTCCTGCCAACCTCAGCCACCCGCCATCTGCTCTCGGACCCGGTCGCTGCTGGCTACAGGGCGAGGTGTGGCGCCCAGCGCCAACCCCTCAGCACCACTGGGCCAGCTCGTATAACAACTTTTATAATAAAATTACATTTAAAGTAAAGTAGACACCTGAGGCACATGAGCAACAGGCCCTTCTTGCATAGACATTGCATAATAAAAATATTTGTTTAAGAAGAGGAGGATACAATGATTAAAAACAAAAATCAGAAAAAGATTGGCCACTATGTACTGTTATTTTTATTAATAGCCGGTAGAGCAGTATCCATGCTGTATGTTGTTTCTGATAAAGTTTTCCAGTCTTGAATCTTGCCAGTCATAGATAAGTAAAGTGCAAGGTCAGTAAGGAACTTTTCATTTCTTGAATTAAATAAAAGATCCAACAAGTATCTGTCTGAAATTTTGCAGGAGTTTAAATATTTTCTCAGGAATTTCCTTCTTGGGCTATCATACCATAGGCAACGTAGCACCACGTGTCTCAAATCTTCTGTTTCTTGCAGCGCACAATTACATTTCACAGAATTTTTTTGTTCTTTATTATATCTAGCAAGTAAAACATTGCTAGCAAAGTTCTCAAACCTGTATCTAGTTAATATTATCCTATGCTCTTTATTTTTAACCAGAATAAGATACTGTTTTGTATTGAGTTCTTTTGTATTGTTTACCAGCCATGAAGCTTTTTTGAGAGATTTAGGGTCAGATATTCAAAACTTTGCCCCAGGGCTAAATTAGCACTGCTCAGTGGGCAAACTTAGCCCAGAGCACAAAGCAAGTTATATTCAAAAGGAAATAGCCAGGTGCAAATCCTGCTGAATATAGCAGTCTAAGAAAGCCAGCAAAATGGTCTGGGAATGCAGGGCAAAAACAGCCCGGGAATAAGACAGCACTGAATATAGCAACAGGGAAGGGCAAACTACAACTGCAGCTCATTAGACTCTGTAGCAAGCCAGTGTTGCAGGTGGAGAACATTGTGTGCGATTGCACAGAGATGTCTCACATCTACTGCAAACACACCTCTCAACCTCCTGCCTCATAAATCAGGGACAAGGCTTAAAAAAATCAGGGACAAAGGTTTAAAATCAGGGACACACCTTAAATATTGGTGATATCCACTCAGGAAGCTGGTAGAATAAGTGGTGTAGTGTAAAATGCATTTTCTGAGGAAGAACACGCATGTAACATTAATGTCTGAGATTATGCTATGCTTACAATCCCCACTGTTTGGTCATGGAAACACAATTTGTAGGAGGGACAGAGTAAAAGTATGAGGTAAAATCAAGGATGTCTCTGAAAATTAGGGACAGTTGAGAAGTATGACTGCAAACAACAATGTAAGCCAAACACTGCAGAACTGTGTTTAGTGTGCTATGCTGAAGTGAAGTTTACCTGGGGCTAACCTGATTCCACAGTGCTACCACATTAGCCCAATGCAAACTGGTTAGCCCAGGGCAAACATAAGCTATATTCAAAGCTACCCTGCAAATGAGCTTACTTAGGTAATCCATGGGCAAACAAGTACATTTGCATCTCATTAAGTGCTGTTTAGCATACATTACCATGTAGTTTGCCTGGTGCTACTGCATGGAGCACAAAGCTCCCACTTTTGGTCAGAAAAGAAGTACAGGCTGGATCCTGCAGGCCAAAGCATGCCCACAGCATCCCCTGTTGGTCAGAATGCAAGTACAAGTTGGAAGCAGCAGGAACTGTGCGCTGGCAGGCACAGTCAGTGCACACAACACACTCATGCACATGTGTAAGCAGGACCTGTATATATATATATATATATATATACATATACAGATCGATAACTAAACAGACACACTGCCCATGGCCATACATGCCCTGGGGAATGCCTCCCCCAACAACATAGTTACCCCACTGCAGTAGTGGGTGAAACACAGTGGGAGGACGCAATGCATAGGACAGGCATAAGGCAAACCTGAGGGGCGGGAGGCCACAGGCTGTAGGGTCAGTAGGATATGCAGCATATCCAGTTGATAGAGAACAGGGCAGACTGGCTGGGCCAGGCAGTCTTTTTCTGCCATCATGGTCCCTGTTCCAGTGTGTGCCTGTTACACCCTGGTAGGCTAGTGTCTCCCTCCAGCATGATCCCCGACTCCTGTTAGCCCCAAAACACACTGAAACCCCTCATGTCCCAGTGGTCCCCCCACCCCCAAGCACAGCTACCAACCCCCATTGAAAATAAAATAAATAACTTTTCCCTGGTAGTCTAGTGTTCACCTTCACCCCCAAGGATGTCTCCCAACCCCAGTTGAAAATAAAATAAATAACTTTTCCTGGTAGTTCAGTGGTTCTCTATCTCACATAGCTCCCCAACCCAAGGAAAAGTTATTTATTTTATTTACAATGGGGGTCAGGAGCCATGCTTGGGGTGGGGGCCACTAGACTCCAGGGAAATGTTATTTATTTTATTTTAATGGGGGTGGGAGATGCTTGGGGGTGGGGGACCAGTAGACTACCAGGGAAATGTGATTTCTTTTATTTTCAACTGGGGTTGGGATACATGATTGGGAGTGGGGGACCACCAGATTACCAGGGTAACATCTTTTAATTTATGGTCAACAGGGGTTGGGATTTGTGTGTGTGTGGGGGGGGGGCACTGCTGCATTACCATCAGCTTTTTCTTGGCAGTATTTAGTGCTGCGCTACAGGTCACACTAATGCCTGTAGTGTGGTGCTATACTTTTGAATATACAGGTGCACCAGCATTCAGGGCCCCTCCCTTCAGTCCCTCCCCTGCATACATTATTGTTTAGCATCGGTGCTAGCACCTAGCACCGGTGCTAAATGTCCTTTTGAATATTGCAGTCGGGCACAAGTTCCGTGCTATTCCTGCACCATGGATTTGTACCCGGCACTCCGCTTTAAATATCTGGCCCTTGCTGTCTTATAAATCTTTCTGTCTGGAGAATTCTAAATCTTTTTTATTACAAAAGCTGTATATTTGGAATTTTTTACAATATTTTGACCAGCCCAATTTTTTAAGTATAGAAGCCCATGAATTTCCAACAAGTATACAATTTTATTCAGCCGTACTTTTTTGCTATGTTGTAATAGTCTTTTCTTCTGTTTCATGCATCACATAATCAAGTTATCCTTCAAATTTGTTTTAGTTTTAATCCAGAAATTGATCAGCCTAGCCTGGATGTGTATTCCAAACTAGGTTGTCCAATCTGGAACCTAACCAGGGCATTCAATATGCCTTTTGGTAATTATAGATACTTTTTACTGACTACAGCATTTGAGCAGCAGCAACATTCACATTCAAAGTTTTTAAAAAAGGGACAATTGAATGTCCACCATATAGATGGTCAAACCTGTTCAGGGCTAGTAATGTATTTTTTATTTCCTTATGAATATAGCATATATGCTTACTCCATTTTAAATTACTGGAAAACCAGATCCCCAAGTATTGTATTCTTGTACATATTTTAGTTTTTTATTGTTTAAAAAAATACTTCTATAACATATGTTACTACCAAAAACCATCACTTGTGTTATCTGTAGGTTTGGTTATACATTTTCTGCATTACATAGTTGCTCCATATCCTTAATTGCATGTTGAAGACCTAATCTGCTAGTAGAAATTATTGCAAGATCAGCTGCATGGGGTAGGATTGGAATTTTTGTCATACTAATCTTTGGGGTATGATGGTTATCCTTAACCAAAGTTGTAACAATATCATTAATATAGATGTTAAACATAGTTGGTGCTAATAAGCAGCCCCGTTGGACACCCAAGTTTGTGTTAATTTTATCTGTTAGATAAGCTTGTTTTGAATATTTAATTTGAACCCATGTGTCCGAGCAAAGTCTTTTGATGATATTAAGTTGTCTGTACCTATATTTTGCATACTGTCCCATAGCATTTGTCTGTTAAGTGAATCAAATGCAGAAGAAACATCTATATATGCAACAGATAATGGCTGCCTTCTTATCTTACAGTATTTTTCCAAATGATGATTTAAAAGAAAAATGTGACTTACTGTACTTTTGTTTTTAGTGAAACCCACCTGCAACTGGGATAGTACCTGTGAGTGTTCTAGCCATAGAATCAGTTGATCCAACAGTACCTTATCAAATAATTTGGCTAAATTATCTATTAGACTGATTGGCCTATAGTTGCTGGGGTCAAGTACTGTCCCTTTCTTATATATAGGCAGGATGTAATGTCCATGCCAGGTCAGTGGTAAATATGCATGCATAACAATTTTATTTAAAAAAAATCTGTTAATATGTTGGCCCACCATTCAGTATTAAATTTACTAAAGTCTATGGATAATTTATCTAGTCCAAGTTACTTGCCTGTTTTGAAGCTATCTATTGCCTTGCTGATCTCATTTGTTGTAAACCACTTGAAGTCTTCATTAATCTCAAGGGTGTCTCCGTGGATTTGCATACTCACATCCTACAAAATTTTCAAAAAGTAATCAGCTCATTTATCTGGTGTTATATAGGAATGTAGACTGGTTCTATATGCACTGGTACCACAGGCTACAAGGGACTAGCATTTCTTGTCATCCTTATTTATAACAGCATCATACATGGATTCACATAGAAGCTGATGATGATCATAGTTTTTGTTTTTGTTTTACATGCCCTCTGTAGTTTTGCCTTGCTTATTTAAGAGCATATGTATTTGCTCTTGTTGGATTTTTTTCATAATTCTAAATTAACATTGTTTTGTTTCTCCTTTCTGCAATATTCATAGAACCAGTTTTCATATCTATATACTCTGTTCTGTTTATTATCATTATTCTTCTCTCTGTTCAGTGCTGCTATATGTTTATAATATGTTTGCACAATTATGTTATATATTTTCCCAGGTTCAAACTCAATTTCTAAGCGATAATCTACTTCTACAGTAAATGATGCAATAATGTTATTAACCATACACTCTGATATTTTATCCCATCTCAATCTTTGGTTTCTAATTTCATTATTTTCATCTTCCTTTCTTATTATTGGACAGTCTGATTTCTTAAAAAGGACAATTGGTAGCTGGTCATTTTCCATTTTTTGTATTTACCTTAAAGTCTAAATAATTTTCAAAATCGTACAATGTACAAAGTGCATAGTCAATAATCGAAACAATCCTGGAATTTAGGTATGTTGTTTTCCCTGCTAGGTCAGATGGAAAACGTCCATTTAATATTACCAATTGTAAATCATCTATTAAATTTGTCATTTGATGATGTTTATCAGTATATTTTTTTTATCTAGAGTTGGTCTATGTGGTATTCCTAAGTTAAACAGTATCTCTTGTAAAGCAGAGGAACCATTATCATTAGCATACCTAATATTGTAGTCACCCATGATTAGTATTTCTGTATTCTGCCTATTGATTGTTATTTTTTTATATCCTTTATTATTTTTGAACTCAGTTCTGTATCAAAAAGAGATGTATTCTTAGGGGGTATGTACACATTACACAAGAGTAGTAATTGACGCCTAACCTTAATAATAGTAAGCAAATAATCTGACTCTATAACCGCTTCCACAATTTTTATGTAATCAACTATTCCAATAAAAGTTATTAGTCCACCCATATAATGTCCATTTTTCTTAACCTTTAGTCCAGTATATTGTATTTGAGTGTAATCACTTAATCAAGTTTTTTTCTATTGTTTCTAAACTATGCCATGTTTCCTGTAACATTAATATATCATTTTGTGTAAGAAACTCTGTAAATTCAGGATCTACATGTTTTGACTTGATCCCAGCAATATTCCATGAAATTATAGATATGTGTTCACTGAAATTTTTAAATATTTCAGTAGTAGAGGTATTTAACTGAAAATCTTTACCTTGATCTAAAGCTAGGACACTGCTCATACTGTTAATATTTTCATAACTATGTCAATCACTATTATCTGTCAGTATTTTGAACCTGTTATCAACCTCAACATTGTAGAACACATCATTTTCACTTGCTAGACTATCCTTAGACAAAGCATGACAATTAACAAGGAGTATCCCCAGGATTTCCAGTAGTAGGCATTTCTCGAATATTTCCCCTACCACTGTAATATTGTTAAAAACTAAACTATCTTTCTGATCCACTTCTTCCCAATTTTAATCTACTCTGTTTATATCAGTTGTATCATCACCATAAAACTCTATGCCCAAGATATTAGCAAACAACTGGGAGATAATTTGCTTTAACCAGGGTTGCAATTCATAACCCTGCCTTTTTATCCCAAATGTGGATAGTGATAGTGGATAGTCTGGTGAAACATTATGAAAACAATCAAACATCAAAATATCTTGCAAAGAGTGAACAGTGGACATTTTGTTCTGCAATTTCTGTATATTTAGAATTCCACTGTCCATCAGTTTAGACACTGACAATGGTTAATCCAGGGTTAGGTTATATTTATTTAATTGTTCAGACTTTCACCATACATAATTGGTCATTCTTTCATCTCCAAAGAACAACAATAGCAAATAATTTCCTGCACAATCACAGGCTCTAGTAATTCTACAAATATCTTCCTTTTGAATGTTAAGTTGAGGCCATTCTTTACAAATGGGATGGATCAAAATATTTAAAATTTGTTCATTCTCATCCTCCTCTTTATTAAACCCTCTTAGCAGCATAATGGTCTGATTATCATCCAGCAGTTCTGTTTTCTTTTCCAGGTTTCCCAATTTCTGAGCCTTACAGTATTTGTTATACCCCTTTCTTTTATATTTATTAGTAATTTCTTTATCCCTCTTAAAACAGGGTTACTTTGTCCTGCATGTAAATCTGTTCCATTTTCTTTACTTGTTTTGACTGCTTTCTACTGTCATCTGTTAGTTGGTTGTCCAGTGAGTGTAAATCGGCCTTGATCTTAGCCATTTCTGCAGTGTTTTTACTTGCTTCTTTTGTAGCCTGGACATTGCTTCTTTTTTTCCCTTTAACCTTTTTACATGGATCAATTTTACAATTAAATTCTTGTGTTAAATTCTGCACTTTACTATTTCTTTCTGTCTGGGATACCTTCTCCTTCCCGGTATAATTACTTATTTCTTTTAGCCCATTGATCAATGCTGTTTGAGATTCCAAGGTAAATTTATTGGATGCAATTTCTCCCCTAAGTTGTAGGAGTTTGTTTTTCATTAGAATGATTTGTTCCATATTTGCAATGTTATCAATATGGGGGTCCTTTAAAACTTGTATAAGATCATTTTCAAGAAATGGATAAGTATGCTGTTGAGGACACTCAGAATGAAATTATTTGATTATTTTATTTTTTTGTAAACATTTTCCCTTTTCTGGGTTTAAGATTTCTTTCATCTCCAAAACTGTTCCTTGCAAATCCTATCTAATCTGCTTGATTTCTTGTTCTCTCCCTGTGTTCTCTCTAATTGGATTAGTGCTAGCAATTATTTTCAAACTAGGATAAGGAAGTTGCTGGTAACTATCATCATGCTTTATTATTTCTACAGAGTAATTTTCTATTACTGATAGTCCCTGTGCTGAAACCACATGGTCCTAGTAAGAGCATTCCATCTAGCTGGGGTCAGAGAAATCCAACCTGTGAGTTGTCTCCAGAGATCCTTTCTTACTAATATCACAGCTATCTATCACTACTTCTCCCTTCTACTTATAGTCTCTATTACTATTACTTTTGCTGTTATATTCAGATAAATAAATGGGAGTAGCGGTATCTTTGGCAAACCTTTCCCTCACATCTTTTACTAAGTGTAATGTAATCAGTGTTTGACTGTTTAACTTTATCTGTTCCCTGGCTCCTTATATTTTTCTTAGTTTGTGCCTGGGGCAATTCCCCTCTGGTTTGATTCTCCTCTTCTTTTGCCTTTTTCCCTTGTCTTTGTCTGTTTTTTGATTTGATGTCTGTTTATTATTATTAAGATTTTTCAAACAGCCCCCCCTGTAAATTTTCCTTTGCATTAACTCCCTGAGAGCTTTTACTACTTTGTTTCCATCTTTAAATGAAGTATAGTTTGTAATCTGCACAAACAGATATAAAAGAAAAATGCAATCCAAGCTTACAGACTTAGCAAGTCCAATTTCAAAGTACAAGGAGAAAAACAAGCAACCAACAAAAAAGTCCCAGAATAAGAACCTAAGGGGAAAAAGAGAGGTGTTTGGTTGAAGCAGTCATTAGAATAAATCACATAAAATGCTGCTGCTGGTGGGTGCTGCTGAGCAGGTTTTAGGAAGCAGAATGTATGGGGAGCTCTGGCAATAAAGAAATAAATTCATCTAAATTGGTGCTAAAAATTACCTTTTTCTATACAGATTTAGCCCCAACAGGATGATTAGAGCATCAGGAGTGCAGTTATGGGAAAAATTGTGGATGTGCAGCTGCTGCATCAGATTTTTTTGCAATTAAAAGAACAGTGCAAGCATGTACTGAGAGGTCCGAGGACCATGTGGAAGCAGGGAAGTTGCATTCAGAAGAAGCCTCGCTGGATACCATCCAGGCCACGCTGAACCAATTGATACATTCGGTGCATGATATGGACAGAAAATTAGATGCCCATACTCCCTGGGTCTCCACGCTGGAAACAAGAATGGACAAATGCGAGAACAATATAGGGAAAACAAAGAGGGTCTATTGTGCATGCCTATGAGGTGACTATGAAGCTAATTAAAGAAAATAGCTTGCTTCACCAACAGCTTGAGATGCTTGAAAACCAAGCCTGAGAGAAGAATTTATGTCTGCTGGGTCAATCAGAATGAGCAGAGGGGGGGGGACTGCCTGGGATTTATGAAAACTGTGTTTCCTGCTATGTTGGGATTAAGTGAATTGGAGCCCCAAATAGTGATTGAGAGGGCATTTTGGATTTCCACCTCAAAGATCTCCGGCTACCACTCAAACTCCAAGAAGTGCTGGTTGTGTGCCAGAATGTGGGAGACAGGGACAGAGTGCTGGCAATTGCTCACAGATGGTGAGCACTGAAATATGGTACTGACAACATACACATTTTCCCCAATCTTTCATATTGCACCAGACAGAGAAGGAGAACATTTGATGGCAGCTGAGGATGCTTAAGGCAGTTATAAATTCCACATCAACTTTTGTTTCCTGCTCATTTAAGGATTACATGAATGGAGAAGAGCTGTCAGTTCAGTGACATGAATGAAGTTGAAAAATTCCTCCAGATGCTAGAAAAGGACTCGTACTCTACCTGACAAATCATTCACATATCTGGAATGTGTAGTACGATATGGGCTGCATGCCCATTGGCTCACACTGTGAACCAATGGGCATGCAGCCCTACTGAGGTGTGAGTCAGTGAGTGGCAGAGCTGCAGGTGGGTGGGGTGCTGCCACCCACTGGCTGAAGGGGGAGCAGGCAGTGGGCTCATTGGGTTGGTGGGGAGGGGGTCCCTAGACCACCAGGGTAATAGGATGTTTTCTGTTGTACTGATGCCCATGATCAGGCAGAGTGCGGTCCACTGGACCAACAGGGATGTTGGCCGGGGGTTCTCTTTCTTAAAACAGATGCCCGCAATCAGGTGGAAATCGGTCCACTGGACCACCAGGGATATTGGATGGGGGTTCTCTTTCTTAAAACAGATGCCTGCGATCATGCAGAAATTGGTCCACTGGACCACCAGGGATATTGGATGGGGGTTATTTAAACAGATGCCCATGATGGGGCATGGGGGGATGCTCCAGGTGTGGCAGGAACTCGGGTGGCCACCCACAGGTGGCAGCTGCAGTGTTGCACCCTGCAATGTGGCAGCTCACCTGTGGGTGGCCATCAGTTGTTCATTTTTTTTTTGGCTTAACTTTGTGCTGGTGCAGGTAGGGGTTGCGCATGCATGGCTCTGCACATCCCGGGCTGAATATCGGGCTGTGCAGGTTATGCATGGGCACACACACACCCCACCTGTGCCTGCATACATTACTGATGCACTCCAGAGCATCGGGATTTGTGCAGCGCACTTTTCCCGTTTGAATATCACACCGGGACACATCAGTAGGTTGTGCATGGTGCAACACTGTTGCGCCATGCGCAACCCTTTTGAATATCTGGGCCAAGGTGTGTACAAGACATTCTCCATTGGATAATGACTTAGGAGACAGAATTACTAATGAATATAATGTGCGACAAAGGATTTGTCTCTGTCAGCATGAGCTTAGACAAAGAGAAGTGCTGAATGCCCAAAATACATGTGACATACTAGCCTAAGTGCAAGACATACACTACATATGATATGAGATTATAAGTGTATACAGTAATCACTGATAATCTATTAGAGTCATTTTATCAGTAATTAGGTAGATTATATAAAGAATATATGTAAAAGGCAAACGTAATGCATCATAGTGAGGTATAATGATCATGCATAATATAATCCTATTAAAGATGCAAAATTAGCATATATTAGCAGCAAAGCACATATCTGCACTCATGTTTGTACGATGGGTGCCTAAATCTACATGTTAGTGCAAAATAGCAGTATCACAATATAATAGACCAAGAATACAGTGTAAGGTGTATGTGGGACGGTAGGAGGCATAACCCATATGCAACAGTAGCAAAGTGGCAGAATGTGCTGCAGAGGATGTCCAGTCTGGCAAGGGAAGTGTGGGGGGGCAGTGCCACAGACTACATCCTCATAGTTGATGTCAGGGAGCACCATTTTGGTAACAAGCTCCTTGTGAACCTGTAGAGACAAGGATGGAGTTTAGTATGGATGTCATCAATGTGGGCAGAGAAGTCAAGCTTACTGTTGATCCACACACCAAGGTACTTCTGAAGGACTGCACCACTTGGGGTGCCATCCAGTATGGGGAAAACTGTGTAAGTTGTAAGTCTGACCAGTTTCTGACTGGTTCCAAAGGTCATGGACCATGTTTTTGTTTTAATTTGGTGACCCGGAGTTGATGCAGTTGGAACCAGTGCAGAATGTTGTTTAAGACCTGCCGGAGCAGGTCTTCAATATCTGTGATAGAGGGATTGGAGGTGAAGATGATTATGTCATTAGCATACATGTGAATATATGAGTTGCCACAGGCAGATAAGAGGCCATTCAGGAAGATGGAGAAGATGATGGGCCCATGATGGAGCTCTGCAGGTCCCTGGTCTGGATGGGTAGTGGAGGTGACAAGACACCTCTTACTTGTACAGTTTGTTGATAGTCTACAAAGTAGGAACAAAACCAAATAACAGCAGATGCTGAGAGGCCAGCAGAGCTCAGCTTGTCCAGGTGGAGTGGATGGGATACTGAATTGAAGGCTTTGGCTAAATCAAAGACGATGGTGGATGTAATGTCCCCCTGATCCATCCTGGAGAAGACAAAATCGGTGACATCCAGTGGGGAAGAAACAGTGGAGTGCTGCTTCTGAAAGCAGGATTGGAAGGGGGAGAGGAAGTTTAAGGATGCAAGGCAGTTAAGGAGTCTGGAATGGAGCCATTTTTCCTTGCAGTTTTGAGAAGGATGGGAGGATGAAGAAGGGGTAGAAGTTGCCAGTGGAGAAGGGGTGCCCACCCTTGTGAAGTGGAATCACTTTGGCCAACTTTCTGGATGAGGAACAACACAGAGGAAGAAGGAATGGTTGTGCAAGTGAGTAAGGGGAGCAGTAATAGATGGAGCTAAGAGGTAGAGAAGCTTGGGGTCCAGCCCATTAGGGCTGTACTTAGAGGGTTTGAGGGAGGAGAGAGAAAGCAGTGTTTCCTGGATGGTGACAGGAGGAAGTGGAAACCTGGGGAGGGGTAGGCAGGGGAGGAAGGGAGAGTAGGAGGGGGAAGGGGGAGAGGAGCCAGGAAGGGAAGAAGAAGGGAGAGCACAGGTAGTGAAGTACTCATTGAAGTGATCAGCAACAGAGGGAGGGTCAGACACAGATGGACCATTAACCAAGAGGACTGGTGAAGCGGACTGGGCAGGGGTTTAAAAACAGATTGGATAACCTTCCAGAAATTTAGCTGGGGTGTTGAGTTTTTTCTGGATGTTGGCCTTGAAGTAGTGTGAAAAAGCAATGATTAAGGTGACAGTAAGGTCAACTGGTAAGATGCCAAAAGTAAAAAAGGGCAAGGCATCTAGCATGATTCACAGCCAAAGTAAAGATGGCAGAAAAGTGAAAAGGAAAGCATTCTTGAAGTAGAAAGGAAGTCGGGGGAGGGTAGGAGAGAGAGAGAAGTACCTGTAGGTAGCCAACAAGAAGGTAAAGGAGGCCAAGGCTGAGATGAATTCATGCTTGTGGCGGGATGAACCAAGGGGAAAAGGCATTCTTCAGATATATCTGGGAGAGGTGCAGCATTAAATGGGTATCATGAGGCTGAAGAGTGAGGAAGAATGGGATAAGAGAGAGGTGAAGCAAAGGTAGAGATATTAAACAAATATTTTTATTTAGTCCTTACTAAGGTGAAGGATGGGCCAAAACCAGAGTGTGTGTGGTTAAGAATGGAAGTCAGGAGAGCATGTGCTGAAGTAGCATAGCCAAACTAACAGGGAATAGGGTGTTAGAAAAGCTTAAAAGGGCTAAAAGTAAATAAATCGATTGAACCTGACAGCTTACACCTGAGAATGCTTAAGGAGGAAGCAGAGATGATAGCAGCACCACTTTCATATGAACATATGAATGTGCCAGCAGATAAAGGACTTGCAGTCAGTCTAGTCTGCTAAAGTGTGCAGTACTCCATGCACTTACAGATGGAACTACCCCACCTCCTTGACCCAATAAATGCAATCTCCTCTCTCCTCCCTCCCTCCCTCCCCAACCTTCAACTCCCCTTACCTTGCCCCAACCTCTTTTGAGCTGTCCACCATTTGTAGGGATACCACCTCCTCTGGCAACTCAGTCCTCTTAGCCACCACCAGCTTGGAGAAAAAGTGCCTCCTCATCTCACTCCTGAACCTTCCCCCCAACAACTTTTCAGACATATTCAACTGTTCACTGGGCACAGAGGTGATCCTTAGGGTCTAGAAGACAGTGGATGTGGCACCATTACACAAGAGTGGAAGAAAGGATAAGCCAGGAAATTATAGACCACTCAGCTTGATGTCTTGAGTGGGAAAGATTATGGTGTCTATACTAAGAAAGGAACTAGTGGACTTCCTGGATGGAAATGTGATGTAAGACTCCCAGACAACATGTATTCATAAGTGAAAGGTCTTTTCTTTCTTTTTTTTTCTTTTTGGGTTCAGCATTCTGTTTCATCTTATTATAGCCTGGGATTAGTCCCATATCTATTCAGAAGAGAAATTTTCATCCTAACCCAGGCTGAGGCATGACCAGAAAAAGAAAGGAAGGAAGGAAGAAAGAGAGAGAGAGGGGGGGGAAAGAAAGGGAGAAAGAGAGAGAAAGAGAGCGAGAAAGAGAGAGAGAGAGAGAGAGAGAGAGAGAGAGAGAGAGAGAGAGAGAGAGAGAGAGAGAGAGAGAGAGAGAGAGAGAGAAAGAGAGAAAGAGAGAAAGAGAGAAAGAGAGAAATAAACAAGCAAGAAAAATATGTCTGACATTTATACAGAATTATTTTCCAATACCTCTGTGAATGGAGCCCAGAACAACTCAAATGTACTTGTTTCATCAGATGTAGCATAATACAGTCTTTACAGTATAGCACTTCTATCATGAGGTTTAATAATTCATTATATGACGGGGGGTTGTCATCCTTCCAATGTTGAAGTATGACCTCTTTAGCATTTATTAAGATTAACTTAGTCAAGCTTACCTGTTGGTTATACAGTTCTATTCCCTCAAAAATATGGAGAAGGATAATACCTGGATTAAATGGAATATCCACTCTTTAAGATGTGCTGCAACAGCCAAAAATATTTCTGCCAGCAGTTTTTAGGTTCTGGCCAAGCAACAAACATGTGTACTAATGTACCTTCATTTTTTTATACCTTTGGCATCTATCAGATATCTCACCATGGGATTTATTCAATTTCCTAGGAGTATAATATGCTGTAAGGAATATATTAAACTGAATTTGTCTCAGTTTAATATTCTGGAAAACTGTACTACGGGAAGATTTAACATCAGCCCATTGAGTTAAGGTAATAGACTTTGTCAAATCCCACTCCCATTTATTTTTTTAGAATTTCCAAACCTTCTTTGAATTCTATTAATATAAGAGGAAGGTCTAGGCAGACAAATCTGGTAGACTTCTGTGAGTGGGTGACCAGGGCAGTCAATAGGGGACAGGCAGGGAATGTAGTGTGCTAGGATTTCAGCAAGGGCTTTGACTCAGTCTCCACAATAGATTAATCAAAAGGTTAAGGAATCTAGCAGTGGAGGAAAAATTGACAACTTGGGCAGAAAACTGGCTGAGGGAGTGAACACAGAGGTGTGACACATGTGGGGGAGTACAACCAAGAAAATAAATCAGTCCACACCACTGAGTAATTCTGTGACAGCACAGATTGTAGGGCACACCAACAGGTAACAGCTACTGAGGAAAGTACAGCAGGCAACAATTTACAATTGTGAAGTGCAACAGGCAAAAATATACAACTGGTCATGACCAATTTGAGATAAATACAATATAGTCATACAAGTACAGAGTAAAGTGCATAGTGTCTGAGGAGGCAGTTGTAGTGCCATAGTCTGACAGAAGTTTGCCTCTGTCACAACCAAGTACAGGGAGGAGATTGCTAGGGGTGTATAGGAGACAGAAGTTAGAATCAGGAGGAGGGTTGACAGTGACAGATGGTACCAGGAAGGCACCTTAGGTGGAATCTAAGGGCTGTGACAGATGAGGGAAAGATGATAAAAGAGGGGAGCATGTTCCAGAAGGAGGGGAGGCAATAGGAGAAGGCAGCTTGCCCAGCAGAGCTGTGAGGTGAAGAATGGAGAAGGTGCACATATCCCTACAGCTGAAGAGGAGGGTAGGGACCCAAACCAGAATTTAGATATGAATGAGAGGCCAAGGAATTGGTAATGTGAGGGGAGAGGGAGGATGGAAAGGGAAATGTAGATTGACCAGTAATGTGTATGAGGGGGTGAACAGGTAGCAAAGCAGCAGAAAGCATTGCAGAATGTGTCTAGTCTGGCAAGGGAGGAGGAAAGGGCAGTGCCATAGACCATGTCCGTATAGACAACGATGAACAGAAATATTTTGGTAATGAGCTCCCAGTGGACCTAGGCAGAAAGGCAGTACTTGTTGCATAACAGGACATCAAGTTTAGGGCAGAGGTTGGTGTGGATGGCATCAATGTGGACAGAGTAGTCAAGCTTATTATCTAACCCCACACCAAGGTTTTGAAAGGCAAGGACTTCATCAAGTGGGGTACCATACAGTGTGGAGAAGATAGGGAAATGTGATAGTGTGGCCAACTTCTGGCTGGTGCTGAAGGTCATGGACACTGTTTTCTTGGTGTTGACCTGGAGTTGGTTACCTTGAAACTAGAATAGAACACTATGAAAATCCTGCTACAGTGTACCTTCAGCAGCTGTGGAGGAGGAGCCAGAGGTGTAAAGACCATGTCATCAGCATACATGTAGATATGTATGGAGACACAAGTGGACAGCAGGTCATTAAGGAAGACAAAGAATAGGATAGGACCCAGTATGGAACCCTGTGGGACCCTGGGAGGGATGGAAAGGAGGGGACAGAACACCTCCTACCTATACTGACTGTTGGTGGCTCATTAGGTAAGAATGAATCTGGTCCACAATGGAAGCTGAGAGGCCAAAAGCACTCAGTTTGTCCAGGAGGATTGTGTGGGATACAGAGTCAAAAGCTTTGGTGATATTGAAAAACATGGCACTGGTAATATGTCCCTGATCCATCCCAGGGAGGATGGCATCAGTTACTCACAACAGGGGAGAGACAGTGGAGTGGTGCTACCTAAATCCAGACTGGAAGGGAGATATGAGGTTGGAGGAAGAGAGGAAATCAGTAAACCTGAAGAAGATATCTTAATGCAGTTTTGCAATAGACTGGAGAAGTAAGATACGCCAAAGGTTTCCAGGGTAGGAGTTGTCACTCCCTTTGTGCAGAGGAAGAACCTTAGCAATCTTTAAGGCCTGAAGGACAGCACTGTGGGAAAAGGAGAGGATCAGAAGGTAAGAAAGTGGAGAGGCAATAGCAGGTGCCAAGATATGGAGAAGGTTAGGGTCCAAACCATCAGGGCTGGACTTGGCTGAGTTAAGTGATGTGAGTGCTAGGAGAATTTCATGAGGAAAGACAAGAGTAAAGTGGAAACCCTCAGCTGAGTGAGACTGAGGAAAGACAGCAGATGATAAGAGTTTGAGAAGGTCCAGAGGATGAGGCAGAGGGGAGTGCACATACGGTCAAGAATGATTTAAAAAGAACTGATGGAAAGAGAGTTTAATGATGCAAATATCTTCTCATGGGTGTTCACAGAAAAAGGGATAAGAGAACTCTTGGAAGATCTGGGTAGCCTGGAGAAGTGGCTCAATATATGGCAGGTGAGTTTCAATGCTTAAAAATGTAAAGTAAAGCAATCTGGGAAAAGGAACCCAGAAGTGCAATATGAAATTGATTGTGGCACTGGAAAGCACCATAGAGGAAAAGCACCTAGGGTTCATATCAGAGAGTCTGAAAACAACAGTATGCTGTTATAGAGCTTAAGGTAAGGCAAACATGACACTGGAATGCATATGAAGTCTTATAAGTAGCAGAAGTCAGAAAATGATCCTTTCATTGTACAGGTCACACTTGCAACCATGTATGGAATACATGTATGGAATACCATGCAAGGTATTGCAATCCACAGCTGAGGAAGACTGCAAAACGGTGGAAGAGGTACAGTGCAGGGAACCAAGATGGTCAGTGGACTAGGAGGCAAGACATATAGTATGAAGAGATGCTGCAGGACTGAACATTTACATCCTTGAAAAATAGAGGGAAAGGGGTGAGATGATTGAAACACACAAGTAGCTGCATGAAATAAATAGGGTGGATGTTAGGATACTTTTTTCTTTAACTCAAATACAGGGACAAGGAGAAAGTCACTGAAACTTGCAGGGAGAGATTCAAAAGGGACATTTGTAAGTACCTTTTCACTGAAAGAGTAGTGGATAAGTGGAAAAAGCTGCTAGGGGAAGTGATACAGGCCAAATCATAAGCAGCTAAAAATGGGAATGGGACTGGAATTAGTTAGAAAATGTATGGCAGAAACAAAGGTGTGATAGTCACTAAAGACAGTGCAGATTAGTTAGGCTTGGTAGACTGGATATGTGCCGCGTTCTGTCATCATTAACTGTGTATATAGATATATATATATATATATATATATGTATATACTGTATATGTGTGTATATATGTGTGTGTATATACTGTGTGTGTGTGTATACATGTATATGTATATGTATATGTGTGTGTATATGTGTGTGTATATGTATATGTTTGTGTATGTATGTATGTGTATGTACATGTATACTGTATGTATATGTGTGTTGCTATGATACTCTCTCTCTCTCTGTCCATCCCATTTCAAACACACTCTGGTGTCCAGTGGTTGTATAGAGCCCCCCCTTCCCCATTCCATGCAGTCCTGGTTTTTAAAAGCTCTTCACACCCTTAGGACCTCGCTGGAAATGAACTTGTCTCAGTCGAGTTGTACCTTTTCACTGATGTATCTCAGATTAATATAATTTTTACTTATTTACTTACTTACTTACACTCCTCCAATTTGAAACACAGCCTGCTTTCCAGTGGCACTCCATCTTTCTCTCTTTTTCTGTTGTCAGGGGTAGAGATGGGTGAAGTCGGCAAATGTTGCTCCGTGAATTAATTCACAAATTTTACTCAATTCGCAGATCGACTATGAAATGCAAAGTTTCACAGTGAAGTGTGGAATTTTGCAAGTGAAATTCCACACTTCGCAGCAAAATTCTGCACTTCGTGGCAAAAACTTTACAATTTAGTCAAAGTTTCTCAGTTCTGGGAAATCTTCACGACTTCTGTGAAGTGCAAATTTAAGCCACTTTGCTCAAACTTCACTGGTAAATTTAGACTTTGCTACATCTCTAGTTAGGTGTCCCCTTTCTCCCAAGTTCTCTAACACACTACATCACCCTCCCACCCATCTCCCCAAGATGACAAAACATAGAAAGCTCCAATCCCCTATGGTTGGTCACCAACTATTGAGAAAGATAGGGTACCATGTGTACAGCAGTCCCCCCCCCAAAAAAAAATTTGTACTTGTCTGTATATGGGCTTCTGGGTCCCAGTGCTGTTTTCCCCAGGAATAAGCATGTCTCTCTACCCTCCTGCCCCAGTGTGCAGGTGGATGGGCACCAGCATTCATCAGCAGAATTCTTGAGTGAATTGCACAAAGACACTGCAACTTCCAGGCCCAAGCCACCGAACCGTTACAACATCAGAAAAAGTCCCCCAGCCATTTTCACATAAAGGAAAAGCTGGTATATATTCTCAAGTCATGTTTGCAAACATTACAGATACCATTTAAAGTGCACCATTGGGGCCAACACCCTGCTGGTAGCAACTGCTCCTCAGTTTGGAACCCACTGCATCTTGACAGAGCTCTCACCCATGGCCTTTTGAGTAGATTGTGTTAAGTACACCTGCTTTGAGACAAATAACTGCTTGTGGCGGGAACATTTTGTGATGGGAATTACATTAAAATTGCATAAAGAGTTAAGTATATAGTATAATAAGTAAATTACTACTATCCCATTGCTACACCCATTGCTTTCAAATAATAAAGGTACTCTTCCCACATTTCCCATTCCAAACATTCCCTGCTCTCCAGTGGTACTCCATCTTTCTCTCTCTCTTCCTGTTGTCAAGATCCCCCTTCTCCTGAGTTCCCTTCCAATATACTATTGCACTCTCCCACCCACCTCCCACTAGATGAAAAAATGCAAAAAGCTCCGATCCCCTCTATGGCTGGTCACTAGCTAGTGAGAAAGACTGGGTACCACATTTAATATTAGTAAAATGCCCAGTGTACAGAAGCCCTCCCCCAAACTGGGACTTGTTTTTTTTTGGGCTGCCAAGCCGCAGTGTTGTTTTCCCCAGCAGGAATCAGCATGTCTCTTCACCTTCCTGCCCCAGTGTGCAAGACTGTGTGTGTGTGTGTGTGTGTGTGTGTGTGTGTGTGTGTGTGTGTTGGAGGGGGGCACCAGCATTCATCATCAGCAGCAATTGCTAAAAATTCTAAGTGAGTTGTACTAGGACACTACATCGTCCAGGCTGGAGACACCAAAAAGCCACAACATGAGAGAGTCTCCCAGACCTTTTTAAGCAAAAATAAAGTTGCTGTATATTCTCAAGTTATGTTTGCAGACATCACAGATACCATTTAAAGTGCACCACTGAGGCCTCCATCCTGCTGGTAGCAACTGTGTCCTGAGTGGTACCCACTGCAACTTAACAGAGCTTTCATCCTTGGCTTGTTGAGCAGATCATGTCAGGTACACCTGCTCTGAAACAAAGAATTGTTGATGGCAGGAACACTGTTTGTTGGAAATTTGTATAGAAATTGCATAGAGTTAGGTATACAGAATGGCATGTATATTACTGCTACCCCATTGCTTCAAAATAATAAAGGTACCATTAAAACTGCATTTAATTAGTATGGGACTATTACTGCATACAGAGTCTGAGTTATGGAGGAACTGTGGGAATTTAACTTAAGTTTACTGTTCTGGGGGCTACAGTAAAGTGTGCAAATGGCCAGGTACACCTATTGCTACTCAAGGTGGAGGCAACACATCACTACAAGTTATTGTGCTCAGGGTAGGAGTGCTACAGCAACCTAGGCCAGTCTCCTCAAAGAGTTCAGTGGTGTGGACCCCAAGGGCCCAAGACAGCAGCTACAACAGTACTGGTAACCAACCCTTTCATTAATAATAAATTTGATAGAGTAGTTTTGGATTCTGATAAGGCCTACCCTGGGAAGTGATGAAGGATTGTACTGGTCACCATTTTGGTGAGTCAATGGAGATGGGGTTGCCAGTGTACACCAGTGATATTTTGAGGGTTTGGTAGGTAGTTGGAGAGAGAATATGAATGGGATACAGTTGCATGATGACGAACTAAAACACTCCTTGCATTGGCAAGAATTCTACCTGGCAAAAAACACATAATCAGCATTTGACATATTCAGCAAAATTATCCTAGAAGCCCTAAATAAATATGCCCCTATAGTTAAGGTGTGAGTAGCAAAGAAAGCATGTCAGTGGTTCACACCAGAATTAAAATCTGCATTGACTGAGAGAGACAACAGATGGAAAAAAGGATGCAAAACCCAGACTTCTACGGACTGGTGCCAGTTCAAGAGGGCAAGAACTCATGAACTAGAATTGTTAGAAACACAAAAGCCACTTACTATCATTCTGAATTTCTCTCTTCCTCCAAAAATCCAACAAAATTTTGGAAAACCATTAAGGATTTGTCTGGTCACATGCCCGGTGGCTCATTATCTGATAAGATGTCTTTAAATAATAACACCATCAGTGATAGATTGGAAATTTTGAATGCTTTCAATAATCATTTTGCGACTGCAGGCTTAGCTTTTGACAATTCCCCAGCAAATCTGATGTGCTCCCAGGTGGATAATCATGATGCTCATCCCAGTGTCACTGACTCAGTCTTCTCCTTGCATCCTACTACTCCGAAAGAAGTTGAAGACCAGTTGCTAAAACTGGACGTAAAAAAAAGTGCTGATGCAGACACCCTGGACCCATATTTTTTGAAGGTGGCCATTCATGTGCTAGCCGTGCCCATAAACCACTTTTTCAAACTATCACTGACCCAAGGATTTATTCCTTCAATCTAGAAAACAGCGCACATCATACCCCTGTTCAAGTCTGGAAATCCCTGTGATCTAAATAATTACAGACCAATCTCAGTTCTCCCATTTCTGTCGAAATTATTGGAAAAAGTCATAAGTGACCAACTGAGGCAGTACCTAGAAGCTAAGAACTTGCTAAATCCTGTCTAATCAGGATTCAGAGCTAAACATAGCACCAACACAGCACTTGCCAAAGTGACTAACGATTGGCAAAGAGAGCTTGACAACAGGAATAACGCTTGTGCTGTGTTCTTGTACCTGAGTAAGGCCTTCAACACTGTCAACCATTCTCTGCTACTCTCTTCCCTGGCCTCATTAGGTGTAGGCCCATTATCTTTGCAGTGGTGTAACAACTACCTCTCTGATCGCTTCCAGCGGGAGAAAGTGGAAGATCTCTCAACTCTCAAACCTCTCCTCAGAGGTGTTCCCCAGGGTTCTATCTTAGGACCCCTTTTATTCGCAATCTACATCAACAACATTGATGAAAGCATAACTAAGGCCAATATCTATCTGTTTGCAGATGATACAGTTCTTTACGTAAGCTGCCCGTCATTACAATTTGCATGTAACAACCTTCAATCTGAGTTCAACCTGTTGCAATGCCAACTTCTAAATAAAAAACTATTACTTAATGCCAAGAAGACAAAAGCAATGCTCTTTTCTCCCTCTGTTCAAGTGGCAAAGTCAGCCCTATCAGAATCTATGCCAGATTACTACAATTCTTGGAGAAAAGTTGGAATTTGTTTCTAAATTCAAATACCTGGGAGTATGGCAGGACCACAGGCTGTCATTTACAGAGCACATTGAAGAACTACTCAAAAAACTATGACAGAGACTTGGCCTGTTCTTTAGGATAGCCCGCTTCTTAACTAGAAATGCTAAACTGCAGCTGGTCCAAACAACCTCTCTATCATTGATAGACTATGCTGACATCCTGTATAGTCATTGTCCTACCTCCTACCTCACCAAATATGACACACTCTATCATAAAACTTTGAGGGTCATCACAGGTTTTCCCTACTCCATGCATCACTGCTCCTTATATCAAGCAGTGGGGTGGAGTCCTCTTTAGTACAGGCACAATAGAAATGCAGCCTTATGGACCCTGAAAGCCATCTCCAAAAAACTTCCCCAATACATTACAGACTGTCTTCCTCTAAACCCTATAGGCAATTATGCCCTGAGAAGTTGCACACCCATCTTACTGAAGGTTCCCAAAGTTAACTCTCACTTTGTCAGGGCTGCTATAAGCTTTACACTGTCCACCTTGTGGAACAAACTGTAAAAAATGCTAAAATTAAGGTCACCCATCAGCATCTCTTCTTTCAAGTTCTTATACTCCCGCCTCAGAAATTAACAGTGCAATTGTTTTCCATGACCCTAATTTGTCATCATGTTAACCTGCTCCATTTGTGTTGTCTCTGTTTCCCTTCTTGATATTGGCCTACTTCCTGCTTTCTCCAGCCTTCTCTTCTCAACCCCTCACAGGGTATATCCACCATATTCACGTGTTTAAACATTATTAGTCCCCCTCCTACCCCCATGAGCCCTACTCTTCTTCTATTTTCCTATCTATGGGACCTACACATCTCATCTTGATATCCCTCTTTTATACATTACACACCCCTCCTGGTACCCCCATCTGCCATTAGTTGGCTGTTCCCTTATGCCCTCTTCATGGCTGGTTCTTGTGATTGCCCTGGTAAGTGGAGTCTCTGGTATTTCTCTACAGTGGATATGGATTACATGAAACTGTATTTATGTAATTAAGATTATGAATGGTGGATCTCACCCTTTTGTATTTGGATCCTCCACTGCTATGGTTTCTTTTCTTCTCCTTTATTTGTTATTTGAACCTCCTAATACTTGCACCAATGTGATTATGTCTATATATTATATATATATATATATGTATATATATATATATATATATATATATATATATATATATATATATATATGTGTGTGTGTGTATATATATATATATATATATATATATGTGGGTGTGTGTGTGTGTATATATATGTGTGTGTGTGTGTGTGTGTGTGTGTGTATATATATATATATATTAGAGGCAAAACTCCATTTAATGCATTAGTTAGGGTTGTTCCACAGCAACAAAAGTGAGGAAATTCACTGTTAGGGTGAAAACCCTAACTCCGAATTCACCCCCCCAGCACCACACATACACAGACACACACACACATGCAAGTATGGGGGAGGACCAAGTCAACACAACCAATGACAGACATCCAGGAGCAGGTGACAGAAATAACAAACAATTGTCTAAATGTACTACAAGACATCCCCACCCACCTGACCACGTACTGCATGCTCAGTGGAGATCAACAGCAAAACTGAGGCCATGTACACCAAATGTACACATCCCTGATTGCAGCTGCACACAATGTACCACACTTTGTAGTTGCATGGCCTTACCTACCGATGCCCCACATCACACCACAACTGGTACTGTGCCCTTAGTCAATATAAATGCTGAAGGTGCATGATGACAGTTACAGAAAGGTTTTAACACTAGTGAGTATACATTAATTAAGAGAAGTACATAAATTAATTACAAGACACTAGCATGCTCAAGGTAAAAGTAGTGTTAAATTTAGTATGTGATTTACATAGAGAATAATGCATATGTAGGGAGTTGATATGGAGTTTTTTCACACACCCAAGTTGTGTGATAATATGTAAACCTTGAGAGCGAAGCTCGAGATGTTTAAATATTATCACACAATGAGGGTGTGTGAAAAAACTTCATTTCTACCCCCTACATATGTTTTATTTTTTATAATAACTGGCACCAAAACAAATTAAATATAAGTATTACCACCATGACGAGACGCGCGATTAACGCTCTACTTCCTTACAGGCACGCCCTAACGCCATTCAAAGACTGATATCACATACCAGGTTAGCGTGAAGTGCTCACTAGTAAGGAAGTAGGAGTGTTTTGGCAGCTTAGTCTCCATGTTGCTTTTGCTGTCTTTGAAACTGTTTACTTTGGAATGCGAAAGTGCTGCAGGCTTTTGGCACGAGATCAAAAGTCGACAACACACGGGTTGATATGACTTTTTTCGTATCAACCTGCGGGTTGATATGACTTTTTACAGTTCTCAAAAATGGGTTGATAACAGGGATCACCAATTATTATATAGTAGTACATTTAATGCAACAGTTTACTCAAGATAGAGAGGCTGATGTAAACGTATGGAAAAGCATTGCCTGTTCAACGCTCTGAAATTCGTACTGCCAGTATCAGATGCATTCTTACTGATGAAGGTGTACTGCTTATGTACATACATAGACCTTCAGTGTGTTTCAATACTAAAGATGCAGTAAGTATTCTTTGTAAGAAACAGTGTAATTGCATGGATCAGGCCAAGCAACTTCTAAATATCATAGCACTACTGAGCCAACAATGACTTACCTGTATCGGAGATGTATATAGATAGATTTCCTGTAGGCACTTACTGAGTATGTTGTACCTGAGAAAGACAATCTCATTGCATCTGTGATGACTAACTTATTCAAATAGTGATACAGTTACTATTGTTGCAATGAGTAATCTATGCCACTTATGGACACAGTGTAATTTTTTTAACAGTTGTTTCATACTCAGGCTGTATGCCTAGTGTTTGGGTTTGCCACACTTCTGTCACTGATGCTATCAAAATGATAACTATGTTAATTGTGGTACAACAGGAATCAAGTAGGTATAGTGTAGATATAAACAGAATGTATTTTAGTATTGATTTAACTCACAATTGGGTAAGTGTACTAGGACAGCAGGGGTTATTCTCTATCACTGACTCTGTCAGTTATAATCACAATAAGGTTTTGATGACTGTAATGACCAAGTTACACTGTTCATCTTCATGAGTTCATAATCACAGCCATTCTCCAGTAACTAGACAGTGTATGGTGTAGCTGGGTGGGACACTGTGTTGCAAAGCTGCTGCAGTGCCTAGCAGAGGGAGAGTATCTACTTAGAAAGACAATTAAGCAATAAGGCATGACCAACAGTTATGTTAAATGGTCTGTTAATCACCCTGTAGGGGTTTAATGTTGAATGAGGCGTAGCCGAAGTGCCATGTCGCTAGACAGTGATAAACTGACCATTAACATAATACCTGGGAGTGGCTTATTGCTATCATAATAAAACTGTTTTTTAAACAACATTAAACCATGTTCATCATATGGTTAGGCTCTACATGTATGTTAATAAAAACTAAACATAAGGCTGTTGCAATGTTTGCAGTCAATTAGAAAGCTGCATTTCTTAAACCCTTGTTATAATCAGAGATATTATACCTGTACAACTCCTTGGTTTTGCTCAACTCTATTGCTCAGGTGGCCCACCAGATGTGGTGTGGTGTGGTGTGGGGCATCGGTAGGTAAGGCCATGCAACTACTAAGTGTGGTACTTTGTGTGCAGCTGCAATCAGGGATGTGTACGTTTGGTGTACATGGCCTCAGTTTTGCTGTTGATCTCCACTGAGCATGCAGTACCTGGTCAGGTGGGTGGGGATGTCTCATAGTACATTTAGACAATTGTTTGTTATTTCTGTCACCTGCTGCTGGATGTCTGTCATTGGTTGTGTTGACTTGGTCCTCCCCCATACTTGCATATGTGTGTGTGTGTGTGTGTGTGTGGTGCTGGGGGTGAATTCGGAGTTAGGGTTTTCAACCCTAACAGTGAATTTCCTCACTTTTGTCGCTGTGGAACAACCCTAACTAATGCATTAAATGGAGTTTTTTGCCTCTAATTTCCTTCTTTTGAGAATGATAACGAAATAGTGAATGTAATGTAGTGGAGGCGGCTCGCTTCCCACCGATAATGCGGTGGTGGAAGCGTAGTCGCCACATGCTGTCTTGTGGCATACTAACAGGGATAGCAACACAAACAGAAATGTTAACAGTGGTACATGGTAAACACAAGCGCAAATGAGAACAGAAAAGGGTAATGCACATGGTGGCCTAGACGGAAACGTCTCGTGCGATGTGTTGTCACATAGTAACATGGTGCCTGCAAACAGAAATGTCAATGGGCATGGTGATGTAAAGTGAAACAGAAAGATAAACAGTACTGTAGACAGAAATGGCAAAAATAACAGAAACGCAAGCGCAAATGAAAACGAAAAGGATAACGCACATGGTGGCACAGACGTCAACGGTAAGTGAAACGGGTATGGAACTGCAAGCGGAAAGGGCAACAGTAACAGTAATGTAAGTGCACAGGCTGGTTTTCCCAAAGTCTGCATAGAGAAAGACAGTGAGTACAAATAATGTATCCATAATAATGAGTATCGAAGCAGAAAATGAGAACTTGGAATACTAAATACGTTATATCTCAGGAACCGTACGACGTAGAAAAAAAAATTAAAAGTCATATTATTTACAACTGTCCTGGCTAATTTGATACTTAGCCCCCATAAGAATTTTTCTGACGAAATGTCCGTATCTCGAACCGTTTCCGAGATACGGGCCCTGAAAGGCGCGGCCAATGCTGTAATGTTATCCTATGGGAAAAAAGGAAAGTTCAGAGCACCATAACTTTGCCTCCCTGTAATGTTTTTTCACCAAACCACTGAAGGGCACATCTGTGGGCTGTTGGCTATCTTCCCTCCAAATTTCAGGAAAAAAGACCAAACCGTTATTTTGCAGCAGGGTGCCAAAGGATTTCTGTAATGCATCGGGCTCCTTAATGTTATCCTATGGGAAAAACTGTCAACTTTGGAGTGCCGTAACTTTGCCGCCATGTAATATTTTTTCAATACAACACTGAAAGGCACATCTGTGAGATGTCGGCTCAGTTCCCTCCAAATTTCAGCCCAAACTCCCAACGGTTGTTTTGCAGCGCAGTGCCAAAGAATCGCTGTCACTTTCCCACAGATGGAAAACTACTGTCACAATTTGCAAAAGCTTTCACAAAAGTTCGACACTTTCATGAGCATGAAAGTAATTTGCGAAAGTACTTTTTCCAGGAATTTGAAAAACATATTTCTGGGGTGTTTTACCACAAAATAAAGACATGGCAAGCATCCTCAGGGTCCGTCTAGGTGAATACTAAAAGAATTAGGTTGCTAGAGGGTCCCAAATTTAAATGCCAACCATTTCTCTAATCACCAACTGAAAACAAAATGGCCAATTTGTGAAAGTAACAGGCCCATTTGTGAAAGTAAAAATGCATTTGCGACACTGTCAAACTTTTTGTTAACTTTTCCCATTGACTTATAATGGGAAACTTTTTTTGAATAACTTTTGAACTGTTTAATATTTTTCACGAAATCTTCAAAAGGCACATTGGGGACCCTGTTGCATTTTCCTGAAAGATTTCAGGCTGATCCAGCAAAACCGCTGACCTGTAGGTGCGGACCGTAGAATTCCAGAAAAAGCGTAAATGCGCGCACAGATCATGCTTAATAACTCCGCAGCCGTATATCCGACCAGTACGAAACTTGGCAGATCCCAAGGCCTATGATTCTTGATCATGTATTCCAAATTTAAGCCAAATTTGTCAAACGATTGCAAAGTTATTAAGGTGGAAAGTTTTGGTGTTTAACCTAGAAATGGCTCCTCAACCCTAACTATGGTAGCACTACTGTGCTACCATAATATATATATATATATATATATATATATATATATATATATATATATGTACATGTATGTATATATGTATGTATGTTTTATGTTGGATGATACCCTGACCTTGTTCTAACCAGGTTCATCTTGTAAAAGAGCTCTGCTCAAGGATGTTCGCCTGGATAAAAACATATTTTGATTGATTGATGATGAAGAGTACTTTTTGATAGGTTCAGTACCAGCAGTGGTAGGGGGGTAACATTTGGTCAGACAGAAGTGGTATGGTGAGAAATGGTACATTTTTCATTGGGACAAACATTTAACTCCCTTACCCTCATGTTACATACAGTATGTAAGTTTGGTAAATGCATTCCCAGATGTGGTGTTGGCAGCATTACAGGCACATTCACAAGGAGTCACTGCAGTGTGGCAAACTGCTCTTTTATCTTCCTCACTGCTGCTGGGAGCTTATGCTCACAAATGAACAGACAAAATTATGTTACATCATCTCTCAGTATGTTTACATGCAGTTAGATTTCTGAATCAAATAGGAGTTTTGAGCTATCAGATAACTGAGTCAGAAATTTGTCAGTCATGTAAACGCATAAATATCTGATTTTGAACATTACCCGACATGTTGTTTTCCGATTGTGCTTGGTTGAAATATTCATTTTAAATCAGATATTTCTACCATGTAAACAGGCATTTCTCTCAGTTTCTTCTGAAATGGACATACTCATGCCCAGTATAGCCACAGAATGTGTTGAGTGAGTTCTGTGATGTTTTCTGCTGGGATTACATGCAGTACTGATGGTGTCATGCTGAACTATGCCCCTGCATGCAGCTCTGACATTTCCAGGCTAAATAAAAAGCAGTGCAGTAATCACTATATGATTTATTTGCAAGTAGTACATGGATTATTGTTTATGGGTTTCTGCTTTTGGATAGTAAAAGTTTCCTGCTGTCCTCAGGTAATAGCAAGAATAAAACAATTAGCCAATCCAAATGCAACATCAGTTGTGGTGTATTTTCAGACTGTAGATTTCTGCTTTCCATCCATCTTGTCACTGCCCATGATGTTTGCGTTTTGGGAGTGGGGGGGTCCCGGGGTTAGTCTATTTTGTTTAACAGGAGTAGACGAGGAGTTGGTAAATAATACAGTTGGTATGCAACTTCAGATGCCTCAGCCTTGCAAATGCCAGATCCAATTTTAAAGCAGCAGCATTTAAAATTAGCACTGTGGCGGTTGGGCAGTTGCTTGTCAATGACAGCAGCCCTGGTTATTGTGCCATCAGTGTGATTGAGCCGTAGAAGGCATGAATATCCCCCAGAGGGTCTCCTACTTCTCTGGGGTGTGCTGTGTCTCTTTCTGCTTTATCACCACATGGGTGACTCCAGGTGGCGGCAGCCAGGAAGGGGAGTTCAAACTTTTGAAACTTTTCTGCTTCCCTGACAAGCCCAGCATTATGGCTATAATAATAATAATAAAAATGTCAAGGTTTTGCTGTGCTGTAGGTAAGTAAGGGATAACACACAACAGGGTGTGCAGTCATAAGGGGATATATATTTACACTTCAAGTGACTAGGCACTAGGTACGGCCAAGTGTAGCTGACCACCTGAGAAGTGTGTATATTCTCCAAGACTGCATGCCAAGAAGTGTGTTAGTCCACAAATAACATGGATGCTAGCATAGTTTTAAAATGAATATAAATTGTGAAGTTTGGGTTAGATGAGTGTTCATAAGCAAATAATATACGGCCATGTGACTTAGTACTTAATGTATGTTGTATCATGCACCTCCATGTGTTCATCCCTCTCCTGAGACACACCTGAAAATGAGCCTTGGCTCAGTGTGCCTTTCCAAGTTACCATTTTTCAAATAAATAAATGGACATCCCTTGACCAATGATGTTAAAGCGTTTTAATGGCTCATTGTATAGTCGGTAACAATCTAGAAGGATGCCCATTCTGGAACAGTAGGAAAAGGGCACGCATAGCTGAAGCATGACCTCAGGTCAGGACATTAAAAAAAAACTTGTGGGGCTATCATCTTTTATGTAGATCCAGATCTATTATAGACACGTGGTTACACAGAATTGTGTCAGCAGAAAAGGACTGCCAGGCCCTCCTAGTCTGCCCACTTGTCTAGCTCTCTGCTAGGATCTGCCCTTCACCCTCATTCACCCAGCCTCAACAATCCCTCATGTCTGTCCCCTGCCTTTTGGAAGCCTTTCACTGTTGTTTCTCCATTTAAATCCTCAAGGAGCCTATTCCACTCATCCACCACTCTCTTTATGAAATAGTACTCCCCCCTCAATCTGTAACCCATGCCCCTAGTCCTCAGATTCCCTTTCAGCTGGAAGATGCTTCCCACTGGCACCTGGTTTACACCTTTTAGGTACTTGAAGGTCTCAATCATGCCCACCTTTCCCTCCGTTGTTTCATGGAGTACATGTTCAATTCCCCTAACCTTTTCTTGTAGGACAGGTGGCTGAGCTCCTTAACCATCTTCGTTGCCCTCCTCTGAACTCATTCCAGCTTCCCAACATCTTTTCTGAGATATTGCCTCCAGAACTGGACCCATACTCTAAAAATGTTATATTAAATACTGAAAAATGCTTGAATGAATCTCTGGAAACTTTAAAAAACATTTGAATACACAATTCAGCTTATATTTAATATTTATATTGGGTGGTTAGTGTTTACTTTTTCATTGCAGCTTTGCACACTGACATGAAAATAAGATTACTGTCCCTTAAAGAGGACCTTTCATGATGGTCCAAAAAGTTACAGCTTGTAGTCATTATATGCAGTGCTAGACCTGAAAGGGTTTGTGCATTTATTATTTTTGGCAAATGTTTACTCTGCCTTCCATAATTTGGATTAGTTTTGGAGCCCTGCTGCACTTGCTTTTGCTGTTCAGCTGCTAGGTTGCTGGCTCCTGATTGTATCACTATAGGGCAGAGGAGTGGCTCACACTGTGCAATACCATGCAGTTGCAAACTGTGTGCCTTCTCTATCTTCCCCATGGTGGATATGAGAGAGAGAGAGAGAGAGAGAGAGAGAGAAAGAGCGAGAGAGAGAGAGAGAGAGAGATTGATTGTGCGTGTGTCTGTGTGTGTGTGTGTGGGGGGGTATATAGAGTAGGTGTAGCATGACCATTAATGGCACTCAATAGTTGCATTTTTTTTACTTTCAAAATGTGCTTCAACTCCTCCTGTCTGCTGTGCACCCACCAGCTTCTGATCCAGTTATTAAGAGATTTGTGGTTAGTTCATTTCCATGCCAGTACATGCCTCCCAACTACATGTTCATGAAATAACTGGATCCTGTGATAAGCTGTCACCACTGTGTAATTATATTTGTTTGATGTTTAAACAGAGAAGTGTGATGGAAGAAGCAAGCTAATCTGAATTATATATGTACAACATTTGACTAATAAATAGAAATGTGAAAAAAGCAGTGGTCATCATGTTTGTACTAACTTTAACTGTCAAAATTGTCCTTTGTTGTTTGTTTAAAAGTTTTGCAGATCTTCTTAAATTAAAGCCCACAATGAGAAGTAGTCCATGTAAATTTTGAAACACATCAAAGTGTGGACTGTGTAGACTGAATGATGTTATTACACTGATATTGACATACTAACATACTAAAATGCCAGCAGATTAGGTCCTATGGTCCATGAAGTCAATGCCTTCACCATCACCAGCTGGTACTGTCTCTGCTTCTTCACTCTTGCTTTCAAATACCCCCCATACATTGCCCTGCTCAGTTACCCCATGTCTTTCCTTATCTGTATAAGCTGTTTATACACCATATATTAAAAAAACAAAACTTGATTTTTATACAGGAAATTCTAATCATTAGGATTATACAATCCTGTTCTCAAGACAGTCCTGTTTGCATTTCACTAAGTTACATCTAAACATATAACATAACACTTCTTAAATAATTAGAATATTTGCACAAAACACAATATACAATATCCAACAATACATTAAGACACAAAAACAAATTAAAATTTCTCAGTAGAAACTCCCTAATCAAACAGAGTCATGCATCCTCCCATTCTCCAAGCCCTATTTAAAACCATTGCTGTCTCACACCTGTTACATTTTACTACCACTGTCTGCAAACTGATAGGTCTCTAGTTTGCTACCTCTGAATTGCTCCCACTTTTGTGAAGGGGATTTACATCCACCCTCCCACAGTTCTCAGGTATTACACAATCCTCTCATGATTTGTTAAAAAAGGGTAGTCAGTGGTGTCCCTAGTACTCCCCTTATTTCTTTTAGAATTATGTGATGAATTCCATCAGGGCCCACTACATTGTCCACCTAGTGTGGCTTTTTCATGAAATTATCAGGTGAAGTTATACTGTTTAGAAGTTGTGTGTTTCCTTAAAAGCAGATCCAGTTTGGGAATGGCACATCAATAAGGGCCACATATTTTGAGTTGGACAATAATTTTTACATCTTTCTGTCCAAAAGATTCCTAAAATGTGTGGCAGCAATGGTAAGACATACTTTTGGACTGAAGAGGAGACTGCTGTTTTGATCAACTATTTAAAAGAGCTAGACATAGTAAGACAACTTGATGGCCATAAAGCTAGGAATAGCGATATTTATTGCAAAATCATTAAGAAAATGAAATTGGTAGGATTTGTATGCACTGTAGAGCAGGTGAAGCACAAGTGGAAATTCCTGAAGATCTTATATTTTAAAGCAAAGAAAAACAATGGCAAAAGTGGATCATGGAGAGCTACATTTCCCTTTTATGATGAGAGGGACGAATTGGTTGGTCACAGGCCATCTTCACCGATGATCACAAATACGATTGATGTTGGGTTTGATGAATACATTCAATCAAACACTGATAAGAATAATGATGTACAGTTGTTACCAGAACCTTCAGCTGGTGAGTGGAATCAAGAAACTAACTGAAACATGACCAGTAGTTGTATGTTTCACATTTAGTGACTGATGATCGCTTCTGCTATATTCTGTCCAAGACTATATAGGTTTATTTGTCTCTTAATAACATTTGAGATGGTAGTGGATGGTGGCCTTTAGACTAACAAGTATTTAATGATGGACTGATTTGATTTGTAGTTGTGGCTGAAAGAGGAAATCAAAATATTAGCAGGGGCATCTGCTCTCTTGTTCTTGTTCTTTCTTGATGGATAGCTCATCATGACATACAAAAATTCTTGGTATACAGGGGATATGGCATGGGTTAGTGCACCATACACTTTTAATATTCACTCAAGGTCTGTGCCCTCTTGTTGCCTCACTCGTGGCAAAGTCACTCATGAGGGATCAAGAAGTCACAGACCTCTCATGAAAGTAAAATGTTAATGACATGCTAACCCATGCCGTATCCCAATAATTTGTGTGCAATGGCAGGATGTATCCATACCTGATATTGTGGTTTGCTAATCACAATAGGGCCAATTGTCCTTGTACTTCCCCATCCCATACCATGCAACCACCCATCCTCAAAAGCAAGGCTAGTGTGGTGGGGAAAGTGTGGAGCTAGACATGCAGTTACATCATCCCATTACACGATTGAATGATTTGCACATTGAACATCATGTTATACAACAAATCATGTCCCAATGTTTCCATATACACTGTATGATAAACTCTTTATATATGTATACAGTTGAATTGCATTCAGAATGTTTCCCATAGATTCATCGTTAAGTGAAAATATTGTAGACACAGTGATGGAAGATACAAGTCTGGCTCATGATGAAGCAATAAATATGCAGTCTTCTGATGAAAATGATGATTGTGCAGCCTTAGTGTTGCATACTGCATCTGATGATGATGATGATAATGGTGGAGAAGGCTGCAGCTACCATACAATGTTACATATGTTTGTGCTTCAGTTATATATTAATAAATTTGAGACAGTTTGTAATATGCAATGTTTCAAACATCAAAGTATAACCGGATCCATATTTTAAATGAAAGCACTCAAGAAAAAAAGCGATTTTTTCCTCTTTCTCAGAACAGCAATCATGCAAACCAAACACAGCAACCAGGCACAGAGAAAAAACATGGAAATGAAGTCAAGAAAAAAATAAAATACAGTCTATTCTGGATGTGTGCACATGCATTGGAACTGCTCATTTTGTGCACACATCCAAAAATGCACATAGCCGAAAATGCGGTAAAAACTAATCTCTGGACTATGTGTGTGTGATCTGGAGATCGTGGTTATTCAAGGGTACAGAAAACTTACTGATTAAGGTGGTACAGTACATAGCAGAGCTTTAAAAAATAATGATCTAACTATAGCATGTTTCATTTAAAAACTACACACACAGAGTACTAAAATATAGCACTGTACAGCATTAAAAGCAGTAAAATGGCAAAACGTTCAAAACATTCAAAAAGTACAAGTGCTAGTGTTAGTTTGCATAACTGGAGTCACTTTGATAAAAGTCAGTAATGCTTGCCTGCTTCGTGTTGCGTTTGCTTAGTGTCTCCAGTTTTTTTTTTCCAATGAGTACAGTAAAACCACACAAAGTCCGTCTGCTCTCTACGGTCAATGTAGTGCCGAGTCTTTGTTACCATATGCCAGATTTCAGCAGTGGTAGGCACCTCCACCTCAGGGTCATCTTCCTTGGTTTTGATATCGCTGTCCCCTAGTACTGAAGCACTAATGTCTGTGTTGGTCAGGTCATCGCTGGCTGGTTCATCGATGTCCACAGCAACAAAAGCATTGAATTGTGAGGCTAGCATTCCAGGGGCTGGGGGGACATTCTCTAAGGTGAAGTCATATTATTGATTCAGTTTTTAAAAAATCACTAAACTTGTTTACTTAGTTAACATATAATTAAAGGTTACAATGGGAGTAATGTCTAAGACCACACTTAGCTGTATGAAAAAATTTAATTATTCAAATTAATATCCATCCCAACTATGAAATATCAAGCAGTTTTAACCATTTTTTTTTATTTTTTTTATTTTATTTAGTTTTTGTTGACCGGTATGTGCACTAGATAAATCCTGCCTATTTTCAGGCATGACCCAGGGAGGGGATACAGATAAATGGCAACTAACCTTGAACCAGATTAAGCTGTTGGTGGCATTTTTAGTGAATGAGGAAAACTTGGCCAGGTCACCGGGGAAATTCCCCTACTCTTGCAAATAGGGGGATAGGCCATCTGCAGGATGGCTACTCTGTGTGGGATGCTGGAGGAGGAGGAGGAGGAGGAGGACGTCTGCATGGTGGGAGAGCAAGTCTCAGCTCCCACTGTTTTTGCTACTGAGGCTGATCTTCAGCGATGCACGGATGCTGACTCGGATAATGAAGTTCATGATGCTCCTATTTCCATGGAGAAAATGGAGGAAATAGTTCCAACCTCTACTAATGAGGTTGCTGCTTCAAATGAGGAAGTTTTACTTGAGTCTGATGGTTTGCACGGAACAAGCTCGACTAAAAAGGGTCTTTTACTGCAAACAGAAGCCGCTGAATTTATTCAGAAGTTGCAACCTTTGGAGGTGCTCTCTGTCATTAGTGTTGCTAATTCTGTCATCACAGCAGCAGATACTCAATCTTTTGAAGGCCCTGCGGGGTGCTGTGAGTCAGATTCCAGCTTTCCTGTCAATGAAAACTTTTTGAACTTTGATGCTGTCAAACTACAGGCTGGCAGAGATTTCGTTAATTTTAATGAGTGCCTAACGCCTCTGGACAAAACTGTTTTTTCAACATTTGTTGCAGTGAATCAATGAGAGGTCCCCATAGCTTTACCATCAGTTAAATTTACTCAAGATGTTCGTTCCCCACTCAGAAAATCAGCGGGTTTTGTTTTGAAAAAAAATGGCTATCAAGGAGTCTATTGCCTATCCTGCAGTTGTTTATCAGTCCACCGCAGAGTCATAGGTTGGGGTCACTGAGTTTCTATTTTCAAAAAAACTCCTCAGCAGCAGAACATTGACAATATTGGAGTCAAACCCAATACTTTACCTGTCAGTACAGGTGCTGCATTTGTTTCCTCAGATACAACCAGGGAGTCTTGGACACTGGGTAAAACTCTAGCAGGAGCTGGATGGAAGCAGGCCCCATTGGGTATCTGGACACCCGATCCTGCATGGGATGCTGACTTTTCTCTTTCACAACATTCCCCAGCCTGGAAACCTGATACAAAAGTGAACATTTGTACAGAGGGTATTACTAACAAGGAGAATTCTGCTGTACTCAGGCCTCATTCCATTACCAGTCCTTTAGACTTACAGGCCCTACAGCCCACCGATCCCAAGGATGATTCTGGCCTTCTTCCTCAAGATATTTCTCCCCATTAAATGACTTTTCTTCATCTAACCTTCCTAAACAGAAGCCCCTAATGTCTGAGCTGTTCTCTAATGCCAAATGGGAAGCAGCTCCAAGAAGAAATGCAGTTTGTATACGCTACAAAGGGGGCTTGGAGAACAGGCCAGACAGATACTTTGTTGGGAAAACTTTATTAAAAGATTCCCTTCATTTTTCACCAAAGGATGTGCTTGTTTTCATAAATATTTCTGGAGAGAACAACTTTGATAGTTTTAGGACATCACATGCCCTAGACCTATTTTGTGAAAAATATGGGCAGGTCAAGTTTTCTCCCACATGGACCCCCGTTCTGGTCATCCCCTCACTAAACCCTTGATCAAATTTGTGACAATGATGTTTCAAAATGAGGGGGTTCATGTGGAAGACATTACCTTTTGGTTATCACAAAAGTGTGAAGTTTTGAGTGCCCCAGAACCTATTCTAGATTCTGAGCAGTTTTGGATGGGGGATTGGAAACACAAAATTAAATTAAAGCAATCAGATTCAGGGGTTGAACATATACCTAATTCTTTTCTGTTGGGAAGAGATATAGGGGTTTGCTTTTATGGGGCAGCATAGAGCCTGCTATAAGTGTGACTCTAGAACTCATCTCTCCAGTGTCTGTGATCAACCCTGTTGTGATAAGAGTATGGCCATGTTTTTCGGGAGTGTCCTTGGGCAGCTAAGTACAAAGCATCTTGTATTAGTCCAGACCTTTTAATTCAGAAAGCTCAGGATGCTGCAGGCTCCTCTCCCCCCTTCCCCCTTCCCCCTTCCCCCTCCTAAAATAAGGAAGGATTTGCTTCAAATTGCACCTGCCACTCAGCCTTTCTCCCCAGGACCTGAAATGGATGCACAGTCTTTTTTTTCAAATTCCTCTGGGGACAAAAACTTTGTATGGGACCTCATGAGCTCTTGGAATTTACACCTGTTTGTTATGCTGATGCAGATCTAGTTGTTCCTGAGAAGGACTCAAAGACTGCTACTCCTTTGTCTCCTCTGCCTCACAGGAGATCTTCCAGGAATTTACACTTCAAACCCCACCTCCTGCTCTCCCTGTAGAATCTAGTAATTCTTATGCGGCCTTATTCACTCCATGGGGGGACACAGAAATGGATTTAGGAGACTCAGACTGTCAGAAATCCTCTCTGTCCTCCATTTCCCAGCCTGTTGATAATTATATGGAGAAAAAAAAGAAAAAAAGGAAAGAGCAGAGGTTGCTGTACTTCTAAAGTATTTCAATGTGGTTGTCATGGGGCTCTTTGAACACCCATAGTTTATTAAATGCAATCAAAAGGCAAGCTCTTTTCCACTATATTCATGACCAAAATGTTTCAGTCTGTTTTTTACAGCAAACTTGGATGCACTCAATTGAACAGTTATCTGCCTTTAAGAGGGAATGGCCCTGGGGGCCTTCTTATTGGTCATTTGGGACAGATAGTGCAGATGGCATAGGCATTTTGTTTAATTCCTTCACTTTTACACTTCATAACTTAATAGACCTTATTCCTGGCAGAGTCATGATTTTGGATGGGAAATGGCAAAATGCATGTTACCGGTTTATTAACATTAATAACCCCCCGTCTAAGGCAGATAGAGTGGCATGTTTGAAGGCAGTGCAACCTTTCTTGGTTACCTTGATTAAGGTATTATGGGGTGGTGATTTTAATTGTAGTGTCATCAACACACCCCAGAAGAATAAAAAAATCTACTGTGATTCACATGCACTTAACTACATAATTAAGATGGCTGGTTTGCTTAACTGTATTTCTTACCGTTCTCATAGTCCCAAGTTTTCATTTGTGAAAGGGAAAATTCACACTTTAATTGATTATATGTTTGTTTCCTCTTCTGTAAAGGTTAACTCCTTTCAAATGACACCTAGTGAATTCACTGATCACCTTTTTTTTATTATGTACTTTTAATTCTACAGGCCTGACTGAACATAGACAGGTTTGGTGGAAACTAAACACTTCCATCCTAGACTCACACCACATACAGGCTGATGTTAAATTTTTTTTAAGACCTAGATTATCAGTGGCTTTTTTATACACTGACATGAGGGAATGGTGGATGGAGACAAAAACAGATCTTTGCAAATGGTTTAAGAAACAAGGGGTAATAGCAAAAGATCATAATGTTTTGAAGTACCTGTCTCTTAGACAACAGCTACAGAGGCTCATTACAATTGCATACACTTCTAGGCAAGACTACTCAGAGCAAATTAAAAAAACTCAAATCTAATATGAAGGAATACCAGTATGACAGAGCTAGAAATTTACAAGCTATTCTTACCAATGGTGTAAAAAAATCCCCCATAGGTGACCCCTTCGAGGTTTGTAAAACCTTGAGAGAATCTTCCACCATTAATTTTTTTATAAATTCTGATGGTACTAGAGCTGCAACAACTGAGCAGTTGATGGATTTGTTTAAAAGTCATTATCAGTCCTTAGAACCTAACTTCCCTATTCATGAAGACTTGATAATTTCTTATTTAAAATCCACCAGATCTCCTTTTAGGGCCTATTAGCCAAAGGGAAATACTTGAGGTGATTCAGAAGTTGAAGCTGAATATTTCACCAGGGAAAGATGGACTTTCTAATAAATTGTACAAATGTTTTCAGGTAGAGTTAAGTAAATGCCTTCTCATTCTGTTTAAATATTTTTTTGATAATATTTCTATTTTCCCTTCATTTTCTGAAGGATTATTAATCCATTTGTTTAAATCAGGAGAGAGGAATGATATAAAGAATTGGAGACCTATTACCCTGTTGAATTCTGAGTACAAAATTTTCGCTAGCATTTTGAATAACAGGTTAAAAAGTTATGCTAGGTGGGTTATATCTCCTTACCAATTTTGTGGAATTTCAGATAGAAGAATCCAATCCGCTTTAATGATATTAAGAGATGTCATTGAACACTTATCTCTAGCTGGTATTTCTGGATGTGTAGTCATTGCAGATTTTGAAAAAGCATTCAACAGAGTTCATCTACCTTTTCTTTTTTTAGCATTAGAAAACTATGGGGTTCCTTATCGAATGGTTAACCTTATTAAAATGCTATATAAGTACAATTTTGTTTTCCCTTTTTTGAAAGGTTGTACAGCTCAAAGCTTCCATTTAAAGACTGGGGTTCATCAGGGTTTCCCCCTGAGTCCTCTTCTTTATGTCTTCTCATTGGAACCCCTTTTACAGTTTTTAGTTAATTCACCACAGTGGACAGGAATTATTGGGGATACATTTTTAGATAGTCAGCTATTTTTGCAGGCCTATGCAGATGATCTAATATTGTACTTTTATGACCAAGTTCAAATTCATAATTTTTTGGAAGCTTTTAAACTTTATTCTGCAGTTTCAAATGCCAAACTGAATTTGCAAAAGACTAAAGGCATGTTTATTGGGGTAACATGGTCTGCTGTTGTGGTACAGGATGGTATTTGTATTTCCCAGAGCCCACTTAAGATTTTAGGCATTCTTTTTGGTCCTCAAAATCTGCCAGTTGAAAATTGGGACTTAGTGCTTGAGAAGTTTGACAAAAAGGTAAATCGATGGAAACAGTGGAAATTTTCAAAGCTGAAGCGCATACACATTTTAAAATAATTTATTATACCTTGTTCGCAGTATGTGGCCATGATTTTCTCTCTTCCATCCCAGTTGGAGACAAAAACCTATAGTGTTTTTTTTTTTCAAATGCTATGAGGCAATTGTTTAAATCCAGTAAAGAGGCATTATACTTATTTGAGTAAAAAATCTGGGGGTCTTGGGATGATAGACCCAATTGTATTTCTGCACACCTTGTTTTTTATGAATTCTATTAAATGTGGTTTGGCTCCAGCAGTAAGTGCTGCACAGGGGTGGGTTAATAGGGCCCTTGGTAAATATTTTACAATTTGGCATAATCTAGCCCCAAAAATGAACCTATGTGTTCATATTCCTTCGTATTTGAGGCCTGTTGTACAAAAGTTATATAGACGGCAAATCACTAAAGAAATGATTATGAATAATAATATGCAGACTATGTATCAGTTGGTTATGAAGGCAATACATCCACAAGACACCTGTTTAAGAATTGCTCCTCAGCTTTGAATTCTAAGGTGTTAGCTCAACTTAATAGGACTAGATTGCCTCTTAACCAATGGGAAACACAGTGGCTGATCTTGTATGGATGACTGAATGTTCGGGGAAATGCAAAGTATAAAGTCAAAGAAGAGAGGAATTGTCCTTATATGGATTGCATAAATATTGAAGAAACGATGGAGCATTTTTTCTTACAGTGCTCTTTTTCAAAAGGCTTGTGGGTTTATTTGGCAAAATTATGGAACGTTAAATGGCTTACTTCTGTTACGTATGCAATATTGGTGTTGGGAATTTATCCTACTAGCTTTTCTCATTTTCATGTTAGCATGTTGTCTTTATTTTTTGTTGTGTAAGATATTTCTTATGGCAGGCTAGATGTCAATGGGTCATTTATCAAAGAAAAATGTCTTACGAATGTTATAGCATTTTAGTTTCAAATGAACTTTCAAGGATATACTTACAAGCCTCTTGGATGCTCGCTTCCTATGAACTTATGAAATGGTGGAAAAGATTTACTCACTTTATAAAATTTAAGTAATTTTGTTCATCTATAAATAATAGTTTTTTTTTCTGAGACTAAGGAGATTTTTTATGTTAGGGTGATTTATTTTTAATGACTACCTTGTTATACTGTGTTGTTACCTATGTTTATTATTACAATAAAAACTCCCCTACTCTTTTCGAGAAGTGCCATGGGATCTTTAACATCCACCTTAACTACCACCAATCCAGGCAGATGGGGCCTTGGTTTAATGTCTCATCTGAAAGATGGCACCTCAGAAGTGCAGCAGCCCTCTCACGCTGCACTACAGTGTCAGTACTGGGATATGAACCCAAGTGCCAGATGTGGGAACTGAACCCACAGCCTTCTGATCTCCCAGCCTCAAAGGTGAGTGTGCTATCTACTGAGCCACTGACACTGACAACCTAAATTTATCACTAAATAAATTATGGCTATGTATGAATATTCCAGTTCCATTACATATCATTTGTGATCCTACACACTGGGTTATACTTTATGGAGAATATAGTCAACCTCATCAATTGGCTCTGACACCTCATCTCCTCTCATGCTGTAGTGAGTATTATAACTTTGTGGATAAGCTTGAATAAATGGGATGTTGACCCATTGATATTCTCCACTGTAAGATTGCCGGTCATGATACAGGCTACTTTTAGAATGATATTGAAGCATAGGCATGTCAGTTTCAGTTCTGTCTGCTCTGTAAAATAAATTATGTGTGAGTAAAAACCATACTACATAACACTTATTTTACATTCACAAACTAGACAAATGTAAAGTGAGAAATTATGTAAGTAATAATACCCAACAGGGTGGGTGGTAATGGACAATACTGGACCTCCCAGTGGCATAATGAGGCCCAGTGCCTTATAGCCTCTGGAAGGTTCAGTATTGCCCATACTGCCCACCCTGGAGGGTATTACTGTGCTTAGAATATGTTTTTTTATTTTACATTTCACATAAAATTCCTACAGCAATGTAGAAAATAAATACAAATGACGAAGAAAAAGTTCTGTAAAGTAGTCCCTCCACTGCTGCATTTGCCAGTGGCTGATGATATTGAAAGGCAGAAAGAATGGAGTGGACACTGCTCAGGTTCAGTTAAAACTTTGGGAGTGCAATTCAGTGAGAACCATATGTGTATTTGTCAAACTGCATTTTACAAGAGACCGCCAATAGCATCTGGGACTGAATTACAGTACTGAGCGTTTGGTGGCCAGTGCCTTAGTTTTTGGGGAACAACTAGATAGCTGGGTGGAGGGATTGGGTGGCTAGGTAGAAGACCAAGGATCAAGAGAGTGTGATCTGCTGTTGGAAAGTCCTGTTATCATGAAAGATCCAAGTGTGGGTTATTAGAGTACTGTAAAAAAAAATGTGGTGAGGAATTAGCCCATTGGAGGGTGATGTGTATTTCCTTGTCATTTGGCACTTTACTACTGACTGCTCTTGGGTGATCAGAATCTATCACTAAGTGATGGGGAAAAAGAGGCGGTGATTTCAAATTCTCTGCGATGATTTGAGCCAATGAGTCAGCAGGGTTAGCACAAAGATAACTGAATGGGTCAAGTGGCACTTTGGTCTGGCACTTGTTATTTGCTGGGTATCTATTAAAAGTTAATGTACCCCCCTAGCAGTGGTACTTGCCAATCACAGCCCATCAAATAAAAAGCCCGTAGTCTAAAATATTGTAAAAGGGAATAACACTCCACTATACTCTATAAACAAATTGTAGTCAATGCCAAATGACAATGTAAAAATTACTTTTAAACTTTTCATATTTAAAATGATGTACAATAACCTTTTTTGATTCGCAGTGTTAGGTTGGTTTTGAAACATTATGTTTTGCATCCCCTGAAAAAATGAGGCCATCAATTCTTTTGCTGCACTGGAAGAAGCCTCTTTGAAATCTTTCATCATTTTTTCATCCATTTTTTCCTCCCACTCCTGGTGTCACTGTTATTGTCTGTCTGCAGACTTAATAAAATAACATTGCTCACAGGACCAGTGATCAAGAATTTCAACCATCTTCCCTTTTTTGTGTTGAGGCTTTACATTACCTAATGGTATGAACAGCAAATGGAAAGTATTAACGGTCAGATGATTTCTAGTTAAATAACAAATATTTTTTTTAATACACAATGGGGTCCTAGATTTCTGTAATCTGTTGGAAACTGGCACCTTTAACCCATGATAAATCCTGGCATAACCCACAAGAAAAGGTGCCAGTCAGCTGTATCTCCCAATAGATAAATACGACCCACAAAAATAAAACAGTTCAGTCACCATATTGATGCCCTGCTAAAATGCAACACAAAAGCAGGAGATTCAAACAACTGTAGTTTAGATCAGATCAATCACAACAGTCATCAACCACAATACACCTAACAACCCCCCCGTTTTGTTTTAAAAAAAATACCAATATCTCCATGAAAAGTCAGAGAGTTACAGATGAAACAAAAACCCTGGTTCCATCTGAGGCCTTGTGGTGTGTGCTAGTGAGAGTAACCATTCTGTCAGTACTGCGGCAGAACAAGCAAATTCCAGGCATGGAATTCCATGCATTACAGCATTCCACCATACACTTTATAGAGAATAGTGGATGGGCAACTATGCACAACCAGTGTGTTCTGCCACAGAGCGGTTTTGATTCCCTCTGACCTCAACAGCAAAGCTCCAGAGGTCCATGGGAATCAGAACCCCAATGTGGCAGAACACACAGGTTGTGCATAAAGTTGCTCATCCTGTATTTTTTTGTAGTGTATAGTGGTATTATGCAAAATGTGTGCATTGTTCCAGATCCCCTTCCCCAAAAAGGAGACATCACACTCAATATTGTAGATTTGGCTGTTTAGTCGGCAGAATCTTTTATTGTCCACACAAACATAAATAGTACACATTTTTACAATATTGAGTTCCTCTTATTTTTCTCTGTCACATTTTATTCCACTCCTCTTTATTTTACTTTGCTTTCCTTTGTTTTCTCCCTTGGGCATCGAAACCCGAGGGGGTCTCGTTCCATTACTTGCCCAGATGTAAACCCGAGCTGGTCTTATACTTTCTCTCCGAGCAGGTCCAATTCCTGCCCCCCCTTTTTCTTGTCCACTTATCAGGGTGTCCATACCCTTTTCCTTCTTCAGATCTTAATTCCTCCATATTGGCTTTCCCTACCCCCCACCTTCCCCCCCTTTTTCCTTCTCAGATGCTTACTTCTAGCTTCCATTAGCTTGCCTCCAGCTTGCCATTGGATGGTAAGCTTTCCCCTTTTAGCAAGGCCTCCTCAACCACTGATCTATGCCCCTACTTAGCTCCATGATGAATATGTGGTTCCCCATCTGAGATAGGTGTGCCTCATCCATCCTGTACAACCCATGAATGCTCTCTTCTACCTTCTCATGTCTAATGGCAGCTCCTCCATTCTCCCTCATAAACCTCCCCACTCTACTATTCTTTCTCCTCCTTACTTTTTCTATGGTCTTGTGCTACCTGGCTTGTCTCCACACTCTACGTGGTATCATTTTGGACCACATGATTGTTATCTCTGGCCACCATGTCCTCATGACCTTGACATCCCTTTGTATGCTGTAAAACATTTCTAGCCAGAGGCCATGTCCCAGGTCATTCCCGCAAAGGTGTATTATCAGGAGGTCTGGGTCCTTGTTGATCATTCTCATCTGTACCAGCAAGGGGAGGAGCTGCCCCCATCTCATCCCCCGAATTCCTTTCCACAGGATCCATATTCCTTTGTGGCCATATCCCAGCTGCTTTCTGCCTTTTTTCAGTGCAGCCTCCCTTTCCACCCAATAAATGTAAGAGTGTCCCACCATCCATATAGCCTTTCTTTTCCATATATCTATAACACATAAAAGAAAATCATGAGGCAGGCAACCATTTGCAACCAAAAAACAAAAAAACCTTTTTTTTTGTACCCTATCATTTTCTTCTTTCCTGTAGGAAGACAAAAGCCAATAAAGTTAGTGTGTTATACCTCAGACATATTTCTTGTAGCAGTCTGATGCCCATCGTCCCATGGCCTTTATGGCCTCCCCCTTTATTCCGTGGGAGGCGTCTTCAGAGGCTGCCCCGATCCAGAAGGAATGAGATGAGAACCTGTCTGTTTTTTTTTCCAGCGCCTTCTCACTCCGCTTTAAAACCCCAGATACTTGACTCTCTTTACCTTCTTCCCATTTTCATGTACAAAATAGAGGCCCCTTGCCTTGGCCTAACTCTGTGGAAGTCCAGCATCAGCCAGAATGGGTACATACCGGGTTCTCTCTTGGCTCAACATTCACCCTGTATCCCTTGCCTGTCTGATCCATCTTTGGCCTTGCAATTTTGAGGGTGAGCCCTATCCCCCTGCATTCTATATCTTCCCACTGCAGGCCTTCTCCCACGGTGGGTATAGCAGGTCTGATTATTTCGGACACTCTGAATGCTCCCCTGTATAAAACCATGAGCAGTGCCCTAAATAGGGTTACTTTGTACGGTTGTACAAACCTCTTATAATTTTTCAAGTATCTGCATCAGTAAGTATTCTGTGATTGGTTCCCTCTTATCCCTCTCCTTCCCTTTCATCCTTTGCCACCCCATCATTGCCTGGCTCCTCCCACCTCTTCATCCAGCAGACCCATCCTATGGCCGCTAGATGTACCCTTACAGTGGTGCAGGCTGTTTCCTCCTCCCAATTCTCCACCACGAATCTCCCCACTTGGTCTTCTGTGACCTCCTCACTTACCTCCATGTTGTGGTGAGATCTGAAAGCTTGGAAAACCCTCCCTGAGCTTTCGTAGGCATTCAGGGTGTTGTCAGCCCATACACTTTGAAAAAGATACGCTGCTCCCTCCAGCCAATCTCCCATAGCTCCTCTGGGATCCTCTCTCCCATCAGATCTGCATTGGGAAACAGTGCCCGAAATCTTTCCTTCTGCAAGTGGGAAAGGCTATCAGCAATGGAGTTGTCTGTTCCCTCAATGTGCCTAGCCCTGAAACTCATGTTGAGCCTCAAACCTTGTAGCACTAACTGCTGGAGGATGTGGAGCACCAATACCAACCTTGACCCTCTGTTATTTAGCACATCCACTACTGCCCTGTTGTCATACCAAAATGTGGCCCGCTGGTTCTGCAGCCATGGTCCCCATATTTTTGTCACTGCCCATATAGGAAAAATCTCCAGGAAGGTGATGTCCTTTGTCAGTCCCTCTTCGACCCACCTCCTCAGCCAGGGCTCCACTATACACTTTCCTTGGAAGTAGGCACCTACCCCCTGCCCGCCTGAAGCATCAGTGTACAGCTCCAAATTAGTGTTGTATAACCACTCCTCCTGCCAAATGGCTATCCCGTCGTGGTTTTTTATGAATTCCTCCCATACTTTTAAGTCTTCCCTGGTCTCCCTCCCTATACTGACCCGGTGATATGGTTTTGAAACCCCCGCCAAGGCCCTTGCCAGACATCATGTAAACACGCATCCTGGCCCGATCGCTCTACATGCAAAGTTCAATTGCCCCATTAATTGCTGGCTGTTAATCAGGGGTACCCTTTCTCTCTTTCCTACCTCTCCCAGCAATGTCCTTAGTTTGTTTATCTTCTGCATTGGCAAACAGAATAAATCATGTCCTGCATCCACTTCTATGCCCAGGAATTCCAAGCACCTGCTAAGGCCTCCTGTTTTTTCCTAGGCAATGGTACTCCCAATTCCCTGCACATCTCTTGAAAATCCTCCATAATCTTCTGCACCCCTTTCTGACCTTCCTCTATGAACAAAAAATCATCTAGGTAATGCACTACCATGTCATGCCCGAACCTAGCTTCAAATACCCATTGCAGCCATGTGCTGAATTTTTCAAATGTGGAGCATCCCACCGAACAACCCACAGGCATGGCCTTGTCAAAATAATGCTCCCCCTCGATCTGAAAACCCAGCAATTCCCAATCTTCCCTCTGCACCAGCAGTAGCCGGAACATGGACTTGATGTCTGTCTTCCCCAGCCATGGGGAGCATCTTGCCCTGATGATCTCCACTGCATCCTCCAATGTCCCATATGACACCCTACTATCCTCCTCTGAAATGTGATCATTGACTGATTCTTTCTCTAGATAGGATAGGTGGTGAATTACCCTATATTCCCCTGCCTGTTTCTTTGGGACCAGGCCCAGCAGTGAGACTTGTAGGTGCTGGAAAGGTGGGACTTTAAACGGTTCCTCTATTTTCCCTGCCTCTTTTTTGGTCTTGATCTTTGCCTTTAAAAGTGCCTCCTTGCCTTTTATTGAGTTTAAATTTGTTGCCTGAGTCCCAAACCTCTTTCCCTGGTAATGTAAGCTGAAACCTTTCTGGAAACCCTCTATTAACTCTCACCCCACCCCCTTATTTGGGTGTTCATTCATCCATTGCTCCATTAATTCGGCCCTGATCGGGGTTCTTGCTAGCTGAAAATGGCCTTTTCTACCTTCCCCCTGGGTGGAACCCTCTCCCACCTGTGTGCCCCCTCCCTCTCCATGTGCTATCTCTCTGTGCCCTCCTGTACCCCCTAGAAAGGAGCCATTTCCTTGCCCTCCCCGGGGTTACCTTCAACATAAGATCTGCATCTCACGGCTGGGTGGGCTCCCCCGCATTTCGAACAGGCGTGCTGGAATTTGCAACCTGGAAAGGAGCAGTATGCTATGTTGTATCCCCAACAGCACTTTTGCTACCATGGCCCTCCCTTCTGCCACTCGCTCTCCCCTCCAGCTGTTACTGTCATGGTTTCCCATCATAGGTCATTATGTCTGGAGTCCCATCTGCAGTCATCCTCATAGTTAGCCATTTGGGTCCTGAACTTCTCATCATACTGTAACCAGTTAGTACCTCCCATCATCTTGTATGCATTTCTTATGATCAGAGAGTACGCTAGTAAAGGAATGCCCAGTTCTGGCTTTTTCTCCTGAGCTATTGCTCTATAATAAGTGAAACCCAGGATCCAAGCCCCCCATGATTTCCCTTTAAATGTGGGCCCCTTCTGTTTTTCCCCTTTTTTGACCAGAACTACCGCGGCTGCTAACTCTTTCTTACTGAAGCTCTCCTTTCTTCATAGAGCTCTGCTGTTTTCTTATCTACCAATGCAAAATATAGATGAATTCTCCTCCAGATTTTTTTCTTTGTCGCTAGTGGCACATGGTCCCTATTTTTACCCCTCCCCTCTTTTCTGCTCTATCGTTTCCTTTTCCCCCTCGTCTCCTTGCTTTTTTCCCTTTTCCTTCTCTTCTAACTTTCCCAGTACCTTCTGCAACTTCTTAATACTGCCTCCCCATACCCAATAATATTTGCCCAACTATTCCTTCATGGTACTTTCCAGCGTCAACACTGTATCTGCATCTCCCTGGGGTTCTTTCGCCAGCGCACTCATTGCCTTAGGCCCCGGTTCTGCTCCTCCTTGTGGTCCGTTATTCGTGACCAGCTGGTCCCTGTCTGCCTCTGGCCTGCTAGCTTCGGGTGTAGGAATGTTGGGTACCAGTTCTGGGTGAAGTCTACTCTCCTCTCTTGGGCTGGGTTCCAGATCCAGCATTGGTCTCCCTTTACTGGGTGCAGGTATAGGGTCGGGTATTGCATGGGCTGTTGGTTCCTGCCCAGGCAAAGCTGTTCTTGGGTGTTTTTTGCACCGGTGCCCCTGCTCCCTTCCCTTTTCCTCCTGTCCCACTCTGTACCTTCTTCCTGACCCTGTCCTTCTGAGCTGGCACGTCCCTCTTTTCCATATTCTCCACAGCATCCAGGACCATGTGGATCCTGTCCATGAGGTCCATGATCATTTTTATAGCATCCCCTTTCATCAAACTGTTTCCATGGGTATTCATTCTGTCTTTTCCCTGCTTGCAACACAGAATATCTTTTGTTAGTTCACTCTCTGTACCTTCCCTTTGGTTTCTTTTTTTTTTTTTGCACTAAAAGGTTACTGCCCCAACCTATCCATTCTTTCTCTTTTTTTTTTTTATATATAGCGATGCGCAGGGTGACACCCCTTGCTGAAAGAAACCATAGTGGAAATGCACGTGGTAACAGTGTCAACTTGTTAAAGTGGTAAGGCCTTCGCCTGCCATCTTTTTTTCCCCCATTCCTCAATAGCCATGCACTTGCTAGCGTCATTAAACTTTTCAAAAAGGTCTTTTAATGCCCCCGACCCTGACAGCTGACCAAAAAGGAGCTCCTAATATTTCCATGCCTTGGCGCGGACCACTGACCCCCTTTTGTTACCCTCTCCAATTTCTTTGAGCCTCCTGCAGCCCTACCTGTTTTCCTCCCTCCGTCCGCCCGCGGGCACGCCTGTCTGCACTGCCCTCATTGCGTAGCACTAAAGTCATCAACACATGCGGGCGTAGCCCATTTTTGTCCTGGCCTCCCTCTTCCTAGTGTCCCCTAGGGCCCTGACAAGGGATGTAGTTCTTAAATGCCCTGCTGTTTGATGTAGCAGCTAGTCCATAGTCCAGTAACTCTTAAGGAATTTACCCGTGAAAATGTAAACCTATCGTTGTTCTTGTTCTAGAAATGAGTACTTCTTCCACAAAAGCTGGAAAATATTGAAAAAAGAACACCAGGATATGTTATGCAGAAACCTGGCCATTAACAACTGCCATGCTCCAGTTCAGGATACTGCTGGCTCAAGCCGCATTACTCCCACCAGAATAATTCCATTTTGTCATAATAAGACACATGAAAAAACAGGGGCTCTTCTCCTCCACACTGCCCTACCATGGCGTTCTCCACATGGCCAGCTCCTCCTTGTCATTTTCTTTGTCCATGCTTGGGCACCCCCACAGGCCTCCTCGCCCATTCCCGGCTCCTCTCTGGACAAAAAGAAAAAACAAAATGCTCCATGACCATGCTCCAAACCGCCCACCATACCCACTGCCACTCTTGTCCATGATGTTGTCCAACCCCCATTACCCCCCTAGCCCCCTTTTCCATTCGCTGCTCTTTCCAAAAGAGGCTCCAACAACCACGCGGCTCCTGGAGCCCCTATGTTCTTCTCGTCTGCAATCTGCTCCATCCATTCCCCAAGTGGCCTTTCCCTGAAGGCCCTGGGACTCCCTTTCTCCTCAACCCGCTTACCGATCCCTGGCCCGCTGCATGCACTGTTTCTCTTTTTTTTTTGTCCTGACACCCTACCTCCTTCTTCCGTCCATCGTAACTGCCTGCCCCTGCAAATCCCTTGATTTTTGCACCATCGGCCCTCCTATCGGCCGAATTCGCCTTTCTGCAGCTACTCTCCTTTTCCCAATACCCCCTCTCTTCTCTTGGCTTTCTCCACCTGACATTCAACAAATCCTCTGCCACTACCAGAATAATTATCCCTTTTATGATGAATCTATGTCTTACTGTGGCATCTTCAGGTATTTTTCTTTCCATAGAAAAGCCTTGCACCTCTTCCGACATCACTCTGTCTTCTTGCTAGCCTGCAACCTCTAGCTGCTGCCTATTAGGCCTACAAAATGTGTTCCACTACTGCTCCATTAACTTTTTTTTTGTACTCAATGATTAAAATTATCTACTTCTACAAATCAAATCATTCAAAACTGCATAGCTCTACAAATTAACACTGCCATCCTCCACAATTTACTCTACATCCCAGAGGAAGAAAACCATAAAACAACTTTACTAACCCAAATTTTACATCAAGTTTAAAACTTCCTATCACATGCATCCTGACCAAACCAAAAACTGATCCATCAATTAATCAATTAAAGCAGTAATTAGTTAAATAACAACTTAAAGCATTTCTTTTTTTTTCTTACCTTTTGAGGAAACTCACTGACTGATGTGCTAGGTTCTTGTCTTGAAATTTACTTACCCAAAGAAACCTAGCAGAAAGTGGCCAAGCCTCTCTGTGTTGCCCATCTTAACCCCTTTTGCTCTGCCCTTCCTTGCCTGCCTTTATTTTCCATTGGTCCTTATCTCCTGCCCCCAATACATTCTGGTGATGTCATGAGAGAGACCTCCCCTTTTATGACCTCATTCTCCCTTCCCCCAACCCCTGCCACTGTTGTATCCTAGTCTCTTCCCAGGGTCAGCTGGCCTGGAACAATGGGGGTTGCCCTTAATGGAAACCCATTTTGTGTTTTTTTTTTTCTCTTTGTCATAATAAAACTGACTTGTGAAGTCTCTAGAGGTTATAGAATACTGTCTTACCACAAAATTAAATAGAGGAACGCAACAGTGTGCCAACATTCCATATGGTTCTGCTCAGTAGTGACATCACTACTGCAGCAGAACAACATAATGATGTCACTAGTACAGCAGAACAAGCATATTCTAAACATGAAATTCCATGTATAACAGCATTCCACTATACACTATAAAACTAATATTCCATCGGTCCCCCATACATTCATAAAGGATTTTCCATCATATTCCTGCAGCTTAATAAGACACCCAGGGGCTGTGCATTACGATGTGAAAAGTAGCACAAACACTTTGTCATATAATCTTCAATCACATTATCATCATACCCTTTATCATAAGCTTATCTGTTTCTTTGACAGTAGTCTGTTCCTTTTTTAAAAAATATCACTGGGCATATATATATGGGATATGCGCGGGGTGCATGTGGGATAACCAGGTTATTTGTAGAGTAGCCTGTGACCTCGAGTCACCTCACGACTGTCGAAGCCATGACTGAGGTTTATGAAGGTCACATGCTACTGTACAAATAACTTGATTATCCCACAGGTACCCAACACATATTTTATTTATGCAACAGGATTTCTTTAGGTTCAGTTTTGTTATAGAGTCAATTCCTCTTGTGTGCCATTCGGTTGTGTGCACATTCCTCTTGTGTGCATAAAAATGCCGAGTCCCGATTCATTGCCTATACCTCTCCCTGTTAAACTGTTTGATTTTGTACACATAGGTTTTTGGATGTGTGCACACATTTCATGTTGAAATCTTGCAGTCAGAACCTACTTTAGCTTCACTTGAGAACTAATTGTCAGAGTAATTTATCACGTACTCACTCAGACTTGCATGCCCTTTAGTAAATCAGTGTAAGCAGGTGTTAAACATCAGCTTAATCACCTGCTTAATCCTGTTCTGTCCAAACTTCAATTAGATTTAGTCAGCAATCCATTCAGGAGCAGAAGTCACTATGGAGAAACTCACACAAACAGTGCTCACTCTGGAGCAGAAAGTGCAGCTTCTTGATAAGGAGCTCATCCCCGGGGTAACTAGAAAGGAGCTTGCGTCCGAGTTTTCAGTCAATGTCTCTTGTGTCGGTAGTATTGTAAAAAAGAGAAAAGCAATATTGGTGGAGTGGCGTGTTGGGGGTAACAAAAACAGAAAAAGAAAGAGAGAAGGAAAAGATGACCATGTCGAAGACACCCTATTGAGTTGGTTTACTGCCGCCCATGATCACAGAGTGCCACTGTCTGGTCAGATACTGCAGGAAAAAGCTAAAAGCCATGCCACAAACATGGGTAGTGAATTTGAGCCCTCTGCCAGATGGCTATCTTGCTGGAAGGAGTGCAATAACATCGGTTATAAATGAGTTCATGGTGAAAAGGTGGAGAATGATGCTGAAACATCGGAGAGGTGGCTAAGGGAGGTGCTACCAACAATCACTTCTGATTTTGCCCCACAGAACATTTTTAATGCTGATGAAACAGCACTGTTCTTTAGAGCAACACCATATGGAACACTCTCATTTAAAAAGGAGATGATTTATGGTCACAAAAAAGCAAAGGAGAGATTATCAGTCATGGTTTGTGCTAACAGTATGGGAACCAAAAAACTTCCATTACTGGTTATTGGCAAGCCCAAAAAGCCCCGGTGTTTTAAAGGTGTTAATGTAGAGGCATTACCAGTCCTCTACACTGTGAACTCTAATGCCTACATGACAACAGTGATTTTTCATGACTGGCTTAAGGATATTGATAAAAAGATGAGGAGTCAGTGAAGAAAAATTGTTGTCATTGTAGACAATTGTCCTGCTCACAAGCCCATCACACTCCATAACACACAGCTTGTCTTTCTGCACCTTAATTGCACTGCCCTTATTCAGCCTATGGACCAAGAGGTCATAAATTGTCTGAAACAGTATTACAGAAAAAAAAAAATGTCAATAAAATTCTGCTGGAGCTGGATTCACAAGATGCATTCGAGTTTAATGCTGTGGCCAAAACAATCAATATTCTTGATGCCATACACCTTTTACATGCAGCATGGGGTGATGTCACAGTGGAGACAATTCAGAACTGTTTTAGAAAAGCAGAGATTAGTGCACAGCCAGGCCGTCTTGACGATTGCATAACAGTAAAGTATGACATAAAAATGTGATTAAAAATTTGCAAACCTTAAATATACTATATGTTACATAGCTGCAGTTCAATTATTAATACCTGTGATCATTAGGTATGTCTTGTAAGATATTTCTGATGTTACTTATCATTGCATTTCATATAGTTCTATCTTAATAAATATCTGTTGCTTTGGAGATAACTTATGTCTTACGAGTTTGCACAATAAGAATAAATACATTTAAATCTATGTGTTATGCTGTTTTTGTAATGGATACTTTGCTGCCATGTATTCAGTCAGTATATGTTTCTAATCTAATTTGCAGATGATAGTTTGACATTACATGATCTACTAACAGGCTGTGGTCGACTAAAATATCAATCCCATGTACATCCTCCATCCATCCAGTATGAACCTGTTCTTTCTGCTTCTCACAAAAATTGTGAAGTCCACGGCATGTTGCAATCACATAGGTGGTGAAAGTATAGTCAACGTCACTTTTTTTCTGCAGAATCCTCCAACAAGCCTTTAATCACCCAAAAGCGATCTCCACTGCTATGCGAGTGGAACACATGTAAACATTGAATGACTCTTCCGCTGGAGTCACACTACGTGAATTAATGTATCCCTTATTAACCACTCCATCACTGGATATGCTGAGTTACCAATAATGTACATGTTAACTAGCATGTTGTTTATCAACCTTGGTTCCTCCACACAAACAGACAAAAAAAATATATAAATGCATGATACTTTTTTACTTATATGACTGGATTAACTTATATATTTTTTTTAAATGTTCTTTTCTTATGAATAACGGTGGCTCACTGTTGTCATCGTAACCATTACCAGTGTTAATGTCTTTGAGGAACTGCCATGCAATGTGCACATCCCATCTGAATCAAAGAACAGGACTTGCAGCCTCATCGTGTGGTGATCCATTTTTTAAAACTCCCCCACCCACAGAAATCTAACTAACTTAGCCATGGGTTTAGTTCCAGAACATCCCCATATACCATTATAGTCATTTAGCAACAATCTTCTTGGAGGAGAAAAATGTCACTCAGTCTCAAGTGTGTGCCAGTCAGACACTGAGAGGAAATCTTAAACCCTGCTGATGATGACAACTGTCTGCCGGCAGCATACTCATTGTCATCTCCTTCCACCCACTATCCCACCCACTCGTTGACCACCAATGGCAGTTTTAAAATGTAGCATGCTATATACTGTATGGCAATTGAAACTCATAATATGAATGAGTAATATTTGATAGCATGTAGTACTTTGGGTAAGTCAACAGCCTGTAAAAATATTTTTGAGTTTATCAATACTTTTACATCATGTGAGCTTCCTGGTGATCACAGTTTATGTTCCAAAAGCCAGAAATACAAAATTAACATAATATTATCACACTTATTTTAATTTGTTTGAGTCACCTCTGTTGTACTTCATATCATCATGGATAATAACACTCATCAGAAAGTTGAGAATGAGACTGTAGGCAGCAGAACTGAACAGAGTTTTGAATCCTTACATTCTAACTGTGGTAAACATTCTATCTCTTAAATGTTGGCAAGCCAGAATAAAAACTAGAATATTATACAGAAGAAATAATGTTTTGTGTATGGGTGATGGGGATGGGTAAAGGGAACTGGAGGGTTTAATATCTAAATAAAAATACATGAATTTTGCTGTACGTAATAATTAAATCTGAGATGGTCTGTCAGTGTAGGAATGTGCTGGGACTGTTTTAAAAAAGCCCCAAAAAACAAAACTATATAAATTATTAAATAACGATATGAAAAGGCTGGGGAGGTGGTCTAGGATCTGGCGGCTTGGCTTCTATGCCAAGAAATGCAAAGTTATGCATATTGGAGCTGAGAAATGGTTTAGAATGTGCTTAACAAGGATTTTGAGCAGGCTAATTTTTATAAATAACAAAGGGGAACCATATACTATATATATTATAAACCACTCCCCACCATCCACAAACATGATTAGCACATAATCCTTAGTAAACTAATAATAAAAAACATTATGTAGATACCAGTCCTTGTGATCAATGATGCCTGCAGCACATAGGATGGCCAACCTTTACGGTTAATAAAGCCTCTATATCCATCAATTGGAGCTTGGATTGGTATGTGAGTCCCATCTATGCAGCCAATCACTTGTGGTAAACCACTTTGTTTCTCAAATGCAGTGGCAATTTATATTGCTTCAGATGTTGAGAGATACTTTATCAAATCACGTAACACTTCCTTGAAGAAAGACATACAGAACATATGCACAAACTTGTGGACTGTTGCTTTGTGGACGCCAAACTGGTTTGCCACTACTCTGTACTCACAGCAGCTTCCTAGTTTGCACAGAACTATAGCAACACACATAGGCAATTGTACAGGCCTGCATACATGTGTCATGGCTGGTTGCATATAAGGTGCCATTATCTGGACCAGTGTCATGAACGATGCACATGACATGCGAAAATTCTCTCGCCAGTCTGCATCACTGAATTCACTGATCACTATCCTCTGCACCAATCCTGACTATGTATTTTCATCTACACAGAACTTTCAGGCAGGCTACATGCCAATGCAGCACATATCATGCTGCTACTCAGCATATGGCAATTATATTGTGTCTCTTGAATTTCAGCATCATCTCTGTGATGCAATCTCATCAGTAGCATGAATTGACGTTCCATACAACTTCTGAATGACATCATAAGAAATAGCATATTTGCCATCAGGCTTGTTAAGAACTGCAAATCAAAGGGCATGGTAATGGAGTATGCTTTTACAATGGCAGCAGTGGCTTTAGGAAGGCAGATAAAGAAATCAATGTGTATGTTCCTGATATTATGGTGAAGAAAAATTATTGATCAATACCTGAAAAATATAAAAAAAAATATTACACTATTGCTAAGTTAAATTCAATCCATATGATTTTGATTGATTAATACTAACAGTGTTACTTATTAAGCAAAAAGGCCATACAGGGTGTGTGTCATCTGTGAATAATGTCACACATAGGTTAGATTGAAGCACGAGGCCACAGGCTGGCTGCTTCCGCCACCCCAGGTGTGACATTTTTCAGGGACGATGCACACCCTGGAGTGCCTTATTGTGATTATAATATAGCTATAAAAAATCCGACAAGACTTTAATGATTAAGCAATAATCATAAGAACCAAATCAGAAGTTATAACTTTATTATAACTAATTTAAACATAAAATAGAGATAAAATAGTCCCTTCAAGACCTTTACTGCATCCCTCCATATTGCTTACACTGACTTTTTTTTATGTATCCAATGCTGTTCCTTTGTGATTAGCAATATTTTTTTAATACTTCTGCTTTTATCTCATTTTTCACTTTGCAGAACTGAAACCATTAATATTGACAGTCTCATTTAGTGTCCCTATAGAGATCACTCATGCTGCGGCAGGAGTGAAGACTGTCCTAAAAAACAGAAAAATACATTTAATCAATAAGGCATGACAGGTTATGCATTGTGATTGGATAGTGGCACACCTCAGGTGTGTCATGAGGCATAAGGCATTGCCAAGTGCCTTCACTGCATCCATCCAAGAAGTGCTGTTACCCCACCACAATCAACAGCCTGGAGTGTCTTACTGTGATTATAAAATGGGTCCAAGTTTTCAATGTTACAAAAAAAATTCTAAAATGTTGCTAAATAATGTAAAATAGTCCTTCCACATGTGGTTTTCAACTGAGAATCATCTGTCTTTCTTCACGCTCAATAAATTGACTAATTGTTTACCATGGAATAGAAGAATTCAATGCTCTGCATTACTCCAACAGAAGAATGCTCCCCCAACCCTGATCTGCGCTGATAATCAAGTTGTGAGGTACAACTTCAGAAGGGACAGATGTCCATGTTGGTGGACTCTGGAGGTTCAGAAGGCAGTGAAGGGAAAGAAGGCTGCCTATAAATGCTACAAATGGTGATGGAGTGAGAGGGATCAGGGAGAGTATGAAATGATGCCCAGGACAGTTACCAGGGTGTTGAGATTGGCAAAGGTGAGGACAGAGCTGAACTTGGTTAGAAAGATCAAGTGATGGAACAAAAGGTTCTTTAAATATGTTGAAGAAAGAGGAAAGTGAGGGGGCAGATTAGCAGGATTAGAACAGGGGAGGGATGGGCTGAGGATGCGGGAGAGCAGATCAAGATAATAAACAAGTACTTTGTCTCAGTTTTTACCAGGGAGGAGGGGGGCACACCACATGTGGGGAAGAGGTGGTGGACCTGTGGAAGTGGCAGGACCCTTGGAGACTGGAATTTCTGTTGAGAAAGGGGGGAGGTTAGGGGGTGGGCTGGCACAATCAGGAGGGTGATGGTCAGAACAGTAGGGGAAGGAGGTGGACAGGGAGGTTGAAGCCCCAATTGACAGACTGAGAGATACCCTCAGATCCATAAGAATGGAAAAGGAAAGCCATGGGGAATTATTGGAGGAAATGGGTTGTCTAGATGATAAGTCGCATGACTTTGTCCCGAGCAGATTGTGCCAGACAAATGGTGTGCAGTTATATGATTGAGTGACGAGTATCCTGGACCATGGCAGACTGGTGAATGTCCTCTTTATAGACTTCAGCAAGGCATTTGATTTCGAATATCACTGTAGCCTGCTGGCAAAGCTGGAAGCAATGGAGTTGGGGAAGCAGATAATCAGATATACTGTAGAAAATTGTCTGTCGGAGCATACTTAGAGGGTGGTGTTGTTGGGTTTATCACATCTCTTAGGTGGGTCAGCAGTTGGGGATTCATCTTGGGGCCACTCCTGATTAACGCTGATGTCTCGGACATAAGAGAAGGTATCAGGAGCGAAATGAGCCTCTTTGCGGATGACTCAAGGCTGGGAGTGGTGGTGGATGGGCAGGAGGGAAGAGCAGTCCTACAGGAGGATCTTGAGGCCTTGGAGATGTGGTCATGTAAGTGGAAACTGAAATTAAATGCAGGGAAATGCAGGGTTCTTTGTCTGGGGTCCAGAAACCAAGGCCAAACATTACTCCCCGCTCCTCTTTTTCCTCCTTAAGGTACTGGTCCGTCCTTCTCCCTGGTGAAGACAGAACAGAATTATTCATTTAATATATATATTTTTCTCTTAAATGGGAAAACAGTATACCAGCTAGCACCTTTTAAATTTGCTGCCATAATTTGCAAGCAGTTCCAACCGACAAAGATGCTTATTAACTCATTACTTGTGTAAATGATTTATTACATTGCTGCTCAGTTCCTTGTCTCCCCCTACCTTCTGTTATTCTGTTCCATAAAATGGGCAAAGAAATCCCTGTGTCTTGATTGGCTGACATTTTGTTATAGCTATTGCAGGAAGAGAGTGCCACCAGTGGCTAAAGAAAGTCCCTGCCAACCAGGGCAACTCACAGAATTCATAAGCCACCTATTTCCTAGATTCCATTACAAACATGGCTGCAGCCTTGCCCTTTATTCATATATAAAAAAACTTTGACTAGGCCCTGAAAAGAAAAGTCATTTGAATTAAATAAAGTGAATAATTTAATGTTGTTTACACTCATGAGCTCCCTTACACACATGCACAAATTTAAAAAATCAAGTAATATTCAGAGTTTCCATTGCTAGTGTTTCTTTGATGACCATGACAAATCCTCCTCCTATCCCTACCACTTTATCAGAAAATTCCCTGCTCCTTACCTGGTAACATAAAACTGAAGTTCTGGCTCCACTTCAGGCCTGTATGTATATGTCTTTGTATGTATGCCAGTTGAGCTCTGAAGAATGTTGAAGTCATGTATTCTATGTTACCATTCTGTATGTGTACAGTATATGTGTGTGTGTGTGTGTGTGTGTGTGTGTGTGTGTGTGGAGGGGGCAAATGTTACTGCTGGAATAATGCAGAACTTTGAATTCTTCTATTCCATGGTAAACAATCACACAATGTATTGAGTGTGAAGAAGAAAGACAGATGACTGACAGGTGAAAAACATCTGTGGAAGGACTTTTTTACATTACTTAGCAACATTTTAGTATATTTTATTGTGACTTTGAAAACTTTTAAAATGTTCTTTTTTTCAAAGTTGCTTATGGGCCCATTTTTTATATAAGCAAATAGACATGGTTGGGTATTGGTAGTACTGAGATACCCCCACACGCAGAGGCTGAAGGCACTCAACCTGCAGTCTCATGCCTTACTATGCCTCTGAGTGTGAGGGTATCTCAATACTACCAACACCCAGCCATGTCTTATTGCTTACTCACTGGATGCTTGTGAAAACATACAGTATTGCTCACATTCCTTTCCAGTACATAAATAAATAAAAATAAACAATGTAATTATCACTTCATGCTCTCAGTGGCAAGGCAGGAGCAATTATGCCATCACCACCCCCCCAACCACCCCCCAAGAGACAGTTAAGTGCAGCCTTGGGACCGGCTCTGTAGAGTGGACTGTCTGGATATAGGCAGGACATCAGAAAGTCCAGCCCTCCATGTTTCTCCTCTTGTTCTCCCCAGGGCACATTCACTCAGCATGACGTGTATGACCCACATCTACAGAGATGCCACTGGTGCTCTGTGTGTGGGATCCATTCCTGCTGTGTACCTTGCATTCACCACCACCAAGACACCTCCAGACAGCAGACAGCAGACAGCAATGAGGCATGGCAAACCCACTAACTGAGTGAGGAAAGCAGTCCAACAGATGCTCAGTCATCACTCACACAAGCAGCCCCTGAGTGAGCTGCTCCAGTTTCTGTACCTGTGTCACCTGCTGATTATAGAGGAATGTGCTTTACAGCACATCGGCCCTCAGCACCACTGGATGAACTTTAAAAACTGGTTCAGTTCTGGTTTTGCCAAAGCAGTAAGAAAAAAGACATTGGCCTATAAGAAATTCAGGAAGACCAAGGGAGAGGTGGATAGGGAAAATTATCTAAGGTTGGCTATTGAGGCCAGTAAGGAAGTCTGGCAAGCAAAAGGCACAGAAGGAGCTGCAGATAGCTGAATGAATTAAGAAGGCTTTCCTTCACTATGTGAATGAGAAAAGGGACATGAAAGAATAGATAGTTCATCTTGAAAAAGGTGTGGATTGGGTGGAGAACAATGGGGGAAATGCAGATGTACTAAATGAATACTTCTGTTCTGTCTTCGCCAGGGAGAAGGATGGACCGCTGCCTTCAAGAGGGAAAAGAGGAGAAGGGGAGCACATATGTAGTGATAGAGGAGGATCGAGTGAGGGAGGGATGGTTTGCTGACATTGAAAGTGAACGAATCACCAGGCCCAGACAGAATAAATCCAAGGGTGCTACGGTAAGTGACTGAGGAGATGGCAGGGCCACTGATAGCCCTATTTAATATTTTGCTAGAGTCAGTCACTGTACTGTAGGACTGGATAACAGCACATTTATTGCGCCTCCACAAAAGCAGTCCCAATCACAATCCAGGGAATTACAGACCAGTCAGTCTGACCTCCATTGTGGGCAAGCTCATGGAGACTATACTTAAAAGATACGACAGGAGTTAGTCTGTTAATCATTACCCAGGGGTGTAATGTGATGTGAGGTGCAGCTGAGTGGCATATTGCCCCTAGATGATCATTAACTGACTATTAATGTAACTCTTGGGATTGCCTTAATTCTATTTTTTATTTATTTATTTATTAAACTCTAGGATTACAAATACCTTTGAACAAGAACTGCTCATTTACAAAGGTTCCACTTCAAAAGATGGAAGGTTAACATACAAATGAAGGCAAACATTAATACAGAGTCTCAAAAACAAAATACCATTTTTCAAGTAGAGAGACAGTAAAAGGATAGTAAGGCCAGATGAGCAACCAGTAGGGGTTGGGAGGGTGGGTGGGGGTCAGGAAGGAGTGGGCAGGCTGAAGGGCCATTGTCTGGGGATGGTTGGTATGAGAAGTGCAAGGTACAGGGGACAGAAGTCTGAAGTGCTAAAAGATGGGAGGGTGTGGGTGAGGTAGGGGAGAAATGGGTGGAGGGGTAAGGTGACAGGCAGAAAAGTGGAGGATAAAGATAATTAGCCAGAGGGAGTTTAGGACCACACAATGCCAGATGTGAGTGTAGAAGTTGACCAATTAGGAGAAGCAGTCATATTGGCTGGTAGTAGAGAGGTAAAGTCATAGGTGCCTTTCAAATGGGCCAAGCGTAGTAGCTGAAAGGGATTCCTTGTTGAGTGAATTAAACCACTGGGAGGCCCTGTGGGTGAATGACCTCTTGCCAATAGTGGTCCAGCATCTGGGGACCTGGAAGGTTTGACTTAACGTACTTCGGGTGTGTTGGGTGCTGCAGTGGGCAGTCAGAAGCTTTTCAACCCCAGGTGGCATGAGCCAATGGAGAACCTTTTTGGTTAAGAGGCAGGCCTGGTATTTGATCCTACTGATGAGAGGGAGCCACCCAGATTGGGTGTTCAAGTCACAAGTATGTGTTAGGTGGGCAGCGCCCTAAAGAAGTCTGCATGCTTTGTTGAATACCTCATATCCTGTGGAGGGCTGTAGGAGAAGTGGAGCCGTAGATAATGAGCCCATAGTCTATGATGGAGGTGGCGGAACTATAGATAGCCAGTCTAAGGGCCTCTGAGGTCATACAGTGTTTGTGCCTGTGGAGCAGGCCAATCTATATGTTAGCGGCCTTTTCAACATTGTCAATGTGCTGAGTGTAGGAGAGGGAGCAGTCCAGAGTAACACTGAGGTATCTGAACTGAGGAACCTGCTCCAGTGTAACCCCAGAATGGTTAGTGATGATGAAGGGTAGAGAGTTATGTTTGCTCCTTGCATTGCAGAAAGATATAACTTTTGTCTTGCTGTAGTTCATGTCAAGTTTGTGTGAGCTGAACCATTCCCCAACGCGTTTAAAGTCACGCTGTAGCTGTCCTTCTAGATGCTTGGTGTCACGATGGCTAGAAAACAAGATTGTGTCATCCACATAGAAAAGTATTTTCTGATGGCATATGCTAGGGAGGCCATTCAAGAAGAGACTAAAGAGTAGGGGCAAAGAATTGACTCCTGAGATACTCCTGAGAGGACCAGTTACTTATCAGAGATGACATCAGCAATCTTAACTTGCTGGATGCTTCTCTCGAGGCAGCTTGTTATCCAGAGCAGGGCATCCTTGAAGAGCACAATAGTTGACAGTTGCCTGAAGAGGAGTGGATGATTCATGGTAACAAATGCCTTCGTAAGGTCAATGAATATTGCACCCAAACAGTTTCCTTGGTCAAGGGTGGTGTGGATGAATCCCATAAACTCCAGTAGTGCAGTGGTAGTGCTGTGCCCTTTTCTAAATCCATGTTGTTCAGGATACTGGATATCATATTTTACCAGATACTCGGTTAGCTGGTCCGATATGATTCATTCCAGGACTTTAGATAAAGGGGGGTGGGGGATGGAGATGGGTCTGTAGTTGGTATGCAGTGACTTATCACCGCTTTTGTGTACAGGTGTAATGGTTGCCTGTTTCCAGAGAGATGGGAATTGGGCCAACCTTAGAGAGAGAGTTTGAAGATCTTTGTCAGAGGTTCGAGGATTTCATTTAGCACAAGTGCAATAAGCTTCAGGTCGAGGGAGTCACCGCTGTACCCTGAATTGTGGATTGCTTTGCAAATAGATGTATGGGCTAAGTGCATTGGGATCACTTTGAAGCAGAATTTCAGGAGTGAGCAATTGTTGCCAGCAGTGTCATGGTGAGTGCTGGTGGAAGGGGCATCAAAAAAGTCCAGTGGTAGTACACTGCCCAAGATTGAAAACGCATTGTTAAAGGTGTTGGTGATAGTACCGAGGTCAAGCGTAGGAGTTCTGTTGATGTTCAACATGGTGGGTGGAGATTTAGGGTCTTTCCCTGTGAGGTCTTTCATGTTACTCCAGAATTTTTTCCCCATCCTCCCATGTGTTGGAAACTGCCTCCCTGAAATATTTGCTTTTCACATTCCGTATGGCATGTGTACATTCATTTTGAGCTGTTTTATATTTAATTATATCCCCAGGCATAGATGTGGATACAAGCACAGAGCCTAAGGTGGTCCTTATGTTTGAGATGTGTTATGAGCTCGTGGGTTATCCATGGTTGGACCTTTCTTTGACCTTAAACTTTCACAGATGCATATATGTCGTAGCCACAGTAAAATGGTTGAGCATATCCAGGGCTTATGAGGCTGTTGAATTCCTAACAGCCACTCAGATTGCAGCATTCGATACTCTTGTTATATATAGAAAAGCTTTGGTGGAATCTCTAGTGGAGCATGGTCTCTAAGATGAGAGGCAGCATGGTTTCACTGGGGGAGGGTGATTCTGCCAAACAAATCAGATTGACTACTTTGAAACTAATGTGCTAGACAGGGGCCAAGCGGTAGATATCGTCTATCTTGATTTCAGCAAGGCATTTGACTCTGTGTCCCACAAAAAGGTTGATAAGTAAGTTGGTGGATCTCAGGTTGGGGATAACATGGCCAGATGGGTGAACAACTGGATCAGGGACAGAACCCAGAGTGTGTTTTGGTTGAGAGTTATCTGGCAACAGAGAGGTAACTAGTGGTGTCCACAAGGACTCCAAGTGGGGATCACTGTTTTCAATGTCTTCATCAATGACATTGGGGTGACATTAAAGGCAAAATATGTCTATTCATATATGACACTAAGCTCTATGGGAGAGTAGACAAAGCTGAAGGGATACAGGACATAAAGTAAGATCTGTAAAAGCTAAGGAGATGTTCCAGGATCTAACAGCTTGGCTTCTATGGACTTAGGAGAGAGATGATGGAGTGACCAAAGGACATCTGTACTCTGCCAGGGTAGGGGATTGTATGGCCCCTGCTTGACCGCCACCTGGTGGAATCCAGAGGTATATGTGAGTGGTCACATTTAGGGCGTAAAACCCCACCTCTAGAGCACTGGGTGCATCTCCATGGAGACTGAGCATGTAAAACATGCTCATTACACACTCGTGTTTGGCCAGGACAGAACAAGAGGAAAGTGGAGGATGCACTCCATGAAGTCCTGTCTGTCCCTTCACAGGCACGCTCTGACACTCTGGTTCTATAGCACTTTAGGATGAGTTACCAGGGTGGGGAGGCTGGTGTTTGAAACAGCCCCCAACATCTAAGGTGGTCAGAGATGAATGTGGTAGTTATGAACAGGGCTGATGCACCTGTCCTACTAAAAGAGTGGGTAAACAGTGATACAAAATATTAATGCCAGGCTGGTTGTAAAATAAAATACATTCTTGGCTTAACTGGGTGTTTTGTCTTTGGGATTTCCAGTAACTACGACACATTTTTTTGAAAACAAAAAGGTACAGATTTACCACTACCTTCGAATCAAAGGTGTGCAAACAAGTATGAGCTGTAAGAGACAAAAGTAATGTAAAACACAAGGCACAAATGAGCAAGCTGTGTGCAGTCAATATCAATTACTTTACTAAATAAAGTGCAGCTCAAAATATGAAAGGACTTACAAGTTGCATTGTGGGTCTTGAGGGCAAACATGGCTGGCCAATCCACCCCAGTGTTTTGCTCCCTACCCTGAAACTTCCAATCACAATTTTGTCTTCCAGGAACTTTGCCTTTGTATGGCTTAACTCTACTGCTGTGTTTATCGTGAACCATACTGTCCGATGGTCACTAGTTCCCAGATGGCTACCCACTTCTACATCTGTGATCCTCTCCATCTCCATTTGAGAGTACTAGGTCTAAGATTGCTCCTCCCAGTGGGTTCCAGTACTAGTTGTCTAAGGCATGCCCCTGCATGGCATCTAGAATGACCCACTGTTTGATGTGGCTGCAGCAGATGCACTCCAGTTAACATCTAGCATATTCAGATCTCCCATCAGCAATATTTCCCCTTTTCTGCCATTCTAAGGATACCTTCTATAATTTCCTTGTCCATTTCCTCCACCTTAGATGGGGGTCTATATACAACCCTGTGCAGATTGTGGTGCCATTGCCTGTCTCCAAGTTGACCCACAGTAACATAGAAACATAGACTTTGATGGCAGATAAGGACCACTTGGCCCACCTAGTCTGCTCATTTCCCTATCTACTGGATAAGCTGCAGATTTTAGTTAACCAACAGCCTACTTCCTGCCACCCCCACTATAATTGCCTTATGTCTGTCCCATGCATGTTTGAATTCCTCCACTGTTTTATACCCCACAGCCTCTCCAGGAAGGGTGGTTCCTGCGTCCCACCACTCTCTCCATGGAAAAAATTCTCACATTACCCCTGAACCATCCCCTCTATCTTTAAATTGTGCCCCTTGTTCTTACACATCTTTTTCTGAAAGATGCTACCCTCCTGGACTTTGTTGATTCCCTTGAGGTACTTGAACATTTCTATCATGTCCCCCTGTCCCTCCTTTCATCAAGGGTATACATATTAAGCTCTCAGTCTCTCTTCATATGGTTTCTGATGCAGACCCTGCACCATTTATTTGCCCTCCTCTGGACTGCTTCCATTCTGTCTATGTCCTTGTGTAGATGAGGTCTCCAAACTGCACACAGTACTCCAGATGGGGTCTCACCAACTGGCTGTACAGAGGGATAACCACTTCCCTTTTTCTACTTGTGATGCCCTTCCCTATGCATCCCAATACCCCCTGGCTCTCCTTACTGACTTCTCACATTGCTTACCCAACTTTAGATCATCTGATATGAGTACCCCCAGGTCCCTTTCCATTTTTGTTGTTGTTAGTACATCTCCTGCTATTGTGTACTCTTCTTCTGGGTTTTTGTTTTCCAGGTGCATTACTTTGCACTTCTTTGCGTTGAATCTAAGTTGCCATATGTCTGACCTTTCCTCCAACCTTGCCAAGTCCCTTCTCATCCTTTCTACCCCCCCTTGTGTATCAACTCTGTTGCAGATCTTTGTGTCATCTGCAAAGAGGCATATCTTTCCCTCCAGACCCTCTGTAATGTCACCTATAAAGGTGTTAAAGAGGACTGGACCTAGTACTAAGCCCTAAGGTACTCCACTAGTGACCCCCCTTTCTTCAGAATGTGTTCCATTCACTATTACCTTCTGTGTCCTGTTGTATAGCCAGTTTGCTACCCAGGCTACCACCCTGGGACCCACTCCCAGGCTGGCTAACGAGAGGTCTGTGGGATCCATCTTCATAGATCTCAGTAAAGCATTCGGCACTGTGAACCACAGCATTTTACTACACAACCTTCTGGCCCTAGGACTGTCTCTTGACACTGTCACCTGATTCGGTAGCTACTTGTCTCACAGGACGTAGTGCATGAGAATAAGGGGGTAGCATCTGAACCTAGGGATGTGACTTTGGGGGTTATCCAGGAGTCTGCTTCCTCTCCTCCCTGTTTACCTTTTTGTTTCTTTGATTTCTTCCCTTATGTAGAGAGCTATTCTGCCTCCTCTTTTACCCTCCCTGTCCCTCCTGTAGTTAGTGTACCCTGGTTTGTTTACATCTCAGTCATAGTTCTGTGTGTACCATGTTTCTGTGACTGCCATAATATCCAGATATTCCTCTTCCATCAAGACCACTAATTCAGGAAGCTTGTTACCCAGACTATGGGCATTGGTACTCATTACTCTCCATTTTTTGATGACTTTTCCTCTTGTAGACCCATCCCTGCCATTATTGACTTTGCTTTCTCCATTTACCCCAGTCCTGCTCCCTACTGACCTTTCTACCATGGTCTTACCTCATTTAGTACCCTGTTTTGAGGAGGATGCTGGGAATTCACTGCTGCTTATCAGTGTCAAGAATTCCTTGGCTAGTTTAAAAGCTTGCCAATGAAGCATTTAAACTGATCATTGAGGAGATTGGTTCCTTTCCCGGACAGATGACAGGAGAAGTATATTGTGTAAAAACCAGGACACGAGCTTATTGAAGCTATCCTGTAAAGCAGCTGTTATTTAGTAGGATGATTATCTGGTGCAGAGATTACCACACCATCCACATACAGCAGCATTTGTGCTGGGCAAGTGAGGTAGTGTGTTGATAAGTAAGCTGAAAAGCAGGGGTTCCATGATTGACTCCTGAGGAACCCCCAAAGTCACATCCCTAGGTTCAGATGCTACCCCCCCTTATTCTCATGCACTGCATCCTGTGAGACAAGTAGCTGCCAAATCAGGTGACAGTGTCAAGAGACAGTCCCAGGGCCAGAAGGTTGTCTAGTAAAATGCTGTGGTTCACTGTACCGAATGCTTTAATGAGATCTATGAAGATGGATCCCACAGACCTCTTGGAGTCCAAAGCATTGTAAAGGTGAGAGGTAAAGTCAATTAGTGCAGTAATGGTGCTGTGGGTTTGCCTGAATCCATGCTGCTATGGGCAGAGAAGATTATATTTGGTTAGGTACTTGGTAAGTTGGTTTGCTACAATTCATTCTAGGGCCTTTGATAGTGGGGGCAGTATAGACATTGGTCAGTAATTTCCTAGATTAGTTTTGTCCCCATTTTTAAAAGCAGGAGTAACCAGGGCATTCTTCCACTTATCTGGGAACATTCCATTTCTTAGTGAAATATTAAATGTTTTTGTGAGGGGGCAAGCTATTTCATTCAGGGAGAGGGCAACTAGCTTCATATTGATCTTATCGCTGCCCATCCTGGTTTTGCCTTGGACCCTACGGACCTATTTTACTGTTTGTGACCTAGTGATTTGCCTAAAGTAAAAAGGTGGATGTCCAGAATTATAGGAGTGGGGGTGATTGGTGTTATTAGATCTGCTAGTAGGCATGGTTTTTAGGTACTTTGATGGCAGTACCAAACTTGGGTCCATGAATGCATTATTAAATGCATTTGCCAGGTCCTTAGGTTGTTGTAAGGGGTCTGATGAAGTCACAATGAGGTCAAGTGGTGCCCTGCAATCCGACCTGTTAGTGACTTAACATTATTCCAAAATTCCCTCCTGTTTCCACAGATTTTTTCCATCATCTCTTTATAGTAGGATGCCTTTCTTTCCCTCACCAGTCTGATACATTTATTCCTGGCTGCTTTGTATGCAGTATAGTCAGACCGCTTTCCCCTCTCCCTGGCCTTGTCCCAGAGGTTGTCTCGCAGTTTAATTTGTTCAATAAGGGAGCCAGTAAGCCAAGGGTTAAATGAGCCGTTAACTTTAGAGGATTTTATCTGGGCAAATACGTTGCAGGCTTGATTGTAGGTATCACAGAAGTAGTCCAGCACCTGGTTAGCATCAGTCATGTCATCAAGTGGAGTCCAGTCACAATTATTTTTTCTTGAGAGCATCAGTGACTCTTTTGGACCCTTATTTGTCCAGAGGCATACTACTGGGGAGTGGTCACATAGGGTATCAGGAAGGACAGAGATGTTTGTAATATGTTTAGGGCAACTGGAGAGGAGCCAGTCAATGAGTGTGGCGGTACCTGTACAGTAGTTCTTTCTGGTCACTTGTATGACCATTTGTGAGAGGTACAGACTGCTAATTCTATCTCTAGTGGTCACGATATCCTGGGCTAGTCAGTTGGTGTTGAAATCACCAAATATTAACTGTTCCTAGTTTGACTTTTCCTGGCTAACGTGGTCAAAGAATTGTTCTAACCCTATTCCTTGTTTTTACGGGGATAAATAGACTGTTGATAGCATCAGAGTTTTGCAATTGCGTCCTATGGTGAGTTTAAGGTATAACATTTCTGCTTCCTTGGTGTTGAGATTGTGTGGCATCACCTCACCTTTGATGTTATTGCTCAGGTACAACAGGCACCCACCACCACGTTTTAACAATCTATCCTGTTTGGATCTCCCTTTGGACCCACCTGAAGCTCTCCTCTGCATGTGGCTGTCCTAAACCACCATAATTAATCTAGGCCCCTGTACTGGACTATTATGTACCCGCAGTTATGGTGGCCCCTGCATAGGCCCCGAGGGTGGATCTCACTCGCTTAGGATTCTGCCTTGTAGTATAATATAGCTACACTCTGCTCTCAGTAAAGTTCTGTCTGATGCACTCTTTTTGGTGGTTCTGTTGCTGTATAGAATTGTATTCATCCTACACCACCGGGCTGTGAAATTTTTTGTCTGATGCACTGTTCTTATCTTTATCTTATTCTAAGTATGTTTTTTACTACTAAACTGTGTTAATTCTTGACTGCTTGTTCAATGTCACCCGACTACTCTGCTTGATCCTGTGGATGTATGATTGTACCTTGTTGTTCACTGTATGGATTTGCCCTTCATTGTACTCTCCCAGGTCGTACCTGAAAATAGGCAATTGTTTTGTCTAGCATGCTTACCTGGTCAACAAAAGCTAATAAATAAATGGTATAGCCATCTAGGAAAACAGCGGCATCTGGTATTTTGTGAGAAAACCAGGTTTCAGTAAACAAGATTATAGCTGGCCTAATAATAGCTATCCAGGCCTGGAACTGTGAGAGTTTAGGTAGTAGACTGCATGTGTTAACTGATGCTTTTTTGAGGTTGCCTCGGTCTTTTGGGCTCACAGAACCTAATGGACCTGGGTTGGGGTGCGCATTCACTGACAGGAGTAAGAGCATGAGGATTATTCTTTTTAGGTAGTGTTTCCAGTAGCCTCTTAATCTGTAGAGATGCCTATGATTACATAGGCTAAGATTTTTTGCATTTTTTTGTTGAGGGTGAGTACAGATCAGAGCAGTTATTATTGCAGGTGGGGGGGTACCCTTTCGAGTGTGGTGGTTGGCTGATTGGGGGAGGTCAAGCAAGGGTATCTTCACCCATCATACCAGATGCTTGTAAGGGTGAGTAAAGGGATGGTGGCAGGATAGCTATAGAGAATTCAGAAATGCCTCCTTTCTGGTACATCATCAAGAGTAGTTATGGAAATGTATACATATGTATGCATATGTACTGTTCCACATTAAAGTTGTATAGCTGTTTGAAAATAGATTAAGAAATGACATGAACTTTATTAACTATGTCTCATTTTTGGTTATGCTGCAGTCTTTTATGATTATAACATTTTTAAGTATACACATCAACATTGATTACTTCTAAACATTTCACATTTTACTCTCATTACCCATAACCTGCTGCAAAAGCATGAAAAGATTAAAAAAAGAGAGTTAGAAATGCTAATAAAGTTTCTATTTTAAAATGTCTCATTCTACAGGGCATTGATTAATTGCTATGTGTATGTCCTTTTGCTTTACTCTGGTTACTTTTTGTTTTGTGAAGGGGGTTGTATTTATTAAAGATGATAGCAGGTTATCCTTTCAATCAGATTTGTTTATCTGTGCAATTTAGCCTTTCTTACAGTCTTGCTGACATCATTCAGCTTTGTTTTACTTATCATTAAACACACACCTTGTGTTCACTGGCACGGTTGTCATTAATAATTATTCTGAAATTATATTTTTCTTATAGTTTTCTTACATGTCCACAGCTTGCTTCCAAGGGCTACCTTGCATGATCCCCACTCTGAAACTGTTCTCCAGTTACAGTCATGCATTAGATCAAGGGCTCTTAGGCCCATCTCGGCAAATCCCTACTAAACGAAAATAAGACACCTCCCAGTTTTCCCCATGGAATAGCCAGATAGTGTTAGACTATATAAAGGGACACTGTCAACCTTTTTTCATCATATTATTTCTATTTGAAAATTTACATTTTATGATTTATATTCTGTAAAATTCAGTGATGTTGCTGGTTGTTGTATCTGCTTTCATTCTTAGTAGAATTGAAAGGCATGATAATGGTGTAATTATGCTTAACCTTGTTGTGCTTCAAATTCTTGATCTACTCTTATTGCATCCCTTTTGGACATTAGGAACACTCCAAAACAGCGTAGCCCCTTATGATACAATAATCTCCTCTCCTCCAACGCATTTTATTTATTTAGTTTTTGTTGACCGGGTAAGTGCACTAGACAAATCCTGCCTATTTTCAGGCACGACCCAGGGAGGGATACAGATGAATGCCAACTGACCTTGAATCAGATTAAGCTGTTGGTGGTAGATTTTTAGTGAATGAGGGAAATTTGGCCAGGACACTGGGGAATTCCCTCTTTTCCAGTAGGGGGAGCTGCTGCTATGGAGGAGGATGTGTTGAAGGATCATTTAGATGGTGTACCTGAGGTAAGCAGGTCTCCCACCTTCAGGTCCAGCTTAGGAGACCAAAACGCCAAATGTTTTTTTTGAAATGGAAATTATGGAGGATAATAGTGCTTTGGCTTTAGAAAGTACGCCCCATGGATTGTTTGCATCGAATGATACCTGGCTTGAGAATATCTTTAAACAAAATAAGGCCTCACGGTGTTTGGATAAAGGAGTTGTGGTCAGTGTTACCGGGAACACTGGACAGTAATGTATCTGATTCACAGAATGCTATGTTGGATTCTGGTGAGTGCTGCAGAACAGCTAATTCAAGACGAACTAATGACAGCGGAGCTCAACAAAAGAACAGCTGAGAGGTGGGTGAGTCAGAACGCTGACATACCTGCATCAAAGGAATCAAGCAGTAATGAGTCACACCCTTCAACAGAGAAACTGACAATGGGAGTAAGGCCTATCAAGACACAGACAACTAAAGTTTTACAGCCTGAGAGCAGTGAGGTACGAAATATTTCTTCTGTATTGACTAAACAGACTACGGGGGATGTGCAGATTCAGTCTTTGGGGTTACGGAAAGGCAGAGAGATGGATAGGTTTGAAAATTCAACACGTGAACCTACACTAACTTCCCTAGAGTGTTCTTTGATGAACGCAGGCTGGAAATGAGGAGAAGCAGGCATCTGGGTCCCTGACCCAGAGCACAGTCCAATTCCTGGCAAATCTACAATTTCAGTGACTACAAAAACTGGTAATGCAATCCATTCTCCAGTACAGACAGAATCAGGAGGGAAGGGGAACAATATGTCTGAAATGAAAAGCCAGGACGAACATACATTACCTCAGGGTATGGTGTCTTCTGTATCGGAGTCAGAAGATTCAACAGCTAATCCTGCAGAATGGGGGGACATTGTTGAAGCTGAACAACAACATTCTAAACAAGGTACAGACTTATAGGGACAAGCAAAAAAAGCCTGGGAGAACTTTAGGCGAAAAGACCCATTTTCGGGTCCCCCCTTTGCAACAGTGCAATGCAGTGCATTTAGAATATGTAGGAGGATTGGAACTTGCACCAGACAGACTGTATGTGGGGAGGATGTTATTAAAAAGCTCAATAGTTGTGTTTTTTTTTCAAGTGAAATACATGCATTAATTCCTGTGTCAGGGTCAGCTTTATATGATGTAAGTTTTGTTACCCACAGGGCCTAGATCGGTTTTGGGCCAAGCTGGATGCTCTCAAACATATAGAACTATGGCTACCCTTTAAAGTTACACCCTTGACTAAACCTTTGATCAAAAATGTAACAGTCTTGTTTCGAAATGAATCAGTGTCTGTACATGATATTACTTACTGGTTGCAAAGGAAATGTGAAGTATTAGGAAACTTTTCCCCAATTTTTGATGAGGAATGCATTTGGAATGGGCAGTGGATTTTTAAGGTACGTTTACGAAACAATAGTATGGGTCTGGTACATTTGCTAAACAGTGTATTTTTAGGGAATGAGAGGGGACATTTATTTTATCCAGGGTAACCTACAGCGTGTTTTAAGTGTGGGGCTTATACTTATTTGGGATCAGCCTGTGACAGACTGAGAAGTAATTTTTGTTTAGAATTTGGCCATCATTGTTCAGAATGTCAAACTGAAATGAAATGCAATCTTTGTTTTGATTCAGGACACACGTATCAAAATTGCTCATGGGCAGCCCATAATTGCACTGACCAAAGAAATCAGGATATTATCATTCAGGAGGCTCAAAAGCGAGAGATGAGTAAACGGAAAACTTTATCTCAAGGCCCCCCTTCAGACACTCATGTGGACCCTCATGCCCCTCCTTTGAAAACTGGAACAGAGAATAAGGTAGCTGAAAATGTAGCAGAAGATATATCAGTAGTGCCAGATACAGTTTCAGACTTACCTTTACAAGTCCAAATAGAAAAAGTGCTAAATACAATATATAGACATAGAGATGCTCCCCCCCACGAGTGATTAAAAGTGTGGCAAAAAAAAGAAGTTTAAAGCAGACTAAGCCATGATCAAAGGTAGCAAAAGTTATTTTTTCAGGAGATGAGGAGTTAACTTTAACAAACAAATTTGAACCTTTATCAAAACAGCACCCTGGAACAGATCAGGGGGGTGAGTCAGAGACTTCTTCTCTGGTGCCTCATTCTTCTGATTCAGAGGAGAAATATAGGACCAGAGAGGAGGAGCAGTAAATAGGAAAACCAGGATTGGATCAAGAGTTTGAAGAAGCACAAGGTTGAGGAAATCACCCTGAGAAAAGGACCTCCCCTTATATTTTTTTAAGATGCTGGGTATCCCACAGATTAGTATACGTACTATAAATGTTAATAGTATCAAAAATGCAAAGAGAAGATTGATTGCCTTAACTGTATTGAAAGATTAAAATTATGATATCTGTCTTACACAGGACACAAGATTAAATGCAGTTTCCTTAGTAAGGTCAGCCCAGCAACTATGGTGTTGGGGCCCTTCTTATTTTTCTTTTGGGACTGAGGTACGTGAGGGTGTTGGGATTTTGTTTAAAGGGGATGGGTTCAAAGTAACAAGGCTTGTAGAAATTTCTTTGGGGAGGGCCTTAATGATAGATTTTATTTTTAAATCAGTGGGGTGGAGATTGATAAATGTGTGTGCTCCTCACGAAAAAAGACAGAATAACATTATTTACTATAATCAAACCTTTTTGATTACAACAAAAAATATGATGGGGGAGACTTCAATTGTGTCATAGATAGTAAAGATCGAGGTGCACAGTCAAATAAAATGTATCTTGACTCAAATTGCCTTCTCAATATACTAACACAATGTGAGCTACAGGACACATTTCTAATAAAACAAAAGAAGGAGGACATACATACTTTAGGGGCAAACTAGTGACCAGGATAGATTTTATTTTACAAGATCAAATATTAGTGTTATAAAAGCTTTAACAATTCCTTTAGAAATTCCAGATCATTCAATTATTTTTGTTTCCCTGGGGAGTATTAATGGTCCTGCTTATGGGAAAGGCTATTGGAAATTAAACAATTTAGTATTGCAAGAGCATCGTTTGTAGATGGAAGTTGATGAATTTCTTAGGGCCAGGATGTCAGTTGCAGTCTTAAATGATAATTTACGCACTTGGTGAGAGAACACAAAACAAGGTTTAAGAAAAGTTTTTCAAAAGTAGTCTGTTAACTCACGACAGACTCAATATAAGCGTTACCTTGCTTTGCATTCTCAGTTGGGGAAAATGTATATAGTTATAAATGAAAAGCAGTTTAATTTAACAGAGCAGGCAAATCATATTAAAAATACTATGTCTGAGATTCAGTATTCTAGGCCACAGCTTTATTACATGAGCATAAGATCTGCTCTCCAGGTAAAACAGGATTTGGAGATGCTTTTAAAGTTGTTCCAAAACAGTATCAGATAGGTTTATGGCCTCACTTCTAACAGAAGCTGGAGAAGTAGTGACTGAAGGATCAAATATTATGAACAAGGTGTTCATTTACCTGACAAATATGTATAAGGAAGCACAACTTGATAAAGATGTATTAAAAGACCTTCTTCTTAAGTTGGACTTGCCTGAGGTGCCCTCGGAGTATTTTAAAGAGCTAATTGAACCTATTTCCATACCTGAAATTGAAAAGACAATTGGAAATCTTAAAAAAAATACTGCACCAGGAATTGATGGGCCCCCAGCTGAATTTTATAGTACCTTTAAGGATATGGTGACTCCAATTTTGTTGGTTGTCTTTAACTGGATGTTATAGAATATGGAGGTGGATTTTCACATTTGTATTGCCATACAAATATTAATATATAAACATGGAGATAAAAGGAGCCTTGATAATTGGAGATCTTTAAGCCTCTTAAACTAAGATTACAAGATTCTTATGAAAATCATACACACCTCGTTATTAAAATTAACAACATATTTAATATCTACAGCTCAAACGTGTACGGTACCTGGACATTCAATACACCATCATTTATTAATAATTAGAGAATTGGTTGAGCAAGGGAATGAAGGACAGCTTCGAGGGTATATTCTGTTATTAGACCAAGAAAAGGCCTTTGATAAGGTCCCACACCTATTCATCAAAAAAGTCATTACTCATTATGGAATTCCATTTATTTTTGTAAACTGGATCTTTTTATTGTACAGTAATGTTAAAGCAATGCCACTGGTTAATGGGCACTTAGGAAATTACATAGACATCCTTCGGGGAGCACGACAAGGATGTCCTTTAAGTCCCTTACTTTATGTATTTTGTTTAGATCCTATAATAAGGGTAATACAATTAGATTTAGGAATTAGAGGTATTCAACCATGGGGAGGGGGTGTAGAGATTAAAATTACTGCTTATGCAGATGATATGTATATTATTGTGGCTGATGAACAATCAGGAGATAGAGCACTACAAGTTCTTGAACGATATTCAATACCAACAGGGGCTCGATTAAACAAACAAAAGAGTGTAATCTATCCTTTAAATGATTTGGGGCCTTCACAAGAGTCCTGGCATAATATTAAGGCTTCACAAGACTCATTTCAATATTTAGGGGTGTGGTTTGGTAGAGGGGACAATAGTATATCAAACTGGACTTCTAAATTAGATCATGCTAATACAAAAGTTGCAATTTGGAAATCCTGGAATCAAAACAAAAAAAAAGTAGCAGTAGTTAAAACACTTTTAATGCCAATACTTTTTATTTTAAGTGCAGTTTATCCTTTGCCTCACACTTTAGAGTCATACCTTTTAAATTTAGTGTTTCAGGTAATATGGGGATGTAGATTAAATCCTATTAAGAGGGAAATTTTATATCAACTCTTAGAAAAGGTAGGACTAAATCTTATACATCCTGTTTGTATTTCTTTTTACGGTATTCTTTTGTAATAATTTATTTGATTTAACAAAACCAAGTTGAGCTGTATGGCTACTCTTTGGTGAACACTGGATCAGTCCTCTTTATCAAATATGGCAGATACAAGGCACTTTGCAGGTCAGATTAAAACTAAATGTGTATTTTTAGACCTGCACTTGGGAAATTGAAGCAATGGCACCTAACTCAAGATATATTGACAGCTACATCAAATAAAGTTTTGTATAATAAAATAATGACTCAAATAGGAGAGCCTTTGTTTGAATTTAAAGGTGTTAACCCAAAAGCCTATCCAACAGTTTTGAAAATGTTAAAAGATCCGGGTATTACTCCCAGGATATGGGACATTACTTGGCTAAGTGTACATGGATGCCTAAATGTTAAAGGGAATGCAAAACATAAGAAAAAGGAGGAGAGAATGTGTTCAAGATTGAGCTGTGTAGTTCAGGAAGAATCAATGACCCATTTTTATAGAATGTCCTTTTGTAAAAGAGAGATGGAACTATTTGCACAAAGGTGGGAAATCACATATGGGGCAAACTTACTTATGCTGTAGTGGTTGGAGGATTTAGTTTAAGTAATCTTAACTTGCCACACAGTACAATAGTTATGCTTTTTCTTATATTAAGTTTGTGTTGTGCTAGCAGGTGTAAATTTGTTCTACAACAGATATACCAGAGTCCAGAAAGTTATTAATATTATTGAAGCAGAAGTAAGCAGGCACTGTTATTTCGAACAACAATTTCTGAACTCTAGTGTATGGAAGATTAGATGGGCAGAGGTACCTTTTATGAAAGACAAAATTGGGTGAACTGTTACAAAATTATATAATATTGGTGTATGATGAATGTTTATATTCTTTGTTTTTGAGTGTCTATTTGTTTTTTATGCATGTATTGTGGGAATCTCTGTATTAATGCTATAATTTTCCTAGTTTATGCACTGTTCAGTTTTCTTCAATAAAATTTTCCCCTACTCTTTTCGATAAGTGCCATGGGATCTTTAACATCCCCCTGAACTACCACCAATCAAGGCAGATGGGACCTTGGTTTAACATCTCATCCAAAAGACAGCACCTCAGAAGTGCAGCACCCCTCTCATGCTGCACTACAGTGTCAGTACTGGGGTATTAACCCAAGTGCCAGATGTGGGAACTGAACCCACAGCCCTCTGATCTCCCAGCCTCAGAGGCGAGTATGCTACCTCCTGAGCCACTGACACTGCTAATGACTAACTAGGCTGTGTTTGGGGTATTCCTAAGTCCATGAAAGATGTAGTGGATTTGCTCAAAGTCTGTAAACAAACATGTTTTCATGTGGTAACACCAATATGATGGGCAGTCTGTTTTCACTTTTGAATAAAGAAACATAGAGGTTGATGGCAGATAAGGACCACAAGGCCCATCCAGTCTGCCCATTTCTTTCTACCTTATAAAGCGTGCCATTGGCCTTTGCTCTCTCAGTGGCCTATCTATTCATACTCATCTGTATTGCTCCCTTATGCCTATCCCATGCCTGTTTGAAGCCCTACACTGTATTCATAGCCACCACTTCCTGTTGTAGGCCGTTCCATGCATCCACCACTCTTTCTGCAAAAAATAATTTCCTCACATTCCCCCTTAATCAGCCTCCCTCTAATCTCATGCTGTGTCCTCTTGTCCTGCTATTTTTCTTATATTTAAACATGTTAGACTCTTTCACCTTGTTAATGCCCTTAAGGTGTTTGAATGTTTCGATCATATCATCTCTCTCACTCCTTTGCTCAAGGGTATACATATTGAGCTCCGTTAATCTGTCCTCATATGTCTTCTTATGCAGTCCCTGCACCATTTTGGTTGCCCTTCTCTGGGCTGCCTCAATTTGGTTAATGTCCTTGTGAAGGTGTGGCCTCCAGTACTGCATGCAGTACTCCAGATGGGGCCTAACCAGTGTCTTGTAAAGAGGGATTATTACCTCCCTCGTATGACTTGTGATACCCCTACTAATACACCCTAATATCCCCCTAGCCTTACCTACTGCTTTAGAGGTCTGCTTGGATGATTTCAGATCATCGGTGATGATGATGCCAAAGTCTCTTTCTTCCTTTGTGACTGCCAGCAACTCCCCTCCCAGCCTATAGGTGGCTTCAGGATTTCTCTTCCCTATGTGCATGATCTTGCACTTTTGCATTAAATCCCAGTTGCCACTCTTCTGACCATTTTGCTAGTTTTTCCAGATCTCTTCTCATTCTGCCCACCCCATCTGGATCATTTACTCTGTTGCAGATCTTGGTGTCATCTGCAAACAGACAAGCCTTACCCTCTAGTCCATCTGCAATGTCACTAATAAAGATGTTGAAGATGACTGGCCCCAGGACTGATCCCTGAGGTACCCTACTTGTGACTTGCATCTCTTCTGGCTGTATACCATTTACCACCACTCTCTGCTTTCTGCCTGTCAACCAGTTTGCCACCCAGTTGACCAACTTCTGACCCAGCCCAAGCCTACCCAGCTTATTTATCAATATTCTATGTGGAACAGTGTCAAAGCTTTGCTGAAGTCAAGGTAGGTGACATCAACTGCTCCCCTTGTCCACCACTCTGGTTACCCAGTCAAAGAAATCTATGAGATTAGTTTGACAGGACCTTCCTTTGTAAACCCATGCTGTCTTGGATCCTGTGCCCCTATGGATTCCAGGTGTTGCAATATCCTTTCCTTAAGGAGTTCCTCCATAATCTTGCCTACTACTGAGGTAAGACTGACTGATCTGTAGTTCCCTGCCTTCTCCCTGCTATAACTCTTGTGGAGCGGATCACATGAGCCCTTCTCCAGTCTTCTGGGACCTCTCCTGTGTTCAGAGACTCACTAAACAGTTCTGCTAATGTCTCTGCTAGTTCCACCCTTAGCTCCTTAGAGTACCCTGGGATGTATGCCATCAGGTCCCATTGCCCTGTCCACCTGAGCTTAGTGAGCTCTTGTAGGACCTTTCTTTTGTGAAGGGAGTAGTGCTCACCTCCCTCCCCTGTGTCCATGGTGCTTGACTGTGGGCCCTGCCTACCTTCTCTTCAGTGAATACTGAGCAAAAGTATCTATTTAGGATAGATGCTTTACGGGTCCTCCTCTCACATGCCCCTTTCTCCTTTGAGCTTAGCAATACCCCTCTGGACTTTTCTCCTTTCACTAATGTATCTATAGAAGTCTTGTCACCTTCTTTTACTGTTCATACTAGTGTTTCCTCAGTTTGGGACTTTGCCTGCCTTACTGCCTTACCTGCTTCCCTTAGAGCAGTTTGGTATGCCTCCCTATCTTCATCCCGCTGTGTTCCTTTATATTTTCTGAAGGCCAGCCTTTTGGCTCTGACCTTTTCTGCTATTGTATTTGAGAACCAAAGTGGTTTCCTTCTTCTTTTGCACTTCCTTTTCTGTCTAACACAATGGGATGTTGCTTCAAGTATTGCAGCCTGAATGCTTGCCCAATTTGCCTGTACCCCCTCACCTGTGTTTCTTTTTGCCAGGGCTAGCTTAACTCTGTTGGCCATCTTATCAAAGTCAACTCCTCTGAAGTCCCATATTTTTGCCTTGGAATGGGATGATTTAGATGTAGTGGCCAAATTGAACCATACCATGTGATGGTCACTGGCCCCAAGGTGACCTTTCTACCTGGAGATCTGTGATCCTTCTTTGTTAGTCAGTACTAGATCTAGGATAGCCCTGTCTCTTGTGGGTTGCTGTACCAGTTGTTTGAGGCCCTCCCCTGCAGGGAATCCACTATGAGTCTAGTTCTGGCAGATGTTCCTGCTGGTATTGACCAATCTGTATCTGGCATGTTGAAGTCTCCCATTATCAGAACCTCCCTTTAGCTGTCATGTTTGTATATCTTCTAACAGTAATGTGTCTATGTCCTCCCTCTGGTCTGGGGGCCTGTAGACAACCCCAGTTCTTATGGCTGTCCCATTTCCTGTTTCCAGGGTGACCCACAGTTCTTCTGGCTCTTATGTGTATTCTGAATTTCTGTAGCTTTGATATTTTCATTAACATACAGGGCCACTCCTCCCCTTTTGCACCTCGGTCTCTTCTGAACAATACATAGCCAGGTACTGAAGTCTCCCAAGTGTGATTACTGGTAAACCACGTCTCACTAATTGCTACTATGTCCAGTTTAGCCTCTGACATTATTGCCTGCAGGTCTGGGATCTTATTTCCCAGGCTGTGAGCATTTAGTACATGATTTTCCATTGGCCAGATTTTGGTGTGTTAGTTGTTGGGTTAGGTTTGGCATTACCCCTGTGCATCGTATGGGGAGACAAACCTTTTTTCTTACCTGGTGATGCAAATGAACGGCAAACACACTGAATTCCAGTTTGACCACTAGCTGAGGGGGGAGGGGTGTTCTTCCCATTCAACGTATGGGGTGCTGCACCCCTCTCCCCATTTGCTAGTTTAAATATTCTGAAAAGACATCAAACTTCTGCCCCAATGCACTGACTCCCTCTTTAGTCAGATGCAGTCCATCAAATTTAAAGAATTTGCTCCCAGAACTGTTGCCAGTTCCTACAAATCTGTGTCCTTTCCTGGCACCCGTCCTTGAGCCACGTGTTTAGCTCCCTATCTCCTCCTTCTCTGACCTTCCGTCCATCTGCTCCCTTCTCCCAGACTGGCAGGATCTCAGAGAAGGAGATGCCGGACTGAAATAGATGATAGTTTGTCACCCAGCCTAGTCAGGTGTTCCTTGGTCTCCACAACTGACTGGCTGGCGAGTCGTAGTCCCTATGTGTACTAGGACATCAATGTTTTCTCCTGCTTTGTGAACAATTTTAGCAATGCGGTCAGTGTCTCTCCATGCTGATGTACCTGGGAGACATCTGACCATCACCCCTGGCTGGAGATGGGTATCAACTCCCCGAATCATGGAGTCTCCTATGATCAGAAGTTTTTTGGATTTCCTTTGTGCTTGTTTAGTTTTGGTTCCTGATTTGGGTGAGTATTGTTGTGCTAGCTCCTGTGCCGCAGTGTCCTGCTCTGCAGTGTCTTCTGCCTCTTTATTTGATTTCAGAGATAGAGGCAGATACCTGTTTGTAGGGTTTATATGGTTTTTGGAGGTAATGTGCTGGAGAGCAGAGAGTGATGGGGCACCTGATTTGCTCCTCCTAACCACCTGCCAACCTCCTGGACCAACTACCCTCTGCGGTTGAGGTTTTTCTGTTGGATGCTGGGGAAATGGCGGGTGGTTCTTATAATGTATTTCCTCTTCAATATGAAATTTGAGGCGTGCAATCTCTGCCCATGCTGCCCGGAGCTGAGACCTAAGATCTCCAAAGGCCCAGCATGTAGGACAGTGTCCTAAATCCTGTAAGAATGTCCTTCTGAAAATTGTTCCACAGTACCTGCAGTTAATGAAATCCATTCCAAATAAGTTGCTGGGTTTGTAAACTAGTCAGAGTAATTAGAAGGAAAAAAAAATGCAAGTAATGGTTTAATTGTGCTTTGTTTAACTTGTTATAACAAGTTAAATTACTAGTGCCCTGTAAATGAGATCACCTTGTGGAGGCCCCACTGATCCGCCCCTTCCTGCTCTGCCACAGGAAATGTCACAACTGTGGTACCCTATAAAAGGAGTGTAGCGTGGGGTGGTTGGGGATGGGGGTGGGTGGCTGGGCCCTTCCCCTGCCTAAAAAGAAGAACCACAGGACGAAAGAACAAGGAGGTAAGAGCAGAAACAATCAGTCAACAACAAATGCAGTAACCCTGAAAGCTTATCCTAATGTTAGATAAAACTGTAAAACCTGTAAAGCACCACCTGTAATAATTTCAGAGAAGATATACCCTGTAAGAAACACTATGCTCCAGAAAAAATAAAGCAGTAACAGAAGATATACCTTGCAAAAGACAATTTGAATCAGAAGATTACAGCAGTAATCTGTTAGCACACACCTATGGCACACCTTGTAATAATGCAGAAGAAGGTATACCAGCAACAACAATTTGAATCAGAGAAAAAATAAAGCAATGAAATGTTAGCAACAAACAGTAGCAATCCCTGTGAGTAAAAAATAAAAACACCACCACACAGTAAATCTGCTTAGCCAAACTAAGTCTTAATCCTTCTCCCTTGCTCTGGTAAGTTTCTCTACTCTGCCTTTCAAGCAGTCTTAGAAGGAAAGAGCTCAGGTGAAGCTAGGTGCCTTGGCCAGCAAACCAAGTCTTCTACCTCACAGTTTAGTTTAGCAGTATCCCTTACTCAAAACACAATTGGAGAGGTCATCTATAATTTCAGCTTCACACTGCAATAACATTTTACACAAAATATTGCCATGGAACTGTAGCCCAAGAGCACATGGCAAATATGCAAACACTGGTAGTCCAATAATATAATACTATAGTCCAGTGCCCAAACAGGCATTCGGTGCCATGTTTAGAACCACATGTGGTACATATTCATAATGTAAAACGACAGTCACAACAAAATACTTCAGCTACATAGAGGGAACAAAATTACTTAAATATAGACAGGCACAGTTATACCTGAGTAACCCTCATATTTAAAACACAAGAAAAAATATTCCCTCCATTATTGGAGAAAGAACCATTAAGTGAGAATGCTTAAATATATAACGATTGAAAGGAGTACACACCTGTCCATTATTTATGCTAGTAGTTGTCAAACTTACCAAAACTTATAACACTATATCAATAACAAAATCTGATTAAGAGACACCCTCAGGGAGGGAACACGACAGATTAGTGGGCAATCATATTATAAGTAGTGATGCAAGCCATCTGTCCTTCAAGTAGTATTCTCTATTTACTTGGCTGCACTGGAGTTTGTGTCCTTGTTTGCCACAGCCAGCTTTGTGGCCCATTTGCCTGCATCCACCAGATCTGTAAATATATATATTTTGCTTTCATAAACAATCTGCAGCTTTGCAGGAACTGGATGGTATGGAGTTACAGTTCCTCAGAATAGCTCTTACCCCATCAAATTTCTTCCATCTCAGCCTGGTTGTGTATGAAAGATATGGGAATATATGCACTGTCGTACCTTCCATGCTGAGCAGCCTATATCTCTTTGCCAGATTCAGCATGATGTCTCGAGTGCCCATACTATTGAGAATCACAATCAGGACTTGTGGGAGCTCAAATGGCAGCTTACCCCTTTGTGGAATCCAGTAAGCTCTGACCACTGAAAAATCCAGATCTGCCACATGCGATCAGAATTGTTCCTGGAGCCAGTCTTTGATGAATAACTTAGCTGAGTCACCCTCCGATCCCTCAGGCAGGCCTATCAGCCTTAGATTTCAGCTCCGGACTTGATTTTCAAGAATCTCCAAATGAGTATCAGAATGCTGCCGCTCTCTAGCACACAGCATCATGGCACTTTTACACACTTCTGAGTGCTGCTTCATCTCTTCCATATCTCCCCATGCATCTGATTTACGGTGTTCTCCACTGTGGTTATGCGGCCAGTTAGTACGTCAAGTTTCTGACTTACAGAAGTGGAAGATGCCAAAAGTTGCTTCATTTTTACCCCTAATGACTGAAGGGTTTCCTCCGAGGTTTCTCCCTCTGCTGCACCACTATGTGCAGACCTGATGTTGGGGCCTGCCACTGGGGCTTTTCTCATCTATTTTCGGCCATCACTGGGCAGCAAATTTTTATTTAAGTTGTCCATTTTTTTCCTTGTAGCGTTAGCTCCACAGGTAGGTAACTCTTCCCAAATATACTTCCAAAAATGAATTGAAATTTAAAGTTTGACGATATTTACCAGCAGAGCTGAGGTACCATGTGACTTTCAAGCTTGGGCTCCACAGCACCCTCCCCCTTTTATAATTTAAGATCAGTAGATGCTTGACTGTCAGTTTCTGTCTGTTCCTAATCTACACTTTGCAATTCTTAGTGATAAGGCTTTCTGGCCTGAAGGACTCCCACTCAAAAACAAGAAATCAGAATCATTAAATGTTATTGCAAGACACCCTTCGAAACTTTCCCCAGAGCACCTTATAAAGACTGGGAAGCCCTATGTGTCCCGTGTGAAACAACTACCTGTTAGAGATAGAAAACATAACCTAGACCTGCCCTCCTGCCAAATGAAGGGCATTAGCACATTGATAAATGTCATTCATTCCCACTCTAAAATACTTTATTCATTTAACAGTCAAAATCAAAATGACCTTCTCCAGGCTGATTTATGGAGGTATCTCCACTAAAATCACACTCAAAACTCCAGAAAAGGCTAAAAATAAAGGTTACACACTTACCGTAACTGTTGATCTTTCAGAATATCTTCACCATTGATTACCACTTGTGGGTTTGGCTGGAGGCACTAGGACCCATGGGAGCAAAGTTTTTTGTCAGAAGGCTGGCCACGGCTACTGGGCATGGTGCCTGTGCAACCCCACCATGTGGTGCCACATGTCAGCCAATAGCCATTATTGGTTCCCTCACTAAAGAACAGTTATGTAAGAACTTACCATAACAATAGATCCTCAAGGGGATCGCAGTCATCAGGTCACACCAAAGAAACTTCATCGTCGGTGAAGCAGGATCCACACGCAAGATTTTCAGCTGAACAACCGGGGCCACCCACGCCAACATCATCAGCCGAGGTCACCAACCCTATAAAGGCATGAGTGGCCCCGCTCCTTCCTCATTTCTCCCCCTACCCTGGAAACTAAGGGAGAACACCGTTCTATGGGGTACTGAGGAGAGAAAGAGAGAAAGAGAGAGAGAGAGAGACAGAGGTGCCCAGGCCAAATTAAAAGGCTACATACACCAATTAGCCTGTTCTGAAAAGGAACCCCTTAAAAAGGGGGATGATGGGAGGGAAGACGGACCTGATTACAAAGATCCCCTCAAAAATCTACTGTTATGGTAAGTTCTTATGTAATTCTTCTATCTTTTTCAGAGGTATCTTAGTCATCAGGTCACACCATAGGAATGAGTCCAAAGCAGTTACAGGTGCAACAGAACAGTCTGGGAGGAAGGCCAATCAAAGCTCGAGAGAAGGCCCTGCAGAATAGCCCTGCCAAAACCTGCATGGGCTCTAGAAGCAATGGCCAGACTGTAGTGTTGGTGAAAGTATGGACGGTACTCCAGGTGGCAGCAGCGCAAATGTCAGCCACTGAGATCCCTTTGAAGCAGGCCACAGAGGTAGCCATGCCCCTTGTGACATGGGCTTTCACTGCCCCGGCAACTCTTTGCCATGCTTGTTGTAGAAGAGCACAATACAATGTGCTAACCATTTGGATAAACATTGTTTAGAAACCTGAACGCCCTCTCTACCTAGTGTGACAGGGTGAGCCCTATCATACCCATGTGTGAGGTATCCGAACCCCACTCCCATCCCCATTTCTTTCACTCGTTGCTTCTGTGAGACAGTCGCTTGCACTGGGAATGAAAATGAAATACGTTGCTGTATGCTTGTCTGTTTTAGGGTGTCACGTTTAACGATTTAATGGTAATAAAAAGAAAAAGATAAGATGAGTTCCAAGGGCTGGCAGGAGAAAGGAGAAGAGGAGCGTGCCCTCGTTCTCCCATTCCCCTTGCAAACCGAGTGGAACCCGCATGGACTTACTATCTTATTAAAACTATCTTTTGAGTTGAAACACAATGGAAACATAAAACCCCCCTAACAGAAACCCCCCCTTAACCAAGAAAAGTGTTGAGTCTAGGCTAGAAAAGATAACATGTATGAACATGTATGTCTTTACTGTTTGATGGTGAACTACGGAGAATACAAGGTTTATACTGGTTTTAGCAAAAAGGGTGGATCACCTGATGATGATGTCATCCATGAAAGGTATAAAACCAACCACTTGGAGTAAAAAAAGATAGATAGGGGAATCAGTTGAATACTGACTACCAAGTGAGGAGGACCTCAGAAGTGTGTGCTTGTTTCCACACTGTTCTATTTGCAAAGGCTGAAGCTAAGCCTCAAGAATTTATGAAATTAGAAAGTTTGCTGGATACTGGACCTTGAATAACCTTTTGCTTTCTCTATGTTTATTATTTTTATTTTTCTTATTTTCTGATTTGAATAAAATAACAACAAACGACTGCGTTTTTATGCACCCGACTTCTGGTTTGTTGTGTCTGTTTTATCCCACACCTTCACAGTGGTGTTAGAAGTGGGATATGATTGGAAGTCCAAGGTAAAGGGGGATTCCTGTCAGCTGGTACCAGCCCTGGTGCCCAGGATAACTAGCAGAGGAGCACAGCAGTGGAACCTGGTGAAACAAGGATGAAGCCTGCTGGATTCATGGATATGGACGAGGAACTACGGAGTGGTCCAGGCAGACTGGAAGTACAGAAAGAAGCTCAGGTGGTGGAGACCCCGATGAGGATGATCCAGTGGATGAGTGGGCAAAGACTGGAGGCAGACCGACTCTGTAGAGAGGCAGAACACCGGTGCCAGGTGTTACTCGAGAGGTCCCAGCCGGAGAATTTGGAAAAGGAATCAGAGGAGGATTGCCCTTGGGATCAGGAAAAAGAAAACCCATAGCGCTCAGGCATAGAGGCTCAGATGCTGCACCAATGGGGAAAAACAATAGCTGCTCAAAACAAGGAAAGGTGCACAAAGAGAACCAAAAAGGCAGTATTCAGTAAATGCAAAAAACAATTTATTCAGAGTGCACAGACCCAAAACAACAAACACTATAGCCCTAGCGCTGTTGACCTTATGGACTCTCCCTCATCTGGGGCAGTGTGTGAGATATCGGTTTTAAAAGGCTACCTTTTAAGATACAATATCTTAATTCATACCACACCACAAGTGATACTAAACAAAGTAATGCTTTGGGATCAGCTGAAGAAGGAGTCCATACCTGAGCAGGACATTCCAGTATTGCCCATGTTTTTGGGATGTCACCTATTGGAGACAGGAGATGTCAGCATGGAACTGGAATGTGAGACCCCAGGTAAGACTGTAACTGGTGATACTGTACTGGGGTTGAAGATTACAATCAAAGCATAAGAAGCATATGTAGAGGCTGAAGGGACTTTGTCAGGTTATGTACCATCTGTAGCTAGTAACAGTGGTCAAAGCAGTATTGACTAGGGCAAACTGCAGGCTGAGGATGATGCAGTGGTAAAACTGTTACAGTGCGTGAAAGTCAAAGAAGGTATTCAGGTTAATGGTGGAGTGGAGGTAAAATAATTTTGGTGGTATGAACTGCAGAAGGGTGTTCTGTGTCACGAGGCCCAACCCCCGTACAAAAGGGTGGATGCTCAGGTGGTGGTGCCACCTGAGATATATAGGCAACAGGTGATGGAGGTTGCACTCTCTAGTCCCTGTGGACATCTGAGCCATGGCAGTGTACTGGCTTGATTAACCCCATATAATGTATGGTAGAACGTTGTTACAGGTAGAAATCTACCTTTTTATAACAATGTTTTACCATCGATGTGACGTCACCATGCTATTAACCCATCGATGGTACGTCACATCAGTGGGTTAACAACTGAGAACAGTCTGCACATGCCCGCTACAGAAATCTACGACCTTCCTGAAACAGCCGCAGCGGTGAGCATGTCTCAAAATTAGCAGCGGTGACTGATCTAACAGCAGTTGTAAGGTTCCTGCTGTATTTTTTTTATTAGTTATGTGAACCATACATCATAAAATATAATGTATGGTTCGCTATCAGCAACCAGCTGGTTTAACCGTCTTGAGGTTGCCATGGCTCCATAAACCTCTTGGGTTTCACTCGAGGGTTTACTAAGGTCGCCATGGCAACCTCTTGATATTAATGAGCTGGTTACCGATAGCACCGGCTACATTATCCTCTATATTATTACTGGCCCGGTATGTACCGACAGGTGGCAGCCTATATGAGGACCTGTCCAGTGTACAACCAGAGAGAGAGGTTCCTGCAGAGAATAGCAGGCATCCATCCAGTGGTGGTATTACTACATGAGGTGTGGAGAGAAAGTCCCAAAGGAAGGAGATATTAAGGAAAGGAAATGGTGCCCTTGGAATAGGGGAAAATTCCCGCCCAGGTCACACGGTACCAGTTGGTTAAAAAGATTGCAAAAATGATCACTATATTTAAAGGAAATGTTTATTAAGTCAAAACCTGTGTAGAAAGTCTTGGGGAATTGAATGGTATCAGTTGATGTTAGCACGTCAGGATTCAGATGCCATTTTGATTCATAGGGCTCCTGAGGCAGAGCTTCTAGTGTGGGTGGATGGAAGCTCCAACCTTTCTGGGTTCTGGTGGAGTGATTGCCAACAGTAAGGACTGTTGCCCTCTTGTGCAGGGTGGTGTTTTACAGGGTGAGAGCCCTAAGGTAGATACCATGTGTATGGTGTCCGACCCCACCCCCATTCTTTTCACTCTCTGTTTCTGTGAGATAGTTGCTCATGCTGGGAGCGAAAATGAAATATGTTTGCTGTATGCTTGTCTATTTTAGGTTGTCACATTTAACAATTTAATGGAAATGAAAGAAAAAGATATGATGAGTTTCAAGGGTTGGCAGAGAAGGGAGAAAAGGAGCAAGCCCCATTCCCCTTGCAAACCCAGTGGAACCTTCATGGACTTACTATCTTATTAACACTACCTTTTGAGATGAAACAAAATGGAAACATAAAACCCCCTTAACACAAACCCCCCTTAATAGAAAATCCCCTTAACCAAGAAAAGAGGAGTTGAGTCTAGGCTAGAAAAGATATTTACTGTTTGATGGGGAACTCTGGAGAATACAAGGTTTATACTGGTTTTAGCAGAAAGGGGGGTGGATCACCTGACGGTGATGACATCCACGAAAGGGATAAAAAACCACCACTTGGAGTAACAAAGATAGGGGAATCAGTTGAATACTGACTACCAAAGCTGTATCTTTCTTAAAAGCAACCTATTTATGAAAATTAAGATATTCTGTAACTATTGTAGTTAATAATGTAACATTTGCGTATATTTATATTTTTTAAATGTGTTTTGTACTGTAAAAACTTTTATATTTTTATTCAATATTGTAATGGCTTGTGCCGATCCATACATTCTCTTTTGAACCTTTGACTACCAAGAGAGGAGGATCTCAGAAGTATGTGCTTATTTCCACACTGTTACATTTGCAAAGACTGAAGCTAAGCCTCATGAATTTTAAAAATTAGAAAGCTTGCTGGATACTGGACATTGAATAACCTTTTGCTTTCTGTATGTTTATTATTTTTTATTTTCTGATTTGAATAAAATAACAATGCATGTTTGCGTTTTTATGCACCTGACTTCTTGTTTGTTGTGTCTGTTTTATCCCACACCTTCACATCTGGGGCAAAAGAAACAAAAAGCTATTTCGACTTTCTGCATTCTTTGTTTCAGAGCAGATAATACATCAGAATTCTGTGCACATCTAACATATGGAGCAGTGCTTTCCTGGACTGGCACGCTCAGGAAAATAAACTGGTAGGTGGATAGATTGATTCAGGTAAACACAGACACCTCCTTAGGGAGAAACTTAGGATTCATGCACAAAGACACTCTGTCTTCATGAAAAAATTAAATAAGGCTCCTCATACAGAGCCTGAAACTCAGAAATCCTTTGAGCAGAGGTAATAGCAACCAAAAATAATGCTTTCTAAGACAGAGCGCAGTAAGCTCACACATCACAGCTGGCTCAAAAGGAGACAAGGTCAACTTCTCCAAATAAAATTCAAATCCCAAGCTGGGTCACGGGAATGAATTGGAGGTTTCAGATGCAGGATGCCCCTCAGAAAAGTATAGGATACATCCAACTGAGCCACAGTGCAGCCACCCATGGGATCATGAAAGGCAGAGATTGCCGAAAGGTGCACCTTGAGGAAGGAGTACTGGAGGCCTGAGTCCAACTGTGATTTCATGTAGCCAGAATCTTGCTTACTGGACATGTGCAAGGGTCCAGGTGATGTTTGGCAGCCCAGATGGCAAACCTCTTCCTACTTCATGGCATAAATGGCCCTAGTGGAGGACTTCCAAGCTGCGAGATGCCCGCCACTCTCTGGGACACTCCGAACTGGGCAATGGCTACATCCTCAGAAGCTAGGCATTTAGATGAAGGAACTTGAGATTGCGATGGACCAGGGTCCCTGAGCCTGCTTCAACAGGCTCCCTGGCAGAGAAACACAGAAACATAGACTTTGACAGCAGAGAAGGACCGCTTGGCCCACCTAGTCTGCTCATTTCCCTACCTATTGGATAAGCTGCAGATCCTAGTTAACCAGTAGTCTACTTCTCCTTACCCTTCTCCTATCCCTCACTATAATTGCCTTATGTTGGTCCCATGCATTCTTGAATTTCTCCACTGTTTTTGACCCCATGACCTCCTCAGGAAGGCTGTTCCATGTATGCATCACCGTCTCCATGAAAAAAATACTTCCTCACGTTGCCCCTGAGCTGTCCCCCCATTATCTTCAAATTGTGCCCCCTTGTTCTCGCACATCTCTTTTTCTGAAATATCCTACCCTCTTGGACTTGGTTGATTCTCTCGAGGTACTTGAAAGTTTCTATCATGTTCCCCCTCTCCTGCCTTTCCTCAAGGGTATACATATTAAGCTCTTTTAGTCTCTCTTTGTATGGCTTCTGGTGCAGACTCTGCACCATTTTGGTTGCCCTCCTCTGGACAGCCTCCACCCTGTCTATGTCCTTGTGGAGATGGGGTCTCACCAACTGTCTGTACAGAGGGATAACAACTTCCTGCTTTCTTCAGGTGATGTCTCTCTCTATGCATCCCAGAATCCTCCCAGCCCTCCTTACTGCATTCTCACATTGCTTGCCTACATTAAGGTCATCTGATATGAGTACTCCCAGGTCCCTTTACATTTTTGTTGTTGTTAGCACCTCCCCCCATTGTGTACTCTTCCCTTGAGTTTTTGTTTCCCAGGTGAATTACTTTGCACTTCTTTGCACTGAAACTAAGCTGCCATACTCTTGACCATTGCTCCAACCTTGCCAAGTCCCTTCTCATCCTTTCCACCCCTCCTTGTGCATTAACCCCGTTACAGATCTTTGTGTTGTCTGCAAAGAGGCATACTTTTCCTTCCAGGCCCTCCACAATGTTGCCTATAAAGACATTAAAAGTGTACCGGTCCCAGTACTGAACCCTTGGTGCCCCACTAGTAACTCCCTTTCTTCAGAGTGTGCTCCATTTACTATTACGCCTGCATCCTGTTGTCCAGCCAATTTGTTACCCAGGCTACCACCCTGGGACCCACTCTCATGCTGGCTAATTTGTTTATTGATATTTGTGTGGTGCTGTGTCAAATGCCTTACAAAGTCTAAGTAGGCCATTTCTACAGCCCCTCCCTGGTCTACTACTTGGTCACCCAGTTAAAGAAATCTATTAGATTCATCTGACATGACCTTCCCGTTGTGAATCCATGTTGCCTTGGGTCCTGTGCCCTGCTAGCCTCTAGGTACCCAACAATTCCACCCTGTCTGTCTGAGCTTTCCTCCTGTTTTACCTACAATGTACCAACACATGCCATTCCTTGCCACCCCCAGCTCCCTCCCTCCATACTCCCCTTTCCACCCACTCTCCCTAAATATTCTCCTTCTCCAATCACTTTCTCTGTCTCTCTCTCTAATCTAACCTTGTTTGCACTCTCCCTCCTTTCTTTCTCCTACCCTTTCCGATACTCATCTTGACAGGCCCCCCTGGGGCAGCTATGCCGTATGTTGCTAATTGGGAATCTCCTCCCGCTGTTTAATTTTAGTTGTCTAGGTTACTCAAATGTTTTATTTATCTATTTTCTGTATTACATAGTAACCTTATGTTTTGTGTTAACTTTTATGTTTTTATTATGTCTCTGCTGTTTTATATCCTGATGTGGAACCTTTATAAAAGAGTGTATACTCAAAGGATGTATCCGAATTACCAAATAAATAAAATAAATTATTTCTTTCAGAAGTGATTCCACCATTTTCCCTACCACTAAAGTCAGACTAACAGGTCCGTAGTTTCCTGCCTCTGCCTTGCTCCCACTCTTGTGAAGGGGGATCACATTCACCTTCCTCCAGTCCTCAGGTACTACACCATGCTCCCGTGATTTGTTAAAAAGGGTAGTCAGTGGTGTCACTAGGTCTCCCCTTAGTTCTTGTAGAATTCTGGGGTAAATCCCATCAGGTCCCATTGCTTTTTCCACCTTGAGTTTTAAGAGTTCTTGCAGGACCCTTTCTTCTGTGAATGGACTGGTATCGACCACCCTTCCCAGAGTGCTTCTAGTGTTTGGTTTAGATACCTCCCCCTCTTCTTCTTTTGTGACTAATGAGCAAAAGTATTCATTCAGTATCTCTGTCTTTTCACTGTCACGTTTCTGCCCCATCCCCTCCCCTCTATTAAGCCTCACTATCCCTCCCTTGGTCTTTCTTCACTCCCTAATGTACCTAAAAAAGGTTTTATCCCCCTTTTTAACTGAGCTCCAGAGGCTCCTCCACCAACTGCTGCAGTAATGGAAACCATGTCAGCCATGGCCAGAATGGTGCAACCAGGATCATTCTGGCCCCCTCCATTTGCAGCTTGATTAAAACACCTTCTCACTTAGAGGAAAAGGAGGGAAAGCATAGAGGAACCTACTGCTCAAGGAGAGGAACAACGCGTCTCATCAGAAAACTCCAGACCCTGGATCTCACGAGCACAAACTGTGCAGTTTTGCCTTGAGCTGGGACACAAAAAAGGTCCAACTCTGGACAACCCCATTGGGCAAACAGATCTTCTACAATGGATGAGAGAAGTTTCCATATGTGCATGCTGAACTAAGTCTTGCTTAAGCTGTCCACCAGGGTGTTTAGCATGCCTAGGACTTGGACTGCTGACAGAAATAGACTGTGGTCTAGTGCCCAGTACCATGCTCTCATGGCTCCCCTACACAGGGATACTGAGTGCATTCCCCTTGCTTGCTGATATAGTAGACAACAGTGAGATTGTCAAACGGATCAACAACTGACCCGGAAGGAGATGGTTCTGAAAAGCATGCATGGCATTCAGGACCACCTACATCTCCAAGATGCTGATATGCATGGAGGTTTTGGTAGGGGATCACGTTCCCCAAGGCTGAAAGGGGCCCAGATGTGCTTCCCAGCCTGACCCGGAGGCATCCGTGGTGAGGATCTGCTGGGGGAAGGAGATCTGGAATGGGACCCCCCCTGTAACAGGTTCTGAGATCCATTTGCCATTGAAGCACCTTGCAGGCTGAGGAGGAGACCAGCACTAACTGATCCAAGTGGTCCATGTGTTGGTACCGATTCACTCTGAGTGTCCATTGAAAAATCTGCATGTGCAGTCTGACCATGGGAACCATGGCAATGGCCATGGCCATCAGACCCAATAGTCTCAGGTACACCCTTGTAGGAACATAAGCGGCTCTGGGAGACTTCTTGAGCCTGAGCAATCAGGCACTCCACCCTGCTAAGAGGCATAAAGGCTTTGTCCTGTGCTGAGTCCAGGACCCGCCCCTATATGTTGCAGCCTCTGGGATGGAAACAGGACAGATTTGGGCAGATTGATGGTGATGCCCAATGACAGAAACAGCTGGAGGGTTCTCTTCAGGGTCCGCAGAAGCTTAACATAGAAACATAGAATTTGACGGCAGATAAGGACCGCTTGGCCCACCCAGTCTGCCCCATTTCCTACCTACTGGACAAGCTGCAGATCCTAGTTAACCAGCAGCCTACTTCTTCCTACCCCACCCCTAGAATGGCCTTATGACTGTCCCATGCATGCTTGAATTCCACCACTGATTTTGACTCCACAACCTCCTCCGGAAGGCTGTTCCATGCACCCACAACCCTCTCTGTGAAAAAATACTTACTTAAATTACCTCTGAGCCACCCCCCCATCTTCAAATTGTGCCCTCTTGTTCTTGCACACCTCTTTTTTTGAAAGATGCTACCCTCTTGGACTTTGTTGATTCCCTTGAGGTACTTGAACGTTTCTATCACATCCCTCCTCTCCCTCCTTTCCTCGAGGCTATACATATAAGCTCGCTGTCTCTCTTCATATGTCTTCCGGTGCAGACCCTGCACCATTTAGATTCCCTCCTCTGGACAGCTTCCATCCTGTCTATGTCTTTGCGGAGATTGGGTCTCCACAACTGCACACAGTACTCAGATGGGGTCTCACCAGCTGTCTGTACAGAGGGATAATAACTTCCTGTTTTCTACTGGTGATGCCTCTCCTATGCATCCCAGTATCCCTCCAGCCCTCCTTGCTGCCCTCATATTGCTTGCCCACCTTTAGGTCATCTGATATGACTACCCGAGGTCCCTTTCCATTTTTGTTGCTGTTAGTATCTCACCCCCACTGTGTACTCTTCCCTGGGTTCTTGTTTCCCAGGTGCATTACCTGCACTTCTTAGCATTGAATCTAAGCTGCCATACATTTGACCATTCCTCTAACCTTGCAAGTCCTTCTCATCCTCTCCACCCCACCCTGTGCATCAACTCTGTTGCAGATCTTTGTGTCATCTGCAAAGAGACATATTTTCCTTCCAGTCCCTCTGCAATGTCGCTTATAAAGACATTGAAGAGGACCGTCCTAATACTGAACCCCTGCATTACCCCCACTAGTAACCTCAAATCTTCTGAGTGGACTCCATTTACTATTACTCTCAAGGCCCTATTCTCCAGCCAATTCTTTACCCAGGCTGTCATCTTGGGACCCACTCCCAGGCTGGCTAACTTGTATATTAATCTTTGTGTGGGAGCTGTTCCTTAGATGGGGCCTTTAGAAGTCAGTCATCTAGGTAAGGGAAAATATACAGTCCCTCCCTTTAGAAAGCTGCAGCTACCACTGCTAAGCACTAGGTAAAGACCATGGAGCAGAGGATAAACCAAAGGGCAATACTTTGAACTAATAGTGTTCACCCTGAAAAAGAAACTGGAGGAATTCCTGTGTGGAAGAAACACCGAGACATGCAGGTAGGCATCCTGTGTATACCATTGCCACAGCGACGGAAATACCACAAAGATCATTACAGTGACATAATAGGCAGTTTGCTGTAATGGTCCACGGTATTGCCAACACTGCATTCACCGGAATTTCACCCCTTACCGAAACAACTCTGACTTGAAGTTGATAATCTAAAATGTGTGTGTGTGGGGGGCAAAGCCTCCAGGAAAAACACTTGCTTTCCCTGACTGCTCAATGCCAACTGTTGGCATTGTGCCATCACTGTAATGGCAATCAACAAAATTTGTGTGTCGATGCGGTTTGGTGGAATCAGCATCCTGCATATCTAGGAGCACAGCAAGTCACCCTGCTTGAGTAAGGGCATCAGGCTGGGCAGGGTGACCATGCAAAATTTTTTGTACTGGATATAAAGATCGGGGTCCTTGAGATCTAGAATGGGCCTCAGATTTCCACTTCTTCTGGGAACCAGGAAGAACCTGGAATAAAATCCCCTATTCCTCTGGCACCCAGGCACTGGATCAATGGCTCTTTTCCGCAGAAGGAACTGTACCTAGTCTCGAAGAACTGCTAGGTGGGTCTTGGGGCAGCTGAAGAGTACTAGGGGGTCTCTGGAGGTGTCTCTAGAAGTTCCAGAATGTGACCTCTCTGTATAATCTGAAGGATCCAGGCATCTGAAATGATGGTTCTCCATTGATGGATATGAAGGAAGAACTGACCTACGACCACTACCTCTTGGTCAGGGACCAGAAAGGGGGTCTGGCAAGGAGTCAAGCTGAGGTGGATCCACTTACACGGACTCATCCATCACCCCTCGGACGCTCTGCTGCAGTGCCAGAGGAGGAGGGGGTAGGAAAGGTGGAGGAGGCCTTGCTTTTACCCTGGGGACGGGCAGCTATTCTGAACTTGTGGGACAACTTGCAAAAGAAAGAGCAATGTCTGCTCCTAGGCTGCGTATGATAGAGCAAGTGGACAGACTTAATCGCCCTACTAGATGCCTGTAGTTCATTGATGATGTCCTGTCCTGACCATCTGGCCCAAACAGTTTGGAGCCATTGAAGGGGTGTTAAGCACCTTTGCTGGATATCTGCCAGAAAACCTGACACCCTCAGCCAGGAGTGCCTACGGAGGCAAATGCCTGTGACAGCAGCCCTGGCACCTGTATTCGAGATATCGATAAGGCCCTGAAGAGATGCTTACTAATATCTTCAGCACTCTGCAAGCACCAGAGAACCTCCAGTTTCTGGGAACAGTTGGGGGGGGGTCTGGGCAGCTGTCTTGCCCTTCTTCTAGACAGTATTCAGGTATTTAACCATATGAGAGAGATAATTAGCAATCCTCAGCCCCAAGGTGGAGGACGAATAGACCCTCTTGCACCAAAGATCAAGCTGCCTGGATTCCTTTTCGGGCAAGAGAGCTGAGGTGCTTAGGCACTTTAGACCAGTCATGAACTGCCTTAATGACCACTGAATCGGTCTCTGGTTGGGCAGCATAGTAAGGTAGACCCTGGGGGGCATGATATATCTTATCAGTCCTGCGTGGTATGGCAGGGACCATGTCAGATCTGTGCCAGGTGCCATTTGTGAAATTCCTCAGAGCTGGGAGGATGGGAAGAATGGCCTTAGGACGAGACCCTGGGATTTCCAGGAAGTCCACCAACTTGCTTCTGGTGGCATCCTCTTCCTCAGTATGGAAGCCCATGGCTGTAGACAGCTGCTTCATGGCATTAAAGAAAGTAGGGTCCTCTGGAAGAGTTCTGGAAGTTTGCTTGACAGAGTCCTCACTCACTAAGGAGGTTGTGGACCTGTCAGAGAAGAGACAGGCCTCCTCTTGCTTAGGCAGGATGATGTCAATATGGTACTCCTCCTTGACGTCGACCTGCTCCAATTCAAGGTCTGATGAATGAGACACTGATGACAATCCATGTGGAAATTGCCCTAAAAAGACAAAATGGCACTGATGACGATAGGGCTGTTGGCGGTGCTGGGGACCTGGTATCTAAACACCCAACTGGTGTACCAGGACTGTAGAAAACCTTGCCAAAATATCGCTGAAGTCGATGACTGTGGACTGCTGCATCGACAGAGGAGTGACTGATGGCACAGAGCACGATGACCCATCCGTCAGAGCCTGGGAGCCCAAAGAACCCGACATCCCCAGGCCTGGAGGAACATCAGGCCACATCGGAGGACTGTCATTGACGCAACCAGGCATCAATGAACTAGGGTCCGGCAACCCAAAGGTAGATGACTGACCGCCCTGAGAAGCGGGCGGTGGTGCTGTTGTTTCGGGTCTGATGGGCACAAGAGACCCTGGACAGCGATAGGCATTAGTGCAGCTGCAACCAATGGAGTTCCCCCAGAGGAAGAAGAAGAGGCTGTCAGGGAGTGAAAACACCACCAGGGGGAGCAGTCCCCTTCACCGTCTTTTTTATGACTTTCCCCCAATGACCTGTCTTAGGAAAGTGGTCCCTTTCGCAGTCTTTTTCATGACTTTTCCCCAAGCACATGTCTTGGGCCTTTGAGGCCTGGGAGCTCAATGAACCCACCGGCGACCAAGAAGAAGGGACCCCAGAAGACCCCTGCCCAGAACTGGCTACCTGTTGTTCCATGAGGAATTTCTTGAGAGCCTTTTTGTGTTGCCTGAGGGTGGTTTGATTAAATTTTCTGGCAGAGCTCACAGTCGGAGGTGTCGTGGTCAGGCCCAAGACAGCAGACACAGGAGTATGGTCGCCTGAGGAGACAAACTTTTCGCAGTGGCAGCAATGGAAGAGAGTAGAAGGAGTAACTCTCGACATGTCATTGCTGGGCCTGTCACAAGTTGTTTCTGCCTCGACACATCAGGGCGGGCATGCACTGGACCTGGTGTTCTCACTGGGACTTGAGATAAATGATCTCAAGACTGATTGGGGTGGAACGGTCCGATCACTGCATGGTGTGGTTCATCTTCAGGGCTCCCACCGGATGCCCTCCCCCTACAGAGATGATGAGCTGTCGTACTTTGTGGGGAAAGGCCCCAAAGGGTTTTTTGGTGGCAGCCAATCTATCTGGTGTGGGCAATGCATGCGTTGGTGCCATGGTGGGCTCTTATAACAGAGTGCTATCTGACGCCATTGACTCTCTCCGCACCTGTCCATGTGTGACCTAAATCTTCCTTTATTGAGGTCCCCATGGTTTGATGGGGACCTCGGGAAGATAAAGAGAAAGGGTTGGAGGTTGGAGCACTGCTGGAAGAAGTCTGGCCTGGAGGGGGGCCAACTGGCCCTATGTATGCATTATAATGCATGCCAGGGGGCAATCAATCGTAAGAAGGCAGTGTTCCTGTCCAGGGAGATTGCTGCCAGGAAGAACCGACCAGCTGTACTTTTTCGGACTGTGGATAGGTTACTTCATCCAGTCTGCGTACAGCCGAAGAAGGTCTTTTCTAATGCTGAATGTGAAGAGTTTGCTCGGTTCTTCTCGGACAGAGTGTCCAGTATCCAGCAGGGAGTTCCTCTAGTCAGCAATGCCACAGCTGGCAGTGGTCGCCCAAAGTGTTCTGAGTGCACTCCACCTTGCTGGGGTGAGTTTAGACCAGTGGAGGTAAGTGAGGTCATTGGGGTGGCGACCAATCTGAAGCACACTTTTTGTAAACTGGACCCGATGCCAATGCGTTTCTTGATGAGATGCATCAACGCTGTTGGCCCAGTGTTTGCTCTGATTGTCTGGTGTTCCTTGTCTGAGGGGGTCTTTCCTGATGCCTTGAAGGAGGCATTGGTGAGACCTCTCTTAAAGAAATCATCTTTGGACCCAGAGGTTAGGGCAAATTACCGACCTATCTCCAACCTTCCCTTTTTGGTGAAGATTGTGGAGAAGGTAGTGGCGCTTCAGTTGGAGGAGCACCTTGTGACCCACGAGTTGTATGAACACTTACTGTCGGGATTTCGGGTGAGGCATAGCACAGAAACCGCACTTGTTCGGATGCAGAATGATATCCTCAGGGCTACAGATCGAGGAAAAAAGACCATTCTTGTTCTTTTTGATCTCTTGTCAGCATTTGACACTGTGGACCACTGAGTGTTGCTTGACCGCCTCAGGGAACTCTGTGGACTCACTGGCACTGTCTTATGCTGGTCTGAGTCCTTCTTAACCAACAGGAGGCAACGAGTTGTGATGGAGAATTTCTCCTCTGCCCCTAGCCCCCTATCTTGCGGAGTTTCTCAGGGGTCAGTGTTAGCCCCAATGTTGTTCACAGTGTACATGCTGCCCCTGGCAGGGATCATCTGGAGGTATGGCTTGGGTTTTCATTGCTATGCTGATGATATCCAGCTATACCTATCCTTTGCCCCAGGAACATCCAACACAGTGGATGTGCTAAATAACTGCCTTGCTGAGATCAACAATTGGATGGCTTCCAGCTGGTTGCAGCTGAACCTTGATAAGACGGAGGTATTGGTGGTAGAGTCAAACAGAGTGCGTGATAGGATGGCCTCTGGATCAGAAACTGGACTTGTTCCAGGATCTGTTCCATTGAAGGCCTCCTCTAGGGTACGAAATCTTGGTGGTGTCATTCTAGATAGGAGTTTGACGATGGAGGCACAGATATCTTCCACCGTCCATTCCTGCTTTTTCCATCTTAGAAATGTCACCAGGATAAAGCCCCCTTGTTCCACCTCAGGACCTCCCCACTTTGATGCATGCCTTAGTTACATCAAGGCTTGACTACTGTAATGTGCTCTACCTCAGGGTTGCAGGAGGATCTCTCCGCAGACTGCAGCTAGTGCAGAATGCAGCTGCCGGTTACTTACTGGGCAGCCAAAGTTTTGCCACATTACACCAGTGTTGCATGAGCTGCACTGGCTGCCAATCAGGTTGAGGATCCTCTTTAAAGTGAGTCTTTTCACCTATAAGGCCCTACACAGTCAGGGCCCTGGTTATCTGTTAGACATTCTTGTACCTGCTCTCTCTGTTTGCCCCCTCCGTTCCTCCTGGCGGGGGGGTCCCCCTGCCGATTCCCAGGACAAAGCTGAGATCGGCTGGCGACAGGGTATTTAGTATCGCTGCCCCCATCCTGTGGAATATGCTGCCCCTCGGAGTTAAGGGGGCCCCTACATAGAAACATAGAATTTGACGGCAGATAAGGACCGCTTGGCCCACCCAGTCTGCCCAATTCCCTACCTACTGGATAAGCTGCAGATCCTAGTTAACCAGCAGCCTACTTCTTCCTACCCCCAACCCCCAGAATTGCTTTTATGACTATCCCATGCATGCTTGAATTCCACCACTGATTTGACTCCACAACTTTCCTCCGAAGGCCGCTCCATGCATCCACAACCCTCTCTGTGAAAAATACTTTACTTAAATTACCTCTGAGCCGCCCCATCTTCACATTGTGCCGCCTTGTTCTTGCACACCTCTTTTTTGAAAGATGCTACCCTCTTGGACTTTGTTGAGTCCCTTGAGGTACTAGAACGTTTCTGTCATGTCCCCCTCTCCTCCTTTCCTCGAGGCTATACATATTAAGCTCCTTTCGTCTCTCTTCATATGTCTTCCGCAGACCCTGCACCATTTTAGTTGCCTCCTCTGACAGCTTCCATCCTGTCTATGTCTTTGGCGGAGATTGGGTCTCCAGAACTGCACACAGTACTCCAGATGGGGTCTCACCAGCTGTCTGTACAGAGGATAATAACTTCCTGTTTTCTACTGGTGATGCCCTCCCTATGCATCCCAGTATCCCCCAGCCCTCCTTGCTGCCCTCTCACATTGCTTGCCCATCTTTAGGTCATCTGATATGACTACCCCAGGTCCCTTTCCATTTTGTTGTTGTTAGTATCTCACCCCCATTGTGTACTCTTCCCTAGGTTTTGTTTCCAGGTGCATTACCTTGCACTTCTTAGCATTGAATCTAAGCTGCCATACATTTGACCATTCCTCTAACCTTGCCAAGTCCCTTCTCATCCTTTCCACCCCACCCTGTGCATCAACTCTGTTGCAGATCTTAGTGCCATCTGCAAAGAGACATACTTTTCCTTCCAGTCCTTCTGCAATGTGCTTATAAAGACATTGAAGAGGACCGGTCCTAATACTGGAAACCTCAAGTGTACCCCACTAGTAACCTCCTTTCTTCTGAGTGGACTCCATTTACTATTACCTCTGTGTCCTATTCTCCAGCCACTCTTTACCCAGGCTGTCATCTTGGGACCCACCCCAGGCTGGCTAACTGTATATTACTACTCTGGAGGTATTCAAGGCCCGCCTTTAAGGCCTCCTAGTTGCCCAGGCCTTTCTGGACTAAGTTGTTCTTTTTAGACCTGATTACAGCTATTAGTATTTTTTTATCCCTCTCCTAATCTACCCTCTTTGTTCCACTCCTTCAGGCCGCTCATGTCCCCATGCTACGGATGTGGAGTCTGATCCTAGAGTGCCCTGGTGACTCCTACCTTTTTCCTCCTCTTCCTCTGCAGAACGCCTGCACAGCGGGTTCTGTCCTACATCCATGGCTTGATGACGTGGAGCGGGCATCATCTAGGACTGCAGAGGGTTGTTTTCCATTTTTCTGTTGTGGTCCCCATCCATCCCCGAGGACGCCGGCTCAGGCAGGTTATGTGCTTACACACTATGCCTGCCATGTGCCTAACAGCATCCCCCTCCCGGCCCAGCCCCATGGAGCCACCATTGCCTCAAGAGTCGGTACTCTCTACCGACCCCTTAGGGGTGTCGGGTGCTCAGAGCACCCTTGGTATCCCACCCTGAGGAGGAGAGTCCATTGGGACACTCAACTTCTTCTCCCTGCCAACCCCTGGCACCTGAGTCACCTGAACCCAGGTCGCCAGCGGTGCGAGGTGTGGCATCCAGCACCTCAACCCTCAGCGCCACCGGGACGGCACAGCTATTAGTATTTTGATGCTTCAGTTTATTACTTATGGGAAATGTTTCTATCTGGAGTTATTTATTTATATGTTTATATTCTTCTTTTTTGTTTTTATTGATTTTTTTCTGTGAATATGTGCTTATTTGTGCGGCGCCCAGAGCCTCTGGCATTGGGCGGCTTTTTAAATAAATTTTCACTTGCCTTGCCTAAACAAGGTAAAGGAACCTCTTATTTAAAAGGGATTCTAAAATACTAAGTGAAAGAAAAAACATAGGCAAATATGGCACGAAACTGCGTCGGAGCTTCTGCTAAGACTTTTGCGAACAGAGTCAATTGCAGGAAAGAAATAAGGAGGGAGCGGAGCTGCTCACACCTTTATAGGGTTAGGGACATTGACATGTGACGTCGTGGTGGACCCAGTGGTACTGCTGTAAAATCTTCTGTGGAACCCGCTTCACCGATGGTGAAGTTCCTACAGTGTGACCTGAAAATGGGATACCCCTCGAAGAAGATCTTCAAGTTTCATAGCCTCTTTTTAAGTGTTTTGGGGCAGAACTTGATACACAGCTCACAACCTGAAAAATCGTGATCTGGACCCAGGAAATTAAAGCACAACTTGGGGCAGTCTGCCTTAGCCAGGAGCTGAAAACACTTGGTTCAATTTTTAAAACCTGTGGGTCCTGTTCTTTGATAGTTTACACAGCCTGCTTTCATTGATTTCAACAGACTACACAGCCTACTTCCATGGATTACAAAAGACTATATAGCCTGCTTCCATCGATCACAATGGGCTATACAGCCTGCCTCCCTGGGTCATGATAGATTATGTCATCTGCTTCAATCAGTCATGATAGACTACAAGGCCATCTTCCATTGATCACGATGGGCTTCACAGCCTGCTTTCATTGGTCATGGTGGGCTATATGGCCTGCTTCCACCAGTCACAAAAAGCTATACAGCCTGCTTCCATCAGTTACAGTTAGCTACAAAGCCTCCTGTCACTGGTCAGGATGGGTTATATGACCCATTTCTGTCAGTCATAACGGACACCAGAGCCTGCTTCCATTGGCAATAATGGGCTTCACTGGCTACTTCCACCAGTCAGAATGGGCTACACGGCCTGCTTCTATCGGTCTAGATGTTTCACAACCTGCTTCCATTGGTCATGATGGGCTTTATATCTGCTTCCATTAGTCATGATATGCTAGGCAGTAAGCTTCCATCAGTCACAATGGCTAACATGACCTGCTTCTATCGGTCATGATGGACTACATGACCTGTTTCCATCAATGACAATAGGCTTCATGTGCCATGGGCTACAGGGCCTTCTTCCTTTGGGCAGGAAGGGCTACATGACTTGCTTTAATTAGTCAAGACGGACTACGAGGCAGGCTTCCATCAGTCACGATAGGCTACATGGCCTGCTTCCATCAGTCACAGTAATCTACATGGTCAGCTTCTATCAGTCAAGATGTGGTACAACAAAAGATTACTCACCTGTAATAATCTTGTTTCTTCCAAAGGGATCCTCTAATATTACTACTCTTGCAGTGCTCCCTTAAGCCAGCACTGCCCTAGAGAGAACAGAATGCTATGCTAATCATGGAATGTTTAGCATGTGCATCTATTTTCAAACTGCCCAGTGTCAACTGCCTACATTCTACCTCAGATTTCTTAGAAGCCTGCAGAGGCCATAACAACATATGAATCATTATTTAAATAATTATAGAAAAATAATGCCCAACTGGCCAAATAACAACATTAATCCAAGGACTAGTATAAACAAATGTCCCCTTTTTTTTCTGAAGTCAGATATGTCTTTTAGAAAAGAACCTACAAGTTAAGACATTACTAGAAGGTGCCAGCAGGTGGCATGCCACTGCAACTATACATTTTATCAGCTGTGAGAGAATTTTCTTGTTACTGATTCTGAAAGGGGAGGATGGAGTAATAATATGAGGATCCCTTGGAAGAAACAAGATTACTACAGGTGAGTATTTTTTCTTCTAACCCCAGGAATCCACTAATATTATTACTATTGCAAACTAAGCAACTACTCAAGGAGGAGGGCCAGAATATATCTAGGAAAAAGACTCTGCAAGACTGCTGTGCCAAATCTGGTATCACTCCTGGGCTGGGTGTACAGGCTATAATGCTTAGTGAAGGTGTGGACTGACCTCCAGGTAGCTGCTTTACATATTTCCATTAGAGGTACCTCTCAGGCAGCTGCAATAGTGGCAGCTGTGCCCCTTGTAGAGTGGGCCCTAAGACCAGAAGGTGGAATCTTGCCTGCCTTTGAGTAGCAAAACTGAATATACTGGACTATCTATCGAGAGATAGTCCTCTTTGAAGCAGGAGTACCTTTACCTACTTCCTCATAGGTGAGGAACAGTTGTTGTCTGTGCTGCCTATGATCTTTGGTATAAGTCATATAATAACTTAGTGCTCATTTTACATCCAAGCTGTGCAATCTGCACTCATCTGAGCTAGAGTGTTCAGTAAAGAAAACTGACAGTTATAGACTGGTTCAAATGGAAGTCAGAAATCACCTTGGGGAGTAACTTCCTATTAGTTCTCAACACTATCTTGTCCCTGTGGAAAGAAACATAGTCCATTTCCACACACAGGGCCTGTAGGTCGCTTATTCTCCTGGCAGAAGTGATTGCTACCAGAAAAACTACCTTCCAGTTAAGAAATTTAAGCTCTGCAGATGCCGTAGGCTCAAAGGGCGGAAGCATAAGCTGGTTCTCTGTGAGGGAAAACAAATGAGAGAGCTCTTTAAAGAATCTTTGAATATAGGGTTTGATGCCAGGGAGGTATCCTTTCTAGCTGAAAGGTATGCGAAACTGAAGCCAGGTGCACCTTCAGAGTTGAGTGCTGAAACCCAGGGAGTGCAGGTGAGACAAATAATCAGGAAGGGTTGGGATCCCAGCCTTGGCTGGGATTATACCCTTGTCACTGCACCAAATGGAAAATCTTTTCCATTTTGAGGCATAGGTTTTCTTGGTGGAAGGCTTCCTGTAACCCTTAACGACTTCCAAAACTACTTCAGAGAATTGGCAATCTGCATATTCTAAGTCCTCAAGAGCCAGGCCTTGAGCTTGAGAGACCTGAGATTGGGGTACACTACCCTCCCCTGAAAGGAAGTCAGTACACTGTACCTCTGAGGGAGGTGAATCAGTTTCCTCACAGACACTGAGAGCAGCAGAGAGTACCAAGGCTGTCTTGCCTAATCCAGGGCTACCAGAATCATCAAGCAGGTTGTGACCTGAGCTTGATGAGCACCCTGAGTACCAGAGGAAAAGGAGGAAAGGCATAGAGGTACCTGCCTGTCCAATCCAGAATCAGGGCATCCATTGGAACTGTCCCCTTCACTGTGGCCCTGCAGCAATAAAGAGGTAAGTGATGATTTTGGTGGGAAGCAAAAAGAAAAAATTACTCACCTTAGTAATGTTGTTTCTTCTACTGGAGTCTTGCCATATTATGACATATGCAGTTAGTCCCAACCTTAGAACTGCTCCAGAGGTTAAAGAGTTAACTTCCATGCCAGGCATGGAATCTTGAGCGCGAGCTCGGTTGAGAAAACTGTCTGTTGTTCTTCAGACTCAAACTGTCAGATCTTTACAAGCAAAACTCACCAAGGTTCTGTGTGGAAGCTGTACACCTACACTAGCCAACTGGCTACTAAAATATTAACTCATTTTTTGGTCCCAAAACCAAGACTCAAGTCAGGGGATCCAAAAAATGAAAAACACAACAGCAGGCACCCCAGAAAAGAGGGGTAAAGAAAACAAAGTGGGCAACTACAAGTGCCAACAATGCACTGCCCACCCACATCCCAAAACAGAGGTTCTGAGAGGGGCAGGCAGGGGAGGTCATAATATAGCAAGACTCCATTAGAAGAAACAACATTACTAAGGTGAGTAATTTTTTCTTAAAACAACATGAAGTCTTGCTATATTATGACATATGCAGACTACACAGCAGTACCTCCATGGAGGAGGGTCAGAACCTACTTAGGCAATAGGCTCTGAAGCACAGCTGTGCCAAACCGAGCAGCACTCCTAGCCTGGATGTCCAGGAGTAATGCTTGGTGAAAGTGTAAACTGTTTTTCCAGGTAGCTGCTTGATATATCTCTATGAGCAGGATGTCCCTGGCTGCAGCCAGGGACGCAGCTGTAGCTCTGGTAGAGTGAACCCTCAGGCCTGAAGGGGGAACCTTACCCAGTTTTGGTAACAAAATTGGATACAAGAGACGATCCACCTGGCAATGGATCTTTTAGTGGCAGGTTTCCCTTTGCCCACCTCACCATAAGTGAGGAAAAGTTGGAGGGAGTCAAACCTGTGACCCTTGGTACACTCTATGTAGTAACTAAGGGCTCTTTTGACATCTAAACTGTGTAATTTCCTCTCACCAGAGGAGGAATGGTCAGTGAAGTACACAGGGAGAGATATGGATCGATTAAGGTGAAAGTCCGAGACCACTTTACGCAAGAACTTTCTGTTAGTTCTGAGGACCACTTTATCGCTATGAAAAGAGATAAAATCAGGCTCCACTGACAATGCTTGTAGTTCACTTATGCACCTGGCAGAAGTGATGGCTACCAAAAACACAGTTTTCCAAGTCAAGTACTTAAGCTCTGCTGAAGACAATGGTTCGAAAGAGGGTTGCATCAGCTGGGCAATGCAAACATTAAGATCCCAGGCAGGGGCAGGGTCCCTGAATGGAGGGTTGGTGTGAAGCAACCCCTTGAAAAACTTGGAGAATACCAGATGAGCTGAAAGGAAAGAGGGTTTACCTGCTGATAAGAAAGCAGATTCGGCTGCCAGGTGCACTTTTAGGGTAGCTGGTCTCAGCCCCAAGGAATTCAAATGTACCATATAATCCAGAACTGTGGGCAAACCAGCAGACTCTGGGGAAATATTCTTGCCAGAGCACTATATGGAAAATCTCTTCCATTTGGAATTATAAGTAACCCTGGTGGCCTTCAAGATATCGAGTACACCCTTGGAAAGGTGTAGGTCAGCAGACTCTTAACTCTTCAAGAGCCAGGCCACGAGATTGAGAGAGTTGAGATTCGGGTACCAAACCCTCCCCTGGGCACAGGTTAACAGATTGTGGTTCCTGGGGAGACACAGGGGAAGCTGGACTGCTAAGGACAAAAGGAGTGGATACCAGGGCTGTCTGGCCCAATCTGGAGCAATCAGAATCATCTTGCAAGGTTGAGATCTGATTTTGACTAGCACCTTGAACAGGAGAGGGAAGGGGGAAAAGCATAGAGAAACTTCCCTTCCCAGTTGAGAAGGAAGGCATCCAGAGGGACTGAGCCCAACACTGGGGGCCTGCAGCAAAAAAGAGGAAGTTGGTGATTGTCTGGGGCTGCAAAAAGACCTATCTGAGGAGTGCCCCACCTGGCAAATACTACCTCCAGAATTAGGGGATCCAGTGACCATTCATGATGGCCCTGGGAAATCCAGCTGAGAGCATCTGCCAGGACATTGTCCTTGCCTGGGAGATGAACTGCAATAAGGGAGGTGTTCAGGGAATAAGCCAGAGACCACAACTTCGTTGCTTCGGTGCACAAGGCCGTAGACCGAGTGCCCCCCTTGCTTGTTGATGTACCACATTGTGGTGGTGTTGTCCGTCCTGACCTGTACCACTCTGTTCTGAACAGATGTGGAAAAAACTTGAAGTGCTAGAAAAACTGCTCTGAGTTCCAACAGATTGATGTGGAGCAGAGATTCCTGAGGGGACCACAATCCCTGGGTGGTGAGGTCGCCCATGTGAGCTCCCCACCCTAAGAGGGATGCATCTGTAGTAAGGGTCAAGGAGTGAGACTGAGGGATGAAGGGAACCCCTTGTCTCAGATTGCTCTGATCCTGCCACCACTGCAGGGCCTGGATCAGGGTTTGAGTTACTGGGATCAATTTGGTTAGAGGATCTCTCTTTTGAGACCAGAAGGCTCTCAAATGGAACTGAATGTCCCTCATCTGAAATCTTGCTCCCTGCACTACTGCTGTGGAAGCAGCCATGTGCCCTAGGAGCTGCAGAAAATGCCTTGCTGGTCGAGAGACCTGCAGAGTGAAGGAGGAGGCCAGAGAAACCAGGGTCCTTGCTCTTTCTGGGGAATGAAGGCTCTGGCCTGTTGAGTGTTCAGTTCTGCACCTATGAAGGTGAGTAGCTGAACAGGCTCTAGAACTGACTTTGGGAGACTGAGAAGGAAACCTAGAGATGTAAGCAGCTGCTGAGTAACCTGAAGGTGTAATCTGACTTGTGCTGGAGACTGGCCCACTATGAGCCAGTCGTCCAAGTAAGGGAAGATGGCAATCTTTTGCCTTCTTAAATGAGCAACTGCTACTGCCAGGCATTTTGTGAATACCCTTGGGGCAGAGGTGAGGCCGAAGGGCATTGCTCTGAACTGGTAATGGCCTGAGGGCAGTTCGAATCTGAGGTACTTTCGGTGGGAGCTTCTTATGAGAACATGGAAGTAGGCATCCTTGAGGTCCAGGGACACTAGCCAGTCCCCTGGCCTTAGAGAGGGTAAAATAATTCCCAGAGTCACCATTTTGAATCTTGGTTTTAAAAGGTGCTTGTTTAGGTATCTGAGATCCAGGATGGGCCGCCATTCTCCTGTCTTTTTTGGGGTAAGGAAGTACCTGGAGTACAGTCCTTTGCCCTGATGTAGGGGAGGAACCCATTCTACAGCTCTGAGAGCCAGGAGGGTTGAAACGTCTGTCTCTAGGGCAAGAGCCTCTGATGGATTTGCAGGTGGAAAGGATCTGGCTCTCATCTTTGGAAATTTTTTGAAGCTGAGAACCAGTCCCTGGCTTACTACGTCCAGGACCCACTTGTCTGATGTTAAAGACTTCCAGTCCTGGATGAAGTAAGCCAGCCTGCCCCCTACAGGTGATGGAGAATCGGCCCTGGTCATCCCATCAGGGAGTTTGTTTGGCAGAGGCTTTAGGCTGGGGGGTGGGAGCAGACCTGCCGTGCCAGTCTGCCTCTCCCTCTGAAGAACCCCTCTGGGCATAGGCTGAGAGGAGGCCTGGGCTTGGTAAAGGCCTGCCCCTGCCCATAGAAGGCTGCCTCTGAGGAGTGGCCTGCCTTTCCTTGGCCTGTGCACTCCTATAGGTAGTTCTATACTCATCCATTTTCTTCATGTAATTCTCTGTCTGCTCCCCAAACAGAGAGTTACCCACAACAGGAAAATCCATGGCCTTAGCCTGGGTATCCTGTGACAGGCTAGTACACCTGAGCCAAGCCATTCTGCGAAAAGCCACAGATGTAGCCATGACTCTTGAAGATACATCATTAGAGTCCACTGCAGCATGGAACTGCACCTTGGATGCCTCAATACCACAGCAGCCACCTGCTCCAGCTCCTTGGCAAGCTGGCCAGGGACCTGTTTCGCTAGAGCCATAACAGTATCTCATCTGGATTTCTGGTATCTTGCAACATAGGCCATATAATTTGCCTGCCTGAGTCCCAAGGATGCTGCCATGTACTGTTTCTTTGCCACGGCATCAATCCTCCTGGAGTCCTTGTCAGGGGGGTGTGAAGCCAAGGGAATATTTGCCTTATCATAGGCTGCAGCCTGCACTACCCCAACATGGCTGCATTGTTGTGAAAGGAACTCCGTATCAAAGCCTGACAATGTGTACCTCTTGTCCATTTTTTATTCACAGGAAGTATAGTGTGAGGCTGTTAAAATCTTTATTGTCTGTTTCCTAAAAGATTTATGTAAGGGAATAGACAGTCTCCTGGACTCTGGGATATCCATCATTTCCACATAGTCAGGCTCCTCCTGTTCATCCACAGCTTCTTCCAAAAGAAGCTGGAGGGTCACAGCCACCTTTTTATAAAACATAAAATGAGAAGCCTCAGAAAGCCTAGGGGGAGACACTCCTGAAGGTCTGTCTGGGGAGATGTCCGGTTCAATGGGCACATCCAGACTTTCAAAATCACATTCACTCTCTTCATAATCCCTCCCCTCCTCCGGTTCATAAAATTCCTCTATATCATATTCTTGAACAGTGGCACCTGACTGAACCGACAACACCTGATGGTGCCAGGTTCGGTCGGAACAAGGCGACTGGACAATTTTGATCGCTTTGGCTATCTCTACAGCGGTTGGAGAAGGAAATTTTGGCTCCAAGTCTGCTGATTTTCTAGTCCTTTTTGCTGGGACTGACTCCTCCGAGTCAGCTCTCCATTTGCCTGAGGAAGTCTCGCCCTGGTCAGAGGGCACTCCCTCCGGTTCGGTTGGCACCGAACCGGGCTGGCCATCCGGGTCAGCGGACTTCTTGGCCTCTTGTTCCCTGAGCCTACCAACTCTCTTATCCAGGGTAGCTGCAGGGAAATTCTTGCAAATCTGGCAGTCTGCATTGAGGTGGTCAAACCCCAGAAAATAAACACATGTGGTGTGTGGGTCGGCCTTGGCAAAGGCTTCCCCACAGACACTACAATGCTGAAACCCAGTAGGCCCAGTTTTTCTTTTGGGTTTCTCAGACATAGTGCCAGCCTAACCAAAAACTTGCCCGTTTAAAGCAATCCGCTAAGCAAGACACCCTTATCGGTTCCCAACCGTGTCACGGGTCGTCGAAAAAAACGTAATGAAATCTGTGTTTTTTAGAACTGATAAGAACCGGGAACCACACTCTAAATGCAATTTAATAAAGTTTAACAACAACCTGATCGGTTCAAACCGAACCGATAATATCGTTTGCAAGTTCCACACAGAAATAATGTAAAACCTATCTATTACTTACGATACCACAGACAGAGCTTGAATCGACTGGTTGCAGTTAAAATATAGACAAAATGCGGTTTAAAAACAGAGAAATTACATTTTTTAACCGACAAAATGAACCGAGCAGCAGGAGAAATCTCCGGAGCGACTGTTCAGTGAAGCGGAGTAAAGAATCTGACAGTTTGAGTTTGAAGAACAACAGACAGAGTTTTCAACCGAGCTCGTACTCAAGACTCCATGCCTGGCATGGAAGTTAACTCTTTCACCTCCGGAGCAGTTCTAAGGTTGGGACTAACTGCATATGTCATAATATAGCAAGACTTCATGTTGTTTGAAGGTCTATTTCTGGGGTCCCCCACCTCCTGAATAGAGCCTTCACCACTTGCTTATTCAATGCTCACTCTTGATGGGCCTGGTTTATCCTGCTCAAGGCATCTGCCAAGGTGTTGTCCTTGCCTGGCAGATGAATTGACTGAGACATTTAGAGAGTAAGTGAGGCATAATATCTTCATTGCCTCTGTACACACAGGAGTGGACCTTGTCCCTCCTTGTTTGTTGATGTAATTCATTGTTGTGGTATTGTCTATTCTGACTTACCACCTTTCCCCGTATGAGATGAGAGAAACCCTGAAGAGCCAGATAAACAGCTCTTAACTCCAGCAGGTTTATGTGGGGGTGAGTCTGCACTCTCCCAAGTACTGTGGATGGTGTGATCCCCTAAGTGAGCACCCCAACCAAGCAGGGAAGCATTGGTTGTGAGAATCAGGGATGAAGGCTCCTGCAGAAATGGAACCCCTTCCCTTAAATTTTCCAGTTGCCTCCACCATTGGAGGGCCTGTAGTAACGTTTCTGTGACTGGTACTGACTTTGAGAGGGGGTCCCACCTTTGGCACCAGTATGCTCTGAGGTGGAACTGAATATCTCTCATCTGAAACCTGGCACCTATGGCTGTGCTTGTTGCTGCAGCCATGTGCCCTAACAGTTGAAGAAACTGTTTTGCTGGCTTTGGCCTGCCCAGGACAAATGAACCTGCCAGAATCTGAGTGTTTTCTGCCCTCTCCTGAGGGAGAAAAGCTCTTCCCACTACTGTATTCAGTTCTGCACCTATGAACTGCAGAACCTGAACAGGGGTCAGGACTGACTTTTTGGTATTGAGGAGGAAACCTAGGAGAGCAGCATATCCTGGGTTACCTGAAGGTGGTCTGACACCTGTGGTGGGCTTTCCCTATGATTAGTCAATCGTCCAGATAAGGAAACATTTGACACCCAGTCTTCTGAGGTGTGCCACTACTACTGCTATGCACTTGGTAAAGACCCTTGGTGCAGAGGTAAGGCTGAAGGGAAGTGCTGAGAACTGCTAGTGGCCTTCGGGGATTCTGAATCTGAGATACTTTCTATGTGACTCCCTTATGGGAATATGGAAATATGTGTCCTTTAGATCTAAGGAGGCTAGTCAGTCCCCTTTTTGCACAGTTGGCAAAATCATGGCCATTGTGACCATTTTGAACCTGGGCTTCACCAGGTACCTGTTTAGTAGTCTGAGGTCTAGTATAGGCCACCACTCTCCATTCTATTTTGTTGTTAGGAAATATCTGGAATAGAACCCTTGCCCTCTTTCGTTGTGGTGAACAGGCTCCACTACTTTTGCCAGCAGTAGAGCCTGTACCTCTTGCTCCAGTAGTTTTCTTCTGAGAAGGGAGCTGGTGCAAAATGTTTTAACCTTGGAGGAGGGAAAGAGATGTGAAGCAAAGGGAGAGACCCTGACTCACTATTTCCAGGACCCATTTGCCTGTGGTTATTTTTAACCATTCCTGGAAATAGTGGTCGAGTCTGCACCCTACAGGATACATAGATACATAGACAGTGTCGACAGATAAGGGCCTATGGCCCACCCAGTCTGCCCATTTGAGCTTGAAAGTTCAGTTTGTTTTCCTAGAAGTCTGTTGCCCCTTACCCCTGACCTCCAGAATTCCTTTATGTCTATCCCATGCATTCTTAAATCCCGTGATTGTTTCAGCCCCCACCGCTTCCTCTGGCAGGGTGTTCCTTGTCCACCACCCGTTCTATGAAGAAATTCTTTCATGTTTCCTCTGAATCGTCCTCCCTCAACTTCATCCATGCCCTCTAGTCCTGGAACATCTTTTTTCGCTTAAAATAGTATTTTCCTGCACCTGTTTCCTCCCTGTAAGATACTTGTATGTCTCTATCATATCCTCTCTCCTCTCCTCCAGGAGTACATGTTCAGTTCCTTCAACCTGTCTTCATAGGACTTGTGATGCAATCCATGCACCATCTTTGTTGCCCTCCTCTGAACCTTCTCTACCCTGTCAATGTCCTTACGTAGGTATGGTCTCCAGAACTGACACACTGTACTCCAGGTGGGGCCTCACTAGTGTCTTGTATAGTGGAATTATGATCTCCCTTTTCCTGCTGGTGATGCCCCTGCCTATACATCCAGCATCCTATTGCTTTACCTGCTGCCTTGTCACTGTTTCCTACCTTGAGGTCATCCAGAGATGACAACCCCAAGATCCTTTCCTGCTTGGTGCATGCTATATCCTCACCCCCAAATGATATATTGTGCCAGGGTTTTTGTGCCCTATATGCATTATCTTGCTTACTCTTTGCATTGAATTTCAACTGCCAAACCCCTGACCATTCTTCAAGTTTCTGCAGGTGCTTCTCATTCTGTCTACACCCTCTGGTGTGTCTACTCTGTTACAGAGCTTTGTGTCATCAGCGAACAGTGAAATTCTGCCTTCTAGGTCCTAAGCCATGTCACTGATGAAGATGTTGAATAGGACCCGATCCCAGCACTGATCCCTGTGGTACCCACTGGTCACTCTTCCCTCTGTGGAGTGACGGCCATTTACCACCACCCTCTGTGTCCTGCCACCCAGCCAGTTACCTACCCACCCACTACTGTCCTGCCCACACCCATATTCCCCAGTTTGTGTAATAGTCTTCTATGGCACAGTGTCAAAGGCCTTGCTGAAGTCCAGATAGGCCATGTCCATTGCCCTCCCCTGATCCACCTCCCTAATCACCCAGTCAAAAATTAAATAGAGATTGGTCTGACATGGCCTCCCCTGGTGAAACCATGCTGCCTTGCATCCTGTAGTCCATTGACAACCGAATGTTCCACCAATCTCTCCTTCAGTAGTGCTTCCATGATCTTCCCACTACGAGGTGAGGCTGACTGGTCTGTAGTTCCCTGCTTCCTCTTTGTTCCCACTTTTGTATAAGGGACTACATCTGCTGTCCTCCAGTCTTTGGGTACCTCCCTGTTTCCAGTGATCAGCTAAACAGGGATAGCCAGAGGTTCAGCCACCACCTCTTAGTTCTTTAGGACCCTAGGGTGCACCCATCTGGCTCCATTGCTTTATCAACTCTTATTGCTTCAGTTCCTTCAGGACCCTTTCTCATGTAAAGGGACTGTGTCCATTCTGCACCATTCTACTCACTTGTACTCCTTCGGATACATTACCTCCTCTTCCTCAGTAAGACTGAGCAGAAATACCTATTCAATATGTCAGCTTTACTGTGTCATCCTCCACGGCCCCATCCTCCCCTTCAGTCTCACTGCTCCCTCCCTTTGTCTTTCTTTTCTTTCATTGTACCTGTAAAAGGTTTTGTCCCCTCTACCCACTGATTTTGCAATGTGTTCTTCTGTCTGAGCTTTGGCTTCCCTTACTGACCTCCCTGCCTCCATTGCTTCTCCTGCTTCTCCCTATCCCTTCTGCCTGTGTCTTTTTGTATTGCCTGAATGCAATCTTTTTGGCTTTCACTTTCTTTGCTACCTTTAAGGAAAACCATAATGGTCTCCTCTTCCTTTTCCTCTTCTAACCTGCTTAATGCATAATTCTGTTATTTCTTGTAATCCCATTTTAAATACTGCCCATGTTCCTCAACCCCTGATTCCTGTCCCATTCCCTTAATGCCTCTTTCAAGTATCTCCCCATTTCCCAAAGTCTGCCCCTAAAATCCAGGATGCGTGTTTTTCTGTGGTTTTGGTTCTGCTCTTTCTGTGATTTCAAACCACAATGACTGGTGAGTCACTGTTTCCCAGGTGCTCCCCCACTGTACCCCCATCACACTGTCCCTGTTTGAGCACAAGGTCCAGTACTGCCTTCTGCAGGTTGTGGTTCCATGACCAGTTGCCAGGAAGGCACCCTGGAAGAGTCCAGGATAAATCTGCTCCTAGTTGAGTGCTGCTGCTGGGATGCTCCAGTCCACGTCCTGGAATACTGAGTCTCCAACCAGTACTACTGCACCTTGTCTGCCATCCTTTGGATGCTGCATCAACTCTATCTGTTTCTTCCTCCTGGGCTGGTGGTCTATAGACCACACCTATCTGGATGGCTGTCCATTTTCCTTTCAACCAACCACAGTATCTCTCCCCATTTTGTTCTCCTGGATCTCTGTGGCCCTATGTCATTTTTCACAACCATGTGCCACTCCTCCTCCTTCCTGCCTGCTCTGTCTCTTCTAGATATATTTTGTAGCCAGGTGGCCATCTCCCAGTCATGGTTATCATTACACCAGGTTTCAGTGATGGCCACAATGTCCAGGTCTGACTGTACCATGACAGCCTCCAGATCTTCCATCTTGTTTCTAAGGCTCCTGGCATTTGCACACATGGCTTTCCATGATTTGACCTCCCTAGACTGTTTCACTGCTCTACTCCAGACTCTTCCTTGGTTGTCATTTATCCCTGGTTCTCCTTGCTGTCTGCCCTTCTGCTGAATTTTGCCCCTTTTCTGCTTATCCACCTCTTGGGCACTAATCCCATCTTTGCTTTGCAGAGATAGCCACTCCTCTGGTTCACTGGTTCCACTGCTAGCTGTGGGGGGGTGAGCAATGGGGCACCCTCTTGCTGCCACCCCTTGCTAGTTTAAATGTATCCAATGTAGCATTAAGTACCATTAGTGCTTGGATTCCTCCAGGATGGCTGCAGGCCGTCAGGCTTGAACAAACCTCCATCCCTCAGGTGGGTCCCCAGTCACCAATGAAACCAAACCCTTCCTCACAGCACCAGTTCTTCAACCATGAGTTAAAGTTCTGGTGCATGCACTCTATGCTCTCCTTGCCTCTCACAGGTGGTACTTCTGAGAAAGTGACGAAGTAGCTACTTGCTTGAGACCCCTCCCAGTTTCCTAAACTCTTCCTGAACTTCCTATCGCTCCCCATTTGCCAGGTCATTAGTACCTAGGTGGATAATGATATCCAGCTCACCCTCCCGTCTTGCCTTCCCAGTGATCCCCAGGATCTTCCTTCCATCCCTCCATGCCGTGGCACCTGGTAGGCACCTCACCTCCCTATCCCTCCCCTCCTGTGTTCTAGCGGATCCCTCTTATGATGGAGTCCCCCACCAGGATTCTTCCTCCTCCTCCTGGGGTCCACTGCTTTCCCGCTGGGGTCACCTCCTTGGCTAACCTCCACATCCTTTCCTTCCACTTCTCTGGGTACTTCTATTTGGTTGTCCTCATTTGCCAGTGTGGCATATGAGTTCTTAGTGGAATAGGATCTGGGATGTGCCTCTGCCTGACTGCTCTAACCCTCCCTGAGCCCACTGTCATCCAAGTGCTTCTGATTCTCGGCATCCTTTGAGGCAGTTGCATTGGACTGAGTGGTCCTGGATAGGGGTGATGGTACTCCTGACCCAGCTGCTTCACGCTCTGAGTCCTGGCTACCTCATCCTGTGGTTCAGAGATGCATGCAGATAGGGCAGCACCTCAGTGTCCAGAAGGTCTGCCTGAATATGGCTGCCCCACAGCCACTGCATTGCACCACTCCCCACATTATACTGCAATTCCACTACTTGTCTGCTACTGAAGCGCTCTAGTTCCCTTTTTATTAATTTACTGTACTAAAATCCTGCCACTGATCCTCAGATAATTTTTTTTAAAGAAAAATAAACCAATAAATAAATAAATGAGTCAAAACACTTGTCGTGCTGAGGTGGCTTCTTCCCTTATGCCCCTCCTACTTACACACCTTACTATACCCTGTGTTTAGCTCCTGTCAATCAGATTTAACAGAGCATATAATTAAGTGTTGGGGAAGGGAGGGGGCGAAAATTGCAGCAATTAAAGACAGCACAGAATTACACCACCACTATGTTTTAAATTTCCAACAGCCCAAAAACAATTATAAGTAAAGACAACAAAGAAAGTATAGTGTCACTAAAAGCCCACAATCTAAGTTTAAAAGAAAAATAGCAATTACCAGTTACTCTAAAGCACTGAATTGAATATGTTTCCTTCCTTCCCCTTCCCCTTCTGGGATTTGGAGAGGCAGCCTGTAGGGAAAAGTGAGGGGTTCTGTTTTGCTTGCTGCTGTGACTGAGCAGATTGGGATCCTCTCCGAGAACCCCTTCTACCTGAGCAAATTGGGATCCTCTCCGAGAACCCATTCTACCTCTAACTCTGTAAAATCCAGTCTGCTGTGGTTGGTACTGCTGCTGGGAAACAGCCTGTACCTGAAAGAAAGGCCTCCTAAAAGAGGACCTGCCCCTGCCTCCCCTAGAATAAGAAAAAGTTGAAGTAGAGAGCCTGTCTCTGGTCAAGTTGCTCCTAAATGTAGCTTTATATTTGTCTACTTTTTTCATATATGCTTCAGTCTGGGCACCAAAAAGAGTGGCCTTTGACAGGAAAGTTAATTGCCTTAGTTTGGAGTGTCCTGGGTGAGGCTGGTAGCCTTCAGTCAGGCAAATCTTCTTAGAGCAATGGTACCAGCCATCTACCTTACAGCTGCTATCATTGGTGTCAGCCGCCATATGAAATAGGTATTTGGAAGCCTCCAAGCCCAATTTTGCTGTGTCTAGCAGCTCTGACACTGTTAAAGAGGGGTTAGCCTCAGCATTGTCAAATACTGGCTGCCAAAGACCTTTTTGATAAAGGGCTGCATAGGCCTGGTAGCTGGCTTGACGAATTGCCAGGGATGCTGAAAGGTGACCCTTTTTTGCCATGCTGTCCACCTTTCTCAAATCCTTCAAAATACTCTGCTAGTAGCTTGGCAGGAGACACCAGGAGAAAGGACTGCTGTGTGACTGGACCTCTCTACTAGGACTAAAGAAGCAGAACTCTTGTACTTGGACCTTTAATTTAGGGTAAAAAAAAAACTAACAAACAAAACAAAAAAAAAGTGTGTGTTTGTCTGAGTGAACTGAACTGAATGGTTATCTGAACAGTTATCTAGGTGTAAATCTCAGGTGATTGAAAGGACTTTATAGTTGTGAGGTTTAAATTACTGGTAGAAAGATCTAGTAAGTAGGGGGAGCGGCATAGCTAGAAGGAAGCTAAATTTAAAAACTGCCTTAGAAAGATTCTGCTAGTAGCTTGGCAGAAGACACCAGGAGAAAGGACTGCTGTGTGACTGGACTTCTCTACTGGGCACTAAAGAAGCAGAACTCTTGTACTTGGACCTTTAATTCAGGGTAAAAAAAACTAACAAACAAAACAAAAAAAAAGTGTGCGTTTGTCTGAGTTAACTAAACAGAATGGTTATCTGAACAGTTATCTAGGTGTAAATCTCAGGTGACTGAAAGGACTTGATGGCTGTGAGGTTTAAATTACTTGTAGAAAGATCTAGTAAGTAGCGAGAGTGGCTTTGCTAGAAGGAAGCTACATTTAAAGACTGCCTTGAAAAGATTCTGCTAGTAGCTTGGCAGAAGACACCAGGATAAAGGACTGCTGTGTGACTGGACTTCTCTACTGGGACTATATTGCCCTCCATCCCTCCCATCCAAAGCTAGTTCTACTTTTATAGGCACAGGATTTGACTGACAACAGGAACTTCCTGTTTGGGAACAGGAAGTGAATGATCACAGAGCCACCAAAGACCCACCATCCTAGAAGGGCAAGAGTAGCTCTCCAGCCCCCTCTAGCTGCTGGAGGTCTGCCTCTGAGCAAGTAAGGGGTCTACTGAGAAATACAGGATATTCTTGTCTCAGAACAGGACAATCAGGAGCTTAAAGGGCACACAGGCAGAAAGTAAGGAGAGTGAGAGAAAAGAAAAACAGGAAAGAGTAAGGATTGCAAACAGTTAAGGGGCCAGAAATAAGACATGATGGGAGTGGTGCAGTGCAGTGGCTGTGGAGCAGCAGTCTTCTGGGAGACATCCTGGAGGATGCGGTGTTGTCCCATCTGCAGGCACCTCTCTGGGCTGAGGGAGGAGGTTGCTCATCTCCAGGCTGAGTTGGCCAGGATTTGTGGGACCTCCTCTTCCATCCAGGGACCACCAGTGCCACTGCCACTGACTCAAAGGTTGCCAAGAAAGAGGAGCAGTTGGACCACAGTGGGCTCAGGGAGGGCGAGGTAGTGGAACAGAGGCGCATCCCTCCAGTTGTACCTCTCCACAATTCCTATGCCATTCTGGCAAAGTGTGGTTCCTCAATGGAGGCACCTGCAGTGGAGACCAAGGAGGATGCTGGGAACCTCCACAAAGGAGACCCACAGGAGGGTGGCAGGGGACCCTACAAGGGAAGGAAACAACTCCTGGTGGGGGACTCCATTGTTAGGAAGGTAGAACTGCTGGAGGAAGGGGAGAGGGAGGTAGGGTGCCTGCCTGGCGCCATGGCTTGGAGGGACAGGAATTGAATCCTCAGGATTGCCGGAGCAGCAGCACAGGGGAGGGAGCTGGATGTCATTGTCCACCTAGGGACAAATAACCTGGCTGAGAAAGGGATTAGAGAAGTGCAGGAAGAGTTTATGGAATTGGGGAGGGGCCTTAGACAAGTCGCACGCACGGTAACCTTCTTGGAGGTGCTGTCCATCTATGGCGTAGGAGAAGCTAGGGTGTTCCGCACCATGGGATTCAGTCAGTGGTTGAAAAACTGGTGTGAAACTCAGGGATTTGGCTTCATTGGGGACTGGGGGTCCACATAGAGTGATGCAAGTCTATACTGGCAAGATGGGCTGCATCTGTCCACGAGGGGAACCAAGATCCTAGGTGAAAGGTTTAAATGCTTCATTGGCAAGCATTTAAACTAGCCAAGGGGGGAGGCACTGGAAAGGAGCAGGGAAATCATAGCTCCCCCCCAAAAAAATCATGGTAGTAAGTGCGGTAAGAAAAAATTACTCACCTTAGTAATGTTGTTTCTTCTAATGGAGTCTTGCTATATTATGACATATGCAGTTTGTCCCAGCCTTAGAACTGCTCCGGAGGTGAAAGAGTTAAAGTCCATGCCAGGCATGAACTTAGAGCTCAAGCTCGGTTGAAAATTCTATCTGTTGTTCTTCAAACTTAAACTGTCAGATCTTTACAAGCAAAAACTCACTAAGACTCTGTGTGGAAGCTGTAAACCTACACTAGCCAACTGGCTACTTAATTAAATAAACACATTTTTTGGTGCCACAAAGAAGACTCAAGTCAGGAGAACCAAGAATGACAACACAACAAAGATCACCCCAAAAGGAGGGGTGAAAAACAAGGTGGGCATCTAAAAGTGCACAGCTGCCCTGCCCACCCACATCCCCAAGTAAGAGTTCTGAGAGGGCAGGCAGGGGAGGTCATAATATAGCAAGACTCCATTAGAAGAAACAACATTACTAAGGTGAGTAATTTTTTCTCAAACAACATGAAGTCTTGCTATATTCTGATTTATGTCTGAACTACACAGCAGTACCTCCATGGAGGAGGGACAGAACCTACTTAGGAAATAGGCTCTGAAGCACAGCTGTGCCAAAATGAGCATCACTCCTAGCCTGGATGTCCAGGGAGTAATGCTTAATAAAAGTGTGCACCGTTTTCCAGGTAGCTGCTTGACATATCTCTAGGACAGAGATGTCCCTGGCAGCAGCCAGAGACGCAGCTGTACCTCTGGTGGAGTGAGCCCTCAGGCCTGAGGGAGGAACTTTACCCAGTTTTTCATAGCAGAATTGGACACAAGAGATGATCCACCTGGCAATGGATCTTTCAGTGGCAGGTTTCCCTTTGCCAACCTCACCATAAGTGAGGAACAGTTGGAGGGAGTTAAACCTGTGACCTTTGGTATGATCTATGTAGTAGCTAAGTGATCTTTTGACATTTAAACTGTGCAACTTCCTCTCGCCAGAAGAGGAATGGCCAGTGAAGTACACAGGGAGAGATATAGATTGATTAAGGAGGAAATCTGAGACCACCTTAGGCAAGAATTTCGGTTAGTCCTGAGGCCTACCTTATCTCTGTGAAAGGAGATAAAATCAGGCTCCACTGACAATGTTTGTAACTCATTTATGCGCCTGGCAGAAGTGATGGCTACCAAAAACACAGTTTTCCAAGTCAAGTACTTGAGCTCTGCTGAGGACAAGGGCTCAAAAGGGTGTTGCATAAGCTGGGCAAAGCAAATATTAAGATCCCAGGCAGGGGAAGGATCCCTAAATGGGGGGTTGGTGTGAAGCAACCCTTTGAAAAACAAGAGAATACAGGATGAGCTGAAAAGAAGAGGGCTTACCTGCTGACAAGAAAGCGAACCACGGCTGCCAAGTGCACTTTTAGGTAGCTGGTCTCAGCCCTAAAGTATTTAAATGAACCATATAATCCAGGACTGTGGGTAAGTCAGCAGATTCTGGGGAAATATGCTTCCCAGAGCACCATATGGAAAAATCTCTTCCATTTGGAATTATAAGTAGTCCTGGTGGAAGGCTTCCAAGAAGCCTTCAGAATATCAATACACTTGGGAAAGGTGTGGGTCAGCAAACTCTAACTCTTCAAGAGGCCAGGCCATGAGATTGAGAGATTTGAGGTTTGGGTACCCAAACCTCTCCTGAGCACACAGGATAACAGATTGTGATTCCTGGGAGACACAGGGGACAGTGGACTGCTAAGGACATAAGGAGTGGGTACCAGGGCTGCCTGGCCCAGTCTGGAGCAATCAGAAACATCTTGCAGGATTGAGACCTGATTTTAACTAGCACTTTTGAAGAGGAGGGAAGGGTGGAAAGGCATAGAAATTTCCCTTCCCAACTGAGAAGAAAGGCACCCAGGGACTGGGCCCAACACTAGGGGCCTGCAACAAAAAGGAAGTTGGTGATTGTCTGGGGCTGCAAAAGATCTATAGGGTGTGCCCCATCTGGCAATACCACCTCCAGAACTAGGGATCCAGAGCCCATTCGTGATGGCCTTGAGGAAATCCTGCAGGAGCATCTGCCAGGACATTGCCCTTGCCTGAGGTGAACTACTACAAGGGAGGTGTTCAGGGAGTAAGCCAGAGACCACAACCCGTTGCTTTGGTGCACAAGGCCGTAGACCAGGTGCCTCATGATTGATGTACCACATTGTGGTGGTATTGTCTGTTCTGACTTGAATAACCTTGTTCTCAACAGATTTTGAAAAAAAACAAAAAAAACTTGAAGTGCTAGAAAAACTGCTCTGAGTTCCAACAGATTGATGTGGAGCAGAGATTCCTGAGGGGACCCCAATCCCTGGGTGGTGAGGTTGCCCATGTGAGCTCCCCACCCCAATAGGGATGCATCTGTAGTAAGGATTAAGGAGTGAGACTGAGGGTAAGGGGACCCCTGTCTCAAATTGCCTGGTCCTGCCCCACTGAAGGCCTGGATCAGGGTTCGAGTCACTGGAATTAATTTGGTTAGAGGTCCTTTCTTTGAGACCAAAGGCTCTCAAATGGAACTGGATGTCCCTCATCTGAAATCTGGCTCCCTGCACTACTGCTGTCGAAGCAGCCATGTGTCCCAGGAGCTGTAGAAAGTGCCTTGCTGGTCGAGAGACCCGCAGGGTGAAGGAGGAAGCCAGAGAAATCAGGGTACTTGCCCTTTCCAGAGGAAGGAAGGCTCTGGCTTCTTTTGTGTTCAGTTCTGCACCTATGAAGGTGAGAAACTGAACAGGCTCTAGGACTGACTTGGAAGACTGAGAAGAAAACTAGAGAAGTTAGCAGTTGCTGAATTACTTGAAGGTGTAATCTGACTTGGTCTGTGGACTGGCCTACTATGAGCCAGTCATCCAAGTAAGGAAAGATGGCAATATTTTGCCTTCTTAAGTGGGCAACTGCTACTGCCAGGCATTTTGTGAATACCCTTGGGGCAGATGTAAGGCCGAAGGGCATTGCTCTGAACTGGTAATGACCTGAGGGCAGTTCGAATCTGAGGTACTTTCAATGGGAGCTTCTGATGAGAACATGAAAATAGGCATCCTTGAGGTCCAGGGACACTAGCCAGTCCCTGGCCTTAAAAGAGGTAAAATAATTCCCAGAGTCACCATTTTGAATTTTGGTTTTAAAAGGTGTTTGTTTAGATACCTGAGATCAGGATGATGCCACCATTCTCCTGTCTTTTGGGGTAAGGAAGTACCTGGAATACAACCCTTTGCCTTGGTGTAGGGGTGGAATCCTTTCCACAGCTCTGAGAGCCAGGAGGATTGAGACTTCTGCCTCCAGGGCAAGTGCCTCTGAAGGATTTGCACGTGGAGAGGATCTGATTCTCATCTTTGGAAATTTTTTGAAGCTGAGAACCAGTCTCTGGCTTACTACTTCCAGGACCCACTTGTCTGACGTTAGAGACTCCCAGTCCTGGACAAAGTAAGCCTACCCTACAGGTAGTGGAGAATCGGCCCTGGGCGCCCCATCAGGGTGCCTGTTTGGCAGGGGCTTTAGGTTGAGGGGTGGAAGCAGGCCTGCCTGCACCCCATCTGCCTCTCCCTCTCCCTTCTGTGCAAAAGCTGAAGAGGAATCCTGGGCTTGGTAAAAGGCCTATGAAAAAGCCTACTCCTGCCCTGGGAGAGCTGCCTTTGGAAAGTGACTTGCCTTTCCTTGGCCTGTGCACTCCTATAGGTGGTCCTATATTCATCCATTTTTTCATGTAATTCTCTGTTTGCTCCCAAACAGAGTTGCCCACAACAGGGAAATCCATGGCCTTAGTCTGGGTATCCTGTGACAGGCTATACATCTGAGCCAAGCCATTCTATGGAGAGCCATAGCTGTAGCCATGACTCTGGATGATACATCATTAGAGTCCACTGCAGCATGGAACTGCACCTGGATGCCTCAATACCATCAGGGCCACCTGCTCCAGCTCTTCTGCCAGCTGGCCAGGAACCTGCTTTGCTAGAGCTAAAACAGTATCCCATCTGGATTTTGATATCTAGCAACATAAGCCATATAATTAGCCTGTCTGAGTCCTAAGGAAGCTGCCATGTACTGTTTCTTTGCCATGGCATCTATCTTTCTGAGTCCTTGTCAGGGGTGAGAGGCTAAGGGAACATTTGCCTTGTCACAGGCTGCAGCCTGCACCACCCAGTGGCTGCATTGTTATGTAAGGAACTCCATATCAGAGCCTGATAATGCATACCTTTTGTCATTCTTTTATCAACAGGAGGTATGGTGTGAGGAGCTTTAAAAATCTTTACTGTCTGTTTCCAAAAGATTTATGCAGAGGAATAGACAGTCTCTAGACTCTGGGATATCCATCATTTCTATAAAATCAGGCTCCTCCTGATCATCCACAGCTTCCTCCATAGGGAGCTGGAGGTTTCAGCCACTTTTTTTTTTTTTTAAACATGAAGAGAAGGGGACTCAAGAAAGCCTGGGGAGACACTCCTGAAGGTCTGTCTGGAGAGATGTCCAGTTCATTAGGCACATCCAGACTTTCAAAACCACATTCACTCTCCTCCTCTCTCTCCCCTCCTCTGGTTCATAAAATTCCTCAAATAATACTCCTGAACGGAGAACCGGCCGAACCGAGCTTACCTGATGATGCCGGTTCGGTCGGAACCGGGAGACTAAACAATTTTCATTGCTTTAGCTATTTCTTCAGCGGTTGGAGAGGGAAGTTTTGACTCCACACCAGCTGATTTTCTAGATTTATTTGTTGGAACCGACTCCTCAGAGTCAGCTCTCCTTTTGGCCGAGGAAGTATCGCCCTGGTCAGAGGGCACTCCCTCTGTTCGGTTGAAACCGAACCGGGCTGGCCATCCGGGTCAGCGGACTTTATGGCCTCCCGTTCCCTGAGTCTACCAACTCTCTTATCCAGGGTAGCTGCAGGAAAACCCATGCAAATCTGGCAGTCTGAATTGAGGTGGTCAACCCCAGACAATAAACACATGTGGTGTGAGGTCAGCCTTGGCAAAAGCTTCCCCATACAATACAGTGCACTGAAACCCAGTGGGCCCGGTTTTTCTTTTGGTTCTCAGACATGGTGCTAGCTAACCAAAACTTGCCTTTTCGGCAATCTGCCAACAAATCTCCTTATCGGTTCCCAACCATGTCTGGGTCATGGAAAAAACGTAATTAAATCCGTTTTTTGAACCGATAAAAACCGCGAACCGCACTTCTAAAAGACTGTAATGTAATAGAAATAACTTGATCAGTTCAAACCGAACCGATAAAAATGTTTGCAAGTTCCACACAGAAAATAAATGTAAAACCTATCTAGTACTTACAATACCACAGAAAGAGCTTGAACCGACCGGTTGCGGTTTAATTTCGGTTAAAAAAACGAAAACTTTTATACTTTAACCGACAAAATGAACCGTGCAGAAGGAGGAATCTCCGGAGCGACTGTTCAGTGAGGCGGAGTAAAGAATCTGACAGTTTAAGTTTGAAGAACAACAGACAGAATTTTCAACCGAGCTTGAGCTCTAAGTTTCATGGCTGGCATGGACTTTAACTCTTTCACCTCCGGAGCAGTTCTAAGGCTGGGACAAACTGCATATGTCATAATATAGCAAGACTTCATGTTGTTTGAAACACCAACATAGAGGTATCGATAGGGAGAAGGGCAGGGGTAAATGGAGAAATTGACAAAGGGAAGAAGGACAGGGATGGGGCAAAAAGGAGTAAGGCCATCAGGAAATGGAGGGTAATGAGTATCAATGCCCGTAGTCTGGGCAACAAGCTCCCTGAGCTGGTGGCCTTTATGGAAGAGGGATGCCTGGATATCGTAGCAGTCACAGAAATATGGTACACAGAGAACCATGACTGAGATGTTAACATACCAGGGTACATAATCTACAGGAGAGACAGGCAGGGGAGAAGAGGGGGAGGAGTAGCTCTCTATGTAAAGGAAGGGATAAAAGCAACTGAACAAAAGAGTAAGTGGGAAGGAGAGGAGACACTGTGGGTCACCTTGGAGACTGGAAAGGGCACCACAATCCTCACAGGGGTTGTGTACAGACCCCCATGTCACGGGGAGGGAATGGACAAGGATATGATAGAAGGCATTCTTAGAATGGCAGAGAAGGAAAAATTACTCACCTTAGTAATGTTGTTTCTTCTAATGGAGTCTTGCTATATTATAGACATTAGCAGTTTGATCCAGCTCTAGAACTGCCCCGGAGTGCAATGGTTAAAACCATTCCAAAATAGAATTTTGGCACGAGAGCAGCTCTATCTGTGTCATTTCAAACTTGAGCTGTCAGATCTTTACGAGCCAAACTCACTAAGGTCTGTGTGGAAGCTGTAACTCTACACTCAGCCAAATGGCTACCTAAATAATAACAACCATTGATGGTCCCAACTCCCAAGACTCAAGTCAGGGACCAGAAATACTAACACCATTCTAATAATATGAAAATGGAACATAAGTATAATAAAATACACACACGCATACACACACACCAAAGTCCCAAAGGGACAAAATGCTAACAGGACATAAGTAGTGCCACCACTAAGTTGCCTTGCACCACCAGAGTAGAGGTTCTGAGAGGGGCAGGTTGGGGGAGGTCTATATAGTTAAGACTCCATTAGAAGAAACAACATTACTAAGGTGAGTAATTTTCTTCAAACAACATGAAGTCTTGCTATATTATAGATATTAGATACACAGCAGTACCTCCATGGAGGAGGGCAGAACCTACTTAGGAATAAGCTCTGAAGAACAGCTGTGCCAAACCGAGCATCTCTCCTGGCCTGGACATCCAGGGTAATGCTTGGTAAAAGTGTACCGTTTCCAAGTAGCAGCCTGGCAATCTCTAATAAAGGATATCTCTGGCAGCAGCTAGAGCTAGCTGTACCCTGGTAGAATGAGCCTCAAACCGGGGGCTCTGCCCACTTTCTGATAACAAAATTGGATACAAGAGACAATCCACCTGGCTATTGATCTCTTAGTGGCAGGTTTGCCTTTCCCAACTTCACCAAAGGTAAGGAAAAGTTGGAAGGATTCGAACCTGTGACCTTTAGTACGCTCTATATAATAACTAAGAGCTCTCTTAACAACCAGGCTGTGCAACCTCCTCTCACCCGAAGAGGAGTGATCAGTGAAAAATACTGGAAGGGAGATAGATTGATTAAGATGGAAATCTGAAACCATCTTAGGCAAAACTTCCTATTAGTCCTAAGGACTACCTTATCCCTGTGGAAAGAAATAAGTCAGTCTCCACTGACAAGGCTTGCAATTCACTTATGCGTCTGGCAGAAGTGATAGCCACTAGAAAACAGTTTTCCAAGTTAGGTACTTAAGCTCTGGCAGAAGACAGAGGTTCATAAGGGGTTGTATTAACTGGGCAATGCAAACATTAAGGTCCCAAGTAGGGGCCGGTTCCCTAAAGGGAGGATTAGTATGGAGTAATCCCTTAAAAACTTGGAAAACACAGGATGAGAGGAAAGAGGAGATGACTTTCCTGCTGACACAAAAGCAGACACAGCTGCCAAATTAACTCTCAGGGTAGCTGGTCTGAGACCCAAGGAATTAAGATGTACCTTGTAATCTAACAAAATGGGCAATCTAGCAGATTCTGGGAAATATTTTTCCTAGCACACCAAATGGAAAAACCTTTTCCATTTAGAACTATAAGTAGCCCTAGTGGAAGGCTTTCTGGAAGCCTTTAGGATGTCAAGAACACCCTGAGAGAGGTGTAAATCAGCAAACTCTAACTCCTCAAGAGCCAGGCCTTGAGGTTGAGGGATGAGGTCCGGATACCAAACCCTTCCCTGGGCACAAGTCAACAGATTGTGATTCCTGGGAGGCATAGGGGAAGATGGACTGTCAGAGACAGAAGGAGTGGGTACCAGGGCTGCCTGGCCCAATCCGGGGCAATCAGAATCACCCTGCAAGGCTGAGATGTGATTTGACTAGTACTTTGAATAGAGAGGAAAGTGGGGAAAGCATAGAGGAACTTCCCCTCCCAATCCAGAAGAAGGGCATCCAGGGGAACTGAGCCCAGCACTGGAGGCCTGCAACAGAACAGAGGAAGTTTGTGATTGTCTGGGGCTGCAAAAAGATCTATCTGAGGGATGCCCCACCTGGCAAAAACTATCCCCAGGACTTGAGGATCCAGGGACCATTCGTGATGGCCCTGGGAAATCCTGCTGAGGGCATCCGCTAGGACATTGTCCTTCCCTGGAAGATGAACTGCTATGAGGGAAGTGTTCATGGAATAGACCAGAGACCACAACTTCATTGCCTCGGTGCACAAGGCCGAAGACCGAGTGCCCCCCTGTTTGTTGATGTACCACATTGTTGTGGTGTTGTCTGTTCTGACTTCATCACCTTGTCATGGACAGATGCAGAAAAAGCTTGAAGAGCTAAAAAGACAGCTCTGAGTTCCAGCAAATTGATGTGGAGCAGAGATTCCTGGGGACCAAACTCCTGAGTGGAAGGTCGCCCATGTGGGCTCCCAACCCAGAAGGAAGCATCTGTAGTGAGAGTCAAGTCGTGAGAAGGGAAATGAAGGGGACCCCGCTCTTAAATTGCTCTGATCCTTCCACCACTGGAGAGCTAGGATCAAGGTTCTAGTCACTGGGACCAACTTGGAAAGGGGTCTTTCTGTGAGACCAAAAGGTTCTCAAGTGAAACTGAATGTCTCATCATCGAAATCTGGCTCCTGCACAACAGCTGTGGATGCAGCCATGTGCCCCAGGAGCTGCAGAAAGTGTCTTGCTGGTCGAGAGACCTGCAGAGTGAAGGAAGAGGCCAGAGCCACTAAATTCCTTACTCTTTCTGGGGGAAGAAAGGCTCTTGCTAGCTTTGTGTCCAATTCTGCCCCTATAAAGGTGAGTACCTGGACTGGTTCCAGAACCAACTTTGGTAGGTTTAGCAGAAAACCCAGGGAGGTGAGAAGCTGCTGGGTGTCTGAACTGGTAATGACCTGAGGGCAGTTCGAATCTGAGGTACTTTCGATAGGATCTTCTGATTAGGACATGGAAATAGGCATCCTTGGGGTCCAGGGAGGCTAGCCAGTCCCCTGGCCTTAGGGAAGGTAAAATCATTGCCAGAGTTACCATTTTGAACTTTATCTGGAATACAGACCCCTGCCCTGATGCAGGGGAGGAACCCTTTCTACTGCTCTGAGAGCTAACAGGGATGAGACCTCTGTTTCCAGAGCGAGGGCCTCTGAAGCACTTGCAGGTAGAAAAAGTCTGCTTCTCAACTTAGGAAACTTTTTGAAGCTGAGAACCAGACCCTGGCTTACTACTTCCAGAACCCACTTGTCTGAGGTTAAAGAAGCCCAATTCTGACTGAAGTAAGCCAGCCTGCCCCCCACTGGTACAGGAGAATCGGCCCTGGGCACCCCATCAGGGTGCCTGTTTCCAGGAGCTTTGGGCTGGGGGTGGGAGCAGGTCTGCCCACCTCGTCTGCCCCTGCCTCTGAAGAAGCCCTCTGAGCATAGGCAGAGGAGGCCTGAGTCTGGTAGAAAGGCCTGTGAAAAGGCCTACCCCTACCCCTGGGGCATGCCTTTGAGGAGTGGCTTGCCGCCTCCTTAGCCTGGGCACTCTTGTAAGTAGTCCTATATTCATCCATCTTCTTCATGTAATTCTCTGTCTGCTCTCCAAACAGAGAATTTCCCACCACAGGAAAATCCATAGCCTTAGTCCGGTATCCTGTGACAAACTAGTACACCTGAGCCAGGCCAACCTACTAAAAGCTACAGATGGGCCATGACCCTAGAGGAAACATCATTAACATCCACAGCAGCATGAAACTGAACTTAGAGGCTTCAATGCCATCAGCAGCCACCTGTTCTAGTTCACTAGCCAGCTGGCCATGGCCTGCTTGGCCAACTGCATAACAGTATCCCATCTAGATTTCTGATACCTAGCTACATAAGCCATATAATTTACTTGCCTGAGTCCCAGACAGTGGCTGCCATATACTTTTTTGCCATGGCATCAATCTTCCTGGAATCCTTGTCAGGAGGATGTGAAGCCAAGGGAATATTAGCTTATCACAGGCAGCAGCCTGAACTCACCTAACATGACTGCATTACTGAGAAAGGAATTCTGTATCAGGGCCTGACAATGTATACCTTCTGTCCATCTTTTTATCTACAGGAGGCACAGAATTAGAGCTTTTAAAATTTGTTTGTTTCCTAAAAGACTTATGTAAAGGAATAGACAATCTCCTAGACTCTGGAATATCCATCATTTCTACAAAATCAGGCCTCTTTGCTCATCCACAGCCTCTTCTAAAGGAAGCTGAAGGGTTTCAAGCAACTTTTTATAAAACATAAAATGAGATGGGGACTCAGACAGCATAGAGGAGATCTAAAGGTCTGTCTGGGGAGATGTCTGGTTCAATGGGACACCCAGACCTTCCAGCCACATTCATACTGTTCATAATCCTCCTCCCCTCCTCTGGTTCATAAAATTCCTCAATATCCTAATCCTGAACCACTGGGACTGGACGAACCAACCTTTACCAGATAGTGGTGGTTCAGACGGACCCTGAGACAGTGACTGGACAATTTGTATGGCTTTGCTATCTCTGCAGCAGTTGGAGAAGGAATTTGGACTCAGACCTGCTGATTTTCTTGTTTTCTTTACTGGAATTGGTTCCTCAAAACCAGCTTTTCTTTTGCCGAGAAGTCTGGCCCTGGTCAGAGGGCACTCCTCTGGATCGGTTGGCACCGAACCGGCTGGCCATCCGGGTCAGCGGACTTTTGCCTCTCGTTCCCTGGAGCCTGCCCAATCTTTTTCCAGGGTGGCTGCAGGGAAATTCTTACATACCTGGCAGTCTGACTGGAGGTGGTCAAACCTCAGACAATAAAACATGTGGTGTGTGGGTCAGCCTTGGCAAAGACTTCCCACAAACATCAAGTGTTGAAACCCAGTGGGCCCGGTTTTCTTTGGGTTTCTCAGACATAATGCCAGCCTAACCAAAAACTTGCCTTTTAATGGCAGTGCCAGTAAGACACCCTTATCGGTTCCTAACCGTGTCATTGGTATTGGAAAAACGTAATAAACTGCTTTTTTTAGAACCGATAAGAACTGGAACCACACTCTAAAATAGTAACTTTAGTTTTAAATGAGTTTTAATCCACTGATCGGTTCAAACCGAACCGATAACTTACAAGTTCCACACAGACAAAACCTTCATTTACTTAATACGGTTACCACAGATAGAGCTTGAACTGAACGGTTTTATGTTAAAATAAAACTATTCTCGGTTAAATCCAACCGAGAAAACATTTTTTAAAACCGAGAAATGAACCGGCAGAAGGAGAAATCTCCGGAGTTACTTGTTCACTGAGGCGGAGTAAAGAATCTGACAGTTCAAGTTTGAATGACACAGATAGAGCTGCTCCTTGCTAAATTCTATTTTGGAATGGTTTTAACCACTTCACTCTGGGGCAGTTCTAGAGCTGGATCAAACTGCTAATGTCTATAATATAGCAAGACTTCATGTTGTTTGAAAGGGGAGATACTGTTGATGGGAGATCTGAATATGCCAGATGTTAACTGGAGCACATTTGCTGCAGCCACATCCAAGAGCAGGGCCATTCTTGATGCCCTACAGTTGACAGGCCTCAGACAGCCAGTTTTGGAACCCACTCATGAGGGAGCAATCTTAGACCTCATGCTCTCAAATGGGGGCAGTAAGAGGATCTCAGATCTAGAAGTGGGTTGCCATCTGAGAACAAGTGACCATCAAACAGTGTGGTTCACGTTAAACTCAGGTACAGAGTCAAGCCATACAAAAGTGAGGGTACTGGACTTCAGGAGGACTGACTTTGGCAAGATGGGAGAGTGCCTCAGAAAAGCACTAGCAAACAGGCTAGAAGGAGGTGTGGAGCAACAATGGGGAATCATCAAAACTGCCATCACAGAGGCAACAAGCCTTTGTGTAAAGCAAATAAACAAATCAAAACAAAAAGAAAAGCCACTATGGTTCTCAAAAGAGGTGGCTGTGAAAGTCAGGAAGAAAAGATAGCATTCTGGAAGTATAAGGAAACACAGAAGGAGCAGGACAGAGAGCTCTACCAGTTAAGGCAGAAGGAAGCAGGAGGGAAGTCAGAATAGCAAAGCCCAAACTGAGGAAAAGATAGCCAACTCGGTTAAGAAGGGGGATAAAACCTTTATAGGTACATCAGTGGAGCGAAAGACAAAAGGGAGGGATAGTGAGGCTGAATAGAATGAAAGGTGGGTGGGCAGAGGGGACAGGAAAAGCAGGATACTTAATGAATATTTCTGCTCAGTATTCACAAAAGAGGAGGGGAACTGCCTAATCCAATTAACAGAAGAACTCTTGATAGGGATTGATCCCAGTTCTTTCACAGAAGAAAGGGTTCTGCAAGAACTCCTAAACTGAAGGTGGACAAAGCTAATGGAGCCTGATGGAATTCACTTCCATAATTCTAAAAGAATTAAGTGGGGAACTAGTGAAACCACTGGCTACTCTTTTTAATAAATCATGGGAGGATGGTGTGGTACCTGAGGACTGGGGGAAGGCGGATGTGATTCCCCTTCACAAAAGTGGGAGCAAGACAGAGGCAGGAAACTACAGACCGTCAGTTTGACCTCTGTGGTAGGGAAAGTGATGGAGTCACTTCTGAAGGAAAGAATAGTTGAGTACCTAAAGGCCAGTGGGGCACAGGACCCAAGGCAGTATGGGTTCACAGTGGGAAGGTCATGTCAAACGAATCTAATTGATTTCTTTGACTGGGTGACCAAAGTAGTAGACCAGGGAGGGGCTGTGAACATGGCATACCTAGACTTTAGCAAGGCATTTGACACAGTCCCACACAACAGATTAATAGTCAAAATAACCAGCCTGGGAGTGGGTCCCAGGGTGGTAGCCTGGGTAAAACATTGGCTGGACAGCAGGACACAGAAGGTAATTGTAAATGGAGTCCACTCTGAAGAAAGAGGGGTTACTAGTGGGGTACCGCAGGGTTCAGTATTGGGTCCAGTCCTTTTCAATGTCTTCATCAGTGACATTGCAGAGGGACTGGAAGGAAAAGTATGCCTTTTTGCAGATGACACAAAGATCTGCAACAGGGTTGATACATAAGAAGGTGTGGAAAGGATGAAAAGGGACTTGGCAAGGTTGGAGGAATGGTCAGAAGTATGGCAGCTAGGATTCAATGCAAAGAAGTGCAAAATAATGCACCTAGGAAACAAGAACCCAGGGAAAGAATACACAATGAGGGGGGAAGTAGTAACAACAACAAAAAGGGAAAGGGACCTGGGGGTAAATCATATCAGACGACCTTAAGGTTAGCAAGCAATGTGAGAAGGCAGTAGGGAGGTCTGGGGGTATACTGGGATGCATAGGGAGAGGCATCACCAGCAGAAAACAGGAAGCTGTTATCCCTCTGTACAGACAGTTGGTGAGACCCCATCTGGAGTACTGCGTCCAGTTCTGGAGACCCCATCTCCGCAAGGACATAGACAGGATAGAGGCAGTCCAGAGGAGGGCAACTAAAATGGTGCAGGGTCTGCAAGAGAAGCCGTATGAGGAGAGACTAAAGGAGCTTAATATGTATACCCTTGAGGAAAGAAGGGAGAGGGGGGACATGATAGAAACTTTTAAGTACCTCAGTGGAATCAACAAAGTCCAAGAGGGTAGCATCTTTCAGAAAAAGAGACGTGCAAGACCAAGGGACACAATTTAAAGATGGGGGGGAGTCAGGGGTAATGTGGAGGAAGTATTTTTTCACAGAGAGGGTAGTGGATGCATGGAACAGCCTTCCTGAGGAGGTTGTGGGGTCTAAAACTGTGGGAGACTTCAAGAATGCATGAGACAGACATAAGGCAATTCTTGTGGGGGGTAGGAAGAAATAGGCTGTTGGTTAACTAGGATCTGCTGCCTATCCTGTAGGTAGGGAAATGGGCAGACTAGATGGGCCAAGCGGTCCTTATCTGCTGTCAAAGTCTATGTTTCTATGATTCTTCTCAAGGGGTGAGAGGATAAGGGAGTGTTGGCTTTCTCAGAGGCAGCCTGATGTACAATACCCTGGTGGTCTGGGTGACTAAAAAGAAACTCAGCACCAGATCTTTCTAACTGATGCTTCTTGTCACATTTGTTGTCTGTGTGTGTCACTGTATTGGGAGCCTTTAGAATTTCTAAAACATCCTTCTTAAATAATTTGTAGATAGGCAGAAGGAGCCTTTTTGAGGGTGTCAGCCCCATAAGCTCCATGTATTATGCCTCCTCTTCATCCTGGATCACTTCGGCTGTTTGCAGATCCAGGGTCTCTACCATTTTCTTAACAAAAGAAAAATGGGAAGAGAAATCCTCTGAGGGTCTGGGAGGGAAAATACCTGTTCTGGTGACATCTCAGGTTCAATTCCCTCTTCATCTTGGTCATCCTCCTCATATGCCACTGTAGCAGTAGGCAAAAGAGGGGTAACAACAGTTGCCTTTTCAGCAGTAGTAATCACAGGCTGCTGAGGGGGTATTAAGCCCTGCAGCACCTGGAGTAAGGTAAAAGCCTGTGTCAACTCAGCAGGAGAAGGAGCATTAATAGGCACTTGAGGGACTCCTGGAGGCGTTTCAGCCGGGGTATCAGTGTGTTTGGTATTCTTTAATGTTTTGGCAGGCACCAGAGAGTCAGCCGGTTTATTGCCACTCTTGCCAGAGCCCTCACCCGTATCAGGGGTGGATTTAGAGGCTCTGGAAGGAATTGCTAGAGTCTTAGAGGGGATGTACAAGAATGTAAAAAACATGGCTCAAGGTCTGAGCAAAGGGGAGCCAAGGTACAAATATGAATGGCAGAAACAAAAAACGAAACCCTCGACTCACCCAAATCCACAATAAATAGCAGAAAATACTGTTCATAAGGTTAAACAACATATTTATTAGCGAAGGTAGCACCCTCACACAAAGTTCTATGTTTCGCATTGCACTTGACGCTTTTTCAAGAGATACAGTAAACAATGTGTATGGGCAGCAAAAACAAAAGTTGATTCAATGACCAGGGAGAATTTGTTAATTGTTAGAAATAAATTTATTGTGGATTTGGGTGGGCTGAGGGTTTCATTTTTTGTTTCTACAGTCTTAGAGGGGTGGACTGGTTAGATCCCATGGACCCCTCCTCTACTTTTCTTTTAAGCCTCTTCCTGCATTTTTCCACTGTCTTAACAGGGAAAGACTTACAAATATCATAGCCTTCATTGAAGTGCTGTTGCTTAAGGAAGATTAAGCAAAGATCATGCTTGTCTGCTTTGGCAAACACCTTTGGCACACTTCAAGCAATTCTTGAACCCATGGGGTCCTGTTTTCTTTTTAGGCTTGTGTGACATTATAGAAAACAGGAACTAGTAACCGACCAAAAAACAGACTAAATTTAAATATTTGCGGTCAGTTTCAATAGAATAATGGTCGGTTTAGGAACCGATAAAGTGAAAAAACTATTGGTTCCAATCGGATCCGGAACCGAGAAATCGCTGAGGCAAACCGATAAACCTCGGTTCAAAAGCAGTTAAAATTAAATAAAATTAAAGACTAAAGTAACCGGAACCCTCTAAAAAGGTTCCGATTAAATAAAAAAGAAGGTTGTTTGCCCCTCGGTTCAAAAGAACCGTGAGGAACTGATAAACAAGTTTAAATTTAAAACTAATGAGGTATAAAATGCTAAAGAACAATGACACTAGGCAGTAATGAAAAATAAAACAAAAATACTTAAGTTTTTTTGCTCTATGCACTACAGGAATCTGTCTTGATTGAGAGAGATCTCCTAGGCATCTGAACTTTGCAGCAGAGAGAAGAAATCAGAGGTAGAATGCAGGCAGTTGACACTGGGCAGTTTGAAAATAGATGCACAAGTTAAATATTCAATAATTAGTATAGCATTCTATTCTCTCTGGGGCAGTGCTGGCTTAAGGGGGCACTGCAAGAGTAATAATAGTATTAGTGGATTCCTGGGGTTAGAAGGCACACATCTACCAGTCACAATGATCTACATGGCCTGCTTCTATTTGTCTTGATGGGCTACACATCCTGCAGCCATCAGTCATCATGGGCTACATGGCTTACATCCATTAGTCACTATGGACTTCATGGCCTGCTTCTCTTGATCACTATGGGCTACATGGTCTGCTTCCAATGATTGTGACTGTCTACATAGCCTGCTTCCATTGATCACAATGGACTACAGAGCCTGCTTCTCTGGGTCACAACAGACTATATGGCCTGCTATCATAGATCACAATGTTCTATACAGCCAGCCTCTATGGGTCATGACAGGCTATATGATCTGCTTCAATCAGTCATGACAGACTACAGGGCTGCTTCCACCGACCACGATAGGCTATACAGCCTGCTTTCATTGGTCATAATGGGCTACATGGCCTGCTTCCATCAAACACGATGTCCTACACAGCCTGCTCCCATCAGTTATGATATGCTGCAAAACCTCCTGCCATCGGTCAGGATGGGCTACATGGCCTGTTTCTATCAGTCACAATGAACGCCAGAGCCTGCTTCCATCAGTAATCGTGGGCTTCACCACCTGCTTCCATCAGTCACAATGGGCTACACAGCCTGCTTCCATCGGTCATGATGAGTTTTACAGTCTGTTTCCACTGGTCATGATAAGCTAGGCGGTAAGCTTCCATCAGTTATGATGGGCTACGCAGCCTGCTTGTATTGGTTACTATGGGCTACATGGTCTGCTTCCATCAATCACGATGGGCTTCATGTCCTGCTTCCATCAGTCACAATGGGCTACAAGGCCTTCTTCCATCAGTCTGGAAGGGCTACATGGCCTGCTTCAATTAGTCAAGATGGGCTAAGAGGCCAGCTTCCATAAGTCACAATAGGCAACATGTCCTGCTTCCATCGGTCATGATAAATCTACATAGCTGGCTTCTATCAGTCACGATGGCCTACACAGCCTACTTCTATCAGTTATGATGCTCTACATGGCCTGCTTCTATTTTTCTTGATAGGCCATGCAGCCTACAGCCATCAGTCATGATCGGCTACATGCCCACATCCATAACTCATTATGGGTTTCATGGCCTGCTTCCATCAGTCACAAAGGGCTACATGACCTGCTTTTATTGGTCATGATGGGCTGCATGGCCCCTTTCACTGGTCATGATAGGCTGCTCAACCATTGCTATCTGTCATACTGGGCTAAATGGCTTGCTTCCATCGGTCATGATGAGCTTCATGGCTCTTCTTCCATGGGTCACAATGAGCTACACGGCCTTCTTCCAGCCATCACAATGGGCTACACGGCCTGCTTCCATCATTCATGAATAGCTACAGGGCCTGCTTCCATCTGTCATGATGGACATGGGCTACACAGCCAGCTTCTATCAGCCACAATGGATTTTATGAGCTGCTTTCATTAGTCATAACGGGTTACACAACCTGCCTTCATCGGTTATAAGGGACGATATCCTATAATATGGGCAAGTCAAATTGAGCAACTCAATCTGAAGACTTGTGGGAACGGTGAGCCCATAACATGGGCAAGTCAAATTGAGTGACTCAATTAAAGCGCCTGTGGGAACAGCACGTGTGAAAGAATACCAAGTATCAGTATACAGTGAGTGTTATAGTCAGCAACACCAGCTGCATGAGGTTATAGGGCTTTGTTTGACCAGGCAGTTCCCAGCTGGCTGTTTGGTGTAGAGGCTTCAGCCCCCACCTCTGGGGCTGGTGGACCAGAGTTCAGGTCTGGCTGGTGGGGGATTTTTTAATTTTTTGTTGGTTAACATTTTTTTTTATTAACTCCCCTCCCCCGCTGTCTCCCACCTGCAGGTTGCCCCCCGTCCTTGGAGTAGCCACCTGTTCCCCTGCCCTCCTGACATTGTTCCCCCCACCCACAGGTTGTCCCCAGAGTAGCCCCCACCAGAGTTTTCCCCTGTCTCCCATTTTCATTTCCCCCAGAGTTGATTATATTTATAATAGAGAGTGTCTTGGGGCATATCTGCTCAGAAGAGTTAGTTTAAATCGCCCCCCCCAACACAGACAGTAAGTGCCCGTCACTGTTTGTAATAGGCACTGTTGTGGTTATTGCTGTTTTTACTTTTGGCGATGTCAAAGTCACTTTTTTGTCCACACTCTTACTGAGTCACAGTTATCACATAAAACCATAAGGTACTCCTTCCATCACTCACTATTGACTACACAGCCTGCTTCTAGTGGTCATGATGGGCTTCACAGCCTGCTTCCAGTGATCATGAAGGGCTACATGGTCTCCTTTTATCAGTTATGATAGGTTACATGGCCTACTTCCATCATTCACCAAGAACTACATGACCTGTTTCCATTGGTCATGATGGGCATGTTCTACTTCCACCAATCATGATGGGTTACATGGCCTGCTTCCATCAGTGACGATGAGCGCTAAGGCTGCTTCCATCTTGAATTTCTATATTCAGTACCTATGTTCTTTTCCAGCTTGAGGCATGGACCCCTTTCCTCTCTGGTATTTACAATAGGTTAAAAACCTGAAATGTGTGCATGAGAGACCTATATTTGGGGGGGGGGGGGTAATATTGCTGTTGGCACAGAGAAATATGGCCCCTGAAATACACTCTCCAGTTTTTTTCCTTCAACATACCGTTCCTGCATCTCTTTCCTTCTTTCTGCTTGTCTGGCTATAGCCTCCTCCTTCTGGAGCCGGTGATCAGACAGCTGTGCTTGCTGTCTCGTCATAACCTCTTCAGCTTGCTTAAGCTCTTCCCATAGGCAGGCAAACTTTCCTTGCTCAACTTCAACCTGATACAGCTCAAGCCTTGAAAATAAAGAAAAGAAACTTGACAGTGAGGTTCATTTGTTCTGCACTTAATTTGAAAGTCTCAGATAAATTCAGTCATATCATTGGTGCCTGTAATGTCCTGCTTGTTTCGATTACATGAATAGCATGGGCAACCACAGAGTGAGCTTCTTCACAATGTTCTACTCATGTACCTCAACTCTACTATGAAGGAACCAACTCTGGTAGTTAAGAAGGTGATTCCAGCTCCATGTCCATTCAATTACTGGCTTCTTATGAAAAACTGTAAAGGATGTCACCTGGTGCTAAGTATGGTGGTGTTCTTGGTGACGAGGAAACCAGTTCAGTATAAATTAAGCTGAAACCAACCATACCTCATTTCACAAAGGCCACAAAACAGCCACCACCTGTCTGTGGCTCCTGGCCAATACAACATGGGCCAGGTTAGACTGAGTAAACGAAAGATGAGATTCTGTAAAACAAGTTGGTCTGATTAGCAGGTATTATCACCTCATATCATGGCTACATAGGCTATGTGACACTGCTATATGCATTCGTAATGTTCAGGCTTGATTACTGTAATGCTCATACTTCGGGGGTCAATGGTGTTACCCTGTGACATCACCAGCAACTAGTGACGAATGCTGTAGCTAAGTTGATGACAGGCCTTTTGAGGTCCTGCTATGTACCCCACTCCTGCCAGAGCTGTACTGCCAGTCAAGTGACATGTCACCTTTAAGACTGGTTTTCCAACCTATAAGGACCAACATGGATTGGGCCCCATCTATCTGCCATAGCTTCTGACTCCTTACCAGTCTTTCTGCCCTCTCCGTTCTGCTAAGGAAGATCTCTTGAAGGTACCTAGGGCAATATTAAAATCTTCTGGAGACCGTGTATTTGCAGTGGCTGGTCCACTGCTGTGGACATCCTTGCTTCCTGGGAGAGGCCCCTTCAGTGGAGGCATTTAAAAGGGGTCTAAAATGTTCCTCTTTAAAGAGGTCTTCGATAGCACCTGAAGGTCTTCTAATGTGACAACCATCATGTTTCTGATACTGTTTATTTATTTATGTATTTATTCTGTACTCATTCATTTACAATAAATTTATGATGTATTTTAACTGGATTATTTTATACTGAAGTTTCATACTGAAGTTTTCAAGGCAGTCAAGAAGGCTATATACCCCATGGATGCTGTCCCCACAATTCAGTGGAGGTAACAAGCGTCACCGACTGCTATATGTTCACCTAGCCTAGCTTTAAAGGTAGAAAAAGTATCTGCCTGTACTATATACGCTGGTAATCTATTCCATGTTTTAGTCACCCTACATGTAAAACTATACTTTCTCACATTAGTTATAAACCTTTGTCCCACTATCTGTTGATCATGCCTCCTCAAATTATGAAAGTCTTCTCTAAATTCTAAACCCAAATCCTCTCTCAGTTTCTCTTATTTCAATAATTTATTCATCAACAACAAATCTCCCCATTACATCTACATTCCAGTGACCATAACCCTGTAGCTTTTAATCTAGCTTGATATGATTGTTTCCTATACTCTGATATAATTCTTGTTAAACTTATTTGCGGACGTTCCAACAAGATCTTATCCTTTTTTAAAAAGGGACTCCAGACTGTAGAACAATAATCTAAAGTTGGCCTAACATAAGACTTAAATAATGGAACTAATACCCCTGCATTCCTAGAATGGAAACTTCTAATACAATTAACCAAATGCATAGTCTTATTCGCTATGACTTTACAATGAGTTCCACTTTTCATATCCTGTTGTGTGTGTGTGTGTGTGTATATATATATATATATATATATATATATATATAAACATAGAAACATAGACTTTGACGGCAGATAAGGACCGCTAGGCCCATCTAGTCTGCCCATTTCCTACCTACAGGATAGGCGCAGATCCTAGTTAACCAACAGCCTATATCTTCCTGCCCCCACAAGAATTGCCTTATGTCTGTCCCATGCATTCTTGAATTCTCCACAGTTTTAGACCCCACAACTTCCTCAGGAAGGCTGTTCCGCATCCACTACCCTCTCTGTGAAATAATACTTCCTCACATTGCCCTGAACGCCCTCCTTCTATCTTTAAATTGTGTCCCTTGTTCTTGCAAGTCTCTTTTCTGAAAGATGCTACCCTCTTGGACTTTGTTGATTCCCTGAGGTACTTGAAAGTTTCTATCATGTCCCTCCTCTCCTTCTTTCCTCAAGGGTATACATATTAAGCTCTTTAGTCTCTCCTCATACGGCTTCTCTTGCAGACCCTGCATCATTTTAGTTGCCCTCCTCTGGACTGCCTCTATCCTGTCTATGTCCTTGCGGGTGGGGTCTCAGAACTGGACACAGTATTCCAGATGGGGTCTCACCAACTGTCTATACAGAGGATAACAACTTCCTGTTTTCTGCTGCTGATGCCTCTCCCTATACATCCCAGTATACCCCGGCCCTCCCTACTGCCTTCTCACATTGCTTGCTAACCTTAAGGTCATCTGATATGATTACCCCAGGTCCTTTTCCTGTTTTGTTGTTGTTACTACCTCCCACCCATTGTGTATTCTTCCCTGGGTTCTTGTTTCCCAGGTGCATTATTTTGCACTTTTTGCATTGAATCCTAGCTGCCATACGTCTGACCATTCCTCCAACCTTGCCAAGTCCCTTTTCATCCTTTCCACGCCTCCTTGTGTATCAACCCTGTTGCAGATCTTTGTGTCATCTGCAAAAGGCATACTTTTCCTTCAGTCCCTCTGCAATGTCACTGATGAAGACATTAAAAGGACTGGACCCAATCACTGAACCTCTGATACCCCACTAGTAACGCCTTTCTTCAGAGTGCACTCCATTTACAATTACCTTCTGTGTCCTGTTGTCCAGCCAATGTTTTACCCAGGCTACCACCCTGGGACCCACTCCCAGGCTGGTTAATTTGACTAACAATCTTTTTTGTGTGGGACTGTGTCAAATGCCTTGCTAAAGTCTAGGTAGGCCATGTCCACAGCCCCTCCTGGTCTACTACTTTGGTCACCCAGTCAAAGAAATCTATTAGATTCGTCCTGACACATGACCTTCCCGCTGTGAACCCATGCTGCCTTGGATCCTGTGCTCCACTGACCTCTAGGTACTCAACTATTCTTTCCTTCAGAGTGACTCCATCACTTTCCCTACCACAGAGGTCAGACTGACAGGTCTGTAGTTTCCTGCCTCTGTCTTGGTCCCACTTTTGTGAAGGGAATCACATCCGCCTTCCTCCAGTCCTCGGGTACCACACCATCCTCCCATGATTTATTAAAAGAGTAGCCAGTGGTTTCACTAGTTCCTTCCTTAATTCTTTTAGAATTCTGGGTGAATTCCATCAGGACCCATTGCTTTGTCCACCTTCAGTTTTAGGAGTTCTTGCAGAACCCTTTCTTATGTGAAAGGACTGGGATCGACCCCCTATCAAGAGTGCTTCTGTTAATTGGATTAGGCACTTCCCCTCCTCTTTTGTGAATACTGAGCTGAAATATTCGTTCCAGTATTCCTGCTTTTTCACTGTCCCCCTCTGCCCACCGCACGTTCATTCTATTCAGCCTCACTATCCCTCCCTTGTCTTTCTATGCTCGCTGATGTACCTATGAAAGGTTTTATCCCCCTTCTTAACTGAGTTGGCTATCTTTTCCTCAGTTTGGGCCTTTGCTATTCTGACTTCCCTCCCTGCTTCTTTCAGCCTTAACTAGTACAGCTCTCTGTCCTGCTCCTTCTGTGTTTCCTTATACTTCACGGATACTTATCTTTTTCTTCCTGACTTTCACAGCCACCTCTCTTGAGAACCATAGTGGCTTTTCTTTCATTTTGATTTGTTTATTTGCTTCACACAAGGCTTGTTGCCTCTGTGATGGCAGTTTTGATAATTCCCATTGTTGCTCACACCTCCTTCTAGCCTGTCTGCTAGTGCTTTTCTGAGGCACTCTCCCATCTTGCCAAAGTCAGCCCTCCTAAAGTCCAGTACCCTCACTTTTGTGTGGCTTGACTCTGTAGCTGAGGTTTAACGTGAACCACACTGTTTGATGGTCACTTGTCCCCAGATGGCAACCCACTTCTAGATCTGAGATCCTCTCACTGCCCCCGTTTGAGAGTGACGAGGTCTAACATTGCTCCCTCACGGTGGGTTCGAAACTAACTGTCTAATGCCTGCCACCTGTAGGGTGTCAAGAATGGCCCTGCTCTTGGATGTGGCTGCAGAAAATGTGCTCAGTTAACATCCGGCATATTCAGGTCTCCCATCAGCAGTATCTCCCTTTCTCTCGCCATTCTAAGAATGCCTTCCATCATATCCTTGTCCATTTCCTTCCCCCTGACATGGGGTCTGTACACAACCCTGTGCGGATTGTGGTGCCCTTTCCAGTCTCCAAGGTGACCCACAGTGCCTCCTCTCCTCCTGTTTACTCTTTTGTTCAGTTGCTTTTATCCCTTCCTTTACATAGAGAGCTACTCCTCCCCCTCTTCTCCCCTGCCTGTCTCTCCTATAAGTTATGTACCCTGGTATGTTAACATCCCAGTCATGGTTCTCTGTGTACCATGTTTCTGTGACTGCTACGATATCCAGGCATTCCTCTTCCATGAAGGCCACCAGCTCAGGGAGCTTGTTGCCCAGACTACAGGCATTGGTACTCATTACCCTCCATTTCCTGATGGCCTTATCCCCTTTTGCCCCATCCCTGTCCTTCTTGCCTTTGTCACTTTCTCCATTTCCCTGCCCTTCTCCCTAGCAACACCTCCATGTTGGTGTTTGTACACACTTACTACCGTGATTGTTTGGGGGGACTAGGATTTCCTGCTCCTTTCAGTGCCTCCCCCTTGGCTGGTTTAAAAGCTTGCCAGTGAGCATTTAAACCTATCACCTAGGATCCTGGTTCCCCTCCCGGACAGATGCAGCCCATCATGCCAGTATAGGCTTGCATCACTCCAGGTGAACCCCCAGTCCCCAATGAAGCCAAATCCCTGAGCTCCACACCAGTTTTTCAACCACTGATTGAATCCCATGGTACGGAACACCCTAGCCTCTCCTATGCCATAGATGGGTAGCACCTCCGAGAAGGTTACCGTGTGTGCTACTTGACTAAGGCCCCTCCCCAATTCCACAAACTCTTCCTGCACTTCTCTAATCCCTTTCTTAGCCAGGTCATTTGTCCCTAGGTGGACAATGACATCCAGCTCCCTCCCCTGTGCAGCTGCTCCGGCAATCCTGAGGATTCGCTCCCTGTCCCTCAAGCCATGGCGCCAGGCAGGCACCTCACCTCTCTCTCCCTTCCTTGCCCAGTTCTGCCTTCCTAACAATGGAGTCCCCCACCAGAGTTGTTTCCTCCCCTGCAGGGTCCCTGCCACCTCCTGTGGGTCTCCTTTGTGGAGGTTCCCAGCATCCTCCTTGGCCTCCACTGTAGGTGCCTCCATAGAGGAACCACACTTTGCCAGAATGGCATAGGAATTGTGGAGAGGTACAACTGGAGGATGTGCCTCTGTTCCACACCCCGCCCTCCCTGAGCCCACTGTGGTCCAACCGCTCCTCTTTCTTGGCAACCTCTGAGGCAGCGGCAGTGGCACTGGTGGTCCCTGGATGAAAGAGGAGTGTCCCACAAATCCTGGCCAACTCAGCCTGGAGATGGCAGCCTCCTCCCTCAACCCAGAGGTGCCTGCAGATGGGACAGCACCACATCCTCAGAACATCTCCTGGAAGACTGCTGCTCCACAGCCACTGCACTCACCACTCCAATCATGTCTTATTTCTGGCCCCTTAACTGTTTGCAATCCTTACTCTTTCCTCTGTTTTTTTTTCTCTCTCTCTCTTACTTTCTGCCTGTGTGCCCTTTAAGCTCCTGATTGTCCTGTTCTGAGACAAGAATATCCTATATTTCTCAGTAGACCACTTACTTGCTCAGAGGCAGACCTCCAGCAACTAGAGGGGCGGGAGGCTACTCTTGCCCCCTTCTAGGATGGTGGGTCCTTGGTGGTTCTGTGATCACTCACTTCCTTGCCCCAAAACAGGAAGTTCCTGTTATCAGTCAAATCCTGTGCCTATAAAAAATAGAACTAGCTTTGGGTGTAGGGGGAGGAAGGAGGGCAATATAGTCCCAGTAGAGAAGTTCAGTCACACAGCAGTCCTTTCTCCTGGTGTCTTCTGCCAAGCTATTAGCAGAATCTTTCTAAGGCAGTCTTTAAATGTAGCTTTCTTCTAGCTAAGCCACTCCTCCTACTTACCAGATCTTTCTACAAGTAATTTAAACCTCACAGCAGTTAAGTCCTTTCAGTCACCTGAGATGTACACCTAGATGACTTTTCAGTTACCCATTCAGTTCAGGTAACCCAAACACACACTTTTTTTTTTGTTTTGTATGTTAGTTTTTTTACCCTAAATTAAAGGTCCAAATACAAACGTTCTTCTACTTTAGTCCCAGCAGAGAAGTTCAGTCACACAGCAGTCCTTTCTCCTGGTGTCTTCTGCCAAGCTATATATATATATACACCCAGGTCTTTTTCACACTCAGAAACCTTTAACTTAGAACTCTGAATATAATAATCCTGTTGTATATTACCGTTTCCAATGTGTAATATCACACATTTGTTGATGTTAAAACTCATTTTGTTTTTTTCTGCCCATTCCTCAATATATAATAAATCCTGTCCAAACCTTAATCTATCCTCAAAAGTATTAACCACACACCTCAATTTAACATCATCTGCAAATTTAATTAACTTGTTTTGGCTATCTATCCTCAGGTCACTCATGAAAATACCAAACAGCAGGGGTCCCAGCACCGATCCCTGCGGCACGCCACTCGTCACCCTCACTGCACCTGACAGATATCCCTGAACCCTCACTCTCTGTGTTCTCTCCCTCAACTAATGTTCAATCCATCTTACCAACCCTTCATCTATACCCATATTAACAAGTTTCAACATTATTTGTCCATGAGGGACCTTTTGAAAGGCTCTGCTGAAATCCAGCATTACTGTATCCACATTCCTACCTGCATCAGCCTGCTTTGTCACTCAATCATAAAAACAGATCATGTTTGTTTCACATGGCCTGTTTTTGATAAAGCCATGCTGACTCTTATCCAATAATCCTTTACTGTCAAGATGATTTCTAATCTCATCACTCATGATCCCCTCAATTATTCTACTAACTACTGAGGTCGGCTTACCGGGCAGTAATTTGATGGTACACCTCTATCCCTCTTTTTAAAAATCAGCACCGCATAGGCCGATCTCCAGTTCTTTGGCACATAACCCTCATATATAGACTTTTGGGCTACTAAAGCAACAGCTGGTGCTAATTCCTGTTCCAGTTCTTTAATAAGTCTGGGATGGATTCCCTCTGGTCCCGCCACTTTATCTGCTTTCAATGATCTGATTTTTGTTTCCACTTTTTCAACTGTTATTATGTCCTCTACTTTGGATCCCTCACCATCTATCCCGATAGCAATTGTAATCTGGTCATAGTCAGAAAAGGCAGCAGTAAAGCAGCTACTAAATTCTTCAGCTAATTTCATGGACTCAGCACATCTCCCCCTTAATAGTTAATGGTCCTACTGATCTAGACTGTCCCTTTTTATTATTAACATATGCAAAAAAACTTTTAACATCATTCTTTGACATTGCCAATCTAAATTCCGCCTGTTTTTTTGCACTTCTTATTTCCTTTTTTAACTTTCCTAATATCTGTTTATACTTTCTCATACTATTCTCTGTTCTAAATTGTTTCATTTTCTTAAATAGTACTTTCTTTCTAATACATAGTCTAATAATCTTACTATTTATCCCGGGTGGTTTCTTCCCTCTATCACTATTATATACATTCCTCTTCAGGATATAACTGTCAACCATATTATTCAAAATACTAACCAAAAAAAGCAATAGAGTCGTGATCACTTGTTCCTATTGGTGGTCCATTAGTTACATGATTAATTTCATCTGAAATATTTGTTAGTACTACATCTAATACATTTTTACCCCTTGTTGCTTCTTGAACCCGCTGAACGATGCCTACAGATGTTAGTTCATTTTAGATCCCAGCAGCCATTGTATTATTTATAGTTTTACTTTTCCAATTTAACTGTGGCATATTAAGGTCACCCATTAGCACTATATTGCATTCTTCTGCTAATTTAGCCACCTTACCTATAAAACATAGTTTCATCCATACTTGTATCAGGCGGTTTATAAAAAGTCATCAACTTATTTTTTTTTCTTTAAATCCTACAAGATCTACACTTATAACCTCAATATCAGTGTCAGTGGCTCAGTAGGTAGCACACTCGTCTCTGAGGCCAGGAGATCAGAGGGCTGTGGGTTCAGTTCCCACATCTGGCACCTGGGTTAATATCCCAGTACTGACACTGTAGTGAAGCATGAGAGGGATGCTGAACTTCTGAGGTGCCGTCTTTCGGATGAGACATTAAACCGAGGTCCCATCTGCCTGGATTGGTGGTAGTTCAGGTGGATGTAAAAGATCCCATGGCACTTCTCGAAAAAGAGTAGGGGAATTTCCCTGGTGTCCTGGCCAAATTTCCCTCATTCACTAAAAATATCACCAAACAGCTTAATCTGGTTCAAGGTCAGTTGGCATTCATCTGTATCCCCCTCCCCCGGGTCATGCCTGAAAATAGGCAGGATTTGTCTAGTGCACTTACCAGGTCAACAAAAACTAAATAAAAAAAAATATTACCTTGATCATCACTATCATCATCAACTATAAATTCTATCCCTTCCTTTATAAACAAAGATACTCCTCCTCCTCTTTTATTCAGCCTATTTTTATTTGTAAGGCTATAACTGGAGATATGCTGATTCCATGCAGTATCTGGGCTCAACCAGATTTCAACCACCCCAATAATTCCTACATCCTCTCTTACACTTAAGTTTTCCAGTTCTGCCATTTTGACTTTAGTTAAACTTCTTGCATTAAAAACAACACCTTTGTTAAGACTTTTTCTTTCTTGCTCTGAGCTATGGTTTGTTTTCTGTTCTTTTATTCTGTAAGGTGCTCTGAGCCTTAGAGGAAGAGCACCACATAATTTAAAGTACTACTACTACTACTATGCAGCATAACAACAGTTCTGTGCTGTTAAACAAAGGCAGTGTTCCTTTTTGTATCACTGTCCATAGAAGATCAAACAATAGATATAGCTATCAAACCTTAAAGAGATTACTGGTAACCAAGAGCCTTGATGCTTCGCTCAGCTGGAGCTTCCTCAGGCGGTGCCTAAACTATTATTATGCTGCACAGCCTGTACAGCCATGATGTACAGTGATATGCCTGCTAAACAGACCAACTCATGATTCTGTGACACTGCAAGCTGTATGCTATTTATCTGAGTTTTTGCACTTTGGAGGGAGTATTAAAATCTGCAATTTACTAGTAGATATCACCATGAGTGCCATAATTTTTTTTTACAGTAATAACAGCCAGCCGTTTTACTCCTTTATGGGACTGTATTAGAATCCCATATGACAAAACATGCTACTCATTCTCATATCTGTATAGTCACTAACCAATGGCAAGGCAGTTGCTGACATCGTAAATCACAATCCAGCTCAGCTACACTAAAAAATCTCAAACTGAAACAGTTAAACAACACAAACTACTGTATTTTTAAGCAGTTATCAATGTGCTTCTTTTTGATTTAATAATTTAAATACAAAAGATTAATTTTTAAGAGCACATTTCCTACTGTTCACACCAGAAAAGTGGAAGGACCCCTACCTGCCCCAATTCAAATGCTGACAAAAGTAATATTTTTATATGCCCCATTTAGGAAAGGAAAGGATCGTATTTTGGCTCCATGTAGCCGACAGGCTGATCCCTTACACTTCCTTGTCCTGGGTGTGACAGGGTTGAATAAGACCCTGTCCCATTTGTTATGTAGAAAGAGTTAAACATGAAGGATCTGTTTTATCCTCTTCTGTTCTGTCTCTTGTTTGTCTGACTGCGCAGTCAAACTTTCTTGTGAGACCTAGGAACTGGCCACTCTGACAGTCTCACTATCCTCCCCCCGCTATCTCTCTGCCTTCACTTGCTGTTTCTATCTTTTCTTCCCCCTTCCATATCTGAAGTTATAATATATGTGTGAATCTTTATGTGAAAGTGGGATCCCTTGGTTTGAAAATGTATATGGTTATATTGTTGAAATGATTGCAAAAAGCTATTTGGAGCTCAAGGGGTTAACCCAAAATGCTGGTTTACAAACACTTTGCAGAGATGTCAACAGGAGGTCAGTTCTGAGACACCATGTACTGTTTTGTTACATCTGCAAGGAAGAAAACTGACAAGAACATTTTCTGAAAAACAGGGTGTATTCTTAACGTGTTCCCAGACAAAGACTTATAAAAAGAGCAGCAATACTTTTACTATAGGGAGAGCAAGGCTAAAACTTGAAATCAGTGATATCCTCAGATTAAGGACTTTGTTTTCTGTGTTTGTACTGCCTCTGTAAATAATTATACTGAACAATTTTATTTTTTATTTTACCGTTATTGGAAAAAATAAAACGCTACTTGGTATTTTATACCTGCTCCTGGCCTTCTATGCTTCCTGACCTGTGCCTCGACATCAATGAGCATCACCCCAGTGCTGGAATGTTTTGTGATGTAAGTATATGGAGGGCGTGGGGGCATGTTCAATATACAGTACAGTAATAGAGACTTTTTTAACTTCATTTTTTATAGTTTACATGGCCATTCCAAACAAATTAAGGCCATCACTTAACTAAAAAGGCCCATCTAAAATATAAAAACAAAGTTAAAAAAGTCCATATTACTGTCTGTGAAGCACACTCCCGAGCATTCCCTATACTTACATCGCAAATCCTGTTATTATGGGGGTGGTGTTCAGGACAAGGTAGTGAAAGAGATCAGGCTCTCAGCTCCATAGAGCCAAAATATGTTCCCTTCCCTTCCTAAATAGAAGGATGTGAAAATTAAACTTTCAGTAGCATTTGAACTGGGAGCAGGTAAGGGTCCTTCAGGGTTTCTAGGGAGTAATTTCAAAAGGAGCAGGAATGATGCTCTTCAAAAGCAAGATAAGACACTCCAGGATGTGCATTCCTTGATATACTGTATATTAATGCCTCCCCCCACCACAGACAAACCCTCATACTATGGATGCGAAGCCCCATGGCTAGTGCTGATACTTACCTCATAATTACCCGCAGGTTAAATCTTAGAAACATAGACTTAAACGGCAGATAAGGACCGCCTGGTCCACCTAGTCTGCCCATTTCTCTACCTACAGGATAAGCCGCAGATCCTAGTTAACCAACAGCCTATTTCTTCCTACCCCCCACAAGAATTGCCTTATGTCTGTCCCATGTATTCTTGAATTCTCCCACAGTTTTAGACCCCACAACCTCCTCAGGAAGGCTGTTCCATGCATCCACTACCCTCTATGTGAAAAAATACTTCCTCACATTGCCCCTGAACTGCCCACCCATCTTTAAATTGTGTCCCCTTGTTCTTACGTCTCTTTTTCTGAAAAATGCTACCCTCTTGGACTTTGTTGATTCCACTGAGGTACGTAAACATTTCTATCATGTCCACCCTCTCCCTCTTTTCCTCAAGGGTATACATATTAAGCCCTTTTAGTCTCTCCTCGTATGGTTTCTCTTGCAGATCCTGAACTATTTTAGTTGCCCTCCTCTGGACTGCCTCTATTCTGCCTATGTCCTTGTGGAATTGGGGTCTCCAGAACTGGATGCAGTACTCCAGATGGGGTCTCACCAACTGTCTGTACAGAGGGATAACAACTTACTGTTTTCTGCTGGTGATGCCTTTCCCTATGCATCCCAGTATACCCCCCAGCCCTCCTTACTGCCTTCTCACATTGCTTGCTAATCTTAAGTTCATCTGATATGATTACCCCCAGGTCCCTTTCCTTTTTTGTTTTTGTTACTACCTCCCCCCCACTGTGTAATCTTCCCCTGGGTTTTTGTTTCCCAGGTGTATTATTTTGCACTTCTTTGCATTGAATCCAAGCTGCCATACTTCCAACCATTCCTCCAACCTTGCCAAGTCCCTTCTCATCCTTTCCAAGTCTCCTTGTGTATCAACCCTGTTGCAGATCTTTGTGTCATCTGCAAAGAGGCATACTTTTCCTTCCAGTCCTTCTGCAATGTCACTTATAAAGACATTAAAAAGGACTGGACCCAGTACTGAACCCTGCGGTACCCCACTAGTAACCTCTCTTTCTTCAGAGTGGGCTCCATTTACAATTACCTTCTGTGTCCTGTTGTCCAGCCAATGTTTTACCCAGGCTACCATCCTGGGACCCACTCCTAGGCTGGTTAATTGGACTATTAATCTTTTGTGTGGGACAGTGTCAAATGCCTTGCTAAAGTCTAGGTAGGCCTTGTCCACAGCCCCTCCCTAGTCTACTACTTTGGTCACCCAGTCAAAGAAATCAATTACATTCGTCTGACATGACCTTTCCGCTCTGAACCCATGCTGCCTTGGGTCCTGTACCCCACTGGCCTCTAGGTACTCAACTATTCTTTCCTTCAGAAGTGATTCCATCACTTTCCCTACCACAGAGGTCAAACTGACAGGTCTGTAGTTTCCTGCCTCTGTATTGATCCCACTCTTGTGAAGGGGAATCACGTCCGCCTTCCTCCAGTCCTCGGGTACCATACCTTCCTCCCATGATTTGTTAAAAAAGGGTAGTCAGTTAAAATGCTTTACAGTTTCTCCCTTTTCTGCTGTTGTATGCATTATCAGATATGTATTTTGCTTTGGCTTCACAGCAATGTACCTGAGGTGGGCACATATCTATGACAGCACACCCCTTTGTGTTTTATCCCTTGCTTATAAAATGTGCTGGGAATTCCTGCTTCCTGATTGGCTAAAAGAGTTATAAGACCCATATGTCAATCCCCAGAAATGCACAGGTTGGAACAAATTCAGGTACTGAGATTTGGAATTTGGGCAAATCATATACGAAATTCATATATATAGTACAGTGGTTTAAGGCTCTGAGCTGCAAATCTGGTGACATCCAGCAGACCAGACCTGGGTTTGAATCCTACAGCTTCCACTTACATACTGTGAGACCCTGAGCAAGTCACTTAACTTCCCTGTGCTCCCAGGTCGCACCTGTAAAAAAGCTTTCAGCTTAGTGTGCTACTCCTGGTTAAACAACTAAAAAAAAAAATAAGGTTTTATTTATTTATTTAGTTTTTGTTGACCGGGAAAGGAGGACTGGACAGTTCTATTTTCAGTCTCATCCCAAGGGAGGGGCATACAGATGGATGCCATCTGACACTGAACCAGATTAAGCTGTTAGTGGTATTTTTAGTGAATGGGGAAATCTGGCCAGGGCACAGGGGAAATTCCCCTACTCTTCCTGCAGGGGGCACTGTAGCACTGCAGGGAGGATGGAGGACCTCAGTACAGTTCAGCTCTTGGAAGGTGAAGGTAATGCCATTGGAGCTCCAGAGAGATTGATGGATATACAGGTGGGCATGGGTCCTGCCTTAAGTAATCCAGCACCTGGAGTTGATCCTGGAGCTTTTGTGATCCTACCTTCAATACCCGTGGAAGATGAACTCTTGGCAGATGAGGAACAATTACAATGTGAATTGGATAGAAAAAAACAGCAACTGCTGGCTATGTTCTCGGTGGCAGAACAGGAATTTCTAACAAGTAAAAATAAACTGAATAAAGAGAAAAAGAAAAGAAAACGTTTGGTTGCTAGCCCTATGCAAGAAGCTAGCAAACAACTGCCAGTGGGCTCTGGCCCAGACCCTCTTCAAGGACTACCTGTGGAAACTGCTGAACAGGACCTACCTATGGACCCTCCTGATGCAGAGATAACCTTTAGTGGTACTCCATCAGATTGGACACTGGGAGGCGTGCTACAACAAGCAGGGTGGATCTACCAAAATAATCAATGGGTCTCTGATCCATCCATCCCTATTCTTGGCTCCCCAGATCATTTAACTTTGGCTGCTGCTAGGGTGGAAACAAATGATGTACCAGCGGTGCAGGTAGTATCTCCGCTGAAAACTAAGTCTCACATTGCTCCTGCTGCAGCTGTGCTGGGTGAAAATGAGGCAGCTGACATAGCTGCTGTACCAGACGCGGCTCCTCCAGTAAATGACTTGCCTGATTTTGCTCCGTCTAGGAACCCCTCGATCATTTCAACACAATCAGAGCTTCTGGTAAAAAATGGAGGGTGTGAGAAGGAGTCTGGTCTACAACTAACAGGTATAGTGACTGGGGACACTGTCGGAGATGAGCAGGGGAGGGGGGTACCTGTCCCGCAATTGGAGAACCAATGCCTAAATCCTATGCAGGTCTTTTTCATAAGCCTGCTGAGGCGGCCAAAAGACGGTTTGTTGTCCATCTTAGGTATAAAGGTTTGGCTCCTATAACACCAGACAGACTTTGGGTGACTAAAACCTTATTTAAAGAATCTATGGGTTTCACCCTAGCGGAAGTTTACACATTCATTAATTCTCCTAAGGACAATTGTTATGATGTTAGTTTCTGCACAGTTTCCTCTCTGGATAAATTTTGGAGGCTTTATTACAGCGTTAAGGATACTGAAGACTGGGAGGACTTTCTGGCCATTCCCATAACGAAGCCCATTATTAAAACTGCACTCCTTTTTCGGAATGAAGGCATTAACATTAATGATATTACTTTTTGGCTTGAGAAACGTTGTACAATTTTTGGGCATCCTAATCCCATAATGGATGACAATGGTTTCTGGACCGGTGGATGGACCTTTTGGGTTCAGTTAAAACAAATCGACCAGGGCATACAACACCTGCCAAGTTCTTTTTATTTGGGCAGGGACAGAGGCATTCTCTTTTATGCTGGACAATCCAAAAGCTGCTACCATTGTGAGTCACTATCTCACTTAAATACAGACTGTGACAAGATTAAATGCTTCCAGTGTGGGGTCATTGGCCACACAGCAGCTCAGTGTTCAGCCCCCCCCCCCCCCGAGTTGTAATCTTTATGGGGATTATAAGCACACTTTTCGAGACTGTCCATGGGCTGCTCACAACTCAGATGATGGCTCAGATCAGGATTATTTGCTATCCCAAGTCAGACACCCCTTTCGTCAGTCACATAATAGTGCTGCAGACAATGCCTCTCACACTCGACGAAGAGGCAGAGGTAGAGGAGGGGGGAACGGGAACAGGGCCGGATCTATGTCACTGAGGCACAGATCACCATCAGAAGACAGGCCTTTAGAACCCTATGCACAGAGATACGGTTTTCCTCCCAGATTTTAGACCTCAGAAGCATCTGTACATAGAGAACAACTGACTACATCTTCACTGTGTTCTTCCCCGGCTGTAGCCCACACTCTCTCCCCCCCCACTCTATAATCAATCCTTGTAGATATGGCTCACAAGGAATCTTGCCCCGGAAATCATTATAGAGGATCATGCGGTCTAGGGATTTTGGTCCCTGTCTCTTGAGGAGTCAGTGGAGATGGTTGATCACCCCCCCCCTTCCTCTGCCCCTCCAGTAATTGTGAGACCCTTGGTGGTATGATCTGATATACCACTCTCCATGTTGCACCTCTCAAATCATTTTGCTGCTTTCTCAACATGGGGTGACAGGGTGGAACTGGAAAATCCTGTGGAAACTGCGTCTTCTTTGGCCCTCTCGGAAAGCGACTCAGGGCCTCAGCCGGGGAAGCCTACATCTCGGGAACCCCATAAAAAGATAACAAGATCAAGTACGAAGGTTATAACCCCCCCCCAAAGCCTACCCATCTGCGGCTGGCAAGCCTGAACGTGAACAGTATTAAATCAACTGTAAAACATACTACTACTTTTGCTGTATTACACCAATTGCATTTTGAAGTTTTGTTTTTTTACAGGACACGAGACTCCAAACTATTGGAGAGATTGACCAGGCTTCCCAGGAGTGGAGGTCTTCATACTGCTTTATTGGTACTGAAGCATGTTGTGGGGTGGGTATTTGTTTTTCTACCCCTGATGTACGTGTTTTTTGGATTGTGGACATAGATCCTGGTCATGCTTTTTTATTAGATGTTGAAATAAATTATTTTTCATGTTGATTGCTAAATATATATGGTCCGCAAACCAAGGCCCTCCATATTGAGCTTCTGACAAAGATTCAACCTTTTCTGCATACCAGCAGGCAGATTTTTTGGGGAGAGGATTTTGATATTAACTTTCAGCAATGAAATCTAGATGGGAAACAATACTGAGATAAATCCTTCCTTTCTAAAGTAGTGGGCCAGGCAGGTTTAAAGGATGCCCATGTAAATGGGAAACAGAAAGCTAGCTCTACTTTTTACAAGGGAAGACTTTCATCCCGTATAGATTTTATTTTTTTGAAACAAACCCTTCCGGTTTTTAAGGCAATAAACATACCTATGGAAACATCAGATCACACGCTACCTGGGGTACAGATTGCACTGCCACCACCTTGGGAAATGGGGCCTGGCTTTTGGAGATTAAACACCACTTTGTTGTTAGATCTGGATATTAGGCAGGACCTAGCTTCCCAATATTCAGGCAAAAATTACAACTCTTTTTTTTGTAAGAGGGGGAGACTAGCCAGTGGTGGGAGGATTTGAAGCTATGTCTGATAGGGTTTTTTCAACACCGGGCAGGTACTCATGCTTCCACCTCCCATACTAGGTACTTGGAACTTAGAAGGGAGTTACTGTACAAGTTTTATTATCTAGACAGTATATGGAGGGAGTCAATATCACTGAGGAAACTGAGACCCTGAAAATCGAAATGTCCAAATACCAATATGATAGACTTCCCTTACTACAGAAAGAACAAACATTTGGTACACAAGGGAAAGCTGAACATATGAATCCCTTTTTTAGATAGCCAGAAAAGATGGGAACGGAAGGGTATATCCAGACTGCTTTGTCCACAGGGTATGGTAATTGAGGATAATGATGGCATTATGAGCTTATTGGAGAACCATATTATTAGTACATTTGGTAAACCAGTGCTAGATTCTTTCTTTATGCCACAGTTGTTGCAAGCAGCGCACCTTCTGCCCTTAGCTCCAGAACAGCTGGGCCCCTTGGTAGCCCCCTTTTCCATTTTGGAATTGCGAGGGGTAATTCAGCCCCTTCGTAATGATGTTTCCTCAGGTTCGGATGGCCTTCCCGGAGAATTTTATAAAGTTCTCTGGGAGCTTATGCCAACAGAATTATTGGCAGTCTATAATTCATTTCTTACAGAAGAGTATCTACCCACACAGATGTATGAAGGTGGCGCATATAGTGCCTATCCACAAGGGGGGATCAAGGGAGGTGGCAGGGAACTACAGGCCTGTCAGCCTGACGTCGATGGTGGGCAAGGTGATGGAGGGCATTGTCAGGGAGAGGCTAGGGGGGACCTGGAAAAGTCAGGGTGCCTGGACGATAGACAGCATGGATTTGTCCCAGGGAAATCGTGTCAGACAAACCTTGTGGAGTTCTATGACTGGGTGACGAGTGCCTTGGACCTGGGTAGACCAGTGGATGTCCTCTTTCTAGACTTCGCAGGCATTTGACTCTGTCCCTCACGTGGGCCTGTTGGATAAGCTGGGAGAAATGGGGTGGGGAACCAGATGATCAGATGGATAGGCAATTGGCTGCTGCACCGGACCCAGAGGGTCGTAGTTGATGGGATAGTCTCATCCCAAGTAGGGTCATTAATGGGGTCCCACAGGGATCAGTCCTTGGGCCCCTCCTGTTCAACACCTATGTCTCTGACATAAGGACAGGAATCAGGAGTGAGATGAGTCTCTTTGCAGATGACTCAAAACTGGGGGCGGTGGTGGATGGGGAGGAGGGGAGGGTGGCCCTACAGGGAGACCTAGAGGCTCTGGAAAGATGGTCTAGAAAGTGGAAGCTGAGGTTCAATGCAGGGAAATACAAGGTACTCCACCTGGGGGCCAGAAACCCAGGCCAAGTGTACACCCTGGGGGAATGCTGCCAGTCTCGATGGCTGAGAGGGACCTGGGGGTGGTGGTGGATGTCAAGATGAACAACTCGGAGACTTGTAGGAGGGCAGCAGCCAAGGCCAACTGGATGCTGGGATGCATTGCTAGGGGGATCACCTCCAGAAGGAGGGAAGTGATACTCCCTCTGTATAACTGCTTGGTGAGCCACACCTTGAGTACTGCATGCAGTTTTGGAGAGCCACACTTAAAAGGGACATTAAACTCCTGGAGAGGGTCCAGAGGAGGCAACAAAATGATTTGGGGCTTGGGGACAGGACCTATGAGGAGGCTCGAAGAGCTAAATATGTACACATTGGAAGAGAGAAGGGACGGGGGACATGATAGAGGTCCTCAGGAACATGAAGAGGGTAAATAGGGAGGAACAGTCAGGGTGCTTGAAGGAAGGAGGAGGGGCCACTAGAGGCATGGGTGGAAGCTGGAGGGGGGAAGATTCAGGGGAGAAAGGAGGAGGTGCTACTTCACTGAGAGGGTGGTGGAGTCATGGAATGCACTGCCTAGGGGGCTGGTGGAGGCAAAGACGGTGGAGGGGTTCAAGAGGGAGTGGGACAGGTACAGGAGAAGGGTTCTTGAAGCAAAATCCAATGCAGCAAGACTATCTGGAACTGGGAAGGGAGAAGCCAGAGAAGGCAAGGGGAGCAGCAAGGTCAGCATTCAGGGTGGGGGCTGACCAAACGAGCAGACTCGAAAGACCGTTAGGCCTATTCTGCTGGCATTTTAGTATGCTAGTATGTTATTCAAATCAGGACCACATTCAGATATTTCAAATTGGCGTCCCTTCACACTGCTGAATGTGGATTTTAAAATATTTGCCAAATTATTAGAGAATAGGCTGGCCTCTGTCAATGATGATTTAATTTGTCCTGCCCAATTTTGTTCTGTCCCTGGGAAGTGTATTACAGACGCACTATTATTATTAAGAGAATTAACGGCCAGGGAAGGGAGAGAGATGGTGGATGACAAGGAAGAGGGTTTTATAATGAGTTTAGATCAAGCAAAGGCATTCAATGGGTTCTCTCATTCCTTTTTGTGGCAGTGTCTGCGTTCCTATGGGATTCCAGACCTCTTTATCCGCTGACTGCAATTATGTCATGCTCTAGCTTTTGTGAAGCCCTATGAGAATGGTAGACTGGGCTCAAGATACCTCTCCAGCCAATCTGCTACGTGCTCAGTTAAGCTCCCAGTATACAGGATCTCAGTTAGCTGAATCCTCCTTCTCCTTCAAACCGATTCTGTTGAAACAAGTGGAGGATCTAATCTCGCAGATGGATATAAAAAAAGTGCAGGTGCTGACTCCCTTGACCCCTACTTTCTAAAGACTGCAATGCATGCACTTGCAGTTCCTTTAACACACCTTTTAACTTGTCCTTAAAATCTGGTTCTATTCCTGCAACTTGGAAAACAGCCCAAGTTTTCCTCTACTGAAATCAGGGACCCGTGGACCTTAACAACTATAGGCCAATCTCTTTCCTTCCAGTACTATCTAAGCTACTAGAAAAATTGGTAAGCATCCAATTAAGAGATTACCTTGAAGAATCTAATCTTTTAAATCCAGCACAATCCGGGTTTCGGTCTAAGCATAGTACTATTTCTGCACTGGCTAAAGTTACAAACGATTGGCAAACCAAACTGGATAAAAAGAATAGCGTTTGTGCTGTATTCCTTGATCTAAGCAAGGCATTTGATACAGTGGGCCATGAGCTGCTACTCTCTTCCTTGCACTCCATAGGCTTGGATCCATCCTCCCTTACATGGTTCAGGTGTTACCTAACAGGAAGAACACAGCAAGTGAAAGCTGAAGGAGACCTATCTCCACTAAAACCACTTCTAAGAGGAGTTCCACAAGGATCTATCCTGGGCCCTATCCTTTTCGCCATTTATATTAACAATATTGATTCGAATCTTACCAAAGCCACTGTACACTTGTTCGCACATGACACTGTTTTATATGTCAGCAACCCATCACCTGCTACAGCTTGTGAAGTTCTACAAACAGAATTCTCTATACTACAACATCAATTATTGGAAAAAAAGCTTCTTTTAAATGCAAAGAAAACAAAAGCAATGTTTTTCTCCACCCAAAGCCATACAAATCCTCATTACTAAACAACCTCCCCAGCTATCCACTATCCTTGGTAAAGCCTTGATTATGTAGAAAAATTCAAGTATTTGGGGTGTGGATAGATAGCAAACTTGACTACACAGTTCATATTGAAGAACTTTTAAAAAAGCTTCGCCAGAGGCTTGGTCTATTTTTTAGAATAAGGCACTTTCTAAACAGAGATTCCAAAATGAGGTTGGTCCAGGCCACATTTCTCTCAGTAATTGACTATGCAGACTTCCTCTATAGTCACTGCCCTATCTCCTACCTATGCAAATTGGATACACTATACCACAGAGCTCTGAGGTTCATAACAGATCTACCATTTAACACTCACCATTGCTCTCTCTATGCTGCAGTCAGTTGGACATCTCTACATCTCAGAAGAAACAGAAATGCTGCAGTGTGGACATACAGAATTTTGACTAAGATGCTTCCAAGCTATATATTAGACTGCTAGCACAGGCCACAGCTGGCACCTCGCCCTAGAAGCTACAATTTCATTATGCTCAAAGTGCCTAAAGTCAACACCCAGCATGGGAGATCTGCTATCAGCTATAATCTAGCTATATCATGGAACACGATTCAAAAGTCCTTGAAGCTGATCAACGGGTATCCTTAGCATCCTTCAAGCATCTATACCTAAGTCTCTTCCCTGAAAAATGCAATTGCTTCCACAAGTTCTAGTTTATTAGCATTTCTTTCCTTCCCCTCTCAGGCTGCCATCATATCATGGCAATTCACTTCCCTAAATTCATCTCCACAGATACCTCTAGCTATAATCTTCTCCCATTAACTCCAGGCTCCTACCTTAGCCCTTATCACTGCCTTTCACCTCCCAGTTCTAGCACCAGCCCCTGCTCTAGTCATGCATACCCCTTCCTACCATGTCACTTATCTCAGTCTATGACCACCTCTTTCAGTCATCCAATCACTATTTCTCTTTGTCCACATTGACTTCCCTTGGATCTTTGGAATCTTGGGTATATCATGTTGAATGTATGCCATGTTTACTGCCAATGTTGATATGTATATACTGGTTTACCTAGAGTGCATCTCATATGTTCCTACCATATCCTGTCATGTTTAAACAATTTCTGTTCTTGATTTCTGTATATAAGTGTTTTAATTATTCATGTACATATACCAATTATTGAACCTTGATTACTGTATATAAGTATATACGTATTTTAAATCTTCCTATACATGTACCAATTATTGAACCTTGACCTTATCAGGTCCATCTTGCAAATGAGCTGTGCTCAATGATGTTCGCCTGAATAAATAAAGATTTGATTGATTGATTGATTGAAAATGTAGGATTTGGAAAGGGGTGCAACAGCGCTACCCCCGAGCCCTCTGTTATATGTATTTACAATAGACCCTGTGATACGACTTCTTCAAAGATCACCTTTGATTTCGGATCTTGGAGCAGCCGTTTCACAGGATCTTAAAATCATCACTTATGCCCAAGATCTTTGTTTATTGGTTAAAGATGAAGAATCTCTTCAGAAAGCTCTTAATTTTTTACTTGCTATAGGGGACACGATTGGGGCTAAGCTTAATCATGGGAAAACAAAGTGTTTGAATTTGAAAGGGTTTCCACAGACTTCACAGGTAGTGGCGGGCATTTTGGTAGCCGAAGCCCCGTGTAAAATTTTGGGGATTTATTTTGGAGGAGATGATGTGGCAGGGTTTAATTGGGAAAAAGCTTTAGTTGTGGGAACTGAAAAGGTGGCTTGCTGGAATGTTAGGAAGGCTTCAAAGAGGAAAATAATTTATTGAATTAAAACCTTTTTGGCCCCGGTATTTTTATTTCTTAGTTCTGTTTTTCCTCTCCCCAAACGATTGGAAACAAAAGCTTTTTTTTTTTTTCTTGTTTCTGGGTTAGTCGGTTTAATCCCATTAAATGAAACATATTATATAAGGATGTTAAAGAGGGTGGGATAACAATGGTGAACCCGATTTTATTATTCCTTACAATTTTTTTATATAATAATTTGATTCCATTAATGAAGGGGTGTGCTCTTTTGTGGGCACACTGGGGGCTTCCAACAATTCAGGGTATTTTTGTTGAATGGAAAGGGGATAGCTTTCTTCACAAAAACAAATGAAGTCCACGTTTGGTCAGTATGTGGGCAGGTCTTCGATAATATTAAGAAATGGAAAATCTGTTAGGAGACAGTGCCTACCTTGAAAACTGTTATTCAGAGGTTCTGTTGGAATGTTTTATGGACTGTCCCTTTTCGGGGTTTTCTATAATAAATCAGAAATTCATTTCAGCATATATAACAGATCATTGGATTCCTGAAAAAATGTGGGATATGGCCTGGTTGGGGATTCATGGTAAAATTAATGACAAAGGAAATCAGAAACACAAACAGTTACAAGAACGGTATTGCCCAAGGGAGACTTGTGTGTTGAAAATAGAAACTATGGACTGTTTGGATTTTTCCTGCCCTTATGTCCTTCAATTCTGGGATGCAGTGAAGGATAGATGGAAGTGGGCCATCCAAATACCCCCGGATCCAGACCTACTGTATTATGGGATTATCCCCCATACGACAGTAAGTATTAATCACAGTACTCTCCATATAATATTGGTTCATTTTTTATACTGGATTTGGATTAGTCGGTGTTGTTTGGTTCTTCAACAACAAGCTATTTCTGTAACAGACCTTTACCATATGTCACACACCGACTTGTGGCATTTTTCTTTATAATTCAAAGTGTATTGAGTTTTATACGAACAAGGACTATGCATCATAACGTAATACAAAACATCCAAAATACAGAGGATACAGCTTTGGTGAGTCCTTCCCCCCTGCCCCCTTCCCCCAACATGCACCCCCCCTTCCCCCAAGTCTTGCACGGTGTAACTAAACAAATAACACTTGAGTTTCTGGTCGGATAGAAAAAATTAGACTGATTGTAAGGAATAAAGAGCTTGTAAAGGGCCCCAGATTTTATTAAATCTAGCTGTGGCATTTCGGGGACTAGCTATAGATCTCTCTGTTCTGAGATTAGCTAAAAGTTCTCTCAGCCATTCAGTATAGGAGATCGCTTCATTATCCTGCCAGTGTTTCAGCACCAATTTTTTTAACTGACATTGAAATTAAGGCCATATGGAACTTACGTGAAAGCACAGGAATCCCAGAGAAATCACCAAGGAGACAAATTTTGGCTGAAAACAAATCGTCAAGGCCTAAAAGGGGATCTGCTTTTTGCTAAATAAGTACCCTTGGGGGGATATTTTGGGACAAGTCCAAAAAATATGAAGCAAGTTTCCTTCATCCTGTGCACATCTGTTACAAATAGGGGAAGACACTAAGCCAAATCTAGCCAGTTTTTCTGGTGTATAGTAAAGGTTGTGCAATATACGGAATTTCATGAGACAGCGTCTGTCCTGTGTAATACGTTTGTGGCACCCCTGCCATAAAACAGGCCAGTTTATCGGTATCTCAGGGAAAAGGGGGGCCCAGTAGTTCGAGGGACCAAAGTAGTCTGGGTAAATCCAATCAAAAAGCGTATTAAACATCTCAGACACTGCATGAGGGAGGCCTGCTAACGAGACCAGGCCAGTACTGAAAGGTGGGTTTGCAGCCGCTAAGGGGAATATTCCAAAGGTTTTTGTCAACATGTGACGTATCTGGAAAATTTAAAAAATGCAGGAGTTTGGGATATTGAACTTAGCTAAGATCTCCAAAGAAGATAACCATGATCCTGTTCTACAATTTAGAAGGAGAGAGAGGATACAGTCAGTGAACTGCGGCAACCAGGGGTGGAGATGATTTTACCGTCAATTTTAAGATTGCGATTCCCCATTAGTGGTTGTGTCAGGTCCAAACAATTGTCGTACTTCAAAAAAGCACAGAGCTGGGAATGTACTTTGACGGAAAGGGTATACTTATAACATTTTAAATATTGTGAATCTCTCCTTTACAGTCATGAAGTTTGGTTACAATATTGGGTTCATTTTGATTAGGTTTGAGAATTATAATTTTAATGGTCTGTTTTCCGTATGGAAGGAGATGGATTTTTCAAACGTCAATAACAATATGAGTATTCTATGCTGCACTACGGATATATATCATTTATTTTCTCTGCAAATGAGATCCTCCTACTCTACGGGGTGCGGGGGTTGGGGTCATGGAATTGTATGCTTTAATGAAGTAGTCTCTTTGTTTTAGAGAATTTGGTTTCAGGTTTAGTCTGTAAATATGATTTCATAATGTAAACGGGGATATGTATGCATCCTTTTCTTTTACAGTTTCAGTTTTGAGTTCTGTTTATACTCCATTATGCTCTTAGCAGGAGGAAAAGTACTCCCCCCACTCCTTTAGCGGGGGTGGTTTTCCTTATCTACTGATCAGTTCCAAGGTTGATATTTGATGGACTATTACTTAATTTTTTTTTTCCTGATATAATGTGAAGTAACACTGATATGTATAAAGATTTATTTTAAGTTTTGATTAGGGCATCTGTTTGCTTTGCTCTTGTTTTGATTTTTAGTTTTGATCTGATTTGTGTGTGATGTAACACTGTTTGACAATATTTACTTTTCAGTTCGAATACAAAAATTCCCCTACTCTTCTAGTGGGGGGGGGATGTTTTTCTTTTAGCACTATCATTTAATTTTAGGTCCATAAATAATTCCTTGTATGTTCTCTAGCAATTGTATGCTTGTCATACTTATTTGATTTCATTTTTGATTTGTATATTAATTTTGTGTGAAGCTAACATTGTTGATGTTGATATAATAAAAAAATTCCCCTGCTCTTTTTGTGAAGTGCCATTGGATCTTGAAGATCTGCAACAGAGTTGATGCACAGGGTGGAGTGGAAAGGATGAGAAGGGACTTGGCAAGGTTAGAGGAATGGTCAAATGTATGGCAGCTTAGGTTCAATGCTAAGAAGTGCAAGGTAATGCACCTGGGAAACAAAAACCCAGGGGAAGAGTACACAATGGGGGGTGAGATACTAACAATGACAAAAATGGAAAGGGACCTGGGGGTAGTCATATCAGATGACCTAAAGATGGGCAAGCAATGTGAGAGGGCAGCAAGGAGGGCTGGGGATACTGGGATGCATAGGAGAGAGCATCACCAGTAGAAAACAGGAAGTTATTATCCTCTGTACAGACAGCTGGTGAGACCCCATCTGGAGTACTGTGTGCAGTTCTGGAGACCCAATCTCCATAAAGACATAGACAGGATGGAAGCTGTCCAGAGGAGGGCAACTAAAATGGTGCAGGGTCTGCACCGGAAGACATATGAAGAGAGACTTAAGGAGCTTAATATGTATAGCCTCGAGGAAAGGAGGAGAGGGGGACATGATAGAAACTTTCAAGTACCTAAGGGAATCAACAAAGTCCAAGAGGGTAGCATCTTTCAAAAAAAGAGGTGTCTAAGAACAAGAGGGCACAATTTGAAGATGGGGGGGGCGGCTCAGTGGTAATTTAAGGAAGTATTTTTTCACAGAGAGGGTTCAGGATGCATGGAACAGTCTTCGGAGGAGGTGGAGTCAAAATCAGTGGCGGAATTCAAGCATGCATGGGATAGTCATAAGGCAATTCTGGGGGGTGGGGGTAGGAAGAAGTAGGCTGCTAGTTAACTAGGATCTGCAGCTCATCCAGTAGGTAGGGAAATGGGCAGACTGGGTGGGCCAAGCGGTCCTTATCTGCCGTCACATTCTATGTTTCATTGTTATGTTTCTTTCCATCTGAACCACCACCAGAACAGGCAGCTGGGACCGCGGTTTAATGTCTCATCTGAAAGACAGAACATTGGGAGTGAAGCGCTCCCCTCATGCTGCACCACAGTGTCAGTATTGGGATTTAATCCAAGTGCCTGGTGTGGTGATAGAACCCACAGCCTTCTGATCTTTCGGCCTCAGAGATGAATGTGCAACCTGTTGAGCCACTGACACTGCTACATATGGTTGCCACCTTTACACAATAAAAACGTTCAACAAGGCACTAAAAAGTCACCTTGTACACACTACAGAACTGTTTTTGAAAACTGTTTTTAAAACCAGTTTAGCTAAACCATTTCACAGTATCCACACTATTAAGTAACCATTTCTGATAACGGTTTGGTGAGTCCACAATGTTGGTGTTAAACCTGTTCTTCCTGCACCTATTTCATGTTAATTCTACACACAGAAGAAAAAATTACTCACCTTAGTAATGTTGTTTCTTCTAATGGAGTCTTGCTATATTATAGACATTAGCAGTTTCATCCAGCTCTAGAACTGCCCCAGAGTGAAATGGTTAAAACCATTCCAAAATAGAATTTTGGCACGAGAGCAGCTCTATCTGTGTCATTTCAAACTTGAACTGTCAGATCTTTACAACCAAACTCACAAGGTCTGTGTGGAAGCTGTAACCTACACTAGCCAAATGGTTACCTAAATAATAACAACCATTGATGGTCCCAACACCCAAGACTCAAGTCAGGGGACCAGAAATACTAACACCATTCTAATAATATGATAATGGAACATAAGTATAATAAAACACACACACATACACATACACACCCCCAAAGTCCCAAAGGGGACAAAATGCTAACAGGACATAAGTAGTGCCCACACTAAGTTGCCCGCACCCCACCAAGTAGAGGTTCTGAGAGGGGCAGGTTGGGGGGGAGGTCTATAATATAGCAAGACTCCATTAGAAGAAACAACATTACTAAGGTGAGTAATTTTTTCTTCAAACAACATGAAGTCTTGCCACATTATAGACATTAGCAGAATACACAGCAGTACCTCCATGGAGGAGGGGCAGAACCTACTTAGGGAATAGGCTCTGAAGAACAGCTGTGCCAAACCGAGCATCTCTCCTGGCCTGGACATCCAGGGAGTAATGCTTAGTAAAAGTGTGTACCGTTTTTCAAGTAGCAGCCTGGCAAATCTCTAATAAAGGGATATCTCTGGCAGCAGCTAGAGGCAGCTTTACCCCTGGTAGAATGAGCCTTTCAAACTGGGGGAGGCTCTGCCCACTTTCTGATAACAAATTGGATACAAGACAATCCACCTGGCTATTGATCTCTTGGTAGCAGGTTTGCCTTCCAACTTCACCATAGGTAGGAAAAGTTGGAGGATTCGAACCTGTGACCTTTAGTACGCTCTATATAATAACTAAGAGCTCTCTTAACATCCAGGCTGTGCAACCTCCTCTCACCCGAAGAGGGTGATCAGTGAAAAATACTGGAAGGGAGATAGATTGATTAAGATGAAATCTGAAACCACCTTAGGCAAAACTTCCTATTAGTCCTAAGGACTACCTTATCCTATGGAAAGAAATAAAGTCAGTCTCCACTGACAAAGCTTGCAATTCACTTATGCATCTGGCAGAAGTGATAGCCACTAGAAAAACAGTTTTCCAAGTTAGGTACTTAAGCTCTGCAGAAGACAGAGGTTCAAAGAGTTGCATTAACTGGGCAATGCAAACATTAAGGTCCCAAGCAGGGGCCGGTTCTAAAGGGAGGATTAGTATGCAGTAATCCTTAAAAACTTGGAAAACACAGGATGAGAGGAAAGAGGGATGACTTTCCTGCTGACACAAAAGCAGACACAGCTGCCAAATTAACTCTCAGGGTAGCTGGTCTGAGACCCAAGGAATTAAGATGTACCATGTAATCTAACAAAATGGGCAATTCAGCAGATTCTGGGAAATATTTTCCCAGCACACAAATGGAAAACCTTTTCCATTTAGAACTATAAGTAGCCCTAGTGGAAGGCTTTCTGGAAGCCTTTAGGATCTCAAGAACACCCTGAGAGAGGTGTAAATCAGCAAACTCTAACTCCTCAAGAGCCAGGCCTTGAGGTTGAGGGATTTGAGGTCCGGATACCAAACCCTTCCCTGGGCACAAGTCAACAGATTGTGATTCCTGGGGAGGCACAGGGGATGATGGACTGTCAGAGACAGAAGGAATGGGTACCAGGGCTGCCTGTCCCAATCCGGGGCAATCAGAATCACTCTGCAAGGCTGAGATCTGATTTTGACTAGTACTTTGAATAGGAGAGGAAAGGGGAAGCATAGAGAACTTCCTCCCAATCCAGAAGAAGGGCATCCAGGAGACTGAGCCCAGCACCGGAGGCCTGCAACAGAACAGAGGAAGTTTGTGATTGTCTGGGGCTGCAAAAGATCTTTCTGAGGATGCCCCACCTGACAAAACTATCCCCAGCACTTGAGAATCCAGGGACCATTCGTGATGGCCCTGGGAAATCCTGCTGAGGGCATCCGCTAGGACATTGTCCTTCCCTGGAAGATGAACTGCTATGAGGGAAGTGTTCAGGAAATAGGCCAGAGACCACAACTTCATTGCCTCGGTGCACAAGGCCGAAGACCGAGTGCCCCCTGTTTGTTGATGTACCACATTGTTGTGGTGTTGTCTGTTCTGACTTGTATCACCTTGTCGTGGACAGATGCAGAAAAGCTTGAAGAGCTAAAAAGACAGCTCTGAGTTCCAGCAAATTGATGTGGAGCAGAGATTCCTGGGGGGACCAAACTCCCTGAGTGGAAAGGTCGCCCATGTGGGCTCCCCAACCCAGAAGGGAAGCATCTGTAGTGAGAGTCAAGTCGTGAGAAGGGGAAATGAAGGGGACCCCCGTTCTTAAATTGCTCTGATCCTGCCACCACTGGAGAGCTAGGAGCAAGGTTCGAGTCACTGGGACCAACTTGGAAAGGGGGTCTCTTCTCTGAGACCAAAAGGTTCTCAAGTGAAACTGAATGTCTCTCATCTGAAATCTGCTCCCTGCACAACAGCTGTGGATGCAGCCATGTGCCGAGGAGCTGCAGAAAGTGTCTTGCTGGTCGAGAGACCTGCAGAGTGAAGGAAGAGGCCAGAGCCACTAAATTCCTTACCCTTTCTGGGGAAGAAAGGCCCTGGCTAGCTTTGTGTCCAATTCTGCCCCTATAAAGGTGAGTACCTGGACTGGTTCCAGAACCGACTTTGTAGGTTAGTAGAAAACCCAGGGAGGTGAGAAGCTGCTGGGTAACCTGCAGGTGAGATTTTACCTGTTCTGGGGACTGGCCTACAATGAGCCAGTCGTCTAGATAGGAAAACAGCAATCCTCTGCCTCCTTAAGTGCCACTGCCACTGCTAGACACTTTGTGAATACCCTTGAGCAGAGGTAAGGCCGAAGGGCATTGCTCTGAACTGGTAATGACCTGAGGGCAGTTCGAATCTGAGGTACTTTCTGATGGGATCTTCTGATTTGGACATGGAAATAGGCATCCTTGAGGTCCAGGGAGGCTAGCCAGTCCCTGGCCTTAGGAAAGGTAAAATCATTGCCAGAGTTACCATTTTGAACTTTGGTTTCAAAGATGCTTGTTCAGATATCTGAGATCTAAAATGGGCCGCCATTCTCCTGTCTTTTGGGGTAAGAAGTATCTGGAATACAGACCCTGCCCTGATGCAGGGAGGAACCCTTTCTACTGCTCTGAGAGCTAACAGGGATGAGACCTCTGTTTCCAGAGCGAGGGTCTCTGAAGCACTTGCAGGTAGAAAAGTCTGCTTCTCAACTTGGAAACTTTTGAAGCTGAGAACCTGGCCCTGGCTTACTACTTCCAGAACCCACTTGTCTGAGGTTAAAGAAGCCTAATTCTGACTGAAGTAAGCCAGTCTGTCCCCCACTGGTACAGGAGAATCGGCCCTGGGCACCCCATCAGGGTGCCTGTTTCGCAGGAGCTTTAGGCTGGGGGGTGGGAGCAGGTCTGCCCACCCCTCGTCTGCCCCTGCCTCTGAAGAAGCCCCTCTGAGCATAGGCAGAGGAGGCCTGAGTCTGGTAGAAAGGCCTGTGAAAAGGCCTACCCCTACCCCTGGGGGCATGCCTTTGAGGTGGCTTGCCACTCTCCTTAGCCTGGGCACTCTTGTAAGTAGTCCTATAGTCATCCATCTTCTTCATGTAATTCTCTGTCTGCTCTCCAAACAGAAATTTCCCACCACAGGAAAATCCATAGCCTTAGTCTGGGTATCCTGTGACAAACTAGTACACCTGAACCAGGCCAACCTCAGAAAGCTACAGATGTGGCCATGACCCTAGAGGAAACATCATTAACATCCACAGCAGCATGAAACTGAACCTTAGAGGCTTCAATGCCATCAGCAGCCACCTGTTCTAGTTCACTAGCCAGCTGGCCATGGGCCTGCTTGGCCAATTGCATAACAGTATCCCATCTAGATTTCTGATACCTAGCTACATAAGCCATATAATTTGCTTGCCTGAGTCCCAGAGAGGCTGCCATATAGTATTTTTTTGCCATGGCATCAATCTTCCTGGAATCCTTGTCAGGAGGACGTGAAGCCAAGGGAATATTAGCTTTATCACAAGCAGCAGCCTGAACTACCCCAACATGACTGCATTGCTGAGAAAGGAATTCTGTATCAGGGCCTGACAATGTATACCTTCTGTCCATCTTTTATCTACAGGAGGCACAGAATTAGGAGCTTTAAAATTTTAATTGTTTGTTTCCTAAAAGACTTATGTAAAGGAATAGACAATCTCCTAGACTCTGGAATATCCATCATTTCTACAAAATCAGGCTCCTCTTGCTCATCCACAGCCTCTTCTAAAGGAAGCTGGAGGGTTTCAACAACTTTTTATAAAACATAAAATGAGATGGGGACTCAGACAGCATGGGGAGATTCTAAAGGTCTGTCTGGGGAGACGTCCGTTCAATGGGCACACCCAGACCTTCCCAGCCACATTCATACTGTTCATAATCCTCCTCCCCTCCTCTGGTTCATAAAATTCCTCAATATCATAATCCTGAACCACTGGGACCGGACGAACCGACCTTTTACCAGATAGTGGTGGTTCGGACGGACCCTGAGACAGTGACTGGACAATTTGTATGGCTTTTACTATCTCTGCAGCAGTTGGAGAAGGAATTTTGGACTCCAGACCTGCTGATTTTCTTGTTTTCTTTACTGGAATTGGTTCCTCAGAACCAGCTTTTCTTTTGGCCGAGGAAGTCTGGCCCTGGTCAGAGGGCACTCCCTCTGGTTCGGTTGGCACCGAACCGGGCTGGCCATCCAGGTCAGCGGACTTTTTGGCCTCTCGTTCCCTGAGCCTGCCCAATCTTTTTTCCAGGGTGGCTGCAGGGAAATTCTTACATATCTGGCAGTCTGACTGGAGGTGGTCAAACCCCAGACAATAAACACATGTGGTGTGTGGGTCAGCCTTGGCAAAGACTTCCCCACAAACATCACAGTGTTGAACCAATGGGCCGGTTTTTCTTTTAGGTTTCTCAGACATAATGCCAGCCCCTAACCAAAAACTTGCCCTTTTAACGGCAGTGCCAAGCAAGACACCCTTATCGGTTCCCTAACCGTGTATCGCGATTGGAAAAAAAGTAATAAATCCGTTTTTTAGAACCGATAAGAACGGAACCGCACTCTAAAATAGTAACTTTTAGTTTTAAATGAGTTTTAAACCCACTGATTGGTTCAAAACCGAACCGATAACTTACAAGTTCCACAGACAAAACCTTCATTTACTTACAGTTACCACAGATAGAGCTTGAACCGAGCGGTTTTGGGTTAAATAAAACTATTCTCGGTTAAATCCAACGAGAAAACACTTTAAACCGAAATGAACCGAGCAGAAGGAGAAATCTCCGAGCGACTGTTCACTGAGGCGGAGTAAAGAATCTGACAGTTCAAGTTTGAAATGACACAGATAGAGCTGCTCTCGTGCCAAAATTCTATTTTGCAATGGTTTTAACCATTTCACTCTGGGGCAGTTCTAGAGCTGGATCAAACTGCTAATGTCTATAATATAGCAAGACTTCATGTTGTTTGAAGGAACAGTTACGTAAGAACTTACTGTAACAGTAAATCTTCGAGGGAATCTCTTTCACCAGGTCATACCCATGAAACTTATAGCAGGCAGGTTTTAGGATCACAAAGAAACATTTCTATAGCAGTCAACTACGGGGCCACCCACAGAGACAGCTGACGTCATCCACCCAATATAAGGTAGGGTGGCCCCCCTTCTCCCTCGGTTCCCCGCCAGAGACCATGCTCAGAGGATCTCTTGAAAGGGAACCCGAATGGACAGAATGGATCTGTCCCAAAAGACAGGGCAGAAGAAGGAGAAAGGCCCCAGAGGCCAACAAGAACTCCCAACTTATCCATCAGAACACTTACAGGGAGGGGGCCCTGAAGATCACACTCCTAGAAGTCCCATGAGGGCCCGAGAAATGCCATAGGCAGACGGCACCCAGAGACTGCTTGAAGGCCGGCCTAAAGGAAAGGCCAAGTGAGAGCCAAAATTTAGAATCAAGGGCTCTAGAAGAAAGAGCCCAGAAACACCATCTCTAGAAAACCCTGGGGAGAGATGGGACATCCAGCCACCAGAAAGGACTGGAGCGAAAGACAAACTATCCTGTTTCAAGAGACCAGGGCAAGGGAGCCAGGAGTCTCAGAAAAGAAAGGGGGACAGAGGGTGCGATGGCATGACCTGATGAAAGAGATTCCCTTGAAGATCTACTGTTACAATTAGTTCTTATGCAACAGTTCTATCTTCTTTGGGGATATCTCTTTCATCAGGTCACACCTATGAATCGAGTCCCAAGCATTGCCGGCCAAAAGACAATCTGGGTGGCAAGAGGCCAAAGGCCTAAGCAAAAAGGGCATGAAGCACAGCTAGACCAAATCCTGCCCTCCTTCTAGTTGCAATGTCCCAACTGCAGTGCCTTGGGAAAGTGCAACAGTAGTCCAAGTTGCAGCGGTGCAGATTTCTGCAACTGATACCTGCCTGAAACAGGCAACAGAAGTGGTGATGCCTCTAGCTGAGTGGCCATGAACCACACAAGTAATACAGTTGGCCAACCATTTGGACAAGCGCCGTTTTTAAACTGACAGGACTTTCCACAGCCCTGGATCTGGTGTGTATAGCATCTGAGAATACTATGCAGAGCCAGAGTATGGAGTAATGCTACCCCTGGGGAGGCATGTTCTGGTAACAAACATGCAGGTGGATAGACTGATTTAAAATAAACTCAGGACACCACTTTAAGCAGAAACTTAAGATTAGTGCACAAAGACACTTGGTCTTTGAGAAAAATCAAAGAAAGCTGCTCACACATGAAAGCCTGTAGCTCTGAAATCCTCTGAGCAGAAGTAATAGCACCTAAAAATAACACTGTCCAGGACAGAAAACATAGCTTGTGAGGTGCAGCTGGCTCAACAGCAGCAAAGTCTGCTTTTCTAGTACAAAAGTCAGGTCCCAAGCTGGGACCAGATTAAGGATAGCAGACTTCAGGAGAAGATCATCAAGGGGCACATGGAAGGCTAAGATAGCAGACAGATGTACCTTAATAGAGGAGTATTGCAGTCCTGCTTCAGAGAAGGACAGGAGGTACTCTAGAACCGGATTCACCAGACATGTGAAACAGTCCGGGTGACAGAAAGCAGCCCAGATGGAAAAATAGTTCTACTTCAGCGGGAAATTGGTCCTTGCAGTCACCAAGACCTCAGCCAATTTCTGAGAGATCCTGAACCAGGCAATAGCCCAGAAGCACCATCTCTAGAAAACCCTGGGGAGAGATGGGACATCCAGCCACCGAGCCAGTTGCTTCAGAATCTGGGCTGTTTCACAAAGCAGCTATTTCTGTTGTTCTGGGAGCTGCTAAGTGGGAAGAGTGGCTGAAACCTCACTTAGTGGTTGTTTTCTGGTGAGTGACCTTTAAATTTCAATGTGTTTTTGTGAACTTAGGCCAGTTGCTTCAGAATCTGGGCTGGTTCACATACCAGCTATTTCATAGCAGTTGGGAGGGCATAAAATGCACAGTGCACACATACCTGGATTCAACAGTCGGTACACAGCTCTGCCTCTTGTCGGGAAGAAAATCTCTGGCCTAGTAAGGCAGCTCACAAAAGCAGTTGCTCTTCTTGTTGGGGGGGGGGGGAGATGATTGTTTCTGGTGGATCAGAGTGGAAACAATCAGGCATGGAAGACCATGTCTGTCAATGCTCGAAGCCTCCCAAACAGCCATGATAGCGGAATCACAATTGGATTGGGTAGCAATTATGGAAACGTCGTTCACCGCGAGCCATACATGGGATGTTACGATACCTGACTACATGCTCTTTAGGAGGGATTGGGAAGGGAAAAAAGGAGGTGGGTGGCTATATATACACAAGGGAGGGTAGCAGTGCGAGAGAACTCCAAGACAAACACTGTAAGGCTGAAGCCCTAAGCAGAACAGAAGCCAGATGCCACATGAAAATCAAGGTAATCAACTTCAGGAAAGCAAACTTCCCTGAAATGAAATCCCAGATCAAATCCTTACTACAAACCAGTACCAAGGGAGCTGTAGAAGAATGCTGGAAAACCTTGAAACATGCTCTAACTACAGTAATGGAGGATTGCACAAAACAAATCAGTAAATCCAAGAAGAGGAGGAACCCACTCTGGTTTACTAGGGAGTTAGCAACTAAGATTAAGGAAAAGAAAAGAGAATTCAAGCAATACAAAGAAACAAAGATGGACAGTGACAGGGAGGAATACTGAAATAAACTCAAAGAGGCAGGGAAGGCAATTAGGATTGCCAAAGTGCAGACAGAGAAGAGAATAGAACAAGAGGAAAAGAAGGGTGATAAGACTTTCTATCGATACATAAGAGAGAAGAGGAAGAATAAGGGGGGAATAGTCCGTCTAACATCAAAGGAGGGTCAGCTGGCGGAGAGGGATAAAAATAAGGCAGAGGTACTGAATGACTTCTTCTGCTTAGTCTTCACTATAGAAGACAATGGCAAAGGACCTATGTTAAGTGGCACTGGGCAAACTTTATTTATTTAAATTTTGGTAACCAGGTAAGTCCACTGAGACAATTACAGTCCCTTTTTCATGGTCGACCTGAGAGAGACAGCAATAAAAAAAGACAATACAGTAAGTAACTTTAAGAAATTCAGAAAAACAAAAGCATAAAATTCTGAGGAGTAGCCAACTTGGAGACTAGAAGACATGACAATACAAAGCATGTAACTGAATAACAAATGTCCATAGAGTCACTATGTAAGTCCAACATTGTGAAACAGATAAAAACATAGGGTATATACACATTTAGGAGAGAGTACAAAACCTAAGGAAGAGTTACAATAGATGCACACATAAAACATAACTAAAACAGATAAATACAATTTGGTATGTACACATTTATACAAAGGGTAAAAACAAAACCCATAATGAGATCAGAGAGATTGCCTGTGGAACCATGATGGGGTTAAGTGTTGCCTGAAGAGACTGAGCAAACGCAATGAGTGGAATGGGGAGGAGGGAGTAGAGTAGCCAGGTTAATCATAGAGTGGTGAAGTGAAGGGGGGGTAAGGACTAGGGGTAGGGTAGATAAGAGGAGGATAGAGGGGGAAAGGACATAGGGTAGAGCAAAGATGAGGAGTGAAAGAATCAATGGAAATAGGTGCAATTAGCAGAGGAGGTGACGAAGGCAAATAAGGTGGTTTGGAGCATGGGTAGAGAGGTACAGGACAGGATGGGAGAAGGCAGGGAGTTCCAGTTAGAGACTGCCGCGAAGGACAAGGACTTACATGCAACTACAAGCCTCAGATTAGGCCATTCCAAAAGGGGCAGGGTGGCAGATCTGGAGGGCATGTGTAGCTTTCCTAAGGTGAATAATCTCACTAAGGCAGAGAGGGGTAAGCTTGTGAACAAGCTTAAACACGAAGCTCAAGGTTGAGTACCTTAGTTTAGATTCATAAGGGAGCCAGATCAATAGAGAGAGGATGCTGCAGTTGTGATGGTGGTAAGTGTCCCCTAGGGCAACCTTCCCACCCTATGGTAAGCCTGGGCAAGCAGTGCCATGTTAGACACATTGGCAGACAGTAGTAAAGGCGCAACGTAAGTAAGAAGCGGTAGGAGAGATGAGGAGACAATCTTGATACAGGAGGCAGAAGTGAGAAAGGGGCGGATACGGTAAAAGAGTCGTAGCTTCAGGTTCAACATTTTGATCTGCGTGGAGACATGGGCACTGAGGGATAATGTGGAGTCCAGGGTAACACCCAGATACTTAAAGGTGAGGACAGACTCTAGAGTGTCACCATTATGGGAGGTGATACAGTTCAAGTTTATTGTAGGAAAACTCCGTTGAGCAAGCTCTTTCACAAAGAGGTCCTTTGACACAGACAGGTAGTTACAAATTGCAAAATCAAAAAAACAGTATAAATTCAAGTGATATAGAGAGGTGGGGGGGGGCCAGGAGGAGGGAGGATGGTGAAAGAAAAGCATACATTTCATTTTTTTTGTATTGAGGACTAGTTGGTTACATCAGAACCAATTTTCAAGGTCCGCAAAGTCAGTGGCAAGTTCCCTATTGATCAAGGCGACATCAGGAAAAGAGCAGTAAATAACAGCATCGTTTATGCAGAGGTGCACAGAGGTCCCTCCACAATATCTTGGAGGGTCATTTATAAATAGTGAGAACATCATCAGGCCCAATATGGAGCTCTGCCGAATACCGTGGGAAATGTGTTTGAAGCCAGACAGAGCACCAGCCCATTTGACTCCTTGAGAATGGCAAGAGAGATAGCTTCGGACCCAGAGTAGGGCACTGGAATCCAAGCCAATGGCTTGTAGCTGTTTCAGCAAGAGACCATGATTCCCTAGATCGAACGCTTTTGTTAGGTCGACGAAGATGGCCCCAGTTGCAGATCCCTGATCCATCGCTTGGTAAACATCAGAAGTTACTTTCAATACAGCCGTGAGGGTAATGTGGCTCTTTCGTAAGCCATGCTGGTAAGGTGACAATAGTTTGTGGTGCTCTAAGTAAACCTGAAGATGATTGTAGATGATACGCTCCTGGATCTTGGCCACAGGAAAGAGAATAGAGATCGGTCTGAAGTTCTCAACAACAAATGATAATGTGTCCCTTCACGTAAAAAAAAAAAAAAGTCCTAGAGGAGCTGGGTAACTTAAAAGTGGATAAGGCAATGGATCCAGATGGTATACACCTGAGGGTCCTGAAAGAACTCAGGGAAGTGAGTGCCACACCACTGGCTGAAATGATCAGTAAGTGGCTAGAAAACAGTATTGTACCAGACAGCTGGAAAGGGCAAACAGTAGTGCCCTTGCACAAGAGTGGAGGCAGGGAAGAAACAGGGAACTACCACCCTGTCAACCTAACCTTAGTAGTGGGTAAAATTATGGAAGCTTTGCTTAAGGAGAGCATAGTAGACTACTTAAGAGAAAACTGAAGACTCGATCCAAAGCAGCATGGGTTCACGACTGGGCGCTCATGTCTAACAAATATGGTGGGCTTCTTTGATTGGGTAACCAGAACAGTGGACCAAGGTGGTGCAGTGGACATGATCTACTTAGATTATAGCAAAGCTTTTGAAACATTGTTCCCCACAGGAGATTAGCCAACAAACTACAGCACACAGGCATAAACCATAAAATAGTCAGCTGGATTAAGAACAGGCTTCAGGATAGGTCACAGAGAGTCCTGGTTAATGGCGCATTATCAGAGGAGGGCAGAGTAACCAGCGGCGTTCCATAGAGGTCAGTATTTGGCCCAATCCCCTTCAACATATTCATTAGCGAAATTGCTGATGGACTTGAGGGGAAGGCCTGCCTGTTCGCAGATTATACAAAACTCTGCAATAGGGCAGACACAGATGAAGGTGCCTCTAGATGGAAGTCGATCTCAAGAAATTAGAAGAGTGGTCAAAAAGAAAAAATTATTTACCACAGTAATCTTGTTTCTTCCAAGGGAGTCTTACTCTATTCTGACTTATGCAGTTAGTCCTTCCAGTTGAACTGCTCCTGAGAGGAAAGAGTTAAAGCCTATATGCTAATAGTGGAACATTCAATAGGCCTGCGCTCGGTTTTCAAACCACTGTCCCTGGTACATTCTGTGTAACTCTATATTCATCTTTGCACTAAGATTGCACAAGTGCATCACTATATGACAGGTTCTGTCTCATGCATTCTGTATCCTCCTACTGTTGTATACAATTGTCTATTCATTAACTGTCTGTATAAATTGAACTGTAAAGCCTTCTAAATGATACAGCCTGAAGTCTGTTACTCACTATTGTGAAGAATGTATTATTCTGAATCAAATGCTCTTTATTGTATCTGTTCTCTATATCTGTAATTGCTTGTTGTTAATTCCTCATTGTTGCCCAAGAATGACCACCCCAGTGGCTCAGTATCATTAGGAAGAACAGCTGGAGTGCAGTGTCTCCCAGGTTCTAGTAGGGGAGGCATGGTGGGAGGTCAGAATACGGTAAGACTCCCTTGGAAGAAAAAAGATTACTATGGTAAGTAATTTTTCCTTCAAATCCCAGGAAGTCTTACTGTACCTATTCTGACTTATGCAGACTACCAAGCAGTGTCCCTTGGAGGTGGGCACAGAACCTACTTGGGAAATAGGCTCTGCAATACTGCTATGCCAAACCTCGCACCACTCCTGGCCTGGGTGTCCAGCCAGTAGTGCTTGGTGAATGTATGAACAGTTCTCCAGGTAGCTGCTTAACAGATTTCAAGCAAAGGGAAATCTCTAGCAGCTGCTATGGAAGCAGCCATGCCCTTTGCAGAGTGAGACCCTTGGGCCCCCTGGTGGCTCCTTACCCAGTTTGCTATAGCAGAACTGAATACAGGCCACAATCCATCTTGCAATGGTCCTTTCTGTGGCTGGCTTGCCCTTTCCCACCTCTCCATAAGTGAGGAACAGCTGGGTACACTCATTCCTATGGCTCTTAGTCTGTTCCAGATAGTAGCTGATAGCCCTCTTCACATCTAGGCTACGAGGCCTGTGTTCCCCTGAACTAGAATATGCAGTAAAAAAAGAGAGGCAATGTAATGGACTGGTTCAGGTGGAAGTCTGAGACCACTTTAGGGAGGAATTTCCTATTTGTTCTGAGAACAACCTTATCCCTGTGGAGAGCAATGTAGTTGGGCTCCACAGACAATGCCTGTAACTCACTGATCCTTCTTGCTGAAGTCATGGCTACCAAAAAGACAGTTTTCCATGTCAGAAACTTAAGCTCTGATGAAGACATGGGCTTGACAGGGGCCTGCATCAACTGGGCTATGCAGATGCTCAGGTCCCAAGATGGGGTAGGCTCTCTATGAGGAGGGTGCAAGTGGAGTAACCCCTTAGAAAATTCTTGAAAATAGCATTTGAAGTCAGAGAAGGGCCCTTTCCTGCTGAGAGATAGACAGAGACAGCTGCCAGGTGTACCTTAAGGGTAGGAGGCTGGAGGCCTAGGGAATGAAGGTGAGCCAGATAGTCCAACAGGATGGCTTCATGTGGATCTGTGCCCCTTTGGGAACACCAGATAGAGACCATTTTCCATTTAGAAGTGTAAGTCTTCCTGGTGGAAGACTTACTGGAAACCCCTAGGATGTCCATCACCCCATTCAGAGAGATGCAAGCCTGCATACTCTAGGTCTTCAAGAGCCAGGCCTTGAGCCTGAGTGACTTGAGGCTGGGGTACAGGATTCACCCCTGAGAGGACATCAGCAGGTTGTGCCTCCTGGGGAGGCAAATTGGACTGGTTGTTGACAGGGTCAGAAGAAAAAATTACTCACCTTAGTAATGTTGTTTCTTTTAATGGAGTCTTGCTATATTATGGCAATTGCAGTTTGTCCCACCATTACAACTGCTCCGGAGGTGAAATAGTTAAATTCCGTGCCAGGCATGGAACTTGGAGCACGAGCTCGGTTAGAGAAGCTCTGTCTGTGTAGTTTCAAACTGAAACTGTCAGATCTTTACGAGCAAAAACTCACTAAGGTTCTGTGTGGAAGCTGTAACCTACACTAGCCAACTGGCTACCTAAATATTAACACATATTCCTGGTCCCAACACAAAGACTCAAGTCAGGGGCCAGAAAATAAGATAAGATAAGGTAAAACAAAACACAACACCCCAAAAACCCCCAAGAAAAAAGGGGGTGAAAAAATATAAAATGGGCATAACCAAGTGCCCACACTGGACAGCCCACCCCATACCCAAGTAGAAGTTCTGAGAGGGGCAGGCTGGGGGGGAGGTCATAATATAGCAAGACTCCATTAGAAGAAACAACATTACTAAGGTGAGTAATTTTTTCTTCAAACAACATGAAGTCTTGCTATATTATGACAATTGCAGACTACACAGCAGTACCTCCATGGAGGAGGGACAGAACCTACTTAGGGAATAGGCTCTGAAGCACGGTTGTGTTAAACCGAGCATCCCTCCTGGCCTGGACATCCAGGAGTAATGCTTGGTGAAAGTGTGTACCATTTTCCAAGTAGCTGCTTGACATACCTCTAAGATAGGGATGTCTCTGGCAGCAGCTAGAGACGCAGCTGTACCTCTGGTAGAGTGAGCCCTCAGGCCTGAAGGGGGAACCTTAACCAGTTTTTGATAACAAAATTGGATACAAGAGACAATCCACCTGGCAATGGATCTCTTAGTGGCAGGTTTCCCTTTCCCAACCTCACCATAAGTGAGAAAAAGTTGGAGGGATTCGAACCTGTGACCCTTGGTACGCTCTACATAGTAACTTGGGGCCCTCTTAACATCTAAACTGTGCAACCTCCTCTCATCAGAGGAGGAATGGTCAGTGAAGAACACTGAAAGGGAGACAGATTGATTAAGGTGGAAATCTAAAACTACCTTAGGCAAAAACTTCCTGTTAGTCCTAAGGACTACCTTATCCCTGTGGAAGGAAATAAAGTCAGTCTCCACTGACAAAGCTTGTAACTCACTTATGCGCCTGGCAGAAGTGATAGCTACTAGGAAAACAGTTTTCCAAGTCAAGTACTTAAGCTCTGCAGAAGACAGAGGTTCAAAGGGGGGTTGCATCAACTGAGCAATGCAAACATTAAGATCCCAGGCAGGGGCCGGGTCCCTGAAAGGTGGATTAGTATGAAGTAATCCTTTAAAAAACTTGGAGAATACAGGGTGAGCGGAAAGAGAGGAGGGCTTTCCTGATGAAATAAAGGCAGAGACAGCTGCCAAATGTACTTTCAGGGTAGCTGGTCTCAGACCCAAAGAATTAAGATGGACCACATAGTCCAAAACAATGGGCAAGTCAGCAGATTCCGGAAATATGTCCAGAACACCAGATGGAAAAGCGTTTCCATTTAGAGTTATAAGTAGCCCTAGTGGAAGGCTCCTAGAAGCCTTCAGGATTTCAAGAACACCTTGAGAAGGTGTAGGTCAGCAATTCTAACTCCTCAAGAGCCAGGCCTTGAGGTTGAGGGATTTGAGATTCGGATACCAAACTCTCCCCTGGGCACAGGTTAACAGGTTGTGATTCCTGGGGAGACACAGGGGAAGATGGACTGCTAAAGACAGAAGGAGTGGGTACCAGGGCTGTCTGACCCAATCTGGAGCAATCAGAATCATCCTGCAAGGCTGGGATCTGATTTTGACTAGCACCTTGAATAGGAGAGGGAAGGGGGGAAAGGCGTATAGAAACTTCCCTTCCCAATCTAGGAGAAAGGCATCCAGGGGGACTGAGCCCATCACTGGGCGCCTGCAACAAAACAGTGGAAGTTGGTGATTGTCTGGGGCTGCGAAAAGATCTATCTGAGGGGTGCCCCATCTGGCAAAAACTATCCCCAGTACTTGGGGATCCAGAGCCCATTCGTGATGGCCCTGGGAAATCCTGCTGAGAGCATCTGCCAGGACATTGTCCTTTCCTGGGAGGTGAACTGCTATGAGGGAAGTGTTCAGGGAATAAGCCAGAGACCACAACTTAATTGCCTCGGTGCACAAGGCCGAAGACCGAGTGCCCCCTTGTTTGTTGATGTACCACATTGTAGTGGTGTTGTCTGTTCTGACTTGTACCACTTTGTTCTGAACAGATGCAGAAAACACCTGAAGTGCTAGAAAAACAGCTCTGAGTTCCAGCAAATTGATGTGGAGCAATGATTCCTGAGGGGACCACACTCCCTGGGTGGAGAGGTTGCCCAAGTGAGCTCCCCAACCCAGAAGGGACGCATCTGTAGAAAGGGTCAAGGAGTGAGATAGGGGGATGAAGGGGACCCCTAGTCTCAAATTGCTCTGATCCTGCCACCACTGAAGGGCCTGGATCAGGGTTCGAGTCACTGGGATCAACTTGGAAAGGGGATCTTTCCTTTGGGACCAGAAGGCTCTCAAATGAAACTGAATGTCCCTCATCTGAAACCTTGCTCCTTGCACTACAGCTGTGGAAGCAGCCATGTGTCCTAGTAGCTGTAAGAAGTGCCTTGCTGGTCGAGAGACCTGCAGGGTGAAGGAGGAGGCCAGGGCCACTAGGTTCCTTACCCTTTCTAGGGGCAGGAAGGCTCTGGCCTGCTTTGTGTCCAATTCTGCACCTATAAAGGTGAGCACCTGGACAGGTTCCAGAACTGACTTTGGAAGGTTGAGAAGAAAACCCAGAGAGGTGAGCAGCTGCTGGGTAACTTGCAGGTGTGATTTGACCTGGTCTGGAGACTGACCTACAATGAGCCAGTCGTCTAGGTAGGGAAAGATGGCAATCTTTTGCCTTCTTAAATGAGCAACTGCTACTGCTAGACATTTTGTGAATACCCTTGGGGCAGAGGTAAGGCCGAAGGGCATTGCTCTGAACTGGTAATGGCCTGAGGGCAGTTCGAATCTGAGGTACTTTCGGTGGGAGCTTCTGATGAGAACATGGAAATAGGCATCCTTGAGGTCCAGGGAAGCTAGCCAGTCCCCTGGCCTTAGAGAAGGTAAAATCATTGCCAGGGTCACCATTTTGAATTTTGGTTTCAAAAGGTGCTTGTTTAGATATCTTAGGTCCAAGATGGGCCGCCATTCTCCTGTCTTTTTTGGGGTAAGGAAGCACCTGGAGTACAGACCCTTACCCTGGTGTAGGGGAGAAACCCTTTCTACAGCTCTGAGAGCCAGGAGGGTTGAGACTTCTGTTTCTAAGGCAAAGGTCTCTAGAGGGTTTGCAGGTGCAAAAGATCTGATTCTCATCTTTGGAAATTTTTTGAAGCAATTGTCTGATGTTAGGGACTCCCAGTTCTGAACGAAGTAAGCCAACCTGCCCCCTACAGGTAATGGAGAATCGGCCCTGGGCAGCCCATCAGGGTGCCTGTTTGGCAGGGGCTTTAGGCTGAGGGGTGGGAGCAGGCCTGCTTGCACCCCGTCTGCCTCTCCCTCTGAAGAACCCCCTCTGAGCATAAGCAGAGGAGGCCTGGGTTTGGTAAAAAGGCCTGTGAAAAGGCCTACCTCTACCCCTTGGGGTCTGCCTCTGAGGAGTGGCTTGCCGCTCCTTGCTTATAGGTTGTCCTATATTCATCCATTTTCTTCATATAATTCTCTGTCTGCTCCCCAAAGAAAAAAATACTCACCTTAGTAATTGCTTTTCTTCTCATGGAGTCTTGCTATATTATGACAATTAGCAGTTAGCCACAGCACTTGAACTGCCCCGGAGAGGAAGGCGTTAACTCCAGGCTGACTGGAGTTCCAAGCGCGAGCGCTTTGCTGAAAGCTCTATCTGGCTAGTTTCAAACTGAAACTGTCAGATCTTTACGGAGCCAACACTAAGCAAAAGTCTGTGTGGAAAAAACCCTACACTAGCCAAATGGCTACCTACTAGTAGAATAACAATAACAGAAACAACAACAACAACAATATCACCCTAACAAGCACTATAGACCCCCTCCCCAAAAGACAGAAGTCCAGGAGGGGGCCAAACATACAACCAAAACAGAAATACCTAGTTTTCCTAATCCTAAAGAAAAGGGAAAAGGAAAAAGAGCTATACGACATGACACAGTGCTTGTACTAATTTGCCAACCCTTACCCAAGTAGAAGTTCTGAGAGGGGCAGGTTGGGTGGTCATAATATAGCAAGACTCCATGAGAAGAAAAGCAATTACTAAGGTGAGTAATTTTTCTTCAAACACCATGAAGTCTTGCTATATTATGACAATTAACAGATTACACAGCAGTACCTCCATGGAGGAGGGCCAGAACCTACTTAGGAAATAGGCTCTGAAGCACGGCTGTGCAACGAACATCTCTCCTGGACTGGACATCCAGGGAGTAATGCTTGGTAAAGGTGTGAACTGTTTTCCAGGTAGCAGCTTGACAGATTTCCAGAATGGAATATCTCTAGCAGCCGCTAGAGATGCAGCTGTACCCTGGTGGAATGGGCCCTCAGTCCTGAGGGGTTCTTACCTAGTTTTGGTAGCAAAATTGCATACAAGAGACAATCCACCTGGCAATTGTCCTCTTAGTGGCAGGTTTCCTTGCCAACCTCGACATAGGTAAGGAAGAGTTGGAGGGATTCAACCTGTGACCCTTGAGCGCTCCAAATAGTAGCTTAAAGCTCCTTGATCGTCAAACTGCAATCTCCTCTCACCCGAGGAAGAATGCTCAGTGAAAAATACTGGAAGGGAGATGGATTGGTTAAGATGGAAATCTGAAACCACTTTAGGTAAAAACTTTCTGTTAGTCCTGAGGATTACCTTATCTGTGTGAAAAGAAATAAAATCCTTTTCCACTGACAGGGCTTGTAACTCACTTATGCGTCTGGCAGAAGTGATGGCCACTAGGAAAACAGTTTTCCAAGTTAGGAACTTAAGGTCTGCTGAAGACAGAGGTTCAAAGGGGGGTTGCATTAACTGAGCAATGCAAACATTAAGGTCCCAGGCAGGGGCTGGGTCCCGAAAAGGAGGGTTAGTGTGAAGTAACCCCTTAAAAAACTTGGAAAACACAGGCTGAGAAGAAAGGGAGGCAGGCTTTCCTGCTGATATAAAAGCAGAGACAGCTGCCAGATGAACCTTTAAGGTAGCTGGCCTGAGGCCTAAGGAATTAAGATGGACCAAGTAGTCCAGCAAAATGGGCAAATCAGCAGATTCTGGGACAATTTGCTTCCCAGAACACCAGATGGAGAACCTCTTCCATTTGGAATTATAAGTGGCCCTAGTGGAAGGCTTCCTAGAGGCCTTTAAAATATCAAGGACACCTTGAGAAAGGTGTAAATCAGCAAATTCTAACTCCTCAAGAGCCAAGCCTTGAGGTGGAGGGATTTGAGTTCGGATACCAAACTCTCCCCTGGGCACAAGTCAGCAGGTTGTGGACCCTGGGAAGGTCCAGGGGAGGGTGGACTGTCAGGGACAGAAGCAGTGGGTACCAGGGTTGCCTGGCCCAGTCTGGTGCAATCAGAATCACTTTGCAGGGCTGGGATCTGATTTTTACTAACACCCTGAAGAGAAGGAGGGGGAAAGGCATACAGGAACTTCCCTTCCCAATCCAACAGAAAGGCGTCCAGGGGGACTGAGCCCATTACTGGAGGCCTGCAACAGAACAGAGGAAGTTGGTGGTTGTCTGGGGCTGCGAAAAGATCTATCTGAGGAGTGCCCCATCTGGCAAAGACTGACCCCAGCACTAGGGGATTCAAAGACCATTTGTGATGACCCTGAGAAATCCTGCTGAGGGCATCCACTAGGACATTGTCCTTCCCTGGAAGGTGAACTGCTACTAGGGAGGTGTTCAGGGAGTAAGCCAGAGACCACAACTTCATTGCTTCGGTGCACAAGGCTGATGACCGAGTGCCCCCTGCTTGTTGATGTACCACATTGTTGTGGTATTGTCTGTCCTGACCTGAACTACTTTGTTCTGGACAGATGCTGAGAAAACCTGAAGAGCTAAAAAGACAGCTCTGAGTTCCAATAGGTTGATGTGGAGCAGAGATTCCTGGGGGGACCACACTCCCTGAGTGGAAAGGTCGCCCAAGTGCGCGCCCCACCCCAGCAAGGAGGCATCCGTGGTGAGGGTGAGGGAATGAGAAATGGGAATGAAGGGGACCCCTTGTCTTAGATTGCTCTGATCCTGCCACCACTGAAGAGCTAGAATCAGAGTTGGGGTCACTGGGACCAATTTGGTAAGGGGGTTCCTCCTTTGGGACCAATAGGCCCTCAAATGAAACTGAATGTCTCTCATCTGGAATCTTGCTCCTTGCACTACAGCTGTGGAGGCAGCCACGTGCCCTAGAAGTTGCAGAAAGTGCCTTGCTGGTCGAGAGACCAGCAGGGTGAAAGAGGATGCCAGGGCAATCAGCTTCTCTACCATTTCCGAGGGGAGAAATGCCCTGGCCAACTTTGTGTCCAATTCCGCACCTATGAAAGTTAGTACCTGAACTGGTTCTAGAACTGACTTTGGTAAATTCAGCAGGAATCCCAGGGAAGTGAGAAGCTGCTGGGTGACTTGCAAGTGGGATTTTACCTGATCTGGGGACTGACCCACAATGAGCCAGTCATCCAGGTAGGGAAACACAACAACCCCTTGCCTTCTTAAATGAGCCACTACCACAGCTAGACATTTTGTGAATACCCTTGGAGCAGAGGTAAGACCGAAGGGCATTGCTCTGAACTGGTAGTGACCTGAGGGCAGTTCGAACCTGAGGTATTTTGGTGAGAAGGTCTGATCAGGACATGAAAATAGGCATCCTTGAGGTCCAGGGAGGCTAGCCAGTCCCCTGGCCTGAGGGAGGGCAAAATCATTGCCAGAGTTAACATTTTGAACTTTGGTTTCAAAAGATGCTTGTTCTGGTACCTTAAGTCTAGAATGGGCCGCCATTCTCCTGTCTTTTTTGGGGTAAGAAAGTATCTGGAGTACAGCCCCTTGCCCTGGTGACAAGGAGGAACCCCTTCCACTGCTTTGCAGTCTAGGAGGAAGAGACCTCTGCTTCCAAAGCAAGGGCCTCTAAAGGGCTTATAGGAAAATGTCTGGTTCTCATCTTTGGAAACTGTTTGAAGCTGAGAACCAGACCCTGCTTACTACCTCCAGAACCCATTTGTCCGGTTAGGGACACCCAGTTCTGGCTGAAATAAGCCAACCTGCTCCAACTGGTACAGGAGAATCGGCCCTGGGCACCCCATCAGGGTGCCTGCTTGGCAGTAGCCTTAGGCTGAGGGGTGGGAGATGGTTTACCTGCGCCCCGCCTACCTCTGCCTCTGAAAAAAACCCTCTGTGCAAAAGCAGAGGAGGCTTGGGATTGATAAAAAGGCCTGTGGAAAGGCCTGCCCCTACCTCTGGGAGTGTGCCTCTGTGGAGTGGCATGCCGCTCCTTGGCCTGGGCACTTTTGTAGGTAGTTCTGTATTCATCCATCTTTTTCATATAATTTTCCGTTTGCTCTCCAAACAGAGAATTTCCCACCACAGGAAAATCCATAGCCTTTGACTGAGTATCCTGTGACAGATTAGTGCACCTGAGCCATGCCAACCTACGGAAAGCTACAGAAGTGGCCATGACCCTAGAGGAAACATCATTAACGTCTACAGCAGTATGAAATTGAACTTTAGAGGCTTCAATGCCATCAGCAGTCACCTGTTCCAATTCACTAGCCAGCTGGCCATGGCCTGCTTGGCTAACTGCAACACTGTATCCCATCTAGATTTCTGATATCTAGCCACATAAGCCATATAATTTGCCTACCTGAGTCCCAAAGAAGCTGCCATATACTGTTTTTATGCCATGGCATCAATCTTCCTGGAATCCTTATCAGGAGGATGTGAGGCCAGGGGATATTAGTTGTCACAGGCTGCAGCTTGTACCACACCTACATGACTACACTGCTCAGTGAGGAAGTCTGTATCAGGGCCTGATAAAGTATACCTTCTGTCCATTTTTATCTACAGGAGGGACAGAATGAGGATTTTTTAAAATTTTTGTTGTTTGCTTCCTAAATGACTTATGCAAAGGAATAGACAACCTCCTAGACTCTGGGATATCCATCATCTCAACATAATCAGGCTCCTCTTGCTCATCCACAGCCTCTTCCAAGGGAAGCTGGAGGGTTTCTGTAACCTTTTTGTAAAACATAAAATGAGAAGGGGACTCAGACAGCATAGGGGGAGATTCTAATGGTCTGTCTGGAGAAATGTCCGGTTCAATGGGCACGTCCAGACCCTCCCAGCCATACATAATGATCAAAATCTTCCTCCCTCCTGTGGTTCATAAAATTCCTCAACATCATACTCTTGAACCACTGGAACCGAGCTAACCAACCTTTTGCCAGCTGTTGGTGGTTGGCGGTCCCTGAGACAGTGACTGGACAATCTGTATGGCTTTAGCTATCTCTGCAGCAGTTGGAGAGGCAATCTTGCACTCCAGACCTGCTGATTTCTTAGATTTTTTTACTGGGACTGGTTCCTCAGAACCAGCCTTCCTTTTGCCCGAGGAAGTCTCGCCCTGGTCAGAGGGCACTCCCTCTGGTCCAGTGGGTGCTGGACTGGGCTGGCCATCTGGGTCAGCAGGCTTTTTGGCCTCTCGTTCCCTGAGCCGGCCCAATCTTTTCTCCAGGGTGGCTGCAGGGAAATTCTTACACACCTGGCAGTCTGACAGGAGGTGGTCAGCCCCCAAACAATAAACACATGTGGTGTGTGGGTCAGCCTTGGCAAAGGCTTCCCCACAAACATCACAGTGTTGAAACCCAGTGGGCCCGGTTTTTCTTTTGGGTTTCTCAGACATAATGCCAGCCTATCCAAAAACTTGCCCTTTTTATGGCAGTGCCAGGCAAGACACCCTTATCGGTTCCTAACCGTGTCATGGGTATTTGAAAAAAAACAATTTAAGAGATAGGTTTTTTTAGAACCGATAAGAACCAGGAACCGCACTCTAAAAGCCCAAGCTATTATTTAAAATTGTTTTTAGCAAACCGAACGGTTCAAAACCGAACTGATAATTAATTTCCACACAGACTATAAAATCCTGTACTTACGGTTTACCAGATAGAGCTTTGAACCGAAATGCGGTAAAATAAATACTTATTGCTGGTTAAAATGAACCGAAAACACTCGTTTGAACCGAGAAATGAACCGAGCTGAAGGAGCAGATCTCCGGAGCGACTGTTCAGTGAAGCGGAGTAAAGAATCTGACAGTTTCAGTTTGAAACTAGCCAGATAGAGCTTTCAGCAAAGCGCTCGCGCTTGGAACTCCAGTCAGCCTGGAGTTAACTCCTTCCTCTCCGGGGCAGTACAAGTGCTGTGGCTAACTGCTAATTGTCATAATATAGCAAGACTTCATGGTGTTTGAACAGAGAATTTCCTACCACAGGAAAATCCATAGCCTTAGTCTGGGTATCCTGTGACAAGCTAGTACACCTGAGCCAAGCCAACCTATGAAAAGCCACAGATGTAGCCATGACTCTAGAGGATACATCATTAAAATCCACAGCAGCATGGAACTGCACCTTGGATGCCTCAATACCATCAGCAGCCACCTGTTCCAGCTCCTTAGCAAGCTGGCCAGAGGCCTGTTTGGCCAAAGCCATGACAGTGTCCCATCTAGATTTTTGGTATCTTGCCACATAAGCCATGTAATTTGCTTGCCTGAGTCCCAAGGATGCTGCCATGTATTGTTTTTTAGCCATGGCATCAATCTTCCTGGAATCCTTGTCAGGAGGATGTGAAGCCAAGGGAATATTAGCCTTATCACAGGCTGCAGCCTGAACTACTCCAACATGACTGCATTGCTGTGACAGGAATTCTGTATCAAGACCTGACAAAGTGTACCTCCTGTCCATCTTCTTGTCCACAGGAGGCACAGAATTAGGAGCTTTTAAAATTTTTATTGTTTGTTTCCTAAATGACTTATGTAAGGGGATAGACAATTTCCTAGACTCTGGGATATCCCTCATTTCTACAAAATCACGTTCCTCTTGCTCATCCACAGCTTCCTCCAATGGGAGCTGGAGGGTTTCAGCAACCTTTTTATAAAACATAAAGTGAGAAGGGGACTCAGAAAGTGTAGGGGGAGATTCTAAAGGTCTGTCTGGGGAGATGTCCAGTTCAATGGGCACACCCAGACTCTCAAAGTCACATTACTGTTCATAATCATCCTCCCCCTCCTCTGGTTCATAAAACTCTTCTACATCATATTCTTGAACCGGTGGAACCGGCCGAACCGACCTTTTACCAGACAGTGTCGGTTCGGACGGAACCGGAGAAAGTGACTGGACAATTTGTATAGCTCTTGCTATCTCTGCAGCAGTTGGAGAAGGAATTTTAGACTCCACACCTGCTGATTTCCTAGTTTTCTTTGCTGGAACTGGCTCCTCAGAGTCAGCTTTACGTTTGGCCGAGGAAGTCTCGCCCTGGTCAGAGGACACTCCCTCCGGTTCGGTTGGCACCGAACCGGGCTGGCCATCCGGGTCAGCGGACTTTTTGGCCTCTCGTTCCCTGAGCCTGCCAACTCTCTTATCCAGGGTGGCTGCAGCGAAATTCTTACAAATCTGGCAGTCTGAATTGAGGTGGTCAAACCCCAGACAATATATACATGTGGTGTGTGGGTCAGCCTTGGCAAAGGCTTCCCCACAGACACCACAGTGTTGAAACCCAGTGGGCCCGGTTTTTCTTTTGGGTTTCTCAGACATAATGCCAGCCTAACCAAAAACTTGCCCTTTTAACGGCAGTGCCAGGCAAGACACCCTTATCGGTTCCCAACCGTGTCATGGGTCGTGGAAAAAACCGTAATGAAATCCGTTTTTTCTAGAACCGATAAGAACCGGGAACCGCACTCTAAAAGCTTTTAGATGCTTGATTTTTAAAGTTTTAAAACAACCTGATCGGTTCAAACCAAACCGATAAACATTTACAAGTTCCACACAGAAATAAACTTGTCTATTACTTACAATACCACAGACAGAGCTTGAACCGATCGGTTTGCGGTTAAAATAATAATACTCGCGGTTGAATTTAACCGAGAAAACACTGTTTAAACCGAGAAATGAACCGAGCAGTAGGAGAAATCTCCCGGAGCGACTGTTCAGTGAGGCGGAGTAAAGAATCTGACAGTTTCAGTTTGAAACTACACAGACAGAGCTTCTCTAACCGAGCTCGCGCTCCAAGTTCCATGCCTGGCATGGAATTTAACTATTTCACCTCCGGGGCAGTTCTAATGGTGGGACAAACTGCAATTGTCATAATATAGCAAGACTTCATGTTGTTTGAAACATGGAGTTCCAAGGCTGTCTGGATCAGTCTGGAGCTATCAGGATCACTGTAGCTGACTGGCATCTGAGCTTGATTAGAACTCTGAAGATCAGGTCAAATGGAGGGAAGGTGTACAGAAACTCACCTTTCCAATCCAAAAGCAGTGCATCCAGAGGCACTAAGCCCAGTGCTGGTGGCCTGCAACAGAACTGTGGTAGTTGATGATTGCCTGGGGCTGCAAAGAGGTCCATCTCTCTGGGGTGCCCCATCTCCTGAATACTGCTAGCAGGACTTGTCTGTTCAGAGCCTATTCGTGATGGCTCTGGTTGATCCTGCTAAGTGCATCTGCCAGGACATTGTCCTCCCTGGCAGGTGGACTGCTGTCAGGGAAACATTAAGAGAGTATGCTAAACTTCAGATCCTCATGGCCTCTGTGAACAGTGCAGAGGACCCTGTTTCCCCATTTGCTCATGTAGTACATGGTGGTGGTGTTGTTTGCCTTGACCTGCCACCACATTGCCCTGTACCATTGTAGCAAATGACTGAAGCACTAGAAACACTGTCCTGAGCTCCAGCAAGTTTATGTGAAGGAGAGACTCCTGCTTGAGCCATGTGCCATGAGCAGTGTGGCCCCCCAGGTGGGCTTCCCATCCTAGGAGAGAGGCACCTGTGGTCAGCACCACAGTGGGAGACTGCTGTAGGAAGGGAATACTCATCCTGAGGTTGTCCCTGTCCTGCCACCACTGCAGGGCTTGCAGCAAGGTGGATGTCACTGGCGCCAGCTTTGAAAGAAAATCCCTCCTCTGTGACTAGAAGGACCTGGGGTGAAACTGAATGTCCCTTATTTGAAACCTGGCCCCTGGACCACTGCTGTGGTTGCAGCCATTTGGCACAGGAGTTGGAGAAAATACCTTGCTGGTTGAGGGACGTGCAGGTGAAAGGAGCCTGCCAACTGAACTAGACTGTCCATCCTTGCTGGTGGTAGGACAGCCCTTGCCTGAACTGTGTCCAGCTCTGCCCCTATGAAATCCAGAAGCTGGACAGGCTCCAAGACTGATTTCTTGAGGTTCACTAGGAACCCTAGAGACTGCAGAGTGTCCTGTGTAATGGCCAGACTTTCCCTTACCTGCTGCGGGGAATGTCCTATGACTAGCCAGTCGACCAGGGTAGGGAAACATCACAATTCCTTGCCTTCTCAGATGTGCCATGACCACTGCCAGGCACTTTGTGAAGGCCTTTGGAGCTGCGGTCAGGCCGAAGGGCAGAGCCCTGAACTGGTAATGGCCTGATGGCAGCTCGAACCTGAGATACCTTTGGTGAGATTGTCTGATAGTAATGTGAAAGTAGGCATCCTTGAGATCTAAGGATGCCAACCAGTCTCCTTGTTTCAGAGTGGGAAGGATCATAGCCAGAGTGACCATTTTGAATTTTGGTTTTGTCAGATGCTTGTTGAGGTATCTTAGATTCAGAATGGGCCGCCACTCCCCATATTTCTTCAAGGTTAGACAGTACCTTGAATATAGCCCTTTTCCCCTGTGAGGGAATGGAACAGGTTCCACTGCCTTTGTTTTGCAGTAAAGTGGATACTTCTGCTTCCAACAGAGCAGTCTCGGACTCGGTGGCAGGTTTAAATGACATTGTTCTTATTTTTGGTAATAACTTGAAGCTTAGAGCAAGACCCTGGCCTATTACATCCAGGACCCACTTGTCTGTGGTAATAGCTTGCCATGCCTGGAAGTAATAGGTCAGCCTGCCCCCTACTGAGGTTGGGGAGGCGGCCCTGACAATCACCTCAGGTGGTCTGCTTGGCAGGGGTCTTGGGCTGCGGATTAGGGCCAGAACGGCCAGCACTCCTTCTGCCCTACCCCTAAAGTGGCCTCTTTGTTGCTGGTAGGCAGGGAAGGCCTGAGCCTGGTAGAAAGGCCTTTGGTAAGGCCTGCCCCTGTCTTCACTACTCTGTCGTTTCTGTAGAGTGGCAGCCTTCTCTTTGGATGCAGAACTCTTATAAGCTACTTTGTACTCATCCATTTTTTTCATGTATGCCTCTGTTCCCCACTAGGGAAACTTCAGGGCCTTTGCCTGGGTGTCTTGAGATAGGTTTCTGCACCTTAGCCAGGCAAATCTTCTTAGTGATACAGCAGTGGCAATCATCCGGGAAGCACTGTCATTGGCATCCACAGCCATATGGAATTGATACTTGGATGCCTCTATACCATTCTTAACAGCCTCCTCCAAGTCTGCTGCTAGCTGAGGAGGAGCCTTCTTAGCCAATTCCTGTACAGATTCCCAGAGTGACTTCTGGTACCTGGCTACACAGACCATGTAAGATGCCTGCCTAGTGCCCAGGGAAGCACCAAGGTACTCCTTTGCCACTGAATCAATCCTCCTAGAATCTTTATCAGGAGGGTGGGAGGCTAGGGGGGATGACCGCTTTTTCCTGCTGTAACTTCATTGAAAATGGGTTTTACTCAATTGAATGCATTCCATTATTCTTATGAATAAAAACCAGATTTACATGTATACAGACCCCATGTCGGGGGGAGGGGGGGTGGACAAGGATATGATATAAGGCATCCTTAGGATGGCAGAGAAAGGGGAGATACTGTTGATGGGGGACCTGAATATGCCAGATGTTAACTGGAACACCTTTGCTGCAGTCACTTCCAAGAGCAGGGTCATTCTCAATGCCCTATAGGTGACATGCCTCAGACAGCTAGTTTTAGAACCAGCTAGTTTTAGAACCAACTCATGAGGGAGCAATCTTAGACCTCGTACTCTCAAATGGGGACAGTGAGAGGATCTCAGATCTAGAAGTGGGTAGCCATCTGGGAACAAGTGACCACCAAACAGTGTGGTTCACGATAAACTCAGCTACCGAGTCAAGCCATACAAAAGTGAGGGTAGGGGACTTCAGGAGGGTGACTTTGGCAAGATGGGCGAGTGCCTTAGAAAAGCACTAGCAAACAGGCTAGATGATGGGGTGCAGCAACAATGAGAAAACATCAAAACTGCCATCACAGAGGCAACAAGCCTTTATGTGAAGCAACTAAACAAATCAAAATGAAAGAAAAAGCCACTATGGTTCTCAAAAGAGGTGTAAAGGAAGGTTAGGAAGAGAAAGATAGCATTTAGGAAGTATAAGGAAACACAGAAAAGCAGGACAGAGAACTGTACCAGTTAGAGCAGAAGGAAGCGGGGGTCAGAATAGCAAAGGCCCAAACTGAGGAAACGATAGCCAACTCGGTTAAGAAGGGGGATAAAACCTTTTATAGGTACATCAGGGAGTGTAGAAAGACAAAGGGAGGGATAGTGAGGCTGAATAGAATGGACGGTGGGTGGGCAGAGAGGGACAGTGAAAAAGCAGGGATACTGAACGAATACTTCTGCTCAGTATTCACAAAAGAGGAGGAAGAAGAGGTGCCTAATCCAATTAACAGAAGCACTCCGGATGGGGGGGTCTATCCCAGTCCTTTCACAGAAGAAAGGGTTCTGAAAGAACTCCTAAAACTGAAGGTGGACAAAGCAGTGGGGCCTGATGGAATTCACCCCAGAATTCTAAAAGAATTAAGGGGAGAACTAGTGACACCACTGACTACCATCTTTAACAAATCATGGGAGGATGGTGTGGTACCTGAGAACTGGAGAAACGTGGATGTGTTTCCCCTTCACAAAAGTGGGAGCAAGACAGAGGCAGGAAACTACAGACCTGTCAGTTTGACCTCTGTGGTAGGGAAGGTGATGGAATCACTTCTGAAGGAAAGAACTGTTGAGTACCTAGAGGTCAGTGGGGCACGGGACTCAAGGCAACATGGGTTCACAGTGGGAAGGTCACGTCAGACAAATCTAATTGATTGGGTGACCAAAGTAGTAGACCAGGGAGGGGCTGTGGACATGGCCTACCTAGACTTTAGCAAGGCATTTGACACAGTCCCACACAAAAGATTAATAATCAAATTAACTGGCCTGGGAGTGAGTCTCAGGGTGGTAGCCTGGGAAAAACACTGGCTGGACAACAGGACACAGAAGATAATTGTAAATGGAGTCCACTCTGAAGAAGGATGAGTTACTAGTGGGGTACCGCGGGGTTCAGTACTGGGTCCAGTCCTTTTTAATGTCTTTATAAGTGACATTGCAGAGGGACTGGAAGGAAAAATATGACTCTTTGCAGATGACACAAAGATCTGCAACAGGGTTGATAGACAAGGAGCCGTGGAAAGGATGAGAAGGGACTTGGCAAGGTTGGAGGAATGGTCAGAAGTATGGCAGCTTGGATTCAATGCAAAGAAGTGCAAAATAATGCACATGGGAAACAAAAACCCAGGGGAAGATTACACAATGGGGGGGTAGTCACAACAACAAAAATGGAAAGGGACCTGGGGTGATCATATCAGATGACCTTAAGGTTAGCAAGCAATGTGAGAAGGCAGCAGGAAGGGCTGGGGGGATACTGGGATGTATAGGAAGAGGCATCACCATCAGAAAACAGGAAGTTGTTATCCCTATGTACAGACAGTTGGTGAAACCTCATCTGGAGTACTGCATCCAGTTCTGAAAACCTCATCTCCGCAAGGACATAGACAGGATAGAGGCATTTCAGAGGAGGGCAACTAAAATGGTGCAGTGTCTGCAAGAGAAGCCAAACGAGAAGAGGCTAAAGGAGCTTAATATGTATTCCCTTGAGGAATGGGGGGCATGATAGAAACGTTAAGTACCTCAGTGGAATCAGCAAAGTCCAACAGGGTAGCATCTTTCAGAAAAAGAGATGTGCATGAACAAGGGGACACAATTAGAAGATAGAGGGATGACAGCTCGGGCAATGTGAGGAAGTATTTTTTCACAGAGAGGGTGGTGGACGCATGGAACAGCCTTCCTGAGGAGGCTGTGGGGTCTAAAACTGCGGGAGAATTCAAGAATGTATGGGACAGATATAAGGTAATTCTTGTGGGGGGTAGGAAGAAATAGGCTGTTGGTTAACTAGGATCTACAGCTTATCCTATAGGTAAGGAAATGGGCAGACTAGGTGGGCCAAGTGGTCCTTATCTGCCATCAAAGTCTATGTTTCTATGTTACTACTACTACTACTTTTCACAGGCTGCAGCCTGAACCACTCCTTCACGGCTGCAATGGCTAAACAAATAATCAGTGCCAGCAAGTACCTCCTGTCCATCTTTCTGTCCACAGGGGGGTGGAAGTTGGTGTCTGCAGAATTTTCATAGTTTGTCTCTTAAGAGACTTATGTATAGGGATCACAAGTCTCTTAGCAGCAGGTACATCCATCATCTCGACATAGTCTGGTTCTTCCTCCTCCTCAGAAGCCACCTGGACAGGGAGCTCCAAGGCTTCTGCTACCTTCTTCATGAAGGCATAATGGGCAGAAGGGTCCCCAGAGTGTCGAGGAGGGACTCAAATACCTGGTGATCAGGAGAAATTTCTGGTTCAATAGGCTCATCAAAGTCCTCCTCTTCTTCTTCATTACCATCCCACTCTTGATCATAAAACTCCTCAGGGTCATATGAACAGGTGGGGAGTGAAGTACCAGGTGTTTGAACTAAAGTGTGAGCCAAGGTTCGTTAAACCGGTTCACCCAAACTGGTTTGAATAGACTAAATAATACGAATAGCCTTTGTGAGTTCATCAGCGGATGGAACCGCAACCACCTGTTTCTGCAGTTCCGAACCGGCTGTTTTTCTTTTTTGGTTTTTAGCAGAAGCTGTTTCAAGGGCTGTATCTGTGCTCCTTTTGGTCGAAGAGGTTTCGCCCTAGTTAGAGGGCACACCCTCAGTTTCCACCAGTTTATCTGTGGAGGTGGAACTGGACTGGCCATCCATGTCAGCGACTTTTTCGTCCACTCTTTCTTGCAGTTTGTTTAATCACCTGTCAAGCGTAGACTGTGGGAAGTTTTTGCAAATTTCACAATCTGCCTTCAGGTGGTGAAATCCTAGGTAGAAAACACAAATCAGATGTGGGTCAGCTTTTGCAAATGGTTCCCCACACTCAATACAATCCTGAAACCCAGTGGTACCAGTTCTCTTTTTGGGTTTCTGTGACATAACCTCAAACACTAAAATGTAGTTCTTATCTAAAGTTGGTGGTCAGGCCTGGATAAGAAGAAAGACAAGTTTTGATTAATGGCCAGGTTAGCGACCAAGGAAGAAACAAGTAAAATGCTTGTTTTTTTAAACCAAAACTAGACTGGTCCCAAGTACAAGATTTAAACAGAGAAAACTTTAACTTTACCTTAAACAGCAAATAAGTGTCTTCAGTTTCCTTCCAGTTACCAAAATCAATCAGAAACCAAAAAACGTATTGCAAAGGAGTAAACTAATCTAGTCTAACCTGTAACCGAAGGACAGAGGTTTAAAAATAAATAAAATTAAACGGTTGTTTGAAAAAAAAAGGTCAAAACTTTTTCCTCAACCGAAGAAAGCTGAGGAGAAATCTCTGAGGTGACTTCACAGGCAGGTGGAGTAAAGAATCAGGCAGTTACACAGAATGTACGAGGGACAGTGGTTTGAAAACCGAGCTCGAGCCTATTGAATGTTCCACTATTATACAATGGCAAGAAAGAATCTCTGCCTCTGATTGGTCACTGTAAGACTGGACCCATGGTGTTATCCTGGCATAACACCACGGCTCTAGTCCCATCACACAGATGACCGCATTATTAATATAAAAAAAAAAAAATCACTCAGCCGTCATCGCGGTCAGCTTCACTGATCACTCACCAGTCCGTGTCACTGTGCCCCGCTCTTCACTTTAAGCAAACAAAACGGCATATAACTAAAACAAAAAAATTCCCCCAAAAGCCACAAAACATCTGTAAATATTTTTCTATCCTTTCCCTTTTTTTGTTTGCATCCGCTATTAAACACGGAAAGTCAGTAATTTAAGAAAACAGTGGCGCGTGGCTCCTTTCATAACGCTCACTCGCTCCATCTTGAAGCGGCATTTTCTATCCCATTTAAAAAAACATTCTCCCTACCGCTTCCATAGGTTTTTTCCTGTAGGGATTTCACAGCAACAGTAGAGCAGTCATGTGGCAGTACCGAGAATGGGTCAGGAGCTCCAAACCGTGATAATAGTAGCGGGCGTGCAGCCGTGGCAGTACCGAGAATGGGGCGGGAGCTCCAAACCGTCACAATAGTAGCGGGCGAGCAGCAGCAGCATCAAGGATGGGGCGGCAGCTCCAAACTGTGACTGTTTCAGGAAATGCCCCACTTTAAAAAACGCCGCCAGTACAATATTTTAACATTGCGGGGGGATAGGGCCAGGAAATTAAAGAAAGGAAACCATATGTCACACTGCCAAGCAGATACAAAACAGAAAGAATCCAGTTACTGGCCACACAGCTCCACCTACAGGACAAACAGGATAAAGGATCTTCTTTTTAAATAAGTATACTTCCACACACAAAATCAAGTGAAAAACTATTCTAAAACATACTTATTTCATTGTTTTTTCTTTTGTTAAAAATTAGCCATTGTATAATAAGAATAATGCACTCCAGGGTGTGTATGCGTTTGGGATAACGCACGCTTGAGGCATTGGGCACTTCTCGCCTGCGGCCTGCATCTCAACCTCCCCAGGCGTGGCGTTATCCCAGCACAACACACACCCTGTCGTGCATTATTCCTTTATTAGCAAATAGGTTTTAACTCTTTCCTGTCTGGGACAGTTCAACTGGAAGGGCTAACTGTATAAGTCAGAATAGAGTAAGGCTTCTTGGGGTTTGAATATGGCAGTTAAAATTTAACACCAAGAAGAGTGACGTGATGCACTTGGGTAAACATAACCCAAGAAAGATGTGCACACTTAATGGGTATCAATTAGATGACTCAAAGATGGAACAGGACCTCGAAGTAATTGTTATCAACGATCCAAAAGTGGGGAAACAATGTGAAAAAGCAGCACAGAAGGCCAGAGGCATCCTTGGCTGCATAGGTAGAGGGATTAGAAGCAGGAAGCATAAGGTAATCATCCCACTGTACAGGTCCTCAGTCCGATCGCATCTGGAATACTGCGTGCAATTCTAGAGGCCCCACCTAAAAAAGGACACTGACTGCTTAGAAAGGGCTCAGAGAAGGGCCACTAAGATGGTGCAGGGTCTGCATCAAGAACAGTTTGAAATTAGACTTGGTGAATTAAACTTATACTCTCTAGAGCAAAGAAGAAATAGGGGGAACATGACAGAAACATTAAAATACATAAAGGGAATCAAGACAGCCCAGACAGGAAACCTGTTCCAGGAAAACAAACCAACGCATACAAGGGGGCACAATCTGCATCAAATGGGAGGCAGATTTAGAACCAATATAAGGAAATACTTTTTCACAGAGAGGGTGAGAGAACCATGGAACAGCCTACCTTCAGAAGTGGTAACATTGAAGACAGTACAGGAATTCAAACTAGCATGGGACAGGCAATGCAGGCACCTGAAGGAGTAATTAAACAGGGAAGGGATAGAAATTTTGGGGCAGACTATATGGATTACGCGGTCCCCATCTGTGGCTACTTCTTATGTTCTCATGACTTCAGGAGCCATACATGCAGCTGAAGGAGCTGGAGGTTCGATGGACCAGGATTCCCTGCACCTGTGGTAACAGATCCAGGCAAAGAGGCATGGGAATTGGAGGTTCCACAGTCCATTGTTGCAGGAAAGGAGACCATATCTGACAAGGCCAGAAGGGCACCACTGGAATTAGGGTGTCCCCCTCCATGTGGAGCTTAGTGAGCACCCTCTGGAGCAGAGGAAAGGAGAGCACAGAAGAACCTTCCTTTCCAGGAGAGGGACAACATATCTTGCCAGAATACTTCAGGCCCAGGATCTAGCGAGCAAACCATGGCAGTTTTGTACTGAGTGGGGATGCAAAAAGGTCCAATTCTGGATGACCCCACCTCTCTAAAAGGTATTTTATGACTGAGGTCAGTAGCTCCCACTCCTACATTTTTGACAGTGACTGGCTGAGGATGTCCGCCAAGGCATTTTGATTGCCTGGAACTTGGACAGCTGACAGGTCTAAACTATGTCCTAAAGCCTGGTACCAAACTTTCATCACTTCCCAGCACAGGGATAGGAATGAGTCCCCCTCTGGTTAGTTGATGTAACAGACCACACTGATGTTGTCCACCAGGTCTCTGGGGTCTGAAAAGAACCCAGGCAAACTCCCAAACCCAGACATGAGGCATCTGTGGTGAGGATCAGTGGAGGAGAGGGAATGAGAAGGAGCACCTCCTCACACCGGTCCATTGGCACGGTGGTAGTGCTACTGCTCACGATGCCGGTGACCTGGGTTCAAGAACGAGCCCGAGGAGTCAGAGGGCCAGCCAGGGGGAGGAGGCTGAGCGCCCAGGGGATTGCTTGCCTTCTCTGGGGAGGGAGGGGTCCTGAGGCTCGGTGCTTGACTGGCCCCGGACGGAGGCCTGGATCACAGCAATCACCCAGCCACGTGGAGGAGGTGGAGGCTTGACGGATTTTGGCAGTCATGCCTTGACATCAGGGCACATGTCACACTCAGAACAAGGAAAAAAAAAATGTCTCCCGCACTCCAGGGAGATGGAGTTCCCAGACATAGATCCACAGCTCCCCTGTCTGTCCTGGACAGGTACCCTGCTGAAAGGAAGATGTTCAGGGTGTATGAGCCCCACCTTGTCCCCACCTGGGGGCAAACCGAGGCTACATGAGGCGGATATACCGCGGGCTCCAGGTAAGAGGGGGCATGCTGTAGGTCACTCCCGAGGAAGTGGAGTGCAGGGGGTAGGGTTCTATCCACCACTGAAGCACCTAGCAGACGGGGAGGAGACAAGAACTAGATAATTTAGATCATTGGTGTGCTGACACCCCGGACCCTCAAGGTCCACTGGGGGAGCCGCATGCGCAGCCTGCCCAAGGACACAGTAACAATGGCTACAGCCCACAGGCCCAATAACCCCAAGGAGGCCCTTGCATGACATACTGGCTGTGGGCCACAGAATGGGCCTGAGCAATGAGACAAGCTGCCCTGTTCAGTAGGAGGGAGGTGTAGCCTTAGGCAGAGTCCAGGACTGCCCCTATGTACTGCAACCATTGGAACGGGGTCAGGCCAGAACTAGACCAACTGATGGTCAACCCCAAGGACTGCTGGAAATGTTCTAGGGTCAGTGGCAGTGGATCTCTGGACTGTGCCTTCAGCAACCAGTGGTCCAGGGACAAGGAAACCTATAGGCCTTTGTGCCTGAGGGCTGCCACCACCGTTGCAGAGCATCTGGTAAAACCTGTGGCATAGGTGGATAGCCAAAGCGCAAATATCTGGACCTGGTAACATTCCCCCCGGGACAGGAACATGAGGCACCACTAGTGGTGGGAGGAAGCATTGATACATAAGCGACAGTCATGTCCAGGGATCCAAAACTGTCCCTCCGTGAGTGCAGGGAATGGACATCCACCCCAGGCACCAAAAAGTACTGAAAAGAGGCCAGGAGAGAGGTCAAGGTAACAAAAGCCAGCCTCAGGACGTGCACTGGGAGGTCAAGAGGCTGGGAGCTATGAAAACTGGGAACTAGTTTCTGTTGCTCCGGCTGGGGCATAGAAGAGGCCGGTGGCGAAGCCCAGCAAGGTCGGGCCCTAAGTAAAGAAGAGTGCTCGTCGAGAAGTGGTCCACGGGCATGTCCCTGGGGTGTTCTGGGAGACTACCTGGCTAGGGAAGGATAAGAAGAGAAATAACCCTGACTCCAGGTGAGCGCAGGGGCAGCAGCTGGGCAGAAGTATCACAAAGGCCCAGGCTGACTCCTGATCACTCCCCCAGGTAAGGACGCCGAAAGCGAAGAATGCCCACCACCCCTAGCAGAGATCACTGGCAGAATCTCCCCAAACCTTGGGTGACAGCAGTGCATCAAAAGCCACAATGCCAGAGAGGGAAACGAAAATCTCAGGGAGGGATGCTGGCTGAGCAGAATAGGCCTCCATAGGGGACCAGGTAAGGGTCAAGGAGCTTCCCTCAAAAATCTGCCCCTCCACTGATGGCCGTTGGGACCGAGGGAGACTACCGACATCCCAGAGCCTTATGGGAATGGTCAGAGGCAGGGGCCAGTCTCTGTACCATGCTTGTAAACACATGGTGCTGGGGGACTGTGCTCTGATGGTGCCAATGAGCTTGATGTAGGCCAGGAAAAGCACCCCCCGAGTGGCGATGGCGAGTGCTGGCGAGTGGGAGGGAGGACCCAAAGGCCAAGGCGCTGCCAGAACTGGCAGGAAACCCAGACAGCTTCAACCTGACCCAGTCAGGATCAGGCCTGGCTCGAATGAAGGGGTCCAGCCCAAGCTGCCATCAGAGGGAATGACGGCGTTCCCACTGCCAACTGGCCTGAGGCAGGATGCAAAGTTAGAATCCTCGCAGGCCAAACTCCATCTGTAGAGAAGTCAGAAGGGGAAGGACAGGAGAACTTAGGCATCTCCATCCATGTGCCGCTCGTGAAACCAATTGACAAGAGACCTGTACCAGACCCCCGGAGTGAGAAAATGGCAGGGGGAAGGTTGGCCTCCACAGAGTGAGCCTACCCTAGGAGGAAAAGCCCTGCTAAAAATCACTGGGCTGGAAGTAAATAGAAAATCACTTGAAGGCAAAGCACAGCCGGGCCAAGGAAGGGCCAACTGCTGGTGCCATCCTGATGGCCATAATCTGGAGCAGTGGACCCATGGAGAACTGGAGTGTGGGCCTGCATGGAAGTCCAAGGCAGTGGGGGAAGAACTCCAGATGAAGCCCCCATGATGTGCAACAGTAATGGGAAACACGGGGTCTGAACCACCTGATGACAGACATCCAGGATGACCAGCCATTGGGGAAGCCTACCAAAACTAACTGCTGGGCCGCTGCTGCAGGTACCAAGGAAATACAAAAATGAAAACCCTCCTGAAGGCTGAAGACAGCAACAGAGGTGAGGTTGTTCATTAAAGCAAAGAACTGATATACCTGTAAATAGAAATAAAAGTGGAAAAACTGAATAGGTGATGTTCCGTGAAAATCTGATGAGCACTGGTCGATGGCGGGAAAGAACTGAGGGGAGAATCTGGGCTGCCCACACTTATATTTGGTGGATGACGTCAGATGTCGCTGTAGGAGGCCCACTAGTCGACTGCTATAGAAAAGTTTCTGTGTGATCCTAGAGACTGCCGGCTATAAGTTCCATAGGTGTGACCTGATGAAAGAGATCTCCCCAAAGATCTATGCTTGCCTGTACACACTGCAGCTAGAACTGTTCTAGTTAAACTGTTAGAGCTTAAAACATTTTTTATCCTCGTCCAGACATGTGAGTAAAACCATGCTAGCTCTAAAACATTTTTTTAAATAGTTTCAAGACTAGGCATCTAGAAGGGTTTAAAAAAAATTTGTTAAAACATTTTAAGGGGCTAGTACTCTGGACGTAAACAGTGTTAGGGGGATTTAAAATGTTTTAATGCACTTAAACCATTTTAAGATCCACAGTGTGTACAGGGCCTAAAACTCCTTTAATTAAAAAAAATGAAACATTCTTTCCTCTCAAGCTCCTTTCCATACATACTTAAACAAATGTTTAAAAAAGTATATAATGCAGTAGTAAAGTAAAACAGTGGTTGTGCTCAAAACCCTTTTGGTATTTAAGGGAGAAAGGTAAGGTGCTTAACAGGCAGGGTAACATAATGGTTTCTTTGTTCCAAAAAGAACGGATCTATTAGCACACTTTGGAAAAAGTTATTCAAGCTTCTGATAACTATAATAACTTTTTTTTTAATTTTATAAAAGAGAGTAGGTAGTGAACAGCTTATTACAAGACACACTCCGTGCGTGTCTAGATTCAATTACAAAATTGTCTCAGCAATAAATATAAAAAGTCACTGTACCAGTTTCTCAGAGGTCCCGTCTCTTCCTGGCTCATTTGCCTAATCCACCACATATGGGGATTCCTTCCATCGGGTTGCATGCACCCTTTCCTGTAGTGGTTGCTCTTTAATGAACGTGGCCATGCACTTCTGTGGATCCCTTTTTTGACTCAAGGTATCCGACAGCTCCGAGGCTGTCAATGTGTCGCTCCTGCTGTTTTGGTGTCCATCAGCAAAATATCTTCAGTAGCCAGTCCGATGTTCCTACATGCTTACATTTCGGAGCTCAAGGCTGTAAGCACATAAGAATGCCGGACTGGCTACTGAAGATATTTTGTTGATGGACATCAAAGTAGTAGGATCCACAGAAGTGCACAATGCTCAGTGCCTTTACACTTGAAAGAACACAGCAAAAGACAGAAAACTAGGACCATGTTCATTAATGGACAACCACTACAGGAAAGGGTGCATGCAACCCAACCCGATGGAAGGACTCCCTGTGTGCAATGGATTAGGTAAATGAGCCAGGAAGAGATGGGACCTCCGAGAAACTGGTATAGAGAATTTTTACATTTATTGCTGGGACCATTTTGCAACTGAATCTAGACACATATGGAGCGTGTCTTGTAATAAGCTGTTCACTATCTACTGTCTTTTATAAAAATAAAAAAAAAGTTATTACAGTTAACTGAAGTTTGAATAACTTTTTCCAAAAGAATAGATCCTGTCTTTTTGGAACAACGAAACCATTAAAAAAAGTACTTTTTACAGTTTTAATTCCTGGTATTTCTTTGCTGACCATGAAAAATTCCACTCTTATTCTTACCAGCTTGCTAACAATTTCTGCTGCTAACCCTGCTACAGATAAAACTAAGTCCTTGGCTTCATAAGAGGCCTTCTGTGGTGTGAGGGGGTGGACATTCTGCCACAGGAATTCTGCAGAAGAAAGTTACTGTAGCAAAGTACATTTATGTAAGAACTTACCGTAACAGCAGATCTTCGAGAGAAGCTCTTGCAGCAGGCCACACCGGTAGGTTTAGTTGTCAGGCACTAGGACCACCCAGAAAACTTCTAGCTAGCAGTCTACCATGGGGAACCACCCATGACCGACGTCAGCAGCTGACGTCAGTCTATTCTATAAAGGCAGACAGCCCCCCCCCCAACACACCTACCTCAGTTCTCCCACCAGAGACCCCAAACGGGCAGCAAAAGGAGAACCGAGGAGGTTCCCAAGAGCCAAAAGAAAGGTAGAAGAAGTGTGAGAGGAACAAAGAGGAGCAGGGGAAGGAGGAAGGGAAAGCAGAGCCTGCTGCAAGAGCTTCTCTCGAAGATCTACTGTTACAGTAAGTTCTTACATAACTATACCATCTTCCTTAGAGGAAGGCTCTTGCAGCAGGCCACACCAATAGGACTGAGTCCCAAGCAGTACTGGGTATCACCAGGAGGAGAACAGATCAGCAGACAAGAGCTCAGGAGAGAAGGCCCTGAAGCATAGCTAGGCTGAAGTTGGCCCTACACCTAGAGGTGATGTCCAGAATGTAATGTTTAGTGAAGGTGTGGACAGAACCCCAGGTGGCAGTTGAACAGATGTCTGCAGCAGAAACATTTCTGAAAGAAGCCGTAGAAGTGTCCATACCACTGCTGGAATGGCCCTTAATCACACCTGGAAGGGCCTTGCTGTACTTGCGGTAGCAATAAACAATTTACTAACCAGTTAGACAAACACTGTTTGGAAAAAGGAGCGCCCTCTCTCTTAGGGGCGAATGAAAGAAAAAATTACTCACCTTAGTAATGTTGTTTCTTCTAATGGAGTCTTGCTATATTATAGACATTAGCAGTTTGATCCAGCTCTAGAACTGCCCCGGAGTGAAATGGTTAAAACCATTCCAAAATAGAATTTTGGCACGAGCAGCTCTATCTGTGTCATTTCAAACTTGAACTGTCAGATCTTTCTGAGCCAAACTCACTAAGGTCTGTGTGGAAGCTGTACCTACACTAGCCAAATGGCTACCTAAATAATAACAACCATTGATGGTCCCAACACCCAAGACTCAAGTCAGGGGACCAGAAATACTAACACCATTCTAATAATATGAAAATGGAACATAAGTATAATAAAACACACACGCGTACACATACACCCCAAAGTCCCAAAGGGGACAAAATGCTAACAAGGACATAAGTAGTGCCCACACTAAGTTGCCGCACCCACCAAGTAGAAGTTCTGAGAGGGGCAGGTTGGGGAGGTCTATAATATAGTAAGACTCCATTAGAAGAAACAACATTACTAAGGTGAGTAATTTTTCTTCAAACAATATGAAGTCTTGCTATATTATAGACAATAGCAGAATACACAGCAGTACCTCCATGGAGGAGGGCAGAACCTACTTAGGGAATAGGCTCAGAAGAACAGCTGTGCCAAGCGAGCATCCTCTGGCCTGGACATCCAGAGATGTCTTGGTAAAAGTGTGCACCGCTTTCAAGTAGCAGCCTGGCAAATCTCTAATAAAGGGATATCTCTGGCAGCAGCTAGAGACGCAGTAGTACCCTGGTAGAATGAGCCCTTAAACCGGGGGCTCTGCCCACTTTCTGAGAACAAAATGGATACAAGAGACAATCCACCTGGCTATTGATCTCTTAGTGGCAGGTTTGCCTTTCCCAACTTCACCATAGGTAAGGAAAAGTTGGAGGATTCAAACCTGTGACCTTTAGTGCAGCTCTATATAATAACTAATAGCTCTCTTAACATCCAGGCTGTGCAACCTCCTCTCACCCAAGAGGAGTGATCAGTGAAAATACTGGAAGGAGATAGATTGATTAAGATAGAAATCTGAAACCACCTTAGGCAAAAACTTCCTATTAGTCCGAAGGACTACCTTATCCCTGTGGAAAGAAATAAGTCAGTCTCCATTGACAAGGCTTGCAATTCACTTGTCGTCTGGCAGAAGTGATAGCCACTAGAAAAACAGTTTTCAAGTTAGGTACTTAAGCTCTGCAGAAGACAGAGGTTCAAAAGGGGGTTGCATTAACTGGGCAATGCAGACATTAAGGTCCCAAGCAGGGGCCGGTTCCCGAAAGGGAGGATTAGTATGGAGTAATCCCTTAAAAAACTTGGAAAACAAAGGATGAGAGGAAAGAGGGGATGACTTTCCTGCTGACACAAAAGCAGACACAGCTGCCAGATGAACTCTCAAGGTAGCTAGTCTGAGACCCAAGAAATTAAGATGTACCATGTAATCTAACAAAATGGGCAATTCAGCAGATTCTGGGGAAATATTTTTCCCAGCACACCAAATGGAAAACCTTTTCCATTTAGAACTATAAGTAGCTCTAGTGGAAGGCTTTCTGGAAGCCTTTAGGATCTCAAGAACACCCTGAGAGAGGTGTAAATCAGCAAACTCTAACTCCTCAAGAGCCAGGCCTTGAGGTTGACGGATTGAGGTCTGGTTACAAACCCTTCCCTGGGCACAAGTCAACAGATTGTGATTCCTGGGGAGGCACAGGGGAAGATGGACTGTCAGAGACAGAAGGAGTGGGTACCAGGGCTGCCTGGCCCAATCCGGGCAATCAGAATCACCCTGCAAGGCTGAGATCTGATTTTGACTAGTACTTTGAATAGGAGAGGAAGGGGGAAGCATGAGGAACTTCCTCCCAATCCAGAAGAAGGGCATCCAGAGGAACTGAGCCCAGCACTGGAGGCCTGCAACAGAACAGAGGAAGTCTGTGATTGTCTGGGGCTGCAAAAGATCTATCTGAGGGATGCCCCACCTGGCAAAACTATCCCCAGCACTTGAGGATCCAGGGACCATTCGTGATGGCCCTGGGAAATCTGCTGAGGGCATCTGCTAGGACATTGTCCTTCCCTGGAAGATGAACTGCTATGAGGGAAGTGTTCAGGAATAGGCCAGAGACCACAACTTCATTGCCTCGGTGCACAAGGCCGAAGACAGAGTGCCCCCTGTTTGTTGATGTACCACATTGTTGTGGTGTTGTCTGTTCTGACTTGTATCACCTTGTCGTGGACAGATGCAGAAAAAGCTTGAAGAGCTAAAAGACGGCTCTGAGTTCCAGCAAATTGATGTGGAGCAGAGATTCCTGGGGACCAAACTCCTGAGTGGAAAGGTTGCCCATGTGGGCTCCCCAACCCAGAAGGGAAGCATCTGTAGTGAGAGTCAAGTCGTGAGAAGGGGAAATGAAGGGGACACCCGCTCTTAAATTGCTCTGATCCTGCCACCACTGGAGAGCTAGGAGCAAGGTTCGAGTCACTGGGACCAACTTGGAAAGGGGGTCTCTTCTCTAAGACTAAAAGGTTCTCAAGTGAAAATGAATGTCTCTCATCTGAAATCTGGCTCCCTGCACAACAGCTGTGGATGCAGCCATGTGCCCCAGGAGCTGCAGAAAGTGTCTTGCTGGTCGAGAGACCTGCAGAGTGAAGGAAGAGGCCAGAGCCACTAAATTCCTTACCCTTTCTGGGGAAGAAAGGCTCTGGCTAGCTTTGTGTCCAATTCTGCCCCTATAAAGGTGAGTACCTGGACTGGTTCCAGTACCGACTTTGGTAGGTTTAGCAGAAAACCCAGGAGGTGAGAAGCTGCTGGGTGACCTGCAGGTGAGATTTTACCTGTTCTGGGACTGGCCTACAATGAGCCAGTCGTCTAGATAGGGAAAACAGCAATCCTCTGCCTCCTTAAGTGGGCCACTGCCACTGCTAGACACTTTGTGAATACCCTTGGAGCAGAGGTAAGGCCAAGGGCATTGCTCTGAACTGGTAATGACTCGAGGGCAGTTCGAATCTGAGGTACTTGATGGGATCTTCTGATTAGGACATGGAAATAGGCATCCTTGAGGTCCAGGAGGCTAGCCAGTCCCTGGCCTTAGAGAAAAGTAAAATCATTGCCAGAGTTACCATTTTGAACTTTGGTTTCAAAAGATGCTTGTTCAGATATCTGAGATCTAAAATGGGCCATTCTCCTGTCTTTTGGGGTAAGGAAGTATCTGAATACAGACCCCTGCCCTGATGCAGGGAGGAACCCTTTCTACTGCTCTGAGAGCTAACAGGGATGAGACCTCTGTTTCCAGAGTGAGGGTCTCTGAAGCACTTGCAGGTAGAAAAAGTCTGCTTCTCAACTTGGGAAACTTTTTGAAGCTGAGAACCAGACCTTGGCTTACTACTTCCAGAACCCACTTGTCTGAGGTTAAAGAAGCCCAATTCTGACTGAAGTAAGCCAGCCTGCCCCCCACTGGTACAGGAGAATGGGCCCTGGGCACCCCATCAGGGTGCCTGTTACAAGCTTTAGGCTGGGGTGGGAGCAGGTCTGCCCACCCTCGTCTGCCCTGCCTCTGAAGAAGCCCCTCTGAGCATAGGCAGAGAAGGCCTGAGTCTGGTAGAAAGGCCTGTGAAAAGGCCTACCCCTACCCCTGGGGTCATGCCTTGAGAAGTGGCTTGCCGCCTCCTTAGCCTGGGCACTCTTGTAGTACTCCTATATTCATCCATCTTCTTCATGTAATTCTCTGTCTGCTCTCCAAACAGAGAATTTCCCACCACAGGAAAATCCATAGCCTTAGTCTGGGTATCCCTGACAAACTAGTACACCTGAGCCAGGCCAACCCTACGAAAAGCTACAGATGTGGCCATGACCCTAGAGGAAACATCATTAACATCCACAGCAGCATGAAACTGAACCTAGAGGCTTCAATGCCATCAGCAGCCACCTGTTCTAGTTCACTAGCCAGCTGGCCATGGGTCTCTTGGCCAATTGCATAACAGTATCCCATCTAGATTTCTGATACCTAGCTACATAAGCCATATAATTTGCTTGCTGAGTCCCAGAGGCTGCCATATACTGTTTTTGCCATGGCATCAATCTTCCTGAATCCTTGTCAGGAGGATGTGAAGCCAAGGGAATATTAGCTTTATCACAGGCAGCAGCCTGAACTACTCCAACATGACTGCATTGCTGAGAAAGGAATCTGTATCAGGGCCTGACAATGTATACCTTCTGTCCATCTTTTTATCTACAGGAGGCACAGAATTAGAGCTTTAAAATTTTAATTGTTTGTTTCCTAAAAGACTTATGTAAAGGAATAGACAATCTCTAGACTCTGGAATATCCATCATTTCTACAAAATCAGGCTCCTCTTGCTCATCCACAGCCTCTTCTAAAGGAAGCTGGAAGGTTTCAGCAACTTTTTATAAAACATAAAATGAGATGGGGACTCAGACAGCATAAGGGGAATTCTAAAGGTCTGTCTGGGGAGATGTCGGTTCAATGGGCACACCAGACCTTCCCAGCCACATTCATACTGTTCATAATCCTCCTCCCCTCCTCTGGTTCATAAAATTCCTCAATATCATAATCCTGAACCACTGGGACTGGACGAACCGACCTTTTACCAGACAGTGGTGGTTGGACGGACCCTGAGACAGTGACTGGACAATTTGTATGGCTTTTGCTATCTCTGCAGCAGTTGGAGAAGGAATTTTGGACTCCAGACCTGCTGATTTCTTGTTTTCTTTACTGGAATTGGTTCCTCAGAACCAGCTTTTCTTTGCCGAGGAAGTCTGGCCCTGGTCAGAGAGGCACTCCCTCTGGATTGGGTTGGCACGAACCGGGCTATCATCGGGTCAGCGGACTTTTAGCCTCTCGTTCCTGAGCCTGCCAATCTTTTTCCAGGGTGGCTGCAGGAAATTCTTACATACCTGGCAGTCTGACTGGAGGTGGTCAAACCCCAGACAATAAACACATGTGGTTTGTGGGTCAGCCTTGGCAAGACTTCCCCACAAACATCACAGTGATTGAAAACCAGTGGGCCAGTTTTCTTTTGGGTTTCTCAGACATAATGCCAGCCTAACCAAAAACTTGCCCTTTTAACGGCAGTGCCAGGCAAGACACCCTTATCGGTTCCTAACCGTGTCACGGGTATTGGAAAAAAACGTAATAAATCTGGTTTTTTTAGAACCGATAAGAACCGGGAACCGCACTCTAAAATAGTAACTTTTAGTTTTAAATACGTTTTAAACCCACTGATCGGTTCAAAACTGAACCGATAACTTACAAGTTCCACACAGACAAAACCTTCATTTACTTACGGTTACCACAGATAGAGCTTGAACCGAACGGTTTTGCGGTTAAAATAAAACTATTCTCGGTTAAATTCAACTGAGAAAACACTTTTAAACCGAGAAATGAACCCAGCAGAAGGAGAAATCTCCGGAGCGACTGTTCACTGAGGCGGAGTAAAAAATCTGACAGTTCAAGTTTGAAATGACACAGATAGAGCTGCTCTCGTGCCAAAATTCTATTTTGGAATGGTTTTAACCATTTCATTCCGGGGCAGTTCTAGAGCTGGATCAAACTGCTAATGTCTATAATATAGCAAGACTTCATGTTGTTTGAACAAACAAACTGATCTGTTTTCCTTAAAGGATTTGTGTGGTTTGTATAGTACCACAGAATCCCATGTACATCCAAAGTATGCAGCAAAGCCTCCCCCTGACTGGAATACTCAGGAGAATAAACTGGAAGGTGGATAGATTGATTCAAAATAAACTCAGACAGCACCTTGGGTAGAAACATAGGATTAGAACGCAAGGAGGCAATATAGTGCAGTGGTTCCGGAGGGGTCGACTTCGACCTAGGAGGCGAGAGCCACGTGAAGGACGGGGTAGGTGGCGGAGCCGGCTTTTGCCTGGTCAAGATCAGCTGCTACCACATAAGGTCTTCATAGCACCGGTGGAGTTTCCGCTGGAGCCTCTCTTCGTCCAAGGAGGATGAGGACCTGTGGCGTCACCTCTTTTTTGAGTGCTTATGGCTCTGCCTCAGTCGTTCTTCTGAGGGGGTCCTGGATAGAGACCGAGACCGGGAAGGCCAACTCGGTCGGTCAGAAGACTGGGATCGGTGAGACCCGAGGGTCCGGGACTGGATCCTTGATGGGGACAGCAGCAGGCTGGGTCTCCTCATCCGGAAAGACCAGGACCAGAGTCCGTTCCAACCAGTCGTTGGGCACAGCCGGCAACAAGGGGTCGATCAGGTCGAGGATAATTTCAACCTCGTCGACCACTTCCTCGGTCCCATGGCCAGACGGAAGGTCCGGAAAGCCAGCGGTCAAGGATGCAATCTTGACCGAGGTCGAGATCGCGTGCTCTTGGGACTCGGATCTCTCCCGGTCCCAAGAGCGTCTCCATCGAGACAAAGACAACGGGTCCTTCTCCCTCTTCCGAGAGTGGGAGGAGTGCGATCCCAAGGGTGCCTCACCCAGAGTGGGGAGAGACTGGCACATCTCCCTGAAGAAGCCCGTAAAAGTAGAGCCATTTTTCAGTGGGATGAAGAAGCTTCAATTGGCCAAAGTGCAAGCTGCTTCCTACTCGAATGCCTTCATCCATTCCAGCTGTTCAGTGGAGCCCGCGACCACGGAAACTGCCCACCTAGCCTCCTTTGATTTCACCAGCGGTTTCTTTTTTCCAGTCTCCTCAGCTTCAAGCGTGCCTTGTGGTCGTCCAGGACATTGGGATGGAAGAACAAGCAAAAACCACACGATGAGGTGTCATATCCGACACCTAGGCAGTAAACGCTTGTGAGGTGGGGATCGGTGCGCGACATCTTCTGGCTGTAGGCGCACCGGGCGAAATTCTGGGGAAGATTTATTTCTCCATAGTCGATGCGATGAAAGTGCAATCACTAACTCTAAAGAGTTTGATTTTCGGTAAAATCGACAATTTGAAAGCCAGGGCCTACGAAATGCTGAGAACACAATGGGAACTTGTATCTTCCAGCGGAAAGGAAGATCTGGCAGCATGGAGCGGAGTCGAGGTATATACCACCCGGGTGGGTGGGAGGAGCCATCTTGAAGACTTCCGGCAAGATTTAAAGTGGAAGAGGACAGGGCAAACAGTGTGGATGAACAACATATCCACGCTACTAGAACATTTGCTTTTGCAGCCCTGACCCTGTGGAATTCTCTACCTTGTCAGATTAGAGAGTGCCAGACCATCGACCGCTTTAAAATTGAGTTGAAGACATTTTTATTTAGCCAGGACTTCCCTTACAGGGTTTAAGTTAGGGATTTTAATACTGTAGCTGCTATTTAGGAGTGTTTGTTAACTTATTCAATAGATTTAAGTGTAAAAAATGTGTAAAGCGCTTTGATTCCCCGTCATGTGCACTGTACAAATAAAGCTTTGATTGACTGACTGAGCAAGAGGGATCCAACAGGAGAAATGTTTGATAGGTCAATCAAACCCCCAAGTCCATTAGGGGAGGAACATTTGGTAAAAGATGCTCCTTCTCCCCTTTCTCCTTAGCCAGAAGATGGAGAGAACCAGTCTTCCAGTTGGAGTTCACCTCTGCGCCCAAGGGCGGGGGGAGTCCCAGGGTGTAAGAGGGTAAAACCCTATATTTAGCAACAATGGGGAGGTGAAGTTAATAGGAAAAAGAGACCACAAGGAGGTTCCTGAGTCTTGAAATCCGAAGGGACTTTGAGCAAACAAGGGATCCATGAGAGGGTCTCTTGCAATTGGAGAAAGAAGAAAAACAAAATAGGGAGGGTTCTCAGCACCCTAGTCTCAGTAGAGAGGTTCAGACGAAAGCAGGACCTGCAAGGGTAGCCCAAGGAGCAAAGGAAAAAGAAGGCAAGAGCTCCTGCTTGTGTTCCCCTGATGCTTCAAAGAAGTGGCAGGGAGCTCTGAGGTACCGGAGTGACTTTGCCCACAATTGGCCTCAACTGGGGAGGAAGGCAAGCAGGGAGAAGGCATTGTCCAGAAAATGAGGCCCAAGAGGGGAAGGTGGGTGGGAAGCAGTGATGAATGGTGAAGACATACAGGATGATCAAGAATTACGGTAGGTACGGGATTTTCATACCTTACCAGCATCAGTCTTCACCATTCATTACTGGTGGGTGAGTACCAAGCCCACAAGTTGGACTGGTACCTCCCTGAAGGCTGGACAACCTTCAGTCCCTTGTGGGTGACTCACGAGGGAAGAGGGCCCATCACGGGTCTAGCCAGGCCTGCTACGGTTCGGAATCAGGACTAGGCTCCTGACCTGCAGGAGAGGGAGGGAACCCTGACATTTCCCGCATGGATCATTGGCAGAAAAACCAGGCCCAGCGGAATGGCGAGGCAGTCACCCTACGCTGGGCCAGGGGTGACAACCATGTCATCCACCTGATGCAGACCATGGATCCCACAACCCTGGAGGTTACCATGCTGGCATCATAAGATGCCCGTGCCTCGTCTTGCTAGCTCCATGCCTCTTGTGAGAATGGCAATAGCTTGCCTGGTTGCCTTGCAATCAGGCAAGGCCACTAGGATTTTCCCCAATGTAGCCCACAGACACCTTTCATAGGCCACCATGTGTGCCTGATGAGTAGCTATGGACAAGGAGAGATGCACTGAGGTGAAAACTCCCTACCCCTACCCCAGCAGTCAAACTTCACAGAATCCGCATCCATGGGACGGTCTCTTGTCAGGTGCTGACGCCCAGAAGGGGTGTCCAGCCACACCAAGCCTGATGTGGGGTGGGGCAAAGTTCCCAGAGACCCCAGGGGAGCGCAATACTTGTGCTGGCAGTCCCCAGGGCTGGGAAAGTGGAAGCGAGTGACTGCCAGACATTATACGACTCCTCCATAAAGGGCTGAGGCCATGGAGGGATCACTAAGGATTCCTGGCTGTACTCCCCAAGGAACATCACAGTAACACATGCAGGATTGCACTGAGACACTGGGATAAGAATGAGCTCTTCCATCATTGTCAACAGGAGTCTGTGATACTCTGAAAAGTCAGCATCTGAAGACCGGTACAAGGAGGAGTCCTCTTCCTCGGAGGAGGAAGCGGGCACAGTGGAAGGGCTCCGTATAGGGAACTATGGTGCAGGAAGAGTAGATGAAAACACCATCTCAGCCATGGCCCTATAAAACATAGGGAAAGCACTCACAGTGGCCCTATACTGCTCCCAGGTGCGAGGCCCCAAAAGACTGAAAAGACCCAGAAGAACAGGGGAAGGAGGAGGAGACAGAGAGGAAGAAGAATGGGCAGAATAGTCCTGGGAGACCAGGACCCCTCTGCCAGGGTTGTGGGAACATGTGGGGGACCCGTCTGAAGCAAGGGGGGATGCGCTGTCCAGACCCCACCTGCTGTTCAATTCTCACTGACCAGCAGGGGGAAGCCCACATAGAGAAGACCCCTGGTGGAGACAGCGAAGCTGAGCAAACTTAGCAGGGTTTCCCCTGTCCCCAACTGTTGCAGGACTTCCCCCCTCAGAGGAGGAGTAGGTGTCCAGCCCAGCACTCCAACTCTAGCCCGGAGTGACTGAGGTCACCTGAGTAGAGCAACAGACAGACTGGGACCCTGAGCCCCTGGAGGGGACTGAGACCTGCCCCTTGAGTGAGGTCCTGCTATGGCAACCGTCCTTAAGGAAGGGGGAAGAGAAAAGTCTCCACCAGGATCACCCTCTGACTCCCTCTCCAACTCCATGTCGGCACCAAAGAGCGACCCAGCACTGAAATCAGCCTCCTCCACAGAAACGGCACCCAAAGCAGCACCGGCACCGGAGCCAGCTGCAGCAATGACATCAACACCATCCCTAGAAATGGCGCCACCATCTACGCCGACTTCGATGTCAACATCGGGGTGGCACCGACCTCAGGAATGGCGCTGACCATGACATCGACCCTTGAAATGGCACCATCTGCAGCACTGACAACAAGCGTGGCACTGATCATGATGCCATCACCCGATGCAGCACCGACTGCGGCGCCATCATCGACTGTAACACTGTCCACAGTACTGACACTGGGGGCAGGGCCACAAGTGTCACCGTCACCTGAGACAGCGGCACCAGAGGGCCCCGCAGTGCCGGGCATGGCACTGACAAAGGAAAGGGCGGCGTTGCCAATGGAGTCAGTCCTAAGACCGGAAATCACAGACAACTACTTCGAGTGGATCCTGGGGAGTGACTGTTGCTCTGGAGAGCTCGGTTGCCAAGCCGGATTAGCATGATCATTCTCTTAATCCGAGGAGGAGAGTACAGCAATCCTGAGAGAGGAAACCCCGGCCACTATACCCATCCCGGCACTGACAGCAGTGTCAGGAGGGGACTCCGAGGCACTGGAGGGCTGGCCTCGCTCACCAACACCGGAATCAGTGTCAGGAGCCAAGGCTGCACCCCCTGAATCCCTCAAAGTGACTGCCAATGCAGGTCCCGCCAATGTAGCTGAGGCCTCAACACAGGGGTCAGCCAGTTTCCTGAAGGGGAGCCAGGCTTTGAGCAATCCATGGCCGGCCCCCTGGAGCAGGCTGATCATTCCCCCAACCACTCAACCAGGCATCGGGGCTCAGCGAGACCTGAGCTGATGGAGGCCTGCTCTCCCCCAGTGTGTACAGCAGTGGGGACAGGCCCTGGGGACGGGCCTAAGGTCCTTACCTTAGTGGAAAAAGAAAGAAAAGAGACTCGATGCCATACAAACACTAGTTAAGAAAATAACAAAACGATGCCAAGCGTGGTGTCAACAGGAGCGTTATCGAGTATTTGGTCAGACAAGCAGAAAACGGTAGTTGACGAGCGTCATGTAGACTTCCTGCTGTCCCACACAGTCTGAGCTACAACCTCGACAGCGGAAAAACAGAACTGAGGTAGTGGAGGGGAAGACGACAGTTACTGGCCAACCCATGAGTGCCACGCAATGCGTCAGCCTCGAGGGCAGTGCCGTCCCCAACGTCGTCCCTCCTCCTCCTCCTCCTAGGAGAAAAGTTTATTAAGCTAAAAAGTTTCCCACAGGGTCCTAGTACCTCCGGCGTAGTACCCACCAGTGATGAATGGTGAAGACTGATACACGTAAGATTTAGCATCCTCTCTTGCCTGTATATTGAGGCAGTAGTAAGATGTGAATCTGTGGGCTGTGAACCAGAAAGCAACTGTGCAAATTTCTGCCAGTGACATATTTCTTCTAGCTGCCACTGGTGCTGCTGTACTCTTAGTGGAGTGTGCTTTAATGCCATCTGGGGGAACATTCCCTGCCTTGGTATAGCAGAAATGTATTGTGGATACTATCTACCTCCATATGGGCTGCTTAGAGGCTGGTTTTATCTTTGACACCTCACCATTCAGAATGCAACAAACAAAAATTTTTTGCTATTCCTCATGTCCTCTCTTCTGAATTTTTAGAAACAGAGGGCCCTTCTGACTTCTAATGTATGAAGTTTCTCCTACCCTCTGTTGGTATGTGACCTTGGCAAATACACTGTTAAGGTAACAGTCTGATTTAAATGGAATTCTGACACTACATACAGGAAGAATTGCACATTTGTTCTGAACACATCTTTTTCCTTGTGGAAAATCAAGTATGTGGGATCAGTCTTGTGTCTGTAGCTCAGTGACCCTCCTTGCTAATGTAATTACCACCAGGAATAATGTTTCTCAGATGAGGTATTTTAACACAGTAGTAGCCACAGGTTCAAAAGGGTAGGTCATTATCTGAGTGAGGACCAGGCCCAGGTCTCAAGCTGGCATAGTTTTTTTCACAGAGGGGTTCACGTGAGACAGAAACATAGAAACAGAAGTTTTCAGCAGATAAGGACCTCTTTACCCACCTGAGATGAGGCTTTTAAAGAATCTCTTAAATACTGGATGTGGTGAAGCCTTGAACCGAATGCAGTAATGGAAGACAAATGCCCTTTTACGATGCGGGACCTTAAGGCTAAAGGCTTTAAATGTAACAAATAATCTGGGCTGTGTGCAGCAACAACATTACAGCTTGCAGCACTGCCGACCCAGGTTCAAGTGTGAATTTGAAGGGCTGGCCAAGAAAGGAGTAAGCATCCAAAGGACCGCTTTTCTCCTTCAGGGAGGGGGATGCATGGCACCTGGTGTTTGCCTGGCCTATAGGGGTGACTGAGGCAGGATGCTGGAGCCGTACCAAGTGGGCGGAGGAGCAGCAGACATCGGGTGCACTGCATGCAGAAGCATGTCTGGCATCATCATCCTTGACATCACTCCATGCATGCTACTCATGGAAGAAAAACTGGAAATCATCCTGGCTGGCAAGATGAGCACCAACCCCTTTCAGGCCCTGCACTGGTGACCCAGGCACCGGCCGAACTGGATCCTTTATCGCTGGCTCGAAAAGTACTCCTCCCCACCCTGCCACGGGAGGGCAAGCCATGGGGGTATCAGACGAGGTAAGTCCAGGGAGAAGTTGAGTGAAGGGGTCGTTGAGAAGGGGGCCACCCAGGTGGGGAAGCATAAAGAAATAGCTAAAAAAACAAACTCTGGGTGGAGCCAATAGGGTTGCAGCAGGAGAATTTGGGGTAAAGATATTGAAAATTACCAAAGTTATGAGCCTGCATAAACAAAATGTAATATAGGCTCATAAATGTGTTGTTTTGTTAATATTTGTATACCAGATTTTCAACATAGCCTTGTTATGACCCTGCCTCATGAAGAAGTGCGTGCAGAGCAAATGTTTAACTCCTGCCCGAGAGGTGATTTCACGAAGGGAGAGCAAAATCAACTTTTGGGACGTAGAAATACATTTTGGGCAGAAGTTGAAAAATGACAGCTGTCACATTCATGAGGTGCTGTAAAAATATGGCCATGTTGTAAATTTGGGGCAAAAATATGATTTTTTTATACTCTTTATTTATGCATTTTTCAATACATGCAAATACCACAGTGGGAAGAATAGGCATTAGTCCAAAGAGCAATACAATAAGTAGTAAGGTGACACCTCTCATCCAGCGTTACAGCATTGGGAGGGACTTGCAATGAGGGTAACAAACAGGTCCGAGGACCAGAAATCAGGTACCAACAGCTATTGCAGCAAGATCATGGATATCTCCAAAATATTCTATAGCGACGGTGATCCAAAGTGAAACACTCAGGTCGCATTAAGTGATCCTTCGTATACCATGTCAACAAAAATGGTAATGAACAGAGAATTAGACTACCTTTGACAGCCACCACCCACATCATACCAAACCCAAGAAAATAAGAGAAATTCTAGAGTAATAGAATTAAAAATACCCTCATGAACAAGTGGAGAAAACACTGAAGAGCTAAGCAATACTACACACAGGGAGGAAGTTTAAGACAGGAACAACTGGCACATACCTGAATAAGTTTAAACTTTATGAGGACTTGCAAGTAAATACATCAGCCTTCTTCCTCATGCTCTAACTGTACAGTAGAACCCTCCCAAACAGCAAAATCTCCCTTAATTTTTTCTAAACATTTCTGCACCTCGACTGGGTCCATAAAAAGGTATGTTTTGCCAGAACACATGATTTTTAAGACTAGCAGGGAGCTGCAGGGAATGCGTCACTCCCAATTCCCTGAGGCCCAAGCAGATGAAATCAAATCTTCTACGGCGTTGACGAGTGGCAAAACTCAGGTTAGGGAATAAGTAGAAAGCTGTCTCATCCGATAACAGGAGGGTCCCTTTTCTTCTTGCTGTGTTAAGCATCTCACCCCGAACATGCTCCCATGAGGTGACAATCAGAATAGTCTGTGGCAGTTCCAGATTAGCAGGATGGCATCAGGGAGTAATACGGTAGGTTTTTATCAGTTTATCACAAAGATCCAGAGCTAAAGAGCTGCACAATGAATCCACCACACACCGAAAGAGGTCCATGCCCTCCAGACCTTCAAATATCCCCAGCAACCGTAGGTTCCTGGATCGCACTCCATTCTCATGGTGTTCAAGATGAAGGCGAAGTAGTTTGTTTTCCTTCACTAACCGCGAAGTCAACACAGTAGACTTTTCAACTGCAACCCTGGAAGTCGCAATGTCAGACTGCAAATCATCCAAACAAGTCTCAGTGGTGACAACCTGCTAGGTAAAGGCATCCAGTTTTTTTATTAAGATCGCCATCAGCTTGCTTGAACTCCGATTTCAGTTCCTGGATAGTCATAAGTAAGGCCGCATTAGTAGGCTCAGCTCCTTCCAGAAATAGTGCGGCAGCTCCCCCTTTCTGCCCTCCAGCCTGCTGTTTACCAGACTTCGAAGTCCTGGGGTCCTGCTGCTGTTGTTTATGTGGATTACCCATGGCAGAGAGCAGTACAAGAGGCATCTGTCAAAAGCGCAGCCAAAGAGCTTTCAAATATAAGCAAGATTGCCACTGAAAATGAGGGTAAACTCATAAAATGTTAACTATATTTAGTCGAGGAAGTGGAGCAGTACCAAGAAATGAAAATTACATACCTACCGTAATTCTTGATCTTCCCTTGTATTTTCACCATTCATTACTGGTGGGTGTAAGCCGGAGGCGCGTACCTGCTCGGAAGCTTTTTTTTGGTGTGGGAGGAGTCGGCACCAATGGCACCGCCCATGAAGCTGACGCACTGTGTGGTGCTCGTGGGTTGGCCGTTAGGCGCCACTGACTCCTCCTCCACCCCAGTTCTGTTTTGCCAGAGAGAGGGGAAAAAAAAGAGGGACAGAGAAAAATAAGATGAGGCAAGGGAGCCGAGGGATAGAAAAAGGAAAGGATATAAACTGAAAAAGGAATGAGCCGGCCAGAGGAAAGAGGTGAAGTAGGATTTCACTATCTGGACATTAGGCCCCAGCTACTGGGCAGCACCATAGGAGAGAAAGAAAAAGAGAGGGAAAAGAGTGAGAAAGAGAGAAAAGATAGAAGATAGGGGGAGAAGGAAAGAGACCTCCACCATGCTCAGTCAGAAGACTGTTGGCTTATTCTCAAAACCTGGGAGGTATGAAGACATAGGTGCAAGGATCCCATCAGGCTCCAGGAACCACTGGACATAGGTCCAGAACAGGGGGGTTTGAGATGGTCTTGGAGAATATAAGGCATGGCAGTGTCTGCTCCCTCCCACCCCTAAATCCGCATTCAGGATGATGGACCTGGAGCATAGCCCTCTCAAGCCCAGCCACTTGAGGGCTTAGCCAAGGGGGAACCTCTAATCAGGAGAGTACCCTGTCCAGAAACAACCCCCATATATACAGAGGGGACAGTGAAAAAAAAAGGGGGGGATCCCCATTGGTCCTCCCGCAGGATGCTCCGATGGAGTCCTCACCCTTTTTTCTGAGTCAGCAACAGACCAGAAAGGTCCGTGCCAAGTCACAGAACGGACTCCACAGTGCACCCCACTGAGAACCCCAGGAAGTTCCCTCCAAGGCCAGGGCGAAGATCCTACTCGCTGTCCTCCTCAGGTTGGGTGCTTTGCGACTTACAGAAGGAAATACAGGTCCCTGAGGTACCAGGGGCCTTTGCCCCCAATTGGCCTCATAGAGGGGGAAGGCGAGCAGGGTGCAGGTGGCACCCAGAAGCTGTGGCCCAAGAGGGGAAGGTGGGTGGGAATCAGTAATGAATGGTGAAGATACAAGGGAAGATTAAGAATTACAGTAGGTACATAATTTTCATATCTTCCTCTTGTCAATCTTGACCATTCATTACTGCTGGGTGAGTACCAAGCCCACCAGACCTGGCATTGCCCTGAGGGAACAGTTTTCCTCAGCCCCGTGTGGGGGAGATGCAGGTGGGGGAGACCCTTTTAGCCATCCTAGGCCATAAATGGTCTAAGGCTGTTCAGGGCGAGGCGGTGCCCCCCCCCGTGACTGGGGGGACAGATGATGCCCCTGCAAATTCCTTCTCACCATGCGGTAAAAGAGGCGGGTCCCTGGAAGGCAGAGAAAATCATCCTACTCCGGGCCATGGATGATAATCTTGACAGGCGAAGCCATGCCATCCACCTGATGTAGATCACTGTCCCTACCAGTCTAGAAGCCATCTCACTGGCATCATACGATGCCCTTGCCTGGTGCCTTGCAAGCTCCCAATCCTGCGCAGAGAGGGCGATGGCCTGCTTAAGATTCCTCCAATTCAGGCAACAATGCTAACACCTGTGCTAGCACTGACCACAAATGCCTGTTGTAGGCAGCATGGTGGGACTGATGTGATGTGATGCAGAGAAGCACATGAGACAAAGAGAATACTCTTCTTCCCCACCGGTTGAACTCAGCGGAGTCTGGATCCGGTGGTCCGTCGTGCACCAGGTGCTGTATCCAGGAAGGAGTGTCTACGGCCATCACCCCCGAAGGTGGGAGAGGCAGAGAAGAAAAAAAATGACTCACCATATTAATGTTGTTTCTTCTTGCTGTAGTCTGACAATATGTAGTTAGCCCCAGCACCTGAACGGACCCAGACATGAAAGAGTTAACTCTATGCAGCAGCATAGAACGTTGAGCTCGAGCTCGGTTTTCAAACCTGTCTCTGGTACTTCGCAGTGTAACCGTTAGATTCTTACGAGCAAACTAAGTACTGAATATGGAAACTGTTTAACTTAAAAGCCAAAAGGCAACAACCTGGGTCCAAAAGACTCAAGTCGAGAACCCAAGAAAAAAAGGTAGTGACAATATAATAAAGATAAAAGCAACAGCAATAAAACAACTACCCCACCCTTAAGAGGGAGGGTACAAGGTACACCCCTGAGGTGCAACACTGTACCTGCCAGCCCACTTCCAAAAACTAGGTTCTGAGAGGGAAGGCAGGGGCTATCTGCTGACTACCAAGCAGTTCCCCCAGGAGGAGGGACTACAGAACCTACTTTGGGAACAGGCTCTGCAGTACTGCTGTACCAAACCTAGCATCATGCCTAGCCTGGATGTCCAGAGAGTGATGCTTGGTGAATGTATGGACTATTTTCCACATGGCTGCTTTACAGATTTCTACCAAGGGTATATCTCTGGCAGCAGCCAGAGAAGCAGCTGTACCCCTAGTTGAGTGAGCCCTCAGGCCTGAAGGGGGTGCTTTGCCCAATTTGTCACAACAGAATTGTATACAAGAGACAATTCACCTGGCAATAGTTCTTTTAGTAGCAGGCTTACCCTTTCTCACTTCACCATAAGTGAGAAATAATTGAAGACAGTCATTTCTGTGAGCCTTAGTATGCTCTATGTAATAGCTAAGTGCCCTTTTAACATCCAAACTGTGTAATCTTCTTTCTCCTGATGAAGAATGGTCAGTGAAAAACACAGGAAGAGACACAGACTGGTTCAGATGAAAATCTGACACCACTTTGGGTAAGAAACTCCTATTGGTTCTCAGGACCACTTTATCCCTATGGAAGGAGATAAAGTCAGGTTCAACTGACAGGGCCTGTAATTCACTAATCCGCCTGGCAGAAGTGATAGCTACCAGGAACAAAAGTTTTCCAGGTCAAGTACTTAAGCTCGGCCAAAGCCAGAGGTTCAAAGGGTGTCTGCATAAGCTGAGCAATGCAGACATTCAGATCCCATGCAGGAGTAAGCTCTCTAAAGGGAGGGTTGATATGAAACAGACCTTTGAAGAACTTACTGAAAACAGGATGAGATGCCAGCAAAGAGCCCTTCCCTGCTGAAAGGAACGCAGACACAGCTGCTAGGTGAACCTTCAGAGTTGCAGGCCTTAGGCCTAGGCTATTAAGGTGAACCAGATAATCTAAGGCTGTAGCAATGCCTGCAGTATCAGGCAGAATGCCTTTCTGAGAACACCAAATGCTGAATCTTTTCCGTGTGGAATTATAAGTGTTTCTAGTAGAAGGTTTCCTGGAGACCTTCAGAATATCCAGAACTCCTTGAGAAAGATGCAGGCCTGCATATTCTAACTCCTCAAGAGCCAGGCCTTGAGATTGAAAGACTGGAGATTGGAGTACCAAATTTTCCTCTGAGAGGAGGTTAGGAGATTGTGTCTATTGGGAAGAGACAGGGGGAGTGACACTGCCAGGGACAACAACAGGGGGTACCAAGGTTATCTGGCCCAGTCTGGAGCCACCAGTATCACTGTACAGGATTGAGACCTGATCTTGACTAGAACTCTGAACAACCGGGGGAAGGGAGGAAAGGCATAGAGGAACTTGCCCTTCCAGTCCAATATGAGAGCATCCAGAGGAACAGTCCCTAGGACTGGGGGTCTGCAGCAGAACAGGGGAAGTTGATGATTGTCCTGGGGGCTGCAAAGAGATCTATCTCTGGAGTACCCCATCTGTTGAAGATTACTTTCAGGATGGGAGGATCCAGGGACCATTCGTGATGTCCCTGGGAGATTCTGCTCAAAGCAACTGATAGCACATTGTCCTTCTCTGGGAGAAGGACTGCTGTCAGGGAAGCCTGAAGGGAACAGGCGAGAGAATACAGTTTCATGGCCTCTGTGCACAAAGCTGTGGACCGAATGCCCCCTTGCTTGTTGATGTACCACATTGTGGTGGTGTTGTCTGTTCTGACCTGCACCACCTTGTTCTGACTGAGGCCGAGAAAGCCTGAAGGGCCAGGAATACTGCCCTGAGTTCCAGGAGACTGATATGAAGGGGAGACTCTTGTGAAGACCAAACACCCTGAGCTGTGAGGGCTCCCAAATGGACACCCTAGCCTAGAGGAGAAGCATCTGTGGTTAGGACTACTGAGGGAGCTTGACTAAGGAATAGGGCACCTTGTCTGAGATTGTCCTGATCCAGCCACCACTGGAAAGCTTGGACCAGGGTCTTGAGTCACTGGAACCAATTTGGTGGAGTCTTTTTTCTGAGACCAAGAGGACCTTAGGTGGAACTGAATGTCCCTCAACTGAAACCTTGCTCCTTGTACCACTGCAGTGGAAGCTGCCATGTGGCCTAGGAGTTGAAGAAAGTGTCTTGCTGGATGAGAGACCATAGGTCAAAATGAGGAAGCGAGATCTGTAAGGGCCTTTACCCTTGCTAATGGGAGGAAGACCTTTGTCTGAACAGTATCTAACTCTATCCCTATGAAAGTAAGGAGTTGTACTGGTTCAAGAACTGACTTTGGAAGATTGAGGAGAAACCCCAGAGAACTGAGCAAGTTCTGAGTGATTTGCAGAGCTGACTTGACCTGGTCGGACGACTGACCTACAATGAGCCAGTCATCCAGGCAGGGGGAAGATAGATATACCCTGCCTTCTAAGAAAGGCAACTACTACTGCAAGGCACTTTGTAAACACCCTTGGAGCTGATGTTAGGCCGAAGGGCATGGCCCTGAACTGATAATGGCCTGAAGGCAACTCAAACCGGATATACTTTCTGTGGCAGCACCTGACTGGAATATGGAAATAGGCATCCTTGAGGTTCAGGGATGCTAGCCAATCCCCTGGCCTTAGAAAGGGGAAGAATTATTCCCAGAGTGACCATTCTGAATTTTGGTTTTGTGATGTGTTTGTTCAAATACCTTATGTCTAGGATGGATCGCCACCCCCCTGTTTTTTCGGGATAAGGAAATATCTGGGGTACAGACCTTTGCCCCTGTGCTGAGTAGGAACTTTCTCTACAGCTCTGGGAGCCAGCAGAGAAGAAACCTCTGCCTCTAGAACAATGGTTTCTGAGATGGTTGCCGATTGAAAGGACCTGACCGTCATTTTTGGGAACCTTTTGAAACTGAGGGCCAGTCCCTGGCTTGCTACCTCCAGGACCCACTTGTCTAAGGTAACAGACTTCCAGGCCTGGAAGTAGTAAGTCAGCCTGCCTCCTACTGGACTAGGGGAGTCAACCAGGGCTGACACATCAGGGTGTCTGCTTGGCAGGAGCCTTGGACTGGGAAGAGGATGCAACCCTGCTCATCCCCCTTCTGTCTCTCCCTCGAAAGAACCCTCACTATGGGAAAGAAGAGGAAGCCTGGGCTTGGTAAAAAGGCCTGTGGAAAGGCCTGCCCCTGTCCCTAGACTGCTGCTTCGGAGGAGTGGTTTGCCTTTCTTTGGCCTGTGCACTCCTGTAGGTGGTCCTGTACTCATCTGTTTTCTTCATGTAAGCCTCTGTCTGCTCCCCAAACAGAGAGTTACCCACCACAGGGAAATCCATGGCCTTAGCTTGGGTATCCTGAGAAAGGCTAGTACATCTGAGTCAAGCATGTCTCCTGAGAGACACAGATGTAGCCATGACTCTTGATGCTACATCACTGGAGTCTACAGCAGCGTGGAATTGTACTTTGGATGCCTCAATTCCATCAGCAGCCACCTCCTCCAGCTCTTTGGCTAGCTGGGGGGAGGACTGTTTAGCCAGTTCCAGAACTGTATCCCACCTAGACTTCTGGTACCTGGCTGTGTAGGCCATATAGTTAGCCTGCCTGGGTCCTAAAAAGGATGCAAAATATTGTGTTTTGACCATGGCATCCACTTTCCTGGAGTCTTTGTCTGGGGGGTGTGAAGCCAAAGGAATATTAGCTCTGTCACAGGCTGCAGCCTGCACTACCCCAACATGGTTGCAATGACTATATAAAAACTCCATACCTGAGCATGATAACATGTATCTCCTGTCCATTCTCTTATTTACAGGAGGTAAGGAGTTAGGTGTTTGCAATATCTTTTTTGTCTGTTTCCCCAAAGATTTATGAAGAGGGATAGACAATCTTTTGGACTCTGGGATGTCCATCATCTCAAGAAAATCAGGCTCTTCCTCCTCCTCAGCAGCTTCTACCATGGGAGCTGGAGGGTTTCAGCCACCTTCTTGTAGAACAAAAAGTGGGAAGGGGACTCAGAAAGCCTGGGGGGGGGGAGACATTAGAAGGCCTGTCTGGGGAGATGTCCGGTTCAATAGGCACATCCAGGTCTTCAAACTCATTATCGTCATCGTCATCCTCGGGATACTCTTCATCTCCCTCCCACTCCACATCATAGTAAGCATCTGGATCATAATCCGATGGAGTCAGATCCGACCAAACCGACTACCTAACTGGCAGTGCTGGTTCGGACGGAACCGGGCGAAGCGACTGAACTATACTTATCGCTTTGGCTATTTCGTCAGCGGTTGGAGTATGTGGTGCTGGATCTGAACCAGCTGACTTCCTTTTTCTTTGTGCCAGAACCAACCCCTTGGAGTCGGATCTCCTTTTGCCCAAGGACGTATCGCCCTGGTCAGTGGGCACCTCCTCAGGTTTGACCGCAACCCGAATCGGACTGGCCATCCAGATCCACGGACTTCTTGGCCTCCCTTTCCTTCAGCCTACTCAACCTTTTTTCCAGAGTGGCTTGAGGAAAATTCTTGCAGATTTGGCAGTCTGTTTTGAGGTGGTCAAACCCCAGACAATAAACACAGATGAGGTGGGGGTCAGCCTTGGCAAAGGCCTCCCCACACTCCGTACAGTGTTGAAACCCAGTGGGACCGTTTTTTTTCTTGGGTTTCTCAGACATGGCCACTCTAACAAATTACCCTTTACAGCTTTCAAGACAGGTAATACTCCCCTATCGGTTACTGACTGTGTTATGGGCTCTGGAAAAAAAACAGAAAAAGTCAGTTTTTTTTTTAAATCTATAGGAACCGGAACACCACTACTAAATCCCAGAAAACACAAATATAAACAAAAGGTCAGTTTCCAACCGGACCAACCATTCAGAAACCGAGGAAAAAACAATTTCCACAGAAAATAAGTCACTACCTATCTACAAAACTACCTGTACCATAGACAGAGACTTGAAATCAGAAAAATAATAAATCGGTTGAAAAAAACAAAGCTTTTTCAAACTTTACCGAACCGAGCAGAGGAGAAATCTCCGGAGCAACGTCACTGTTAGGTGGAGTAAAGAATCTGACAGTTAAACTGAGAAGTGCCAGAGACTGAGGTTTGAAAACCGAACTTGAGCTCAACGTTCTATGCTGCTGCATAGAGTTAACTCTTTTCTCTCCAGGGCAGTTCAAGTGCTGGGGCTAACTGCATATTGTCAGAATACAGCAAGACTTCATGTTGCTTGAACCTAGAGACTCCTGGGGTGCACAATACCGCCTTCTGCCATCCACTGGGGATGAGGCGGCTGGTGACTGCCAGGTGTAGATTGACGCTTCCTGGAAACGAATAGGCCAGAAGGGAGCCATAAGGTGTTTCGCATTGTACTCGCTCAGGAAGGAGTGCGTCTCCCACTCAGTATTGTGCCTGACCACATGGGAGATATGGAGCTCCTGAACTAACCTCGAAAGGAATTGCTGATATTCTGTGAAATCAGCATCGGAGGACAGGTGGACAGAATGTTCCTCTGCCTCAGAGAAGGAAGTTGAGGAAGCAGAGGAGCTCAGATGCTCAGAGTCCTCCTGTGGCAGTGGGGACAGGTGGAAGACCTGCTCATACATAACCCTGACATACCTGGGGAAGGCCGCCGAAGTAGCTCTGAACATCTCCCAGGTCAAAGGTCCCATAGGACCCACATGGCCAGGGAGAGGAGGTGGTGTCTGCAGAGGGATTGGGGAAGGGCACCTGACAGAAAGTGCCTGGCCTCTGCCAGGGCTCTGAAACCTTGCAGGAAATCCTCCTGTATGGGGGGATCCAATGGTCAACTTAGTCAGCGAAAGCTGCAAACTGGAGAACTACTCCTACCTGAGCCCTGAGGGGGATTCTCCCCTGTGGTGCGACCAGGGTTGCATGGTTCCAGAAAGGCAAACCCCAGCGCCACCCACTAAGGGCACTTCTGCAGTCTCAGAAGAGGAGAAGTGGGGTTTGGCACTGGGGCTCCTCCCCACTCCTGAAGGGTAATGGAGGAGGGCCACCATGCTTCATCCTGACCTCTCAACCCCTCGGACTCCAAGACCATACTCTTCCTTGTGTCCAGTGCTAAGGGGCCCCCCAATCCCACCGGCCCCCCAAGGGAGACCGGAGAAGAGGAGGCTCCCCTCCCAGCTGCAATAGCCAGGGCAGCACCAGGCATGGCAGCTGCCCCAGCCCCTGAGGCCAGGACCATGAACCCAGTGACCCCAGAACCACTATCCACCAACGGACACCCAATGCCGGTGTGGGAGCCCGTGGAGACTGCGGCCTCTGGGGCAACTGAGGGATGAGTACCGGAGTGCCTGGTGTCACATCCAAGGGCTCCCTGACTCCGAGGAATCGGGTCGCAATCTGGGTCGGCCAGCGGGTCATCCTCCTCCGAAGAGGAGGAGGAAACCATGCACACCAACAAACAGGCAACCTCGGGAGTCCCCTTGCCAACAGTGCCACGAACGGCACTGCTGCAGGATGTGACACCACCCACAATGCTGCCCCGATCACCGGCACCGCGAATGGCACCAGGATCTGAGACGGCACTGGTGGATGGCGCTGAGGGTCCACTGGTGCTGGGCCCAGCAGCTGTGGACCGCAGCACCAGGGGAGCCTGCACCTCGAAGGAGGTGACTGCCGAAGTGGTGCTCCTGACCTGGTTCTGGAGGGAACCGAGTCATTCTTCCAGCACAGCGGAAGAAACCTCCTCAACAGCAAGGCTCGAATCAGATGAGGAGGGATCCTCCTCACCAGGCTGTATAGACCTGGGTGGGGACCCGGATGCAGGGTCAAGAGTTCTAGCCAAGGCATTCCTAGAACGCCACTGTCCTCCAAAAGTCGGATGCGTGGATTTTTAGAATGTGGTGGTCCATGGAGAAGCAGGCGTTGCAGTTGTTCATGTTGTGGTTGGGACTCAGGCAGTGAAGGCAGACATCATGCTGGTCTGAAACAGAGTAATGCTGGCCATAGGGACACCGATGCATTGGGGTGCGGCCTGCTTGGGATTTCTTCCTAGCCCCCGAACCAGACATGATGTCGAAATAAACCCACCAAAACTTACAGCAAACTGACCCAGCGCCGTTGGTAAGAATTTAGGAAAAATAAATGGAACAAGCTTACTGGGTGAAAACGGCATCATGTGAGCAACTTCAGAACTGGGATGGAAGGAACCGAATGGAGAGGGAGGGTCGAGTGGGGGAATATTTTAAAAAACACGGAGGAGCCCTGATCACAATACTGGGGGACTGGGCACCTCAGTCACTATTATGTTTCTGGGATGGGGACGTGCTGAGAGGAGGGTCGGTGGGGGGATATCTATAATTAAAAACAAAAATAGGGGACATCTTGATTGTGGCACTGAGGGATTGGGCACCCACAGTGTCACTCTTATGTTTTTTGGGGGGAGGTGCTGAGAGGGAGGGTCCGGTGAGGGGGATATCCATCATTTAAAAGAAAAAAATAAATCAGCAATCATAGCAGAACATGGCACACTCTGCTGCATCCAAGATGGCTGCGCAGTTTACTGCACATGTGCGACTACTAGCGCATGCGCAGTAGAGTGTGACGGACATCTTGGACACAGCAGAGTGTGCCGTGCTGTGGCTGCTGAATTTTTTTTCTTTTAAATGATAGATATCCCTGCCACCTGACCCTCCCTCTCAGCACCCACCACCCCTCCCCACCCAGAAACGTAAGAGTGACACTGGGTGTGCCCAGTCCCCCAGTGTCGCGATCAGGACATCGCCAATTTTTACAGTAACAAATAGTACAGTGTAACTGGAGACAATGAGCAGAGTGTCACCCCCACCAGATGCAGAAGCGACTGTGGTGCAACTCCAACATGTTGTTCAGTCGGAAAGAATGCAAGGAGTCCTTTTTTCATAGCAAGATGTCTGCAGGGCTATGCCCACTGCAGCCCTAAAAAAGCAACACATAATCCAAAATTAAAGCAATCTCTGTAGTTATGGCTCAATACACAGTGCCATCCTTGACTCCCTACAAGGGGCTTTTTTCATACAGCTAGTCACTGACCCCACTAGGGATGGGGCAGTGCTGGACCTGGTATTTACAAATAAGGACTGCATTGCAAACATCACAGTAGGCATTCCCCTAGGTACCAGCGATCACCGTACAGTGTGGCTTAACATTAAGATGGGAACAGAGGAAAACCACATGATGACAAGAGTCCTGGACTTTGAGGGGGGCAGATTTTTAAGAAATGGGAGGCTGCCTCAGAAACTGCTTTGTGGGGGGATTGCCAAGAGGGGCAGAGGTACAGTGGGTAAAAATAAAGGAACACCACAATGGGGCAGTGTGGCCCACCCAGTACCTATGAATGTAAAGAAAACCTCCGGGAGGGATCAATGCCCCAAAGACCTCATGTAAACCAAACAACACAGTTGGAGACAAAGGACCCCCTCACTGGATTCAGTTTTAGAATGTATTTTTTATTAGTATTTAGACTACCAAATGATCTACATTTCGTAGAATCTTCACTACTTCATCAGGATCCATATATATATATTGTTTTTTAAATGCTTAACAACTTCAAGGTACACCATTCTATTGTCATTTATCCTAATACTGTTATGTTAGAGGCCAGCCCAGTGATGTTGAAGGCTGAGGCATCTGTGCCTTACCTCCTGCCATAGCGATCACCTCGTTAGGTAGTGGGTGGGCCACGGTCGGCTGGGGAGAGAGAGGATCGAGCATCTGGAGGACTGCTCTCCTCTCCCGGGGAGGGGTGGGGATTGAGTCCACTGCTTGACTGGCCCCTGGCGGTGGCTGGGGCTGGGGGCTGGCACAATTGACCAACAATGTAGGGGCGGATGAGGGGCAGACGCCCGGTGTGCCGCACGTGAAAGCATAAGCGGCTCGGCCACTGGCGTCATTGCATGCCTACTCTCCATGCTCAGGACTGGGAAACAAATAAGAGAGAAAAATGGATCCCGACGGGCGAGATGATGCTGACCTCCCACAGGCACTGTACCCAGCCGGCCGGCACCTCGTGGAAGCAGAGGTGAGTCCAGTAGATGCCAGGGTGATGGGACTGGAGGCTGGTCGGCACAGGAGTGAAAAGAAATTAACAAAATATATATATATATATATATATATATTATGTTAGAATAAAACACATTTCACTTTAAATTCAAAATGTTCAGCATGGATCTCTGTTAACTATGCACCAACTTCACGTTTTTATCTTTATACATATTCACATTTAGAACAATCAATTTATGTGTAATTGCCCACCTTAGTGGTATAGTTCCATTCACAAACGATAAAGAGTTTTTTTTCTTTTCATGTAGCAGCTGTAATTACATGTGATACAAGTTTTAAATAAAAACATAAGTAGTATATTACTTTTAAGAGATATTGTTTTCATATAAGGTAAAACACTTCATTTGTTTACCTTCCTTCTTCGGGTTATGTGGTTTCAAGGTAATTATTTTTATTTTTTTTCATAAGAGAAGCATCTCACTTCTTCATAGGTCAGACTTATGTAGTTTTTTTATGAAACAATATATAAAATACATTATGAAATTGTTTCTTCATTTGGCTCTGTGTTAGCCATGCTGTCCCAAAAGACAGTTTCCAGACCCCATTGTATTTTAAATAGTACTTATTCTTTATTATCAGCTTTCTCTGTGTATTTACGAACATACGAAATTGCCAGCAGATACAGGCCGTATGGTCTAGCTAGTCTGTTCGAATGTGCAGCACTTCAGCCCATTAGACTGCAACTGTACCCCCATTAACTCTTCCCTCTCCCAACTGCCCCCCCGTATGTACTTTCTCCTTGAACTTGTCCCAACCCCTCTTGAAGCACCCCACAGTCTGCACTGATATGAGCTGCTCAGGCAGTACATTCCACCCTGTTACCACTCTTTCAGTGAAGTAGTGCCTCCTCTTTTCCCTCCTGAATCTGCCCTCCTTTAACTTCAGGGAGTGCCCTCTGGTATCTCTTCCATTCTGGAGAGTGAACCCACCCTGGAAGCCTACTTTGTTCATCCCCTTCAGGTACCTGAAGGTCTTGATCATGTCCCCCCACCCTCTCTTTTCTATCCTCCAGGATATACATGTTGAGCTCTTTTAGTCTTTCCTCGTAAGTTCTATCCCCCAACTCCTAGATCATCTTTGTTGCTCTTCACTGCACTGCCTCCAGTAGTTTTATATCACTTTTCAAGTACGGGTTTCAGAACAGCACGCAGTACTCCAAGTGCGTCCTCACCAGGGACCTGTACTGGGGCAATACAACTTCGCTACATCTGGATGTAATCCCCCTTGCTATGCATCCTAGCATCCTGTTAGCCTTAGCCGCTGCCTTCCTACACTGGGCCAAGTGGTTTAATTCCCCGGTCACCAGCACCCCCAGATCCTTCTCCTCATTGGATGTGGACAGTTTGATACCATCCATCCAGTAGCCGTATCCTGGGTTTTTGGCTTCAAAATGCATCACCTTGCAGTTCTTGGCATTGAACCCAAGTTGCCAGGTGTGCAACCACTCCTCGAGTCTTGCCAAGTCCTCCTGCAGTAATTTGCCACCCTCCTCCCCATCCACCTCAGCACAGATCTTGGTGTCATCAGCGAAAAGACTGATCTTATTCTTGATCCCAACTGCTATGTCTGTGATGAAAATGTTAAACAGGACTGGTCCCAGTATTGATCCCTGTGGGACACCACTTGTCACTGCCCTGGGCTCTGATGCTTCTCCCCCCACAACTACCCTCTGCTGCTTGTCCCTCAGCCAGTTTTCTACCCATCGGACTAGCTTCCACCCTATACCAAAACTCCTCAACTTGCAGGACAACCTTCCATGTGGCACTGAATCGAAGGCCTTGCTGAAATCCAGGTAGACTACAACTACTGCATGGCCCTCGTCCATTACCCTTGTGACCCAGTCAAAAAAATCAACCAAGTTTGTCTGACAGGATCTGCCAGCCATAAGTTCTGTTTCCTTTCTTCATTTTAGTCACAAAGTTCTCTGTTTCATTATACTGGTTATTCTCGGTTTGAACATCAAGTATACTTTCATACATTAAAGCATTTCACACTCTGTTCTAAATTTTGCTCTCTATGTGTTGATGTTCTTTCTTTATTCTCCAGGGTTTTAAATAATTGATTAGCAGCTTTTTTTCTTGGGACAATACTAACTGAACAGAAAGCATTTGTATAGGTTTTCTAGAAGTATAATGTTTGTTAAACACAGTGAGGCAAGTGCTATGCATTTTCATAATGTTTTAGAACTTTTATGAGCAAAACACTAATCAATTTTTAGAGTTAAATAAAACCCTGCTCTCATATTGTGCCTTTCAACAGGTCAAATATTTCTCACTCAGCCTGAAAGTGCTGTTTCGCAGTTACTAAAATAAGCTGTTTACTTTTTTCCATCTCTTTTCTTTCCCTTTGTTATGCACTTTCCCACTTCGCTTTTTTACAGCTGCATGGTGATGTCACCATGCTGATATACTGCTGTGAGTAGGGGAAAGGAGTGACAGGATTGTGAGAGTGTGGTCTTCCACTTAGTAGTTTGGTTTGGCTGCATGACTCATATTACTCAATTGTTCTCTCCATTTGCTACAGTGGTATGTGTGTCTGCAACCCTGCCTGCAGTAGTAGACAGAACTGTTTGTACAGCCCCTTTAATAACTGTTCAAGGAGCTCAAGTAAGTAATGGCTTTAATTCCTATTAAAACAAAATCATCATTTTAAGGGCATACAAGATAAATAGCTTTGGAACAGCTAACTTCCATAAACAATGAAAAGATGATTTTCTTCCAGCGGCACTTCTTTCCCTGCTTCAGCCTGATTCAACAAGAGCATGCTCTTATTATGTGCTTATAATTTTTTTCACTGCTGCACATTTACCCGATTCTGTGGTATATGTGTTGATTTCCTGCAAAACTTGTCTTTAAAACAAAGATAGTTGTAATAATTATGTAGTTAATGAAGTTCAGTGCCTGTTATAGTTGGCTATTTTTTTTATTGCTTCCATCTCCCCCTGCTCTCAGATTACCTAACAACACATTTGAGTCTTAACCTTTGATTATCCTGGTTGTTAATTTTCAGCCTTCTTGTGTGCTTTTAAAATGTCTATTTGATCAAGCTTTGCCACAGGTGAGGCTAGTTAAGAGGAAGGTTCACAGCTGTAGCTCTAGCAGTCTGTATATTGAGGGCTCAACAATCCTCAAACAGTTCACTGCCCCACAGTGCAGGAAGAGGTCCTGGAAAAGCTTGTAAGGCACTCTGGGTCCATCAAGTCCGACTCCTCACTGTAACATAGTAATTTAACATTGTAAGGGACTCTGGGTCCATCATGTCTAACCCCTCACTGTAACATAGTAATTTAATGTTGTAAGGGACACAAGGTCCATCATGTCCAACCCCTCACTGTAACATAGTACTTTAAAGTTGTCAGGGACTCTAGATCCATCATGTCCAGGCCTCACTGAAACACAATAATTAAATGCTGTAAGGGACACTAGGTCCATCATCTCCAACCCATCACTGTAATATAGTAATTTAATGTTGTAAAGGACTCTGGATCTGTCATGTCCAACCCCTCACTGTAACACAGCAATTTAATGTTGTAAGGGACAAGAGGCCAATCATGTCTAACCCTTCATTGTATCATAGTAATTTAAGGTTGTCAGGGGCTCTAGGTCCATCATGTCCAATCCCTTACTGTAACATATTAATTTAATGTTGTAAGGGACCCTAGGTCCAACTCTCACTGTAACATAGTAATTTAATGTTGTAATTGACTCTAGGTCCATCATGTCCAGCCCTTCACTGTTTAACAAGAGGTATTGTAAGTCTCATGAGGTATCTGTATTCCAAAAGAGACTAGCTACTTTATTTTAATTAACTGAAAAAAAGTGAATTCCTGTTGATACAGGGGAGTGAGTGGATTAAAATTTTATAAAACCAGACCTACATTTCACCTGGGGTTTGAGCAGTCAGTCTGGGCTTGATGCAGGGAACTGATGACTGGGCTTCAATTATTCAGGAGTCCAGGTCATGCTCTCTGCGTAGCATTCCAGTCTCTGCTTCAGCTTGATTCAACAACAGCATGCTCCTACTGTATTTTGTGCTTATCATTTTTTTATTGCTGCATATTTACCTGATTCTGTGGTATATGTGTTGATTTCCTGCAAAATGTGTCTTTAAAACAAAGATATTTATAATAATTACATAGTTAATGAAGCTGTGTGCCTTTTCTAGTTGGTTTTGTTTTATTATTGCTTCCATCTACCCCTACTCTCAGATTAGCTTGCAACACATTTGAGTCTCAACCTTTGATTCTCCTGGTCGTTAATCTTCATCCTTCTTGTGCGCTTTTAAAATTTCTATTTGGTCAAACTTCACAGCACATGAGGCTAGCTAGAAGAAAGGTTCCAGTTGTAACTGCAGCAGTCTGTATATTGAGGGTCCAACAAACCTCAAACAGTTCACTGCCCCTCTGTGCATGCAGAGGTCCTGGAAAAGCTTGTAAGTACTCTGGGTCCCTCATGTCCAATGTTGTAACAGACTCTGGGTTCATCATGTCTAACCCCTCACTGTAACATACTGTAGTAATTTAATGTTGTAAGGGGTACTAGGTCCATCATGTCCAACCCCTCACTGTAATATAGTCATTTAATGTTGTAAGGGACTCGGGGTCCATCATGTTCAACCCCCTCACTGTAACATAGTAATTTATGGCGTAAGGGACTCTGGGTCCATCATGTCCAACCCCTCACTGTAACATAGTAATTTAAGGTTGTCGGGGACTCTTAGTCCATCATGTCCAACCTCTCACTATAACATACTAATTAAATGCTGTAAGGGACACTAGGTGCATCATGTCCAACCCCTCACTGTAACACAGTAATTTAATGTTGTAAGAGACTCTGTGTCCATCAGGTCCAAAAAAAAACCTCACTGTAACATAGTAATTTATATTGTAAGGACAAGAGGTCCATTATGTCCAACCCCTCACTGTGTCATGGTAATTTAAGGTTGTCAGGGACTCTAGGTCCACCATATCCAAAACCTCACTGTAACACAGTAATTTAATGTTGGAATGGACAATAGGTCTATCATATCGAGCCCCTAACTGTAACACAGTAATTTAATGCTGTAAGGGACTCTAGGGCCAACCCCTCACTGTAACATAGTAATTTAATGTTGTAAGGGACTCTAGGTCCATCATATCCAGACCCTCACTGTAACACAGTAATTTAATGTTGCAAAGGACTCTAGGACCAACCCCTCACTGTAACATAGTAATTAAATGTTGTAAGGGGCACTAGGTCCATCGTGTCCAACCCCTCACTGTGGCATAGTACTTTAAGGTTGTCAGGGACTCTAGGTCCACCATGTCCAATCCCTTACTGTAACACAGTTATTTAATATTGTAAGAGACTCTAGGTCCACCATGTCCAAGTCCTCACTGTAACATAGTAATTTAATGTTGTAAGGGACTCTGGGTCCATCATACCCACCCCCTCATTGTAACACAGTAATTTAAGGTTGTCAGGGACTCTAGGTCCATCATGTCCAACCCCTTATGGTAACATAGTAATTACATGTTGTAAGGTACACTAGTTCCATCATCTCCAACCCATCACAGTAACATAGCAATTTATTGTTGTAAGGGACTCAGGGTCCATCATGTCCAACCCCCCTCACTGTAACATAGTAATTTAAGGCTGTCGGGGACTCTAGGTCCATCATGTCCAACCCTCACTGTTTAACAAGAAGTATTGTAAGTCTCAGGAGGTATCTGCATTCCAAAAGCGACTTGTTACTTTATTTTATTTAACTAAAGAAAAATTAAACCCTCCTGATACAGAGAAGTGAGTGGATTAAAATTTAATAAAACCAGACCCACATTTCACCTGGGGTTTGAGCAGTCAGCCTCAGCTTGATGCAGGGGACTGATGACTGGTCTTCAACTTTCCAGAAGTCCAGGGCATGGCACTTTCACTGAGAGGGCTGGATGTGGGCACAGGAAATGGTGAGGAGCAAACACAGGTGAGGGCCTGTGGCAGCCAGGTGCAAGAGGCATGCTGGTTAAGGCACGGGTGGGGGATTTGGGACACAAACACAGAGCAGCCAGAGGCATATGTATCTTGCTTCTGTTTGAAAACCCAAAGCTGCCACTATTATTAAAGTTAGGCAGACACCAGGAGCCAAACCCCAATGCCACTCCCCCCTTCCCCAACACTGGGTGCTCAATTCCGGGGTTGGATGGTAAACTAAAATGAAGAGTAAGTAGCCATGTGCTGTTCAACCCTGGTACCACCAAACTCCCACCATTCTGACAGAAGGTGCCCAACCCTGGAGTCAGACAGTAAATGAAAAAAGTAATCGGACAATGACAGCCAAACCCCAGTGCTGCCAGCCCTCCGTTCTGACACTAGGTGCCCTGCCCCCAGGTCCAAGAGTCAATGAAAAAAGTAAGCAGACAATGGGAGCCCAACTCCAGTGATGTTTTAGATAGAAACGCTTATTTATTTATTTTTATTTATTTAAGTGAATTAGATACACCTTTGAGCCAGGAGCTCTTTTACAAAGGTTCCACGTCAGGTTACTTGAAACATTAGGACAGGCAGTGGTATTGTGCGAAAGAGAAATAAACATAGCAGCCGAAGGGCTTTGTCAATTACCAAAACATCACAATTGTGCAAATCATTTCTATAACAAATTAAACAATATAGATTTGTATAGGCAGCCATCCGACAGAGGGAGGTAAGGCCAGAGGCTGGTGTAAAGAGGGAGAAAGAGAGGGTGGGTGTAGGTCAGGGGCAGGAGCAGCGAGGAGGTGTGTGGAGGGAGTAGAGGAGGAGGAAGGGTGGGGCATGGGGTGGGGGGAGAAACCATTTAGGTGTAGCAGTCACAGGAGGCATAGGAGATGAGGTATTGACACAGGCTGAGCTTAAAAGCACCCAGTGTTGCTATGCTGGTAACTTCTGTTGGCAGGGTGTTGAACCAGGAGGAGGCTATGGAAAAAAAGGATCATTGGCCTTGGGTAGTCCTGCAAAGGGGAAGAGTGAAGGAGAGGTTGTTTGAATTCCTGGTTTGTCGTAGGCCGATATATATGGTCTCAGCAGCGCCTGTGATCCAGGGGGTAGTAGGTCCAATGTTTGCTTTTTTGCTAGGATGCAGGTTTGACATTTAATTCTGCCAGATATTTGGAGCCAGTTTGCGTGTTCATAGATCTTGCAGGCGTGTATAAGGCGGTTTGCAGATGTTTGGAGACAACATGCCTTGTTAGTGCTGTGGCGATGTGTCAGAGAGCTGTGTCAGTGGCAGACTCATAGATCACAAGCCCATTGTCTATTATAGAGATTACTGAACTGTGAATGGCAGTGCTTAGGGCTTCATCCATGAGGTAGTTCTTATGTCTATAGAGCAGGCCTATGCGAGTATTCATAGTTTTTGCTACACAGTTGATATGTTCAGAGTATCCAAGTGTTGGGTCAAGAATCACCCCAAGATATTTAAATAGATGTACTTGTTCAAGGATGGCCCCTTTGCTGTTTGAGATGAAAAAATTACTCACCTTAGTAATGTTGTTTCTTCTAATGGAGTCTTGCTATATTATGACAATTGCAGTATGACCGCAGGTTAGAACTGCTCTGGAGGTGAAATAGTTAACTTCCATGCAAGGCATGGAATCTTGAGCGTGAGCTCGGTTAAGGAAGCTCTGTCTGCTTGCTTTCAAACCGAAACCGTCAGATCTTTATGAGCTAAAACTCACTAATGTTCTGTGTGGAAGCTGTAAACCTACACTAGCCAACTGGCTACTACCCTAACAAACACACTTGTTGGTCTCGAAAAAAGACTCAAGTCAAGAGACCCAATAATGAAATAAAAACACACTCACCCTAGGGAGGGTGAAACAAAACAACAAAGTGGCAAGAAAAACAGAGTGCCAACACTGTGATGCCCACCCACAGTGCAAAAACGAGGTTCTGAGAGGGGCAGGCAGGGAGGGAGGTCATGATATAGCAAGACTCCATTAGAAGAAACAACATTACTAAGGTGAGTCATTTTTTCTTCAAACAACATGAAGTCTTGCTATATTATGACAATTGCAGACTACACAGCAGTACCCCCATGGAGGAGGGACAGAACCTACTTAGGGAATAGGCTCTGAAGAACAGCTGTGCCAAACCGAGCATCACTCCTAGCTTGAATGTTCAGGAATAATGCTTGGTAAAAGTGTGAACCATTTTCCAGGTAGCTGCTTGACATATCTCTAGAATGGGGATGTCTCTGGCAGCAGCCAGAGAAGCAGCTGTACCTCTGGTAGAGTGAGCCCTCAGGCCTGAGGGGGGAATCTTACCCAACTTTTCATAACAGAATTGGATACAAGAGACAATCCACCTGGCAATGGATCTTTTAGTGGCAGGTTTCCCCTTTCCAACCTCACCATAAGTGAGGAACAGTTGGAGGGAGTCAAACCTGTGACCCTTGGTACGCTCTATGCAGTAGCTAAGGGCCCTCTTCACAGCTAAGCTGTGCAGCCTCCTCTCACCAGAGGAAGAATGGTCAGTGAAGTAAACAGGGAAAGAAATAGATTGATTAAGGTGGAAATTCAAAACCACCTTAGGCAGGAACTTTCTATTAGTCCGCAGGACTACCTTATCTCTGTGAAAGGAGATAGTCTGGCTCCACTGACAATGCTTGCAATTCACTTATGTGTCTGGCAGAGGTGATAGCTACCAAAAACACAGTTTTCCAAGTCAGGAACTTAAGCTCAGCTGAAGACAAGGGCTCGAAAGGAGGTTGCATGAGCTGAGCAATGCAAACATTGAGATCCCAGGCAGGGGCAGGGTCCCTGAATGGAGGGTTAGTGTGAAGCAAACCCTTAAAAAACTTGGCAAATACAGGGTGAGATGAAAGAGGAGAGGGTTTACCTGCTGAAAGAAAAGCAGAGACAGCTGCCAAATGTACCTTCAGGGTAGCTGGTCTCAGCCCTAAAGTGTTTAGATGGACCACATAATCTAGAACTGTGGGTAAATCAGCAGTGTCTGGGGAAATATTCTTTTCCGAGCACCATATGGAAAATCTTTTCCATTTGGAGTTATAAGTAGCCCTGGTAGAAGGCTTCCTAGAAGCCTTGAGTATATCCATTACACCTTGAGAGAGGTGTAGGCCAGCAAACTCTAGCTCTTCAAGAACCAGGCCTTGAGATTGAGAGACTTGAGATTCGGGTACCAAACTCTTCCCTGGGCACATGTTAACAGATTGTGATTCTTGGGAAGGCATAGGGGAGGATGGACTGCTAAGGACAGGAGGAGAGGATACCAGGGTTGCCTGGCCCAATCCGGGGCAATCAGAATGACCCTGCAGGATTGAGCTCTGATTTTGACTAGCACTTTGAACAGGAGAGGAAAGGAGGGAAGGCATAGAGAAACTTCCTTCCCAGCTGAGGGCTAAGGCCCCAGAGGGATTGAGCCCAAGACTGGGGGCCTGCAGCAAAAGAGAGGAAGTTGATGATTGTCTGGAGCTGCAAAGAGATCTATTTGCCGGGTGCCACATTTGGCAAATACCACTCCCAAAACCAGGGGATCCAGGGACCACTCGTGATGGCCCTGAGAGATCCTGCTGAGAGCATCTGCCAGGGCATTGTCTTTGCCTGGGAGGTGAACTGCCATAAGAGAGGTGTTTAGGGAGTACGCCAGAGACCACAACTTCATGGCTTTGGTGCACAAGGCCGTAGACCGAGTGCCCCCCCTGCTTGTTGATGTACCACATTGTAGTGGTGTTGTCTGTTCTGACCTGCACAGTCTTGTTCTGAACAGATTTTGAGAAAGCTTGAAGTGCTAGAAAAACTGCTCTGAGCTCCAACAGGTTGATGTGGAACAGAGATTCCTGTGGGGACCACAGTCCCTGGGTAGTAAGATCGCCCATGTGGGGCCCCCCCACCCCAAGAGGGATGCATCTGTAGTAAGGATTAATGAGTGAGGCTGAGTGACAAAGGGAACTCCTTGTCTCAGATTGCTCTGATCCTGCCACCACTGAAGGGCTTGGATCAGGGTTCGAGTTACTGGGATCAGTTTGGTAAGAGGATCCTTTCTTTGTGATCAAAAGGTCCTCAGATGGAACTGAATGTCCCTCATCTGAAACCTTGTTCTACTGCTGTGGAAGCAGCCATGTGCCCTAGGAGCTGCAGAAAATGCCTTGCTGGTCGAGAGACCTGCAGGGTGAATGAAGAGGCCAGGGAGACTAGGGTGTTTGCCCTGTCTAGAGGGAGGAATACCCTGGCTTCCTGGGTGTTCAGCTCTGTGCCTATGAAGGTTAGGAGCTGGACAGGCTCCAGTACTGACTTTGAGAGATTCAGAAGGAAACCTAATGACGTAAGCAGTTGCTGGGTTATCTGAAGATGCAGGTTGACCTGATCTGGGGATTGTCCTACTATGAGCCAATCGTCCAAATAAGGAAAGATGGCAATCTTTTGCCTTCTTAGGCAAGCTACTGCTACTGCCAGGCACTTGGTAAATACCCTTGGAGCCGAGGTGAGTCCAAAGGGCATTGCTCTGAACTGGTAATGGCCAGAGGGCAGCTCGAACCTGAGGTACTTCCGTTGGGAGCTTCTGATGAGAATATGGAAGTAGGCATCCTTGAGGTCCAGGGATGCTAGCCAGTCCCCATGGCCTTAGGGAAGGTAAAATGATTCCCTGAGTCACCATTTTGAACTTTGGTTTTAAAAGGTGCTTGTTTAGGTATCTGAGATCCAGGATGGGCCGCCATTCTCCTGTCTTTTTTGGGGTAAGGAAGTACCTGGAGTACAACCCTTTGCCCTGGTGTAGGGGTGGAACCCTTTCCACGGCTCTGAGAGCGAGGAGGGTGGAGACCTCTGACTCTAAGAGTGCCTCCGATGGAGATGCAGGAGGAAAAGATCTGGTCCTCAGCTTCGGAAATTTTCTGAAACTGAGGACCAGTCCCTGGCTTACTACTTCCAGGACCCTCTTGTCTGATGTGAGAGACTTCCAGTCCTGGACAAAGTAAGCCAGCCTGCCCCCTACCGGTAGAGGAGAAGCGGCCCTGGCTACCCCATCAGGGTGCCTGCTTGGCAGGGGCTTTGGGCTGAGGAGTGGAAGCAGGCTTGCTTGAACCCCTCCTGCCCCTTCCTCTAAAGAATCCCCTCTGGGCATAGGAGGAAGAGGAGGCCTGAGCCTGATAAAAAGGCCTATGAAAAGGCCTGCCTCTGCCCCTGGGAGGCTGCTTCTGAGGAGTGGCCTGCCTTTCCTTGGCTTGTGCACTCCGATAGGTGGTCCTGTATTCATCCATTTTCTTCATATAATTCTCTGTTTGATCCCCAAACAAGGAATTGCCAATCACAGGAAAATCAATGGCTTTTGACTGGGTATCCTGTGACAATGTGGTGCATCTGAGCCAGGCCATTCTGCGAAGTGCCACAGAAGTAGCCATAACTCTAGAAGATACATCATTAGAGTCCACCGCAGCATGAAATTGCATTTTGATGCCTCTATACCATCTAAAGCCACCTGTTCCAGATCCCTGGCAAACTTGTCAGGAGTTGTTTGACTAGAGCCAGCACAGTATCCCATCTGATTTCTGGTATCTGGCAGCATAAGCTCATGTAATTTGGCTTGTCTGAGCCCCAAGGATGCTGCCATGTACTGTTTCTTTGCCATAGCATCAATCTTCCTGGAGTCCTTTTCAGGAGGATGTGAAGCTAGGGGGATATTTGCCTTGTCACAGGCTGCAGCCTGCACTACATCCACATGGCTGCATTGCTGTGCGAGAATTCTATGTCAGAACCTGATAAAGTATACCTTCTGTCCATCCTTTTATCCACAGGAGGTATAGAATGAGGAGTTTTTAAAACTTTTACTGTCGGTTTCCTGAAAGATTTATGATGGGGAATAAACAGTCTCTTAGATTCTGGAATATCCATCATTTCTACATAATCAGGCTCCTCCTGATCATCCACAGCTTCCTCAACAGGAAGCTGAAGAGTTTTAGCAACCTTCTTGTAAAAGATGAAATGAGCAGGGGACTCAGAAAGCCTAGGGGGGGAACACCTAAAGGTCTGTCTGGGGAGGTATCTGGCTCAATAGGAGCGTCCAGATCTTCCAGACCATAATCACTCTCTTCATACTCTCCTCCCCCCACGGTTCATAAAATTCCTCAAAATCATAATCCTGAACCGGTGGGACCTGGTGAACCGAACGTCTCCCAGATGGAGTCGGTTCAGGAACCGGGGAAAGAGACTGGACAATTTGGATTGCTTTGGCTAACTCTTCAGCTGTTGGGGAAAGGACTTTTTCCACAGCAGCAGACTTTCTAGTCCTTTTTGCAGGAACTGGCTCCTCAGAGCCAGCTCTTCGTTGCCTGAGGAAGTAGCGCCCTGGTCAGAGGGCACTCCCTCAGGTTCGGTTGGCACCGAACCGGGCCAGCCATCCGGGTCAGCGGATTTTTTGGCCTCTCTTTCCTGAGCCTACCAACTCTTTCAACGGTGGCAGCAGGAAATTCTGCAAATATGGCAGTCTGAACGAGGTGGTCAAACCCCAGACAATAAACACAGGTGGTGTGGAGGTCACCTGGCAGAGCTTCCCCACAGACATCGTGAAAAGTGCTGAAAGCCAGTGGCCCAGTTTTCTTTTGGGTTTCTCAGACATTATGCCAGCTAACCAAAACTTGCCCGTTTATGGCAATCCGCCAACAAGACTCTCCTATTGGTTCCCAACTGTGTCACGGGGCCGTGGAAAAAAACGTACGAATTGCTTTTTTAGAACCGAGCAGGAACCGGAACTGCACTCTAAAAAAGGACTAGCAATTGAAAATACAACCTAATTGGTTCAAACTGAACTGATAAATGTTTTACAAGTTCCACAGAATTCAGTATGTAAAACTATCTATTACTTACGTTACCACAGACAGAGCTTGAACTGAACGGTTGCGGTTAAATTTAGACAAAATTTAATATTTTAAACTGTTTTAAACCGCGAAAATGAACCGAGCAAAAGGAGAAATCTCCGGAGCGACTGTTCAGTGAGGCGGAGTAAAGAATCTGACAGTTTCAGTTTGAAAGCAAGCAGACAGAGCTTCCTTAACCGAGCTCACGCTCAAGATTCCATCCCTTGCATGGAAGTTAACTATTTCACCTCCGGAGCAGGTCTTACCTGAGGTCATACTGCAATTGTCATAATATAGCAAGACTTCATGTTGTTTGAAAGAGTGGTTTCTGTTTTTATGTTTGCTGTGGGTACCATGGAACAGCGTTGATTTGGTTTTGCTGTAGTTAAGAATAAGCTTGTGGGATTTAAACCATGCCTCTACATAAGTGAAGCTTTCTCGTAGTAACAACGGAAGAAAGGAGGGGTCAGAGTGGGAGGTAAAGATGACAGCATCGTCGGCATGGAGTAGGATTTTTTCTGAGCAAGATGAAGGGGGGCTGTTTAGGAAAATGATGAAAAGCATAGGACCCAGGATGGATCCTTGAGGGACTCCTGATCGGACCAAGAGGGGTATTGAGAGGGATTTGCCAATTTTTACTTGCTGTGTTTGGTCACTGAGGTAGCTTTGAAACCAAAGAGTTGTGTCCAGATATAGGCCTATTAGAGATAGTCTTTGAAGCAGTAGTGAATGGTTGACGGTGTCAAACGCCTTAGTTAGGTCGATGAAGGTGGCACCAATAAGATCCCCTTGGTCCAGGGCATTGTGGATGTAGGAGGTAAGCTCTAGGAGTGCTGTGGTTGTGCTGTGGCCCTTGCAAAATCTGTGTTGTTCTTGACATAGCAGGTTATACTTAGTAAGGTGTTCTATCAGTTGGTCGGCAGCTATTCTCTCCAGTGCTTTTGAGAGCGGGGGGAGAATGGAGATTGGTCTATAGTTGCCTGTAACAGATTTATCACCACTTTTGTGGATAGGCGTCACCATCGCTGATTTCCATTTTTGGGGGAATTGTGAGAGCATGACAGATTTGTTAAGGATTTTGGTGAGGAGGGTCAGGATTGATCAAGGGTAAGAGCGAGGAGTTTCAGGTTGAGGGAGTCGCTGCTTGATCTAGACTTTCCAAGTACTCGAAGGAGGTACATTTTTGTGATGTACTTGGAGATGGCTTTGAAGTAGAATGGTGGGTTTCCCTCCAAGTTTCTGACTTTGACTAAGTTAATGGTATCTTGAGGGGGATCAAAGAAAGTTGGCAGTAAAACATGGCTAAGGTTTGTAAATGCTGCATTAAAGACATTTGTCACAGTGACTTGATCTGTGATGATGTAGCCATTTAGATGGACCATAGCGGGTGGGACTTTTGTTTTTTTTCCATTGAGTTACGTTAGGTTGGCCCAAAACTTATTTCCATCTTTCCAAGAGTTTGTTAGCACTCTTTTGTAGTAGTTGGCCTTTTCATTTCATATCGCATGGGTGCAGGCATTTCTTACAACTTTGAAGGCTTGAGTGTCTGCCCTGTTTCTGGTCAGCTTAGCACATTGCCAGAGGTGATCCTGGGCCTTCATTTGCTCAAGGAGACCAAGGTTGAACCAAGGGTTGTTAGCACCTTTAATCTTGCATTTCATGAAAGGTGCATGTGCATCACTGGCTGTGTTGAACCTTTGGATAAAGTAGTCAAGTGCAGTGTCCACATCTGGGGCTGCATCTACAGGTGACCAGTCGTGATCTCATAGGCATGTTTTTAGCAGCCACAGGTGGCCAGGTAGTAGTTTTCTACAGTTGATGATTTTAGGGGGGTCTTAATGAATTTATTGGACCATGAGAGTAGGACTGGTGAGTGGTCACTTGTACAGTTGGGGAGAACTACTGTATTAGTAATGTGTTTAGGGTGGTTTGTAAGAACCCAGCCCAGAAGAGTTGAGGTGCCTGTTCTGTAGTTTACTACGGTTGATGATTTTAGGGGGTGTTTTAACCATTTGGGAGAAACTGGCAGCTGTCAAGGCATCTTTATACCTATACTCTATACGTTAGTTGTTTTTTGCACTAATCTGTTGTAGAATTGCTCCCTGCTATTCATTGTACTATTGCACTTTTGTGTACTTGCCACTCGTACATCAAATACAAGCATTTGTCAACGCTAAACGTCTGATACTTTGAAAGATGTCCGCACCTGCACCTTGTTCATGTCCTTGAGGTATTTAAATGTTTTGTGCCATGTGCCAGACTACCCATCTTGTTAATCAGCCTTCGATGTTGGTGGGTGTCGAAGGTTTTCCTGAAATCATGGTACAGTAGATGACGTCCACTGCTCCTCCCTGATTTACTTCCTTATTGAGGTATTTCCAATCATAAAGCCAACCCCCACCCTGCAGAGATTGACAGGCGTTGGGGTTGTAGTCTGTCATCAGTCAGAAGCCACCATTTGACCTCTCCCCACCCTGGAGACACCAATAGATTGTGGTGTGCCTTGGGGTGTTCATTACACTCACCCCATTCCATAAGTAAATAAGCTGAGATGGGTGTAGTATAGGAGAATGGGGTGAATGTTAGGGCCAAAGACCCCAAGGCACACCTCGATTCCTGTCACTGGTTGCAGTGTGGGGGTCAGGGTTGAATGTCATGAGCAGTACAGCTGATGACCCCAAGTCACGGAGGGGGAGCATTACGGTTTGAAACAGTAACGCCCCAGGCATTTCTTTGCATTTTTTGCTCTAAATTTTCAACGTGGGCTTTTTGGGACTCCACCTCAAGAACAGTGGCACTATCATTTCATTACTCAACCCCAAAAGGTGATTTCGGATAGCGACCGCGCCATTTGGTGCCACAGGTGTGAAAATACATTTTGGGCAGGATGAGAAAAGTTATAGCTGTACTGTTCATGAGGTGGTGTGAAAAAATGGCAATGTTGAAAATCTGGAGTGAAAATATGAAAAATAGGTGAAGTTACGAGTGTGCGAAGAAACTGTGTAACAAACACCTGTAACGCAATCATTTTTTGGAATTATTTCACTAAATTTTCAATATGGGCATTTTTGGACCTTTCCTTATGAACAGTGGTACTGTGATTTTGTCAATCTGTTCCGAAAGTTGATTTCCGACAGCGACCACACCATTTTGTGCCACAGGTGTGAAAACATGTTTTGGGCAGATGTGAAAAATGTCACCTGTACTGATAAGGAGCTGTGAAAAAATGGCAATGTTGAAAATCTGGAGTAAATATATTAACAAGCATTTGTCAATGCCAAATGTTGCTTGCTTCTATGTGCTGTTTAGGTATTTGGAAGTCATTGGAGTGCAAATATTGAAAATTTGCGAACTTACGAGCGTGCATAGGAACTGCGCAACGCACGCTCGTAAAACAGTCATTGTTAGGAAATTTGTCACGAAATGTTCAACATAGCCATTTTAAGACCTCTGGTCATGAACAGTGTCAGTGTGATTTTGTTAATGTGTCCCATACATTGAGTTTGCACACCGACTGCGCCATTGTGCGCTACATGGGCGGAAACACGTTTTGGGCAGGATGTGAAAAATGACAGCTGTACTGCTCATAAGGAGGTGTGGTAAAATGGCAATGTTGAAAATCTGGAGTGAAAATATTGAAAAATTGTGAACTTACATGCCTGCGTAGGAACTGCGTAACGCACACTCGTAAAACAGTCATTTTTAGGAATTCTTTCACCAAATTTTCAACATTGCTATTTTAAGATCTCTGCTCATGAACAGTGACACTGTGATTTTCTTAATGTGTCCCATACACTGAGTTCACACACCGACTGCGCCGTTGTGCGCTACATGGGCGGAAACATGTTTTGAGCAGGATGTGAAAAATGACAACTGTACTGCTCATGAGGAGGTGTGGTAAAATGGCAATGTTGAAAATCTGGAGGAAAATATTGAAAATTGTGAACTTACGAGCTCAGCGTGAGGAACTGCTAATTCATCGTCAGAAAAAGTATTTTTATGATTTTTTCACCAAATTTTCAACATAGCCATTTAAGACCTCTGCTCATGAACAGTGTCACTGTGATTTTCTTAATTTGTCCGTGCATTGATTTCACACACTGACCTGCGCCATTCCTGCGCTACAAGGAGGGAAACACATTTTGGGTGAGATATGAAAATGACAGCTGTACTACTCATAAGAAGGTGTGGTAAAATGGCAATGTTGAAAATCTGGAGTGAAAATATTGAAATTTGCAAACTTACGAGCCTGTGTAGGAACTGCATAGCATGCGCTATAATACAGTCATTTTTGGAATTTTGGACCAAATTTTCAACATGGGGTTATGGGACCTTCTCATGAATGATGTCACTGTCATGGCGGTGACCGGCCCGAAGGGTGATTTAGCGATCACTGCCGCGAAATCACCCATGAGGCCAAATAACGCCATGACAGTGACATCGTCAACAGAAGATCCAAAAATCATGTTGCAAATTCGGAAAATTCCAAAAATACCTGAGATATGCATAAAGTTGAACCCCTCCTATCTAGCCCATTATACAGCTTACGGCATTTCCTCAGTTCACGGTCGGCTTTGAAGAGTGCAGAGCGTGTTCCCGTTCCACGAAGATTGTCGCGCCGGAGTCGGTAAGTATGGGTGGGGTGTGTGTGGGGAGGCTGAGTGCGCAGTGGTGGGTGCGGGTTGCGGGAGGGGTTGAGGAGGCGCCTGAGACCGCTTTTGTTTACAGGGTTAAAACAAAAAAGACTTATGGGACTGTTTGCCATGCTGGGGTGGGCTCCCAGCGTGGCACACAAGGACGGGGGGCCGCTCAGCCGACGGGATTGGGCACCTCTGGCCAGCCAACAGTGATTGCCACGCTTAGGTGGGGCCCCAGCTGCACCAGCGCGTGTGGGGGGCCTGCTCAGCCGACAGGGATTGGGCACCTCTGCCGGCCGAAGTCAGTGATTGCCACGCTGGGTGGGCTCCCAGCATGGCACCAACCACGGGGAGAATTAGCAGCTCAGCCAGGCGGGATTGGGCACTGCCGGCTACACAGGACATGCGGGGTGCAGACGCTGTGTGTGGGGGGGGCTACGCTATCGGTGCTCACTGAAGCGTAGTTTCCTCACCGGTATGCCACTGCATTTTGGAGCATGTCATAGACAGCTCCAAAATGCATTGGCTTACAGGGGCCATGCCTGCCAGCTCACTGACTGAACTGGAGGAGGAGGTGACACACCTCCGAAATCTCCGATGATGGCACTATGTTTCTTGCACATGCGTGCAAGCAACATAAAAATTGGCAAAGTTGAGAGGGTGCATAGAAACTGTATAACTCATACTTGTAACGCAGGCATTTTATGGAATTTTTTCACCAATTTTGCAACATTGTTTTTTTGGGACCCTACCTCATGAACAGTAGCACTGTTGTTTCATTAATTGGTCCCGAAAGGTGATTCTGCACAGCAACTGCAAAATCACCTCTTGGGACCGAGAAACAAGATGACAGTCACAGTGTTCATGAGGTAGGGTCCCAAGAACCCCATGTTGAAAATTTGGAGCTGAAATTCCTAAAAATCACTGAGATATCAACTTAACTTGAAACCCTCATATTGACTCCCACTATACGACTTACCTCGGTTCCTCAGTTCGGAGTTCGGCTTTGAATAATAATAATAATAATTTTTATTTATAAGGCACCTTATCCATAACCAAGGCACCTAACAATTTAAAAACAAATCAACCATCAATATAATTAATGTTAAAATAACAGTATACCATTCATCAAAAAGGAAGATCAGTCACTGAATGCCTGGTGCCACAAAAAAGGTTTTAAAGCTTGCTTGAATCCCTCCATAGTTGTGCACTCCCATAACCGACGGGATAGAGAATTCCAAAGGGTAGGGGCTGCATACATAAAAGCTCTCACCCCAGATGATTTCAAACACACACTTGGAATCTCTAGCAACCCCTCGTCGGCCGAGAGGAGTGATTGTCCAGGGCAGTAAGGAACCAGGAGCTCTATCAGGTGCAGATGCATCCCGGTCCACAGAAGATCGCAGTGTCGGACTTTCGGAGGCAAGTATGGGGTGACGGGAGGGTGCGCAGAGGGAGGGTGTGAGTTGGGGGAGGGGGACTAAGGAGGCCACAGTGGACTGTTTTCTCTTTTCCACGAAAAAAAAATATTTCAGGGGACCATTTTCTTTCTTTTACAAGTATACACTTCAGGGCCCATTTTCTTTATTTTATAGGTAAAACTTAATTTAAATTTAGGCACACTGGGGTGGGCTCCCAGCGTGCCACAATACAGGAGGGGTATGCCAAAACGGGATTGGGGCATCTTGATATATCCAAAGAACAGGTTTGGGGGAAGAGGCGATCCTACACTGAGAGGGCATCCTGCATCGGAAAAAAAGTTTTTATTTCAGCACGCTGGGATGGGCTCTGAGTGTGCCACATTATGGGGAGACATGTCAACATGGGGACTGGGCACCCTGATGTTGGCTTTTTGGGACTATGTGGCAGGTGGCAGGAGCCACCATGTTTCGGCATACTAGGGTGGGCTCCCAGTGTGCCATATAATGGGGGGGTGCTGACACGGGGATTGGGCACCCCGATGTCGGCTTTTCGGAACTGTGTGGCGGACGGCAGGAGCCACCATGTTTCGCACACTGGGGTGGGCCCCAGTGTGCCACATAATGGGGGGGGGGAACATGCCGACATGGGGATTGAGCACCCTGACGTCAGCTTTCTGGGGAGTGTGTAACAGGTGGCAGGAGCAGCCGCCTGCTCATTTTTTTATTAAAATGTTTCACCAAGAAAGGCTCACCAGGCAAACAAGTTGCTCATGGAGCTATGCCTGGGGACAAAGTGCTCGGTGCAGGAGCCGACAAGGTTGCGACGGAGAGGAGAGGTGTCGCTGCAATAACGAAACTGTTTGTGGTTTCAGCAGCAGATTCTTTTCAACTCTTTGACTCTCTCCGGTTCCTTGTCATCAGCAGCTTCCCACTGATTGGTGGCTGCAGGATATGCCCAGTAAAGCATCCGTTGCATTGTGAGGCAGTGCCACACCTCTCCTTTGCCATTATCGTCCCAAAGCATTTGGTGTGCAAGTGCATCAAAAGCAAAAAGGCAGCTTCTTTCCATAGTCAGCAGTAAAACTTTAACCAGTTTCATAAATAAGCATCTGCAAATTCACAGGATGAACATTTAAAACAACAAAAGCGCAGTAGTGCAATGAATAGCAGGGAGCATTGCTATGCCAGATTGGGGTAAAAACCACTAACGCTTCACTCCAGAAGCGGAGCTTCATCAGAGTTAGTAACTTAATGCAGAAATATCCTTATATTATTTACCACCAGTGATGTGTACAAATTAAAACATTAAAACAATGAACGTGACGCATCCTTGGGATACGAGGAGGCACTAATAAAATTACAACCAGCAATTAAGGTAATGAAAAATATAATATCAAACCTGGTGTAAACTACCCACAAGACATATTTTCATAGTTGGTTAGTGCATGTAATTAGAAAAAAGCTCTACATATAAACTACAATATCAGGAAATATAATTGTACATAGAAATCAATTTTGTAGATGTTGAAGTGAAGCATTGAGGATATAAAATGTACAGGTATTCATTCATATATCCTTTCTCTTGAGAGACATTTTCTTTAGGACTGTGGAACCAATGAACTCTGCAGTACAGTACAATGATTCCAAATGTCACAAATCTGTTCTAAAAAACAGACAGCATGCCCGTACACTGGTCAGAAAAAGGGGGGGGGGCTCTTTTTTGGCCATGGTGGAACTGTGGGCTCTGGGCAGCACAAGCCATGCTGACATGCAAGGGTATCACTATGAATGAGAGGCAGACTTGGGGTTTCCATTAAAGCCTGCTGGCAATGCACTGAGAACCGGAGACAAGACCAGTCACCAGCCACAGTCCTACAGGTTGGTATCCCAGGTAGGGTACAAGAGCCAGTGCAGTGGCTGCTAGTGGAAGACTGACTGGAATAGGACATGTTCCTTCTCTGGGGAGGAAGGGACAGTACCTGTGCTGCAGCACTGCCACAGGGTCCATGGGTGGCAGTCGCAACCACTGGATGGAGGATGCCAGCATGAGTTCAAGCCAGGGTCCTGAGGGAAGAAACAGGAAAATGGCCACAGGAAACATGGGTCCTCTCAGGCCCAATACACGACTGCCCTTTTCACCACTGTGCATCCCAAGGGGGGACACTCAAACCCAAGGGCCCTGAGGCACAAGCCATGGGGCAGGGGTATGTGAGAAACTGGTTACTACCACACATTTAACTCAACCATAAAAACAAAGCCCAGAATAGTCAGAAATCAGAAACCATCATTGCCAGTAGCCGCACTGTACTGGGATGTCATACACACACAGCAAGTTAGTTCCAGCCAACCAAATTAACAATTCATTAAAGATGGGTGGCAAAAATGCATCCAGAAGAAACAGACTAACAATTGACCAGACCAGACAAGCCAAGAGGCACCTGTCAGGACCTACACACACACACACAAAAACTGACTCCCCCCCCAGCATACGGGCCTGCTGCACAGCTGTCCCATTTATGTTGATTTGCATGTGGAGTATTCACATAGTCAGATCAAGAACCGCCTTGCCACAGTCCCACACTTCTGCTAAACACCTCCTCATATACACTTATACTTCTCCGTGGACATGTCCATAGAAATCTTACAGAAAGTCTGTGGCTTATCCTGTAGGTAGGGAAATGGGCAGACTAGGTGGGCCAAGTGGTCCTTATCTGCCGTCAAGGTCTATGTTTCTATGTTCAAAGCAATCATTCATACCTGGGCTATAGCGAGCCCCCCAAGGTATAGCTCCATTATGGCTGAGCATCTGATATAATAATGTCCTGCTGTTTCTCTACAGTACCAAACCAGTCTATCCAAATGCCTCTCTTCTAAGTAAAAGGTGTTCCAAGTTCCCCACTCTTAAGGGGCTCTACTTTTTTTAATCCTCCAAATCTTAGTGTGGAAACACTCTGTCTGTTTTCTACAAAATGTCTTGCTACTACAGAATCCATATAGCCTTTCACTTAGAAGAGAGGCATTTTGATAGACAGGTTCATTACCTTAGATAAGAGATATGGTATAAGTGAAGAAATGGTCTGGACAGAGTTTGCAGATTAAATTACATTGCACACCAGCTAAGTCAGTATAATTTAGGAGAGGAAACACATGTTGCTAAGGTGGACCCCTTAGATGAGTGACATAATGACTGATCACTGACTCATTGTCATCTTTGGTGAACTAGAGACAGTGGCCACCTGTCATGTAAGTTTGACGTGGTGGGTCGGGATAAAGGGCTCCACTATAGGAGTGCAGCCCGCATGTCCTGATTCAGTCACCAGACACATGTCAATATTTGAGTTCAAAATAGATAAGATGTTAAAACCCATCATAGGAGATAAAAATACACTTTAGAGTGGAACATTGTTGCCATATATTACTGACCTAGCAATGAAGTGAACTGTGTTGTACACTGAAAGTAAGGAGCCAGCACTGAAAGTGAAAACAGCCCCGTTTTCTTTATAAAAACCTTTAGATTGATTTATCTATGTGGAACCAACAAACATTTACACACATCATAAACATACATGGTTTTGACAAAGACCCCAAAAAACACTGATGCGCATGCCTGTCAGTCACCATGGCAACCACACACTATAACAAGGAAACACAGAAACATGATGACGGCCAGACCGCTAAAATAGAAAGACACCAGACAACAGGGTAGCACAACTGAACTAAAGTCTCTTTAAAGTAGTACTGCTTAAGAGTAACTGCCTTTTGAAGTGCTATACCAGTGAACAGAGCAAAGTGGGAAAATGTGTTACAGCAAACAAAATACTTAAAGGGACACTGTCAACCCCATTTGGCCCCAAAGTGTCCCTAGTTTAAAAAACACATGTTATGACTGTTCTCATTCTGTAGAGGCTGCTGATGTAGCTGGTTGTTTGATTCAGACTAATTTTTCCTTTTAAAAAGTAAAAAAACTGAGTGTCAACCATACTGGTGTTACCACACCAAAACATGTTTGTTTACATTTCTTGACCAACTACAACTGTATCTTTCCTTGACTCAGGAACACCCCCAACACTATCTAGTTACTCATTATGCAGTGGAAGTAGATGAGGCTATTGCATCATGAGTGGCTGCACTGTTTGAGGGTGTTTCTAATGTTCAGGAAGTATGCAGTAAGCTTAGGTAAACAATCTGGAGCAAAACAAGGCTGTGTATAACGATACATTCCCATGCATTTCAGTTCTAATATGCAGGGAGGCAGATTAAACAACCAGCAACATCAATGAATTTTAGAGAAGGTAAGCAATCATAAAATGTGAGTTTTTACCTAGAAATAATATGATGCAAACAAAGGTTGACAGTGTCCCTTTAAGGAACTGTGCCACGGCAATTTAAATGCAGAGTGTGAAACGCTGATACATGGAAGTTTCTACTGTAAGAATCGAGTAAGATTTAAGAGAAAATGTTTTAAAATTGCATTGGCATGTCAAAAAAAGCAAAGTGAGAAAGCCCATAGCAGAAAAAGGGGAAAGAAAAGTAACTAGCTCTTCTAGTAACTGCGCCACAGCACTTTGATGCAAAGTATGAAACGCTGATACATGAAAGCTTTTGTTAAAGGAATCCAGTAAGAGTCAAGAGAAAACATTTTAGAAATGCAGTAACTTTTAAAAAAAGGGAAGTGGGAAAGCACATAAAATAGGGAAAGAAAAGAGATGAAAAAAGTAAACAGCTTTTTTTAGTAACTGCGAAACAGCACTTTCAGGCTGAGTGAGAAATATCTGACATGTTGAAAGGCACAATATGAGAATAAAGAAAGAACATCAGCACATAGAGAGCAAAATTTAGAACAGAGTGTGAAATGTTTTAATGTATAAAAATATACATGATGTTCAAACCAAGAATAACCAGTATAATGAAACGGGGAACTTTGTGACTAAAATGAAGAAAGAAAATAGAACTTATAAATACATAGAGAACGCTGATAATAAAGAAAAAGTACTGTTTAAAATACAATGGGGGTTGGAAACTGTCTTTTGGGACAGCATGGCTAACACAGAGTCAATTGAAGAAACAATTTCATAATGTATTTTATATATTTTTTCATTAAAAAAACTTTACATAAGTCTGACCTATGAAGAAGTGAGATGCTTCTCTTATAAAAAAAAAAAAACATTACCTTGAAACCACATAACCTGAAGAAGAAAGGTAAACAAATTAAGTATTTTACCCTATGTGAAAATAATATATCTTAAAAGGAATATAATACATATGGTTTTATTTAAAACTTATTTCACATGTAATGACAGCTACTACACGAACAGAAAAAAAACTCTTAAAAAAAACACTATCATTTGTGAAAGGAACCATACCAGTAAGGTGAGCAATTACACATAAAGTGTTCTAAATGTGAATATGTATAAAAATAAAAAAAAAACATGTGAAGTTGGTACATAGTTAACGAAGATCCATGCTAAACATTTTAAATTTAAAGTAAAATGTTTTATTCTAATAATATTACGATAAATGACAATAAAATGGTGTACCTTAATGTTGTTAAGCATTTAAATGCAATATATATATATGGATATATATTTTATATATTTAGATTCTGATGAAGCAGCGAGAATACTACATAATGTAGATCATTTGGGGATCTAAATACTAATAAAAAGAGAAATTCTAAAACTGAATCTGGTGAGGGGGTCCCTTGTTTCCAACTGTGTTGTTTTGTTAAAAATAAAGGAGGGCATAATTAGGGCAATCAGCCTCTGCATGAAGAAAGTGAGTAAAAGCAGCAGGAAAAAGAGACCATTATTATTTTCTAGGGACGTGGCCAAGGTGGTGAAGGAACGAAGGGTGGCATTCTGGAGGTATATAGAAATACAGAGGGAAGAAGACATGGAGATGTATCAAGTAAAACAGAGGGAGGCAGAAAAGGGGATAAGGTGCAAACAAAGGAAAGGATAGTCAAGGGGGTAGCTAAAGGGGACAAGACTTTCTTCAGGTACATAAGTGAGAAGAGGAAGACAAAGGAAGGGATAGTGAGGATAAGGAGGGCTGCAGCGGGCACTGCACAGATGAGGACAAAGAAACAGAAGACATCCTGAACAGATAGTTCTGCTCAATCTTCACAGTGGGGGGAAGGGGTACAGATCACCAGGGGGCAGCAGGAACAAGGGGGGGGGAGGTGGACACAAGTCCATTTTTGGAGGAATGAGTCCAAATGGACTTGTAGCTCTGAAAGTGGACATGGCTATGGGACTGCACAGGGTACACCCACGGGTACTAAAGGAACTCAGGGAGGTGCTAGCTGCCCCACTGATAGCCTTATTCAACAACTCTCTGGAAACAGCTGTGGTTCCGGAGGACTGAAGGAGAGCAGACATGGTCCCTCTATATAAGAGCAGCAGCAGGGAGCAGGCTAACAACTATCGACTGGTCAGTCTCACCCCAGTGGTGGGGAAATTAATGGAATCCCTGTTAAAGGAAAGGCTGGTAGAGTATTTTAAACCCAATGTGCTGCAAGATCACATGCAGCATGAATTCATGATGGGTGTGGGGGTCCTGCAGATGAATCTGATCGATTTCTTTCAGTGAGCAGGGAAATGGATCAGGGAGGGCAGTGGATGTCACCTGTCTGGACTTTAACAAAGCTTTCAACACTGTGCAGCACAGGAGACTGGTAAAGAAAGTGAGCAGCCTAGGGGTGGGATCCAAAGTAGTAAATTGGGATAGCAACTGGTTAATGACTAGGAGAAAGAGGGCAGGGGTGTTCAAATCAAAACATTTAGTACTTGCCCAGCCATGACTGTAGCTGAATTTTCACTAACCCCTATTCATTACAATGAAATTAGCTGTTTTTGTACTTGCCCTTCAATTAAATTTACTTGCCCCAGACACAGCTGAGAAGATAGAGCTTGTTAACAAAAACAAACAGTAATGCTGCATACCATTCTATTTTGTGGTCCAATGGAACCAGGCAAAATCGGGGTGCCTAACAATAGAGAAAATATAGAATAATGCATGGGAAGTGTGTATTGTGAGGATTTTATGCACACTGAGGTGTGTGATGCCCCATAAACCCAGAGGGCTTCCCCATGTTTTATTTTTTATATTTACTGGTTGTTGGATGAAAGTAGGGAATGTTGTCCCAGTGGAGCCTCCGTAGCTGTGCTGAGGTGATTGTCATAGTTACGTCTCTCTCACACACACACACACACACACACACACACACACACAAACATGGGTTGAATAATAAGTCTGCTTTTCCAGAGAACCAGAGTGCCTTTCTTTTAGTCATTTATTTAGTTGTTCTTTCAATTTATTTTAATTTTGTTTTAAATGGAAGGGAAACGCAATGTGGTTGCTTGATGTGTGAATGGGACCTGAGATGGCACGTAGGGATTATGAATGTTGGGAGTTTGAGTGAGCCAGGAGTGAAAGGGAAAAAAAAAATCAGGTATTTAAAAAAAAAAGTAGGGGTTTTGTTTTTCGTGTGTGGTGTGGTGAGAAGGAAAAGCACCATGGAGCACAGACTTTGCTCGGGTGCGGGGGAGGAGGCTGTCTCGCTCGGTCCTTCATGCTAGCAGTTTTCCTGAAAGAGCAAAAGCCAATGGCCAGCGTGAGAACAGACAGTGGTACAGATGTGCAGCTGGAGTGAGTTTTCTTTTTTTTATTCTCCTGAAAGGTGGTTTACGGAACTCTGTAATTCACATATGTGAATTATGGAGTTTGTGAACTTCTACTGGTAGTTTATTATGAGCAGTAACCAGTAAACATTAAGTGAATGAATAAATAAATAACTGAATGTAAAGAAAAGCCTTGAACCCATAACATTAAAAATAGTTCAAACAGCCGGCCAGCTGGTGCTGAGGGTTGAGGCACTGGATGCAACACCTCGCACCATGCTGGCAACCCAAATTCAGGAGCGAGCTCAGGCTGCCAGGGGTCAACCGGGGGAGGAAGCAGAGCAGGACTGAGATACCACAAGGCAGCTCTCCTCTCCAGGGTGGGACGTGAGGGTTCCCCAGCTCTTGGCTACCACCCAATGTTGGTTGGGTGGTAGCGTCAAGCTACACGGATACTCTGGTATTAGGCCGGGTTGTAGGAAGGGGCCATCACTGGAGTTGCAGAGCATATGTGTGCCTCCAAACACATGTATGACTGCATTCCAGGGTCCCGGGATAACATGGAAGAAAACCAGAAAAAACACATCTCCCCTGTTGCTAAGAAAGGCGCAGGTGGTAACAGGGGAACAAAAAGCACTATGGAAAAAAATAGTTCAAACAGCACCCAAGCACAATACTGGACAGTAAATAAATGTATATAACAAATACTGTACTGTCCAAAAGCAGTTTATATTGTACTTGTCTACTGCTGACTCCTTATGTAGGAGGGGCAGTCACACGCTTCTCTTTCTGTCAGATTTGCAGAGAATCACACAATATGTGCAGACATGGGAAAAAGGCATAACGATGAAATAGTCTGCCTACTAATACTTATACAAACACTTAAATAATAAAAAAAAAAAAAACCTCAAAGGGTCCCGTGTGCATTAAGTATGTGACTGATAAAAGTGGTCAGGGAGAATGCTATCCAACAAATGTCCACAGAGAAAAAGAATGCAGTTGCCCCGTATAATTGTCAGATTAATTTTTCAAAAGTAAATGGCCGCTTGCCAAGTTGGTGAGCATTCATAGCTTGGGTCCAGTGTCTCGAAAACCCTGAAAGCCTTCCCTTTTTTTATCTTTTATTCAGAAGTCTGCAAAAACATCATGGCTCAGGTCCTTGCAGACGAGATGCCAATGTCCCAAACACAAGTCAAACTGCTAATTTTTAAAAGGTCAACCAGAGTAATGGGTGTTTACTCACCTGGTAAAGGTGATTGCAGACCTGCGCCTGGGATCACCCTAAGGACCCTTGGGGCGGTGGAGAGAGGTGCTCATTGTCCTCCCCTCATGAGTAGGGTGGGCCCGGCCAAGAAGGCCGCGAGAGGCGTGGGCCTGGAAGGAAGCGTTCGCTGCTGTAGGAAACCTCTGAACTCCCGAAACCCCAGCTGGAGCTTCTACCTCGGATCCAGCTAACTGAGGAGGCAGAAGGCAAAGCAAGCGATGGTGAGAAAGGCACTGCCGTCCGACCGAGACTAGGAGATGAAGGCGGGGGGGGACCTACCGCCAAGCATGGCATGGGAGAAGCGGCCTATGCCCTTGGGAAGCCCCGAGGAGGGTGGGGAGGAATGGGGCAAAAGCGGTAGCAAGCCGGGGGCTCGTGACAATGAGTCCTGGGGGAGCTAACCCCAGGGCAGTTTCGCTGAAACAGCAATCGCAATAAACTGAGGGGGGACATTGTGAGCACCGTAGGCGACTCGGAAAGCTCTTACAAGCAGCAACAGTAGCGAGGCAGTAAAAAACACATACAACGAATTCGGTAAGGACTAAAAACAGCACAATGAATTCAGGAAGGACTAACAGCAGCGACTAACAAACGCTTGATTACAACAGGAAGAATTTGCCAGGGTGCTAGGTTAGATACGTGATTGCAAACAGCAGCTGAGCCCGGCTCAATACTAAGGAACCCTTACAGGAGCAGCAAGGCAGGAGTTTCCTTACAGGGTTTTCATAAGGTTATATACCTTCCTAGACAGTTACTGGGAGTTGCTTATTTCTTGAGAAATCTTGTAATTCAAAAGACTTACCTTAGAAATTAGGACAGCAAGGACCCTAGTGTGCTAGCCTGATCAGATGCAAAGTTTGAACTGGAGGTAATGTCTGAAGTGCCATGGATGTCAACCAATCACAAAGAGGAAAAATCCAATCAGTTGAAAGACCAGAATTTTCCCCAAGGAATAAGGATGTTGCTGTAATGGCCCGAGTTCTCCCAACACAGGGACCGCCGTGGAGAACTCGAGCTATGGAATACACACCTCAATCCTTACTGTCCAGGCCAACAGCAAAATAAGTAAAAGTTAAAAACAGCTCCAAGGTTAATGTTTTTTCTTAATGTGGCCCACCCCCTCCCTATATGTCTAGGGGCAACCGATCCTCTGGGGCAGGGGGCCTCCACAACACAGAAATCCCACCAGAACACACTCTGGTTCGAAGCACAGATAAATAAATCTGGCCTACCTGGAGACATCTTCAAAAAGGGCTAGAACCTCCAGGACTTATGGCCAAGAACTCTGAGGACACCCTGTTACTCTACCAGAGATCCCTGGTCTAATACATCGTCATTCTTCAGCCACTGGAACTCTCCCTGATCCCGAAGCACAGGGGTGCAGGAATTATTCAGAGCCCCCTAGAACATAAACTCATTGGGAAGGTTAAAATCTTAAGGATTTGCAGTTCATCTATATCCTTAGTCACAAACTGAAAGAAAACTCTCGATTACTTTTCTTAAAGAATAATCACTTTATTTCTCCTGAGCCCAAATGATTTAACAGGGCTACAGGGGTCCAAGTGTGACTTAAAGTTAACTATCAGCTCTATGGGGCTAAACTTTTATACAAGCAAAAATGTCAGTAATTAAAGCAGAGCAAGGTCTTTAACAGCTCATTATACAGCAGACCCAATCTTCCCCAGGAACACAGTGGCCTGTTATCCTGGACTGTGAAGCTCCAAAGATTCCACTGGCACTGGTAAGGACCTACAGAGCTTTCTGCTTACCTAAATGGGGCTTCTCATGTTTCCCTCTTGGGAAGTGTACAGCTTCGCCTTAACCCGTTCTTACTACTCTTACTTCCAGCCTCCATGGGATATGGATGGTACACTACTAGCAAAAACCCACCGCACCATACCTCATTATCCTCTCACCCAGGCCGCTGTCCTGTTCTGCCTGGTCTCCCTCAGAGTGCTACTGACTCTCTCCAGCATCCTGACATAAGAAATAAACAGGGCCCCACGTTTAACTGCTGCCAGATGCCATAGCTCTCTCACCCATCTGCTGCCCGATAAGTGTAACCAGCACAAGGGGATACCTAAAGGGCACTCCATGGCCTACTCGGCCAATCAGCAGCCCTGAGGCCTGTCCCTCCAAAAAGGCCCTTAACCAGGTAAAGGTTCCCCTCGGCCCCCTCACCAGTGTATCCCGGCCACCTTGCCACTCCAACTGCAGGGGCCCTGCCACAATCTGCTGCAACCCCGATGACCCAGGCACACTAACAACGTACTATTGGGGCCTAATCTGGACCCTGGGGCCTACCTATCCTGCATCTCCTTACTGATGGCCAACCATTCTCCCTATAGCCCCCCAGAGCCCAGGCCCCCAAACCATACGGCCACAGCTTCTCTCTTGGTGCCCTCCCACGGATACTCTCCCAGGGCACCCGAAGCATCGCCTCTGTAGAAGTCGGCCTGCCTAAAGGGGGGGGCCCGCACCCCACACTGCCCTGCAGTGCCCACCAGTGTCTCCTGCTCTCTTCTCCACCAAAGACCTAGGCTCCTGAAAACTTCCTGTTCCTCCCTTATAGTCTGCCCAGAAACTGCTCTCTGCTGCCACCACATGGCAGCAAGCGGAAGCTACGCCCCAAAGCACTAAAAAATCCCATAACTCTGGGGCAACTAAAATGGAAGGGGTCCCTAAAGGGAGCAAAAGTCCCTCTCAAAAGAGAGGGTGCTTACATAAAAAAACTTAGATGCTGTTGCAACGGCCTGAGTTACAGGGATCGCTGCAGAGAACTTGAGCCACAAGCACGAAATACTCAAACAAAAGAAGCAACAGATGGCAGAGATAAAAAATAAAACAATAATATCAATATTGTTACTTGACTCTGCCAGTGCACAGCTTTGCAAGCAAGTAGCTGAAGAGCTCTTTGGGGTGACTTGCTTCTACAGGCAGAGGAGAAGAAGATCTGGCATTAGCCTGCTGAACACAGTGATATCTAGAGGGCAGCAGTCTGAATTTTATTCTAAATTCCATCCACGCGCTCTGGGGCACTTCAATCTGCCAGGCTGAAATGCACATAGTTAAGCATAATGAGGGATTCCTAGGGCTTGAATTTCCTTTTCTGTTAGCTCCTACATTGTCAATGGGTACTCATTACAACTGGGTATTGTGCACTCCTTCTAGGGGAAATGGCACAGCCCAAAGCTTTAGAATGTTGGGAATCTGAAGATTCTGGACAGCAGCAACTCTCCAGTCACTCTTGTCCTAGCAGTGTCTCTAAATATGCTAATAAACACCATACCAGTTGACTTAACACCAAAAGTACACACATTAACTGTCTACACATATGCCACTCTGGCCAGAATAAAATGCAGGGAAACAGTGGCCTACCTTGTCAGATGAACGAGGAAATGATCAAAACTCTTCTTCCAAGTCTGCATCCTGGCAGGCTCTGCAGCACCAGACCAACTTGAAAGAAAAGCAGATTTATTACTTGGCAAGGAAAACTGCATGCAGTGCAAGCACTCACCTGCAGCAAAGAGGCACCCTTGCATAGCATCAGATCTGAATCTGCTAAAGGTACATGACAGCAACTGATATTCTAATGTAGAACTGCTCCTTTTTTTGTTTTCTATATCTATATAGACATAGGCACAGCAGGTAAACTATCGAGAGGGAGATGTCCAAACAAGCTCACAATCAGAGAGTATAACAAGACACCAGACATCCCCGCACAAGCATACCAGACAATATTCTCCCACAGAAGCAAGGCTCTTGGGCAGGCCACATTGGCAATGTAGGAACTAACAGAACAGGAAATTATGGTAAGTATGAAGAAATTTCTTCTTTCTGTAGTGCTCCACAATGTCAATGCGTATTCATTACAACTGGGTTCCAAGAAGCAGTACCCAGAAAATACCGGGTGGGAGGAGAACGTTGTCCCATATGTTAACCACATAAAGGAATGGAATTTACCTGTTAACTGCCACCTGCAAAACTCTGCGACCAAAGGCCACATCTGTAGAACTTTGAACATCCAGTCTGTAGTGCTTCAAGAATGTGTGGACCACGTGTCTGCCTTACACAACTTTAAAACATATGCCGCACCTCTCTCCACACAGAAGAGTACATAGCCCTGGTGAAGTGCCCTGATGAGGGTCAGAGGCCTCTTCTTTACTGCAACAAAGCCTAGCTAGGGTGGTCTTAGAGGCTTTTAATCCCTGATTGACATTGCTGAAAAAGACAAAAAACTATCAGAGTTCTGGAAAACAGAAGTCTGTCTAAGGGATGTCCTAACAGTCTGTCGCAAATCCAACTTATACCACTCCTTCTCCTTTGGGTGAGAAGATGGTGGTCAGAAGGATGGAAGACAGATTTTCTGGTTCACACGGAAGGCCGAGGAAACCTTCGAGATGGATGGAACTGTTCTTACATCACCTTGTCCTTAAAGGAAAACTGCACCCTCATATCTTCCAAATGTCATTTGCTTCCATGTCAACGGACAATTCTTTTCATGTAGCTGTTAAAGATGTATGCAACTGCTTCTGTTAGTTTTCACACTTCATATTAGGCACTGCCACTCTCCTGGGAGGGTCCATTTCGTGGTTGTTGAAATTTCATTGTCCCTGAGAGGAGAATTAGCATATGAGAACATGATGTCAGATCAACCATTTATATCATGTATCTCTGTGCTAAAACAACAAATACACTGCAAAAACTCTCTGGAAACTTATAAACCGAATGGAGTTTAAAGGGGAAAAAAACTGCATTACAACTCAGATAGCTTGAAAAACTCACTGAAGGTAAATGTGGTATTTCACACCTTCTTGCAGCTTGGTTCTTTTAAAACTACTTAAGCAGACAGGCATACTGGGGAGTTTAAAGGTTGATTATGCATCACATTCTCATATGCTAATGCAGCTCTCAGGGACAATGACATTGCAACAACCAAGAAAAGGAACATCCCAGGAGAGTGACAGTGCCTAGTATGAAGTGTGAAAACTAACAAAAGCAGTTGCATACATATTTAACAGCTACATGAAAAGAGTTGTTTGTTGACATGGAAGCAAATGACATTTAGAAGATATGAGGGTACAGTTTTCCTTTAAGCATGACAAGATCTGGTTCTTGTGGGACCAGGCCTGGAACTTGCCAGTGCTCCTGGCTGAGCACATATCAACCAAAAAAATACACCTGGTAAGACAGCATGTCCAATGGAACAGAAGAAAGTGGCTCAAAAGGCTCTTAAAAGACAGCTTTCTGAACCAGGTTCAGATCCCATCAAAGGAACCAGGGATCAGAACAGAGGTCGACTCCTGCTGACAGTCTGCAGAAAATAATAACCTCCTGGTTAGTCCCTAGGGACATACCCGAGGATGCCCCAGTGGTCGTCACCTGACCTCTGGTGGTGCACAAGGCCAAAACTTATTTTGTTTGGTCCTGCCGTAAAAACCCAAATCTGTGAAACTGAGGCTTTGGTAGGCTGGATATTTAAGTTGCCAACGTGAAAATCTTCCTAGCAGCTATCAGAGTGTGCACCACCTTCTTAGAGAAATGTAGATTCAGGAAAGTCTTCCTTTCTAGAAGCTGTACTGCTTCCCGGATTTGGATGTAGAATGGGACCTGAGTGAGAAAAGGTCTTCTGAGCCACTCCAGAGATATTAGAGGAAGCTTCCTTGGAGTGCCCTAAATTGTGTATGACCTTAGGGAGGAGAAGCAGAGAAGGGGAAGGCAAAAACCCTGTAAAGGCTCCACTCCCGAGATAGGTTATGCACTGCTTCCGCCTGTGGACACTGACAGCAGCTGAAGAATTGTGAACTTCAGCACTATGTCTGGAGGTGAACAGATCAATCTAAGGATGACCAAACCTTTGACACTGAAGGTCGAACACCTCTGGGCTCAACATCCACTCCCCTAAATGAACATTTTCACTGCTTACCAATCAGCCTGAATATTCACCTCCCCCACCAAGAGGACAGCTGACAGAGAAGGAAAAATTACTCACCTTCGTAATCTTGTTTCTTTCAAGGTATTCTTCTATAGTCATAACTCTCTGCAGTCAGCCTTCTAAGCAGAGCTGCCCGGAAAAAATGTAACTTCATGCAAATGATAGAACTATCATTGGCTCGTGACACATATTCAAATTGCCGCCCTTATCTGCTGCAGCATTCCATCAACGTATAAGATTTCTAAGGAGCCTACAAGGCAACCTATACTAAGACTTATCTAAATATACTTGTCTAATATAACACAACTTGAGCTGTCCATGACAGCATGAAACATCCTTAACGTAATATAATCCTAAACGCCCCTGAATGCCAGAATCACCTGGAAAAAGAAGGGAAATATATATTTCCCACTAGGGTGAGAAAACATACATGCCAGTGTTTAGGACTGTTAATTAGAAAACTCGATCAGGAGTGCAGCGGCTCTGGTACTGGAAGGGGAGGCAGGGAGGGAGAGTTATGAATATAGAAGAATACCTTGGAAGAAACAAGATTACTAAGGTGAGTAATTTTTTTCTCCTAACCCCAGGTATTCTTCTATATTCCTAACTCTCTGCAGACTTCAAAGCAGTACCTTTGGAGGTGGACAGAGAACCTACTTAGGAAAGAGCCTCTGTAGGACTGCTGTGCTAAACCTGGCATCACTTCTGGACTGTGTGTCCAAACTGTAGCGTTTAGTAAATGTGTGTACTGTCCTCCAAGTAGCTGCTTTACAGATTTCCACTAAAGGAATATCTCTGGATGCTGCTATAGTAGCAGCTGTGCCCCTTGCTGAATGAGCCCTCAGGCCTGCCTGGGGATCCTTGCCCACTTTTGAGTAACAAAACTGAATGCACTGGACTATTCAGCAGGAGACTGGCCTCATAGAAACTGGGGTGCCTTTACCTACATCCCCATAAGTAAGACACAGCTGTTGCTTGTCATGTCTATGATCCCTGGTATGGGTCATATAGTAACTCAATGCTCTTTTGACATCTAGACTATGGAGCCTGCATTCACCTGAACTAGCATGTTCTGTGAAGAAAACTGGAAGTGTAATGGATTGGTTTAAGTGGAAATCAGAAACCACCTTGGGAGGAAATCTCCTATTTGTTCTCAGTACCACCTTGTCATTGTGGCAGGAAAGATAGTCCTTCTCGACACACAAGGCTTTAAGTTCAGTGACTCTTCTAGCTGAAGTAACTGCAACCAGAAACACAGTTTTCTATGTAGCATATTGTAAATGTGAGGAGGACATAGGCTCAAAAGGTGGTTTCATGAGCTGAGCCATGCATATGTTCAGGTCCCACACTGGAACTGGTTCCCTAATAGGTGGGTGCAGGTGGCACAAACCTTTAAAGAACTTTTTGAAAATGGGATTGGCTGCTATGGAAATACCTTTCCAGGCAGAAATATAGGCAGAGACTGATGCCAGATGAACTTTCAGGGATGTATATTTCAACCCCTGGGAGTGGAGGTATGTGAGGTATTCCAGGACAACTGGGATTTCCATTATGGTAAGGGAAATCTCCTTAGAATTACACAAAATACAGAACCTTTTCCATTTTGATGGATAGGTTTTCTTAGTAGAAGGTTTTTTATATCCTTTCAGGATATCCAGAATAGCTGGAGAAAGATTTAAGTTTGCATATTCCAAGTCCTCAAGAGCCATGCCTTGAGTCTGAGAGACCTGAGATTCGGATACAAGATTTTCCCCTAGTGGGAGGTCAACAGATTGTTCCTCCTGGGTAAGCGTATTGGTTTGGATACCGACATGGAAAGTAACAGAGGGTACCAAGGCTGCCTGGCCTAGTCTGGTGCTATTAGAATCATTGATGCAGGTTGTGACCCGAGACTGATCAGGACTCTGAAGATGAGAGGGAAAGGAGGAAAAGCATACAGACTTTTCCCTGACCAGTCCAGAGCCAGAGTATCCAGTGGGATTGTGCCTGTGGCTGGTAGTCTGCAACAAAAGAGGGACAGGAGGTGGTTTTCTTGGGATGCGAAGATATCCACCTCTGGTGTGCCTCATCTCTTTAACACTGAGTCCAGCACCTGCTTATTAATAGACCATTTGTGATGTGCCAGTTTGATTCTGCTTAGTGCATCTGCCAGGGTATTGTCCTTTCCTGGTACATGAATGGCCTGTAATGAGGCCTTTGGTGAGTAAACCAGACTCCAGACTTTCATAGCATCTGTGCATGGAGGATCTGACCTTGTTCCCCCTTGCTTGTTTACATAGTACATTGTTGTAGTGTTGTCTGTCCTGACTTGCACCACTTTCCCTTGTACTAGATGAGTGAATGCTTTCAGGGCCACTCGAGAGGGAGCAATCTTAGACCTGGTACTCTCAAATGGGGGCAGAGAGAGGATTTCAGATCTAGAAGTGGGTAGCCATCTGGGAACAAGCGACCATCAAACAGTGTGGTTAACGATAAACTTAGCTGCAGAGTCAAGCCATACAAAAGTGAGGGCACTGGACTTCAGAAGGACTGACTCTGTCAATATGGGAGAGTTCCTCAAAAAATCACTAGTAAACATGCAAGAAGGAAGGGTAGAGCAACAATGGGGAAACATCAAAACTTCCGTCACAGAGGCAACAAGCCTTTCTGTGAAGCAAATAAATCGAAATGAAAGAAAAAAACACCATGGTTCTCAAAAGAGGTGGCCGGGAAGGTTAGGGAGAAAAATATAGCATTCAAGAAGTATAAGGAAACACAGAAGGAGCAGGACAGAGAACTGTACTAGTTAAAGCAGAAGGAAGTGGGGAAGGCAGTCAGAATAGCAAAGGCCCAAACCGAAGAAAAAATAGCCAACTCAGTTAAAGAACAAAACATTTTATAGGTACATTAGGGAGTGAAGAAAGACAAAGGGAGGGATAGTGAGGTTGAATAAAAGGGAGGGTGGGTGGGCACAGAAGGCCAGTGAAAAAGCAGGGATACTGGACGAATACTTCTGCTCAGAATTCACAAAAGAAGGGGGGGGGGTACCTATTCCATCAATAGAAGCACTCTGGATAGGCGGGTTGATACCAGTCCTTTTACAGAAGAAATGGTTCTGAAAGAACTCCTAAAACTGAAGGTGGATAAAGCATTGGGGCCTGACGGGATTTATCCCGGAATTCTAAAAGAACTAAGGGCGGAACTAGTGACACCACTGACTACCCCCTTTTTTATTTTATTTTTATTAGTTTTTGAATATTTAAGAAATTAATGGGATACAGTACATCATGTAGATCACATAATAAAGTCAAGCATAGCTCTGGCTGTATACAATGTTTTGTAGTTATGAGTGCATGTCTAAAAATAATATACATCCAAAAATGAATCAACCTGGATGGAGATCCTTTCATACCAGTACAAAAATAATCATTCCCCTTGATTCTCTCCTCCTCCCTCTCCTTCCCCTCAATTATACCATGTCCCTTATTCACCATTATGGAGCAAAGTGAGGATCTTGTACAGACACATAGATGACCCATTTCCTCCACTGGAGTTCACATTTACCTTTCCTGTTTAAATAACTGGCTGCAAGCCTTTTCAGTATATACACTTCCTTCATAGCCGTAAACCAGTCATGTCTTGTTGGCAGTGAGCTCCGTCCCCACAATCTGGTGATTGCTTTCTTAGCTGTCAGTATATAGGAACCAGGAGAGATTCCCTTGGGATGCGGAGGTCTTCAGAGGGTACCGAGAGCAATACCAATTCAGGGTAAGTAATGCCTCTTCTCCCTAATTCTAATTCCCCTAAGGTTTCAGCTACTTCTCCCCAGAATGGTCGAAGCATGGGGCATGACCAAAATATATGTACATGTCCAGCCATCTTTTCCCCACAGGATCTCCAGCAGCTACCTACTGGCGCATCTATGAATTTCACCAGCCTAGCTGGGGTATTAAAAAATCTAATCATGACTTTCCAGGCGAATTCCCATTGGTATGATGCTAGAGATATCCCTCGGGATAACCTAACATATTCAAGCCAAAGGTCAGACGAGACCGGCACCAATAATTCCCAGTTGCAGGCGGCTAGCATCCCCAAAGTTGAATCTTTGGTAACCTCCTGTAGCCCCTTGTACAATGTTCCAACCAAGTGAGGTGAGGCTATTCTTTTTATAGAGGATAGAATTAATATTAACAATTGTGGGGATGGGGAAGGGAGGCGGTTCCATTGAGGGGCCTTATTTGCTAAATAAGTTTGTATCTACTGATAAGCTACACTAGCCTCTAATGATAGCCCATAGGTATCTCTTAGTGTTGAAAAGGGCAAAGCGCCCTGAGTGTCTAATACTTGAAAAATGAAGGTTAAGCCTCTATCATGCCAGCCACTGAGGGTCTCAGTCAAGAGGACATGAAGATGTCTCATCTCTGCTCTAAGTTGTCGTACAAAATAAAAAGCCATAGCAAGTTCCTTGGATATTCTAAGTTTAGTCCATACTAATAAACTACTCTGCATTCCCTGATGATAAGTAATCTGTGGTGGGAGGGGTTCCCCCGAGTCAAAGAAAACATTTTTAATATTGTGAATTTGGTTAAGTGCGATCTCTAATGTTTTCCAAGGTAGTCTACAGCTTGGGTCAGTCCACCCCAGTATCCTAGCTAGGGCAGCTGCTTGTGCATATTTAAAAAGGTCAGGTAATCCCAGCCCTGCCTTGTCCCTAGAAAACGGCAAAATGGACCAACAGATATGGGGCTTCGTGCCAGCCCAAACAAAGCAAGCCAAGGTCCTGTTCCAGGAAGTAAAATATAAAAGGGGTGGCAAAACAGGGATAGTTTGAAACAAATATAATAATCTTGGCAATATATTCATCTGAATTAGGTCAATCCTGGAATTGAAGGAAAGATGGAGTTGGGACCAAGTATGGAGATCATTCTTTATTTTCTGAATGAGAGGTTCGTAATTTATCAGGACAGTATGGTCAATATTCTGGGGTAACTGTATACCTAGATATTTCATTTTTGTCCCTCGCCACCTAAATGGTAAATAAGCTCTAAGAGATGGAGAGGGGAAAAAACAAAATGATAGCACCTCTGTTTTTGTAGAATTTATCTTATACCCTGATATTTGTGAAAAATCAGCAATAATGTTCCAGAGGGCTCGAAGAGTTGTTCTGACAGAGACAGTAACACGTTGTCTGCATAAAGGGCTATTGTGAAACTCTCCTTCTCCACTTTAACTCCATTTATCTCCTCTGATTGCCTGACCGACAAAGCTAGGGGCTTAATATAAACTGCAAATAGCAGGGGGAAGAGAGGGCATCCCTGTTGTGTGCCACACTCCAGGGGGATCAGGGTTGATATAGTTCCATTTATTTGTAAAAAAGCTTTGGGGGAGGAGTATATATGACTTAGCCATGTGACAAACTGTTCTGTGAACCCAAAGACATCCAGAACCCTTCAAAGAAATTCCCAGCAGACCCTATCAAAAGCCTTGAAGGCATCTAGGCTCACGAATACTGAGGGGAGAGAACTATGGATCATATGGTCCATCAAATGAAATGTTCTAAGGGTGTTATCTGCGGTTTGCCTCTGTCTTAAAAAACCTGCCTGATCCATGTATATCAATTCCAGTAAAATATGCTCGAGGCACCACTGACTACCCATTTTAACAAATCATGGGAAGATGGTGTGGTACCTGAGGACTGGAAAATGGTGGATGTGATTCCCCTTCACAAAAGTGGGAGCAAGACAGAGGCAGGAAACTACAGTCCTGTCAGTTTGACCTCAGTGGTAGGGAAAATGATGGAATCACTTCTGAAGGAAAGAACTGTTGATTACCTAGAGGCCAGTGGGGCACAGGACCCAAGGCAACATGGATTCACACCGGGAAGGTCATGTCAGATGAATCTAATCGATTTCTTTGACTGGGTGACCAAAGTAGTAGACCAGGAAGGGGCCTGTGGACATGGCTTACCTAGACTTTAGCAAGGCATTTGACACAGTCCCACACAAAAGATTAATAAACAAATTAACCAGCCTGGGAGTGGGTCCCAGGGTGGTAGCCTGGGTAAAACACTGGCTGGACAACAGGACACAGTAGGTAATAGTAACTGGAGTCCACTCCGAAGAAAGGGGGGTTACTAGTGGGGTACCGCAGGGTTCAGTACTGGGTCTGGTCCTTTTTAATGTCTTTATAAGTGACATTGCAGAGGGACTGGAAGGAAAAGAATGCCTCTTTGCAGACGACACAAAGATCTGCAAAAGGGTTGATACACGGGGGGGGGTGGAAAGGATGAGAAGAGACTTGGCAAGGTTGGAGGAATGGTCAGAAGTATGGCAGCTTAGATTCAATTACAGAAGTGCAAAGTAATGCACCTGAGAAACAAAAGCCCAGGGAAGAGTACACAATGGGTGGGGAGGTAGTAACAACGACAAAAATGGAAAGGGACCTGGGGGTAGTCATGTCAGATGACCTAAAGGTTAGCAAGCAATGTGAGAAGACAGTGGGGATGGCTGGGGAGATACTGGGATGTATATGTAGAGGCATCACCAGCAGAAAACAGGAAGTTGTTATCCCTCTGTACAGACAGTTGGTGAGACCCGATCTGGAGTACTGCGTGCAGTTCTGGAGACCCCATCTCCGCAAGGACATAGACAGGATGGAGGCAGTCCAGAGGAGAGCAATTAAAATGGTGCAGGATTTGCAACAGAAGCCATATAAAAAGAGACTAAAGGAGCTTAATATGTATACCGTTGAGTAAAGAAGGGGGGGGGGACATGATAGAAACTTTTAAGTACCTCATGGGAATCAACAAAGCCCAAGAGGTAGCATCTTTCAGAAAAAGAGATGTGTAAGAACAAGGGGACACAATTTGAAGATAGAGGGGGATGGCTCAGGGGCAATGTGAGGAAGTATTTTTTCACAAAGAGTGTGGTGGACACATGGAATGGCCTTCTTGAGGAGGTCGTAGGGTCAAAAACAGTTGGGGAAATTCAAGAATGCGTGGGACAGGCATAAGGCAATTCTTGTGGGGGGGGGTAGGAAGGAATAGGCTGATTAACTATGATCTGCAGCTTACCTAGCAGGTAAGGAAATGGGCAGACTAGGTGGACCAAGCAGTCCTTATCTGCCTTCAAAGTCTGTGTTTCTATGTATGTTTCTATGTATGGCCAGAAATGTTGTCCCTAGCTCCAAAAAATTTATATGCAGGAGTGACTCTGTGATGGACCAGGTCCCATGAATGGTGTGATCCCCTAAGTGAGCACCCCATCATAACAGAGAGGTGAAGTTGTGAGGATAACTGATGGGGTTTCCCTTTGGAAGGGAACTCCTTCCCCGATGCTGTCTGCTTCCTTCCACCACTGAACTGCTTGAAGCAGAGTTTTTGTTACAGGAACCAGTTTTGTCAGTTTGTCTTTCCTCTGGCACCAGTGTGCTCTGAGATGAAACTGTACATCTCTCATTTGGAACCTGGCTCCCAGGACTGTGCCTGTTGCTGCAGTCATATGTCCCAGGATTTGCAGAAACTGTCTTGTTGGTCATGGTTCATTCAGTTTGCATAAGGCAGCTAACAACAGAATGCTTTGTACCCTGTCCTGAGGGAGGAAAGCTCTTCCCTGTATTGTGTTCAGTTCTGCTCCTATGAAATGCAGGACTTATACTGGAGTGAAAATGGATTTCTCCTTATTTACCAGAAATCCTAGAGACTGTAACAGGTTTAGTGCTATCGTTAGATGATCTTGAACCTGCTGTGGTGAATTTCCCAGCACTAGCCAGTCGTCGAAATAAGGGAAAACTGTTATACCTAACCTTCTTGGGTATGCCACTACCACTGTCAAAAAGTAAACACCCTGGGTGCAGAAGTGATACTGAAAGGCAGAGCTGAGAATTGGTAGTGTCCTGATGGAATTCTGGACCTGAGGTACTTCCTGTGAGATTCTCTTATTGGGATGTGACAGTAAACATCTTTTAGATCTAGAGATGCCAGCCAGTCTACCTGCTGGATTACTGGCAAATTTGTTGCCAGTGTGACCATTTTGAACTTTGGTTTTATTAGATGCCTGTTCAAAAGTCTGAGGTCTAGCATAGGCCACAACTCCCCATTTTACCTTTTGGTGAGGAAGTATCTTGAATAGAAGCCTCTTCCTTTCTGATGACTTGGGACACACTCCACTGCTTTTAGCTGGAGTAAGCTTTGAACTTCCTTCTCCAGGAGTTTTCCTCTATGAGGGAAGCTGGTTTGAATGCCTGTTCTCTCAAGGGAAGAAAGGACTTGAAACTCAGGGACAAACCCTGACTTATTACTTCCTGGACCCACTTGTCTGTGGTGATGGAATGCCAAGCCTGGAAATAGTAAGCCAGTCTGACCCCTACTGGTAGAGGGGAGGCGTCCTTGATCATTACGTCAGGGGTTATGTTTTTCCTGGGGCTGAGCTTGGGTAGTTTGGGAGGCTCTCCTAGAGCCCCTTCTACCGCTGGCCCTGAAATACCCAGTCTGCTGTGGATATTGTTGATATTGTGGGCCAGCCTGTGCCTGATAAAAAGACCTACTATAAGCTGTCCTTCCTCTGTCTCCTCTTCTATATGGCCTACAGGAGGAAGAAGGTCTTTCTTTTGAGGAATTACTCTTATAGGTGACTTTATACTCATCCACCTTCTTCATGTATGCTTCAATCTGTTCACCAAATAAAGAGCGATCCTCTACAGGAAAATCCATGGCTTTAGCCTGGGTATCCTGTGTTAAATTAGTAGCCCTGAGCCATGCCAGCCTTCTAAGGGCTATGGTAAGAGCCATCCATCTGGCAACACTGTCGTTGGCATCTACTGCCATTTGAAACTGGTAGTTTGCTGCTTCAAGTCCGAACCTGGCTGTTTCAGCCAAAATCATCAGAGAGAGAGAGAGAGAGAGAGGTGAAGGAACCTTCTCTGCCATGGCTAACACGGACTGCCACAGTGATTTTTGGTACTATGCTGAGTAAGTTTGGTAGTTAGCTTGTCTTAATCCCAGTGAAGCAGCCAAATAACCTTTCTTAGACATGCTGTCTATTTTTCGAGAGTCTTTCCCAGGTGGGTGAGAAGATAAAGGAACCCTTGCCTTCTCACAGGCTGCTTGCTGGACTATCCCCTGATGATCAGGGTGAGAGAAGAGGAATTCAGCCCCTTGTCAGTCCAGTTTGTACTTTTTATCCACCTTCTTATCCAGAAGTGGAATAGAATTTGGAGTGTGCAGGATTTTAAACAAGTCTTTTTTAAAGAATTGTTTATTGGGAGAAGAATTTTTTTTTGTGGGTGTTAACCCCATCATCTCCATATATTCGGCCTCCTCTTCATCTTCTATGACCTCTGTGGTGGCCAGGTCAAGGGCATCCACTATTTTTCTTACAAAGGAAAAATGAGAGGAAAAATCCTCTGGTCTGGGGGTAGAGCCGAACTCCTACTCTGGTGAGATCTCTGGTTAATAGGCTCACCTTCATCAATTTCAGGTAAATCATATTCTTCAGACTCCATCTCTTGAGGTGGGTTTGGTTCAGAGGAGGGAGCAACCAGGCTTTGAACCAGTGGAGGGAGGGTTGGAGTTGGTATGAAACCCTGCAGAGCCTGTATGACCTTCATGGCCTGGGCATTCTCCCCTGATAATGGCAGGCTGTGAGGCACTGATAAAACCCCTTTTGGTTTATCAGCCAGGGGTTCAATGTGCTTTGTTTTCTTAGCTTTTTTGGTGGGAACCAGAAAGTCAGTCGGATCACCCATCCCTTTTCCAGTAGTTGTTTCACCCTTGTCGGGGTGTTTAAAGAAGAGACCACGGTTTCACCTGCAGACTTGGAGGGTGTGGGCTGGTCAGAACCTGTAATACCCTTCTCTAATCTTTTTTGTAGTCTTTCCAGTCTCTTTTCTTCTGTTTTCTGTGGGAATGATTTGCAGATATCACAATCTGCTGAAAAATGATCATTCCCCAGACAGACTACACATAAATCGGCTTGTCTGCTTTTGCAAAAATATCCCCACACTTCAGGCAGTTTTTAAACCCTGGGGGACCAGTCTTTTTCTTGGGTTTTTCTGCCATCGTCAACCGATGAAGAAATACAAGAACCGCAATAAAGATTTCACTCTTTTTTTTTTTTTTTGCGTTCGGTTCAGAACCGGTGAAAGTTCCGATAATGAATCAGAACTTAAGAATCCGAACTGGGTTAGCAGTTCACAGAAACCGGGTTAGCAGTTCACAGAAACTGGGTCAGCGGTTTCAAATACAAAATGTATTTCAAATTAAATAAGTAAAACAGTTAAACTAAATAGCGGAATTAAGCAAATAAAGCTTCCGCAACGGTACTAAACCCCGATTCCTCAACGGTTATACCGAACTATGAGGAACAGAGAAATTAAACTAAAACAACACTACATTTTCTTTTTTAATTAATTTGTTTTCCCAGGAGAGACACACTAAGCTGAATGCTTGTTTACAGGTGCGACCTGGGTGCACAAGGAAGTTAAGTGACTTGCTTAGGGTCACACAGTATGCAAGTGAGGGCTGTGGGATTTAAACCCAGGTCTCTAGCTTTGCAGCTCAAAGCCTTAAACCACTGTGCTATACTGCCTCCAGAATAATAGTAATAAAACTAATGTTTAAGGTAAAATTACAAAATAAAGGTAGCAGTAAGAATAATAATATAAGAACTACTTATATTCAGTGAAGAACCACAAGGGATGACAGACATGGGAAGTCTCCTGGGCGTCTTGACTTGTCAGGCGGAGAAAGAAATCTGATACGTTGATGGAACATTGTAGCAGTTTGAATATGTGTCACAAGCCAATGTTAGTTCTATCATTTGCATACAGTTCCATTTTCTCGGGGCAGCTCTGCTTAGGAGGCTGACTGCAGAGAGTTAGGAATACAGAAGAATACCTGGGGTTAGAAAGAGGAGAGGATTCTCCTCTGCCCACAGCAGGAGATCGGTGGCCTCTTTTAGCATCTCCCTGCTCATTGTGCTCCCTTGATTGTTGATGTAAGCCACCATGTGTCTGGCCTGATACTGACAACTTTTGACTGTACCAGACTTTGAAATCAAAGGAGAACAAGGTGAACCACCCTCATTTTCAGAATGCCTACGTGTAGGTGCTATTCCAGCGTTAACCAAATGCCCTGAATTGAAAGCGGTTCAGGGCTGCCCTCCAAGCTGACAGGCTGACTTTGGATGCCAGAATCAACTTTGGGGAACTTCCAAGGGGAGACCCTTGCTCTGATTCTCCAGACTCACCAACTCAGAGACTGTTTCAGGTGAGGTGATAGTGGGATCCTGGCCTGATAATCCTCCAAGGTCAGATCCCAGGTTGAGAGAAACTCTATTTGTAGGTGCCGCATGAGAAGGCAAGTCTGTGGAATTAGATCTATGGCAGCTCGGATGATTGAATGCAGGGATTCCAGCTTGAAAGTTGTGTGACGCACAAACTTGTTTCAGAATTTCAGCTCTAGAATGGGCCAAGACCCCCCCAAAAAAAAACTTCTGGGGACTACGATATAGATCAAGTAGAATCCCTGGCCTTACCCACTGGAAGGCACTGGCATAAGTTCCCCGATTTGAGAGACAGGTGGTCCAGGTCTTTGACATGGCTTGCATCTTCATGGGGTCCTTTGGAACCAGGAACTGCAGAAGACGCACCTTGAGGGGGATTTTGAAAATGATACTGCATAACCTAAGGACAGAATTTCCCAAACTCAAGTATCTGATGATATCTGGGCTCATCTTGTGTCATAATTGTGCAGTCCTCCACCTAGGAAGGGAGGAAGAGATGGGCCCACATGCCATCATGGTGTGATACCTGCTTTTCACCGTGGCCCTGCATTGTGTCTTTGGCAAAGGCTCCTCTGTTACTATTGGTCTTGTAACCTGAATAGGCTCCTTACTCCTCTAGCTCCGGAAGTTCCAAAAGAAAGACAAACCCTTGGAAATAAAAATTACGTACCTACTGTAATTTTTGATCTTCTCTTGTATCTTCACCATTCATTACTGCTTGGTGTAAGCTGGAGGCATGCACCCGCCACGGGAGCTTTTTTTTGGGGGGGGAGGGAGAAGTCAGCACCCATGGCACCACCCACATGGCTGACGCACTGCGTGAAGCATGCGGATTGGCCATTAGGCGTCGAAGACTCCTCCTCCATCCCAGTTCTGTTTAGCCAGAGAGGCAGAAATACAGGTTTCAGAGAAAAAAAGGTGAGGCAAGAGAGCCAAAGGATAGAAAAAGGAAAGGATGTAAACTGAAAAAGGTATAAGCTGAGTAGGGGACAGAAAAAGAGAAGCCTACCCTGAGTGGCTATAGGGCCCCAATCATTGGGCAGTTTCAGAGAAATGAGAAGATAAAGGATAGAAGGAAAGGAGTAGAGAAGGGAGAAAGGGATAAAAAGGGGGAGAGGACAGGAGAAGGGCTGTCTGCCACACTGAATTGGAAGACCACTGGCATGAGAGTTTCAAATCCCAGCAGGATTGAAGACAAGGGAGCAAGGATCAGGCCAGTTAAGGAGTTATTGAACCAAGGTCTGAAGGTGATTAATGGTCTTCTGAGACTTGGCAAAGGTGCACCCTTCCTCACCCCCTTTATCCAAAACGTTAGAAAAACTTAAGCCTAGGTCTCACCGACTGTCCCTGGGAGGGTAACGGTCCTGCTCAGAAGAGAAGTGAGTCCTGAGTTAGGCGCATGGAAAGAAATCTGGAAGAAGGGTTTCCATGGTAGTACTGGAGTAGTCCCCACTTCAGAAGAAGAGAACCATGGGACAACTGTGTCATAAGAAAAGAGATGGAGGAAAACTCCCATGGACTCTCTTAGGACTGCCAAGAAGTAGAACAGCTAGAGGGCAACATAAGCCAGAGGATTATTCAAGCCCCAAGCGGAGGACAACCTAGAAACGTAAAGAGAATCAGAGGGAGTTCCCTCAGAGGGTTTAGGACGAAGACCCTACTCGCCATCCTCCAGAGTGAACACTCTGTGACTTTAGAGAAGGAACAGAGAGCTTTGAAGTACCAGGAAGACTCAGCCCCCAACTGACCTCTAGGAGGGGGAGGGCAAGCATGGTGGAGGTGACGCCCAAGAAGTGAGGCCCATGAGGGGATGGTAGGTGGGAATCAGTGATGAATGGTGAAGATACAAGAGAAGATCAAGAATTATGGTAGTTACATAATGTTTATATCGTCTCCCTGTCAGTCTTCACCATTTATTACTGCTGGGTGAGTACCAAGCCCCCCAAAAGGGGACCTGGCACAGCCCTGAGGGAACAGGCCCCTCAGCCTCCTGTGGGTGAGACGTGGGGGGTGAGACGCCGGGGGGGGGGAGACTCTAGCCTTACTAGACCGAGCAAGGTCTAATGCTGCTCAGGACAAGGAGGTGTCCCCCATGGCTGGGGAGACGGATTTTCTTTTGACCCCAGAACCAGACATGATGCAAAAAAAACGTTATCAAACTACAGCAACAGAGCCTGGCACCATCGGAAGAAATAAAAGGAATGGGCTTACTGGATTTCCAATGGTGTCCGGTGGTTCAGAACTGGGACGAAGGCTGGAGAAAGGCGGCATCGACAGGTGAAGGCCTATGGTACAGACTAAATTTATTTACTCATGCAACAGGTGTGACCTCAACTGCAGGAGAAACAGAACTGGGATGGAAGAGGAGTCTATGGTGCCTAACGGCCAACCCGCATGCTTCACGCAGTGCATCAGCCGCATGGGCGGCGCCACAGGCGCCGACTCCTCCCTCAAAAAAAAAAAAAAGCTCCCATGTCGGGTGCATGTCTCCCGCTTACACCCAGCAGTAATGAATAGTGAAGATTGACAATGGGAAGATTTGCCTTTGCCTGACACCTTCTTGACCTAATTGAGGTGGATGCAGCCTTTTGCTGTTGCTTTGATACAGGAAGGAAGCCCCTTTATCCTGAATATCCTACAAAATATTATTCAATCCAGAACTCCAGAACTGAACATCAACAAATCTCCCTCGAAGGGAAGCTAGAACAACTTGGTCTTTGAAGCCTGATCAGCCACGCAGCCTGAGCCACTCACCTCGCATAGCTGACACAATGTGACAGGCGGGGTGGGCAGACGTGCCTATGTTTTCCACCACAGTATCTCCTAAGAAGGTGGAGGCCATGAAAAAATATCTGCAAAATTCTCAACCCTTCCTAATCTGGGAGAATGAAACTGCACAGGGTTATAACCCATACGAGTAAGGCTCTCGCTACAATAAGGAGGTATATGAGGTGCACAGATTTTCTCTGTTGGAAGCAAAGGTGCCTCTGCATGAAGCATCCACTAGCTTGTCGTGTGACTCCATTAAAAGCCAAGGGCCCTTCAATAAGAAAAAAGCTGTACCTGATGGAATTATGAACCATCTTAGCCGCTAGAGGAGGGGGTTTCCCTCTCGCAAGTATTTTCTTCCATCAAGAGGGAAATATTGTGCCTTAAGTCTGGGCAGATATTTTCTTTGGTCCACAAATGGACATCCCTGTTCAATAATTTAGACACAGTTTGGAGCGAAGAAAGTGGACAGGATAGAATTGACAACCACTGCCTCCATGCATTGCACCTCCTTGAACTTAATGACCTACCACCTCAGTTATCAGGTAGGACAAAGGCTTAGTATCAAACAGGGAAGGGATAGGAAGCCTCCTCTTCAGTTCTGACCACTCCCCTTCCTCCTCCAGCTCAGAGTGGTTGTCAATATTGATCTAGGTGCCTCAGCTATCAGATACGACAAAAAGCTGAAATCACCTAGGGAAGGGATAGAAAACCTACTTTCAGCTCCATCCACTCTCCTTCTTCCTCCTCTTCAGAGGGTTCGTCCTCCTTCTCATCAGGTAACTTCTTCAGGTCAGGGAGTGTTCCCAAGAATCCCCAATATCCTCATCCTGACTCTCAGAAATGCTCAGGGACGGGGTTCTGCCTGCAGAACTTTAACAGCAGCTGTGACCTGCTGTGATGCACCTAGACGTACTTGTGTGGGCACTCCCCCCACCTGAGGAGACCAATTTGGGGTTGGGTGTTTCTGCTAGGATGTCCTGTGGAACAACGGGGCACAGAAGCTCCCCAAAAGCAATAAATAAGAATTTATGCAATTCTGCTGCGCTGTTAACTGGTACACCAGGTGCGCACCCCCCCCCCCCAGCTCAGAGGTCCAATGTGGGGACGACCTTAAGAGACATATTAGCTTGAGAAAACATGCAGGGGGAAAAAAAGATCTCATGGGAGAAAGCTTCATTACCCCTTTCACAGGTCTTACTGTCTGAAAAGTAAAGGGGTTGCCGAAATGACATGGTGCCAAAGAAAAAATAGGGAAGTGCTTACTCATTTTGAGCATTTTTCACACACATAACCTCTCCTGTTTTTTTTTTTTTTTTTTTTTTTTTTTATAGACTGGGTAAGCCTGACTTCAGTGGCGATCCGGAAGCATTGGGGTAATTTAAGTGACTTGCTCAGAGTCACACACTATGCAAAAGGAGGTTGAGGGAATCAAACCCAAGTCTCCTGAAGGAACTAAGCTCATTCTCTAACCTTTACACTATCGTACCAACCCTAGCCATGACCCCCTGCACAAAGGCGGGACACAACGACTAAAGGAAAGCTCCCAATTTCACCAGGCCTGCTAATATAAAGATTTTGGCATACCTGGCTGAGAAAAAGGGAAAAGGAACAAGAACGCAGCATCTACAGAGAATTTGGTGCAGGCTCCTGCACACTCTCTCCTGCAGGGCACGTGTGCAACGTCACAATGATAAGCATGACATCAGCATATTGAGGAGGCCCACGTAAAAGAAGCACTAACACAGAGGGAAAAGGAGAGCGTGCGCTCAACAGCCACAGGAGGCGACAATGGCAGGAAGAAACTGCGCGGTTCTAAAGAGCCAACAGAAAACCACCAGAGGGCTAGCAGGCGGGAAAAAAAGCAAAAATTGAAAAAAGAGGAGACTGCAGCAAACAGAGCCAAGCCTTCTCAGTCAAAGTCAGAAAAAACTAGAGAGAGACCAAAAAACACAGAGCACAAATAAAAAAGAGGCAATGTCCCCAAACCGACAGCTCAAAATAATACAAAAGAGAGTACAGGCAACAAGGCATTTAAAAATTGTCAATATTCTAAAACAGGCTGCTGAAAACAATTCCCTTTCCTCAGCTGCTGCCTCTCACCTTATCATGTTTGTGTAGATACGAACATACGACAATGCCAGCAGAATTAGGCCTCAAGGTCTAGCTCCTCTGCTCGAAAACACAGCTCACAGTTCAGACAACTGTTGCTGCCCCCCCCCCCCCGCCTCCATCCCTCCTGTCAAATTTTGCCTTCGAGTTCACCACCCTGGTCAATTCTATCCCTACTTGTACCTTGCCCATGAACCTATCCCATCCCTTATTAAAACTCCCCACAAAATCTAGCGAAATCACCTCCTCAGGCAGTGTATTCCGAGCTGTCACCACCCTTTCCATGAAGTAATGCTTCCTCAGCTCCCTTCTGAACCTCCCTTCCACCAATTTCAGTCTATGTACCCTCCTGGTCCCTTCACCCTTGAATCTAAACATACCCTCAGTATTACTTTGTTTATGCCCTTCAAGTACTTAAAGGTCTCAATGATATCCCCTCTGTCCCTTCTATCCTCCAGGGAATACATGTTGAGCTCTCTTAGTCTCTCCCAATAGGATTTCTCCCCCATTACCTGGATCATCTTGGACACCCTCCTCTGGATTCTCTCCAGGAGCCTGATGTCCCTCTTTAAGTATGGGTGCCAGAACTGCACACAGTACTCCAAGTGTGGCCTCACCAATGATCTGTACAGTGACAGAATAACCTCCTTCCTCCTTGAAGTGATCCCCCTAGTAATGCAACCCAGCATTCAGTGATCACCACACCCAGATCCTTTTCCTCCTCAGATACGGATATCTGCCAAGTGGTAACTGTATCCTGGGTTCCTGGCTCCGAAATGCAGTACACTTCACTTCCTAGTATTGAACCCCAGCTGCCATGTGTTTGACCACTGTCCACATCTTTCCAGATCCTCCGGAAGTACCCTCCTCCCTTCCTCACTGTCCACCACTGCACCTAATTTGGAGTCACTGGTAAACAGACTCATCTTGCTCTTAACTCTCTCCACTATATCCGCTATGAAAGCATTAAATAGCAGTGGACCCAAAACCGATCCTTGCGGGACCCCACTAGTGACCTTCCTGGGTGATGAGATTCCCCACCACCCTCTGCTGTCTGTTGCTCAGCTAGTTATCTAGCCACTGTACCAGCTTCACTTCCACTCCCAGGTTCCTCAGTTTGCCCATCAATCTCCCATGTGGCACAGAGTCAAATGCCTTGCTGAAGTCCAGATACAGGAAATCAACCGGTCAACCTCCATCTAGAGCTTTTGTCACCCAGTCAAACAATTCGACCATGTTAGTGTCATCGAGGCACAGGTCAGAAAGCATAGAGAAAATCCAGAAGCAGTTGTAAAATTCCAAAAAACTGTTTATTTGTAGTTGCAGTAACATAAAATAAAATAAACCTATTCAGAATAACTATGTACAGAAGCAAAATAAAATCATTCTTGTAAAATCTCCCTTGCAGCTCAGTTTAGCTGTTTTTATAAGTCTTTTTCAAACCCCATCCTTTGCAAGCATCCTGTTCTTTGTAAATTTCAGGAGCTGTTAGAACATTGAGAACTTTCTGAGGTCCCCAGAGCAACTGCAAAAGGTTCAGGCATTTGCACCCAAGTAACCTCTAGCTTTTTAGTTATCTCAAATTATAAATATATATACACATTTCAACAGTAACACCATATTTTCTAAACAAAAGTGATCTCATTATCGGTTTCATTTCCATATATTGAATTGCACATATTCTTAAATTACCAGATCTAGATATGCAAGGAAGAGAAACAGACAGCAAAAGAAAACAGAGACAGAGAGAGGCAAAGAACTGCGAGACTGTTCGGGTTGATCAAGTTCGAAATCTCACAGAAAAATCTGGTTGCCCAACCAGACAGAAGAGACAGAAAAGGAAAGAATACAGATCCTTGCATTTACACACTTTCTTCATAACAAATGGGACAGGATCCTTTTCTACCCTGTCACAGTTAGTTTGATAAGATCTCCTCTGGACAAACCAATGTTGCCCGATGTCCTGAAGGCCGTTTACTTCCAGGAATGCCATCAACCTCTCTTTTAAGATGGTCCCCACTATGGACGTTAAGTCTGACTGGTCTGTAATTTCCTGCCTCATCCCTGGGTCTGCTCTTATGGAGGGGCACCACATGCACCATCCTCCAGTCCAGTGGTACATATCCTGATTGAAGGGAGGTGTTGAACAACTCCAACAGAGGTGCTGCCAGGACCTCTACCAAGTCCTTCAGGACTCTGGGGTGGATTTCCTCTGGCCCCAGTGCCTTGTCTGTCCACAAGGACTCAAGGCCGTCCCACACTCTCTTCATTGGGATCTTGCCATCCTTACTCCCCCCATCAACCCCCCCACCCTACGGTTCCCCTCCAGAACTGGAATAGACAAGGTGCTGAGGGAAAATTAAAACGGAATGTCCTTCCAAGCCAAAATATAGAGTTAAGAGGGAAAGGTTTCTTCAAGCAAACTCTAGATTAAAGGGGAAAAAATTCCTTACCTGCCAAAACAGAAACAATGACAAAAACCTAGATGCCCAGAGATGAAGGGAAGTCCCCCAGGAGTGCCCCTGACTAGAAAACCCCCAAATATAAACAGGTACTTACCTGATGCACCTTTTTTTCTTTTTTACCAGAGACCCAAGAAAAATACACACTGAAAAAGTGTGGCAGACGTGGCCCCCAATCCAAGCACAGGTTGTGGAAATGGACAGAGCAGGTTAGTCAATTTGAAAGCCGCAGCTTAACAGGCATGATTTTAATTTAGGGATGTTCCCTGTTACCAGGTAGACCCAACCTGCTATGCAGAATTGCAGCCCCAAGGCCTAACAGTCCATTTTTTTTCTTCAGAGAACCTTGACAGATGTTTCCCCTTCAATGGCACAGCTAAGACTGGAGAGTTGCTGCTGTCCAGAAACGTCATATGCCCAACATTCTAAAGCTTTGGGCTGCGCCATTTCCCCTAGTAGGTGCGCACAATACCCCATTGTAATGACTACCCATTGGCAATGTGGAGTCCTACAGACAGCTAGTTTTTGCTGCAATTAATAATAGCATATCTGACAAATTTACTTTTCTAGGTACCTCATATCCTCATATGCTGCACACCATATGCTTTTTCCCCAGTCCTAACTCTTGCCAGCTCCATAATGTTATTCTATGCCAATTGAGGTGGCCATCTTTTTTTTTCTTGAGAAAAAAACTAAATTAAAATGGTTAAAAAAAACAACATTAAAATGGTTATATAATACTCAGATTTTAGCAGAACTGCAAAAAAATTTACCACCAAACAAAACTGGAATGTGCCTGGCCTCTTTTATGAAGCAGTACAATGTGGTGGTTAAGGGTACTGAGCCTCAAACCTGGAGACCTAGGTTTGAATCCCATCATCCCCCACTTGCATACTGAATGACCCTGAGCAAGTCACTTAATTTCTTTAGGCTCTCAGGTCACACCTAGAAACAAGTTCTGGCTTAGTCTGCCTTTTCTGGCTAAACAATTTTCCCTTTCCCTTTATAATGAAAAAAGAATGGTGTCAAATATTTACCCAGTTTTGTTGCACTACTGCTTTATTTTTTATTTTATTTTTATTACTCTCTAGGATTACAAATACCTTTGAGCAATTGCTGCCCGTTTACAAAGGTTCCACATCAAAGGATGGAGGGAAAATATATATACAGAGGTAGACCATGGTTACAGGTATAACACAGCGAAGGCATGGCATTAAATTTAAAGTACATAGTGGAGAGACACAGTGAGCCAGTTTATGAGAGCAAGGTGCTTCAATGCAGACAGTACATTATATAGGACAGATAGTGAGTGTAGGGTAGTAGGGTAAAAGAAAGGGGTGGGCAGGCTGAAGGGCCATTGTCAGTGGGTGATGGATGGGTAGAGTAGGAAGTGGGGGGAGGGGAAATTGTTTAACCAGGAAAGGCACACTAAGCCGAAGCTTGTTTCCAGGTGTGACCTGGTACGTGCAGTAAGTGTAGAGTAGGTAGGGGTTGGGAGACCCAAAAATCTGAAAGTGCCTACAAGAGGGGAGGTGAAGGGTAAGGCAGGGTGGTGGTGGGGAAGGGTAGGGGTGGGAGGAGGGATGCAGGTGACAGGGGAGAATGCTGGAGAGGGGTAACAGGTCACCTTAGACTGGGTGAGAGAGGAGGCTGCCACTAGAAGAAGCCGTAACATTGAGTGGTTCATGTTAGGTATAGTTGGAGTTGCCTTTTAAAGGGTCCAAGTGTTGCAGGTGTAAGCACTTCACTGTTGAGAGCATTGTACCACTGAGGAGCTCTATGGGAGAATGACCTTTGGCCCATTGTGGTCCTGCATCTTAGGGGCCTGGAAGGTTTGATGTTGAGCACTACATGTATGTTGGGTACTGCTTTATGCAGTGAGGAGCCTTTGAACACCTGGCAGCATGAGACCCAAGAGAAACTTCTTGGAGATCAGGCATGTCTGATACTGAATTCTACTTTAAAGTGGAAGCCAATCGGTCTGTGTGTACAGGTCACAGGTGTGAGTTCAGCGGGCAGTGCCAGTTAGCAGCATGCAGGCTTTGTTGAGTGTCACCCATATCCTGCGGAGTGCAGCAGGGGAAGCAGAGCAGTAGATAGCTAGACCATAGTCAATGATGGAGGTGACAGAGCTGTAGATAGCCATTCTAAGGGCATCTGCAGTCATGCAGTGTTTGTGCCTGTGGAGCAGACTGATTCGTATGTTGGTGGCCTTTGCTATGTTGTCGATGTGACATGCAGTATGATGCTAAGATATTTAAACTCGGGCACATGTTTGAGTGAAGTCCTAGACTGGTTCTTCATGGTGAGGGACTGAGATTTGTACTTTTTCCGTATGTTGCAGAAAGTCATGACCTTGGTTTTGGTATCATTTAAGACGAGCTTGTGAAATCTGAACCATTCTTCAACATGACTAAAGTCTCTCTGCAACTGACTCTCCAAGTGTTTGATGTCATAATTATTAGTAAACAGGACTGCATCGTCCGCGTAGAGTAGTATTTTCTAGTGGCAAACACTAGGGAGGTTATTCAGGAAAAGAGAGAAGAGTAAAGGGCCAAGCATGGACCTCTGCAGAACACCGGAAAGGACTGGTTTAACATCAGAGGTGTCACCGGCAATTCTAACATGCTGGACCCTTCTCCTGAGGTAGCTAGTGAACCAGGGCAATGTGTCATTGGAGAGCCCGATGGTTGACAGTTGCCTAAATAGAAGTGGGTGGTTAACGGTATCAAAGGCTTTAGTAAGGTCGATGAATACTGCCCTCATACAGTTACCTTGGTCGAGGGTGGCATTTATGAGTCCTGCAAATTTCAGCAGTGGGGTGGTGGGTACTATGCCCTTTTCTGAAGCCGTGCTGTTCTGGGCATTGGATGTCATACTTGTCCAGGTACTCGACTAGCTGGTCCAAGACTATACGCTGAAGTACTTTGGATAAGGAGGGGAGGATGGAGATAGGCCTGTAGTTTGTGTGCTGTAACTCGTCTCCACTTTAGTGGACTGGTGTTATAGTCGCCTGTTTCCAGAGTGAATGGGAATTGGCCCACTCTTAGTGAAAGGTTCAAGATCTTAGTCAGGGGTTCAAGGATATCATCTAGGACTAGCACAATCAGCTTCAGGTTGAGTGCATCACCACTGTATCCAGCTTTGCAGATGTCTTTGTGAATATAGGATCTGACTATGTGCATAGGGACCTCCTTGAAGAAAAACTGTGAAGCCGTGTGTACATGGAATGTCGTGCCATAGAGGGTGCTTGAGGAAGGGGCACTGAAGAAATCAGGTGGCAGGACACTGCTGAGGTCTGAGAATGCATTATTAAAGCTGTTGGCGATAATGCCAAGGTCTTGCGTAGGTGTACCATCAATGTTGAGCACTGTGGGAGGTGCTATAGGATCCTTACCTGTGAGGTCTTTCATATTATTCCAGAATTTTTTCCCGTCACCCCAGGAGTTGGTCAGTGACTCCCTGAAATACTTGCTTTTGGCATTCCGTATTGCATAAGTGCAGTTACTTCTTGCGGCTTTGTATTTTTGTAGATCCCCTTGCATGGATGAGGCACGAGCACAATGCCAGAGGTGATCCAGTAGTTTGAGCTGTGTTATGAGTTCAGAGGTGACCCATAGGTTGGGTCTGCCTTTGACCTTCATCTGTTTGAGTGGAGCATAAGTATCACAGGCAGCAGTAAAACAGTAGATGAAGAGTTCCAAGGCTTTGTCATTGTCTTTTAATGTGTCAATTATAGACCAGTCCAGCCTGTTTAGATGGCATTTTAGCAGTCGGAGATGCCCCTGTTTTAGTACCCTGGTGTGAATTACCTTGGGGGGGCCTTGGTGAATTTGTTAGCCCAGGAGCAGATAACAGGTGAGTGTTCACTTATAGTGTCTGGGAGTACTAAGACCTTTGCGATACGTTCTGGGCAGTTAGTCAGTACCCAGTCTAGCAGGGTGTAGGTCCCAGTCCTATAGTAGCACCTGGTGGGGGTAGGGACAAGCTGTGTGAGGTGCTGTGCTGAGACAGCATCTTTGTAGGTGCAGGCCTCAGGCAAGAACCAATTTATGTTAAAATCCCCCAGAATTATAGTCTCAGAGTTATGGTGTAGGCCCCTTAGATGATCCATGATGCTACTGAAGCCCCTAGTCTGATCCTTAGGGGGTAGATACACTGAGTAGTCTGATCCTTAGGGGGTAGATACACTGAGGCAATAGTAAGATGCTTACTGTGGGCTCCGAGGAGAACTTTGATGGCGAGGACCTGAAAGGGGGAGTCTGGTCTAGAGAAAGGAATGACATGACCCATGAACGTATCTCTTAGGTAGATGGTGCAGCCCCCTCCTCGTTTTGCAATTCTGTCCTGCCTGAAGATAGAGTATCCAGGGATTGTGACCGCAGTGTCAGGTATCAGGGTTTAGCCATGATTCAACCATAGAGAGGATGTCAGGGTTGTGATGCTGAACCTATGTTTGGAGGTTAAAAAAATAGTTTATTGAGAAGGCTACAGACATTGATTGATGCGAGTATGAGGGACCCCTCCCTCCGAATGGGGGGTCCCTGCTGGCCCTGGGTTGTGGTGTATATTACCAGAGATCATAAGTAGCATGGGTTCATTAAAATGGATTCTGTTGAACTTTACATTTGATTTGGATGTTCAATTACTAGTTACAAAATGTTTGCCTGCTAACCAGTTGATCTGCATCCCTTAGCAGTCTGAAAGATGCCTGAGTACGCAAGAAGTCACTGCAGGCCCAGGGAGGTCAAGAAAGTAGATTTATTATTTTGGGGACTCTCTCCCTGTGGAACGAATCTGCAGGTCACCCCTAGGCTGGGAAGAGGGTTACAATAGTATTACCGTTTTAGTCACATATTTTTACAGCCAGTATAGCTTTGTCATTTCTTTTACTGTAACCTGTGTATATTTACCTATTATATAATTTGCTTATCACCCCTGCTGCTCTCGGTTTCTCCACAACCCTCTTGGAAACTAGACTTACAGCCTAAATGTGGATATCCAGGTATGCAGAAATTCTAAATAAATAAATAAAAGTAGAATTCTCTTTTGTACCTGTAGCAATCAGCTCAACCAGTTCCAAAAAGTGTTAATAACCGCTTCAGAATACAGCATCTGTAAGTAATCATGCTTTAGCTTTCCTATATTTTGTGTTGTGCTTTGAGATTATTGACAGTCAAAGGCAAAAATCATCTGGCTGTTTAAAGTTTCTGTTACTATTAGACCTGTAAATGAATCAACAGCTGAGCTCAGAACTCGAAGGCAAATTCACCCTACCTTGTACAAAACAGCAAAGGATACTATAATAAAACAAGACGGACAGCTTTGTAAATCGAACCTTTCACCGATTCCCCCTCCCATTCCTTACTTACTCATTTTCTCTCAGTTTCAAAGCAATTTTGGATTCCAGGTCCTCCTCATTTCCCAGCTCAGCACACAGTCGCCTGTGCAGTGCCCGCAGGCGGAACACGCTTGCACTGGAATGAGAAAAAAAATTTGAAAGAGAGATGATGAATATTAACGCCTCAGAAAGGGAAACAATTAAAATGCCCCAAGGCTATTCATATGTATTAGAATTCTGTCAATGTAGACTGATCTCACTTACAGTATTGTCTGTAACTTGTCTTCTCTCTCATTACAATGTCAAGACCCAGTTACAGCTGAGCTAGTTAGCGGAGGCGGATAACGATATTCATGGTATTTAACAGGGATAGCAGCCTTGTAGATTTTGCCAACATATCTTCTGATGAATGATGAAAATACTAACATCTGGTTGTAACTAAATAGGGCGACCCCAGGTTTTATTACAAAAAATACCATTTTACAAGGTGGAGTGATGGACAAAGCCATTAAGGAATTCATGCAGAGCACTTGTAATCTGGCACCAGAAGACCCTGCAAAATTCACCAGTCTCCTGCTTTTAGTCAAAAGGATAGACCAGTCCACATCCAGAAGATATGTATTACATTTTGTTTCAGTTTTTCATTATTTTTTTTTCTAATGTCTGATATTATCTTCTTTATTTAATACTTTTCGTATACTCTTTAGGGCTTCTTTGGCCGTTATGTTTTTTCTGTTTGACAATACAGTTTGGTCTGGCCACCAGCTAACATATTCAGAACCCACTCTTATACATAGAAAAACAACCTGAATTTCATTCCATTCATCATTAAGCCACACACCCATTTTCACAGCAACAGGTTCAATAAGGTTGGCAGTACAGCCTAGAGGTCAGAGTAACAAGCTGTGAATGAGCTTGGTACACATCCAGAAGACCTGGGTTTGACTCTCACAACCTCCACCTATACACTGTGTGACACTGACCATGTCATTTAACCTCCCAGGTTGCCCCTAAAAGCAGGACTTGGGTCTAGTGGGCCTTACAAATACCAAACAATAATATAAAAAAAGAAAATATCACAGGCAATGGACTGTGACTTCAGTTGCTGCACCAGTCTCAACTGCAACTAAATGGCGAAAAAATGAAAATTATGTACATATTTACCATATTTCTTGATCTTCAAGGAGTATCTTCACCACTGATTCACACTAATGGATCTTCTCCGGCAGCACTAGGACCCTGGGGAGCCAGGGGGTACACCCCAAACACTGCTGGGGCAAGCTGTGTCTTGCGCAGTGCTATGAGAGTGGCTCATAGCACAAGACTTACCTCAACACCAGCCCTCAACCGCCTTAGTACCTTTTTTACTGAGGAGGAGCAGTAAAACCTAATTAGTACTAATGCACTAAACATAAGGGCCTAGAATAGATCTGGTAACCTGTGTAAGAAGGATCAACAAGACAGTGACGCAGTGTCTTCACAGTCCAAACCAAGACCAATTAAGAGACTGGAGTGAGTCCGGGGTGATGGCGGGTGGGCATGTGAGTCAATGGTGAAGATATTCCTAGAAGATCAAGGATTACGGTGAGTACATAATATCTTCCAGGAATCAATCTTCACTGATTCACAGTAATGGGTCACAGTACCAAGTTAAGACAAAAAACCCTAGGCAAGAGCGGTAGGAGTAAAGGGCTTACGCAGAACAGAAGTTCATTCAGGATAGTCCTGCCAAAGGTGGCATGCTGCCTGGCGTGGACATTTAGGGCATAGTGCTTAAAGGCACACAGTGTGCTCCAAGTTACAGTTCTGCAATATATCACCGATAGGCACAGAGTGAATCTCAGCCAGGAATGTGACAACTGCACTAGTGAACTGGGCATGTACCTGACCTTTCAACATGACCTGCACCATGGCACAGCAGTGGCACAGACAGCTCACCATCCAGGCAGAAATGCACTTGACTGTAACAGGCTGCTCCTTTCGACTGGGACTGGTGGAGACAAAAAGCAGTTGGGACTGCCTGAAGTCCTTAGTTCTGTCCAGATAAAATGTGCAGACTGTCAGAACATTCAGAGTACAGAGAGTTCACACTCCTTCATTCTGGAAATAGGCACAGTTGGTAGGCAGCACAGTGGCTAATTCAGATGGAACTCTGATACCACTTTAGGAAGGAAACATCTTGTCCTTGTGGAAAATAGCATAATGGGGATCTGCGACCAAGGCATGGATTTCAGACACTTTGCATGCAGAAGAGATGGCCACTATAAAAACTGCTTTCCATGTTAAAAACTTCATCTCACATATCGAAAGGGGCTCAAAAGGCTTGCGGGAGAGCATACGAAACACAAGGTAGATATCCAAGCAGCAGCTTCCTGATGGGAGGCCTTGTGTGTAAGATGCCATTAAGGAACCTGTTAAACAGTGACAGCTGTGCCAGACAGAGGCTACCAATGGGCTCCTGGCATCCAGAAACAGCACACAAGTGAACATTAACTGTGGAATACTGTAGGCCAGCAACAGAAAGGTCCAGCAAGTACTCCAGAACCTTATCGGATGGGCACTCAAAGGGGTCCATGTGGGTTTTGGAGCACCAGATAGAAAACATTTTCCATTTGGGCTGTGTAAGTCTCCTAGGGGAAGGTTATGGACAGCCAAAAGTACTTCAGAGACCTTCTAAAATACCTTGTACCTGTTCACTTCTATCTCTTCAGGAGCCAGGCCTGAAGGTGAAGGTGAAGGGAGCACAGGTTCACATGGACTAGGTGACCCTGAGTCAAGTAAGTTCTTCCTGTGTGCAAGTATCCTCAGTTTGCTGACTGATAGTCCCTTCAACAGAGGAAACCACATCTGTTGAGGCTAGCAGGGGGCAAACAGAATGATCTCCCCCCCCACCCCATGCGCTTCCAGTTTGAGCTATAAACTCTGCAGTAGGGGGATTGGAGGGAATGCATGCAGAAAAAGATTTTGCCATTGCAATCTGAATGCATCATGATAGAAAATGCCATGTCCTTGATTTCTGGAGCAGAATCAAAGCAGTGTGTCATTGAGTGGGGATGCAAAAGGGCCCATATCTGGGGCAACCCACTGATCAAACATCAATCTCACGACGTCTGGAGCTAGTTACGATGGGCCTCTGTTTTGGCTGAGCTTGCCTGCCAGAGTATTCTGGACTCCTGGCAGATAAATGGCCTGAAGTAGAAGCCTCTGCTCCAGGCCCCTTTCCCACACTCTCGTAGCTTCCCTGCAGACAGGGTAAGAGTGTGCTCTTCATTGTTTGTTGATGTAATACATCACAGACTTGCTGTCCATCTGGGGGAGGACTGTTTTGTAGCTGACAAGATCCACTAGGACTCACAGGCCATAGAAAAACAGTTTGCATCTCCAGCACACTGATATGGAGATGAGTCTCTGACAGGTTCTAAATACCTTGTATCTGGAGCCCTGACAGTGAGCTACCCACCCCAACAGGGAAGCATCCATGATGAGAGTCACCTGAGGATCCATTTGGGAGAAGTGAGCCCTGGAAGAGACCATCTTCCACACAGCACCATGTGAGTAATCAAACCAGGGATTTAATCACCTGCTATCAGAGTCAGCATGCGTTGCATGCTGTGGGCTTAAGCAGATTTGCACTCCATAATGCAGTATACTATCTGCAGGATCACCTACATTCTGCTGTCTGGAAGGAAGGCTTGGCTTTGGTCATATCCAGAAGAGCTCCTATAAGCAGCAGCGACTGTAAGGTTTGGGGCTGAGACTTCTAGATTCTGCAGAACTCCCATGGAGGAAAGGAACTGAAAGGCTGTGGCCACTGCTTGTTCAAAAAACATGAAGTCTTGCTGTATTCTGACTATTGCAGTGATTGCCAACCTTTGAACTGCCCTGCTAACTTTTGAACTGCCCTGGAGAACAAAGAGTTAACTTTCCATGCAGGGCATGGAACTCTGAGCTCGAGCTCGGTTGAAGCCTCTGTCTGCTGTTGTTTAAACTCCAACCGTCAGATTCTTTACTCCACCTCACTGAACAGTCACTCCGGAGATTTCTCCTTTGCTCGGTTCAGAAAGGTCGGTTAAAGTGTCGTTTTTTCGCTCGGTTTCTACCAAATTTCTGCAACTGAACCTGTCAGTTTAAGTCTCTGTCTGTGGTACCGTGAGTACTAGATAGGTTTTGCATTTAGTTTCTGTGTGGAACTTGTAAACTCAGTTTGGTTTTAAAAAACGTTTGAATTTATTAGAGTGTGGTAACCAGCCGTATCAGTTCTGAAAAAAATGGATTTAATTATGTTTTTTTCCAAGACCCGTAACCGATAGGGGTGTCTTGCCTGGCAGATTACCGAAAAGGGTAAGTTGTGGATAGGATTGGCCATGTCTGAGAAACCCAAGAAAAAAAATGGGCCCACTGGGTTTCAACACTGTAGTGTGTGTGGAGAAGCCTTTGCTAAGGCTGATCCCCACACCACCTGTGTTTATTGTCTGGGGTTTGACCACCTCGATTCAGACTGCCAAATTTGTAAAAGTTTTCCCAAAGCTACCCTGGATAAGAGAGTAGGTAGACTGAGGGAAAGGGAGGCTGAGAAGTCCGCTGATCCGGATGGCCAGCCCGGTTCAGTTCAACTTAACCAGAAGCGAGTGCCTCTGACCAGGGCCAAACTTCTTCGGGCAAAAGGAGAGCTGATTCTGAGGAGTCGGTTCCGGTTAAAAGAAAGAGAAGGGAAAAATCATCCGGTTCGGATCCACAAGTTCTTTCTCCGACCGCTGATGAAATAGCCAAAGCGTTAAGGATAGTTCAATCGCTAACTTCGGTTCTGGCCAAACCGGCACCATCTGTCAGGGACTCGGTTTGGTCGGTTCCCCCGGTTCCGGATTATACTTTAGAAGAATTTTATGAACCGGAGGAGGAGGGAGAGTATGAGGATAATGATGATGATGGTGATTATGACAGTCTGGATGTGCCTATTGACCCGGACATCTCCCCAGACAGACCTTCAGGTGTTTCTCCTCCTAGGCTTTCTGAGTCCCCTTCCCACTTTATGTTTTACAGAAAGTGGCTGAAACCCTCAAGTTTCCCATGGAAGAAGCAGTAGAGGATCAGGAAGCGCCTGATTTTGTTGAGATGATGGACATCCCAGAGTCCAGGAGATTGTCTATTCCCCTCCATAAATCTTTTGGGAAACAGACATTTAAAATTTTAAAGACTCCTAATTCCATACCTCCTGTGGACAGAAGAATGGACAAGAGGTACAGCCTTTCAGGCTCGGACACAGAGTTCCTTTCCCAGCAATGCAGCCATGTTGGAGTAGTGCAGGCTGCTGCCTGTGATAAGGCAAATATTCCCTTGGCTTCACACCCCCCAGATAAGGACTCCAGGAGGATTGATGCCATGGCAAAGAAGCAGTACATGGCAGCATCTTTGGGACTCAGGCAGGCTAACTATATGGCCTACACAGCTAGGTACCAGAAGTCCAGTTGGGACACTGTGCTGGCTCTGGCTAAACAGGCCCCTGACCAGCTTGCCAAGGAGCTGGAGCAGGTGGCTGCAGATGGGATTGAGGCATCCAAGGTGCAATTTCATGCTGCTGTGGACTCCAATGATGTTTCATCTAGAGTCATGGCTGCATCTGTGGCCCTTCGGAGGATGGCTTGGCTCAGATGTACTAGTCTATCACAGGATAACCAGGCTAAGGCCATGGATTTCCCTGTCATTGGTAATTTTCTGTTTGGGGAGCAGACAGAGAACTACATGAAGAAGATGGACGAGTAAAGAACCACCTACAGGAGTGCTCAGGCCAAAGAAAGGCAAGCCACTCCTCAGAGACAGCATTCCAGGGGCAGAGGCAGGCCCTTTCAAAGGCCCTTTTACCAAGCCCAGGCCTCCTCTTCTGCTTATGCTCAGAGGGGGTTCTTCAGAGGGCGAGGCAGACGGGGAATGAGCAGGTCTGCTTCCACCCCTCAGCCTAAAGCCCCTGCCAAGCAGACACTCTGATGGGTCTGCCCGGGCCGATTCTCCAATACCTGTAGGGGGCAGGCTGGCTTACTTTGTCCAGGACTGGAAGTCTTTGACATCAGACAAGTGGGTCCTGGAAGTAGTAAGCCAGGGACTAGTTCTCAGCTTCAAAAAATTTCCCAGGATGAGAACCAGATCCTTTCCACCTGCAAATCCATCAGAGACCCTTGCCCTAGAGGCAGAGGTTTCTTCCCTCCTGGCTCTCAGAGCCATAGAAATGGTTCCTACTCTACACAGGGGCAAAGGATTGTACTCCAGGTACTTCCTAACCCCCAAAAAGACAGGAAAATGGTGGCCCATCCTGGATCTAAGATATCTGAACAAGCACCTTTTAAAACCAAAATTCAAAATGGTGACTCTGGGAATAATTCTGCCCTCTCTAAAGCCAGGGGACTGGCTAGCCTCCATGGACCTCAAAGATGCCTATTTTCACATTCCCATCAGGTGATCCCACAGAAAGTACCTCAGGTTCGAGTTGCCCTCAGGTCACTATCAATTCAGAGCAATGCCCTTTGGCCTAACATCAGCCCCAAGGGTGTTCACAAAGTGCCTGGCAGTAGTGGTTGCTTTCCTAAGGAGAAAAAAGATCTCCATCTTTCCATACTTGGATGACTGGCTCATAGTGGGTCAGTCTCAAGACCAAGTCAAGTCACATCTACATGTAACCCCTAGATGGCGCTATCCCAGGGGCTACTACCCCTGCCTGATTTGCCACTAACAGGTTGAGGGGCCTGGATCCGATGGCGGGTGCCTCCACCCAGAGGTCAGGGTTTGCAATAGTTAAACTAACTTGGTCACAGCCCTCTGGGACACTGCAACCCCCCTTTCTTCCCACTAGTGGCCCACACAGTATATCAGAATTACCTTCACAGTATACACTTACCTCAGGACTGGTTCAGGCACTGGAACCCCTGTAAAATAAGAAGATACAGTGCAACAATCACAGTACAATACTTTAACATAGACAAATACCTCAGGCAATATAACTTTGCTGAAACAAGCAGCTCTGATTTATTTAGGGGATATAACAAGGACAGGGGAAATCAGGTTAATTAGCTTATCAATTTACTCATCTACCTATGGCTCTGTGCACAGGCCTATCCCTACCAGTTACTGTCCCTGGGTACCCAAGCCCTAGTGGCTAGTCCAAACCGTGGCAGCTGGTAGGGGCCCTTTCACACAGAGAAAAGAAAAATTTGTTAAACAGTCAGCAGTACAGTAATTCCATTTGGATTCAATGTGGCAATTCAACAGGGAGCGACCCTGAATTAGTACTCACGACCTCCAAACAAGATAGGGTCCTTCAACGTCAGCAGGGCTACTCTTGAGCTCCACGAGACTCCTCACACATTTATATGACAAACTGCAACAGGCAAAAGTCCTTTAATGGCAGCAGGATTCACTTGAGCTACACAAGCCTCCTCACACATTTGTATGGTAAACAGTAACAGGCAAAAGTCCTTTAATGGCAGCAGGATTCACTTGAGCTACACAAGCCTCCTCACACATTTACATGGTAAACAGTAACAGGCAAAAGTCCTTTAATGGCAGCAGGATTCACTTGAGCCACACAAGCCTCCTTACACATTTATATGGTAAAAAGAAAGTACTATACCGGGCAGGCTGCTTCTCTATCCCGATCGCAATTACTGCACAATACCCGGGAGAACACACAGCAGATTCAGTTCCTGACAGACCGAGCGTAATTCAGCAATTTCTCCAGTCTTCTACAGGGTGAGCCTGGTTTCTACTCTTCAGATATCCTTTGATTCTCTTCACAGGACGGATTCAGTCCTAACAAGCAGTTACACAAGCTGCAGACCGAACTCAGGGCCTTACACGCTTCCGACTAAAACTGCACACCGAAAAGCACAGGGCTCCTTCCCTCTTCATTGCCGGAGCTCAACTGAAACTCCAGCAGACAAAACCAGGCACTTCCTTTGAGTTCCTCCCAGTTCTTGGCTGGATTGGCTGTCACTCACAATAGACTGCCCCTGTTGATCCAAAAAGGCGCCGAAGTCCAAACTACATCTCCCAGAGTCACTGCCCATACAATCCTCTTGTGGCTGGCTCAGATTACGAGTCCAAGTTCTGATTCATCCAAGGCACCATTTTAGAGCTACCTTAACCCACACTGATTGTTCCAGTTCAGCAGTTCAAAACTAGAATGGGAACTAGGCAAACACAGTTCTGACTGCAAAGAAAGCAGGTTAGACAAACTGTATTTTCATTATTACTCTAAATGATTTCTGGCAAACAGTTACATCTTTCAGATAGGTTCCCTTTGCACTCCTAGTGACTGCAAAAATGGAGTGAATTGGCAGTAGCTCGAGTGGTACTCAAGCAGAGAAACACACAGTCCCCCCCATACAAACTAATTATGTCTGCAAGCAGACAGCTCTTAAAGAGACAGTACCAGAGGCTCTAAAAACACTCACAGATAAATGGCTTAAACGCCAAACACCATTCAGGCTTGGAGCATTCAAGCAAGCTCCTGGAAGTCTTTTGGGAACCCCCATTTGCAGGGGGGTTACATACAAATAACTCAGCAAGTGCTCACTTCCTTAGGATTCCTCCTCAACCTTCCAAAGACAGTTCTTGAGCCAGTACAGCTCCTCACCTTTATAGGGGCAGAGCTGGATACAATAAGAGTAAAAAGCCTTCCTTCCCCTGAACAGGGCAAGGACCCTTATAGAATTGGCCTCTTCATTCACCCTTCAGGTGTCTCGACCAGCAAGACACTTCTTGCAGCTCCTGGGCCACATGGCAGCCTCTACAGCAGTGGTCCAGGGGGCAAGATTCCAGATGAGGGGCATTGAGTTCCACTTAAGAGCCTTCTGGTCCCAAAGAAAGGATTCCCTTACCAAACTAGTCCCAGTGACTCGAACCCTGATCCAGGCTTTGCAATGGTGGCGGGATCAGAACAATTTAAGAAAGGGAGTTCCTTTTTGTCACTCAGTCTCATTCAGTGATACTCACCACAGATGCCTCCCTGCTGGGCTGGGGAGCCCACTTGGGGGATCTTATCACCCAAGGGCTGTGGTCACCTCAAGAATCTCTGCTTCATATCAATCTCTTGGAACTCAGAGCAGTGTTTCTGGCACTGCAAGCCTTTTCCAAATCTGTACAGAACAAGGTGATCCAGATCAGGACAGACAATACCACCACAATGTGGTACATCAACAAGCAAGGAGGCACTCGGTCTATGGCCTTGTGCACAGAAGCAATGACGTTGTGGTCTCTGGCCTATTCCCCTGCAAACCTCTCTGATAGCAGTCCACCTCCCAGGAAAGGACAATGTCCTAGCAGATACTCTCAGCAGAATATCCCAGGGCCATCACGAATGGACCCTAGATCCCCTAGTTTTGGAAGTGACTTTCTCGAGATGGGGCACTCCACAGATAGATCTTTTTGCAGCCCCAGACAATCACCAACTTCCTCTCTTTTGTTGCAGACCCCCACTCTTGGGCTCAGTCCCCCTGGATGCTCTGATTCTGAATTGGGAAGGGAAGTTCCTGTATGCTTTTCCCCCCTTCCCTCTCCTGTTCAAAGTGCTAGTCAAGATCAGGTCTCAACCATGCAAAGTGACTCTGATTGCTCCAGACTGGGCCAGACAGCCCTGGTACCCACTGTTGCTGTCCTTAGCAGTCCAACTTCCCCTGTCTCTTCCCAGGAATTACAACCTGTTGACATCCTCTAAGGGAAGGAGTTTGTATCCGAACCTCAAATCTCTCAATCTCAAGGCCTGGCTCTTGAAGAGTTAGAGTTTGCTGATCTGCACCTCTCTCAAGGGGTTCTGGATATCCTTAAGGCTTCTCGAAAGCCTTCCACCAGAAAGACTTACAACTCCAAATGGAAAAGGTTCCCTATTTGGTGCTCTAATAAGCATATTTCTCCAGAATCTGCTGAGTTGCCTACAGTCCATCTTAATGGCTTGGGACTTAGACCGGGCTACACTTAAAGTGCATCTGGCAGCTGTTTCTGCCTTCTTTTCAGTAGGCAAGCCCTCTCCTCTGTCACCCCATCCTGTGTTTTGTAAGTTCTTCAAGGGATTGCTGCACTCCAATCCCCCCTTTAGGGACCCTGCTCCTGCTTGGGACCTTAATGTCTGCATTGCTCAGCTTATGCAACCACCCTTTGAGCCTTTGTCCTCTGCAGAGCTTAAGTACTTGACTTGGAAAACTGTGTTTTTGGTAGCCATTACCTCTGCCAGGCATATCAGTGAATTGCAAGCCCTGTCAGTGGAGCCTGATTTCATCTCTTTCCATAGAGATAAAGTGGTCCTAAGAACTAACAGGAAGTTTTTGCCTAAGGTGGTTTCAGATTTCCACCTTAATCAGTCTATGTCTCTCCCTGTTTTCTTCACTGACCATTCCTCCTCTGGAGAGAAGAGGTTGCACAGCTTGGATGTTAAAAGGGCCCTGAGCTACTACACAGAGCGCACCAGGGGTCACAGGTTTGAGTCCCTCCAGTTGTTCCTCACTTATGGAGGGGTCGGTAAGGGCAAACCTGCCACTAAAAGATCTATTGCCAGGTGGACTGTCTCTTGTATACAATTCTGCTATGAAAAACTGGGTAGAACCCCACCCTCAGGCCTGAGGGCTCACTCTACTAGAAGTACAGCTGCTTCCCTGGCTGCTGCCAGGGATATTCCTATCTTAGAAATTTGTCAAGCAGCCACCTGGAAAACAGTCCATACATTCACCAAGCACTACTCTCTGGATATCCAGGCTAGGAGTGATGCTCGGTTTGGCACAGCAGTACTTCAGAGCCTATTCCCAAAGTAGGTTCTGTCCCTCCTCCATGGAGGTACTGCTTGGTAGTCTGCAACAGTCAGAATACAGCAAGACTTCATGTTGTTTGAAGAAAAAATTACTCTCCTTAGTAATGTTGTTTCTTCTAATGGAGTCTTGCTGTATTCTGACCCCCCCCGCCTCCCCTCTCAGAACCTGGTTTCTGGGATGTGGGTGGACAGGAGCAGTGTTAGCACCCTAGAGGTGCCCCTTTCTCACCCTCCTTTATTTTGGGCGTGTGTTGTGTTTTGTTTTTTGGGTTTTCTGACTTGAGTCTTTGCTTTGAAACCAAAAAACCCTTTTTTAATAAATGTAGTTGCCAGTTGGCTAGTGTGAGTCTTACAGTTTCCACACAGAACTTTCTAGTGAGCATTGCTTGTAAAGATCTGACGGTTGGAGTTTAAACAACAGCAGACAGAGGCTTCAACCGAGCTCGAGCTCAGCGTTCCATGCCCTGCATAGAAAGTTAACTCTTTGTTGTCCGGGGCAGTTCAAAGGTTGGCAAGGCAGTTCAAAGGTTGGCAATCACTGCAATGGTCAGAATACAGCAAGACTCCATTAGAAGAAACAACATTACTAAGGTGAGTAATTTTTTCTTCTGTTTTGTGCCAGGACAGACTGGCTAACAGCCAATTGTCCAGGTAAAGGTAAACTTCGAGTCCTACTTTTCTCAGGTATTCTCAGTGCGAGTACTGCAAGGCACTCTGCAAAGACTTGAGGCAATGAGGACAGCACAAGGGGATGGACTCTGAACTGGTAAACTGCCCCAGCCCGAAATATTAGAAGTATCTGAGGCAGCTGGGATGTATAAAAATGTGCTGGTATACATCCTGCATATCCAGGGAGCTACCAATCCTGGAAGAAATAACTAGAGCTGATGACAGTTCGACTAAATTCTGTACATGGCAGTCAGCAGAACTATGAGGCTTACTTAGCTGTAACTGCAGTTCTTGGAGTGGTATATGGTTTACATTCACACTTTTTTGCAGTCTCCCTTTAAGAGCTGATTTGCCGGAGCATCTTTAAGAGAAGCTCCTCCCACCACCCGGGTGTATATCCCTTGGCTCCGCCCTGTGACATCAGATCTTGCACACTGGAAGCAGGTATCCATGTTACACTTGTCAGGGTAGATCAGGTGGGTTGTGTGGATGTGAACCACATACCACTCCTAGAACTATGGTAACATGTGAGTAACCCTAATTTCTAGGAATGTGGATATGGTTCACTTATTAACACTTCTGGCAGACTTCCAGCAGTTCTCCGGGAGAAGGGGGCAAAGTGCACACTTTTATGTGGCAAATGCAGACTGGAGAACTGAGGCCCCACTAGCAGCATCCCAGCGTGACAAAAGGTCAATGCTGTAATGGAAGACGTAGGTGTGTGCCAACTTCCATGTAGCCACCCTATAGATCTTCTGAATGGGGACACCCTGGAAGCAGTCACTGAGGTTGCAGTATGTCTGGTGAAATGAGCCTTAAGCCCTACTGGAGGGTCCCTTCCAGCCATCCTATAGCAGAGGTCGATGCAGAAGACAATCCACCTGCCAATTGTCCTCTTAGCTGCCTAGCAGTAACTGTACATTGGCAAGATAAGGCAAAGGAACCTAACTGCAGACTGAGGGCATGTAGCGCACTGAAGTGTTGCTTAATCTACAGTACTAAAGCGTGATCACAATGGAATCCAAGTTTGTGACCAGCCACGGGGTGGAAGATTTCGTGCAGGATGTGAAACACTAATCCAACCCCTGGATGTGGGTCAAGAAACAGTTTATAGGTCTAGACCAGAAAAGAAACTAAAGGGAAAACCAACAAAGGGTTATTGCATTCAAAGGATTGTATATGACATATCGAGCACTAGACAACAAAATGCGCTGCATGAAGGAGAATATTTCTATCATGAAAGTTAATTTGGCCAAAAAAGAACAAAACATTAAAACCCTAGTAGAGGTCCTGACAAACCTAACTGCAATTAATAAGGCTCTGTAGCATGGATCAAAAACTAAGCAGGTTCGAGAAGCTGCAGTCACACTTTGACTATTTGTTAGCTGAACATAGCACATAGCTACAGCAATGTTCAGATCTTAAAGGGGCTAGCCAAAATAAATAATAAGATTCGCAGCTTTGATAATCGCTGGAGGAAATGGACTATGTATCAGTTGGAACACTACTCGGATTTTGTACCCTGAATTTGCAATATAGGAATTGGAATCTTTTGAGACCGCATGGGGGCAAGATCAAATACAGTCCATATCAGAAAAGTGGGTTCAGTTTAATCAGTTCAGAAACTATATTGGTAATGCCACCCCATATAGAGATGTATTAACTGCCTTATATTTATCTCTCAGATGGAATTTAATGTACTATTTAACTCTTTATCTACTACGGAACCTGAATTCAATTAACTGTTATTACCTATACACATGCCTTTGTACTATAAAATATTATCAAAATCAATAAAAAATTATTTTAGAAAAAGATCTTAAAGGGGCTATTAGGGTACAAAATATACAGTTACAGTTGATGAGCCACGGCTCAGCGGTGGACCACATGGTCTGCCAACAAAAGATACGGCAGCTGAAAAAACTGGGAGCATCCCGGGGGACAATGGTTGCACTGGAAACACCTTCCCCCATATGCCCCATTTCTCCCTACTCAGGAGAAAGTGAGGAAGAGGCATGCTTGGATGGAGAAGACTCAGTTTTTCTTGACTCTGTGATAGCAGACCAAAACGTCAAGAAGAGATGTAGCCTGCCTCTGACAGGGAGGGCAGTTGGGGACGGGACAGATGGAGGGATTTAGCAGAATTGAGGCTGTTTGGTGTTTACTGGGGATGCAAAAATATCCACATCTGGAGTGCCCCTCTCACTGAATTGTGATCCCATGATGTCTGGTTCTAGTGATCACTATTGTCGAGGCACAGGTCAGGAAGCATAGGAAAACCAGGCGTAGTTTCAAAATTCAAAAAAAGTGTTTTATTTTTCTCAATAACAGCAAAATGAAAAATAAAAATGTGTCCAGTATAACTATAATTGTACAGTATATCTACCAGGTGTGGCTTTAACATATGTTACGAAGTGCTGGTGAGCCTCACCCTTAACTCCAGCCATACACTCCCTATAATAACAGAGTGCTGCTGCAGGCCCAAAGAATGGAGCCTACGGCTGGCCTGTGAAGATAGGTTGGTAAAGTATACCAGAAGGTTAATTACCTGGTTAAGGTGAAACTCTGGTACCAGCCCCGGGAGGGCACGGGGTCATAATGTTGCAACACATTATGCTGCAGCAAGATACTGCGCTGCCAATACAGCACACTATATTGCCTGCAGCATAAGTATTTGTTTTGTGGGGGGCTGTGCCCCCCTGCATCCCCAGAACCCCCAACTAATATAACTAACTCTGGGGGGTCACAGTTACTATCGTACAAAGTGCAAAAAAATTAAAAAATGCCATGCGTCTGGAACCCGGTCCCAAACACACTGCCTACCTCCCTTGCTGCCAGTGGCTCATCCCATCGAGCCACGGCAGCTGCTCGGTGGACCCCTTGACTGCTCCACAGCCTCCATGGATGACCTGGCGAATGGCGATCAGCCAGCCACCCAGGTAGGGGTATATCCTGACCCCCTGGTGCTGCAGAAATGCCGCCACCACCGCCGTGCACTTCGTGAAGACCCTGAGTGCAGAGGAAAGGTTAAATGGAATGACCTGGAACTGGTAGAGAACCCCTTCTGAGTGGAACCAAAGGTACCACCAGTGGAACAGTAGGAGAGGAATGTGGAAGAATGCATCATGGAGGTCCACAGAGCAGAACCATGTGTCCTGCTCCAGAGGTGGCATTATCAGGTTCAGCATGACCAACCTGAAATTGCGCTTTCTGAGAAACTAGTTCAGATTGTGAAGATCCAGTATGGGGTGCCACCCACTCATCCATTTCGGGACCACAAAATACCTGGACGTGAAGCCCTGGCTTGCCACGGTGTTAGGGACATGGGCCATGGCTCCCTTCTTGAAGACCTGAGCAACGTCCTGTCTGAGGGTGAACCACATGTCCTGTGACACCATGGACTCCTTGGTACTTGGGATTGGTAAGGCAGGAGAACTTTGAAGTCGAGAGGCAACTGTCAGCATACAGTTTTTAGGTTCTGTTATTGTTTCATACATGTGTGTACTGCTAATAGAAAATGCATAAGATGTTATAGCTTACTTTAAGATACCTTAGTGATGGAAATTTATCAAGCCTTGCTCACAATACAAACTGCTGAGTTAGGGAAATAATGCAAACTGCTGACCACAAGAAAATAATATTTTTCGCCACATGTAGCACATCAGGGTTACATATATCTATATCCTGAAGGGAGACAGGACAAGAATGAATGTTTGCTATGCTTGCTAACTATTATTTATGATACCCAAGGTTAGCCTGAGAGAAGCATTGCAGCTGCAAAGAACAGAAAACTGTTTTGAAGTTCTGTTGAAACATAAAAGTCTATACTATGTATTATGCCATATATGGTTGTATTTCTGTTTCCCCGAGTAAGATATGAAAAGTTGAATAATGGTCTGAGTTTTGGATAGAGGACTTATTTTGGGGTTTCAGTTAGTCAGAGCCCATAGACTGAAGGTGGGGTGCTGCCGCTGTCTCCCAGGACAGGTACTGTATGTACTTTGTCCTGTATGTTGTTATGGCTGATGATAAATATATAGTGTATGGGAGAGCGCTATTACATATGGAATTCAATGAATTCCTAACCTTGTTGTACCATTGATGTGACATCAAACTGTTCTGGTGCAACAAGCTAGAACACCCTTGCACTCCCATTACCCTGGTAGCATCGCAGATTGTTCTTTTCTTTTTTTTTTTTCCACAGTCACTTCTGACACTTACAAGTAACAGTTTAAAAATGAGCTATCACTGTGATTCAGGATTCATCACCTAAAGAGATGATGAGTAGAACAGTGAGTAGCTTATTTAACCCCCAATCAAGTAATCTTAAATTGCCAGGTAACTTTGCCAAATGGTCCCCTTTCCAGCAATGCCCACAATGTGGAGGACCACAGTTACTATTTAAGCATCTCATTGGTACTTCCATGACACGTCTGGCAGACGTTTTGAACCACCAGTTATGCTTAGCCTCTTCCGCCACTGCTACAAAAGCTATATGGATTTTATTACTTTTTTTTATGTTGTTTTTAATATTTAGTCCTGCCTGCTGATATTATTTAATGCCAGTTAATTAAATGCGTTATGTTGGCTAACAGATCTGTGTGAATCTCTCGATCAAATGGTAAGTGAGTGGGAGACTGGGAGACAATCGTTCATGGTCTCAGTTGAATCACTTTTGCTTACGTATAACTATCAAAATGAATGTTTTTTTTTTTTTTTTGGCAAAACCTCCTCAAAGAGTGGCCCAACTGTTTCACTGGTGCCCACACACTATAAAAGACAATGTATGGGCATCAGTGAACAACCACAACGCTGTGTTCACGTCTCACTGCTGTCATGGCAACGGTAAACCTCTTGAGCTGCGCTCTTGAGGTTTACTAGGTTGTCATGACAACCACTCGAGGTGAACGCAGCACTGCTATTCACTGATGCCCATACATTTAGCCTCTACATTATATGCTGATTTGTCTCTCTCATGACGTTATTGCCACCAAAATTCTAAAGCAATATAAATGCACCAGGGTTTCACGTTATTACAACTGGCACCCCAGGTGGTACATCATTGAAAGGGCAGAAAACAGCATCGGGGTAGGTAAGGGTCACAACCTAAATATTCCCGGTACTGTACATTGCTGGAGAGAGGCATGGGAGCCCCACCACTTACTGAAGACACACAGTGTGCCCAGCCTATACTATAAAGTGCAGCTCAGCTGTGACCTAGCAGTAACTGTACGTTGGCAAGATAATGTAAAGGAACCTAACTGCAGACTGAGGGCACCTAGTGCACTGAAATGCTGCTTAATCTACAGTACTAAAGTGTGATCACAATGGAATCCAAGTTTGTGAATGGTCTTTTGGCTAAGTGCACGTGGTCATTCATACTGTGCAGAACTGTTCACAACTCCATCGTGTTGATGTAGAAACATGTCTCTGGTGGGTCCCAGACACTTTATGCCTGAAGGCCCAGGCAGTGGGCTCTCCATGTCAACTGGGAGGCATCCATGGTGAGGATCATCTGTGGCTCCAGCTGGGAGAAAGGGAAGCCCCAGAGAAGATTGTCCTCCACTGACCACCACATCAGGGACCACACTGGAGGTCTGGTGACCTGAATGAGGTAGCTGTGAGAGTGTGATGCCTGCCACCACTGGGTACTGAGCATCAACTGAGTTGTTCTCATGTGTCATTTTGCTGGAAGCACTGTGAATACTGAGGAGCCTATTAGGCCAGCATGCGTTGCATAGAATGGGCTTGCAGTCTTGCAATCCATGATGTAACATGCCATGTGCAAGACTGCTGGTAGTCTGCTGTCTGGGAGGAAGGTCCAAGCCTATGTCATGTTTAGGGCATCTCTATGAACAGTAGTTCCTGGGAGGGTTCCAGCTGAGACTTCATAGGGTCCAGCAGGTTTCCCATGGACATTAAAAACTTAAGCGGCAGTGACTACTGCTTCCTCCATCTCCTGTCTGGATGAGCTTGAGATTAGCCAGCTATTTAGATATGGGAAGACTTTGAGTCCTACCATTCTGAGGTGCGCGATCAGTACTGCAAACATTTTGTAAAGACTCACAGCACAGAGAAAAAGACAGAGAGAAGGACTCTGAACTGGCAGTCCCTCCACACAGAGGTGAGGGCATTTGCAGTGGCAATGGTACACCAGCATTCCACAAAAGGACTGCTTCTTGTGAAAAGAAAAATGTCCCCTACCCCTCTGTGAGTCATAGGCAGGTGACCTGGAGGTATCAGGAGCCATCCTAATTTTATTAGACTCATTAAGAGACTGCTCCACCTGCTGTCCAGACAGATAAGTGCAATTAAAGGGCACATTGCTGATCTGTTGCTGGATGTCTGGGGTGAAGCCAGCAGTCTGCAACTAGGAGTGCTGCCTGATGCAAATACCTGCAGCTGCGGAGCGAGCTGCTGCATCAAAGTCATCCATAGAAGCTTTAAGCAAATGGCTGTTAGATTCAATACCTTGTTTAACAGCAAGTAGCATTTCTTGTTTATCTTCTGCCTGGTAGGTCCTCTTCCGGAGGCTTAAGCTTGCCCCAGAGGGTGTACTCATATTTAGAGAAGAGACGCTGGTAGCTAGCTATCCTCATGCCAAGGATAGCTGAGGCACAGATCCACATGCCCATGGTGTCCACTCTGTGTTACTACTTGTTAGTAGTGTGCACTGTGTTCTACTTGGACATATGGCTTTGTCATTCTCAGTCAAAATAAAAATGGCATCCACTACTGACTGTGAGGAATACATAGTCTTGGCTTTAGATGCCACATATTGCTTGTCCGCCTGTTTGGGGATAGCTGCCAAGGTAGCAGGCCTTCTCCAAGCCGCCTCTGACAGCATCTCAAGGGCTGGCTGAATGGGAGGAACTAAGGAGCCCAGGATATTAGGCACGTTCAGAAACTCCAATTGGAGGCACCTAGTCTGGTCTATGGCTGCTGGGCTGCAATTCAATGTGGTATGCATATTTGTAAGCATAGCCTGAAAAGAGAGGTCCTCTTGAGGCTCAGTGAGAGGAACTGGGTATGAGTTCTCTGGACCACAGCATGCGTTCTCCACCTCACCAACAGAGATGATGAGGTCTGGATCTGACTTGTCCCCTACTACACCCTCCTTATTTGGGAGGGCAATAGACGGAGGGGGTTAAAGAGCTGACAGCGTGGGAAGCAATTGCCTTAACACCAGTGACACTGGTCCGGACCCCAGGGGCTGGGAAACAATGTCGATGGCAGCACCTGGGACCACAAGGTGTGCGGTGCCTCGGTCGATGTTGCATAAGGTGCCCTGGACAACATGGCGCCTGTTGCACCCGACACTGTTGCACAGGGTGCTCCACACAATGTCGCATGCATCCCCAGATCGAATGATTTTGACACCACAGGCTCATGCGTTGATGCACATGGTGCCACAACCAGCACCAAGGTAGGCCCCAAGGGACCCAATCCCAGCACTGCATTTGGTGTTGCTGACCCAGCCGGCACTGAAATGACTGGCAGAACAGTGGTTGCCCTTGTCCCTGGAGAGAACAGAGGAAACAAAACAAGTAGGACAGAGGTCAGTGGCGCCACCTGTGGTAACAGCCTGGAGGCTGGAGTTGCAGTCAGCTACATGCCTAAGTCAAGCAGCACCACGGGTGGCACCAGCCTAACCGACACCGAGGGATCAGGAGTCGGCACCCCATGACTTATATGCAGCACCACTGCTCCCCAAGAGCTGCCCAATGGCCAAACTGCCCAATGGAGTCCCCTCTAATGGACAGAGAAAGACTCCAGGACAGAGACAGTGACCTTGCAGGCCCCAGCATCCCTAGCGTCATCGACAACAGCGGGGAACCTAGACCGATGGAAGTCAAGTGTCTCACAGCAGAATAACCCAAAGATGACCTCGACCAGTGCCTTTCTTCCCTTTTTGTGAGAAAAGGTCAAGGCTGATTGATGCAAAGACCCTGACCATGATCGTGTGTAGCATCTAGACCATTTATTCTCAACTCCGGGAGGACTGTCCATTCCCCAGAGCACCAGACTGCTCATTGTCAGAGCACCCACCCAGAGGAAGTGGTGACAAGATACAGCCCTGTTACCAAAGAAACTAGTCTTTTTAAGCTCCTTGCCTTCTTCCATGATCCAGACAAACAGGGGGATGAGGGGCTTGCCACTACAGACAGTGTAACACGGGAGGCATTAGAAATGGAAAGGACCAGGTAAAGTGGCACAATAACAGAAAGCATACACTGTATGTCTTCAAAAAAAATCAAAACACACTTACCTAAAGCAAAAAGAAATCTCCAGATTTATTAGCAACATGGTGTGATACAACTACATGTAGCTAAAAAGTGCAAAGTGTTGATAGAGGTGACGAAACACATCCGAGAACATATAAAACAAATTCACCACCAGCACCAGTATATATTTGAGGAAGGCTTTATACCGAAACATCACAGTCTGTGCATGCACCTACATGCTCGCATGCTGCTTTTTCGGCCACCTGGTTGGTTACTCAGACGTGAGCACCAATACTGGTGCTAGCGGTGAATTTTTTTGTATGCCCTGGAATGAGCAAGCAGAAAAGCAGCAGTTTTGCATTGTGTGGGGACGCAAAAAGGTCCAACTCTGGACAACCCCACCTGTCGAACAGGTCTGCTGTTGAAGTCAGCAGTTTCCACTCATGCATCCTGCACTGTGACCTGCTTAGCCTGTCTTCTAAGACATTTTAGACACCTGGAACATGAACTGCCGAGAGTTCTAGACAGTGATCCATAGCACGATACCAAACCCTCATCGCTTCCCTGGGGTAGGAATGAGTTTTCCCTTGTTTGTTTATGTGATGCACCACACTGATGATGTCTGTTTGCACCAACAGATGTCCTGGGCACAGAGGTTTGGAAGACTTGCAGACCATACAGAAGAGCCCTCATTTCTAGAACGTTTATTTGGAGGGCGCTCTCCACCGCCGTCCAGGTGCCCTGTGCCTGATGAGGCCCCAAATGAGCCCCCCAGCCCATCTCTGACGCATCTGTTGTGAGGATCTGATGAGGGGAGGGGATCAGGAAAGGAACCTCCTTCAGCAGATGATCGGGTTCCATCCACCACTGAAGCACCTTCCGGACAGATGTTACTAGAACCTTTCTGTGCTAGAGTGTCAGTGTGTTGGTCCAAGTGGATCCTTAATGTCCACTGAGGGATCTGATTATGCAATCTGGCCAATGGTACAGTAACATTGGAGGCTGCCATCAGGCCCAATAATCTCAGGAATGTCCTGGCTGTGACATACCTGTTATGCTATACCATCCAGGTCTGCGGAATCAGGTGTTCAGCCATGTCCCATGAGGCAGGAAGGCTAAGCTTGGGCTGTGTCCAGGATTGCCCCATGTACTGCAGGTGCTGACAAGGGGTCAGGACTGATTTTGGCACACTGACCATAAGGAAAAGTTACTTAGCATAGTAACCTTGTTTCTCCCAGGGAATACTGCAATATTCATAACTCTTCTGCAGTATACCTTTAAGGTCAGATCTGCCCAGAGATGGAATGCTATGTAAATGATGGAATCATTAGCCTGAGCCACTTTTCAAATGCTGCCACCTATCAACTGCCTACATTCTAACCCTCAGATTTCGTGGACGCCTGCAAGACAGGGCCCAAAAATTTAAATATATCAAATTCTAATTTTAAAATTCCCTACCCAAAAAAACACCCAACTGGAGGAAAACATGAAGAGAAAAACTTATCATTAAAAAAGTCCCCACAAACTCCTTACGTCAGAATCACCTGAAAAAGGAGAAAAAGGCAAAACAAGTTTTAATAAAAGTAAAAGTGTGGCATGCAAACACTATGGTACAGCAAGGATTATAGAGGCCACTGGTTTTTAAAATGGGGAGGCAGGGAGGGAGAGTTATGAATATTGGAGTATCCCCTGGGAGAAACAAGGTTACTACGGTAAGTAACTTTTTCTTCTCACCCCAGGAATACTCCAATATTCCTAACTCTTCTTCAGACTAAAAAGCAGCACCTTAGGAGGCAGGAAGAACCTATTTTGGAAACAGGCTCTGCAGTACAGCTGTACCAAACCTGGCATCAGCCCTTGCCTGCATATTCAAGCTGTAATGCTTGACAAATGTGTGTACTGTTCGCCAGGTAGCTGCTTCACAAATATCCATCAAGGGTACAACATCCCTTGCAGCTGCCAGTGTTGCAGCTGTACCCCTTGTGGAGTGGGCTCTACGCCCTGCTGGAGCTTCCTTGCCCACCTTAGAATAATAAAATTGGATGCACTGAACAATCCAGCGAGAAATGGACGTTTGAGATGCTGGGTTACCCTTTCCCACATCCCCATATGTGAGGAAAAGCTGTATTCTATCCTACCTATGTGGCTTAATGGCTGTTATGTAGTAGCTCAAAGCTCTCTTGACATCCAGGCTATGTAGCCTACGCTCACCAGAAGAAGACTGATCAGTGAAAAACACTGGCAAAGTAATGGACTGGTTCAAATGGAAGTCTGAAACCACTTTGGGAAGAAATTTCCTATTTGTTTGAAGGACTACCTTATCCCTGTGGAAAGCAATGTAGTCCTTTTCAATACATAAGGCCTGAAGCTCACTAATTCTTCTAGCTGAAGCGATGGCCACTAGAAACACTGTTTTCCAAGTGACATACTTCAGGGGTGCTGAAAACATAGGCTCAAAGTGGGGAGCCATGAGCTGAGCAATGCAACTATTAAGGTCCCAAGCTGGCACCAGTTCTCTTACCAGTGGATACATATGTGAGAGGCCTTTGAAAACCTTTTTAAAAATTGAGTTTGATGCTAAGGAAACGGGCTTACCTGCCGAAGCATAGGCAGAGACTGAAGCTAAATGAACTTTCAGTGTAGAAGGCTGTAAACCTAAGGAACATAAATAGACTAGGTAGTCCGGCAACCCTGGCACTCCTACCTGGGTTGACACTATACTCCTGTTAGAGCACCAAATAGAAAACCGCTTCCATTTTGCAGCATACTTTTTCTTAGTAGAGGATTTTCTATATCCTCTTAAAACATCCATAACTGACTCTGAAAGATGTAAACCAGCATACTCTAGATCTTCAAGAGCCAAGCTTTGAGCCCGAGTGACCTGAGGTTCGGATACAGGAGCCTCCCCCGACTGGAGGTCAAAAGATTGTGCCTCCTGGGAAGGTGTGAAAAAATTACTCACCATAGTAATGTTGTTTCTTCTAATGGAGTCTTACTGTATTCAGACATAATGTATTCAGACATAATGCAGTTAGCCCCAGCACTTGAACTGCTCCGGAGAGGAAAGAGTTAACTCCATGCAGAAGCATGGAACGTTGAGCTCGAGCTTGGTTTTCAAACCTCTGTCTGTGGTACTTCCCAGTGTAACCGTCAGATTCTTACGAGCAACTAACTAACTAGGCACTAAAATATGGAAATTGTTTGAAACATATAGCCAAAAGGCAAAAAATAGTTTTGGGGTCCAAAAGACTCAAGTTGAGAACCCAAGAAGAAACAAGGTAGTGACAATTTAGGCTATGAACATAAGAATAATAAACATAACAGCTATCCCACCAAAAGGGAGGGTACAAGGTATACCCCTGAGGTGCAACACTGTACCTGCCAGCCCACTTCCTAAAAACAGGTTCTGAGAGGGGAGGCGGGGGGGGTCTGAATACAGCAAGACTCCATTAGAAGAAACAACATTACTATGGTGAGTAATTTTTTCTTCAAACAACATGAAGTCTTGTTGTATTCAGACATAATGCAGACTACCAAGCAGTTCCCTATGGAGGAAGGAATGCAGAACCTACTTTGGGAACAAGCTCTGCAGTACTGCTGTGCCAAACCTAGCATCACTCCTAGCCTGGATGTCCAGGGAGTAATGTTTGGTGAATGTATATACTGTTTTACAGGTGGCTGCTTTACAGATCTCTAACAAGGGAATATCTCTGGCCGCAGCTAGAGAGACAGCTGTACCCCTAGTGGAGTTAGCCCTCAGGCCTGAAGGGGGTGTTCTACCCAATTTGTCATAGCAGAAGTGAATACAAGAAACAATCCACCTGGCAATAGATCTTTTAGTGGCAGGCTTACCTTTCCCCATTTCACCATAAGTGAGAAACAATTGAAGACAGTCATTTCTGTGTGCCTTAGTATGCTCTATGTAGTAGCTAAGAGCCCTTTTAACATCCAAACTGTGTAATCTTTCCCCTGAAGAAGAATGGTCAGTGAAAAACACAGGGAGTGATATGGACTGGTTTAGGTGGAAATCTGATACCACTTTAGGCAAGAACTTCCTATTAGTTCTTAGGACCACTTTATCCCTATGGAAGGATATGAAGTCAGGTTCAACTGACAGGACCTGTAATTCACTAATCCGCCTGGCAGAAGTAATAGCTACCAGAAACACAGTTTTCCAGGTCAAGTACTTCAATTCAGCCAAAGCCATAGGCTTAAAGGGTGGCTGCATGAGCTGAGCAATGCAGACATTAAGATTCCAAGGTGGAGTAGGCTCCCTAAAGGGAGGGTTAATGTGGAGCAGACCTTTGAAAAACTTTCTGAAAACAGGATGAGATGCCAGGGAAGAGCCCTTCCCTGCTGAGAGGAATGCAGAGACAGCTGCTAGATGAACCTTCAGAGTGGCAGGCCTAAGGCCTAGACCATTCAGATGAACTAGATAGTCTAAGGTTGTGGAAATGTCTGCAGAATCAGGCAGGATGCCTTTCTGAGAGCACCAAATACTGAACCTCTTCCATTTGGAATTCTAAGTTTTTCTAGTGGAAGGTTTCCTGGAGACCTATAGAATATCCAGAACTTCCTGAGAGAGATGAACTGCTGCATATTCTAACTCTTCAAGAGCCAGGCCTTGAGGTTGAGGGACTGGAGATTGGGGAACCAGATCTGCCCCTGGGAGGAGGAGGAGAGAAGATTGCATCTCCTGCGAAGACACAGGGGATGTGACACAGCCAAGGACAACAGAAGAGGATACTAGGGCTGTCTGGCCCAATCTAGAGTGCCACTAAAATGAATGTGCAGGGTTGAGTTCTTATCTTAATCAGAACTCTGAACAGGAGAGGGAAAGGAGGGAAGGCATAGAGAAACCTGCCCTTCCACTCCAGAATGAGGGCATCCTGGGGAACTGTCCCCAGGACTGGAGGTTTGCAACAAAACAGAGGAAGTTGATGATTGTCTGGTGCTGCAAATAGATCTATCTCTGGGATGCCCCACCTGGAGAAAATGATCCTCAGAATGTGAGGATTCAGGGATCATTCATGATGTCCCTGTGAAATCCTGCTCAGGGCATCTGCTAATGCATTGTCTTTCCCTGGAAGATGAACCGCTACCAGGGAAGTCTGAGGGAAATAGGCCAGAGACCAAATCTTCATGGCCTCTGTGCACAAGGCCGTGGACCGAGTGCCTCCCTGCTTGTTGATGTACCACATTGTGGTAGTGTTGTCCATCCTGATTTGGACCACCTTACCTTTGACTGAATCTGAGAAGATCTGAAGGGCTGGGAAAACTGCCCTGAGTTCCAGGAGATTGATATGAAGAAGAGACTCCTGCGGGGACCAGATTCCCTGAGCTGTTAGGGCTCCCAGGTGGGCTCCCCAGCCTAGGAAAGAAGCATCCATAGTCAGTACTACTGATGGAACTTGAGGAAAAAATGGAACCCCTTGTCTGAGGTTGTCCTGGTCCAGCCACCATTGGAGAGCTTGTACCAGAGTTCGGATCACTGGAATCAGTTTGGAGAGAGTGTCCCTTTTCTGTGCCCAAAAGGACCTTAGATGGAACTGAATGTCCCGCATCTGAAATCTGGCTCCCTGAACCACTGCAGTGGAGGCTGCTATGTGGCCCAAGAGTTGGAGGAACTGTCTCGCTGGAAGAGAAACCCGAGGCCGAAAGGAGGAAGTGAGGTCTACTAAGGCCTTCACCCTTGCCAGAGGAAGGAAGGCTTTTGCTTGGACAGTATCCAATTCCACCCCTATGAAGGTGAGACGCTGTTCTGGTTCAAGGATTGATTTTGGCAGATTTAGAAGAAACCAAGGAGAACTGAGCAAGTCCTGGGTGGTTTGCAGAGCTGCCCTGACCTGATCTGATGACTGCCCTACCAGCAGCCAGATGTCCAGATATGGAAAAATGGTGATACCCTGTCTTATTTATTTATTTGCTTCTGTTAACTGGGTAAGCACACTAGACACCAGGTGCCTATTTTCAGGTGCGACCCGGGAGAGTTACAGGTGAGAACTTCGTACATAAACAGTAGAGGATACAAGATACATAGTAGGGATAGGCATTTCGGGGCAAGCATTCCCCGGGAGAGTTACAGGTGAGAACTTCATACGTAAGCAGTAGAGGGTACAAAATTAATAGAAGAGATAGGCAGTTCAGGGCAGGCATATTACCGGGAGAGTTACAGGTATGAACTTTGTACATGGGCAGTTGAGGATTCAAAAAATACATAGGAGAGACAGGCATGAAGGTGGTGCAAGAGATTACATGCAGCGAACAATTTGGGTTTATGGAGGAATGCACATGGGGAATAGACAGGGTAGGGCTATTCTAGTGGCAGTGCAAGGTTGGGAGGAGTTCATTCGTGAACAGTTGAGGAGAAAGGTAGACAAACCCCTAACTTGTGAGGCGTTTCGCCCTGGATTTTTGGACGGAGGAGCGCGTAGAGCAAAACAAAAGGGGTGGTAGTAAGTGCCTACGAAGGGGAGGGGGGGCCCCATTACAAGGGGTCAGGGCAGGGATTTCTAGGTGGGGAAGGGGAAGAAGTGCAGGTGGGGCTGAGGCTAAGGTCCCCTCCGAACAGACCGGGGGAGAGGGGGTGGTGGAGAGGGCTACGGGGGGCAGGGGCAGGGGGAAGAGGGTTTCAGGAAGCGCCAGAGGGAAGCTTTCAAGCTGGGATGTGAGGAGGAGGCCCTAACTTGCTCAGGGAGCGAGTTCCAAAGTTTGGGAGCATAGACGTGGAAGGACCGATCTCCTGCAGTGGTCCTGGTCCTTGGAACCACGCATTCCTGGGATGTCCCAGATCTTAGGTGGTAGGATGGTGGACCGAGTTTGAGGGGAAGGGCTAGGGCAGGGGGGGTGTTGGAACGAAGAATGTTGTCCATGAAATTAGCTAGAACGAAGGAATGGTGCTTCTCTGGAGGAAGCCAATCCAGGTGGTTATAAGGTCACAGCGAGTAAGGAGGGGCGGAGAGTGCAAGCGGCAAACATTATTGTGTCGTGGTCCCATTTTGAAAGGCTGGATTTGGGAACTGGGGCAAAGGTTACGAGACCATAGCATAGTGAGGGGAGGAGGACTCCCCTGGCGAGGGCCAAGCGGGCGGTCGGGGTAAGACAGTTATTCGCTCGATAGGCAAGACCAAGTTTACAGTTAGTGGCCTTGCAGACATTGCGGATGTGTAAGGTGAGGTCCAGCTGTGGGTCAAGGGTGACACCCAGGTATTTGGTGGAGGAAACCGACTCGAGGGGCGAGCCATCAGCCCCAAGGATCAACAGAGGGGCCAGGCAGGATTTGATTTTGTTTAGGGACCCAAACAGCATGGCTTGGGTTTTTTTGAGGTTGAGGGTGAGCCTGTGGTCCCCCAGCCAGGTTTGGATGCGTTCAAAGTCAGCGTTCAGTTGGGAATTAATTATGGAGATGTCTCAAGAGCTGGTCAGGAGGACGAGGTCGCCCGTGTACAGGGTGGTGTGGGAATGGGTAGTGACAGATGGTAGGGAGTTGATGAACAGCGAGAATAGAGTTGGGCCAAGGACGGACCCTTGGGGAACCCCACAGGGGACTGGAGAGAGTTTGGAGAAGGTCCGGTTAAAGTTGGTGTATTGCTGACGGTTGGAGAGGTAGTTTAGGAACCAGGCATGGGAGGAGGAGGAGAACCCAAGGGATTGGAGCGTGGAGCCGAGAAGGGAGTGGTCAACTCTGTCAAAGGCTTTAGAGAGGTCCACGAAAATTGCTCCAGTAAGATTTCCTTGGTCGGCACGTGCCCTGATCTGTGAGGTGACAACAGCAAGGGCGGTGGATGTGCTGTGCCCTTTCCTGAAGCCGTGCTGGGCAGGGGAGAGGATGTTGTCCTGGATGTATTGGGAGAGCTGAGAGGCAACGCTTTCAAGCAGTTTACTGGTGGCGGACAGTATGGCAATGGGGCGTAAAATTATGAGGATCTTAGGGTTCCCTTGTTTTAGGACAGGGACAACCTTAGCCACTTTCCAGAGGTCTGGGATAATCCCAGTGCGGATGGAGGAGTTGAAGAGATGTGTGACTGGCCTAGCAGAGGAGGTGCCCCGAGTCCAGCAGTTTTGGCTCAAGGCTGTCGTGCCCGGCCCACTGTGGGGAGAGGCCTGAGAGCAGCTTCTGGTCTCTATATGTGACACTTGTCTCAGATGGAACGGGGCAGGGGAGGAGGCCGGGAGGGGGGCATCGAGGGGCAGGTGCTGGGGGTTGGGGGTAGCTCAGAAAACAGGGAGTTAAAGGAGTTTGCAATGGTAAGGGGTTGTTGCAGCTGACACCATCAACAAGCAGGTCAGTGACCTGAGGTTTAGCTGACCCCAATGGCATTTTTAATATTCTGCGAGAAACCCTTGGGTTGGTGCCAGGAAGAGTAGGAAGAAGCTTGCAGAACTCGCTTTGCTAGGTGGATGGCACTTTTGCAAGAGTTTCTGGAGGTGCCTGTAGGCAATAAGATCATTGTTGTTCTGGGATACCTTATAGGATGCCCAGCATTTGTCCCTGGCCTTCATTAGGAGAGTAGGCTGCCATTTAACCATTTGAGACGGCGCCTCACCCTTCTCCTAGTGAGGGGGGCATATTTGTTCTGAAGGGGGATCACCTTAGCTAGGAATAGATCCAAGGCTTGTGAGGGGTCGATAGAGGCCATGACCTCAGACCAGTCTACAGCTAAGAGGTCGGACAGGAAGTCAGGGGGATTAAATTTGGAATAGTCCCTCAGCTCGATCACTTTGCTAGGTATTTTAGGCTGGGAGATGCCCCAGACACAGTAGATAGGAGAGTGGTCAGAGATGACGTCTGGGAGAGTGCCCAAGGATAAGATGTTGGCAGGCCTGTTGGAGAGGAACCAATCGATGAGGGATCCCGAGTTCCCCCTGTGCAGTGAGCCTGGTGGGGCCGGTTATGATTTGGTTTAGTGAAAGGCCCGAGAGCAGTGGCTCGTACAAGTGGTGATTGGTTCCCAACCAGTTGAGGTTGAAGTCACCAAATACGAGAGTTTCGTTGGGACCCACTTTTTTGGCAATGCAGTCAAGCAGGGAGGAGAGGCCAGGTAGTGCAGTCTTGGGTGGGATGTAGGTGCATACCAGGTGAATCTTCTTTGAGTTCCCCCTGCAGAAGGAGGGTGTGCAGGAACTCACAGGCAGGTAGGTCGGTAGGTGAGTGGTCAAGGGGGAACAGGTTTAGATGAGCCTTGTAGTAGAGGATCACCCCACCACCCTTCTTCTTGCCTGGTCTGTCACGCCAGAGGTGGTTATAACCCGGGAGGGTGCACTGAGCATCAGGTATGTGGGGTTTGAGCCAGGTTTCGGAGAGGCCCAGGATATCTGGCTGGTGAAGGGCAACCCATGCTATGAGCGCAGCCAGGTTACGTAGAAGGCTACACACACATTCATGTGGGCGATTTTGAGCCCTTTGGAGGAGAGCCAAGGGGGTGGGGGGGTCAGAAGGGTGGGTAGCGGATAGATTGGAAGGGCCATAACCTTTGGTGGGCCCTGCTGGTGGTAGGGGAACTAAAGGACAGGAGGGTAGGACGCTTTAATAGGGAGCAGTGAGGGGAGAGAGAAGTGGGAGTAGGGACTGGGAGTAAGGGGTTGCGGTCATGAAAGGGATTCGACAGTAAGGAAAAGTGAGAGAGAGAGGTAGGGCTAGAGTTAAGTGAGTTACCAGTATTCTAGGCTGATGGGGCGGCCACTAGTGGTGGAAAAAAATAACCTGCAAATGGCAAACAGGGCTGATAGGTTATTTTCAGCACCACGTGGCTCACCACAGCCTATTTAATGAGGAGCCGGCCAAGAGTGGTGGTGGGGGCGGCAGGGCTAAAGCTCCGACACGGCTGTGGAGGCGCTCCGGACATTTAAATTTGGCGCCAAGGCTGCCGCACCGCAAGAGGGAGAGAGTCCAAGTGCAAGGCTGCAGGCGGGCCGGGTTAACAGCGCGGTGCAAGTTGAAACCACCGTCGGACGTCAGGCAAGTGAGCTGCTTGGTGCAGGAGGGCTGAGGTTCTCTGCAATTACCTGGGTGTACGAGCGCTCTTGCTGGCTGCTGGGAGGGTCACAACCGGGAGCCTCACGACCTCTGAGACTCGGGGACGTCTGCTGAAACAAAGAGCAACAGGGAGTTAAAATAGGGTGGGGGAAGTCTGATCGCACAATTACAAGAACGGGGGGGGGGGTTGTTTTATGGGGAGAGCCACATGGGCTGTTCCAGGTCGAGATCAGGCGGGCCAGAGCCAGAATAGGGAGATTACAGGCAGAAATAAAAAATAATTTGGCTAAGCAGGTTAACTCTCTACAAAAACACCTAAAACAGCAATCACAGGATACAGTAAGGATGGCTGGGGAAAAACAGTCAATCTGAGCTCCGACAGGGCTGTGGAGGCACTCCGGACGTTTAAATTTGGCGCCAAGGCTGCCGCACCGCAGGAGGGAGAGAGTCCAAGTGCAAGGCTGCAGGCGGGCCAGGTTAACAGCGCGGTGCAAGTTGAAACCACCGTCGGACGTCAGGCAACTGAGCCGCTTGGTGCAGGAGGGCTGAGGTTCTCTGCAATTACCTGGGTGTATGAGCGTCTTGCTGGCTGCGGGGGAGGGTCACAACCGGGAGCCCTCACGACCTCTGAGACTCCGGGGGGACGTCTGGGTGTACGAGCCTTGCTGGCTGCGGGGAGGGTCACAACCGGGAGCCTCACGACCTCTGAGAGACTGGGGACGCCTGGTGTACGCGTGCCTTGCTGGCTGCGGGGTCACAACCGGAGCCCCTCACGACCTCTGAGACTCTGGGGACGCTCTGGGTATACGAGCGCCTTGCTGGCTGCGGGGAGGGTCACAACCGGGAGCCCTCACGCACCTCTGGAGACTGGGGACGCCTGGGTGTACGAGCTGCCTTGCTGGCTGCGGGGAGGGTCACTAACCGGGAGCCCTCACAACCCTCTGAGACTCCAGGGGACGCCTGGGTGTACGAGCTGCCTTGCTGGCTGTGGGAAGGGTCACAACGGGAGCCTCACGACCTCTGAGACCCCGGGGACGCTGCTGTATAGGGAGCGCCTTGCTGGCTGCGGGGAGGGTCACAACCGGGAGCCCCTCATGACCTCTGAGACTCTGGGAGGGCGTCTTCTAAGGTAAGCCACCACTACTGCAAGGCACTTTGTGAACACCCTTGGAGCTGATGTTAGGCCAAAAGGCATGGCCTTGAACTGATAGTGGCCTGAAGACAACTCGAACCTGAGGTATTTTCTGTGGGAGCACCCTATAGGGATATGGAAGTAGGCATCCTTGAAGTCCAGTGATGCTAGCCAATCTCCTGACCTTAAAGAGGGAAGGATTATTCCCAGAGTTACCATTTTGAATTTGGGTTTTGATATGTTTGTTCAAGTACCTTAGATCCAGGATGGGTCACCACTCCCCTGCTTTCTTTGGGGTAAGGAAGTACCTGGAGTACAGGTCTTTTCCCCTGTGTTGAGTAGGAACCTTCTCTACAGCTCTGAGAGCTAGGAGAGAGGAAACCTCTGCCTCCAGGGCAAGGGTTTCTGAGATTGATGCAGGTGGAAAAGACTTGGCCCTCCTTTTTGGGTACCTTTTGAAACTGAGGGCCAGTCCCTGGCTTACTACTTCCAGGACCCACTTGTCTGAGGTAACAGACTTCCAGGCCTGAAAGCAGTAAGCCAGTCTACTTCCTACTGGGATTGGGGAGCCGACCCGGGCTGACACCTCAGGGTATCTGCTTGGCAGGAGCCTTAGACTGGGAGGAGGAAGCAGTCCTGCTCATCCCCCTCCTGCCCCTCCCTCAGGAAAAAAACCCTTTGTGGGCAAGAAAAGGAGGCCTGGGCTTGGTAAAAAGGCCTGTCCCTGGACTGCTGCCTTTAAGGAGTGGCTTGCCTTTACTTGGCCTGTGCACTCCCGTAAGTTGTCCTGTATTTGTCCATTTTTTTCATGTAAGCCTCTGTCTGCTCCTCAAACAGAGAGTTACCAACTACAGGAAAATCCATAGCCTACTTTCAGAATCGTATCCCACCTGGACTTCGGGTACCTGGCTGTATAGGCCATATAATTTGCCTGCCTGAGTCCCAAAGAGGATGCCAAGTATAGTTTTTTGGCCATGGCATCAACTTTCCTGGAGTCCTTGTCTGGTGGGGGTGAAGCCAAAAGAATGCTTGCCCTGTCACAGGCTGCAGGCTGCACTACCCCAACATGGCTGCAATGTGAATAAAGGAACTCCGCAGCTGAGCCTGATAACATATATCTCCTGCCCATTCTTTTATCTACAGGAGGTAAAGAGTTAGGAGTCTGTAGAATCTTTTGTGTCTGTTTCCCCAAGGACTTATGAAGGGGAATAGACAACCTTTTAGACTCTGGGATGTCCATCATCTCCACAAAATCAGGCTCTTCTTCCTCCTCAGCAGCTTCAACCATAGGGAGCTGGAGGGTTTGGGCCACCTTCTTGTAAAACAAGAAGTGTGAATGGGACTCAGAGAGCCTGGGAGGAGAGATATCAGAGGGCCTGTCTGGGGAGATGTCCAGTTCAATGGGCACATCCAGACCCCCCTGGTCGTCATCATCATCGGGATAATCTTCATCTCCCTTCCACTCCTCATAGAAAGCATCTGGATCGTAATCTGAAGGAGCTGGTTCTGATCGAACCGACCGCCTAACCGGTGGTGCCGGTTCGGACGGAACCGGGCGAAGCGATTGGACAATACTAATCACTTTGGCTATCTCATCCGCGGTTGGAGTATGCAGTACTGGATTCAAACTGGGAGACTTTCGTTTCCTTTTTGACGGAACCAACCCCTCAGAGTCGGCTCTCCTTTTGCCTGAGGAGGTATCGCCCAGGTTAGTAGGCATCTCTTCAGGTTCAGCCGCAGCCAAACCGGGCTGGCCATCTGGATCCACGGACTTCTCGGCCTCCCCTTCCCTCAACCTACTCAGTCTTTTTTCTGGAGTGGTTTTGGGAAAGTTTTTGCAAATTTGGCAGTCTGACTGGAGGTGGTCAAACCCCAGTCAATAAACACAGATGAGGTGGGGGTCAGTCTTGGCAAAAGCCTCCCCACACTCAGTACAGTGTTGAAACCCAGTGGGACCAGTTTTCTTTTTGGGTTTCTCAGACATGGCCAACCTACCAAAATTACCCTTTAGAAGCTTTCAAGCCAGGTAATACCAACCGATCGGTAACAACAGTGTCATGGGTTTGGAAAAGAACTGAGAAAAAGCCTGGTTCTTTTGAAACTGATCAGTACTGGAACACCACACTAATCCCAGAAAGATATTATTTAAAATTAGAGAATTCACAAGGTCGGTTCCCAACCGGACCAACCCAAAAGAAACCGAAGAGACAAACGATTTCCACAGTTAAATAAAATAAAAACACAGTCACTACCTATCTACAACACTATCTGTACCATAGACATAGGCTGAAAAGCCCAAAAAACAATAAAGAAATGTTTTTTAAACCGAACGCTTTACTATACCGTAACGAGCAGAGGAAATCTCCGGAGCAACTTCACTGTTAGGCGGAGTAAAGAATCTGACGGTTACACCGGGAAGTACCACAGACAGAGGTTTGAAAACCGAGCTCAAGCTCAACGTCCCATGCTTCTGCATGGAGTTAACTCTTTCCTCTCCGGGGCAGTTCAGGTGCTGGGGCTAACTGCATTATGTCTGAATACATTATGTCTGAATACAGCAAGACTTCATGTTGTTTGAAATTGTTTTTTCCACTGACATGGACAGCAACAGGGAATACCATGGCTGCCTGGCCCAGTCTGAGGCTATGAGGATCATTGTTGCTGGCTGAGACCTGAGTTTCAACAGCACCCTGTATACCAGGGGAAATGGGGGAAAATGCATACAGGAATTTCCCTGACCAATCCAGGACAAGGGCATCTAGAGTAATCGTGCCCACTACTGGAGGTATGCAGCAGAACTGAGGTAAGTGGTGACTCTGATGAGAGGCAAAGAGATCCATTTCTGGGGTGCCCCACCTCCTGAATAAGGTCTGTACCACTTGTCTGTTCAAGGACCATTTGTGATGGTTCTGGCTGATGCGACTCAGGGTATCTGCCAGAACATTGTCTTTGCCTGGCAGATGAATGGCCTGTAGTGAGGAGCCCAGTGAGTAAGCTAGGGTCCAGATTTTCATAGCCTCTGTGCAACGGAGGCTTGATCTTGTTCCCCCTTGCTTGTTTATGTAGTACATGGTGGTAGTGTTGTCTGTCCTGACTTGCACTACCTTTCCCTGTATCAGTGGTTTGAAAGCTTGCATTGCCAGAAACACTGCCCTGAGCTCCAACAAGTTTATGAGTAGAAGAGTCTCTGCACTTGACCAAGTGCCCTGGGTAGTGTGCTCTGCTAGATGAGCCCCCCAGCCCAGGAGGGATGCATCTGTTGTGAGGATCACTGAAGGGAGCTCTTTTTGGAAAGGAACCCCTTCTCTGAGGTTGGCTTCCTCTTTCCACCACTGAAGAGCTTGGATAAATGTTTTTGTTACAGGAACAAGCTTTGACAGGGAGTCCTTCCATTGGCACCAATGAGTTCTTAAATGAAATTGGATGTCCCTCATCTGAAACCTGGATCCCAGCACTGTACCTGTTGCAGCTGCCATGTGGCCCAGGAGTTGAAGAAACTGCCTTGCTGGCCTTGGGACATTGAGCCTGAAAGAGATTGCCAATTGCAGGATGCTTTTTGCCCTGTCTCTGGGCAGGAATGCTCTGCCCATTTTGGAATTCAGTTCTGCTCCTATGAACTGCAGAATTTGAGAAGGAATTAGAACTGATTTTTTCCAAATTTAAAATGAACCCCCAAGACTCCAACAGCTGTTGAGTGAGTTGGAGGTGCTCTGTTAGCTGTTGTGGTGAGTCCCCCATCACCAACCAGTTGTCTAGATAAGGGAATACTGAGACACCTTGCCTTCGCAAGTGTGCCACTACCACAGCCAGACACTTTGTGAACACCCTTGGTGCTGAAGTGAGACTGAAGGGAAGAGCTGAGAACTGATAGTAACCTGATAGGAGTCTGAACCTGAGAAACTTTCTGTGAGTCTCCCTTATGGGGATGTGGAAATAGGCATCTTTTAGGTCCAATGATGCCAGTCAATCCCCTTTTCGGACTGCTGGCAGAATCAGAGACAAAGTTACCATTTTGAACTTTGGTTTTGTTAGGAACTTGTTGAGGACCCTGAGATCCAAGATAGGCCACAGCTCTCCATTTTTCTTTGGTGTGAGAAAATACCTTGAATAAAGTCCTTTTCCCCTTTGATGCATAGGCACTGGTTCCACTGCCTTTAGTGAAAGAAGGTGTTTCACCTCTTTTTCCAGCCTTTTGCTTTCTAGGTGGGAAGCTGGTTTGAAAGCTCTGTTTTTTTTGAACAGGGGAGGACTTGAAGTTTAGAGACAGGGCATGATCCACTATCTCCAGAACCCACTTGTCTGTGGTGATGGCTTTCCAGTTCTGGAGAAAATGAGTCAGCCTGCCCCCTACTGGTAAAGGAGAGGCAGCCTGACCTATGAAGTTAGGGATCCTGCTTAGACTGGGGCTGAGACTGGGTACCACGCCTGGCACCTCTTCTGCCCCTACCCCTACCCCTAAAGTACCCCTGATGTGGGTATTGGGGTGCTTGAGGGAGTACCATGGCCTGGTAAAAAGGCCTGGTATAGAACTGTCTGCCCCTGCCTCCCCTACTGAAAGGTCTAGAGGAGGTGGAGGGTCTTTCTTTTGTAGAAATACTATGGAAGGTGGCCTTATACTCATCCACCTTCTTCATGTAGGCCTCTGTATGGCTGCCAAATAGTGAAGTGCCCTCCATAAGAAAATCTAGAGTCTTATCCTGGGTATCCTGTGTGAGGTTTGTGGCTCTTAACCAAGTAAACATTCTCTGTGCGATGGTATTTGCCATCCACCTTGCAGCGGTCTCACCCCTGTCCGCTGCCATCTGGAACCGGTATTTGGCAGTTTCCAGGCCAAACCTAGCTGTTTCAGCTAGGTCTGCTGAAAGAGGAGGAGATGCTTTTTCAGCCATGTACAGGACAGACTGCCAAAGAGCCTTCTGGTACTGTGCTGCATAGGCCTGGTAATTTGCTTGCCTAATGGCCAGAGAGGCTGACAGGTAACCTTTCTTGGCCATGCTTTCAATTTTTTTAGAGTTCTTCTCTGGAGGGTGAGGGCCAGAGGGACTTTAGCCTTATCACGAGCTGCAGCTTGCACCACTCCCTGGTGGTCAGGGTGTGAAAACAAGAATTCAGCCCCTGTTCTGTCAAGCTGATACTTTTTGTCCTCTCTCTTGTCCAAAGGAGGGACAGACCCAGGAGCCTAGAGGAATTTTAAGATATCCCTTTTGAAGAACTTATTGAAGGGAAGTGAAAGCTTTTTAGTAGGAGTCAACCCCATTATGTCCATATATTCAGCCTCCTCCTCATCCTCTACAGCTTCAGTGGTAGGGATGTCTAAGGGCATCAGCAATTTTCCTAATGAAGGAAAAATGGGTAGAATAATCTTCAGTGGTCTTGGGAGGAGAGCCAAACTCCTGTTCAGGGGAGACTTCAGGCTCTATAGGCTCACCTTGTTCTTTCTCCTCCTCCCCTTCTCCCTCATGCTGTTCAGGGAAACGGTGGGTTGGAGGGTGCAGAAGTCTGAATTGGAGACTGTGATACCACAGGCAGCAGACCCTGCAAGGTTGGCATAATTTTTATTGCTTGTGCAATCTCAGAAGGAGAAGACACAGTGGCAGGCACCACAGAAGTCCCCTTTTCCACAGGGGGTTCAGTGTGCTTTGTCTGTTTCTGTTTTTTTAACAGGAACCAGAGAGCTAGCCGTTCAGAGGGTCTCTTTTTACCCATATCAGGAGTAGAAGTAGCAGAAATTGTGGTGTCACCCACAGACCCTAAGGGTTTCGGCTGGTAAGAGCCAGAAGGACCCTTAAATCTTTTATTCAGCCTGTCCAGACGTTATTCTAAAGTTTTGTCTGGAAAAGATTTACAGATAGCACAATCAGACTTCAAACGATCAAAACCCAGGCAGAAAACACAAGCAGAGTGTTTATCTGCCTTGGCAAAGACCTCACCACACTCAGAACAGTTTTTAAAACCGGGTTCACCGGTTCTCATTTTAGATTTTTCTGACATTATGGAGAAAAAACGCAACCACAAATACTACAACCTTTTAAAATTCAAAAAACAAAAATTTTTCTCGGTTGAGGTCAGTTCAGGAACCGATCGGAGAAACCGAGCGGAATCGAGAACCAATACAAATTTGAACCAGGATTAGTGGTTCAGAACCGGAGTTATCAGTTCTAAAAAACAATATTGAAACACACAAAATATACACAAATGAAGGGGAAAAAACCCAGAAACTAACTAGAAATACCTCGGTTCCTCAGCAGTTATTCTGAACCGAGAGGAACCAAGAAAACAATACAAAACTAACTAAATAAACTAACGGTTATTAAAAAAAACACTGATAAGAGGCAGCAATTGAAAATAAACAAGAAATACTTATGTATTTATGAATAATCAAGGCTTCTTTGACTAGATGTTGAGGAGAAAATCTCCAGGTGTCTGGTCTTGACAGGCGGAGAGCGAAATCTGAGAGTTAGAACGTAGGCAGTTGATAGGTGGCAGCATTTGAAAAGTGGCTCATGCTAATGATTCCATTATTTGCATAGCATTTCATCTCCAGGCAGATCTGACCTTAAAGGTATACTGCAGAAGAGTTAGGAATATTGGAGTATTCCTGGGGTGAGAATTCCAAGGGAATCAGACAACTGCCTGGTGCGTGCCAGAGTCAAGCTGACTTGTTCTTTAGACTGAGCTTTGAGGAACCAGTCATCCAGAAAAGGGAATACATATAGTCCCTCTCTCCTGCGGGCTGATGCCATTACTACTAAGCATTTGATAAATGCCCTTGGTGCAGAAGATAAGTCAATAGGCAATACCCTGAACTGGTAATGTTCCCCCTGGAAGAGAAACCTGAGATACTTTCTATATGGGGTACAAACTTTGATATGCAGGTAGGCATCCTGCATGTCTAGTGAACATATCCAGTCCCCTTGGTACAGCAGTGTCAGTAGGCCTGGTAAAGTGACCATCCTGGACTTCTTGTACTGAATGAAAAGGTGCAGATTTCTTAAGTCCAGAATGGGCCTCAGGTCCCCTGTGCATTTGGGGACTAGAAAATAGTGGGAATTGAACCCCCAGTTTCTTTGTTCCCAAGGAACTGGCTCTATAGCCCTTTTTCGCAGTAGGGTATGTATCTCCTCTAGCAGCACTAGTATCGTGTTCTGGAGGATAAACTGAAGAGACTGGTGGATGGTCTGAAGTTCTAGAGCATGACCCTTTTCTACTATCTGCAGGACCTAAGCATCTGATGTGACCTTCTTCCATCCAAGATGTCATAGGTAGATCTCAACAGATGCTTCCCCACATCTGCCCCTGCCTGGAGGGCCTTTTAACAGCTCTTGCTTGGGAGTACCCTCTGGGAGGGCTTGGGCTATAGCTCTGGCCTTCCTCCAGAAGATATTTTGGTACTTTACCATATGGGCCTGGTAGTTTGCAATTCTGAGGCCCAAGGAGGCTGAAGCCCTCTTCTCCAGAACATCTACCTTCCTGGATTCCCTGTCAGGAGCAAGAGCTAAGGTGCTTTAGACCTACCATGGGCTGCATTTATAACAGCAGAATCAGCCTTCGGTTAGCCTGAGAAAAATGGCCTTCTAGAGGAAGCCTGGTACAACTTGTCTGCCTTTCTTGGAATGGCTGGGATCATATTAGGCCTATGCCAAGCAGCCAGGGTGGCATTCTCTAGGGCAGGCAATACAGCAGGAATCATGATAGGTAGGGAATCAGGTAGCTCTAAAAATTCCCCCAGGTTCCTCTTGGTGATGTCTTTCTCCATTGACTCAAACCCCACGGCAGACTGGAGATGAAAGAGGGGTCTTCTGGGGGGGGGGGGGCGCCCTGGAGTGTATACAACAGAGTCCTCACTCCCTGTGGAAACAGTGGAGCTTGATCTCGCATAAGCACTATCCACATAGGAGTCTTCCTCCTCTTCCTCTTGTAGCATGAGGTCAGGATTATAACCCTAATCTTCGTTGACGGCTTCTATAAGCCTCAAAGAAGGAACAGAAGAGGTTGTCGATACCCAAGAATGCAGGGGACGCATCCATTGCTGAGGTGTCGGTGCTGGGGCTAGTCTGAGGTGCCCCGTCGATGCCGCTCCCGTAAGGAGGAGGAGGCGGAGGTAGCAGGCACTGTAAGAGGACCACAAAGGATGAAAGTAAGGCCTGCACATCGGCGCAGGCCTGTGGTACAGACATACTCTGGGATATCTATGGGGAAGGTGCTGTCCCCAACTTCAACGGTCGTTTGACAGCCGTGATAGGTCTGGGAGAACTCATAGCCTGGCCCAACCTGGTGGGGTCACAGGTTTGGGTGGCCAGAGGGGTCATCGCAGATGTGGTTGATGACACAGTGGCAGTCGCATTAGGGTACAGGGGTGACCAAGAAGATACCAGGGAGGATTTATCCTTACTTCTTTCCGTCTCTATGCTTATGTAGTCCGGTACTTTTATCCTGGGACTTCGAAGATCTGGAGCTTGACGAGCAGGCTGGTACTGTGGTGGAGCTCTTCTACTGGATCTCGTTCTCCATCTTGGCTATCTGCTGTTTTAAGAGGTGGGTTTCCAGGGTATTCTTTCTGCATAGCTGGGTAGCGGTATTAAACGTAATGCAGAGTTTGCTGGCCTTAACGTTATGGGCTGCAACAATGCAGCACATGCAGACACTGTGTAGGTAGCCTGAGTGAAAACATTACTCACCTTAGTAATCTTGTTTCTTCCAATGTATTCTTCCATATTCATAACTCTCTGCAGTTAGCCTGCCCAGTAGAACTGCCCGGAGAATGGAACTATATGCTAATGATGGAATCATTGGCATGTGACAATATTCAAACTGCAGCCCTCATCTGCTGCACATTCTATCAATGTCTCAGATTTCTAGGAAGACCATAAGGCAACCTAACTAAAGTGACTCAAGTTAAAAACTGCTTGATACAGACAACTCTGTTCTATAACTACCCCTACAACTGATACTAATGATTGTGGTATCAGACCTACCTGAAACACCCAGAATCACCTAGGAAAAAGAAAGGTAAGTAAAAAAACAACTCCACAGGATTAAGGTAAGTGTGCCTGTGTTTGGGACTGCCAAGTAAGAAGACTGTTAAGAGGCTCTGGTTCTGGAAGGGGAGGTAGGGAGGGAGAGTTATGAATATGGAAGAATACATTGGAAGAAACAAGATTACTAAGGTGAGTATTTTTTTCTTCTAACCCCATGTATTCTTTTCATATTCATAAATCTCTGCAGACTTCAAAGCAGTACCTTTGGAGGTGGGCAGAGAACCTACTTAGGAAAGAGGCTCTGCAGGACTGCTGTGCCAAACCTGGCATCACTTCTGGACTGCAAGTCCAAACTATAATGTTTAGTAAAGGTGTGTATTGACCTCCAGGTAGCTGCTTTACAGATCTCCACTAAAGGGATATCTCTAGAAGCTGCTATAGAAGCAGCTGTGCCCCTAGTAGAGTGGGCCCTGAGACCTGTTGGAGCCTGTTTGCCAGATTTTGTGTAACAAAACTGAATGTACTGAACTATCCAGTGAGAGATTGATCTCTTGGAGGCTGGAGTGCCCTTTCCCACATCCCCATAAGTGAGAAAGAGTTGCTGTTTATCAGCTCTGTGATCTTTGGTATGGGTTAGATAGTAACGCAATGCCCTTTTAACGTCCAAACTATGGAGCCTGCGCTCTCCTGAACTGGCATGTTCTGTGAAGAAGTCTGGCAGTGTCATGGACTGATTCAAGTGGAAATCAGAAACCACCTTAGGCAGAAATCTTCTATTAGTACGAAGTACTACTTTATCATTATGAAAAGATAAATAATCCTTTTCCACAGATAATGCTTGCAATTCACTTATTCTTCTAGCAGAAGTGATTGCTACCAAAAACAGTTTTCCATGTGATATACTGAAAATGTACTGATGACATTGGCTCAAAATGAGGTTTCATAAGCTGAGCAATGTAAATGTTCAGATCCCATACTGGGACTGGTTCTTTAACAGGAGGATGTAAATTGTAAATGGGCTAACCTTTTAAAGAATTTTTTTTAAATAGGGTTAGATGCAAGGGAAACAGTTTTCCCTGCTGAAATAAAAGCTGAAATTGATGCCAAATGCACCTTCAGGGATGTATGTTTGAGACCTTGAGAGTGCAGTTCAGTAAGATATTTTAACAATAGTAGGATCTCTGCCAGAGAAGGAGAAATATGTTTGGCATCACACCAAACAGAAAACCTTTTTCATTTTGCACTATAGGCTTTCTTAGTGGATGGTTTTCTATATCCTTTTAGGATAACCAGAACAGCTCGGGAAAGTTGCAAATTTGCAAACTCTAAGTCCTCAAGAGCCAGGCCTTGAGCCTGAGAGACCTGAGGTTCGAATACAGGATCTTCCCTTGGTGGGAAGTTAATAGGTTGTGCCTCCTGGGTAGAAGGATTGGTATGGACACTGTCATTGACAGCAGAAGAGGATAACATGGCTGTCTGGCCCAATCTGGTGCTATTAGTATTATGGACGCAGGCTGTGACCTGAGTTTGAGTAACACTCTGAAGATGAGAGGGAAGGCATACAGATGCTTTCCTGACCAATCCAGGACTATGGCGTCCAGGGGAATTGTGCCCATGACTGGTGGTCTGCAACAAAGGAGGAGCAACATGTGATTTTCGTGAGAGGTAAACTGATCCACCGCTGGTGTGCCCCATCGTCTGAACACCGAGTCCAGTACCTGTCTGTTCAGAGACCATTTGTGATGTGACTGGTTGATTCTGCTTAGGGCATCTGCCAGGACATTGTCCTTTCCTGGTACATGAATGACCTGCAGGGAAGCTTTTAGTGAGTAGGCCAATTCCCAAATATTCATGGCCTCTGTGCAGAAAGGGTCTGACATTGTTCCCCTTTGCTTGTTTATGTAAAACATTGTAGTGGTGCTGTCTGTCCTGACCTGCACAACTTTGCCCTGTATAAGTTGAGAGAAACGTTTTAAGGCCAGAAACACTGCTTGAAGCTCCAACAGATTTATGTGGAGGAGAGACTCCACTCTTGACCAAGTGCCATGGGTAATGTGCGCCCCTATATGAGCACCCCATCCTAACAGAGAAGCATCTGTCGTAAGAATGACTGAGGGATTTTCCCTCTGAAAGAGAACTCCTGCCCTTAGATTGTGGACATCTGTCCACCACTGTAGGGACTGGATCACAAATTTTGTTACAGGAATCAATTTTGACATATGGTCTTTTCTTTGGCACCAGTGTGTTTGTAGATGAAACTGGATGTCTCTCATTCGAAGTCTTGCTCCCAAGACCACTCCTGTTGCTGCAGCCATGTGTCCCAGTATTTGCAAGTATCTTATTGCAGGACATGGTTTTCCCAACTTGAATAAGGCAATCAGTTATAATCAGTATAGACTGAACTCTATCTTCTGGAAGAAAGGCTCTGCCCTTTATGGTATTCAGTTCTGCCCAGATGAAATGCAGAATCTGAACTGGTGTGAGAATGGACTTTTCCTGGTTTAGCAGGAAGCCCAGAGAATGTAACTTATTTTTTGTTGTTTCCAGGTGTGCTTGCACCTGCTGAAATGACTTTCCCACTATCAGCCAGTCGTTGAGGTAAGAAAACAGTATAATTCCTAGTTTTTGTAGGAATGCCACTACCACTGCCATGCATTTTGTGAATACCATTGGTGCTGAGGTGAGACCGAAGGGCAGGGCTGAGAACTGGTAATGACCTGAAAGGAGTCTGAACCTGAGATATTTTTTGTGAGACTCCCTTATGGGGATGTGGAAATAGGCATCTTTTAAATCTAGAGATGCCAGCCAGTCTCCTTGCTGGATGACAGGTAAAATTACAGATAGGGTAATCATCCTGAATTTTGGCTTTTCCAGGTATTTGTTCAGATGCCTAGAATAGGCCACCACTCCCCGTTTTTTTTTTTTGGTAAGAAAATACCGGGAGTAAGACCCTCTGCCCCTCTGAAGGACTGGCACATGCTCCACTGCTTTTATGCTGAGCAGGGTTCTAACTCTTGTTCTAGGAGCTGCTCTTCAAGGAGGAAGGCTGGTTTGAACAGCCGTGACTTCAGAGGAGGGAAAGATTTGAAACCCAGAGGCAATCCCTGGCTCACTACTTCCAATACCCACTTGTACATGGTTATGGCCTGCCAGGCCTGAAAGAAGTGAGACAGTCTGCTCCCTACTGGTATTAGGGAGGCGGCCTTGGCAAAGGAGTCAGGGATTTTGATTCGGTGGGGCCCGAGCCTGGGTGGATTGGGAACCCCTCCTGCCTCTGGCCCTATAATACCCAGTCTGCTGTGGGTATGGCTGCAGCTGTGGAACAGCTTCAGGCTGATAGAAGGGCCTACCATAGGACCTTCCTCTACCTCCCCTTCCATAAGGCCTATAAGAAGTAGTAGGCCTGTCTCTGGATGAATTGCTCTTATAGGTAGTTTTGTATTCATCCACCTTTTTCATATATTCTTTGGTCTGTTTGCCAAAGAGAGAATGATCCTGTACAGGAAAATCCATGGCCTTAGCCTTGGTGTCCGGTGTCAGATTTGTAGCCCTTAGTCAAGCAAACCTTCTCAGGGCCACAGTCAGAGCTATAATTCTAGCAGCATTGTCATTGGCATCTGCTTCCATCTGGAATTGCTATTTAGACGCTTCCAGTCCAAACCTGGCTGTTTCTGCTAGGTCATCAGAGATAGGAGAGGGAACCTTCTCTTACATGGCCAGAACAGACTGCCACAGTGTCTTTTGATACTGTGCAGCGTAGACCTGGTAATTAGCTTGTCTGACCCCCAGAGAGGCAGCTAAGTACCCTTTATTCGACATGCTGTCCATTTTCCTTGAATTCTTCTCAGGAGGGCGAGAGGATAAAAGAACCCTCGCCTTCTCACAGGCTGCCTGTTGGACTATACCCTGATGATCAGGGTGAGAATAGAGGAATTCAGCCCCTTTCCTGTCCAATTGATACTTCTTGTCAGCCTTCTTATCCAGAGGCATGACAGAGTTAGGGTTCTGCAGGACTGTAAATAAATCCTTCTTAAAGAATTTATTGATAGACAGGAAAATCTTTTTAGTGGGTGTTAACCCCATCATCTCCATATATTCTGCCGCCTCCTCATCTCCTATGACCTCGGTGGTAGCCAGGTCAAGGGCATCTACTATTTTCCTTACAAAGGAAAAGTGAGAGGAAAAATCCTCAAGACTAGGAGGAGAGCCAAAGTCCTGCTCTGGTAAGATTTCCTGTTCAATGGGCTCACCCGTCAATTTCCTCTGGTAAATTATACTCCCCAGTATCCATCTCTTGAGACTGGAGATCTGAGGAGGGAGTAATCTCCTGAACCCATGGAGGAGAAGGGGTTGGAGAAGGTATAAACCCCTGAATTGCCTCAATTACTTTAATAGCCCTGGCAATTTCATCAGCAGTAGGCAGACTGTGAGGCACAGAAGAATCCCCTGTAGGTATTGCCTGGGGTTTGACATGCTTGGTCTTCTTCAACTTTTTGGAGGGTACCGGAGAGCCAGCCAAACCACTCAGTCTTTTTAGAGATGTTAAGTCACCCTTATCAGAGGGGGTAATAGAAGAAACTGTGGTTTCACCCACTGGTTTTGAAAGTGCTGGCTGGTTAGAGCCTGAAGCACACCCCAATTTTTTATGCAACCTCTCCAACCGTTTTTTCACAGTTTTCTGTGGAACAGATTTACAAATGTCACAGTCAGAATTCAAATGATTGGTTCCCAGGCAGAGTACACAACTGTCATGTTTGTCTGCTCTGGCAAACACTTCCCCACACTTGACACAGTTTTTAAAACCTGGAGGACCAGTCTTTTTCTTAGGTTTTTCAGAATGTTCCATTTTCAGGAGAGAAACCTGAAAGGCAAAACAATTTATTTTTTTTTTTCTGCAGTTGGTTCAGGAAACGATTAGGCTCCAAAAAGAACAGAGAAAGTTTGTAAATCAGAACCGGGTTAGAGGTTCTCAGAACCGATGAAGCGGTTCACAGTATCCAGGTTAGAGGTTAAAAAGGAAACCGGGTTAGCGGCTTCAAACAAGTTAATACAATATACACAATAAGTTTTTTTTAACAGAAAATAAAGCGGAGAAGTCCGCAACTAATATAGAACTTTCCGGTTCCTCAACGATTATACCAAACCGTGAGGAACCGAGAAATAAACGTTAAATCTAACTAAACTAAAGTAAATTAGATGTTATAATAAAACTAAACAATAAATGAAGGCAGCAGAAAGAAATTAATGTATAATTATTTCAATTATACTTCACAATAGCCAACAATGACCTGAGGGATCTCCTGGGCGTCTAGGCTTGTGAGGCGGAGTAAGAAATCTGAGACGTTGATAGAATGTGCAGCAGATGAGGGCAGCAGTTTGAGTCAAGCCATACAAAGACAAAAGTACTGGACTTAAGGAGGGCTGACTTTGCCAAAATGGGTGAGTGCCTAATGAATGCACTAGCAAATGGGCAGGAAGGAGGGGTGGAAGAACAATGGGGAATAATAAAAACTGCCATCACAGAGGTAACAAGCCTTTGTGTGAAGCAAATAAACAAAACAAAACGATGTAAGAAACCACTATGGTTCTCAAAGGAAGTGGCAGTGAAGGTTCAAGAGAAAAAGAAAGCATTCAGGAAGTGCAAGGAATCGCAGAAGGAGCAGGACAGAGAACTGTATCAGTTAAAGCAAAAGGAGGCTGGGAAGGCAGTCAGAACAGCAAAGGCCCAAACCAAGGAAAAGATAGCCAACTCAGTTAAGAAGGGGGATAAAACCTTTTATAGGTACATCAGGGAGCAAAGGAAGACCAAGGGAGGGATAGTGAGGCTTAATAAAGAGGAGGGAGGGTGGGCAGAGGGAGACTGTGAAAAGGCAGAGATACTAAACAAATATTTTGCTCAGTATTTACAAATGAAGAGGGGAGGTACATAAAACAAACAGTAGAAACACTCTGGATACAGAAGTTGATACCAGCCCATTTACAGAAGAAAGGGTTCTGAAAGAACTCTTAAAACTGAAGGTGGACAAAGCAATGGGGCCTGATGGGATTCATCCCAGAATTTAAAAGAACTAAGGGTAGAACTAGTGACACCACTGACTACCCTTTTAACAAATCATGGGAGGATGGGGTGGTACCCGAGGACTGGAGGAGGGCAGATGTGATTCCCCTTCACAAAAGTGGGAGCAAGGCAGAAGCAGGAAACTACAGACCTGTTAGTTCAACCTCAGTGATAGGGAAAATGATGGAATCACTTCTGAAGGAAAGAACTGTCGGGTATCTAGAGGTCAGAGGGGCACAGGACCCTAGGCAGCATGGATTCACAGTGGGAAGGTCATGCCAGATGGATCTGATAGATTTCTTTGACTGGGTGACCAAAGTAGTAGATCAGGGAGGGGCTGTGGACATGGCCTACCAAGACTTTAGCAAGACATCTGACACATTCCCACACAAAAGATTAATATACAAGTTAGCCAGCCTGGGAGTGGGTCCCAAGATGACAGCCTGGGTAAAGAATTGGCTGGAGAATAGGACACAGAGAGTAATAGTAAATGGAGTCCACTCAGAAGAAAGGAGGGTTACTAGTGGGGTACCGTAGGGTTCAGTATTAGACTCGTCCTCTCAATGTCTTTATAAGCTTACATTGCAGAGGGACTGGAAGGAACGTGATGTCTCTTTGCAGATGACACAAAGATCTGCAACAGAGTTGATGCACAGGGTGGGGTGGAAAGGATGAGAAGGGACTTGACAAGGTTAGAGGAATGGTCAAATGTATGGCAGCTTAGATTCACTGCTAAGAAGTGCAAGTAATGCACCTGGGAAACAAAACCCAGGGAAGAGTACACAATGGGGGTGAGATACTAACAACAACAAAATGGAAAGGGACCTGGGGTAGTCATATCAGATGACCTAAAGGTGGGCAAGCAATGTGAGAGGGCAGCAAGAAGGGCTGGGGGATACTGGGATGCATAGGAGAGGCATCACCAGTAGAAAACAGGAAGTTATTATCCTCTGTACAGACAGCTGGTGAGACCCCATCTGGAGTACTGTGTGCAGTTCTGGAGACCCAATCTCCGCAAAGACATAGGCAGGATGGAAGCTGTCCAGAGGAGGGCAACTAAAATGGTGCAGAGTCTGCACCGGAAGACATATGAAGAGAGACGAAAGGAGCTTAATATGTATAGCCTTGAGGAAAGGAGGGAGGGGGGGACATGATAAAAACGTTCAAGTACCTCAAGGGAATCAACAAAGTCCAAGAGGGTAGCATCTTTCAAAAAAAGAGGTGTGCAAGAACAAGAGGGGACAATTTGAAGATGGGGGGCGGCTCAGAGGTAATTTAAGGAAGTATTTTTTCACAGAGAGGGTTGTGGATGCACGGAACGGCCTTCCGGAGGAGGTTGTGGAGTCAAAATCAGTGGTGGAATTCAAGCATGCACGGGACAGTCATGAGGCAATTCTAGGGGGTGGGAGTAAGAAGAAGTAGGCTGCTGGTTAACTAGGATCTGCAACTTATCCAGTAGGTAGGGAAATGGGCAGACTAGGTGGGCCAAGCGGTCCTTATCTGCCGTCAAATTCTATGTTTCTATGTTTCTATGAATAGTGTCACGTGCCAATTATTCCATCATTAGCATATAGTTCCACTCTCCGGGTAGTTCTACTGGGCAGGCTAAGTGCAGAGAGTTATGAATATGAGAAGAATACATGGGGTTAGAAGCAAAAATTACTTACCATAGTAATCTTGTTTCTTCCAAGGTATTCTCCAATATTCATAACTCTTGCAGTCAGCCCTTTAAGAACTGCCCAGAGATAGAATGTATGCTAATGATGCTAATGATGGAATCATCATTGGCGCGTGCCACTTTTCAAATGCTGCCCTTATCAACTGCCTACATTCTAATGCTTCAGATTTCATGGAGAGCCTGCAAGGACAGGTCCCATCAAAAGCTACAGCTATCTAATAATGATAATAATAATAACAACAAATCAACCCAACAACCTCCAATTGGAGGAAGAAAACACCCCCTTTTATGCCATAGTCACCTGAAGAAGGAGAAACCAATGCCCAATAGGGCTCAAAAACAGCATGCCAGTGTGAGGCACCCTCACACATAGTTACTCAGCTTGGAGTGCAGAAGCCATTGGTTCAAGAAGGGGAGGCAGGGTGGATGAGTTATGAATACTGGAGAATACCTTGGAAGAAACAAGACTAGCATAGACTTCCCCACACTGGTACAATTTTTGAAACCGGGTTCACTGGTTCTCTTCTTCAGTTTGTCTGACATAATGAAAACCGTTAGAAAAGGAGAAACCACCAAAAAGATTTTTAAATGTGAACTTTTTTTTTTGTGGTTTGCGGTTGGTTCAAGAACCAACAAATGCTCTGACAGGAGCCGGGAGCCGGTAACTTGGGAACCCAGGTTATTGGTTTCCTTCACAAATTTAACAGTTTTTTTTTTTGGGAGAATAACTGAAACTAAAGAAGACCAACCGGAGTTTTATCTTCAAAACTCCGAAGTAACACTAACGCTCAGTTTCTCCCAGGCTATCCCAAACCAGGAGAAACTGAGAAAACAACAAAAAAACATAAATTAACTAGGAGTTGCAACAAATTTACTGAAGATAAAGGCAGCAAATGAAAAAATTAAGAAAAATACTTATTTTGAAAATCAGCATGACAGAAACGACTGATGAGAGGCCTCTGAGGTGTTTGTATTTGTCAGGCGGAGAATGAAATCTGAAGCATTAGAACACTGGCAGTTGATAGAGGCAGCATTTGAAAAGTGGCACGAGCCAATGATGATTCCATCATTAGCATACTTTCTATCTCCAGACAGTTCTATTTAATGAACTGACTCACGGAATCATAGAAGCTTGACGGCAGAAAAGGACCACACCACACGACTGCATGAGTTAGGAATATTGGAGAATTTCTGGGGTGAGAAAAATTTTTTTCACCACACTCGCAATATCTAAAAATCTCAGTAGGTTTGTTCGATGACATACACATCTGTGACAATCACTTTGTAAAAAGTAATATTTAACTAGGGAGAGAAAATTTAAAAAAGGTAAACTTGCAGTTGACTGAAGCAGCAGCATGTCCATTGAGGGGCCAGTGAGTATGGTCGACGGTGGGAAAAGAACTGAGGAGGGATGTGACCACCCATGTTTATATGGGAGGTGCCAATGCATGACGCCATTGTGGGTGGCCCCTACTGGACTAGTTCCTAAAAAGTTTCCGTGTGGTCCTAGTGCCTGGTGGCTATAGTTCCAGAGGTGTGGCCTTGTGAAAACGATATCCTCGAAGAAGATCTAAAATACTCCTTGCTGTCTTCCTACCAGTCTTACACCTGGGTGTCACCAAGTCGTCCTGCTTAGCCTTCTCAACTGGGTCTGATATCCCAATCTGAGTCAGGTACTTGCTCATTCTCTAGGGGTGCAAAGCAATTTGCCACTGAGACTTTGTGGGCTTGGATAACCATCTTGTGAATGCCCCTTCCACCCTTCCTCCTCCCCTTTCCCACCACCCTGCAGCCCCCTGGGCCAGCGGACCTCTGAGGGATTAAGGGTGAGGGTCATGGAAACTAGCTCAGTTGATAATGCAGCTGAGATATCTCTTCTTGTGGTGTTACCAGTTGTGCATGGAGCTCCTCAATGGTCCTGGATATGGGGAAGTGTCCCCTCCTCTAGAGCATAACCCTGGAGTTGAGCACCTCAGAGTCCTTGCAGTTCACTACCTGCCCACCGTACCTTTGCTCCATACTGTCAGCTGTCACTCTATGCATAATTCACTGGGAGCCAGGTATTAATCTCTTGCTTCCTTCTACATGCCTATTATCCTTTTAGTTACTCCATGAAACGGGTTACCATAGCTCGTGGAGGGGGGGGCAAAGATACTGATTATAATCTTACAGTCTACCTGCCAGACACCCCTTAGGCTGTTCCCTAACACACCCTAACCTAGACAGGGAGTTTACTATAACTACTAAATGACACTTATGTACAGTTATTTACTCATTAAAGGGAAACAGGCAGCACAAAGAGCCCCACACCCAAGTGACATGAGAGCGGGCCATAGCAGTGGGAGATTCAATAGCCTGCAGTGAAGGTTAGAGTTTTTATAAGCTCTGGTCTTTTGTCTGCAGATGACACAAATATCTGCAACAGGGTGGATATGCAAGGTGGGGTGCAAAGGATGAAATTGGACTTGGCAAGGTTGGAGGAATGGTCAAATGTATGGCAACTTAGATTCAATGCAAAGAAGTGCAAAGTAATGGACCTGGGAAACAAAAACCATGGGGACGAGTACAGAGTGGGGGGCGAGATACTGACAACAACAAAAATGGAAAGGGACCTGGGGGTAGTCATATCAGATGACCTAAAGGTGGGCCAGAAATGTGAGAAGGCAGTACGGAGGGCTGGGGGGATAGTGGGATGCCTAGGGAGAGGCATCACCAGTAGAAAACAAGAAGTTGATGGCCCTCTGTACAGACAGTTGGTAAGACCACATCTGGAGTACTGTGTACAGTTCTGGAGACCCCATCCCCGCAAAGACATAGACAGGATGGAGGCTGTCCAGAGGAGGGCAACCAAAATGGTGCAGGGTCTGCACCAGAAGACATATGAGGAAAGACTAAAGGAGCTTAAGATGTATAGCCTCGAGGAAAGGGGAGGGGACATGATAGAAATTTTCAAATACCTCAAGGGAATCAACAAAGTCCAAGAGGGTAGCATCTTTCAGAAAAAGAGATGTGCAAGAACAAGGGGGCACAATTTGAAGATGGAGGGGACGGCTCAGAGGTAATGTGAGGAAGTACTTCTTCACAGAGAGGGTTGTAGATGCATGGAACAGCCTTACTGAGGAGGTCGTAGAGTCAAAAACAATGGGGAAATTCAAGAATGCGTGGGACAGACATAAGGTAGTTCTAGTGGGGGGTAGGAGGAAGTAGGCTGTTGGTTAACTAGGATCTGCAGCTTACCCATTAGGTAGGGAAACGGGCAGACTAGGTGGACCAAGCAGTCCTTATCTGCCATCAAATTCTATGTTTCTATGCTGATCTTGCTGTTCTCCCGGAGCTAAGCACAGTAATAGAGGACTGTATGTTGCCCTGGGGAAACAGCAAGACTGGGAAACATCTGATCACAGCTTAAAAATCACGAATGTGTAATTTAGGCGATTGAATCTCCCACTGCTGCAGCTCTGCTCAAACATCAGCTGCAGGGATTCTGGGATTTCTGGTTACAACAAATGTCAGCCTGGAAGTCAGCACAATCAATCTGATACAGTCTACTATGCTGCAGTAAACAGAAGTAAAAAAAAAATATTTAACATGGAAACACAGACTTTGATCGCAGATAAGGACTGCTTGGCCCACCTAGTCTGCCCATTTCCCTACCTATTGGAAAAGCTGCAGATCCTACAGTAGTTAACCAACAGCCTACTCCCCCCCCACTAGAATTGCCTTATGTTTGTCCCATGCATTCTTGAAATCCCCCACTGCGTTTGACCCCACAACCTCTACAAGAAGACAATTCCATGCTTCCACCATCCTCTCCGTGAAAAAATAATTCCTCACGTTGCCTCATAGCTGTCCCCCATCTTCAAATTATGCCCCCTTGTTCTTACACATCTCTTTTTCCGAAAGATGCTATCCCCTTGGACTTTGTTGATTCTCTTGAGGTACTTGAAAGTTTCTGTCATGTCCCCCTCCCCCTCCTTTCATCGAGGATATACAGGTGGAAGACTAGGTTTGCTGGCTGAGGCACCTAGTTTCACCTGAGCTTTTTTCTTCTACGTTGCTTGAAAGGACAGAGCAAAGAACCTCACCAGAACAAGGATAAGGATTAAGGCTTCTTTTGGCTAGGCAGATTTACTGTGTGTTGTTATTTTTATTTTGTACTCACAGAGATTGTTACTGTTTGTTGCTAACATTCTATTGCTTTATTTTTCTCTGATTCAAATTGTTGTTGCTGGGTATACCTTCTGCTGCATTATTACAGGGTGTGCCTACAGGTGCGTGCTTACAGATTACTGCTGTAATCTTCTGATTCAAATTGTCTTTTGCAAGGTATATCTTCTGTTACTGCTTTATTTTTCTCTGTAGCAAAGTGTTTCTTGCAGGATATATCTTCTGTGAAATTATTACAGGTGGTGCTTTACAGGTTTTACAGTTTTATTTATCATTAGGATAAGCTTTCAGGGCTACTGCATTTGTTGCTGGCTGATTGTTTCTGCTCTTACCTCCTTGTTTCTTCTGTCCATGGTTCTTCTTTTTCAGCAGGGGAAGGGCCCAGCCACCCACCCCCATCCCCAAACAACCCACGCTACACTCCTTTTATACGGTAGCACAGTCATGACATTTCCTGTAGCAAAGCAGGAAGGGGTGGATCAGAGGGGTGACCTCATTTACAGGGGCACTAGTAATATAACTTGTTATAACAAGTTATACAAAAAAACAAACAAAAAAAACCACAAAATCAAATTTTTGCTTTCCTTTTCTTTCTTCTAATTACTCTGATCAGGTTTAAACCCAGTAACTTATCTGGAATGGATATCATTAACTGCAGGTACTGTGGAACACTTTTCAGAAGGGCAGTTTTACAGGATTTAAGACACTGTCCTACATGCTGGGCCATTGGAGATCTAAGGGCTCAGCTCCAGGCAGCATGGGCAGAGATTGCGCGCCTCAAACTGCATGTTCAAGAGGAAATATATTATAAGAACCACCCGCCATTTCCCCAACATCCAACAGAAGCACCTCAATCACAGAGGGTAGTTGGTCCGGGAGGCTGGCAGGTCGTTAGGAGGGGCAAATCGGGTGCTCGATTACTCGGTGCTCTCCAACATATCACCTCCACAAACCATATAAAAACTACAAACAGGTATCTGCCTCTATTGCCGAAATCAAACAAAGGGGCAGAGGACACTGCAGAGCAGGACACTGCAGCACAGGAGCTAGCACAACAAAACTCATCCAAAACAGGAACCAAAGCAAAAAAAGCAAAAAGGAAATCCAAAAAACTTTTGATCATAGGAGACTCAATGATTCGGGGAGTTGATACATATCTCCAGCTAGGAGTAATGGTCAGATGTCTCCCAGGTACATCAGCGTGGAGAGACACTGACTGCATTGCTAAAATTGTTCAGGAAGCAGGAGAAAACACTGACATCCTGGTACACATAGAGACAAACAATCTCGCCAGTCGGTCAGTTGTGGAGACCAAGGAACACCTGACCAGGCTGGGTGACAAACTATTATCCATTTCATCCGGCATCTCCTTCTCAGAGATCCTGCCAGTCTGGTAGAGGGGGACAGATGGATGGAAGGTCAGAGAAGGGGAAGATAGGGGAGCTAAACATGTGGCTCAAGGGCTGGTGCCAGGAAAAAGGACACAAATTTGTAGGGAACTGGCAACAGTTTTGGGAGTGAAAGTTCTTTAAATCTGATGGACTGCATCTGACTAAGGAGGGAGTCAGTGCACTGGGGCAGAAGTTTGACATCTTTGCAGAATATTTAAACTAGCAAATGGGGAGAGGGGTGCAGCACTTAATACGTTGAATGGGAAGAACACCCCTCCTCCCTCACCTAGTGGTCAAACAGGAGTTCAGCATGTTTGTAGTTCATTTGCATCACTAGGTAAAGAAAAAGGTCCAGCTCCCCATATGATGCACTGGGGAAACGCCAGACCTCGCCCAACAACTAACACACCAAATCTGGCCAATGGAAAATCATGTACACAAATGCTCGTAGTCTGGGAAACAAGATCCCAGACCTGCAGGCAATAATGACAGAGGCTACACTGGACATAGTAGCCATTAGCGAGACATGGTTTACCAGTAACCACACTTGGGAGACTTCAGTACCTAGCTATGTACTGTTCAGAAGAGACTGAGGTGCAAAAAGAGGGTGGAGTGGCCCTTTATGTCAATGAAAATATCAAAGCTACAGAAATTCAGAGTACACATAAGGCGCCAGAAGAACTGTGGGTCACCCTGGAAATAGGAAATAGGACAGCCACACGAACTGGGGTTGTGTACAGGCCTCCAGACCAGGGGGAGGACACAGACAGATTACTGTTTGAAGATAAACAAAACATAACAGCTAAAGGGGAGGTTCTGATAATGGGAGACTTCAACATGCCAGATACAGACTGGTCAATACCAGCAGGGACATCTGTCAGAACAAGACACATGGTGGATTCCCTGCAGGGGGAGAGCCTCAAACAACTGGTACAACAACCCACAGGAGACAGGGCTATCTTAGATCTGGTACTGATTAACAGGGATAGGATCATAGATCTCCAGGTAGAAAGTCACCTGGATGCCAGTGACCATCACATGGTATGGTTCAATTTGGCCACTAGAACAAAATCATCCCATTCCAAGGCAAAAATATGGGACTTCAGAGGAGCTAACTCTGATAAGATGGCTAACAGAGTTAAGCTAGCCCTGGCAAAAAGAAATACAGATGAGGGGGTACAGGCAAAGTGGGCAAGCATTAAAGATGCAATACTTGAAGCAACATCCTATGTGTTAGTGAGAAAAGGAAGTGCAAAAGAAGAAGGAAACCACTTTTCTCAAACACAGTAGCAGAAAAGGTCAGAGCCAAAAGGCTGGCCTTCAGGAAATATAAGGGAACACAGCAGGATGAAGATAGGGAGGCATACAAAACTTCCCTAAGGGAAGCAGGGAAGGCAGTAAAGCAGGCAAAGGCCCAAACCGAGGAAACACTAGCACGAACAGTAAAAGAAGGTGACAAGACTTTCTATGGATACATTAGTGAAAGGAGAAAGTCCAGAGGGGGTATTGCTAAGATCAAAGGGGATAAGGGGGCGTGTGAGGAGGAGGACCAAGTAAAAGCATCTATTCTAAATAGATACTTCTGCTCAGTATTTACTGAAGAGAAGGTAGGGCAGGGCCCACAGCTTAGCACCATGGACACGGGGAGGTGCACTAGTCACTTCACAAAAGAAAGGGTCCTACAAAAGCTTGATAAGCTCAGGATGGACAAGGCAATGGGACCTGATGGCATACATCCCAGGATACTAAAGGAGCTAAGGGTGGAACTAGCAGAGCCATTATCAGAACAGTTTAGTGAGTCTCTGAGCACAGGAGAGGTCCCAGAAGATTGGAGAAGGGCTCATGTGATCCCGCTCCACAAGACTGGTGGCAGGGAACTACGGACCAGTCAGTCTTACCTCAGTAGTGGGCAACATTATGGAGATACCCCTTAAGGAAAGAATAGTGCAACACCTGGAATTTATAAGAGCACAGGATCCAAGACAGCATGGGTTTACAAAAGGAAGGTCCTGTCAAACTAATCTCACAGATTTCTTTGACTGGGTAGCCAGAGTGGTGGACCAAGGGAGAGCAGTTGATGTTGCCTACCTTGACTTCAGCAAAGCTTTCGATACTGTTCCACATAGAAGGTTGATTAATAAGCTGGGTAGGCTCAGGGTGGGTCAGACATTGGTCAACTGGGTGGCAAACTGGTTGACGGGCAGAAAACAGAGAGCGGTGGTAAACGGTGTGCAGTCAGAAGAGATACAAGTCACAAGTGGGGTACCTCAGGGATCAGTACTGGGGCTAGTCCTCTTCAATATCTTCATCAGTGACATTGCAGATGGACTGGAGGGTAAGGTTTGTCTGTTTGCAGATGCCACCAAGATCTGCAACAGAGCAGATGATCCAGATAAGGTGGGCAGAATGAGAAGAGATCTGGATAAACTAGCAAAATGGTCGGAAGAGTGGCAACTGGGGTTTAACTCAAAGAAGTACAAGATTGTGCACATAGGGAAGAGAAATCCTGAAGCCACCTATAGGCTGGGAGGGGAGTTGCTGGCAGTCACAAGGGAAGAAAGAGACTTGGGCGTCATCATCACCAATGACCTGAAATCATCCAAGCAGACCACTAAAGCAGTAGGTAAGGCTAGAGGGATGTTGGGGTGTATTAGTAGGGTATCACAAGTCGGAAGAGGGAGGTAATAATCCCTCTTTACAAGACACTGTTTGGCCCCATCTGGAGTACTTCGTGCAGTACTGGAGACCACACCTTCACTAGGACATTAACCAAATTGAGGCAGTCAAGAGAAGGGCAACCAAAATGGTGCAGGGACTGAATCAGAAAACATATAAGAACAGATTATTGGAGCTCAATATGTATACCCTAGAGCAAAGGAGAGGGAGCGGGAGAGGTGATATGATTGAAACATTCAAACACCTTAAGGGCATTAACAAGATGATAGAGTCTAACATGTTTCAATATAAGAGAATCAGCAGGACGAGAGGACACAGCATGAGATTAGAGGGAGGCTGATTAAGGGGTAATGTGAGGAAGTTCTTTTTCACAGAAAGGGTGGTGGATGCATGGAATGGCCTACCTCAGGAAGTGATGGACATGAAGACAGTGCAGGGCTTCAAACATAGAAACATAGACTCTGACGGCAGATAAGGACCGCTTGGCCCACCTACTCGGCCCATTTCCCTACCTAGAGGATAAGCTGCAGATCCTATTTAACCAACAGCCTATTTCTTCCTACCCCCCACAAAAATTACCTTATGTCTGTCTCATGCATTCTTGAATTCTCCCACAATTTCAGACCCCCCAACCTCCTCAGGAAGGCTGTTCCATGCGTCCACCACCCTCTCTGTGAAAGACAGGCATGGGATAGGCATAAGGGAGCAATACAGATGAGTATGAATAGACAGGCCATTGACAGAGCAAAGGCCAATGGCACATTCATAAGGTAGAAAAAGAAATGGGCAGCCTGGATGGGCCTTGCGGTCCTTATCTTCCGTCAACTTCTATGTTTCTATATTAATCTTTAGTCTCTCGTTGTATGGCTTCTAGTGCAGACCCTGTAACATTTTAGTTGCCCTCCTTTGGACTGCCTTCATCCTGTCTATGTCCTTGCAGAGATGGGGTCTCCAGAACTGCATGCAATACTCCAGATGGGGTCTCATCAACTGTCTGTACAGAGGGATAACAACTTCCTGTTTTCTACTGGTGATGCATCTCCCTGTGCATCCCACTATCCCCCCAGCCCTACTTACTGATTTCTCACATTGCTTGCCTACCTTTAGGTCATCTGATATTATTACACCCAGTTTCCTTTCCATTTTTGTTGTTGTTAGTACCCCCCCCCATTGTGTACTCTTCCCCTGGATTTTTGTTTCCCAGATGCATTACTTTGCACTGAATCTAAGCTACCTTACTTCTGACCATTCCTCCAACCTTGCCAAGTCTCTTCTCATCCTTTCCACCCCCACCTTGTGTATCACTTTGTTGCAGATCTTTGTGTCATCTGCAAAGAGGCATACTTTTTCTTCCAGTCCCTCCGCAATGTCACCTATAAAGACATTAAAGAGGACCGGTCCCAGTAATGAACCCTTGGGTACCCTGCTAGAAACTCCCCTTTCTTCGGCATGGACTCTGTTTCCTATTATCCTCTGCGTCCTGTTGTTCAGTTAATTTTTTACCCAGGCTACCACCCTGGGATCCACTCCCAGGCTGTCTAACTTGTTTATTAACCTTTTCTGCGGGACTGTGTCAAAACCCTTGCTAAAGTCTAGGTAGGCCATGTCCACTGCCCCTCCCTGGTCTACTACTTTAGTCACCCAGTCAAAGAAATCGATTAGATTCATCTGACATGACCTTCCCACTGTGAATCCATGTTGTCTTGTGTCCTGTGCCTTACTGGCCTCTAGGTGCTCAACAATTCTTTCTTTCAGAAGTGATTCCATCATTTTCCCTACCACTGAGGTCAAACTAACAGATCTGTAGTTCCCTGCTTCTGCCTTGCTCCCACTTTTGTGAAGGGGAATCACATCCGCCCTCCTCCAGTCCTCAGGTACCACACCATCCTCCCAAGATTTTGTTAAAAAGGGTAGTCAGTGGTGTCACTAGTTCTCCCCTTAGTTCTTTTAGAATTCTGGGGTGAATCCCGTCGGGCCCGATTGCTTTGTCCACCTTCAGTTTTAGGAGTTCTTTCAGGACCCTTTCCTCTGTGAATATACTGGTATCGACCTCCCTATCCAGAATGCTTCTATTGTGTATTTTAGGTACTTACTCCTCCTCTTCTTTTGTGAATACTGAACAGACGTATTTTTTTTAGCATCCCTGCTTCTTCACTGTCACCCTCTGCCCACCCCCACCCCCCTTTATTAAGCCTCACTATCAATCTCTTGGTCTTTCTTCACTCTCTAATGTACATATAAAAGGTTTTATCCCCCTTCTTAACTGAGTTGGCTATCTTTTCTTCGGTTTGGGCTTTTGTTATTCTGACTGCCTTCCCCACTTCCTTCTGCTTTAACTAGTACAGTTCTCTATTCTGCTCCTTCTGTGTTTCTTTAAACTTTCTGAATGCTGTCTTTTTCTCCCTAACCTTCCTCGCCATCTCTTTTGAGAACCATAGTGTTTTTTCTCCTTTGTTTTGTTTTGTTTATTTACTTCACACAAAGGCTTGTAACCTCTATGATGGCAGTTCTGATTTTTCCCCATTGTTCCTGCACCCCTCCTTATTGTCCATTAGCTAGTGCTTTTCTGAGGTAATCTCCCATTTTGCCAAAGTCAACTCTCCTAAAGTCCAATACCCTCGCTTTTGTATAGCTTGACTCTATGGCTGTGTTTATCGTGACCCACATTGTTTGGTGATCACTTGTTCCCAGATGGCTACCCAATTCTAAATCTGAGATCCTCTCTCTTTCCCCATTTTAGAGTACCAGGTCTAAGATTGCTCCCTCGCAAGTGGGTTCCAGCACTAGCTGTCTGAGGCATACCCCCTGTAGGGCATCGAGAATGACCCTGCTCGTGGATGTGGCTGCAGCAAAGGTGTTCCAGTTAACATCTGCCATATTCAGGTCTCCCATCAACAATATCTCCCCTTTTTCTGCCATTCTAAGGATGCCTTCCATCATTTCCTTGATCATTTCTTTCCCCTGAGATGGGGGTATGTATACAACCCCCATGCAGAATGTGGTGCCATTTCCTGTCTCCAGGGTGACCTATAGTGTCTCCTCTTCTCCTAGTTTACCTTTTAGTTCTGTTGCTTTGATTCCTTCCCTTACATAGAGAGCTACTCCTCCTCTTTTACCCTCCCTGTCCCTCCTGTAGATTGTGTACCCTGATATGTTGACATCCTAGTCACGGTTCTCTGTGTATCAAGTTTCTGCGACTGCCACAATATCCAGGTGTCCCTCTTCCATCATGGCCACTAGTTCAAGGAGCCTGTTGCCCAGACTATGGGCATTGGTACTTATCACCCTCTATTTTTTAATGGCCTTACCCCTTTTAGCTCCATCCCTGTCCTTATTGCCTTTGCGTTTTTCTCCATTTACCCCTGTCCTGCTCCCTATCAACTTCTCTACCTTGGTGTTTATCTTGCAAACTAACCTGTTTTGTAGGGAGGTGCTGGGATTTCCCTGCTTTGTTTCACTGCCTCCCCACTTGGCTAGTTTAAATGCTTGCCAATGAAGCATTTAAACCTATCAACTAGGATCCTGGTTCCCCTCCCAGACAGATGCAGACCATCGTGCCAGTATAGGCCTGCATTCCTCCAGGAGGACTCCCAGTCCCCAATGAAGCCAAAACCCTGAGCTCTGCACCAATTTTTCAATCATTGATTGAATCCCATGGTGCGGAGTACCCTAGCCTCACCCATGCCATAGACAGGCAGCACCTTGTCTAAGACCCCTTGCCAACTCCACAAGCTCCTGCACTGCTCTGACCCAATTCCAAGCCAGGTCATTTGTCCTTAGGTGGCAATGATGTCAAGCTTCCTCTCCCGTGCAGCTGCTCCTGTGAACCTCAGGATTCGCTTCTTGTCCCTCCAAGCCATGGGGCCGGGCAGGCACTTTACCTCCTTCTCCCCTCCCTCCCCTAGCTCTACCCCTCTAACTAATGAGTCCCTCACCAGGAGTTGTTTCCTTCCCTTGTGGGGTCCCGTGCCACCCTCCTGTAAGTCTCCTTTTTGGAGGTTCCCCGCATCCTCCTTGGTCTCGACTGCAGATGCCTCCATAGAGGAACCACATGCCATCAGAATGGTGAATGAATTGTGGAGAGGTATAACTGGAGAGATGTGCCTCTGTTGCACCACACTCACCCTCCCTGAGCCCACCGTGGTCCAACTGCTTCTCTTTCTTGGCAACCTCTGAGGCAGTGGCGGCAGCCCTGGTGGTCCCTGAGTGGAGGAGGAGGAGGTTTCCCGAATCCTTGCCAGGTCAGCCTGGAGACAGGCAACCTCCTCCCTCAGACCAGAGAGGCGCCTGCAAATAGGGCAGCATAGCAGACTCCAGAACGTCTCCCGGAAGACTGCTGCCCCAGAGACAGTGCATTGCACCACTCCCCACATGTCTTTCTCCCTCCCTCCCTGTTTACATTTTGTGCTCTTTTTTCCTTCTTAGTGTGTGTGAGCATGTGTGTGCACTTACCCCCTATGCAGTGTACTGGGCTGTTAAATATATGACAGGTGTATGTCCTGTACCCTTCTGGGGAAGTGATGTCAGAACCTCTGTTATAAAGGAAATGACACTCTTGGAGTGTGGGCATAAAGTGTGGATGAAAGGAAAGAGAGTGTTTTGTTAAAAAGACAATACAGTACCTTATCCTGTCATTGGGCAGGAAGTGTGGTTGAAAGGAACAAGCAGGTTAAGAAAGACAAGATAGACTACACATATAAATGTAGTATCTTTCTTGTCCTTGGGAGGAAGCATGGACAAAAAAGAAGGAAGGCCCTGTGTTGGAGAGTAAAAAGAAATGAAAAACAATTTTTTTGAGAGATGAAATGTGTGAACGAAAGTAAATAGACAGTCCTGTGCAAGAGTCATTATCTAGTGCCTCTTCCTGTTGTTTTGCAGGAAGTGTGGATGATAGAACTACAAGGTCCTGTACAACAGAGAAATACTATATAGTTCTTCCTATGTTTGGGGGGGGGGGGTGTGGACGAAATGTAATGGAGGTCCTGTGCAAGAGACAATAGGAAACCAGTATGTAGTGCCTCTTCCTGTGTCCCTGCAGGAAGTGGGGCTCAGGATGGCTATAAATATGAATGCCCAGGGGAGGGTGGGTGGTTCGGTGTCTTCCAGGATAGGGAGAAAAACAATCATTAAGAAACTGCAGAAATGAGTTAAAGAGCAAAGTTCTCTAGTACAATAGTAAAACAGTAGCAGTTCTCCTAACTACAGCAGTCCCCTTTCCTGGCTACTAAGAATTATAGAACACTAACTAGAAACAGAACACAAAAAACCCTAACCTAAAGCTCTTCTGCTTATTCACTTACACAAACCCTGTGTAACCCCAACCCCCCATGGGGGCTTACCTAATGTGCCCTGCTTTGTTCCCCGGGTTTCGCCGTTGGGCTGCACTTTTTGCCCGTTGAGCGTAATTCCTTCCTTGCGAGCGGCCAGCATGCTGTTTTCAGCCGGATCTCGCCTAAGCGCAAGAAGTGCTTTTGATGTGCCGACCGCCACTGCGGTCAGCCAAGCAGTGATATTGTCCATGGTCCCGGTGCCCCTCTTGTGCTCACGGGCCCGGAAACCAGGAGGAATCAGGCAAGAGCCCGGGCAGGAAACAGGAAGGGAATTCAAATAACGGGGCCACTCAAAGCTCATGAATATTAATGAGCGGGGCCATACATATCAATGAGATGCTTCCTGCTGCCTGGGGGACACAGTTTCAGCGGCTGGGACAACAAAACGGTTGGGGTCACACTCTTGAGAGTAGGCTCACTTGACAGGTGGCAGTTTGGGCTACTATCCAATGGGGTGATGGTGCAGATGAGGCTAAAGTGTTGGGCTGCACCAGATCAAGAAGGGGAGAGATTGTATAGACTGGAATGGACGCCATTGAGCTGAATGGGAGCTGACATGTTTATGACCCTTAACCCATTTTTTTAGCCAATCAGAGATCTAGGCACCCAAAACTGTGACAGAGGGACTCCTGGGAAAAGGAGGGGACTAATTCTGGTGTCTAGATCATGTCACAATAGATAAGCAGGGCATATTTATTACTGTGGATATTGATTATTGAAAGGCTTCAACAGCCAATCAGAACACTGGGATTTCAGCTGATACAGTGGGGACTTGCTGGGATTTCTTCAGTCTGTTGCTGTGCTCTGTATGAGTCAGGACTGTGGTTGTGAAAGCAGATTGTGGACTTCAGGGGCTTACCCAGGCCCTAATCCGAGGAGTGTAGTTGCTGAAGGATTCCCCAGGTGCTTGCAGCAGGACTGGATTGCGAAAGGAGAAAGAGAGACTGAACTGAGATCCTGTTTCTCCAGGTACTGAGAAGTTGCTGAATGAGTGTTGGTAGAAACTAAATGTGGCACACAGATTATCTGAGTCTTTACAGTTGCTGCTGAGAGGTCACTTGCTCGTGTGGACTGCAACTACATTTTCTTGAAAGAGGCAAAACGTCTCAGGTCATGGGGTGCTGGCCAGAAATTGTGTGTGTCCTAAGTGAACTGGTTAAAATGGCTGAGATTGGCAGACTTGCTACAGCTGAGTAAAAGAGTTGGGCACTGCTAAGATGAAACTGTGGACTGGTGTGCAGGGGGCTGTTGTTGCTGAATCACCCTCTGTTGAATTGCACCGACACTGATTGAATCGGAGGCTAGCCCCTGCTCAAACTGGCACTGGACTTCAGTGGAGTGACTGCCTATAAGCGTTACTTGTTGAGAGCTCAGTGCAGGGACTGCAGGAGGACCCCCACTGTTTGGGAGTCCTCACCCAGAGCCAGGGAGGGGACTCACTAACCCCTTTCAAGTGGGACTCACTGTCTCAGGAGGTCATGGGTCTTGCACCCGAGTGTTACAGTGCTCGGATCAGGGAGCCGGACTGTGAAGCCACTCCCAGGTCTGGGCCTTCTGGGGCTGATGTTGTTCTGCCACGGTGCTCTGCACTGGACCAGAAGCAGCTGAAGGTGACAAGTGGCCAGAACTGCAATCAAGGTGACCAGCTGCAAGATTCTCAAGCAAGTTCCATCTGGGCGGAGGGATCCTGGCCGGCCAGTTTCTGTGTTGCTGCACTAAGATTCGAGGAGCTCCACTTCCCCTGGTGCAAAGGTCAGCTAACTGTGAGTGCCCAGGGCCTGGTTCCTGGGAAGGATCAAAGGGGAAATTGTATTTCTTCTATTTAAAGTTTAAGCTTGATCATTTCAGGGCCCCAACAGCCAGCCACCCTGTGGCACCAAACAGGCCTGCAACTAGTAGGTACCACTAGGAACAATCCGGGGGCACTGGTACCAGTGAGGAAGGGTTGGTCTGTGGGCCCACATGTTCACATTGCATATTATTTTAACCCTTTCCTTTGCCTTCACAGCTACCTGGTATCCCTTGCCCTGTTCCTTACTGCCAAATAAAGCTGTGAATTTGTTGTTTGAATCTACTGTGGTGGTGAACTTCATTGAATGTGCTCATTATTGAATTGTATGGTTTATGGTGGGACAAGGTACTGGGGGACACAGTGTGCAGAGTGGTTGGTAGGGGAGGTGGGTAGGCACAGCATCCCAAGGGCCTGTGCCAAGCAGATATCTGGCCCCCTAATACTTTACTCTGGGTGGAGGCTCCGCGCTATTTTCATTATTTCTGGGAACGAACCCCAATAGTCACCGTAGCAGGACCTAGGCCCCTTGCTGGGTATCAGAGACAGTCATCAAGGGGGGGTAGCCCACTGACGTACTGAGCTGGGGCTACACCTACAAGTCTGAAATGAAATGAATCCCCTCTGCTGTGTAATTCTGTTCAATTCTTAGCTGAACTCACAGCCAAGTTCCCCTTTTAAGCTCCTCTCCTGCAAGCCTGCTTTAGCCCCTCCTCCAAACACGCATCTGCTTCACAGGCTGTAACTGTTCTGCCCCAGCAACAAGATACTGCAAAATGGTCTGCTAACTACAGCAGTCCCCTTTCCTGGCTACTAAGAATTACAGAACAGTAAACAAACACAGAACACAAAAAAAAACAGGCAACAAGCCTTTGTGTGAAGCAAATAAACAAAACAAAATGAAAGAGAAAAATACTATGGTTATCAAAAGAGGTGGCGGGGAAGGTTAGGGAGATATAGATAGCATTCAGAAAGTATAAGGAATCACAGAAGGAGCAGGAAAGAGAACTCTATCAGTTAAAGCAGAAGGATGCGGGGAAGGCAGTTAGAATAGAAAAGGCCCAAACCGAGGAAAAGATAGCCAACTCAGTTAAGAAGGGGGATAAAACCTTTTATAGGCACATTAGTGAGCGAAGAAAGACCAAGGGAGGGATAGTAAGGCATAATAAAGGGCCGGGAGGTGGGCAGAGGGTGACAGTAAAAAGACAGAGATACTGAACATATACTTTTGTTCAGTATTCACAAAAGAAGAGGAGGGGGAGGTACCTAAACCAAACAATAGAAGCATTCTGGATAGGGGGGCCGATATCAGTCCATTCACAGAAGAAAGGGTCCTGAAAGAACTCCTAAAACTAAAGGTGGACAAGGCAATGGGGCCTGACGGGATTCACCCCAGAATTCTGAAAGAACTAAGGGGAGAACTAATGACACCACTGACTACCCATTTTAACAAATCATGGGAGGATGGTGCGGTACCTGAGGACTGGAGGAGGGCTGATGCAATTCCCCTTCACAAAAGTGGGAGCAAGGCAGGGGCAGGAAACTACAGACCTGTTAGCTTGACCTCAGTGGTAGGGAAGAAAAAATTACTCACCTTAGTGATTATGTTTCTTCTATTGGAGTCTTGCTGTATTCTGACAAGTGCAGTTAGCCCCAGCCTTTAAACTGCCCCAGAGAACAGAGGGATAAACTTTCTATGCAGAGCAAAGAATGCTGAGCTCGAGCTCAGTTGATGTCTCTGTCTGTTTCCTTTGAAATCTAACCATCAGATTCTTACGTGCAAAACTCTAATAGCTATTCTATGTGGAAATTGTAAAAAAAATTTTAATAGCCAACTGGCAACAAAAAGTTTTGGATTACCAAAGGAAGACTCAAGTCAGGAAACCCAAAACTCAAAAACCAAACAGGAATAGAATAAAATAAACACCCAACAAAGATGAGGGTGTAAAAGGAGCAACCCTGAGGTGCAACACTACACCTGCCCACCCACTTCCCAAAACCAGGTTCTGATACAGGAGGCAGGGAAGGAGGTCAGAATACAGCAAGACTCCAATAGAAGAAATATAATTACTAAGGTGAATATTTTTTTCTTCAAACAACTTGAAGTCTTGCTGTATTCTGACAAGTACAGACTACCAAGCAGTACCTCCATGGAGGAGGGACAGAACCTACTTTGGGAATAGGCTCTGAAGTACTGCTGTGCCAAACCGAGCATCACTCCTAGCCTGGATATCCAGAGAGAAATGCTTGGTAATGGTATGGACTGTTTTCCAGGTGGCTGCTTGACAAATTTCTAAGAGAGGGACATCCCTGGCAGCAGCCAGGGAAGCAGCTGTGCCTCTTGTAGAGTGAGCCCTCAGGCCTGAGGGTGGAATCTTTCCCAGTTTTTCATAGCAGAATTGTATACAAGACACAATCCACCTGGCAATAGTTCTCTTGGTGGCAGGTTTGCCCTTTCCTACTTCTCCATAAGTGAGAAACAACCGGAGGGAGTCAAACCTGTGACCCTTGGTATGCTCTATGTAGTAACTAAGGGCTCTTTTAACATCTAAACTGTATAGCCTCCTCTCTCCTGAGGAAGAATGATCAGTGAAGAAAACAGGGAGAGACACAGACTGATTCAAATGGAAGTCTGAAACCACTTTGGGCAAGAACCTTCTATTAGTTCTAAGGACCACTTTATCCCTGTGAAAGGAGATAAAATCAGGTTCCACTGACAGGGCTTGCAATTCACTTATATGCCTGGCAGAGGTAATGGCTACCAAGAACACAGTTTTCCAAGCCAAGTACTTAAGCTCTGCTGAGGACATAGACTCAAAAGGAGGTTGCTTAAGTTGAGCAATGCAAACATTCAAATCCCAGGCAGGGGCAGAGTCTCTAAAGGGAGGAATGGTGTGAAGCAATCCTTTAAAAAATTTACAGAACACAGGATGAGAAGATAGTGGGGAAGACTTCCCCACTGACAGAAAGGCAGAAACAGTTGACAAGTGTACCTTGAGAGTAGCTGGTCTGAGGCCTAAGCCATTAAGATGGGCCATATAACCCAGAACCGTAGGCAATTCAGCAGTATCTGGAGAAATATGCTTCTTAGAACACCAAATGCTGAATCTCTTCCACTTGGAGTTATAAGTCTTTCTGGTGGAGGGCTTTTGAGAAGCTTTAAGAATATCCAAAACCCCCTGAGAAAGATGCAAATCTGCAAACTCTAACTCTTCAAGAGCCATGCCTTGAGATTGAGAGACTGAAGACTGGGGTACCAAATCTTCCCTTGAGAGGATGTTAACAGGTTGTAATTCCTGGGAAGAGACAGGGGAAGATGGACTGCTAGGGACAACAACAGGGGGGACCAAGGTTGTCTGGCCCAATCTGGAGCAATCAGAATCACTTTGCAAGGTTGAGATCTTATCTTGACTAAAACTTTGAACAGAAGTGGGAAGGGTGGGAAGGCATACAGAAATTTCCCTTCCCAGTTCAGAATCAGAGCATCCAGGGGGACTGAGCCCAAGACTGGGGGTCTGCAACAAAACAGAGGGAGTTGGTGATTGTCTGGGGCTGCAAAAAGATCTATCTCTGGAGTGCCCCACCTTGAAAAAATTACTTCCAACACCTGAGGGTCCAGGGACCATTCGTGATGGCCCTGAGAGATCCTGTTCAGTGAATCTGGTAGCATATTGTCCTTCCCTGGAAGGTGAACTGCTATCAGAGAGGTTTGCAGGGAATAAGCCAAGGACCACAATTTCATGGCTTATGTGCACAAGGCTGTGGACCGAATGCCTCCCTGCTTGTTGATGTACCACATGGTGGTGGAGGTGTCTGTTCTGACCTGAACCACCTTGTTCTGTACTGACTGAGAGAAAGCTTTCAGGGCCAGAAAAACTGCTGTCAGTTCTAGGACATTGATATGGAGAAGGGATTCCTGGGTGGACCACAGTCCCTGGGCAGTGAGGGCCCCCAGATGGGCTCCCCAGCCCAGAAGGGAAGCATCCGTGATAAGAACCACTGAATGAGACTGAGTGGCAAATGGGACCCCTTGTCTTAAATTCTCCTGATCCTGCCACCATTGAAGGGCTTGGATCAAGGTCAGAGTCACGGGGATCAGTTTGGTAATGGAATCCTTTCTCTGAGACCAAAAAGCCCTCAGATGGAACTGAATATCCCTCATCTGGAATCTTGCCCCTTGAACACTGCTGTTGAAGCTGCCATGTGGTCCAAGAGCTGGAGGAAATGCCTTGCTGGTCGAGATACCTGAAGGCTGAAAGAAGAGGCTAGTTCTATAAGAAGCCTTGCCCTTTCCAGGGGAAGAAAGGCTCTTGCTCTGATTGTATCCAGTTCTGCCCCTATAAAGGTAAGAAGCTGGACTGGTTTGAGAACTGACTTGGGAAGGTTGAGAAGAAATCCCAGGGAAGTGAGCACTTGCTGGTTCACTTGCAGGTGTGACTTGACTTGGTCTGGAGACTGGCCTACTATTAGCCAATCGTCCAGATATGGAAAAATGGAAATCTTTTGCCTTCTTAGAAAGGCAACTACTACTGCCAGGCACTTTGTGAAAACCCTTGGGGCTGAAGTTAGGCCAAAGGGCATTGCTCTGAACTGATAGTGGCCCGAGGGCAACTCGAACCTGAGGTACTTTATGTGGGAGCACCTGATGGGAATGTGAAAGTAGGCATCTTTGAGGTCCAGAGAGGCTAGCCAGCCCCTTGGCCTTTGAGAGGGAAGGATTATTCCTAGAGTTACCATCTTGAACTTTGGTTTTAAAAGATGTTTGTTTAGGTATCTTAGGTCTAGGATGGGTCACCACTCCCCTGTCTTTTTTGGGGGTAAGGAAGTACCTGGAGCACAGACCTTTACCCCAGTGTAGGGTAGGTACTCTCTCTATGGCTCTTAAGGCCAGCAGAGGTGAAACCTCTGCCTCTAGGGCAAGAGTTTCCGAGAGAGTTGCAGGTGGAAAAGATCTAGCTCTCATCTTTGGAAATTTTTTGAAGCTGAGAACCAGTCCCTGGCTTACTACTTCCAGGACCCACTTGTCTGATGTAATAGACATCCAGTCCTGGACAAAGTAAGCCAGCCTGACCCCTACTGGAATAGGAAAGTCGACCTGGGCAGGCCCATCAGGCTGTCTGCTTGGCAGGGGCCTTAGGCTGAAGAGTGGATGCAGCCCTGCTCATCCCACTTCTACCTCTCCCTCTAAAGAACCCCCTCTGTGAAAAGGGAGAAGAGGCCTGTGCTTGGTAAAAAGGCCTATGAAAAGGCCTGCCCCTGCCCCTAGACTGCTGCCTTTGAGGAGTTGCCTGCCTCTCCTTGGCCTGAGCACTCCTGTAAGTGGTCCTGTACTCATCCATTTTCTTCACGTAATTCTCTGTCTGCTCCCCAAACAGAGAATTACCCACCACAGGAAAACCCATGGCCTTAGCCTGAGTATCCTGCGAGAGGCTAGTACATCTGAGCCAAGCCATTCTCCGAAGAGCCACAGATGTAGCCATGACTGTTGACACATCATTGGAGTCAACAGCAGCATGAAACTGAACTTTTGATGCCTCAATCCCATCTGCAGCCACCCCTCCAGCTCCATGGCTAGCTGGGGAGAGGCCTGTTTAGCCAGTGCCAGTACAGTGTCCCACCGGGACTTCTGGTACCTGGCTGTATAGGCCATATAATTCACCTGTCTGAGTACCAAGGAAGATGCCATGTACAGCTTTTTTGCCATGGCATCAATCTTCCTGGAGTCTTTGTCTGGGGGGTGTGAAGCCAAGGGAATGCTTGCCTTATCACAGGCAGCAGCCTGCACAACCCCAACATGGCTGCATTGCTGATATAAAAACTCGGTATCCGAGCCTGAAAGTGTATACCTCTTGTCCATTCTTCTGTCCACAGGAGGTATAGAATTGGGAGACTTCAGAATTTTTTGTGTCCATTTCCCAAAAGATTTGTGGAGGAGAACAGACAGTCTCCTGGACTCTGGGATGTCCATCATTTCTACATAATCAGGCTCCTCCTGATCCTCCATTGCCTTTTCCATAGGAAGCTGGAGGGTCTCAGCCACCTTTCTGTAGAACATAAAGTGCGAAGGGGACTCAGAAAGCCTAGGAGGGGATATACCTGAAGGTCTGTCTGGGGAGATGTCCGGTTCCACAGGCACATCTAGACTTTCACCATCACCATCATCATCTTCAAACTCTCCTTTCTCCTCAAACTCTGGTTCATAAAATTCTTCAGGAGTATAGTCATGAACCAGGGGAACCGACTGAACTGAGCCCCTGCCAAAAGGTGCCGGATCAGTCGGAACCCGGCGAAGCGATTCTATAATCCGAATCGCTCTGGCTATTTCTTCGGCGGTCAGAATATGGACTTCTGGATCCGAACTGGACAATTTTTCTTTGCGTTTTTTTTTTGTTGGAACCGACCCCTCGGGATCGGCTCTCCTTTTGCCAGAAGAAGTATTGCCCTAGTCAGAGGGCACTCCTTCTGGTTCGGTCGGAACCGAACCGGGCTGGCCATCCAGGTCAGCGGACTTCTCGGCCTCCTTTTCCCTCAGTCTACCTAATCTCTTTTCAAGGGTAGATTTGGGAAAGTTTTTACAAATTTGGCAGTCTGAATCGAGTTGTTCAAACCCCAGACAATAAACACAGGTGGCGTGGGGATCGGCCTTAGCAAAGACCTCCCCACACTCACTGCAGTGTTGAGGCAGTATGGCGCAGTGGGTTAAGGCTCTGAGCTGCAAATCTGGAGACCTGGGTTTGAATCCCACAGCCCCCTAGGTGCATACTGTGTGACCCTGAGCAAGTCACTTAACTTCCTTGTGCTCCCAGGTTGCACCTGCAAACAAGCTTTCAACTTAGTGTGTCTCACCTGGTAAAATAATTGGTTAAAAAAAAAAAAAAAAAAAAAGAAACTCAGTGGGCCCGGTTTTTTTCTTGGGTTTCTCAGACATGGACAACCTAACCAAACTTACCCTTTTTTTGACTCCCTTATCGGTTCCTAACCATGTCACGGGTCTTGGAAAAAACTGTACCAAAACACGTTTTTTTTTTTTAGAACCGATAAGGACAGGTAACCACACACTAAAGTTAAACACAAGAATTAACAAATTATCGGTTCAGCCGAACCGATCCACGCTTTTTACAAGTTCCACACAGAAAACACAGTACAAACCTATCTAGTACTCACGGTACTTCAGACAGAGACTGAACCGACTACACGGAATAATTTTTCGGTTAAAAACCAATGAAAAACCGACACTTCAACCGACTTTCGAACCGAGCTGCAGGAGAAATCTCCAGAGCGACTGTTCAGTGAGGCGGAGTAAAGAGTCTGACGGTTAGATTTCGACGGGAAACAGACAGAGACATCAACCGAGCTCGAGCTCAGCATTCTATGCTCTGCATAGAAAGTTTAACCCTTTGTTCTCCCAGGCAGTTTAAAGGCTGAGGCTAATTGCACTTGTCAGAATACAGCAAGACTTCAAGTTGTTTGAAAATGATGGAATCACTTCTGAAAGAACTGTTGAGTATCTAGAGGCCAGCTGGGCACCTGACCCAAGGCAGCTTGGATTCACAGCGGGAAGGTCATGTCAGACAAATCTAATAGATTTCTTTGATTAGGTGACCAAAGTAGTAGACCAGGGAGGGGCTGTGGACATGGCCTACCTAGACTTTAGCAAGGCATCTGACACAGTCCCACACAAAAGAGTAATTAAAAAGTAAGCCAGCCTGGGAGTGGGTCCCTGGGTGGTAGCCTGGGTAAAAAATTGTCTGGACAACAGGATGCAGAGGTTAATAATAAACGGAGTCCACTACGAAGAAAGGGGGGGTTACTAACGGGGTACCGCAGGGTTCAGTATTGGAGCCGGTCCTCTTTAATGTCTTTATAAGTGACATTGCAGAGGGACTGGAAGGAAAAGCATGCCTCGTGTGGTGCAGGGTCTGCTCCAGAAACCATATGAAGAGAGACTAAAGAAGCCTAATATGTATACCCTCGAGGAAATGAGGGAGAGGGGGGACATGATAGAAACTTTCAAGTACCTCAAGAGAATCAACAAAATCCAAGAGAGTACCATATTTCAGAAAAAGAGATGTGCAAGAATAGGGACACAGTTTGAAGATAGAGGGGGGACAGCTCAAGGGCAACGTGAGGAAGTATTTCTTCACAGAGAGGATGGTGGACGCATGGAATGGCCTTCCTGATGAGGTTGTGGGGTCACAAACAGTGGGGGAATTCAAGAAAGCATGGGACAGACATAAGGCAGTTATAGTGGGGGGTAGCAGGAAGTAGGCTGTTGGTTAACTAGGATCTGCAGCTTATCCAGTAGGTAGGGAAATGGGCAGACTGGGTGAGCCAAGCAGTCCTTATCTGCTGTCAAAGTCTATGTTTCTATGTAACCCTTTTCCAAAGCCCTTCTGCTTATTCACTTACGCAAACTCTGCAAGTTTGAAATGAAATAAAATCAAATAAATCACCTGTGCTGTGTAATTCTTTTTAACTCTTCTTAGCTGAACCCACAGCCAAGTTCCCCTTTTAAGCTCTTCTCCTCTTCCAAGCCTGCTTCAGCAATCCAAACACAGACCTGCTTCACAGGTTGCAACTGTCCTGACCCAGCAACAAGATACTGCAAAATGGTCTGCTAACTACAGCAGTCCCCATTCCTGGCAACTAACAATTACGGAACAGTAAATAAAAACAGAACAAAAAAAACCTAATTAAAAGCCCTTCTGCTTATTCACTTACACAAACCCTGCAAGTTTGAAATGAAGTAAAATAAGATAAATCACCTCTGCTGTGTAATTCTTTTTGCACACAAAGTGAAAATTGGGACCAGCCCTACACTTGGGTTTGTGGCTCAGTTTGTGTAAGGTGTTAACCTACCTTGACAGGGAGTCTCTAGGATCCCTTGAAAGCAGAAAAGCAAGTAGGGTGAGGGATGTCTAACCCAGATAGGGAATCTACAGGATCCCTTGAAAGCAAAAAAGCAGGCAGGATAAGGGATGCTAGAGATTCCCTATCTGGGGTAGGGTAACACTGCAGTTAAAGAGGGACATCAGTTTTAAGTGTGTTCGACTGCACGAGTCAGGTTTCATGCTGTCTTAACTGTAGTCCTCGGTTTCATATTTGGCTTGTCCAGCCACATAACAACTCCTTAGGCTGCTTACACACAGTGGCGTAGTGAGCAGGCATCGCCAAGCATGGGATACTGATGAAAGACGAAAGTGTCCACAGAGAGTGTATCCCACCTTGCAGGCCTCCATTAAGGGCTGGCATCAGCAAGCTAAACTCTCCAAACTGTGCCTTACCCCACCTGCTTGTGTCCCCCATGGGGTAACCCTGTCTTCTGTATCGGTAATAAACAGAGGTATACATCTCATTCGAGGACTTACAGACCTCAGGGACAACACATCTTAACTCCTCTGAGAGACTCAATGCAAGTTTTTTTCTGCCAAGTCATGCCATCTGGAAATATTTTCAGCTAAGGAGTACATTCATCAGTGCACGTTCAAGTATCATTAGCGTCAGTGGCTCAGCAAGCTGCACACTCGCCTTGGAGGCCAGAAGATCAGAAGGCTGTGGGTTCTAGGTCCATACCAGGCACTTGGGGTAAAATCCCAGTACTGACACTGTAGTGAAGCATGAGGGGGCTATTGCACTGCTGAGGTGCCATCTTTCAGATGAGATGTTAAACTGAGGTCCCATCTGCCTGTTCTGGTGGTTGTTTAGGTGGATGTTAAAGATTCCATGGCACTTCTCAAAAAGAGTTGAGGAATTTTTATTAGGAAAAAGAACAAAGCATACACAACAATCATCACAGTTATATAAGGCACTGTGTGACAACATAAGAAAAAAAGGCTACCTAATACAGAGTCAAAACTAAGCAAAAACAGGATCTAGAAAAATAAAACAACTGAACCCAATCTGGGGTATAAGGAAAAAAGGGGGAGGGGGAAAGGTCAGCTTCATAAAGCCCAAAAAGAAAAACAAACAATAGTGAAACAGAACAGGACAAGAAACAATGGTAGTGGAGCGCATCCTCCATGCTGCTGGGAGCTGAGAAAAAAGGCAGGGGGAGAAGAGAAATGAAACGAGGAAAAAATTAGAAATACTCAACAAGTAGTGAGGAACTCCAGGGGAGGTAAAATAGTAAAAAAACAGGAGAACATCCAAAAAGCTACATAAACACGGCAGTAATAGTGTGCCAATGTTTGGCCAGCGAATATCCACCGAATATACATGTTCCATATCCCAGTTAATCAATTGTAACAATGTCAAGGGGGAGGATTTCCTGCTGTTGGAACATGTATGCACAGCGAGAAAGCCAAAGATTAAATTTAATCGTTGCAAAAATAAGGTGAGGAGTATGGACTTCATACTGCTGCGCAGAGGAGAAAGTCCCCAAAATAATATATCAGTAGGTAAGTAAAGTCGAACTGGTATCATCCCAACTACGTGCCAGTGTAGCACAACAGTTCTGAACATAAGGACAGTCAGAAAGAAAACATGTCATGGTTTCTAACTGAAGGTGACAACACTGTCAGGGACAATATCTTTCATCCATCCCCTTATGTTTTGCATTAGCCTTAACATTTAAATGACTATGACAGGATAACCAGAGGACCAGAGTTAACCAGGGTACCAGAGGATTATTCCACATCCCAGTGGGGTCCTGACATTCATCAGGGCAGAGTGGATAGCAGGGAAATCAAGCACAGGGATTCCAGGGTATGAAGGACGCTCCACAAAATTGTGATCCATAGTGGAAGTGTAGAGATGGCATTTACGAAGGGAAGCAAGGTGTCAGATATCGGCTTTCCACCTCCTCACTTTGTCGATCACCATCTTCACAAAAGGCAAGGCATTACAAGCAAGGGAAGGTGGGAAGACAGACTGGTTCCAGGACTGCAGGAGAGGGTCCATCCATAAGGCAACAAACGAAACCCACGTCCCAGGTCCCCTTACCAAATATGGGGAGACATTCCAGGCCAAAATGATGCAAAAAGTAAAAACAAGTGGGTTAATCAAGTTTAAGCCCCCTTTTATTGAGGGGGAGATATAGTACATGCCTCCTTATGGGATTTAGCCTACTACCCCAAACAAATTGAAAGAACAGACTAAGAAGATGCTCTCTGAGGGATTTGGGTATGAACATCAGTAGTATAAAAGTCTTTAAGATGGCAACTTTTTTCTTCTTGGACTATTGCCATGTTTTCCAAACTTGGATTTTAGTCACACAACTGGAGAGCTTACCCTCCCAACTGACCAAAGCCATGCCTCCTAGACAAAAGGTCACCCCGAGAACTTTGAGAGGCACAGAAGTGCAGAGATACCACCAATATCAACAGGATCAGGAGTAGGAGGACTGACCAGAAGGCCCTTACATTTGTTCAAGTTTAAGTGTACTCCCAACAGGGGGAGTAAAGGAGTGGAAAACCTCAAGAACAAGGCAGCCAGAATGCACATCTTGTGCAAACAAAATAACATAATCCGCATAAGCCGTGACCTTCACCGTCCATGAGCCAACCAGGGAGGGGATGCCTCGGATCTGTGGATGCAACTGAATTTTGCGGAGAACAGAACCAATGCAATAGGTATAGAGCTAAGGACTAAGGGGACACTCCTGGTGTACCCCGGTCCCAAGTATAATCCTGTGACCCCTATGGGACATTAGCCATGGAGATAACGGAGGCCGAAGTACACAATTGGTGAAGCCAGGTGCAGAATACAGCAGGAATACCATAATGGGCAAGGACAGAAAACAAATCAATCAATCAAAATCTTTATTTAACCAGGCAAGCATCATTGAGCAAAGCTCATTTTCAAGATGGACCTGGGTGGGATACAAGGTCAAGTGTACATTATATTTACAAAAATAAAGGTTTTCAGTAATTACAGAATTCAAAGTAAATAGCAAAAAACAGTAGCATAGGTAAACATACAAGCAAGTTCAGTACATTTTAGTAGCTAGAGACAATATATACACAAGAAGCCCGAGCCAAGTTAACAGTGTAAGGTTAACAGATTTCAGTGGAAGGTAAACAATATATCCACAACGAGTTACAGCAAGTCCAACAAGACTAGGGAAATTCAGGGACTGGTGGGGGTACCAGTCAGGGCCAAAAGGAGGTAGGAGGGAAGGAGGAAGGATTGATTTAAGGGAGGTAAGGGTGGAGACCAGTGAAGAGAAATTAAAAAAAGGGGCACATGTAAAAGGAGTACGTATCTCACTCAACCAAGAAATAAGTGTGACTCCTGCTTTAAATGGCAGAGGAAGGCAATCATAGCGAGATAGTAATAGCTGTTAATGAAGGAATACCTGGCTCAGTATCCATGGAGTGGAATTATAAAAGGGAGGATTCCATGCAGTGGGGGATGGAGACCAGGTAACCAAGTACAGATATGGAGAAGTCAGGCAGGATAAAGGAGGGCACTATAAAAGTAGGGGCAAATTAGGGATGAGGGAAGCAATGACAGGAATCCTTGTAGGAAGGAGCACATAGTGATTTGAAGGCAGCCAGGTTTATAGGGGTGATCAGTTTCAAAGTTTTTTGTAACTTATTGCATAATATGGGCAGCACATAGCATATGGATAGCTCTACCAAAACGCGATTTAACCTTAGGTACTTTCAGGGAAATACAGGCAGTACTCTTCAACGCGTAATCGCCTAGCAAGATTAACAGAAGATAGAAATATATTGGGGCAGTTTTTTGGTGGTAACTCTGAATGTTCAGAGTACAGCATTTCGTTGACATCTATAATGGAGGGATGACCATCCCACTGCTGCGTACAGGGAACAGTGATGGGTGGATAAGGGGAGACCTGTAATGAACCTTAGGGCTCTATGATAGCGCATATCCAGCTTAGCAAGTGATGCAGTGGGGCCCTGGCTATGAAGAAAATCCACATAGTCCAAGAGGGAAAGAAAGGTAGTTTGGACCAGTCTCAACTTAGCATCTTTAGTAAGAAGATGATTAAGGCTAAAAAAGAGACCACGCCTCTGTCTAAATTTTTTTTGTCAATTCCTCAATATGGTCGATGAAGGAGAGTCTATAGTCGATCCACACTCCCAAGTATTTGAATTTCGTTACATATTCCAATGGTTCACCTAAGACTGTGGTAATTTGTGGACCTGATCCAGAGGTAGCCAGATTTAATGCATGAATAAGGGGAGAAAAGAGCATCGCTTTTGTTTTTTTGGCATTTAGGAGTAGCTTTTGGTTTAGGAGCTGAAGCTGCAGCTGACTGAATTCGGATTGGAGGTCACACACAATATGCAGCTTCAGGCGTAGGTCTGCTTAGGTAGAGCACCGTGTCGTCTGCAAACAGCTGTATATTAGCCTCTTTTATGTTTGCATCGATATTATTGATGTAAACTGCAAACAACAGTGGGCCTAAGATGGACCCCTGCAGCACACCTCATAGAACAGGTTTTAGTGGTGAAAATTCACCTTCAGCCTTGACCTGCTGTAGCCGGCCTGTGACATAATCAGCGAACCATCTCAAGGATAGTTGGTCCAGGCCAATGCTCCGAAGGGAGGAGAGGAGCAGGCTGTGGTCAGCAGTATCAAAGGCCTTGCTTAGGTCCAGAAATACTGCACAGACAAAGTTCCTATCATCCAGATCACACTGCCAATCATTGGTTACCTTAGCGAGTGCTGAGATTATACTGTGTTGAGCTCTGAAGTCAGATTGCAAAGGGTTCAATATGTTTACAGACTCCAAATAAACCTTAAGTTGAGTACTCACAATTTTCTTCAGTAATTTAGACAATATTGTGAGAAGGGAGATTGGTCTGTAATTGTTTAGATCACAGGGGTAACCATATTTGAACAGGGGATAACATGGGCTGTTTTCCAAATAGGTGGGAGGACACCCAAAGATAGCGATAGGTTAAAGAGATGCATGATAGGCACAGCCAAAACATGGTAATCAATCTTTAGAAAATGCAGGTCTATGAAGTCAGCTCCCGGACTTTTCTTGGTGTCCAGCTGTAACAGAAGGTCTTCAACCTCTTTCAGGGATGCAGGCTGAAGGGAGAAAGCAGAGTTAGGGACATGGGTTTCTTGATTTAGTATGCCAAGTTGCGAGTGTAGGGTACACGCAGGTGAGTTGTCAAAGGCAAGCCCTGCGGTAGCGAAGTGGTTGTTGTGGGAATCAAGGATTGACGGTCTGTCAGAGATAGTGGAATTTCCGGAGATAAGTTTTGCGGGTAGGGAATTTCCTGATGCATGATCAGATAGGTCCTTAAAGGAGTAGTCCACCTAAAACTTGCAAAAAATATATGTTGTGCAGAGTGTTTTAATTTGTATGTGAAGTTCTAGTGTTTCCTTCCCTCTTACTGCTACTAGTTTTTCCTAAATTAGTCTGCTAGCTTTATGCTCCATGGGAATCTTTATCTGAGATAGCTTAATTGTATTCCTTGTTCCCACAGTGCATCTGTCTCAAGTGACAGTGATGTAGCAGAAACCCAACATTCAGTACACACATGCCAAACAAATATCTTAGAAGCTTTACAAGCTGCACAAAAATTACTAACAGCAAAGTTCTTCAGGACAGTAAGACCTTTACGATGAGGGTAGTCACTAAGCTAAATTCTATAGATTTTAAAATATAGCCATGTCTACTGTTGTGAACTGATTGTAAAGCAGTACTTTCTGCTGGATTTATGGTCTCTGCTGCATCACTGTCACATGAGACAAGGTGCATTCTAGGACAAAGAAATACAATTAAGCTGTCTCAGATGGAGATCTCCAGGGGTCGTAAAACTACCCTAAAGCTAGCAGGCTAATTTAGGAAAAACTCTTAATAGCAGACAGAGGGAAGGACACAGAACAACTTACCATACAAATCAAAACACTCTGCACAACATACGTTTTTTGCAAGTTTTGGGTGGACTACTCCTTTAATTGTTCTCCAAAATTTGGATGAGCACTTAGAGGCAGAGTCAAGTTCAGAACGATAAAAGATAGCCTTTGCCTCTCTAATCATTTTAGTGCAGGTTTTCCTTGCTCTCCTAAACAAGCACCAGTCCTTTAACAGCTTAGTTTTGCGTGTGGTTTTCCAAAGCATGTCCCTTTCCAACATTGCAGCCTTCAACTCCGTAGTGAACCATCGGCAGGATTTATTCTTCACACAGACTTTTACCAGTAGAGCATGCTTATTTAACACCCCTGCCACTATTTCATGAAAAATGTCATATGCCCTGTTCACAGTGTTTGCTAAGTAAAAGTCCTGCCAATTCAGTGAGTTTCTTAACTCAGCGATGTAGGCAGGGGGATCGAAGTTGCATCTGCACCTCTTGTAAGTAAATCTGGATGCAGGTGGTAGCTTGGAATTTGATCTTATACACGCAATAAAACAGTGATCACTGATATCAGTACCTCAAGGGAATCAACAAAGTCCAAGAGGGTAGCTTCTTTCAGAAACAGAGATGTGCAAGAACAAGGGGGCACAATTTGAAGATTGAGGGGGGACAGCTCAGAGGTAATGTGAGGAAGTATTTTTTCATGGAGAGGGTTGTGGATGCATGGAATACCCTTCCTGAGGAGGTCGTGGAATCAAATACAGTGGGGGAATTCAAGAATGCGTGGGACAGACATAAGGCAATTCTAATGGGGGCATTGGAGGAAGTAGGCTATTGGTTAACTAGGATCTGCAGCTTATCCATTAGGTAGAGAAATGGGCAGACTACGTGGGCCAAGCAGTCTTTATCTGCCATCAAATTCTATGTTTCTAAAAAAGTACCAGCATGGGAAAATAAGTGAGGTTTGCTTACTATAATAATATTCAACAGGGTACTATTATTTGGGTTATTTTTGTTCAGATGTGTTGCTTCATTGATAAGTTGGGACAACCCAAGGGAATCACAGAGCGATTTGAGTGGTGCTGAGATGCTGGAGAACCAATCTAAGTTGAGGTCCCCTAATATGATATATTCCAGGGACCTGTGTCCCAGTACATTGCTTAAATGCTTCAGAAGCTGTAAACCAGGGGCGTCATTTCAGAAAAACCATAGGGGTTGCAAGGGAAACTGTAGGCTGGGGGGCTCCTAGGCCCCCGTAAAAAATGTTTTAAATTCAGTGCATTTTGGAGGTCATTTGAAACAAATTTTGCTACCTTGTTACCTCCTCCCCATGCCCAGTAATTTGCACCCTTGTCCCTCCCCAGAGTCACAACAGTCCAGAATATTGCCTGCGCTACCCTCTCCATACCATTTCACCAAAACCATAAGGGTTCCGAGACTAGTCAATGGCGATGCCCATTCTTACATAAAGTACTTAAGTCCCTGGATATTTCTTCTTTTTTTCAACATTAATGCTCAGCTCACTGGACACCCCCCATTAAGTTGGGTTTACCTTTATTACTCTTAGAAATATTTACTAGTGACATGTCTTACCGTGCTTGGGTCTTGCAAACTAGCCTGGAAGCTGAGTAGAGATACTGCCTGCAAACTGGACTGGCAGCTGACTAAAGACACTGCCTGCAAAGTGGACTTGCAGCTGACTGAAGACACTGCCTGCAAACAGGACTGGTAGCAAACTGAAGACACTGCCTGCAAACTGGACTGAAAGCTGACTGGAGACACTGCCTGTAAGCTGACTGGAGACACTGCTGGCAAACTGGACTGATAGCTAGCAAGCTGACTGGAAATACTGCTGGAAAACTGGACAAGTAGCTGACTGGAGACGCTGCTGGAAAACTTGACTGGTAACTAGCCACCGGGCTGTAGACTGCTGGCAAACTGGACTGGTAGCTGATTGGAGACACTACTGGCAAGCTGACTGGAGACACTGTTGGCAAACTGGACTGGTAGCTGACCTGACTGGACACACTAGCAAGCTTGACTGGTAGCTTACTGGAGACACTGCAGACAAGCTGGACTGGTAGCTGGCTGGAAACATTGCTGGCAAGCTGGACTGGTGGCTGACTGGAGAAACTGCTGGCAAGCTGGACTGGAGGCTGGCTCGAGACACTGCTGGCAAGCTGGACTGGTAGCTGACTGGAGACACTGCAGGCAAGCTGGACTGTAACTGACTGGAGACACTGCTGGCAAACTAGACTGGTAGCTGACTGAAGAGACTAGTGGCAAATTGGACTGGTAGCTAGTAACCTGGCTTGTAGTCACTGCTGGAAAATTGAACTGATAGCTGACTGCAAACACTGCTGGCAAGTTGGACTGGTTGCTAACTGCAGACACTGCTGGAAAGCCACACTGGTAGCTGCCTGTTGACACTGCTGACAAGCTGGACTGGTGGCTGACTGGAGACACTGCTGGCAAACTAGACTTGGTAGCTAGCAACCTGACTGGAGACACTGCTGGCAAGCTGGACTAGTATCTGACTGCAGACACTGCTGGCAAACTGGACTGGTAGCTCACTGGAGACACTTCTGAGAAGCTAGACTGGTAGCTGACTGTAGATCCTGCTGGCAAACTGAACTGATAGCTGATTGTAGATGCTACTGGCACACTGGACTGGTAGCTGACTGGAGAAACTGTTGGCAAACTGGATTGGTGGTTGACCTGACTGGAGACACTGCTGGCAAGCTGGACTGGTAGTTGACTGGAGAGATTGGTGGCGTATTGGACTGGTAGCTAGCAAACCTGGCTGTAGACACTGCAGGCAAACTGGACTGGTAGCTGACTGCAGATACTACTAGCAAACTAGATTGGTAGCTGACTGACTGGAGACACTGCTGGCAAGCTGGACTGGTATCTGACTGGTGAGTGTTAGCAATGCATTTCAGGTGTCACCTGTGGCTGTGAAGAATTTCCTTTCTTAGCGTAAACACTTGATTAAATACAACATGCTCAAAGCAAACCCATCACCTTACTAAACTGCCAATCTAATGTGGAATAAATGGCTAAAATGTTGGATGCATAGATTTGAATTTCCTCTGTGCCCCTGACCACTGAATCATTGGCAGACTATTTTAAATACAGACCAATATATCTCTACAGTTGCAAACTTCTGGGTATGTTAGTTATTCACAGATACACCACTTGAGGAAACTCATTAAAGGAACATGTTCTGCTCCATGGAAGTACTCAGAACAGGCAAGGTTTGTGGCTGAAAAGTGAAAGGTTCTGAGCATAACCATGTTACAGGCCTCCAGCCTTTCCTCATAACTGTTCTCTTCAATACATTCATAGGAGACATAAGGGTGAAGCATAAAGGAATAGAACCCAGAGGGTTGTACTAATTAGGGAAGTCTCAGGGGAGATGGGGGTCAAGAGTCAGTACTTTGCCCTGTTCTCTTCAATACATTCATAAGGGACACAAGGGTGAAGCATGAAGGAATAGTCTATCTATTTGCAGATGACACCAAGATCTGCAATAGTGTGGACATAATGAAGGGAATGGAGGCCACGAGGAGGGACCTGGAAAGGCTAGAAGAGTGGTCCAGAATTTTACAGCTGGGATTCAATGCCAAAAAGTGCAAAGTCATGCCCATTAGACACAAAAAACCCTGAGCCGAGTACAAAACGGGAGGATAGGTCATGGCATATACCTCGTAGGAAAGGGACCTCAAGGTTATCAATCAGGATGATCTGAAAGTAGTGGCCCAATTTTCAATGGTGGTGGGGAAAGCAAAAGGATGATGGACTGCATAGGGAGGGGAACAGCAAGCAGAAGGAGGTAGGTTATACTCAGAAGCATTACTTCAGTAGAATCATTGGGGTTGCAAAGTCCCATTTCAGCAAAATCATAGGGGTTGTAAAACTCCCCCAACCACCACCACATCTATATAAATAAATGCTAGGAAAACCTTGTTTTAGGGTTCTTAGGGGTTGCAGTGGGCATCATAGGGGTTGCAAAAAAATCATAGGGGTCTCAATCGCAACCCCTGGCTACCCCTAAATGACGCCCTTGCTGTAAACCCACTGAAGGGGGCCTATAACAACCTACCACGCGAAGTGAGACAGAGTTAGAAATTTCAACTTTGAGAGACAGACATTTGAATTTATTAGGGACAGAGATCAAGTCAATAATTGATACAGCAAATTTATCCTGGACATAAATGGCCACGCCACCACCTCTGGCCTGTCTGTCAGTTCTAAACAGGGAGTAGTTGGGGATGTTCACTTCACTATCAAGAGTTCCTGGTCTGAGCCATGATTCAGAGACCACCAGAATATCAGGTACTGTATGTCATATCCAGGCCTGAATAGAAGCAACCTTTTTTAACAAGCTGTGTGCATTAACATGCATAAAGCTGATACCTTTAAAACTCGGTAAATCGGATGGAGATGCAGTGATTTCCGGAGGACCAGGATTGAGCTCAACATTACCTGAGCACAACAATAGAAGGAGCAGGAGCTACCTAATGACACTGAGAGACAGTTTATAATTTTTTTCCCCTTGCACGTCTACAGGGTTATTAGAGAGGGTTGGTAAGGCCCCACAGCTAAAACTTTGCTTGCCTAAGACTGCATAAATTAACACTCTGACTGCAAAGATTAACAGGAATTGGTTGTCAGGGAAGGAGGGTGTTGTGCCCTGAAAAGGCAACTCGGAACAAGTTCCAGCACTGCCAGGTAGCTGTAGAGCCACAGAAGGGGCAGCTTAAAGACACATAAGTACTGATTGGAGGAGTTAGAGATCAAATGGCATTCTATCAAGGTATCAGACTCACCAGAAGGAGAAAACTGTGGGAGCGGGCATAGTCCAAGAGGAACAAGTAACAGAAGGGTCAAGCAAAAGAGCCAACAACTTCCCCGTATAATGAAGCAGTATCATAACATGCCCTATGCCAACAGACTGGCGCCGGTGCTTGTAGCCATGTGAAGCAAAATATAGCAAACCTGACTACTTCCCCTACTTCAGGGCAGTAGGAGCTACAATCTGAAGTCCAAGGTTGATTCCCTAACTTTGAACCAATATCCAAATAAGGGCTAAATACTATGCCCAAAATAGGGTCTTAGTTTCAACCAAGATCCAATAAAATTGGTGAGCCAAAGGTTAACTTTCCTAGGGAACCACTTACAAACAAGGAGCCACCCCGTAAGTGAAAAGGACTGAAAAGAAAGTGGCAACAGAAGGCAGCCAATGAGGATTAATTTGAGGGAGAGGACTGATGAGAGAGAATGATCGAATGTCAGCCAATAGGGCTCAGACTAGGGAAGAGGGTGTGGTTGCAGAGCATTTAAGGCGGCCTAGCGAGGGAGTGGGGGGTGGGAAAAAATTCAGAGGACTGTGTCCACTTCAGCCTTGGGGAAGCCAGACCGAGTCCAGATCCATACCTGCTGCTAGTTCTCACGGGGCAGGTGCGCCGGCAGGCTCCCAGCTCCGTGGAGGAGCAGTAGTTCCTCAGCTGACCACTGGATGCGGTAGGAAGCCCAAGCGGGCTTCAGAGGTGTCTACAGGAGAAAGGGCAGACAAGAATTACATACACTGCAGGATTGGTGGAAGGGTTCTTGTTGGACAAAGCACACAAAGGAGCTGTTACACAAAACAGTTTGTAAATCGTGGGGTGGTCCGAGACAGCAAGCAAGGTGCAAGGTGTGACACCTTGTCAAAAGCTTTCTCTTGATCAAGAGTCAAGATGTAACCTGTGACTAATTGATGATCCCAGAGACCCAGAATTTCACACAGCAGGATCAGATTATCCACTATGTGTCAGCCCAGCACAGAACAAGTCTGGGAAGGTGAAATGACCACCTCAGATATCAGGGAGAGTCTGGTATTGGGAATATTCATTAAGATTTTACAATCATTATTTAAAAGGCTTAAAGGTTGCCAATCAGTCAAGTTGTCCTCTGGGCCTTTCTTATACAACCAAATCTGAATAACCTCCACAAGTGGGTTGGGAATGGCACCCCCACCTAAGATCACATTAAACACCTCCATCAACATGCTAACTAAAGAGGAACTGTAAGAACGAAAAAATTCATCCATAAGGCCATCTGGCCCAGGGGCAACATTACCATTAAGGAGCTTAATGGCCAGCGCCATCTTTGTCACCAAGATCAGCTTGGTCAAGGTGGACACAAGGTGTAAAGGAATTGGTGGGACCTGTATCGTGCTTAAAAAGGAGACAGTGGGCAATAGGTCAATAGTGGTCCCAAATATCCAGGAAAGATGGCTATGCACCAAGGACAAGATCCCCTGCCGATCCATGTGCAGCACTCCCATGGGAGAGGTCAGTCTAGTGACATTTTGCCACTGAACCCGAGTTTTACAATTGGCGAAAGGATCCCCAAACCCCTGAGTACTCAGTGTGCCACAGTGATGCTCAAAGAGCAGGGAGTGGCCACTATCATATTGGAAGCACTCCATCTATTCCATGAGCTTCCCTATGGGGGTGTAATCCCCAACTCCGGATGGCAGGAGGGTCAGGGTCCCAGACAAATGAGAGCATAAGGTCAGGTAGTCAAGATAGGCTGTCCAGGATTTAGACCAGGAAAAGGATTTAAACAAGCCAGCAAAAGCCATTCTGTTTCGACCCACCAGGTCCCAAGATCATCGTACATACAGTCAAGGGACTGTCGAGCATGAGGGATGTCCAAAACCCTTTCCCAAAGGGATTTATCAGGCAACAAGGAATTGTTGAGTCACCAAAAACCTTTGCCAGTGCGCAAAGTAGGCAATTTACCAAAGATACCCACTAAAAGATGGTGAGCAGAGGTTTTGATTGGGAGAAATTGGACTGAATGAGTGCGAAGGTGAGAAGACACAAATAGGAAATCAATACTGGTTGTTAGAGTGTTCCTGTGATATGTGTGACCCCCCCCCCCCATGGGATGCACTGTCCTGTAGGCATCAATCAACAAGATGTCTTTCAGCAAACAAAGGAGATAGGCTGAGTCACAAAATAACTTTGAGGTCCAGGCACCCCTATCCGATTGTGTAAGTCCACAGTTAAAGTCACCCCCAAACTCCATATGTCTGGAAGTATATCAGTAGGGGCGAATAAGTGTCAGGAGGTCAACCTGAGCATTCTTGGACTGCAAGGTAGAGATATTCATGAAGTGAAAGGAAGATCGATGATAGTGGACATCCAGGAGAGCCCTTCCTGGTTTTATGCCCACCAGACAGGTGGCCTGGAAGTTAGTACCCTGTAAACATGACACCCACCCATCACAAAGGTCTGGGCCAAATGACCAAAATAAGAGGCCCCAACACCAGTGCTGCTGTGCCTGTGACACATCTAGAGATGATGTAAGAAAAAATTACTCACCTTAGTAATGTTGTTTCTTCTAATGGAGTCTTGTTATATTATGACAGTAGCAGCTTGATCCAGCACTAGAACTGCTCCGGAGGTGAAATGGTTAATACCATTCCAAAATAGAACTTTGAGCACGAGCTCTAAGAAGCAGCTCTATCTGTGTAATTTCAAACCTGAACTGTCAGATCTTTACGAGCAAAAACTCACTAAGGTCTGTGTGGAAGCTGTAACCTACACTAGCCAAATGGCTACCTAAATACTAACAACCATTGCTGGTCCCAACACCCAAGACTCAAGTCAGGGGACCAAAACTACTAATACAATTCTAACAACATGAGAATAAAACAACAGTATAATAAAACACACCCCAAACCCCCCAAAAGGGGAGAAACGCTAAAAGGGCACAAAATATTGCCCACACTAAGTTGCCCGCACCCCACCCAAGTAGAAGTTCTGAGAGGGGCAGGCTGGGGAGGTCATAATATAGCAAGACTCCATTAGAAGAAACAACATTACTAAGGTGAGTAATTTTTTCTTCAAACAACATGAAGTCTTGCTATATTATGACAGTAGCAGACTACACAGCAGTACCTCCATGGAGGAGGGGCAGAACCTACTTAGGGAATAGGCTCTGAAGAACAGCTGTGCCAAACCGAGCATCTCTCCTGGCCTGGACATCCAGGGAGTAATGCTTGGTGAAAGAGTGTACCGTTTTCCAAGTAGCAGCCTGGCATATCTCTAATATAGGGATGTCTCTGGCAGCAGCTAGAGACGCAGCTGTACCCCTGGTAGAGTGAGCCCTCAAGCCAGAGGGAGGATCTCTGCCCAGTTTCTGATAACAAAATTGGATATAAGAGACAATCCACCTGGCAATTGATCTCTTAGTGGCAGGTTTACCTTTCCCAACTTCACCATAGGTAAGGAAAAGTTGGAGGGATTCGAACCTGTGACCTTTGGTATGCTCTATATAGTAACTAAGAGCTCTTAACATCCAGGTTGTGCAACCTCCTCTCACCAGAAGAGGAGTGATCAGTGAAAATACTGAAGGGAGATAGATTGGTTAAGATGGAAATCTGAAACCACCTTAGGTAAAAACTTCCTATTAGTCCTAAGGACTACCTTATCCCTGTGGAAAGGAATAAAGTCAGTTTCTACTGACAAGGCGTGCAACTCACTTATGCATCTAGCAGAAGTGATAGCCACCATAAAAACAGTTTTCCAAGTTAGATACTTAAGCTCTGCAGAAAACAGAGGTTCAAAAGGGGTGTATTAATCTGGGCAATACAAACATTATGGGCAGGCCGGTTCCTAAAGGGTGGATTAGTATGGAGTAATCCCTTAAAAACTTGGAAAACACAGGGTGAGTGGAAAGAGGGTTGACTTTCCTGCTGAAACAAAAGCAGATACAGCTGCCAAATGGACTCTCAGAGTAGCTGGTCTGAGACCCAAGGAATTAAGATGGACCATGTAATCTAATACAATGGGCAAATCAGCAGATTCTGGGGAAATATTTTCCCAGCACACCAAATGGAAAACCTTTTCCATTTAGAACTATAAGTAGCCCTAGTGGAAGGCTTTCTGGAAGCCTTTAGAATTCAAGAACACCCTGAGAGAGGTGTAAATCAGCAATCCTAACTCCTCAAGAGCCAGGCCTTGAGGTTGAGGGATTTGAGGTCCGATACCAAACCCTTCCCTGGGCACAAGTTAATAGGTTGTGAATCCTGGGAGGCAAAGGGAAGACGGATTGTCAGTGACAGAAGGAGTGGGTACCAGGGCTGCCTGGCCCAATCCGGGGCAATCAGAATCACCCTGCAAGGCTGAGATCTGATTTTGACTAATACTTTGAATAGGAGAGGGAGGGGGAAAGCATAAAGAAACTTCCCCGCCCAATCCAGGAGAAGGGCATCTTAGGGGACTGAGCCCAACACTGGAGGCCTGCAACAGAACAGAGGAAGTTGGTGATTGTCTGGGGCTGCAAAAAGATCTATCTGAGGGGTGCCCCATCTGGCAAAGACTATCCCCAGCACTTGAGGATCCAGGGACCATTCGTGATGGCCCTGGGAAATCCTGCTGAGAGCATCTGCTAGGACATTGTCCTTCCCTGGAAGATGAACTGCTATGAGGGAAGTGTTCAGGGAATAGGCCAGAGACCACAACTTCATTGCCTTGGTGCACAAGGCCGAAAACTGAGTGCCCCCCTGTTTGTTGATGTACCACATTGTTGTGGTGTTGTCTGTTCTGACTTGTATCACCTTGTTGTTGACAGATGCAGAAAATGCTTGAAGAGCTAAAGACAGCTCTGAGTTCCAGCAAATTGATGGAGCAGAGATTCCTGGGGACCTACACTTGAGAGTGGAAAGGTCGCCTATGTGGCTCCCCAACCCAGAAGGGAAGCATCTGTAGTGAGAGTCAAATTGTGAGCAGGGGGAATGAAGGGGACCCCTAATCTTAATTGCTCTGATCCTGCCACCACTGGAGGGCCTGGACTGGTTCGAGTCCACTGGGACCAACTTGGAAAGGGGGTCTCCTCTGAGACCAATAGGTTCTCAAGTGAAACTGAATGTCTCTCATCTGAAATCTTGCTCCCTGCACAACAGCTGTGGATGCAGCCATGTGCCCCAGGAGCTGCAGAAAGTGTCTTGCTGGTCGAGAGACCTGCAGAGTGAAGGAGGAGGCCAGAGCCACTAAATTCGTCACCCTTTCTAAGGGAAGAAAAGCTCTGGCTAGCTTTGTGTCCAACTCTGCTCCTATAAAGGTGAGTACCTGGACTGGTTCCAGAACTGACTTTGGCAGATTTAGCAGGAAGCCCAGGGAGGTGAGAAGCTGCTGGGTGACTTGCAGGTGAGATTTTACCTGTTCTGGGACTGGCCTACAATGAGCCAATCGTCTAGATAGGGAAAACAGCAATCTTTGCCTCTTAGTGAGCCACTGCCACTGCCAGACACTTTGTGAATACCCTTGGGGCAGAGGTGAGGCTGAAGGGCATTGCTCTGAACTGGTAATGACCTGAGGGTAGTTCGAATCTGAGGTACTTTCGATGGGAGCTTCTGATTAGGACGTGGAAATAGGCATCCTTGAGGTCCAGGGAGGCTAACCAGTCCCCTGGCCTTAGGGAGGGTAAAATCATTGCCAGAGTTACCATTTTGAACTTTGGTTTCAAAAGATGCTTGTTCAGATATCTGAGGTCTAATATGGGCCGCCATTCTCCTGTCTTTTTTGGGGTAAGGAAGTATCTGGAATACAGACCCCTGCCCTGGTGCAGGGGAGGAACCCTTTCCACTGCTCTGAGAGCCAACAGGGTTGAGACCTCTGCTCTAGAGCAAGGGTCTCTGAAGCACTTGTAGGTAGAAAATCTGGCTCTCAACTTGGGAAACTTTTGAAGCTGAGAACCAGACCCTGGCTTACTACTTCCAGAACCCACTTGTCTGAGGTTAAAGAAGCCCAGTTCTGACTGAAGTAAGCCAGTCTGCCCCCACCGCAAAGGAGAATGCCCTGGGCACCCCATCAGGTGCCTGCTTAGCAGGTGCTTAGGGCTGAGGGGTGGGAGCAGGCCTGCCCACCCTCGCCTGCCTCTGCCTCTGAAGAAGCCCTCTGAGCATAGGCAGAGGAGGCCTGAGTCTGATAAAAGGCCTGTGAAAAGGCCTACCCTACCCCTGGGGGTATGCCTCTGGGAGTGGCTTGCCGCCTCCTAGCTTGGGCACTTTTGTAAGTAGTCCTATATTCATCCATCTTTTCATGTAATTCTCTGTCTGCTCCCCAAACAGAGAATTTCCCACCACAGGAAAATCCATGGCCTTAGTCTGGGTATCCTGTGACAGGCTAGTACACCTGAGCCAGGCCAACCTACGAAAAGCTACAGATGTGGCCATGACCGTAGAGGAAACATCATTAACATCCACAGCAGCATGAAACTGTACCTTAGAAGCCTCAATGCCATCAGCAGCCACCTGTTCTAGTTCACAGCCAGCTGGCCATGGGCTTGCTTGGCTAATTCCATAACAGTATCCCATCTAGATTTCTGATACCTAGCTACATAAGCCATATAATTTGCTTGCCTGAGTCCCAGAGAGGCTGCCATATACTGTTTTTTCGCCATGGCATCAATCTTCCTGGAATCCTTGTCAGGAGGATGTGAAGCCAGGGGAATATTAGCTTTATCACAGGCTGCAGCCTGAACTACCCCAACATGACTGCATTGCTGAGAAAGGAATTCTGTATCAGGACCTGACAATGTACCTTCTGTCCATCTTTTATCTACAGGAGGCACAGAATTAGAGCTTTTAAAATTTTTATTGTTTGCTTCCTAAAAGACTTATGCAAAGGAATAAACAACTCCTAGACTCTGGAATATCCATCATTTCTACAAAATCAGGCTCCTCTTGCTCATCCACAGCTTCTTCCAAGGGAAGCTGGAGGGTTTCAGCAACTTTTTTGTAAAACATAAAATGAGATGGGGACTCAGATAGCATAGGGGGAGATTCTAAAGGTCTGTCTGGGGAAATGTCCGGTTCAGTGGGCACATCCAGACCTTCCCAGCCACATTCATACTGTTCATAATCATCCTCCCCCTTCTCTGGTTCATAAAACTCCTCAACATCATATTCCTGAACCACTGGAACCGGACGAACCGATCTTTGTTAGATAGTGGCGGTTCGGACGGAACCTGAGACAGTGACTGGACAATTTGTATGGCTTTGTTATCTCTGCAGCAGTTGGAGAAGGATTTTGGACCCAAACCTGCTGACTTTCTTGTTTTCTTTACTGGAACTGGTTCCTCAGAACCAGCTTTTCTTTTGTCCGAGGAAGTCTCGCCCTGGTCAGAGGGCTTTCACGGTTCGGTTACACCGAACCGGGCTGGCCATCCGTCAGCGGACTTTTTTGCCTCCTTGCTCCCTGGAGCTCGCCCAATCTCTTTTCCAGGGTGGCTGCAGGAAATTCTTACATATCTGGCAGTCTGACTGGAGGTGGTCAAACCTCAGACAATAGAGACATGGGTGTGTGGGTCAGCCTTGGCAAAGACTTCCCCACAGACATCACAGTGTTGAAACCCAGTGGGCCCGGTTTTTCTTTTGGGTTTCTCAGACATAATGCCAGCCTAACCAGAAAACTTGCCCTTTAAACGGCAGTGCCAGGCAAGACACCCTTATCGGTTCCCAACCGTGTCACGGGTATTGGAAAAAACCGTAATAAAATCCGTTTTTAGAACCGATAAGAACCGGGAACCACACTCTAAAATGTTAAACTTTAAAATTAATGAGTTTTAAACTCAGCTGATCGGTTCAAAACCGAACCGATAAACTTACAAGTTCCACACAGACAAAACCTTTAATTACTTCGTATTACCACAGACAGAGCTTGAACCGAACGGTTTATGGGTTAAATAAACTATTCTCGGTTGAATCGACCGAGAAAACACTGTTTAAACCGAAATGAACCGAGCAGTAGGAGAAATCTCCGGAGCGACTGTTCACTGAGGCGGAGTAAAGAATCTGACAGTTCAGGTTTGAAATTACACAGATAGAGCTGCTTCTTAGAGCTCGTGCTCAAAGTTCTATTTTGGAATGGTATTAACCATTTCACCTCCGGAGCAGTTCTAGTGCTGGATCAAACTGCTAATGTCATAATATAGCAAGACTTCATGTTGTTTGAAAATGAGTTTCCTGTAAGAAAAAAACATCAAATAAGTCACTGGAAAGGGGGAAAAAGAAGAGTACGTCTGGTCACAGATTTCACCCTATGTACATTAAGGGAAGCAAGGCGCAGAGTGGGAGCCATGAGATAGCGTTAAGTGTGAAGTAATCATTCAAGAAGAACTGTCCCATTTTTTTCTCTAGAACTGTGAGTGACCATTTTGAGCTTCATTTGAGGCTTTGTCTGAGGGGGAGGAGGGGTAATCTCTCCCTCTACACCCAACAGAGTGAGTTGCTTGGAGGAGACCTGCGAGGAAGACACCAACACCTGACTAATATCAGAGTCCACGGTGTCACTGAGCAAAACATCAAACATATTCTCTAGCAGTACTGGAGGTGATAGAGGAACAGATTTTGACAGCAGAGGCACAGTCTTATGAGATCTCAAACAACATTTTTTCGACTCACCGTCGTCATGTCGGGAGGAGGCATGTTAGGATCTCCAATAGGTGCCCCCGCCGAGGTGTCCATGAGAAAGTCCCCAGAAGGAGAAAGCTGGTCGTCTTGCACAGGAACCTAAGGGTCAGAAGTAGCAAGCGTGGTGAAAGGGGCGGGATTCAGAACCCAGGAATAGGATCAGTGTGGCGGGGGGACGGGGGGGGTAGGATAGGTTCCTCCTGATGAGCCAAACAAGCCACCATGTCCTTGTGAATCTTCTGCTCTAATGTTCTGTAAGCCCTGTCCAAGAGGCGATCCTGAGAATAGATCTCAGCCTGATTATGGGAAGCCCATTTACAAGTCCGAAAAGAGTGACCCGAATCCTCACACAGGTTACAGCAAAGAGGGTTGGAGCACTGAGAATGAAGATGTCCCAAGCCAAATCAGAGCATACAGTGAAGCTCCTCACAAGCATTACTAAGGTGGGTGTCAGATTCACATTTGAAACACATTTTGGGCTGGCCTGGGGAAAAGCAATTCCCACAATCTCTGCTCAAAAAGAATACACTCGGGAGGTGCTGAAGTCCAGAATCAGAGTGCCGTAACTTGATGCAAAAGCGACAATGCCCTCCAAAAAGCTCCAAGTCCAAAACAGGCTCATGATCCACAAGAACATCACAACGCTGGGACAAATCTGACATCTTGAACACTGACCCCTTCATCTTTTAGCATAATGGTTACAAGCCGAATAGCTGGTTTAGTTAAAGGAACAGCTTTAAAAAGAATCCATAAAGGGGAATCCCGCAACAACTGATAAAGGGCCCAAAAACTGTCCAAGTAGGCCCCTGTACAAAAACAGAGGTCAAAATACCCATCCGATGGAGCGTGAAGCAGAGCATAAAGTTAACGTTGGGGTGAAGTGTAAGGAATCCTTAATAATAGTCCTCCCAACATAGGTCCTGTCGGGGGGGGGGTGTCCAAACCCCATGTATACAACAGGTGGACCACATGATATAGCTGAGCTGGAGAATAAGTAGGAAAGACATCCGTTTTCCGAAACTCCAAGTCTGAGCCACAGTGTGGGCTGAAACAGTAGAGACATCAGCCAAATGGAGATTATGTACAATGGGGTCAGACTGTTCTACCCTGTCTGCCCAGGACAACATGGGGAGAGAGGGTTGTTGTAAATGATCAAGTAGCTGCTGGAATGGAAGGAGGACAGTAAAAGGATGAGCCTCCATACAGGAAAACAGGGGTAGGTGACCCCTCATTGAATGCCATGGGCAAAACTGTAGGCAGAGGAGGAATCACCAAATCGTCCCCAGGGACAAGGGAAATGGAAGGGGTGTTAGACCCTGGGAAAAACAGCAGCAGGCACAGGAGGATTGTGACCCTTGGAGAGAATAGCAGGCAAGTTGGGGGATCATGTCAAATGGATCTCCAGCAACCTGTGAAACAGAAGCAGCAGGCCCAGGCAGGGCAGCAATAGACAGTGGCATCACCGTAGGAGTAGTAGCTGGAGGGCAAGAAAAACAGAGAGTCCCATCATCTACCAGGAAAGGGGTGATCAGAGAAAGAGTCTGAGGGTGTGAATACCATTGTCCAATGGCATTCCTGGTCCAGCCAATGTCCGCCAATGTACGGACACGCAACCAGTTGGCAGGCAGTTAGGCAATCATTGGGGGGGTAGACGTGGGGGAGGAAGGGGATAGGGAGGTAAGGTGCCTGCCTGGCACCACGGCTTGGAGGGACAGGAAGCGAATCCTTAGGATTGCGGGAGCAGCTGCACGAGGGAGGGAGCTGGATGTCATTGTCCACCTAGGGACAAATGACCAGGCTGTAAATGGGATCGGAGTGGTGCAAGAGGAGTTTGTGGAGTTCGGGAAGGGAATTAGACAAGTAGCATGTACGGTAGCCTTCTCGAAGGTGCAGCCTGTCTATGGCAAGGATGATACTAGGGTATTCCGCACCATGGGATTCAATGAATGGTTGAAAACTGGTGGAGCTCAGGCTTTGGCTTCACTGGGGACTGGGAGCCACCTGAGGGATGCAGGCTATACTGGCGCGATGGTCTGCATCTCTCCAGGGGGGGATCCAGGATCCTAGGTGACAGGTTTAAATGCTTCATTGGTAAGCATTTAAACTAGCCAAGGGGGGGAGCACTGAAAAGGAGAAGGGAAATCCCAGCCTCCCCCCACAAAGCGCAGTAGTTAGAGAGGTAAACACCAAGGCAGAGAAGTCAGTAGGGAGCAGGACAGGGATAAATGCATAAAAAGGTGTTAAGGACAGGGATGGGGCTAAAAGGGGTAAGGCCATAAAAAATAAATGGAAGGTGATGAGTACCAATGCCCGCAGTCTGTGCAACAAGCTCCCTGAACTAGTTGCCTTAATGGAAGAGGGATGCCTGGATATTGTGACAGTCACAGAAACATGGTACACAGAGAATCATGAGTGGGAAGTCAACATACCAGGATACACAGTCTACAGGAGGGACAGGGTGGGTAAAAGAGGAGGAGGAGTAGCTCTCTATATAAGGGAAGGGATTAAAGCAACAGAACTAAAGAGTAAACGGGAAGTTGATGAGTCACTATGGGTCACCCTGGAGACAGGAAATGGCACCACTGTCTACATGGGGGTTGTGTACAGACCCCCATCTCAGGGGGAGGAAATGGACAAGGAAATGATAGAAGGCATCCTTAAAATGGCAAGAAAAGGGGAGATATTGTTGATGGGGGACCTGAATATGCCAGATGTTAACTGGAGCACCTTTGCTGCTGGCACATCCAAGAGCAGGGTCATTCTTGATGCCCTACAGGGGGCATGCCTCAGACAGCTAGTGTTGGAACCCACTCGGGAGGGCTCTCAAATGGGGAAGGAGAAAGGATCTCAGATTTAGAAGTGGGTAGCCATCTGGGAACAAGTGACCACCAAACAATGTGGTTCACAATAAACACAACCATAGAGTCAAGCCATACAAAAACAAGAGTATTAGACTTTAGGAAAATGAGAGAGTGCCTTAGAAAAGCACTAGCAAATGGGCAAGAAGGAGCGGTGGAGGAACAATGGGGAATAATCAAAACAGCCATCGCAGAGGCAACAAGCCTTTGTGTGAAGCAAATCAATAAACAAAACGAAGGAAAAAAACACTATGGTTCTCAAAAGAGGTGGCAGGGACGGTTAAGGAGAAAAGGATAGAATTCAGGAAATAAAAGGAAACACAGAAGGAGCAGGACAGAGAACTTTATCAGTTAAAGCAGAAGGAGGCAGGGAAAGCAGTCAGAACAGCAAAGGCACAAACTGAGGAAAAGATAGCCAACTCTGTTAAGAAGGGATAAGAAAAATTACTCACCTTAGTAATGTTGTTTCTTCTAATGGAGTCTTGCTATATTATGACATATGCAGTTTGTCCCAGCCTTAGAACTGCTCCGGAGGTGAAAGAGTTAACTTCCATGCCAGGCATGGAACTTAGAGCCCGAGCTCGGTTGAAAATTCTATCTGTTGTTCTTCAAACTTAAACTGTCAGATCTTTACGAGCAAAACTCACTAAGACTCTGTGTGGAAGCTGTAAACCTACACTAGCCAACTGGCTACTTAATTAAATAAACATATTTTTGGTGCCACAAAGAAGACTCAAGTCAGAGACCCAAAAATGACAACATTAACAAAGATCACCCCAAAAGGAGGGGTGAAAACAAGGTGGGCATCTAAAAGTGCCACCGCTGCCCTGCCCACCCACATCCCCAAGAGTAAGGTTCTGAGAGGGGCAGGCTGGGGGAGGTCATATAAGCAAGACTCCATTAGAAGAAACAACATTACTAAGGTGAGTAATTTTTTCTTCAAACAACATGAAGTCTTGCTATATTAGACATATGCAGACTACACAGCAGTACCTCCATGGAGGAGGGACAGAACCTACTTAGGAAATAGGCTCTGAAGCACAGTTGTGCCAAAAAGAGCATCACTCCGAGCCTGGATGTCCAGGGAGTAATGCTTAGTAAAAGTGTGCACCATTTTCCAGGTAGCTGCTTGTCATATCTCTAGGATAGAGATGTCCCTGGCAGCAGCCAGAGACACAGCTGTACCTCTGGTGGCGTGAGCCCTCAGGTCTGAGGGAGGAACTTTACCCAGTTTTTCATAGCAGAATTGGACACAAGAAACGATCCACCTGGCAATGGATCTTTTAGTGGCAGGTTTCCCTTTGCCAACCTCACCATAAGTGAGGAACAGTTGGAGGGAGTTAAACCTGTGACCTTTGGTACGATCAATGTAGTAGCTAAGTGATCTTTTGACATCTAAACTGTGCAACCTCCTCTCACCAGAAGAGGAATGGCCAGTGAAGTACACAGAGAGAGATATAGATTGATTAAGGTGGAAATCTGAGACCACCTTAGGCAAGAACTTTCCGTTAGTCCTGAGGCCTACCTTATCTCTATGAAAGGAGATAAACTCAGGCTCCACTGACAATGCTTGTAACTCACTTATGCGCCTGGCAGAAGTGATGGCTACTAAAAACACAGTTTTCCAAGTCAAGTACTTGAGCTCTGCTGAGGACAAGGGCTCAAAAGGGTGTTGCATAAGCTGGGCAATGCAAATATTAAGATCCCAGGCAGGTGAAGGATCCCTAAATGGGGGGTTGGTGTGAAGCAACCCTTTGAAAAACTTGGAGAATACAGGATGAGCTGAAAGAGAAGAGGGCTTGCCTGCTGACGAGAAAGCAGACACGGCTGCCAAGCACACTTTTAGGATAGCTGGTCTCAGCCCTAAAGTATTTAAATGAACCATATAATCCAGGACTGCGGGTAAATCAGCAGATTCTGGGGAAATATGCTTCCCAGATCACCATAAGGAAAAATCTCTTCCATTTGGAATTATAAGTAGCCCTGGTGGAAGGCTTCCTAGAAGCTTTCAGAATATCCAATACACCTTGGCAAAGGTGTAGGTCAGCAAATTCTAACTCTTCAAGAGCCAGGCCTTGAGATTGAGAGATTTGAGGTTCGGGTACCCAAACCCTCTCCTGAGCACAGGATAACAGATTGTGATTCCTGGGAGACACAGGGGACAGTGGACTGCTAAGGACAGAAGGAGTGGGTGCCAGGGCTGTCTGGCCCAGTCTGGAGCAATCAGAAACATCTTGCAGGATTGAGACCTGATTTTAACTAGCACTTTGAACGGGAGAGGGAAGGGCGGAAAGGCATAGAGAAACTTCCCTTCCCAACTGAGAAGGAAGGCACCCAGGGGGGATTGAGCCCAACACTGGGGCCTGCAACAAAAAAGAAGAAGTTGGTGATTGTCTGGGGCTGCAAAAAGATCTATCTGGGGTGTGCCCCATCTGGCAATACCACCTCCAGAACTAGGGGATCCAGAGCCCATTCGTGATGGCCTTGGGAAATCCTGCTGAGAGCATCTGCCAGGACATTGTCCTTGCCTGGGAGGTGAACTACTACAAGGGAGGTGTTCAGGGAGGTGTAGAGACCACAACTTCGTTGCTTCGATGCACAAGGCCGTAGACCGAGTGGCCCCTTGCTTGTTGATGTACCACACTGTGGTGGTATTGTCTGTTCTGTCTTGAATAACCCTGTTCTGAGCAGATTTGGAAAAAACTTGAAGTGCTAGAAAAACTGCTCTGAGTTCTAACAGACTGATGTGGAGCAGAGATTCCTGAGGGGACCCCAATCCCTGGGTGGTGAGGTCACCCATGTGAGCTCCCCACCCCAATAGGGATGCATCTGTAGCAAGGATTAAGGAGTGAGACTGAGGGAGTAAGGGGACCCCTGTTCAAATTGCTCCTGGTCCTGCCCCACTGAAGGGCATGGATCAGGTTCGAGTCACTGGAATTAATTTGGTTAGAGGGTTCTTTCTTTGAGACCAAAAGGCTCTCAAATGGAACTGGATGTCCCTCATCTGAAATCTGGCTTCTCGTCTACTGCTGTCAAGCAGTCATGTGTCCCAGGAGCTGTAGAAAGTGCCTTGCTGGTCGAGAGACCCACAGGGTGAAGGAGGAAGCCAGAGAAATCAGGGCACTTGCCCTTTCCAGAGGAAGGAAGGCTCTGGCTTCTTTTGTGTTCAGTTCTGCACCCATGAAGGTGAGAAGCTGGACAGGCTCTAGGACTGACTTTGGAAGATTGAGAAGGAAACCTAGAGAAGTTAGCAGTTGCTGAGTTACTTGAAGGTGTAACCTGACTTGGTCTGTGGACTGGCCTACTATGAGCCAGTCGTCCAAGTAAGGAAAGATGGCAATTTTTTGCCTTCTTAAGTGGGCAACTGCTACTGCCAGGCATTTTGTGAATACCCTTGGGGCATATGTAAGGCCGAAGGACATTGCTCTGAACTGGTAATGACCTGAGGGCAGTTCGAAGCTGAGGTACTTTCAATGGGAGCTTCTGATGAGAACATGAAAATAGGCATCCTTGAGGTCCAGGGACACTAGCCAGTCCCCTGGCCTTAAAGAGGATAAAATAATTCCCAGAGTCACCAGTTTGAATTTGGGTTTTAAAAGGTGTTTGTTTAGATACCTGAGATCCAGGATGGGCCGCCATTCTCCTGTCTTTTTTGGGGTAAGGAAGTACCTGGAGTACAACCCTTTGCCTTGGTGCAGGGGTGGAACCCTTTCCCCAGCTCTGAGAGCCAGGAGGGTAGAGACTTCCGCCTCCAGGGCAAGAGCCTCTGAAGGATTTGCAGGTGGAGAGGATCTGATTCTCATCTTTGGAAATTTTTTGAAGCTGAGAACCAGTCCCTGGCTTACTACTTCCAGGACCCACTTGTCTGACGTTAGAGACTCCCAGTCCTGGACAACGTAAGCTGTCCGCCCCCTACAGGTAGTGGAGACTGGCCTGGGCACCCCATCAGGGTGCCTGTTTGGCAGGGGCTTTAGGCTGAGGGGTGGAAGCAGGCCTGCCTGCACCCTGTCTGCCTCTCCCTCTAAAGAACCCCTTCTGTGCAAAAGCTGAAGAGGAACTTGGCTTGGTAAAAGGCCTATGAAAAGGCCTCACCCCTGCCCTGGGAGGCTGCCTTTGGAAAGTGACTTGCCTTTCCTTGGCCTGTGCACCCTATAGGTGGTCCTATATTCATCCATTTTCATGTAATTCTCTGTTTGTTCTCCAAACAGAGAGTTGCCCACCACAGGAAATCCATGGCCTTAGTCTGGTATCCTGTGACAGGTTAGTACATCTGAGCCAAGCCATTCTATGGAGAACCACAGATGTAGCCATGACTCTGGATGATACATCATGGAATCCACTGCAGCATGGAATTGCACCTTGGATGCCTCAATACCATCAGGGCCACCTGCTCCAGCTCTTCTGCCAGCTGGCCAGGAACCTGCTTTGCTAGAGCTAAAACAGTATCCCATCTGGATTTTTGATATCTAGCAACATAAGCCATATAATTAGCCTGTCTGAGTCCTAAGGAAGCTGCCATGTACTGTTTCTTTGCCATGGCATCTATCTTTCTGGAGTCCTTGTCAGGGGGGTGAGAGGCTAAGGGAACATTTGCCTTGTCACAGGCTGCAGCCTGCACCACCCCCACGTGGCTGCATTGTTGTGTAAGGAACTCCGTATCAGAGCCTGATAATGCATACCTTTTGTCCATTCTTTTATCAACAGGAGGTATAGTGTGAGGAGCTTTTAAAATCTTTACTGTCTGTTTCTAAAAAGATTTATGCAGAGGAATAGACAGTCTCCTAGACTCTGGGATAGCCAGCATTTCTACAAAATCAGGCTCCTTCTGATCATCCACAGCTTCCTCCATAGGGAGCTGGAGGGTTTCAGACACTTTTTGGTTTTTAAAACATGAAGTGAGAAGGGGACTCAGAAAGCCTAGGGGGAGACACTCCTGAAGGTCTGTCTGGAGAGATGTCTGGTTCAATGGGCACATCCAGACTTTCAAAACCACATTCACTCTCCTCATACTCCTCTTCCCCCTCCTCTGGTTCATAAAATTCCCTTAAATAATACTCCTGAACTGGAGGAACCGACCGAACCATGCTCTTACCTGATGATGCCGGTTTGGTCGGAACCGGGGAGACTGAACAATTTTTAATGCTTTAGCTATTTCTTCAGCGGTTGGAGAGGGAAGTTTTGACTCCACACCAGCTGATTTTCTCGATTTCTTAGTTGGAACCGACTCCTCAGAGTCGGCTCTCCTTTTGCCTGAGGAAGTATCGCCCTGGTCAGAGGGCACTCCCTCCGGTTTGGTTGAAACCGAACCGGGCTGGCCAACTGGGTCAGCGGACATTATGGCCTCCCGTTCCCTGAGTCTACCAACTCTCTTATCCAGGGTAGCTGCAGGAAAACCCATGCAAATCTGGCAGTCTGAATTGAGATGGTCAACCCCAGACAATAAACACATGTGGGGTGGCAGCCTGGCAAAGGCTTCCCACATACAACACAGTGCTGAAACCCAGTGGCCCGGTTTTTTGGGTTTCTCAGACATAGTGCCAGCCTAACCAAAAACTTGCCCTTTTACGGCAATCTGCCAAGCAAGACTCCGTTATCGGTTCCCAACCGTGTCACAGGTCGTGGAAAAAAACATAATTAAATCCGTTCTTTTTAGAACCGATAAGAACCAGGAACCGCACTTCTAAAAGACTGTAATGTAATAGAAGTAACTTGATCGGTTCAAACCGAACCGATAAAAATGTTTACAAGCTCCACACAGAAAAATAAATGTAAAACCTATCTAGTAGTTACAATACCACAGATAGAGCTTGAACCGACCGGTTGCGGTTTAATTTCAGTTAAAAAAACGAAAACTTTTATACTTTAACCGACAAAATGAACCGTGCAGAAGGAGGAATCTCCAGAGCTACTGTTCAGTGAGGCGAGTAAGAATCTGACAGTTTAAGTTTGAAGAACAACAGATAGAATTTTCAACCGAGCTCGAAGTTTCAGTTCCATGCCTGGCATGGAAGTTAACTCTTTCACCTCCGGAGCAGTTCTAAGGCTGGGACAAACTGCATATGTCATAAGAAAAAATTACTCACCTTAGTAATGTTGTTTCTTCTAATGGAGTCTTGCTATATTATGACAATTGTAGTTTGTCCCAGCCTTAGAACTGCTCCGGAGGTGAAAGAGTTAACTTCCTTGCCAGGCATGGAATCTGGAGCGCGAGCTCGGTTAGAAAAACTCTGTCTGTGTAAGTTCAAACTGAAACTGTCAGATCTTTACGAGCAAAACTCACTAAGGTTCTGTGTGGAAGCTGTAAACCTACACTAGCCAACTGGCTACTAAAATATCAACACATTTTCCCTGGTCCCAACACAAGACTCAAGTCAGGGGACCCAGAAAATAAGATAAAATAAGATAAAACACAACACCCAAACACCCCAAAAAAAGAAGGAGTGGAAAAACACAAGATGGGCATCAATAAGTGCCAACACTGGGCTGCCCACCCCATCCCAAGAGTAGAAGTTCTGAGAGGGGCAGGCTGGGGGGAGGTCATAATATAGCAAGACTCCATTAGAAGAAACAACATTACTAAGGTGAGTAATTTTTCTTCAAACAACATGAAGTCTTGCTATATTATGACAATTGCAGACTACAGCAGTACCTCCAATGGAGGAGGGACAGAACTTACTTAGGAAATAGGCTCTGAAGCACAGTTGTGTTAAACTCGAGCATCCTCCTGGCCTGGATGTCCAGGGAGTAATGCTTAGTGAAAGTGTGTACTGTTTTCCAAGTAGCTGCTTGACATATCTCTAAGATAGGGATGTCCCTGCACGCAGATAGGGATGCAGCTGTACCTCTGGTAGAGTGAGTCCTCAGGCCTGAAGGGGAACCTTACCCAGTTTTTGATAGCAAAATTGATACAAGAAACAATCCACCTGGCAATGGATCTCTTAGTGGCAGGTTTCCTTTCCCAACCTCACCATAAGTGAGAAAAAGTTGGAGTGGAGTCAAACCTGTGACTCTTAGTACGCCTCATGTAGTAACTATGGCCCTCTTAACATCTGTTGTGCAGCCTCCTCTCGCCAGAGGAGGAATGGTCAGTGAAGAACACTGGAAGAGATATAGATTGATTAAGGTGGAAATCTGAAACCACCTTAGGCAAAAACTTCCTGTTAGTCCTGAGGACTACCTTATCTCTGTGAAAGGAGATACAGTCAGTCTCCACTGACAAAGCTTGTAACTCACTTATGCGCCTGGCAGAAGTGATGGCTACTAGAAACACAGTTTTCCAAGTCAAGTACTTAAGCTCTGCTGAAGACAGAGGTTCAAAAGGGCGTTGCATCAGCTGAGCAATGCAAACATTAAGATCCCAGGCACGGGCAGGGTCCCTGAATGGCAGATTGGTGTGAAGCAATCCCTTGAAAAACTTGGAAAATACAGGGTTAGCAGAAAGAGAAGAGGGCTTTCCTGCTGAAATAAAAGCAGAGACAGCTGCCAAATGCACTTTCAGGGTAGCTGGCCTCCGCCCCAAAGTCCAAGACTGTGGGAAAATCAGCAGATTCTGGGGAAATATGCTTCCCAGAGCACCATGTGGAAAACCTTTTCCATTTAGAGTTATAAGTAGCCCTGGTGGAAGGCTTCATAGAAGCTTTCAAGATTTCGAGCACACCTTGAGAAAGGTGTAGGTCAGCAAACTCTAACTCCTCAAGAGCCAGGCCTTGAGGTTGAGGGATTTGAGACTCGAATACCAAACTCTCCCCTGGGCACAGGTTAACAAATTGTGGTTCCTGGGAAGACACAGGGGAAGATGGACTGCTAAGGACAGAAGGAGTGGGTACCAGGGCTGTCTGGCCCAATCTGGAGCAATCAGAATCATCTTGCAAGGTTGAGATCTGATTTTGACTAGCACCTTGAACAGGAGAGGGAAGGGGGGGAAGGCATAGAGGAACTTCCCTTCCCAATCGAGAAGGAAGGCATCCAGGGGGACTGAGCCCAACACTGGGGCCTGCAACAAAAAGCGGAAGTTGGTGATTGTCCGGGCTGCAAAGATCTATCTAAGGGTGCCCCACCTGGCAAAAACTAACCCCAGTATTAGGGGATCCAGTGACCATTCGTGATGGCCCTGGGAAATCCTGCTGAGAGCATCTGCCAGGACATTGTCCTTGCCTGGGAGGTGAACTGCTATGAGGGAGGCGTTCAGGGAATAAGCCAGAGACCACAACTTCATTGCCTCGGTGCACAAGGCCGAAGACTGAGTGCCCCCTTGTTTGTTGATGTACCACATTGTAGTGGTGTTGTCTGTTCTGACCTGTACCACTTTGTTCTGAACAGATGCAGGGTGGAGAGGTCGCCCATGTGAGCTCCCCATCCCAAAAGGGACGCATCTGTAGTAAGGGTCAAGGAGTGAGATTGAGAGATGAAAGGAACCACTTGTCTCAGGTTGCTCTGATCCTGCCACCACTGAAGGTCCTGGATCAGGGTTCGAGTTACTGGGATCAACTTGGTTAGGGGATCTCTCCTTTGAGACCAGAAGGCTCTCGAATGGAACTGAATGTCCCTCATCTGAAATCTTGCTCCTTGCACTACAGCTGTGGAAGCAGCCATGTGTCCTAGGAGCTGTAGAAAATGCCTTGCTGGTTGAGAGACCTGCAGAGTGAAGGAGGAGGCCAGGGCCACCAGGGTCCTTACCCTTTCTAGAGGAAGGAAGGCTCTGACCTGCTTTGTGTCCAGTTCTGCACCTATGAAGGTGAGTAGCTGGACAGGTTCTAAAACTGACTTTGGGAGACTGAGAAGAAAACCTACAGAGGCAAGCAGCTGCTGGGCAACCTGCAGGTGTGATTTGACTTGGTCTGGAGACTGACCCACTATGAGCCAGTCGTCTAGGTAGGGAAAGATGGCAATCTTTTGCCTTCTTAAGTGAGCAACTGCTACTGCCAGGCATTTTGTGAATACCCTTGGGGCAGAGTTAAGGCCGAAGGGCATTGCTCTGAACTGATAATGGCCTGAGGCAGTTTGAATCTGAGGTACTTTCGGTGGGAACTTCTGATGAGAACATGGAAGTAGGCATCCTTGAGGTCCAGGGAAACTAGCCAGTCCCCTGGCCTTAGGGAGGGTAAAATCATTCCCAGAGTCACAATTTTGAATTTTGGTTTTAAAAGGTGCTTGTTCAGATATCTTAGGTCCAGGATGGGCCACCATTCTCCTGTCTTTTTTGGGGTAAGGCAGTACCTGGAGTACAGTCCCTTGCCCTGGTGTAGGGGAGAAACCCTTTCCACAGCTCTGAGAGCAAGGAGGGTTGAGACTTCTGTTTCTAAAGCAAGAGTCTCTAGTGGATTTGCAGGTGGAAAAGATCTGATTCTCATCTTTGGAAATTTTTTGAAGCTGAGAACCAGTCCCTGGCTTACTACTTCCAGGACCCACTTGTCTGATGTTAAAGACTCCCAGTCCTGGACGAAGTAAGCCAGCCTGCCCCCTACAGGTAATGAAGAATCGGCCCTGGGCATCCCATCAGGGTGCCTGTTTGGCAGGGGCTTTAGGTTGAGGGGTGGGAGCAGGCCTGCTCATACCCCGTCTGCCTCTCCCTCTGAAGAACCCCCTCTGGACATAAGCTGAAGAGGAGGCCTGGGCTTGGTCAAAAGGCCTGTGAAAAGGCCTGCCCCTGCCCCCGGGGGGCTGCCTCTGAGGAGTGGCTTGCCTTTCCTTGGCCTGTGCACTCCTATAAGTGGTTCTATATTCATCCATTTTCTTCATATAATTCTCTGTCTGCTCCCGAAACAGAGAATTTCCCACAACAGGAAAATCCATGGCCTTAGACTGGGTATCCTGTGACAGACTAGTACACCTGAGCCAAGCCATTCTACGAAAAGCCACAGATGTAGCCATGACTCTTGAAGATACGTCATTAGAATCCACTGCAGCATGGAATTGCAGCTTGGATGCCTCAATACCATCAGCAGCCACCTGTTCCAGCTCCTTGGCAAGCTGGCCAGCGGCCTGTTTGGCTAAAGCCATGACAGTATCCCATCTGGATTTCTGGTATCTTGCAACATAGGCCATATAATTTGCCTGTCTGAGTCCCAAGGATGCTGCCATGTATTGTTTTTTAGCCATGGCATCAGTCCTCCTGGAGTCCTTGTCAGGGGGATGTGAAGCCTGGGGAATATTAGCTTTATCACAGGCTGCAGCCTGCACTATCCCAACATGGCTGCATTGCTGTGAAAGAAACTTTCTATCAGGACCTGACAAAGTGTACCTCCTGTCCATCTTTTTATCCACAGGAGGTACAGAATTAGGAGCTTTTAAAATTTTTATTGTTTGTTTCCTAAAGGATTTATGTAAAGGAATAGACAATCTCCTGGACTCTGGGATATCCATCATCTCCACATAGTCAGGCTCCTCTTGCTCATCAACAGCTTCTTCCAAAGGGAGCTGGAGGGTTTCAACAACTTTTTTATAAAACAGAAAATGAGAAGGGGACTCAGAAAGCCTAGGGGGAGTCTCTCCTAAAGGTCTGTCTGGGGAGATGTCCGGTTCAGTGGGCACATCCAGACTTTCAAAATCACATTCACACTGTTCATAATCCTCCTCTCCCTCCTCCGGTTCATAAAACTCCTCTATATCATATTCTTGAACCGGTGGAACCGGCCGAACCGACCTTTTACCAGATAGTGGCGGTTCGGACGGAACCGGTGAAAGTGACTGGACAATCTGGATCGCTTTGGCTATCTCTGCAGCAGTTGGAGAAGGAAATTTTGACTCCACACCTGCTGATTTTCTAGTTCTCTTTGCTGGAACTGGCTCCTCCGAGTCAGCTCTTCGTTTGCCCGAGGAAGTCTTGCCCTGGTCAGAGGGCACTCCCTCCGTTCGACTGGCACCGAACCGGCTGGCCACCCGGTCAGCGGACTTTTGCCTCTCTCTCGCCCTGAGCCTACCAACCTCTTATCTAGGGTAGCTGCAGGGAAATTCTTGCAAATCTGGCAGTCTGCATTGAGGTGGTCAAACCCCAGACAATAAACACATGTGGTGTGTGGGTCAGCCTTGGCAAAGGCTTCCCCACAGACACTACAGTGTTGAAACCTAGTGGGCCCAGTTTTTCTTTTGGGTTTCTCAGACATAATGCCAGCCTAACCAAAAACTTGCCCTTTTCTGGCAAATGCCAGGAAAGACACCCTTATCGGTTCCCAACCGTGTCAGGGGTCGTGGAAAAAACCGTAATGAAATCCGTTTTTTTTTTTAGAACCGATAAGAACCGGGAACCGCACTCTAAATGTATTGAAATGATTTTAAAATAAGTTTTAAAAACAACCTGATCGGTTCAAACTGAACCAATAACACATTTACAAGTTCCACACAGAAAAGTAAAACCTGTCTATTACTTACGATACCACAGACAGAGCTTGAACCGACCAGTTTGCGGTTAAAATAAATATAATCGCAGTTTATTTAACCGAGAAAAAACACTTTTTAACAGAGAAATGAACCGAGCAGTAGGAGGAATCTCCGGAGCGACTGTTCAGTGAGGCGGAGTAAAGAATCTGACAGTTTCAGTTTGAACTTACACAGACAAGAGTTTTTCTAACCGAGCTCGCGCTCCAGATTCCATGCCCGGCATGGAAGTTAACTCTTTCACCTCCGGAGCAGTTCTAAGGCTGGGACACACTGCAATTGTCATAATATAGTAAGACTTCATGTTGTTTGAATATAGCAAGACTTCATGTTGTTTGAAAACTTTTTATAGGTACATTAGGGAGCGAAGAAAGACCAAGGGAGAGATACAGAGACTTAATAAAGTGGAGAGAATGTGGGCAGAGGGTGACAGTGAAAAAGCAGGGATACTGAATGAATATTTCTGCTCAGTACTCACAACAGATGAGGAGGGGGAGGTGCCTAAACCAAACAAGGGAGAAACTCTGAATCGGGGAGTCGATACCAGTCCATTCACAGAAGAAAGGGTTTTGAAAGAACTCTTGAAACTGAGGGTGGACAAAGGAATGAGGCCTGATGGGATTCACCCAAGAATACTAAAATAACTAAGGGTAGAACTAGTAACACCACTGACTACTCTCTTTAACAAATCATTGGAGGATGGAGTGGTACCTGAGGACTGGAGGAGGGCAAATGTGATTCCACTTCACAAAAGTGGGAGCAGGGCAGAGGCGGGAAACTACAGACCAGTTAGTTTGACTTCGGTGGTAGGGAACATGATGGAATCACTTCTGAAGGAAAGAAATGTTGAGTACCTAGAGGCCAGTGGGGCACAGGACCCAAGGCAGCATGGTTTCACAGCAGGAAGGTTATGTAAGACGAACCTAATAGATTTCTTTGACTGGGTGACCAAAGTAGTAGATCATGGAGGGGCTGTGGATATGGCCTACCTAGATTTTAGCAAGGCATTCGACAGAGTCTCACACAAAAGATTAATATACAAGTTAGCCAGCCTTGGAGTAGGTCCCAAGGTGGTAGCCTGGATAAAAAAATGGCTGGACAACAGGACGCAAAAGGTAATAGTAAACGGAGTCCACAGTGAAGAAAGGAGGGTAACTAGCGGGATACTGAAGGGTTCGGTACTGGGACCGCTCCTCTTTAATATTTTTATAAGTGACATGGGAGAGCATCTGGAAGGAAAGGTATGCCTCTTTGCAGATGACACAAAGATCTGCAACAGGGTTGATACACAAGGTGGGGATGGAAAGAAGGAAAAGGGACTTGGCAAGGTTGGAGGAATGGTCAAAAACGTGGCAGCACAGATTCAATGCAAAGAAGTGCAAGGTAATGCATCTGGGAAACAAAAACCCAGGGGAAGAGTACACAATGGTGGGTGAGTTAATAACAACAACAAAAATCGAAAGAGAGCTTGGAGTAATTATATCAGATGACCTAAAGGTGGGCAAGCAATGTGAGAAGGCAATAAGGAGGGCTGGCTGGATACTGGGATGCATAGGGAGAGGCATCAACAGTAGAAAACAGGAAGTTGTTATCCCTCTCTACAGACAGTTAGTGAGACCCCATCTGGAGTACTGCGTGCAATTCTGGAGACCCCATCTCCGCAAAGACATAGAGTGGAGGCTGTTCAGAGGAGGGCAACCAAAATGGTGCAAGGTCTGCACCAGAAGACATACGAGGAGAGACTAAAGCAGCTTAATATATACACCCTTGAGGAAAGGAGGGAGGGAGAGGGGGGACATGATAGAAACTTTCAAGTATCTCAAGGGAATTAACAAGGTACAAGAGGGTAGTATCTTTCAGAAGAAGAGATGTACAAGAACAAGGGGGCACACTTTGAAGATAGAGGGGGAACGGCTCAGAGGTAATGTTAGAAAGTATCTTTTCGCAGAGACAGTTCTGGATGCATGGAACAGCTTTCCTGAGGAGGTTGTGGAGTCAGAAACAGTGGGAGAATTCAAGAATGCATGGGACAAGCATAAGGCAATTCTAGTAGGGGGCAGGAGGAAGTAAGCTGTTGATTAACTAGAATCTGCAGCTTATCCATCAGGTATGGAAATGGGCAGACTGGGTGGGCCAAGCAGTCCTTATCTGCCGTCAAATTCTATGTTTCTATGCGGGTAAAGCTCTCCCCAGCATATCAGAATCTCACCAGAAGCCAGCTTAACAGAAGAGCACACTCTAGTGCAATAGTTCTTAGGCTTTGTCACAGTGAGCCTCCCTAAATCCATGGAAAAGATTTTGAGCCTCCCCCAAAAACTGAAATAATCTTGGGCCTCCTCAAAAAAAAATAACATACTGTACTTTGCGCAGCACACCATGAATACACTGAAACCCCTTTGAGTACTTGGCTCACATTCAGTTCTTTGTCTTATACTAATGTGGAACCTTTGAAAAAGAGCTCCTGTGCTCAAAGGCATTATCTTAATAACAAATAAATAAAATAAACAAATATTATTATTCAGCCTATTGTACCCCCACACACACAGGCCAGCCTACTGTACTTGCTCTGTTATTTTCATTCTTGAACCATCGTTACCCCTTGTTGCAGTACCTTCATGGTCAGACTACTCTGCTCTCTTATATGAAATAACCTTCCTACATACTTTGCCTCCTCCTCCTTCCTGCTCCTAAGAAACTTCTCTGGGATTAATTTGCTCCTTCCTGCTATTTCTCTTAGCACTTCTATGCTCAACCCTTGTATTTGGGCTGTTCTACTGTCAGTCTACAAATTGATCAATTACCATTACTCATTATTCGTTTGTTGTTCATATTTGTTTGCACTATTGTTCACTGTGTATTTCTTGATTGTTTTGCAGTTACCTTTTGAAATGTATTCACTCTCTGCCCTTCCCCGGGTACACCTGAAATGAGCCTTGGTTCATTTACCTTCCCTTGTCACCTATTAGTAAATAAATACATAAAATTCACCTACTATTGTCCTCTTCCAGTTTGCTCCATCTCTTCACACAAAATATATAAAACTCAAAATTTAAAAACAGTACTTTTTCAGACTTGCTTGAGCCTCCCCTTGAACAGGTTGGGGCCTCCCCAGGGAGGCTGGCCTCACTGTTTGAGAACCCCTGCTCTAGCGCAGTCCCACAAACCATAGACAGGCCCTCTCCACAACACTGAGGCACTGGAGAAGCCTTCCGTAAATGAGGGCGCACAGGAGTCTCTGCCGTCGACAGCGGTGATCTAACAGGGAGAGAGTCAGGCTGTAAAGGGGCCGCCTCATCAGGTAATACTACAGTAGATTAAATGTACAAAGGGCAAGAAGCAGTTAGTACAGGCTGCAGTACAGTATGAGTGACAAAGCAGGGTCGTTAGCAGGAGCAAAATTCATAGACTTCCCAGGAGCAGAGCCAATAGTACCAAGAGTCCTGGAAGTAGCAGGAGGAGACAAGTTGAAAACAGCATTGGCCCTGTAGCAGCCAAATGCCCAATGGGCAATGGAGGTCACCCTGTAATGAAAATGGCCATTTCTTTTCTTGGAGGTATGCAGCTTCGTCTTCCATAAGCAGTGACAAAGTACAGTTACATAAGAACTTACCGTAACAGTAGATCTTCGAGAGGAGCTCATGCAGCAGGTAACACCATAATGACTAAACCTAGCAGGCACCAGGACCACATGGAAAACTTCTAGCTAGCAGTATACAGTGGGGGACTGTCCTCTGATGTTGGCCTGCTCCTGATGTCGGCCAATGGTATAAAAGAGGCAGTCCCCCAGCCCTACCTCAGTTCTCCCACCAGAGACCCTGGAAAACTCAGAAATGGAGAGCCGAGGAGGTTCCTCCGAAACAAGGAAAACAGTCAATGGAGAAAAAGTTACCAGGGGGAAGGTGGGAGGGAAAGCAGCAGCTGCTTTAAGAGGTCCTCTCGAAGATCTACTGCTACGGTAAGTTTTTACGTAACTCTACTATCTCACTTCGAGGGGGAACTCTTGCAGCAGGTAACACCATAAGGACCAAGTCCCAAGCAGTTAAAGGACCAACCCCCTAAGGTCGGGAGGAGGTAAAAGTCAGCTGGGAAGCTCAAGAGAGCAGGCCCTGTAGGATAGAAAGGCCAAAGCCTCCCTACGATGAGAGCCAATATCCAAACTGTAATGCCGAATGAAAGTGTGTACGGAACTCCAAGTGTCAGCTGCGCAGATAACAGCTGCCGACACATTCTTAAGGGATGAAGCAGCCATACCCCTAGCAGAATGGCCTTTGACCTGTCCCAGGAAAGGCTTGTCATACTTTCTGTAACAATAAACAATGCCATTAACTAGACATATGGACAAAGTCTGCTTAGAAACTGGAGCCCCTTCAGATCATGGGGCGAAAGAAATAAACAACAGTTCAGACTTTCAGATAGCATAGGTGCGCTCTAAGTAATAATGAAGCACCCGTCCAGAGTTTGAAGAACAGCCTCCCCTCAATTAGAATACTCCGGATAGTAAACAGGCACAGATGGATGGCCTAATTCAGTGTAATCTCGGACACCACTTTAGGCAAAAACAGGATTCATCTGCAAGGTCACCCGATCCCTTGGAAAACTAAATAAGGCTCTTTGCACATCAGAGCCTGATGTTCAGAAATCCTTTGAGCAGAAGTAATGGCAACTAAAAATAACGCTTTCCATGACAAAAAGGGAGCTCACAACTTGCGGCTGGTTCGAAGGGAGGCAGCGTCAGTTTTTCCAAAAGAAATAAAAGATCCCATGGTGGAACCAGGTCCCGGATGGGAGGTTTGAGGTGTAGAATGTCCCGCAAAAAAGTGCGGGAAAGATCCAGCTGGGCAAGAGTTTTGCCCTCTACAGGTGTGTGATATGCAGAGATGGCCGATAAGTGCACCTTAATGGAGGAGTAGCTCAGACCTGAGTCTAACAGAGAAGGAATACTCCAAAACAAAGTTCACCAGACATGTGAACGGATCAAGATGGCGAGCGGAAGACCAAAGGCAGAACCATTTCCACTTCGTAGAGTAAGTAGCCCTGGTGGAAGGCTTTCTAGCAGCCACCAAGACTTCTGCACTCTGGAGGAAACCCCAAACTGAGCCACGGCTAAGTCTGCAGGAGCCATGCATGCAGGTGCAATAATTTGGGGTCCGGATGGACCAGGGTACCCTGCTCCTGGGACAGCAAGCCTAAGCTCAGGGGCAGGGGAATCAGGGGTTCCACTGCCAGCTGCTGAAGTAATGGGAACCAAATCTGACATGGCCAGTAAGGAGTTATTAGAATCATCCCTGCTCCCCTCCGACTGCAACTGGAGAAGGAAGCTCTGCAGTAATGGGAAGGGAGAGAAGGCATAGAGAAACCTCCTGCCCAAGAGAGGGACAATGTGTCTCACCAGAAAATGCCAGGCCCTGGATCTAGCGAACAAAAACTGGGCAGTATGGCATTGAGCAGGGAAGTGAAGAGGTCCAAGTTGGACCAGCCCCATCTGTCGAATAGGCAAGGCAAGGCAAGTTTTATTTTTTCAGGCGCCCAATCCCAGAGGTTCTGGGTGCTGTACAAGTCAAAAGTACTATTCATAATACAATAAAATTACAACAACAATGTAAGTAAATAATATAGAGAAATAAACTAAACACAGATTTACAACTGTAGTTAAATGAACTGTAGCTTAAAAGGAAAAAAGGAAAAAGGGGCCAACCCAGGGCAAGATCTAATACAAAAAGTCCGGGAAAGCCTGACTAAACAAATGGGTCTTTAGGTGGGTTTTAATATCTCAACTGAAGGGGCCTCCCATACCAATGGTGGGAGCGGAATTCCACAGGACAGGGCCGGCAACACTAAATGCTCTGTCACCAGTAGTTTTCAACCTCATCCTGGGAATTGCAAGGAGGCTGCTACCAGATGAGTGGAGGGAACGCACCAAGGTAGCAGGAGTCAGAAGGTCAGACAAGTAGCCAGGGCCCAGCCCATGTAGGGCCTTAAAGGTGAGTAATCCCACCTTAAAGAGGACCCTCCACCTGACTGGCAGCCAGTGCAGTTTGCACAACACCGGGGTGACATGGCAGTATTTTGACTGACCCGACAGCAGCCTGGCAGCCACGTTCTGCACTAGTTGCAGTCTGCAGAGGGTACCTCCTGAGACCCCGAAGTAGAGCACATTACAGTAGTCTAGCCTTGATGTCACAAAGGTGTGTACCAGGGTGGGGAGGTCCAGGGGCGGAACTAGGGACTTGATCCTGGTGACATTCCTCAGGTGGTAAAAGCTGGACCGGACAACGGATGACACCCGGGCCTCAAATGTCAATCCACTGTCAAAGGTCACACCAAGATCGCGTACCCTAGAGGAGGCCTTCAATGGCACAGACCCCAGGGACAAACCTGTCTCCATGCCACAGGCCATCCTATCATGCCCTCTGTTCGACTCCACAGCCAGTACCTCTGTCTTATCGGGATTCAGTCGCAACCAGCTGGAGGGCATCCAGATGTTGATTTTGGCGAGGCATTTATTTAGCACTTCCATCACATTGGATGTCCCTGGTGCAAAAGAAAGATACAGCTGGGTATCATCCGCATAGAAATGAAAACCCAAGCTGCACTTCCTAATGAGCACTCTCAGGGCAGCATGTACACGACAAACAACATCGGTGACAGGACCAAACCCTGAGGTACTCCACTCGACAGGAGGTTAGGGGAGGAAGAGGAATTCCCCATCACTACTCGTTGCCTCCTGTTCATGAGATAGGGCTCAAACCAGCAGACGACAGTGCCAGTGAGTCCACAGAATTCCCTCAGGCAGTCAAGCAACACACAATGGACTACCGTGTCAAAAAGCTGAAGAGGCCGGCCGGCAGGCCTGGTGGAGTACAGGGTTGAGGCGCAGGCTCCTTACCTGGACCCACGCTGCCGACCTGGGTTCAGGAACGGACTCATGATGCCGGGGGCTGGCTGGGGCGAGAGAGGACTGAGCGTCTGTTGGGACTGCTCTCTTCTCTCGGGGGTGGGCTAGGGAAGACATCAGTCAGCAGTGGCCTCTGGTGGAGACCAGGAGTACTGCATGACAGCGTAGGGACACCAACAAGAAAAATGTAAAAATGCTCCACATCAAGCCAGATGACGGCTGCCTAGCTCTCTGAGCCCTTCAATGCCCCTGAAGCCTACCACCTCAGCAGCAACCTCTGGGCCAGAAGTTGGGCTGGTCTGCAGGCCCCTGGCAGGTGCCTTCCCTCTCGGAGAAGGGAGACCCACCCGGCAAAGGGATATGCCAGGTTACGCGTGGGATCGGCTGCCATCTGACAGCGGAGGACTCGGGGGACAGGACGGGTTGGAGGCAGCATTGGCACACCTGAAGGAGAGGCTGGCATGGCTGCAAAGTCAGGGGTGGAAAAAAGAAGTTAACACCAAAGCTGAAGAGAGATGGAGGAGCACAAGAACTGTCCCGTCCTCTCAGTCTCTAGCCTCGAGGAGGTCATTATGCACCTGAACTAATGCAGTTTCCATGCTATGTCTCGCAAGAAACCCCGACTGGAAAGGTTCATATAAATCAAAGGCCATGAGGTGCTCCTCAAACTGAAGTGCCACAACCTTCTCAACAACCTTCCCTAGGAATGGGAGGTTGGAGATAGGATGGTAATTCAACTTGATATCAGGGTCTAAGGATGGTTTCTTCAGAAGGGGCCTGACCAGAGACTTCTTCAAGGTGTCTGGGAAGAGTCTCTCCAAGAGAGCACCGGACAATCAAGGTGAACACTGGGCCGACAGTATCAACACATCTCATTAAGAAACATGTCGGCACCGGGTCCAGTTCACAATGTGTGCTTCAGTCGACGAGTGACCCCCAATACCTCTGCTGCCTCCACTGGTTTAAACTCCCCCCAACCAGGTGGAGTGCTCTCCGAACACCCAAGGCAACAGCTGTCAGCCATATTATGGCACACTGGCAGTACACCCTGTTCGAGAAGAACCGAGCAAACTCTTCGCATAAAGCATTTGAAGAGGCTTTCTATAGCTGTAGATAGGCTGGGTTTAGCAGCCTGTCCACAGTCCGAAAGAGCGCAGTTGGTCAATTCTTCCCAGCAGCAATCTTCCTGGACAGGAACTCTGCCTTCTTATGGGTGATTGCCCCCTGGTACTCACCATAATGGGAGCATAGGGCCAGTCTGTCCACCTCCAACCCAGACTTCTGCCAGTAGTGCTCAAACCTCTGACCCATGATCTTCATCACCTTGAGCTCCACATCAAACCAAGGGGACCTCAAGTGAGAGATTTGGGTCGTACATGGACTGGTGCAAGAGAGTCAAGCGCTGCCGTCAGTGCCTTATTACAGGCAAAGACAGCCTCGCCCACACCCTCCATGCACGCAATGCCCACACTAGATACATAGACAGTGTCGGCAGATAAGGGCCTATGGCCCACCCAGTCTGCCCATTTGAGCTTGTAAGTTCAGTTTATGTTTTCCTAGAAGTCTGTTGCCTCTTACCCCTGACCTCCAGAATTCCTTTATGTCTATCCCATGCATTCTTAAATCCCGTGATTGTTTCAGCCCCCACCACTTCCTCTGGCAGGGTGTTCCACTTGTCCACCACCCATTCTGTGAAGAAATTCTTCCTCATGTTTCCTCTGAATCATCCTCCCTCCAACTTCATCCCATGCCCTCTAGTCCTGGAACATCTTTTTCACTTAAAAATAGTGTATTCCTGCACCCTGTTCCTCCCTGTAAGATACTTGTATGTCTCTATCATATCCCCTCTCTCCCTCCTCTCCTCCAGGGAGTACATATTCAGTTCTTTCAACCTGTCCTCACAGATCAGATAGATAGATCAGCCACTGCCAGAAAAGCCCCCGGGGTCAAACCCCTCAAGGGTGGTAGCTTGCTATCTCTGCAGGAGGAGGGCTCTTGGGGGGTGTGCCAAATGAGAACTCCACCGTGCAAAGATCAGACCAACCGACCCGTTCAGTCTTGACGTTACAAACCTCAAGCCCCAGCGGGAAAACCAGGTCCAGCATGTGGCCGTCCTGGTGGGTCAAAGAGGAAACTTCCTGCGATAGGCCCAGAGGTGACATCATCTGGAGGAGATTATAACCTAGCTTTGAAGTTTTGTCATCGGCCCAAACACTGAAGCTCCTCAGAATTGAACATCTGGGGACTCCAATGTTTCGCCAATGACGAAATCGACTATCTCCTACAGAATTCTCCTGACTCCGAGGGGTGGGTGATAAACTAGAAAATCCTGCAGCCTGTGCCTGGACCCCCACAGGCGGCCACACATTCAAAGAATCCCAGCCTTCTCACTGGAGTGCGTGGTGAAGCCTAGTTCAGGTCTAAAACAGCATCGCCACCTCCGCCCCCTGTGCTCCACTCTGGGCAAGAGCACTGCGACCCGGGCACGCAGCCTCAAACCAGGCCAGCATCGCCACCCACCCAGGTCTCAGTGACACATGCCAGATCGACTCGAGGAAATCAAATCCACTATAACTGCGGTCTTGTTCCTGATCGATCTGGCATTGCAAAGCACTGCCCTCAGGGGACTGGTGGAGAGTGTCGCCCTACTGTCTACTAGCCCACTTGGTCTGGTGGGAACCCTGGGGACAGAAACCAGATACGTCTCACCTCTCTGTAGGGTCTGCTGACACCCAGGGCACCTTCTGCTCCCAATAATCTCACTCTTACCATCCGCTTGCCATGGGGCACCCTGCCATGCCCAATCACTCCGAGGCCTCTTGATCCCAATCTCCCGACAGCGATGAGCTGTAATGTTGGAAAGTGGGAGGTTGGTAAAGGGCTGCAGGTCGAGAAGCTGGGACACCCCATACACAATTCTAGCCCTCCTCAGACCCACCGGCCTCCCCAGACACATATTTTACCCCCGGATAGCCCCTTTATATTACTAACAAAATACCAATCACATAGGTCAGCCACACAACTAATACAAAACATAGCCTAATCACTCACTTCACCAACCACACACTTACCACTTAAACCCCAAACCAACCGCTCCCCACCTCCCAATAAAAACAAGAAACAGCAGAGGGTAGCTAATTAAATTCAAGAGAGCAGAAAGAAAAAATTACTCACCTTAGTAATGTTGTTTCTTCTAATGGAGTCTTGCTATATTATAGACATTAGCAGTTTGATCCAGCTCTAGAACTGCCCCGGAGTGAAATGGTTAAAACCATTCCAAAATAGAATTTTGGCACGAGAGCAGCTCTATCTGTGTCATTTCAAACTTGAACTGTCAGATCTTTACGAGCCAAACTCACTAAGGTCTGTGTGGAAGCTGTAACCTACACTAGCCAAATGGATACCTAAATAATAACAACCATTGATGGTCCCAACACCCAAGACTCAAGTCAGGGGACCAGAAATACTAACACCATTCTAATAATATGAAAATGGAACATAAGTATAATAAAACACACACACGCATACATACACTACCTCAAAGTCCCAAAGGGGACAAATGCTAACAGGACATAAGTAGTGCCCACATTAAGTTGCCTGCCCCCCACCAAGTAGAGGTTCTGAGAGGGGCAGGTTGGGGGGAGGTCTATAATATAGCAAGACTCCATTAGAAGAAACAACATTACTAAGGTGAGTCATTTTTTCTTCAAACAACATGAAGTCTTGCTATATTATAGACATTAGCAGAATAACAGCAGTACCTCCATGGAGGAGGGGCAGAACCTACTTAGGGAATAGGCTCTGAAGAACAGCTGTGCCAAAGCGAGCATCTCTCCTGGCCTGGACATCCAGGGAGTAATGCTTGGTAAAAGTGTGTACCGTTTTCCAAGTAGCAGCCTGGCAAATCTCTACTAAAGGGATATCTCTGGCAGCAGCTAGAGACGCAGCTGTACCCCTGGTAGAATGAGCCCTCAAACCAGGTGGGGGGCTCTGCCCACTTTCTGATAACAAAATTGGATAGAAGAGACAATCCACCTGGCTATTGATCTCTTAGTGGCAGGTTTGCCTTTCCCAACTTCACCATAGGTAAGGAAAAGTTGGAGGGATTCGAACCTGTGACCTTTGGTACACTCTATATAATAAGAGCTCTCTTAACATCCAGGCTGTGCAACCTTCTCTCACCTGAAGAGAAGTGATCAGTGAAAAATACTGGAAGGGAGATTGATTAAGATGGAAATCTGAAACCACCTTAGGCAAAAACTTCCTATTAGTCCTAAGGACTACCTTATCCCTGTGGAAAGAAATAAAGTCAGTCTCCACTGACAAGGCTTGCAATTCACTTATGCGTCTGGCAGAAGTGATAGCCACTAGAAAAACAGTTTTCCAAGTTAGGTACTTAAGCTTTGCAGAAGACAGAGGTTCAAAAGGGGTTGCATTAACTGGGCAATGCAAACATTAAGGTCCCAAGCAGGGGCCGGTTCCTCAAAGGAGGATTAGTATGGAGTAATCCCTTAAAAACTTGGAAAACACAGGATGAGAGGAAAGAGGGATGACTTTCCTGTTGACACAAAAGCAGACACAGCTGCCAAATGAACTCTCAGGGTAGCTGGTCTGAGACCCAAGGAATTAAGATGTACCATGTAATCTAACAAAATGGGCAATTCAGCAGATTCTGGGAAATATTTTTCCAGCACACCAAATGGAAAACCTTTTCCATTTAGAACTATAAGTAGCTCCTAGTGGAAGGCTCTGGAAGCCTTTAGGATCTCAAGAACACCCTGAGAGAGGTGTAAATCAGCAAATCTTAACCCTCAAGAGCCAGGCCTTGAGGTTGAGGGATTTGAGGTCCGATACCAAAGCCTTCCCTGGGCACAAGTCAACAGATTGTGATTCCTGGGGAGGCACAGGGAAGATGGACTGTCAGAGACAGAAGGAGTGGGTACCAGGCTGCCTGGCCTCATCCGGGGCAATCAGAATCACCCTGCAAGGCTGAGATCTGATTTTGACTAGTACTTTGAATAGGAGAGAAAAGGGGGAAGCATAGAGGAACTTCCCTCCCAATCCAGAAGAAAGGCATCCAGGGAACTGAGCCCAGCACTGGAGGCCTGCAACAGAACAGAGGAAGTTTGTGATTGTCTGGGGCTGCAAAAGATCTATCTGAGGGATGCCCCACCTGGCAAAAACTATCCCCAGCACTTGAGGATCCAGGGACCATTCGTGATGGCCCTGGGAAATCCTGCTGAGGGCATCCGCTAGGACATTGTCCTTCCTGGAAGATGAACTGCTATGAGGGAAGTGTTCAGGGAATAGGCCAGAGACCACAACTTCATTGCCTCGGTGCACAAGGTCAAGACAGAGTGCCCCCTGTTTGTTGATGTACCACATTGTTGTGGTGTTGTCTGTTCTGACTTGTATCACCTTGTCGTGGACAGATGCAGAAAAGCTTGAAGAGCTAAAAGACAGCTCTGAGTTCCAGCAAATTGATGTGGAGCAGAGATTCCTGGGGGACCAAACTCCCTGAGTGGAAAGTGGCCCATGTGGGCTCCCCAACCCAGAAGGGAAGCATCTGTAGTGAGAGTCAAGTTGTGAGAAGGGGAAATGAAGGGGACCCCCGCTCTTAAATTGCTCTGATCCTGCCACCACTGGAGATCTAGGATCAAGGTTCGAGTCACTGGGACCAACTTGGAAAGGGGGTCTCTTCTCTGAGACCAAAAGGTTCTGAAGTGAAACTGAATGTCTCTCATCTGAAATCTGGCTCCCTGCACAACAGCTGTGGATGCAGCCATGTGCCCCAGGAGCTGCAGAAAGTGTCTTGCTGGTCGAGAGACCTGCAGAGTGAAGGAAGAGGCCAGAGCCACTAAATTCTTACCCTTTCTGGGGAAGAAAGGCTCTGGCTAGCTTTGTGTCCAATTGCCCCTATAAAGGTGAGTACCTGGACTGGTTCCAGAACCGACTTTGGTAGGTTTAGCAGAAACCCAGGAGGTGAGAAGCTGCTGGGTGACCTGCAGGTGAGATTTTACCTGTTCTGGGACTGGCCTACAATGAGCCAGTCGTCTAGATAGGGAAACAGCAACCTCTGCCTCCTTAAGGGCCACTGCCACTGCTAGACACTTTGTGAATACCCTTGAAGCAGAGGTAAGGTCAAGGGCATTGCTCTGAACTGGTAATGACCTGAGGGCAGTTCGAATCTGAGGTACTTTCGATGGGATCTTCTGATTAGGACATGGAAATAGGCATTCTTGAGGTCCAGGGAGGCTAGCCAGTCCCCTGGCCTTAAGGAAGGTAAAATCATTGCCAGAGTTACCATTTTGAACTTTGGTTTCAAAAGATGCTTGTTCAGATATCCGAGATCTAAAATGGGCCGCCATTCTCCTGTCTTTTTTGGGGTAAGGAAGTATCTGGAATACAGGCCCCTGCCCTGATGCAGGGGAGGAACCCTTTCTACTGCTCTGAGAGCTAACAGGGATGAGACCTCTGTTTCCAGAGCGAGGTCTCTGAAGCACTTGCAGGAAGAAAAATCTGCTTCTCAACTTGGGAAACTTTTGAAGCTGAGAACCAGACCCTGGCTTACTACTTCCAGAACCCACTTATCTGAGGTTAAAGTAGCCCAACCTGACTGAAGTAAGCCAGCCTGCCCCACTGGTACAGGAGACTGCCCTGGGCACCCCATCAGGGTGCCTGTTTGCAGGAGCTTTAGGCTGGGGGGTGGGAGCAGGTCTGCCCACCCCTCGCCTGCCCCTGCCTCTGAAGAAGCCCTCTGAGCATAGGCAGAGAGGCCTGAGTCTGGTAGAAAGGCTGTGAAAAGGCCTACCCCTACTCCTGGGGATGCCTTTGAGGAGTGGCTTGCCAGCCTCCTAGCCTGGGCACTCTTGTAAGTAGTCCATATTCATCCATCTTCTTCATGTAATTCTCTGTCTGCTCTGCAAACAGAGAATTTCCCACCACAGGAAAATCCATAGCCTTAGTCTGGGTATCCCAGACAAACTAGTACCTGAGCCAGGCCAACCTACGAAAAGCTACAGATGTGGCCATGACCCTAGAGGAAACATCATTAACATCCAAGCAGCATGAAATTGAACCTAGAGGCTTCAATGCCATCAGCAGCCACCTGTTCTAGTTCACTAGCCAGCTGGCCATGGGCCTGCTTGGCCAATTGCATAACAGTATCCCATCTAGATTTCTGATACCTAGCTACATAAGCCATATAATTTGCTTGCCTGAGTCCCAGAGAGGCTGCCATATACTGTTTTTTGCCATGGCATCAATCTTCCTGGAATCCTTGTCAGGAGGATGTGAAGCCAAGGGAATATTAGTTTTATCACAGGCAGCAGCCTGAACTACCCCAACATGACTGCATTGTTGAGAAAGGAATTCTGTATCAGGGCCTGACAATGTATACCTTCTGTCCATCTTTTTATCTACAGGAGGCACAGAATTAGAGCTTTTAAAATTTTAATTGTTTGTTTCCTAAAAGACTTATGTAAAGGAATAGACAATCTCTAGACTCTGGAATATCCATCATTTCTACAAAATCAGGCTCCTCTTGCTCATCCACAGCCTCTTCTAAAGGAAGCTGGAGGGTTTCAGCAACTTTTTATAAAACATAAAATGAGATGGGACTCAGACAGCATAGGGGAGATTCTAAAGGTCTGTCTGGGAGATGTCCGTTCAATGGGCACACCCAGACCTTCCCAGCCACATTCATACTGTTCATAATCCTCCTCCTCCTCTGGTTCATAAAATTCTCAATATCATAATCCTGAACCACTGGGATCGGACGAACCGACCTTTTACCAGATAGTGGTGGTTCGGACGGACCCTGAGACAGTGACTGGACAATTTGTATGGCTTTTGCTATCTCTGCAGCAGTTGGAGAAGGAATTTTGGACTCCAGACCTGCTGATTTTCTTGTTTTCTTTACTGGAATTGGTTCATCAGACCAGCTTTTCTTTTGTTCGAGGAAGTCTGGCCCTGGTCAGAGGGCACTCCCTCTGGTTCGGTTGGCACCGAACCGGGCTGGCCATCCGGGTCAGCGGACTTTTGGCTTCTCGCCCTGAGCCTGCCCAATCTTTTTCCAGGGTGGCTGCAGGAAATTCTTACATACCTGGCAGTCTGACTGGAGGTGGTCAAACCCCAGACAATAAACATGTGGTGTGTGGGTCAGCCTTGGCAAAGACTTCCCCACAAACATCACAGTGTTGAAACCCAGTGGGCCCGGTTTTCTTTGGCCTTCAGACATAATGCCAGCCTAACCAAAAACTTGCCCTTTAACAGCAGTGCCAGGCAGGAAGACACTTTATCGGTCCCTAACCGTGGTTTACTGGTATTGGAAAAAACGTATTAACCAGCTTTTTTAGAAACTTATAAGAACCGGAACCGCACTCTAAAATAGTAACTTTTAGTTTTAAATGAGTTTTAAACTCACTGATCGGTTCAAAACCGAACCGATAACTTACAAGTTCCACACAGACAAAACCTTCATTTACTTACGGTTACCACAGATAGAGCTTGAACTGAACGGTTTTATGTTAAAATAAAACTATTCTCGGTTAAATCCAACCGAGAAAACACTTTTAAACCGAGAAATGAACCGAGCAGAAGGAGAAATCTCCGAGCGACTGTTCACTGAGGCGGAGTAAAGAATCTGACAGTTCAAGTTTGAAATGACACAGATAGAGCTGCTCTTGTGCCAAAATTCTATTTTGGAATGGTTTTAACCATTTCACTCCGGGGCAGTTCTAGAGCTGGATCAAACTGCTAATGTCTATAATATAGCAAGACTTCATGTTGTTTGAACCATCAATCCCAGTATAACAATTTCAGGCAAAAAAGATAAGATAAGATTTTTGTCCGTATCATATATAGCTTTTGCAACAAACAGTTTCTTCACTGCCCCGAATAAGTAGGGATGGAGGCCCCTCTCACTGACCTACACCCTACAGCAGATGATGTAGTAAGGAAGATAAATTTAAAACTGGAGTGAGAGCAATCTGGATAATCACCCCCTCAGCCACTCTCACCAGCCCCGGGGGGGGGTCCAAAAGCAAGTCCTCCGCCACAGATGGAAAGTCACCCCCTCAGCCACTCTCACCAGCCACGGGGGTCCAAGAGCAAGACCTGCACCACAGATGGAAAGTCACCGTCCACACCAACCACCGCTCCCCATCAACGATAATCTGGAGGGGGGGGGATTCTCGAGTTAGCAGGATTCTTCAGGGAGCCAGTAAATGAAGCAGGTCCAGTGAAAGTTGAAAGTCCAGGTCACTACCACACAGGTAACTGTAGTGAATTTAGCCCTCTACCAAAAAATAAACCGCAGCAGATGTCCTCTGCAACCGTGTCTCCTAGAAAAGGCTCCAGTGAACACACGGCTCCAACCAGTCTGGTGGGCTCTCACGTAAGATGTTAGCGATGCATCTTCTGATAAGCTGGTCAGGTTGGCTCTGGTAGATCCACACAGCAAACTGAGTTTTGTGATTGAGAATATAAAAGTCAGGGCTGGCCTCTTTGCGCTAAAGAGCACCTCCTTCAGCAACACCAGTCCATGCACCGGAGGCCCCCGCCAGACAGCAGCAACAAAGAAATCCGGGAATCGGGACAGGAGCAGGTACAGAACCTCACAACCAGCTCACAGATGGATAGGGATTGAGGCCTACTTCACTTAAGAATAAAAAAGCTGCCTCCTGTTTCTGGCTCACTTGCCCAACCCTGCCTAATGCTAAACCCTGGCTATTCCTCTCAGTCTAAAGAGAATTCTAACGAGAACTCAGGATTTTTTTTTTTTTATCTCCAGTCGAGAATAGAGACCGAGAGATCAGCACAGATGAATTAGCCCTCAAAAGTTCTCAAAAGGAAAACACTAACGTAGCATCCAGAAGTAAAAAGACAGGTAGAAGGCAAGCTGCTCTCAAAATACAGAGAGCAGCAAGAGCTCCTTGGGCCACAGATTGGAGGAGTTACCATTTGTGTGCCTTGGATCAAGACTGGCTTAAACTGTTGGCGCCAAGGTGTTTTGTACGCCTGGGACATGCACGGCAGTGAGCTCCAGATGATGCTCTATGGTCCAGTATAAGACTCTCATGGCCTCTGGGCAGAGGGGATAGGAGTGAGTCTCCCAAGCTCGTTTATGTAGACCACTAATATGTTGTTCATTTGAGTAAGGAGAGGGCCTGGGGGCAGACTCATTTGGAATACCTGAAGGGTATAAAGAATTGCCCGCATCTCCAATATATCAATATGGATATGTTGCTCCTGAGGAGACTAAATGCCCTGGGTCTGATGGTCTGCCAAATGTGCACCCCAGCCCAAGCCAGATGAGTCTATCATCAGGATCTCACAAGGAGACTCCTGTTGAAAGTGGACCCCTGTGGAAAGATTGGAGGGGTTCAACCACCAGGCCAGAGTTTGGCACACCAGAGTGGAGACAGTCACCAGCTGCTCCAAAATCATCCGTGTGTTGATCCCATTGGACTTGCAGGGTCCAATGGGGAACCCTCATGTGCAGATGTGCAAGAGGGACCATCGCGATGGCAGCTGCCATGAGACCTAAAAGTCACAGGAATACACTTGCTGGGACCTGACGCACCAAGGAAACTAGGTGAGCCTGTTCCTAAAGGTGTTCCACTCTGTCCGTAGGCAGGAAGGCCTTGTCTTTGGCAGAGTCCAGAACAGCCCTGATGTACTGCAGTCTTTGGCTGGGCCACGAGGAGGACTTCGGGAGGTTGAGGGTTATCCCTAGGTCCCGAAACAAAATAAAGGTGTCAGCCAGGGTGCAGACCAGCCAATCCTTGGACGGAGCTGCTAGGAGCCAATTGTCTAGGCAGGGAAAGACATAGTGGCCCTTCCGTCTGAGGACCCCAACCACTACTGCTAGGCACTTTGTAAAGACTCATTGAGTGAGGGCAGGCCGAATGGCAGGATGCAGAACTGATAATGGTTGCCTTGAAAGTGGATGCGAAGGAACCTCCGGCGAGGCTGAAACACTAAAATGTGGAGGTACGCATCCTGCATGTCCAGGGAGCACAGCCAGTCCCCTTGGTGGAGGAGGGGGAGCAGGCCTGAAAGGGTGACTATTCTGAGCCGTTTGTACTCTATGTACTTGTTCAGGTGGCTGAGGTCCAGAATGGGCTGCAAGTCCCCTGTTTTCCTCAGACCAGAAAAAAGTGGGAATAAAATCCCTTTCTCCTTTGAGCAGGTGGCACTGGCTCTATGGTCCGTTTCAGCAACAGCGCTTGGATCTCTTCCTGGATAAGGAAGAGGTGAGATGGAGGGTAATGGGAATTTATGGGAGGGTTGTCTGGGGGCATTGTGACAGGGCTGAATAAGGCCCTGCCCCATTTGTTATGCAGAAAGAGTTTAAATGCAAGGATCTGTTCTATCCTCTCCTTTTTTCTCTCTTGTCTGTCTGGTTGCGCAACCAAATGTTCTCGTGAGACCTAGGAACTGATCACTCCGATGGTTTTTATAATTCTCCACCTCTCACTATCTCTCTGCCTTCCCTTGCTGTTCTGTCTTGCCTCCACCTTGCATAGCTGCAGTTATAAAAAATATATGTGAATCTCTGTGTAAAACTGTATGTGATACTGGGATCCTTTGTTTAAAATGTATATAGTTATACTGTTGAAATGACTGCAAAAAGCTATTTGGAACTAATTGGAACTCAAGGGGTTAACCGGAGATGCAGTTTTTAAGCCCTTTGCAGAGTTGTCAACAAGAGGTCAATTCTGTGATACCATGTACTGTTTTGCTGTACTTGCAAGGAATGAAACTTACAAAAGCATTCTGTAAACTTACAAGAACATTCTGTGAGAAGCAGGCTCTCTTAACGAGTTCCCGGACAAAGACTTATAAAAACAGCAGCACTGCTTTTGCTAGAGAGACAAGGAGAGTGAGAGACTGAAACTTGGAATCAAGAGCTACCCTCAGAAGAAGGACTTAGTTGTTTCTGTTTGTACTGCCTTTGTAAATAGTTATGCTGAATAATTTTTCTTTTTTTATTTTGCTGTTATTGGAAAATAAAACACTATTTGCAAATTTTGAAACTGTCCCTGGTTTTCCTATGCTTCCTGACCTGTGCCTCAATGACAGGCATCTCCGTGAAATCCAGGACATGTCCCTTCTCTATAAGATGAAGAACCCACTGATCTATCATGATTCTGTGCCATCCCTCTACACAGAGAGAAAAGTGACCCCCAACCACCTTCCCCAGGGATTCTGCCAAGGGATGGGGATCGGGTAAGGAGACAGGCTCAAAAACTGGGGACAAGCAGAGGGGCCTAGGAGGTTTTGGGGGCTCTGGGACCTGAACAACCTGAGGCCTGAGAAGTGGCCTTACGCTAAAAGGCTCCTCTATTTTGTTGGCCTCGGAGCTGTTGCCCAGACAACAGATGAAATGGCTGGTGATGGTTTTGTTTCTGCGTGGATCTGTACATGGTGTGAACAGATCTAACAGCCTTGCCAGGTTCCTGGAGGTGAGTTATGACCTTCTCAGAGTCCTCACTGAAATGAACTTGAGTCTTTGACAGGAGCACCCATAATTTTCACCTGGACGTCCGGGGTAAAACCTGGGACGTGGAGCCAAGAACAGTGGCAGAGGCATATACCAGAGGCTGCTGCCCTGGCCGTAGCATCTGCCGTGTCATAGGAGGAATGTAAGACATAAGTGCCTATGTCCGAACCTGATTTTAAAATAATGAAGCAGTTTAGTCTTCTGGGGACCATTCTGCTGAGTCTGTACTAGTTCCATGGCCTTTTCTCACAGGGCATTCTGGTATTGGACCATATGGGCCAAAAAATTCAGACAGCGGATGGCACAGGTGGCCGAGGCACAGACTTTCCATCTGAGATGGTTCACCTGCTTGGAGTCCTTGTCCGGAGGCTGGTTGCTAAGATGATGCAGCCTCTTGAACCGATCATGAGCTGCAGTAATGACCATAGAGTCTGCAACTGGTTGCTCACCAAAATAGGGATCATCCCAGGGAGCATTATAGAGATGGTCAGCCTTCTTAGAAACAGCACGGGTGGAAGACAGGTGCTTCCATGCCGATTTAGTGATGTCCATAAAGGTGTCCACCACTGGAGGAACTACCATAGGCTTTGGATCCTTCTGACAGAGAAAAACAGCCAAACTGTGTCTCTCCAGGTCTAAACTGACTTTATCCCAGCCCATATTAGACTGAATGTGCCGCATGAGCTCTATAAAAGTCGGGTCATCAGGAGGTGACCTAGGGGTGTCCTTAGGGTCTGCAGCAGAGGGAGACAACCCTGATTTGGACAACACCGAAGAGGAGGAGGAGGAGGAGCTACTGCGGCCTGACTTCCCTGAAGACAAAGACCTAGAGGTCAAATGCCAGTGCCTATGGCTATGAGACTGACATCTGTGCCTGTCCGAGGACCAGGAGGAAGAGCGGCGGTGCTTTCTCCCATAATGTTTGTAGCAACCCCTGCCTGTGTCATTCAATTGTGGGGTAGGCTCCTTTGGCTTCAGAGAAGGCTGCAGAGGAGAAGCCTGAGGCTGAACCCCAAAGGAGTAGCATCCTTAGGATGGGGTACAGGTTTCAGTAACAGATCCCATTAGTGACATTCCACCAGGAAGTAAAGAGTGCAGTCAGGTCTGGCAGAGGATTCTGCGGGTTAGAAGGGTTAACCGACGTCGGTTGGGGGGACATCAGACAGTCACGGCATCGGTCCCTTTGGAGGCGGCAACACAGGCATTGGACCATGAGGGTTCAGGTTGACCAGAGGCGGCCCAGCAGGCATCGAGTTATCTGGCGTCGGCCTAGTAGGTGTTGCCAGGCCAGACGCCAGCCCCCTGGTGTTGGTTGAACTAAGATGTTGGAGTCAACTGGTGACACAGGGCAGTCAGGTGACAACAGAATGGGTGTCACTAGGGTTGACGCCAGGGTGGACGGCGTCAGCTGGACAGGCATGGACTGGCACCAGTTGGAGGATGCCTCCAGCGTTGGTCTGGAGACAGCATGTCTGTGGGAGCTAACTCCCAAAAGGGGCAGAAGAGTCACTCTGCTAGATGAGGCGGCAGCATGGCCCTGGTGCCGTGGGGTGCCAGCCCCTGAGCCGGGGGCCGATCTACGGACGCTGCGGCCACGTGGACAATGGGTAAAGACCCGATGCCTGAGGAAGACCTGGCCGAGCCACCTGGCTGTGAGCACAAAGACTGGTGAAAGGGCCGCAGCAACAGGGGGTTGGAGGCCAAAGAAGAAGTCCCCGACCCCAAAGAACCACTGCCTGAAGTCTGGATGAGGGCGGAAGGTTTGACCATGGGAAGCCTGGTAAGAGAGAGGGCTGCCATGGGAGCCAAGTCCGACCTCCCATGGGCGGATGACCCGGAGCCAGCTGATTTTGAATCAGGAGACCGGGAATGGGAGGAAGACTTGTCCTTATGCTTCTGCTTATATTTTCCATCCGACTTTTTCTCCTGGTGGGAGGATGAAGAGGTGGAGGCCCCAGAAATCGGTGAGGAGGAACTTTTACCCTGGATTTGTTTCTCCGTCGTTGCAATCTTCTTTTCTAGCAAGAAGCTTTTTAGGGCCTTCTGGTGCGGATCCCAGTCCTTTGGTTGAACTTCAGGCAGTGCTGGCAGGCCTCAGTATCGTGCTTTGGGTATAGGCAGAAAAGGCAGAGAGAGTCGCAGTTCTTCGATGGGATCTGCTTGCCGCAAGGACTCCTGGACCTCCGCATTACACTGACGAAGTCAGAGATGAAGACATGCAGAGAAATTGAGGAAAAAATGAATTTTGTGGGAAAATAATAAAGCGTGGGTAATCGTGAGAAAATGGCGGTCGACTAGAGCAGAAGGCATCTGTGGATCCGATGTGCATGGGTCGACGGTTGGAAAAGAACTGAAGTAGGGCTGGAGTGACCGCCTCTTTTATACCACTGGCAGACATCTGGGGTGGGCCGATGTCAGTGGGTGGTCCCCTGTTGTATACTGCTAGCTAGAAGTTTTCCATAGGGTCCTGGCACCTGTTGACTTCAGTCCTTATGGTGTTACCTGCTGCAAGAGCTCTCCCTCAAAGTGAGGTCAGCTAAGTCCGTTTTCGTTCCAATGCTTCTTGGAGATGCTGATCAGCTTTCACTATGGTCAGTAAAGCAAAATCCACAGTAGGTTCAGGTGCAATAAAACTCGGAAGTCGGTCCTCTCCAGAAACGGAGGCTGTAGCGTTGTGGAAAAATTACAGTTAGTAAATTATCAATTACAAATACTTGGAAAGGAGACGAACGGAGACGAGACTGATGGCGGAAGAATTTAATGATTATAACAATAATCACAGCGAGAGATTACAAGTGGTACATTCTTCATTCTTCAAAATAACAGTGTGTGCTGGCTTGCTTATATAGTGCAAGACAGCATCATCATTTCCTATGGTTTTCTATGATTGGTTCAAACAAGTACAAACATCAACTTAAAAGGCAATTCTCCTTTGGTATATGTATGAGCTCATCCTTGGTCAGCACAAATGAATAGATAGTGTACATTCTATTATTATATATGGCTAGTAACAGTTGTCACTACCAGTTACCAAGGTCTAGGAGGACGAAATAGGTTTGGACTTAGGAATGTGCACACAAGCGTTTTGGCCTGTCCTGGTAAGAATAAACACTAGAGATAGTCAGAAGGGTAATTTGGACTCTATCCTGTGTTTTTATCTTGCAGACACATAAGACAACTGTTTGCTAGTACTCACATGGTCAGCACAAATATCAAAAGGCACTTTAATATTGCAACTTGTGGCTTAGTTGGTCTTGTGGCTTTACAAGTTTTATATGATCCAATTATAAAGGCCAACATTAGTTACACAAACACATTATGTTTTAGACCAAAATGAGGTTTAGGCTGAAATATAGGGACACACTTCTTATCCCTTGTTACAGAGGCAGTGCCATGCAGTCAGGTAAAACAAATTCTTCAGCCCGAGTAGCAACAGCAGAGGGGAGAGGGGCCAAATCTCCAAGACTGGGTGTAGTGGCAGCAGCAGGCTCCACCAAATCTGCCATCTTTGCACTGCAGGATGGCAGCGCTCCTACCCAAGAGTAGGGGAATTTTTCTGATGTCCTGGCCAATTTCTCCCATTCACTAAAAATGCCACTAACAGCTTAATCTTGTTCACTTTCAGTCGGCTTCCATCTGTAGCTCCCCCCACCCTGGGACGAGGCTGAAAATAGGCAGAATTGCCTAGTCCTCCTTTACCAGTCAACAAAAACTAAATAAAAAATAAAATAAATGTTAACTGTAAGAGGGAATATTACCTCCTCCTATAAGCAAACAATGCCCTCACCACTCAACATCTGGTGCCAAGACGATAAATGTAAAGCTAGTAAAATATACACATGTTAAACGGCAAAGAGTATACACAAGGATAGTAGTGTTCAATCAGAAAAACTGCTCATAAGGCTGCTAAAACTGTGGCACTCATACCCAAATTCACACAGACATCAGAGCTCTAGATATTAAACTTTAATGTTCAGTTTTAACAGCTACATCACACTACCTGACATGTTTTGAATTATGTTGATCCTTTATCAAAGGCTGAATGACAAGTGATCACATGGTTCTCATATACCATCACCAATTATATCAATAAGGAACAATTATACACAAGTTTAAAATGACTGGTCACCAGTTCAACTGGAAACTTTGTGCGACAATCTTCTGCATTTTAAATATAACAACTTGAGTCGAGGAGAAAGGGAAGCCCTGAACAGACTTCAAGATCAAAATGAAATAATTTTAAAGGGCAAACAAAAGACCTGGACTAAATACAAGATTGGAATCAAAACCTTATTTGGAGGAATGTTAAGGACATTTTAGAATAAAATCTCACTAACCTGGTATTTTCATGACATGAAATACTATAGGACAATCAAATAAAAAGACGGGAGAGACCCAGTAAAACATAGGGTATTGGTTTTAAGTATTTTAATTCTATATGAGGACTGTAATTGTTAAGCACTTTAGGTAGAGCACTTTTATATATGTTGTGTGTGTATGTGGTTAATACATACCTGTAATTGTTTAGCCATGACTAGGTTGTGAAGCTTATTAGTAACTGAACTGGTGACCAATCATTTTAAACTTGTGTATAATTGCTTTTTAATGATATAATTGGTGATGGTATATAAGAACCATCTGACCAATTATTATTCAGCCTTTGATAAAAGATCAATGTAATCTGAAACACGTCAGGCAGTGTCATGTAACTTTTAAAATTGAACATTAAAGTTTAATATTTAGAGCTCCGGTGTCCATGTGAATTTGGGCGTGAGTGCCGCAATTTTAGCAGCCTTATGAAATATACACATGTATATTAGTAGCCGTGCCAGATCACACATTCAAGGTTCACCAGCAATGGAAGCAAGTCTTCAAAACTCAAATTACTGCACATACCTGGAGCATATGCTGGCAAGTGGCTCGTAGCACATGTCTGATAGCAGAAGTCTCTAAATACAGAATAAAATATTACCAAACTGGTACAGAGCACCAGTGAGACTCCATGCCATGGGCATTCTTCCAGATGACAGCTGTTGACGACATGCAGCCCCAGGTGGCTTATCATGCCACATTCTGTGGTCATGCCCCCACCTTCAACATTACTGGCACGACATTCAACAAGACTGTAGAGAGGTCTGAGGACAGACGTCCCATTTTTCTCCACATTTACTTTTGCTTGGGACTATCCCCCCTCCCCCCTCCCCAGGTGTCAAACTACGACCAAAAGTTACACTGTATAACTGCGCTGGGAGTAGAGGCTAAAAGACTACTACTCTGTGCTGCAGAACCACTGAAATAGTCACGGCCCAGGTGTGGGAGATTGGCTGCATCTTCCCTAGCTATTTTATCACATTTGTCACACCTGTCAAAAGGCTCACTAATCTATTATAAATGCTGGACAGCATACACTGCCTCCCACCTCTGCTCCCTAAATCCCTGCTTCCCAATACAAGAGGGCAAGGATTTACTCCACCTTCCATGATAACTCCTCTCTGCTCCACTTCAGAGGAGGAATATCTCAGGCAGAACAGACTGTGTAAACTGTGAGGTTTACTGTCAAAATAGCGTTGAGACACTCGTGAGGTACAACACCGCGCAGGCAACACAGCACAGTGCAATATAGCAATATAGCACCACAGAAAAACAGCCCGGCACACTGCAGGGGACTTAGCCCCATGCACCCCCCATAATATATATAAACATCCTCTGAAACACAGCAAACACCATAAAAGGCTCAAACCCAGGTCTGCTGGCTGTCCCACGCATCACAGCCTCTCACTCTACCTGCTAAGTCACAAGGCCAGCTTGCTCAGCCATCACACAATGGAAGTCTTACCTGACTCAGCCTGAGCTATATTGCACTGTGCTGTGTTGCACTGTGTTGCCTGCGCGGTGTTGTACCACACAATTGTGTCTATGCTACTTTGACAGCTCACACTGCAGAAAGCAGGTAAAAAAAGCCAATCAGTTGCTAAACTGTATTACTAGACATATATCTAGTAAATCTAGGGAGGCGTTGCTCCCCCTTTATGTGGCACTGGTTAGGCCTCACTTGGAGTACTGTGTCCAAGTACAGTCACCTTACAGAAAGGAAGATGTTAAAAAGGTTGAAGCTGTTCAACGTCGATTGACAAGGCTTATTCCAGGTCTTAAACTGATACCCTACAAACAAAGGTTGAAAAGAAAAAATTACTCACCTTAGTAATGTTGTTTCTTCTAATGGAGTCTTGCTATATTATGACAATTGCAGTATGACCCAATCTTGGAACTGCCCCGGAGGTGAAACAGTTAACTTTTCCATGAAGCATGGAACTTTGAGCGCGAGCTCGGTTAGAAAGCTCTGTCTGTTGTGCTTCAAACATAAACTGTCAGATCTTTACGAGCTAAAACTCACTAAGGTTCTGTGTAGAAGCTGTAAACCTACATAGCCAACTGGCTACTAACCTAAACACACATTTCCTGGTCTCAAACAAAGACTCAAGTCAGGACACCTAGAAAAAGAAAAATACAACATCAATTCACCCCAAAAAGAGGGTGTAAAAAACAATAAGGTGAGCGTAAATGAGTGCCAACCCTTTAAGGCCCAGCCACACCCCAAAACGGAGGTTCTGAGAGGGGCAGGCAGGGAGGAAGGTCATAATATAGTAAGACTCCATTAGAAGAAACAACATTACTAAGGTGAGTAATTTTTTCTTCAAACAACATGAGGTCTTGCTATATTATGACAATTGCAGACTACACAGCAGTACCCCCATGGAGGAGGGACAGAACCTACTTAGGGAATAGGCTCTGAAGAACAGCTATGCCAAACCGAGCATCACTCCTAGCCTGGATGTCCAGGGAGTAATGCTTAGTAAAAGTGTGAACTGTTTTCCAGATAGCTGCTTGACATATTTCTAGAATAGGAATATCTCTGGCAGCAGCCAGAGAAGCAGCTGTACCTCTGGTAGAGTGAGCCCTCAGGCCTGAACTTTACCCAACTTTTCATAGCAGAATTGGATACAAGAGACAATCCACCTGGCAATGGATCTTTTAGTGGCTGGGTTCCCTTTACCAACCTCGTCGTAAGTGAGGAACAGTTGGAGGGAGTCAAACCTATGACCCTTGGTATGCTCTATGTAGTAACTAAGGGCTCTCTTCATATCTAAGCTGTGCAGCCTCCTCTCACCAGAGGAGGAGTGGTCAGTGAAGTACACTGGAAGAGAAATAGATTGATTAAGGTGGAAATCTGAAACCACCTTAGGAAGGAACTTCCTGCTAGTCCGGAGGACCACCTTATCTCTGTGAAAGGAGATAAAATCTGGCTCCACTGACAATGCTTGTAATTCACTTATGGCCTGGCAGAGGTGATGGCTACCAGAAACACAGTCTTCCAAGTCAAGTACTTAAGCTCAGCTGAAGACAAGGGCTTCAAGGGGGTTGATAAGTTGAGCAATGCAAACATTAAGATCCCAGGCAGGGGCAGGGTCCCTGAATGGAGGGTTGGTGTGAAGCAACCCCTTAAAAAACTTGGAAAATACAGGATGAGCTGAAAGAGAAGAGGACTTACCTGCTGAAAATAAAAGCAGACACAGCTGCCAAATGCACCTTCAGGGTAGCTGGTCTGAGCCCCAGAGAATTCAGATGGACCATATAATCCAGGACTGTGAGTAGATCAGCAGAGTCTGGGGAAATATGTTTTTTCGAGCACCATATGGAAAACCTTTTCCATTTGGAATTGTAAGTAGCCCTGGTGGAATGCTTACTTGAGGCCTTCAATATATCCATTACACCTTGGGAAAGGTGTAAATCAGCAAACTCTAACTCTTCAAGGACCAAGCCTTGAGATTGAGAGATTTGAGATTCGGATACCAAACCCATCCCTGGGCACAGGTTAACAGATTGTGATTCCTGGAAGGCACAGGAAGGATGGACTGCTAAGGACAGTAGGAGGGATACTAGGAAGTCTGGCCCAATCGGAGCTATCAGAATGACTTTGCAGGATTGGGATCTGATTTTGACTAACACTTTGAACAGGAGAGGGAAGGGAGGAAGGCATAGAGAAACTTCCCTTCCCAACTGAGGGCTAAGGCATCCAGGGGAGTAAGCCCAACACTGGGGCTCGTGCAAAAAGGAGAAGTTGGTGATTGTCTGGGGCTGCAAAAGATCTATCTGCGGGGTGCCCCATCTGGCAAATACTACTCCCAAGACCAGGGGATCCAGTGACCATTCGTGATGGCCCTGAGAAATCCTGCTGAGAGCATCTGCCATGACATTGTCCTTGCCTGGAAGGTGGACTGCCGTAAGGGAGGTATTCAGGGAGTAAGCCAGAGACCACAACTTCATCGCTTCGGTGCACAAGGCCATAGACCGAGTGCCCCCTTGCTTGTTGGTGTACCACATTGTAGTGGTGTTGTCTGTTCTGACCTGTACAATCTTGTTCTGAACAGACTTGGAAAAAACTTGAAGTGCTAGAAAAACTGCTCTGATCTCCAACAGGTTGATGTGAAGCAGAGATTCCTGGGGAGACCACAGACCCTGGGTGGTGAGGTCGCCTATGTGAGCTCCCCAACCCAAGAGGGATGCATCTGTAGTAAGGATTAGGGAGTGAGACTGAGTGACAAAAGGAACCCCTTGTCTTAGGTTGCTCTGATCCTGCCACCACTGTAGGGCTTGGATCAGGGTTCGAGTTACTGGGATCAACTTGGTCAGAGGATCCTTTCTTGGGACCAAAAAGCTCTCAAATGGAACTGGATGTCCCTCATCTGAAATCTTGCTCCCTGCACAACTGCTGTGGAAGCAGCCATGTGTCCTAGGAGCTGCAGAAAATGCCTTGCTGGTCGAGAGACCTGCAGGGTGAATGAGGAGGCCAGGGAGACTAGGGTCTTTGCCCTGTCCAGAGGAAGGAAGGCCCTGGCCTCCTGTGTGTTCAGTTCTGCGCCTATGAAGGTAAGAAGCTGAACAGGCTCTAGAACTGACTTCGAGAGATTCAGAAGGAAACCTAGAGAGGTAAGCAGTTGCTGCGTTATCTGAAGATGTAAAGTGACCTGTTCTGGGGACTGGCCTACTATGAGCCAATCGTCCAGGTAAGGAAAGATGGCAATCTTTTGCCTTCTTAGGTAGGCAACTGCTACTGCCAGGCATTTGGTGAATACCCTTGGAGCAGAAGTGAGGCCGAAGGGCATTGCTCTGAACTGGTAATGGCCTGAGGGCAGCTCGAACCTGAGGTACTTTCGATGGGAGTTTCTGATGGGAATATGGAAGTAGGCATCCTTGAGGTCCAGGGAAGCTAGCCAGTCCCCTGGCCTTACAGAGGGTAAGATAATTCCCAGATTCACCATTTTGAACTTTGGTTTTAAAAGGTGCTTGTTTAAGTATCTGAGATCCAGGATGGGCCGCCATTCTCCTGTCTTTTTTGGGGTAAGAAAGTACCTGGAGTACAAACCTTTGCCCTGGTGTAGGGGAGGGACCCTTTCCACAGCTCTGAGAGCCAGGAGAGTAGAGACCTCTGCCTCTAGGGCGAGTGCCTCTGATGGAGATGCAGGTGGAAAAGATCTGGTTCTCAGCTTTGGAAATTTTTTGAAGCTGAGAACCAGTCCCTGGCTTACTACTTCCAGGACCCACTTGTCTGATGTTAGAGACTTCCAGTCCTGGACAAAGTAAGCCAGCCTGCCCCCTACAGGTAGAGAAGAATCGCCCTGGCAACCCCATCAGGGTGCCTGCTTGGCAGGGCTTGGGCTGAGGGGTGGGAGCAGGCCTGCTTGTACTCGCGTCTGCCTCTCCTCTAAAGAATCCTCTGGGCATAGGCGAAGAGGAAGCTTGGGTTTGGTAAAAAGGCCTATGAAAAGGCCTGCCCCTGCCTTTAGGAAGCTGCTTTTGAGGAGTGGCCTGCCTTTCCTTGACCTATGCTCTCCTATAGGTAGTCCTATATTCATCCAGGAGGCCGGGAGAAGCAGTGTGAAAGCCGGCATTGCCCTCCAGCTCCAGCCGCAGAAGGGGCTCCGAGCCGCCAGCGGGCCGGCGGTGACCTCCAGCTGACCAAGAGTTCCAGGAGGCCGGGAGAAGCAGTGTGAAAGCCGGCATTGCCCTCCAGCTCCAGCCGCAGAAGGCTCCGAGCCGCCAGCGGGCCGGGCGGGAGACCTCCAGCCGACCAAGAGTTCCAGGAGGCCGGGAGAAGCAGTGTGAAAGCCGCATTGCCCTCCAGCTCCAGCCGCAGAAGGGGCCGAGCCGCCAGCTGGCCGGGCGGTGACCTCCAGCCGACCAAGAGTTCCAGGAGGCCGAGAAGCAGGTGAAAGCCGCATTGCCTCCAGCTCCAGCCGCAGAAGGGCTCCGAGCCGCCAGCGGCCGGGCGGTGACCTCCAGCCGACCAAGAGTTCCAGGAGGCCGGGAGAAGCAGGTGAAAGCCGCATTGCCCCTCCAGCTCCAGCCGCAGAAGGGGCTCCGAGCCGCCAGCGGGCCGGCGGTGACCTCCAGCCGACCAAGAGTTCCAGGAGGCCGGGAGAAGCAGTGTGAAAGCCGGCATTGCCCTCCAGCTCCAGCCGCAGAAGGGGCTCCGAGCCGCCAGCGGGCCGGCGGTGACCTCCAGCCGACCAAGAGTTCCAGGAGGCCGGGAGAAGCAGTGTGAAAGCCGGCATTGCCCTCCAGCTCCAGCCGCAGAAGGGGCTCCGAGCCGCCAGCGGGCCGGCGGTGACCTCCAGCCGACCAAGAGTTCCAGGAGGCCGGGAGAAGCAGTGTGAAAGCCGGCATTGCCCTCCAGCTCCAGCCGCAGAAGGGGCTCCGAGCCGCCAGCGGGCCGGCGGTGACCTCCAGCCGACCAAGAGTTCCAGGAGGCCGGGAGAAGCAGTGTGAAAGCCGGCATTGCCCTCCAGCTCCAGCCGCAGAAGGGGCTCCGAGCCGCCAGCGGGCCGGCGGTGACCTCCAGCCGACCAAGAGTTCCAGGAGGCCGGGAGAAGCAGTGTGAAAGGTACGGGCAAAGCCGCAACCAATCGGGAAGCGACCGCTGTCTCTGCCTTGCTTCCGATTGGTGCGCCTTTCCCATTGACTTTAGCTGGACTCTGCAACACTTTTCTGGATGGGATTTTTCTGATTAGCTGTAACTTGTGTTAATTTTAAAAGAGCTGTTTTACTTAAAATTGTGGGTAATTTAAACATGTTTTGATGTGATGTTTGCTAGTGATCCAGCCTTTTCTGGGATCTGTGTGGGCTAGACGCTAGGCGCCTAACCCCCCAACCCTCCCAGTCTTTGTTGTGCAGATTCTGTTTCTTGCACCTAATTGCAGATTGCCTGCAATAAAATTGCCTTCTCACTGCCTTTCCTCTGTCCCCTGACTTGCAGCCGGCATTGCCCTCCAGCTCCAGCCGCAGAAGGGGCCGAGCGCCAGCGGCCGGGCGGTGAACTCCAGCCGACCAAGAGTTCCAGGAGGCCGGAGAAGCAGTGTGAAAGGTACGGCAAAGCCGCAACCAATCGGGAAGCGACCGCTGTCTCTGCCTTTGCTTCCATTGGTCGCCTTTCCCATTGACTTTAGCTGACTCTGCAACACTTTTCTGGATGGGATTTTTCTGATTAGCTGTAACTTGTGTTAATTTCTTAAAAGAGCTGTTTTACTTAAATTGTGGGTACTTAAACATGTTTTGATGTGATGTTTGCTAGTGATCCAGCCTTTTCTGGGATCTGTGGGCTAGACGCTAGGCGCCTAACCCCCAAACCCTCCCAGTCTTTTGTTGTGCAGATTCTTGTTTTTGCACCTAATTGCAGATTGCCTGCAATAAAATTGCCTTCTCACTGCCTTCTCCTCTGTCCCCTGACTTGCAGCCGCATTGCCCTCCAGCTCCAGCCGCAGAAGAGGCTCCGAGCCGCCAGCGGGCAGCGGTGACTCCAGCCACCAAGAGTTCCAGGAGGTCGAGAAGTAGTGTGAAAGGTACGGCAAAGTCGCAAAATTTTTGCCCGCCCTCCCCCTCCCTCTTGGTTAATTGTATTTATACACTCTTTCCCGCCATTTCTCTCATCCACGCCCACATCTAATTCCTCTCTGTTAACCCATACCTACCCCGCATAATGCTAACTTGTTTTTTGCTCCTTAGTCTCTCATCTCCCATTCCATTATGATAATCATATTATACCCCTGTCATGACGAATAAGTTAATGAGTATGTTCTGCTCTCCACTGCCATCCACAATGTACAACCATCTATTCCTTATTCACTTTGAACCACTATTACACTGCAACCCCTGGGGTATCCCACATAAAGCCTCTCTAACAATCCAGCTCTCCCCTAGCCCTTTACATGTATCCTGGATCTATAAAAACCCTCTATGCCTGTCCATCAGACTCCTATGTTATGATAAAAGACACACCTATATAACAGCACCATCTCCCACTACACAGTGTGCATCTAGGATTAAGAGGAAATGCTCTGATCACTCTCTATCCCTATCCCTTGGAGCCCTAGTCAAATTAATCTTCTACCTCCTTTTATGCATTGGCACCATTGAGATTAATCCTGGCCCCATTGTCAATTTATCTTCCTCTCGAGCTGACTACCATAAAGGACTAAGCTTCATACACTTCAATGCTTGCAGCCTCCAAAAAGTTCATCTTAATACAGGCTTGGGTGGACATACTCTTCCAGACTTCCTGGTCATCTCTGAATCTTGACTCAGGCCTACAACAAAAGACAGTGTTGTAAACCTTCCCATTACCAGCTCTTCAGAGCAGATCGCCTTCCAGGGTGGTGGGTATATACATTAAGGACACCATCTCTGCAACCTGCCTTATCAACACATCTGAGCCAAATGAATTTGAATGTTTATCAATCAAAATTTGCCTTCCTAATTCGTCTCCATTTAAACTGATTGGATGCTATAGGCCCCCTCTGCAGGCCTTAAACTGCTTTCTCACCTAGGGTCAATTCTCAACCAAGGCCCTGAAGATACCGGCATCCTTGGTGATTTGAATTTAAACTGGTTGTCTAATGTATCTGCACCTTTGATAACCTTTTGTGACACCTATGGATCTACACAGCTGATTAAAGACCCAACTAGGATTAACTGAAGAAATTCCAGCAACAGCTCACTCCTGGATATTATGTTGGTAAACAAGCCTCACTTATACTCACATGCAGGAGTACTGCCAAGTGATGTGAGTGACCATTACCCCATAGCTGGCATAAGATCCACACTCAAACCACCAAATCCTGCAGAATTTATCCTCAAAAGGTCAAAAAGAATTTCAATATCTCAGGTTACCTCCATGACCTGAGTACTACAATATATTGGCAAGATTTCTATCTTACAACCTCTGTTGAAACAGCACTCCAGACTTTAAAGGATATTATCACCAATGTTCTCAATATTCATGCACCTATCACCAGTATCAGAACTATGTAAAATCCTGCCCTTGGTTCACCTCTGAGCTTAAAGCAGCCTTGAGAACCAGAGACAAGCTGTGGAAAAGGAGAAAACAAAGGACACCAGTGATTGGCTAAATTTCAGAAAAGCAAGGAATTCATGTACAAAAAAATAAGAACTGCCAAAACTGCCTACTATACAGCTGAATTGATGCCTCCACAATAACCCATCCAGACTCTGGGGTACAATAAAAGGACTTTGGGCCAGAATTTACCCTGCCTTAACCACCAAATTGCTACTAAATGACACAGAAATTACAGGTAAACAAGAAATCTTAAATACCTTCAATGTTCACTTCACCACTGCTGGCCTAGCATTTGACTCATCACCTGCAAATATCCTGAGATCTTCCTTGAACCTGCAAACTACTGTGGGACAAATGGCCACTTCAACTTTTTCCTTCATCCCAATATCCGTGAAAGAAGTGGAAGATCTCCTCTCTAATTTAGACACAACTAAAAGTGCAGGTGCAGACCCCTGGATCCCTATTTCCTGAAAATTGCTTCACATGTCTTATCTGCCCCTTACTCATCTCTTCAATCTTTCCTTAACTACTGGATCCATTCCATCTACTTGGAAAACAGCTCAAGTAGTTCCATTACTCAAATCTGGTGATACTAGGATCTCAACAATTACAGACCTATTCCATCCTACCAGTACTATCTAAGATGCTCGAAAAACTAGTAAACTCTCAGTTAAGGGACTATCTGATAACAATAACCTTCTAAATTCTGCACAATCTGGATTTAGATCAAAGCATAGCACCATTACTGCCTTAGCCAAGGTAACCAACGATTGCAGACTAATTTGGACAAAAAAATTTTACCTGTGCTGTGTTTCTGGATTTGAGTAAAGCCTTTGACACAGTGGATCATGACTTATTACTCACCTCCTTAACTCATTAGGCCTGATTCCTATCACTCAACTGGTTTAAGGATTACCTTTCAGATAGGTCGCAACTGGTTAGAAATGGAAATTACCTATCCACCTCAAAACCTCTTGCTAGGGGTGTACCACAAGGCTCATTCTTGGCCCTATCCTCTTTGCTATTTATATAAACAATATTGATGCCAACCTCACTAATCTAACATTCATCTGTTTGCTGATGATACTGTATTGTATGTCAGCAATCCTCACCTTCCAAAGCCTGTGAACTTACAATCCGAATTCTCCATTCTGCAGCACAATCTACTTGACAAAAACTACTTCTAAATGCAAAAAAACAAAAGCTATGTTCTTTACCACAAAGAGTTGTACTACCACTACCCCAGCATCCAACACCCTACATATATCCACCTTACTTGAGAGAAACTTGAATTTGTTGATAACTTCAAATACCTTGGAGTCTGGATAGATAACAGGCTTGACTATTCTGTCCATATTGAAGAGTTACTTAAAAGCTAAGACAGAGGCTCGGACTATTTTTAGAATAAAACATTACCTAAACAGTGATTCCAAAAAGGTTAATTCAGGCCTCATTCCTATCCTCATTGATTATGCTGATTTTCTACTGCCATTGTTCAAGTCATCTCTTACATAAGCTGGACACCCTGTATCACAGGTCCATAAGATTTATTACTGACCTTCCTCCAACACCCATCATTGCTCCCTTTATATGGCAGTCAACTGGACATCATTGCAACACAGAAGAAATAGGAATGCTGTTATCTGGATACTCAAAGCGTAACAGGCAAACTACCGACCTATATCACTGATTGCTTTACCTAAATTACAACCAGGCCATACACCTTAAGGATCAGTAAACTCATCACATTAAAGGTCCCCAATGCCTGCACCCGGTATGGGAGGGCTGCTTTCAGCTATTCCTTAGCAGCTGCATGGAACTCTCTCCAAAATCCATGAAGCTAGATAGCCTACTACCTCTGGCATCCTTCAAAAGATTGTTCTCCCTTTTCCAGAGTTCTGCAATTGCTTTATAAAGCATAATCCCCACCTATCTGACCCAACTAAACCTCCCTTTTTCTATCCATTATATTAACTCAATTTCTTTCTTCCGAATCACCTATTATATTCACTTAAAAACTAGTTTAGACCATATAACTTATATTTTAGGACTGCTATACCCTTTGTCCTCTTTTTTCCTACAGGCTAAATGGTTCTATTGTTACTTGTATATATGTAAATTGTTGTATATAATCATTTCATGCCATTGTATTGCTATTTATTCTATTCTTGTCTATGTAATAATACTTGTATCCTCATTTGTATGACCACTCAGGTCCATCTTGTAAATGAGCTTTGCTCAATGATGTTCGCCTGAATAAATAAAGATTTTGATTGATTGATTGATTGATCCATTTTCTTCATGTAATTCTCTGTTTGCTCCCAAACAGAGAATTGCCCACAACAGGAAAATCCATGGCCTTAGACTGGGTATCCTGAGACAGGGTAGTACATCTGAGCCAGGCCATCCTACGAAGAGCCACAGATGTAGCCATGACTCTTGATGAAACATCATTAGAGTCCACTGCAGCATGAAATTGCACCTTGGATGCCTCAATACCATCGTAGCCACCTGTTCCAGTTCCCTGGCAAACTGGTCAGGGACTTGTTTTCTAGAGCCAGCACAGTATCCCATCTGGATTTCTGGTACCTAGCAGCATAAGCCATATAATTTGCCTGTCTGAGTCCCAAAGATGCTGCCATGTACGGTTTCTTTGCCATAGCATCAATCTTCCTGGAGTCCTTCTCGGGGGTGAAGCTAGGGGAATATTAGCCTTGTCACAGGCTGCAGACTGCACTACCCCCACATGGCTGCATTGTTGAGTGAGGAAATCAGTGTCGGAGCTGATAAGGTATACCTCTTGTCCATCCTTTTATCCACAGGAGGTATAGTGTGAGGAGTTTTAAAACTTTTACTGTCTGTTTCCAAAAGATTTGTGTAAAGGAATAGACAGTCTCCTAGACTCTGGAATATCCATCATTTCTACATAGTCAGGCTCCTCTTGGTCATCAACAGCTTCCTCAACAGGGAGCTGCAGAGTATCAGCAACTTTCTTATAAAAATGAAATGAGAAGGGACTCAGAACGCCTGGGAGGAGAAACCCTAAGGGTCTATCTGGAGAGATGTCCGTTCAATGGGCACATCCAGATCTTCAAACCATATTCACTCTCCTCATATTCCCTTCCCTTCCTCCGCTCATAAAATCCTCACAATCATAAACTTGAACTGGTGGAACTGCTGAACCGAACGCCTACCTGATGGTGACGGTTCGGGTCGGATGGGAAAGAGACTGACAATTTGAATTGCTTTAGCTATTTCTTCAGCAGTTGGGAGAGAACTTTGGCTCTACGCTAGTTGACTTTCTAGTCCTTTTGCTGGAACCGCCTCAGAACCTGTCTTCGCTTGCCCGAGGAAGTACGCCTCTGGGCAGAGGGCACTCCGTCTGGTTGGTACCGAACCGGGCTGGCCATCCAGGTCAGCGGACTTTTTGGCCTCCCTTTCCCTGAGCCTACCAACTCTCTTTTCTATGGTGGCAGCAGAGAAATTATTACAAATCTGGCAATCGGAACTGAGGTGGTCAAACCCCAGACAATAAACATATGTGGTGTGTGGGTCAGCCTTAGCAAAAGCTTCCCCACAATCACTACAGTGCTGAAACCCAGTGGGTCCGGTTTTTCTTTTGGGTTTCTCAGACATAATGCCAGCCTAACCAAACTTGCCCATTTAAGGCAATCCACCATGCAAGACACCCTTATCGGTTCCCAACCGTGTCACGGGTTGTGGAAAAAACCGTAATGAAATCCCTGTTTTTTAGAACCGAAAAGAACCAGGAACCGCACTCGAAAAAAGGACTAGCAATTTTTCAAACAACCTGATCGGTTCAAACCGAACCAATAAATGTGTACAAGTTCCACACAGAAATTTCAATGTAAAACCTATCTATTACTTATGTTACCACAGACAGAGCTTGAACCGACTGGTTGTGGTTTAATTTCGGTGAATTTTCACTGAAAACCGATAAAATAACACTTTTTAAACCGACAAATGAACCAAGCAGAAGGAGAACTCTCCGGAGCGACTGTTCAGTGAGGCGGAGTAAAAAATCTGACATTTTATGTTTGAAGCACAACAGACAGAGCTTTCTAACCGAGCTCGCGCTCAGAGTTCCATGCTTCGTGGAAAAGTTAACTATTTCACCTCCGGGGCAGTTCCAAGATTGGGTCATACTGCAATTGTCATAATATAGCAAGACTTCATGTTGTTTGAATACTTAATTTATATACCTTACAATCCAGAAGAACAAGGGGTGATCTGTGCATGTTGCACAAGGTAATCAAAGATAATACCCAAATGAGGGAACTTGGACTAAGATTCAACGTGGACAGGGTTAGTAACAGGAGGCATTCAAAACAATTGCATTTGGACAAATGGAACACACTATCCAGAAAATATTGGTACAGCCAAAAGGTAATTACTCTATAGAACAGTCTTTCACAAGAAGTGATAAATAGTGATAATGTAAACATCTTTAAAACAAGATTAGATGATGAGACGAGTGATGAGACAAAATTTGGGTTATAATATATATCCACTGGCAAGCAAAAGGATGGAAGTCTATTATAGCTTGAATTATCTATGAAATCTATGAGTGAAAGCACCTACACCTGGAGCTGTTTTCACTCATGCTATTTTGACCATGTGGATTTTAACCACGCTATTATGTCTGCGCAATCCTGATCGAATACCTACTTGTCATACTTGTCACTGTACTTTCAGTCTACTAGCACATGCTGTCTCTTCAGTTACTGTGTATATGGAATACTACACACTAGAAAGGCAAGGGATGGCAAGGCAAAATTTATTTATACAGCACCCAGTCCAACAAGGTTCAGAGTACTGTACAAAGTAAAAAGTCAAATGACAATAATAAAACACAGGAAAATCAGTAGAGGCAATACTTAATTAGGGAAAGGTTTACAAAATAAATACATTTTTAAAGAGGCTTTGAACGCCTCCACTGAACTGGCCATTCGGTTGTTCAAAGGACGTGCATTCCAGAGCAGTGGAGCCGCCACTACCAAGGTTCTGTCCCCAGAAGGTTCTGTCCCCAGATAATGTCAATCTAAATAGGGGACAACAAGCAGGCCAGCATCAGAGTGGAGCGGGCACATTGGGTGGTAGTGAAACAGGAGCTCTTAAGTAGTCAGGACCCAGACTGCATAGGGTCTTGTATGTTAACAAGCATATCTTGAAGGTGATGATGCACCACCACACCGGCAGCCAGTGCAGTGCATGCCAGTGTGACATGCTTGCTCCATGAAGAGCTCACAATCATTCGAGCTGCAGCATTCTGGACTAGCTGCAGGCATTGCATCAAGCCTTCAGATAACCCCAGGTACAGAGCATTACAACAATCCAAACTTGAAGTGACAAAAGCATGGACATCTGTTGCTAGGTCACCAGAAGCAAGAAAAGAACAGTTACGCAAGAACTTACCGTAACAGTAGATCTTCAAGGGGATCTCAGTCATCAGGTCACACACCACAGGAACTTCACCATTGGTGAAGCAGGATTTACATGGAAGATTTTCTAGCAGTACCCTGGGGCTGCCCATCTGCTGATGTCACCAACCCTATAAAGGCATGAGCGGCCCTGCTCCTATCTCAGTTCTTTCCCACGGACACTACGGGAGCATACCCATGCCATTGGGGACCAAAGAGACATAGGTGCCCAGGCCTGAATAAAAGGCTGAATACAGCAGATAGCCAGTTTGAGACAAGAACCCCAAAAAGGGGGATGGTGGAAGGGAAGGCAGACCTGATGACTGAGATCCCCTCGAAGATCAACTGTTACGGTAAGTTCTTACGTAGCTGTTCTATCTTCTTCAGGGGTATCTCAGTCATCAGGTCACACTACAGTAATGAGTCCCAAGCAGTTATAGGTACAACAGAACAGTCTGGGAGGTAGGCCAACCAAAGCTTAGTACAGCAGGCCCTGCAGAATTGCCCTACTAAAACCTGCACGGGCACTAGAAGCAATATCCAGACTGTGGTGGTTGGTGAAAGTATGGATCGTACTCCAGATGGCAGCATCGCAAATGTCTGCGGCTGACACCTCTTTAAAACAGGCCACAGAGGTAGCTATGACCATTGTGGAATTAGCTTTCATTGCCCCTGGCAACTCTTTGCCATGCTTATTGTATCAGAACGCAATACAATGTGCCAAACATTTGGACAGACATTGCTTAGAAACCTGAATGCCATCTTTACCTGGGACAAAAGAAACAAAAAGCTGCTTCGATTTTCTGCATTCCTTGGTTCAGAGCAGATAATACCTCAAAAATTCTGCACACGTCTAACATACCATGCAGTGTTTCACCTGAATTGGCACGCTCAGGAAAATAAACTGGTAGGTGGATAGACTGGTTCAGGGTGAATTCAGATGGCACGGGGTCATAATGTCGCAAGACATTATGCCTCATGGCAAAATCATGCTGTCAATACAGCGCAATTTCTGTCTTAAGGCATAACAAGTCTTTACGCCTTAGGGTCACGTGATGCGCGGGGAAGCGTAGCGGACGTTCGTGGGGATAGCGCTCGCTAATCACGCTTATTTTCTCAATATTTCTCCTCTCTGTACGCTTTAACCACCAGCACCAGCCTTGGGAGAGCTAGGAGAAGTCTCCTAGAGTGGAATCCTGCATTTTTGGCAGTATGGATGAAACGGGCGAAAAACTAGAGCTGGAGGCAAAACGGCCCCGACGCAGCACTTCACCTAAAGACCCAGCAGACGATTTAACACCAGCTCGTCTCACGGGAACTGTCCACAATAAAGATGCCCTCTTGCTTATTGAGGATGTGGCAGACTTTAAGCTCGCGCTAACCCAACTTGCCAGACGTGTCACTGATGTGGAAGCAAGGGTTTCATCCCTGGAGCGCAATGCTGATAAACAGGGGCCTGCAATGACTGAGCTGAGGAGAGCTGTTTCTAAATTAGAGGACCCAAGACCTTGAAGGTAGAAATCGTGAGGAACAACTTGGTCCTACTAGGCTTGCCAGAGGGGAGGAAGGACCTAATATGATTGCCTTTTTACAAAAAAATGTTGAGGAAAACAGTAAGCCCTTCAGCCAATGGCCCAGAATATATCATCAAGAGGGGTCACAGGGCCTTGAGAGCAAAACCCTCATCAGCTGATCCCCCGAGGCCTATAATTTTCAAGCTTATAAACTATCTCGATCGAGAGCAGATTTTGAGGGAGGCAAGGAAGCTCTCAGCAATTCTCTGGGAGGGCAAGAGGCTTCGTTTAGTCCCAGATCTTACAGTTAAAAGCAGGATGGCGAGAGCCAGCTTTCGACCTATTACTTCTAAGCTCTGGGCCGCTGGAGTGAAGCACCGCATGTTATATCCTGCTAAACTAGAAGTTACCCACAAGGAGGGTAAAAAGCTGTTCGAGACGCCTGATGAAGCCCTGAAGGTGCTTAAGGACTGGTTCCTGACCTCTTCCACAAAACCTGAATGCACGTCCTCTGGCAAGCTTCCACCCTTTCACAAAGGAAGATTGAGTGCACAATGGTTCAGCAAGGACTTTTCTCTCTGTCGGACGCTTGAATGTTGGACTTTTGGACTTATAATTGACATTTTACCCTTTCTACTTCCCTAGTTTCTTCCCCTTCCCCCACCCTTCCTCCCTCCCTCCCTTCCTCTTCCTCCCTTCCTCCCTCCCCTCCCTCCCTCCCTTCCACCCTCCCTCCTTTTTTTTCCTTTCCTCCTTCCTTCCTAACCCTTCCGTATTGATATACTGTGTTTAATTCTAATTTTTATAGTTCTTGATTTTGGTATTTTGCTATAAGCACCAGATGCCGTTTGCTGGGTGACTTTAATGGCTTTTAACATGTTTAATGGGTATGGGTTAAGATTCAATTTGGTGGGCATAGGGTAATGCTATTGGTCCCCTTACTGTTGGTTGCTATGGGTTGTATCCTAAGCAGTGCCTTGGGGATAAGACCGGCCTCTGGTGGACAATTTGTTTTTCTATGTGGGCTGCCCTCATTACTTAATTTGAAACATTTTAAGGCAATGTGGTACAGGATACTTAAGCCCCCTGCTAGTTAGGCCTACTGGTCTTGTTTTATTTTCCTACCTCCTCCTTTTCCTCTTCTTCTTTTTTGGGGGAGCTATATGATTAATGCACTTGCCTGGTAGTTGTTGCCCTGTTTGGTTTTGGCAGCCATAGGTTAGTTTGTGTTTCCTTCATTCTGGGTCTTTTACCAACTTGTTTAGCCCTGAACCTAAGAGCCGATGTAAAAGCCCAGTTTAGCAGCAATGTTCTGTTAGCATATAGCTGTTATTGCCAACAACTATTTAATCCTTTGTCAGGGGGCTATGGTGAGAAACCACTATTAGGGTTGTTAGTTTACTTTTTCTAGTTTAATACGAGCTTGCTGCATGTTAATTACAATAGTGTAGCATTCTAGGTGGTTACAGGAGGCAGTTACATTATCTTCGGGTTTTTGCGGAGAGGGGTAATTTACCGTCTTGTTAAGGTAGCGAGAGGCCCCACCGCTAGAGCGTGTCATGGTCCAGAAGATCGGAGGCGGCTTAGGGCTGGGGATAAGTTGTGTTTTTACGCTGGGGGGAATGGTTTTGGTTGTTTGGTGGTAGGATCTTTTTCTCTTATGGTTTATATTCATTGGGGATTTTGGGGTTCGGCAGCCCAACAGCGAACTTTGTTGTTTTGCTGTTGTTATATGGCGCCTGAGTTGAGTATAATTTCTTGGAACATTAAAGGGGGGAGAGATAACAAAAAGAGGCACATTGTCCTCAACCATTTGGCACGTTTTAACCCATCAATCGTCTTTTTGCAGGAAACACACATGTTACCTGAAAAACTCTCCTTTTTCAGGAAGAGATGGGTGGGCCAAGTTTTTGGAGCGGCTTCTCCACTTGCAAAAGGGGGGTGGTAGTTCTTGTGGCCAAGAGTGTTCCCTTTCTGTCGACAGAAGTAATCTCTGATCCCGAGGGGAGATATATCCTTGTTTTGGGTAAACTAGCGGGCATAGATGTAGTGCTAGGGTCTATTTATGGTCCCAATCAGGAATCTCCCACCTTTTTTACCCGGTTGGCAGTCCTCCTTGCCCCTATAGCTGATAAACCCTTAATTTTAGGTGGGGACTGGAACCTAGTCCAATCCAACTGCCTGGATCTGCTCATGGTCTAGAAGTGTTCGCTCATCCCCTGCACAATCAGCTTTATCTGAGTTCAAGTCCTCATTGGGTTTGTCGGACCCATGGCGTTTAATCAACCCTAAGTCTAAGGAGTATACTTTTTTCTCACCAGTTCACCAATCCTACTCTCGTATAGACTTTTTCCTAGTAAGCCATCAGATACTTTCCCTAATTCAAGAGGCCTCTATCTTTGGTCGAGTGATCTCTGATCACTCGCCTATTGGCCTTCGGTGCCTCCCACTCTCTTTACCTTCCAGATCATACTCATGGGCTCTCAACAATCACCTGCTTAAAGACCCCTCTTCACTCCAGATATTCCGGAACTTTATGTTTCATACCATTGAAGTAAACTGGGGTTCCCTCCAAGCAATTGATCGAGTGTGGGCGGCACTGAAGGCCACATGGAGAGGTGAATTTATTAGATTGGCGACAATCTGTAAAAAGGAAATTGCACACAAAGTGGTGGACTGCCTTGATAGAATAAGGGTCTTAGACACCATAAACGGAGATCTTAGATCTCCTCCAGGAACAAGAGCTTGCATCGTTAAGAGTCTGGTATGAGTCAACATGAAAGAGAAGGTGAGAGATCTGCCAGCTAACTTAAGGGCTTCCTACATGGACAAGGTAAAGCAGGGAAATTGTTGGCTTGGCAGCTGAAAAGAAGGGCAGCGGAGAGGTGGGTTGCCTCTATAAGGCATCCTGAGACAGGGATATAATCTCAGGCCCAGACGATATCATGACCGCCTTTGCTGGGTTTTTTAAGAACCTATATGCGAGTGAGCCCTTTCTCCAGAGGCGCCTCAGAAATGAAGGGAGTTTCTTCGGAGATTTCCTTGCCTCAACTCCTCCAGATCTTAGCTGCAGCTAGAGGCCCCTGGAGCCTAAGGAAATCTTGCAAGCTATCGATGCATTAAAACTTGATAAAGCGCCAGGCCGGACGGTTTTTCGGTTTTGTTTTACAAGACCTTTAAAGATACCCTTGCCCGTTATTGTGGCAATTGTTTGCCTTTTGGCACAAGGAAGGAATCTCGAGCCTTCTCTTTTGAGGCAAAGATTATCCTTTTGCCAAAGCCGGACAAGCGGGACCTTGTGACTAATTATAGGCCAATATCCCTATTAAACGTTGGCGTAAAGATTTTTGCGAAGATTTTGGCCAATAGACTAAAATCAGTATGGATGGAGCTATTAAGCCCCAACAAGTTGGGTTCATGGCTGGCCGCTCATCAGCAGACCACTTTAGGAAATTGTTTTATTTGATACATGAATCCTTGAGCTCGATATAGAAGCCTTCTGGTCAGCTTAGACGCAGAGAAGGCATCTGATAGGGTGGAGGATTTTATGTTTGAAGTGCTTTCTAAATTCGTATCCTCATAACTTTCTGAGTTATATTAAGATTTTGTATATCTGTCCTTCCAGCATTTAATTTCTTGTAACAACTTGATATCATCTCCTTTAAGTTAACGCAGGTACCCGACAAGGCTGCCCCTCTCACCATATTTATTCAATTTATATTTGGAACCCTTAATTAGAGCAATCAAATTGGACAACGATATTCAAGGTGTAAGTATAAAAATGCTGATTTTAAGGTGTCTGCTTTGCAGACGACCTTTAATCCACATTTGGCATAGTCGATCCTTCTTCCAGCTTTTCTCCATTATTTCTCGATTTTCAATTCTCTGGTTACAAGCTGAATAAGAGCAAAACATCAGTCTATTCATTATCTCTCACTTACATCGTGCTTGGTGTGACTCGCTGGGCTTATCCTGGCAGACCGTTCGTTCTCATATTTAGGTATTAAAGTTTTCTAAAGATTTTCACAACTATATGACTTAAATTTTAAACCCTTCTTAAACAGATCAGAGATGACCTTAACAGGTGGTCCCAACTGCCTCTCTCCTTTTGGGGGAGAGCGAACACTATCAAAATGATGGTTTTGCCGAAACTAATTTACTACCTCCTTAATCTCAACATATATTTGCCCAAGTCTTTTTTTAATCTTTGCCACAAATACTGTACCGATTTTATTTGGAATGGTAAACCCCCCCGTCGGGCCTATCGCAAACTCACCCATCGTAGGTAAGAGGGGGGCTTACAGGTGCCTGATTTTTACATTTATTATTTAGCAAGCCATATGGCAAGGTCGGCCAAGTGGGCGTCCGACACGCCAGCATCTTCGGCTAGTGGCGCTATAGACGAATTGGTAGCCAAAACTGCTAGGTTGGATCTGGAAGCCCTCCTCTTCACTCCCTGGCGCAGAATTCCTCAAAAAATTAAAGATACCCCACTGGGATGGGACATTAGAGCCTTCTACAGTTTTATGCGCTTAAATATCCCTTTAAAAAGGACTTACTACAACCCCTGCTTAATAACCTGAACTTGTTAATTGGTAATCAGCTGATAAAAGGATGGTGGTGCCACCTCCAGCAAACCCAGGATGGCTGATTTTTTATCGGGTGGTCACCTGATTTCTCTTCCAGTTTTGATAGAGAAGTTCTCAGTCAACCCCAAGGATAGCTATCGGTTATATCAAATCAGGAACTGTATTTATTCATTCCTCAAAGATGCTCAGGGACAGGATCAGGCAGGAATCTGGTAGCGAAGATAAAAGCTATTGCCGTGTCTAGTAAAGCGGTCTCTAATATTTATAAGCTCATTCTTTCTCTTAGGGAGGCCAAGGCCTCCCCTGCCCCTCATTACTGGAAAGCGAACTTATTTCCAAATTGGCCAGATCGGACCTGGTTGACAGTTTGCAGGGATTTATATAGTTATGTCAAGCAAGATAGGCTGAGGGGTCTACAATTTAACATCCTGCATGAGTTGTACCTTTCTCCAGCCAAGCTTTCACGCATATACAGAAACAGATCCCCTGTATGTCAGGACTGTGGTTACCCATGGGCCACCACTTTACATAAACTCTGGGAGTGCCCTAAGGCAACTAAATTCTGGGGCTCTATTCGTTCTTGGATGACCCCGTTCACTGATGTAGTGGTGTTTTTTAGTCTAGAGACTTGTGTTTTGGGCAATTTGGCGGATATTCCGTCCATAACTTACAAATGTCAGTTAGCATTAATATCTCTAGTGGCCAAACTGTTACTTCTCCGTTATAGCAGAGAAGGTGCTCCTCACTGATGGAATGGTGGAACACCTTCTTAGAAGCCCTAAATGCAGAAAGAATGGTTGCCTTGATGTTTAACTCCAGGTGAAAATTTGGAAAATGCTAGCAACATAACTCGAATATTTAAGGCTGACAAGGTGACTAGTTCATCAGTTGAGTAATTTTGCTCTGGCTCCCTAAGGGAAAGGTATCTCATCCCGTAATATATAATGTGGATCAAGGCACTTAGATATGTGGTTATTTGAAGTTCTGCTACCCTCCCTCCAACATAGCTGAGGTTGTTTCTTTCCCTATTATCTGGTTTTCCTTCTTCGGTATTATACACCTTAATCCGCTCCAGAAGATTTCTACCTTAATTATCACTCTCTGGTTATGTTTTTTTTTTTTCCACTTGGGCGGTGCCAAATTGGGATCACGCCTTTGATCATCTGGGTTATCCTTCCTTTCCTGTTCTACATATGGTGATCCCTTCTGGAGTTTTGTGGTAAAATTAATATTCTCCTCCTTTTGCTGGGCTGTCAGACCTGGGGGTTTGGGAGGGTTTTTTAGGTTCGGTTTAGCTCTTTTGTCTTGTTTTATTTTTTAATTTTTGTTATTGTACTGTATCCATCTTTATACCCTATTGTAAAGGTACTACGTGTGTCTGGATCATGTACAAGTTGTTACTGCTAATGTTGTTGGTGCAATAAAGTGCAGTTATTTGCAAAAAAACAAGCTTTATGTTTGACCCTCCACTAAAGATTCTCAACTGGGGTTCAACTCGGGAGCGACAAGTAAATAAAATAAAATATTCTGGGACCGGGAATCAAACTTGGTCCCAGATGCAATGCCTGGGTTTCTGCTGCTGTGGCTCAGTCCTGTGAGCCATGGCAGCTGCTTGACGGAACCCACTCCTAGCAGAGGTCATATCCTCTGCCTGGGAAAGTGCTACTGGTGCAATATGAAGCATGCGACATTATGACCTGGTAGGAACAAAGACACCACCTTAGGGAGAAACTCAAGATTTGTGCACAAAGACACCCTGTCTTTGTGAAAAATCAAATAAGGCTCCTTGCACCAGAACCTGAAGCTCAGAAATCCTTCAAGCAGAGGTAATAGCAACTATAAATAATGCTTTCCAGGAGAGAAAGCGTAGCTTTCAAGTCGCGGCTAGCTCAAAAGGAGACAGGGTCAACTTCTCCAAAACAAAATTTAAATCCCAAGTTGGGACAGGGAAACAGAATGGAGGTTTCAGATGCAGAATGTCCCTGAGAAAGGTACGGGACACATCCAATTGAGCCATGGTGCGACTGCCCATAGGCTCATGAAAGGCATAGATAGCAGAAAGGTGCACCCTGAGAGAGGAATACTGGAGACTTGAATCCGACAGAGATATCAGGTAGTCCAGAATCTAGCTCACCGGACAGGTGAAAGGGTCCAGATGATGTCTAGCAGCCCAGATTGCAAACTTCTTCCACTTCATGGCATACGTGGCTCTTGTGGAGGGCTTCCGAGCTGCCATGAGGACACCCGCCACTCTCTGAGACACCTCAAACTAGATTATGGCTATGTTATCAGGAGCCAGGCATGTAGACAAACAGACTTGAGATTGGGATGGACCAGGGTCCCTGAGCCTGAGTCAACAGATTTCTGCAGAGGGGTAGAGGGACAAGAGGCTCCTCTGCTAACTGTTGCAGTAATGGAAACCAAATCTGTCTTGGCCATAATGAAGAAATCAGGATCTGCATTTACAGTTTGATTAGCACCCCATGAATCAGAGGAAATAGAGAGAAGGCATAAAGGAACCTCCTGTTCCAGAAAAGGGACAACATATCTTGGCAGAAAACTCCAGACCCTGGATCTAGCAAGCAGAAACTGCGCAGTTTTGTGTTGAGTGGGGATGCAAAAAAGTCCAACTCTGGACCAACCCATCTGGTGAACAGATCTTCTGTGACAGATGAGAGAAGTTCCCACTCGTACATGCTGGACTGTGTCCTGCTAAGGCTGTCAGGGTGTTTAGCATGCCTGGGACGTGGATGGCCGCGAGGACCAGACTGTGGTCTACTGCCCAGTTCCATACTCTTATGGCCTCCCTGCACAGGGGATACGAATGCGTCCCTCTTGATTGTTCATATGAAAAAACAACACTGAGATTGTCTGACTAGATCAACAGTTGACCTGGAAGGACATGGCTCTGAAAAGCCTGCATGGCATACAAGACCGCCCACATTTCCAGTACACTGATATCCAGGGAGAATTCAATCTGGGACTAAGTGCACTGAGTCTGAAAGGGACCCAGGTGCAACCCCCAGCCTGACCCAGAGGCATCCATGGTGAGGATCTGCTGGGAGAGGAAATCTGGAATGGGACCCTCCTCCTTCAGAGGTTCCATGGGTCCATCCACCACTGGAGCACCTTGTGGACTAGGGAGGAGACCAGCACTACCTGGTCTAACTCGTTCATGAGTTGTTTCAATTGCACTCGGAGCGTCCACTAGAGAACTTGCATGTGCAACCTGGCCAAGGGGACAGTGGGAATGGTCATGGCCATAAGACCAAGTAGCCTCAGGTACACAATCGCAGGAATATAACAGCTCTGGGCAACCTCCTGAGCCTGGGAAATAATGCACTCTGCCCTGTTTTGAGGCAGGAAGGCTTTGCCCTGCGCCGAATCCAGAACCATCCCTATATATATATTGCACCCCCTGGGATGGGACCAGAACGGTCTTAGGCAGGTGGACAGTGATTCCCAGGGAAAGAAACAGCTGAAGAGTTCTCTCCAGGGTCCGGAGGAGCTGTTCCCTGGATGAGACCTTTAGGAGCCAGTCATCCAGATAGGGGAAAATATACAGATCCTCCCTTCAGACAGCTGCAGCTACCGCTGGTAAACACTTTCTAAAGACCATTGGCATAAAAGATAAGCCAAAAGGCAATAATTTGAATTGGTATTGCTTGCCCCAAAAAAGAAACCAGAGGAATCTCCTGTGCGGTGGAAACACCAAGATATGCAGGTAAGCATCCTGCATATCCAGGGAGCACAGCCAGTCACCCTGCTTGAGTAGGGGCAACAGGCTTGGAAGGGTGACCATACAGAATTTTTGTGCTGGATATGAAGACCGAGGTGCTTGAACTGTAGAATGGGCCTTAGATCCTCTGTTCTTTTGGGTACCAGGAAGAACCTGGAATAAAATCCCCTGTTCCCTTGGCGCCTGGGCACTGGCTTTATGGCTCTTTTCTGCAGATGAGACTGTACCTCCTCCCAGAGGATGGACAGATGGGCCAGGGTATAAGTAAAGGGTACTGGAGGAGTCTCTGGAGGCATGTCTATGAGTTCCAGATGTGACCCCCCTCTCTAAGATCTGAAGGATCCAGGCATCTCAAGTGATGGTTCTCCATTGATTAAGATGGAGGGAGAACATTCAGCACTTTGCACTGGGCTAATGAACATTAGGCGCTGGGTGCTTTGGTATTTTTAGAGCCCTGGGCACCTGACGGGATGGAGTGGCCTCATCTTTTGAAGCCTCCCTTGTGTTGTGGGTGGCATCTTCCCTGCTGTCCTTGATTTTGTCAAAAAGGACGGCGTCAAGTGGCCTGCAGTTCCAATCTACACATCCGGTAGCCCTCAGATACTGCTTTACTCGAGTCCTGCAGACCAGTTATGAACTTCTCTGTTTCCTGATCAAAAAGGACTGGTCCTTGAAAAGCAGCATCCAGAATGGTGTCCTGCAGGTCTTGGCAGAAACCTGAAACCCTGAGCCAAGCGTGCCTCCTCATGCAGACACCTGTCGCTGCTGCTCTAGCTGCCGTGTCCGCCGAATCATAAGAGATCCTTAGTATATGTTTATCTACATCCATCCCTGACTGGATGACTGCCAGGATCTCTGCCTTCCCTTCAGAGTCTGGCTGAGCCTTAGCCAGATCCACTGCCTTTGCCCAGAGTGACTTTTGATAGGTCACCATGTAAGCCAGAAAGTTCAACAACTTGAACGTGCAGGTGGTCGAGGAATACACTTTGCGACCCATCTGATCCAACTTTTTGGACTCTGAGTCTGGAGGTTGGGCACTCATATGCCTGGGTTGCTGTGCCCTACTATGTGCTGCTGTTAGCACCGTGGAATCAGCTTTAGGATGCTCTCCTAGGAAAGGCTCCTTTTTAGGGATATTGTACAGCCTGTCTGCCTTTCTTGGCATTGCAGTTGTACTAGCCAGGTGTTTCCAGGTTAACCTGGTGACATCCTAGAAAGGTTCTATTAATAGGGGAATGACCAATGGCTTAGGGTCAGTGGCCCCCAAGAATTTAGCTAAATGGCATCTCTTGGGAGCCAGCTCTTCAGTGTACCATTGGTATAGAGCTGGATATGACGTATTATGTCCAAGAAGGACAGATCATCCGGGGGGTGACCTAGGAGAATTCCTTGGGTCCGGAGAGGGGATAGGGAGCTCGTCCTCTGAGGAGTAATCCAAGGAGCAGTCTCTGGCGGCGTCCTCTGAGGTTGAAGGTGGACATCCACTGGAGGATAGTACAGATGACAGGTGGCTTCTCCTACCATTCGGACCAGGCATCTGTTTGTCTTCCTCCTCTGACGGACGATGTTCCTTCGGCGGAGGAGGTGGCCTAGAGGACAGGTCTCTGGGTAATGGCCGAATCGGGGACAAGTCCCTTGACTTCTGGAGTAGATCCCCTTTGATGGTGTTCTACCATGAAGTAAATAGTGCCCCCACCTCAGCTAAAGGGACGACAGGGAGTGAAGGCATCGGGTTTGAGGGGCCAGGCGTCAGACCCTGTGGACCTTCGGAGGCTGGTGTCCAGTCCCAAGGTACCTCTCCTATGGGTGCCTCTGGCATCAGGTCTGACTGGGACTCTTCCCGTGCAGCTGAGCCCCCTTGTGGTCTGGCATCAGGCTCTTTAGGAGGAGGCAGTTGGGCGTCCTCAGTTCTAGGCATTTTATCCTTTGCCTTGGTCACCGGGGCCGACGTCTGATCCCCTGGGGCCAACGGACATTCCTCGGCCGGAGGTGCCTGGTCCTTATCTGACACGGAGGCAGAAGGGCCGGTAGTATGCCTACCGTCAGAGGCGGATGTCTCCCTGTGTTCTGGTGGAGGAGGTGTCTGGTACCTGATGACCTCCTGACATCTGGTGGTATCATCCGATCTTTTGTGTTTATCAGATGAACTAGTATGCATTCGGGTGGCGTCCAAAGATTTGCCCCAAGTGGATGCCTATCCCTCTTGGGTCAACCCATGGGAGGTTTTATGGGGTCGGTGGGCAAGGAAACTTGGGCAGACAAACACCCTAATGAAGAAGACTCCGTACCTTTGGAGTGTGTTGAGGAGAAAGTCTTCTTGTGAGCAACCCCCGAAACTGCAGTGGCACCTGGGGGGACTGATTCCGACCTCCCGCCGGAGGTGAAAGAAGCAGAAGTTCTCTGGGGGGACTTTGGGCAGGATTCTGACCTGGCTCTCTCTTTCTCCTGGTGATGGTGTTTCCCTCCTGATCTTTTCTCCTTGGGGAGAGATTCCCTGGGTGAAGAAGAAGAACTATGCCCCGACTGGGTCTTTGCATGGCAGCCACTCGTTTGTCTAAAAGGAAGGTTTTAAGCGTATTAGCATGTTGAATGAGAGTTTTACTGTTAAATTTTTGACAGTGCGAGCAGGCGTCAGGCTGGTGGTTTGGGTCTAAGCAGATCAGGCAGGCAGAGTGGCCATCCTTTGCCAGGATCTGCTTCTACCACGCGCACTTTGATTTTCACTGCGTGGAAGTCGAAGAAGACATACACTTTCGTTGAATATTACTGAGAAAAAACTATTAATTAACTACTCAATGGCGTGAAAAAAAGGCAGTCGACTACGAACTATGGTGTCCATAGATCCGATGCTAGTGGCTCAACAGTGAGAAAAGAACTGAGGTGGTGCTAGGGGACCGCCCCCTTTATACCATGTCTGACATCAAGGTGGAGCCGACGTTGGGGGCAGTCCCCACCACAGACTGCTTGTTAGAAGATTTTTCTGTGGGGCTCTAACGCCTGGAAGCCTTAGTCCTAATGGTATTACCTGCTGCAAGAGCTTCCTCTCGAACTGAGATCATTGTCTCTCTTCTGTATTGTTCTGATCCTGTCATGTATTCTGTACCACTACTTTGTAACCTCCTGGGTCATGTCTGAAAATAGTCATTCACGTGGCTAGTGCACCTCACCCAATTAACAAAAACAAACAAATAAATAAATAAATAGAACCAACCTCCAACCACCACCTCTTGGTCGGGGAGCGGAAAAGGGGGTTCTGGCAAGGAGTCAAGCTGAGGCGGATCCAAGTCACTGGGGCTGAACCATCACCACCAGGGTGCAGGTTAGAGCGACAGGGGTAGCAGTTATAACCACACACTTAAAAAAACCCTGTCACTGTAGAACCATCAGCGCGTCTTACAGTGCTGTATTTCATGTGCGGTTTTATCCGCGCTGTATTCGCCCAGTACCTAGAAGAGGTAGGCGGATTAGGATACCAAGCTAGAGAGAGGGAGAGAGAAAAAAAACAATCTGCTGCAGTAAACAAGTTATTAATTAAGGTAAACTAACAGAATTGAGGTTATTAGGAGGCTAGCCAGTAGAGTGAGTGAAAAATGTTCTCCCGTATAGTCGACTGGCAGGTCTATAAGTTCAAAAAGAGATGCAGGAGAGTAGGACTGTCAAAGACAGGGAAGTCTCAGTAGAACTTTACAATAGCTCCAACCAACCTAAAGTGCTTTGTCAGGCCTGATAACAAAAGGAGAGAGACCATGTTAGGTGAGTTATTGAGGCTGGGGCAAAAACTGTCAAGACTCTCAGGAAACTATCACCTGAATACTTGTCTTTTTCTATTCTACCTGTGCTCAAAATTTAAGCTAGAGGTCCGTCGGCCACAACTGTAGAGACACGTATCGGGCACTTACTATAATGTGCCAATGGGAAATTAGGGAGACAGTAAATGTCACACTCCCTTCATATCCCGTGCCTATATAAGAAAGGGCAGCCCAGGGTGGGTGAGGTGGGGGGCAGGTCGTGAGATGCCACACAGCAGCATCGGGAAACAAACAGTCCATTTGGAGTGAAAAATTTGGGGTCAAAATGAGACAAAACAACAACTAAGTTATGAAGAACTTTGAACTGTTCCATTGTTTACTTCTCACTTTATTTTTCCAGATTTTGGCCTCTAATGTTCAACATATCCCTTGTGTTACCCCACCTCCTGAACATGACAGATGTCATTTTTCAACTCCCCTTTAAAACTGATTTTTGCAGTCACACAGGGAAATTACCTTTTGGATGGGATTTAAAAAATCCCAATCATATTTATCATAATGTCTGGTCGTAAAAAGACTGTTGGATGCATGAGGTCAAAATGTGGGAGCCCACTGACAGATATGGCTTCTCAGCTGGCCTATCCTGGGCAAACACCAATTTAAAAATATGTGAAAGCAATACACTACTGAATATGAGACACTGTATCTTCTCTGTTTTGTCCCAGGAAAATATATTGCAAAAATGTGTACAAGCAAGACCCAGTACAACAGCAGCAACGCAAGCGATGAACATTTGGCACTGACAAATGCTGGCCACACAACTCGCATAGAAAGAACTTAACCTGTTTATAAATTGTCTATTTAGCCAAACAGCTCAGAGACTTACTCACGTGTGACACAATCTTAAAACCACAAGAGGTCCATATGTGCAAATTTCAAAAAAGTGGATTGTTCTACTTTTTCAAGAAGGGAAGTTTATAACTCTGAACTTGTTGTACATGTATCAATACTTAGTAAACTGACAGCTTTGGGATAGACACAAGGGAGCCCTGACTACAAAGGACAACTTGTGTGTCAAAATAGAACTAAAACAAATGGGCAGACTAGATGGACCTAGTGGTCTCCTTCTGCTGTCAACTTCTATGTTTCTAGATGTATAAAATGCTCCTATGGATGCAAAGGAATCTGCACGCTCTTCAGAATTGTTGCTTCTTTCATTTATAGGGTGCAAGACTCGCTAACCTGTAGTCTGTGTCCTCTGACCCAAAAGATGCGCAAACGTGACACTCAGTGAGCACAGAAATGCAGCAGCATCTATATGTACAATATAGCGGCACAACAGACCCACCATATATAAGGCTCAATGGTCTTCAGGGGGAGCAATATGAAATTTTCAGTGTTTTTTCTAAATCACAATATATCTGGAAACAGCAAACTTTACAAAAATAAGCCAAGTTGTTTTTGGAAAGTTTAAAGTCTAAATTAGCTATTTTTTAACCCCTTGCCATAAAAAATAAGCATATTTCTTTCCCCAAAAAACTAACAGGAGTTACGGTTTGAAATTTGTTAGTTTTTTAGGTTTTGGTTTAATGTAGGTACCTTTTGTGCTTGTTTTTAAAAGGCTCCAAATTGAAATTAAAAGTGTTAAAAGCTGGCACATTTGCAGTAGTGCAAAACACAGAAAACTCAAAATGTGTGATAAGAATGCAAGCACACTGAAAGCATTCTCAATGATCCCGCCCCGGCCCTTCTTGCTGGTGGTGGTGGGGTGGGACAATGATCAGGTCATGTGCCCCAGAAAACATTTTAAATCAGCCCCCCTCCTACATTCAGCCTACTGCTGCTGAACACACCAATCAAACCTGATCCCAAAATCAGCTTTCCCCTCTTGAATCCCCCAAGCTGCCACAAACTCCGCTCGGCCCTGTGGTGCGGATCCTCTTCTGTCTCTTCTCTGTCTGGTTGCACAACCAAATTTTCTTGTGAGATCAAGGAACTGATCACTATGATGGTTTCGCAGTTCTCCACCTCTCTGCCTTCACTTACTGTTCTGTCTTTTCTTCCCCCTTTCATATCTGCACTGCAGTTATAAAAAATATATGTGAATCTCTGTGTAAATCTATATGTTAAACTGGGATCTCTTTGTTTAAACTGCATGTAGCTATAATGTTGAAATGATTGCAAAAAGCAGTTTGGAACTCAAGGGGTTAACCTGAGATGCAAGTTTTTCACCCTTGCTGTGCTGCGGACTGACAGATCAGTCCTGAATTCCTATACATTCTAATTCTGTCGGCAGCCTAAGTGTTAAGCCTTTTGCAGAGTTGTCAACAAGAGGTCAGTTCTGGGACACCATGTACTGTTTTGCTGCACCTGCAAGGAACAAAACTGACAAGAACATTCTGGGAGAAGCAGGCTCTCTTAACGAGTTCCCAGACAAAGACTTAGGAGAGTGAGAGACTAAAACTTGGGATTAAGAGACACTCTCAAAAGAAGGACTTGGTTTTCTCTGTTTGTACTGCCTTTTGTAAATGGTTATACTGAATAATTTTTATTTTTTATTTTGCTGTTATTGAGAAAAATGAAACACTATTCTCAAATTTTGAAACTGCTCCTGGTTTTCCTATGCTTCTTGACCTGTGCCTCAACAACAGATGTGTCAGCCTAAGTGGGATTTACGCAGTGCATACTCAAAGCCAGGAGTTTTGTGCTTGGGTACTAGAACTGGTACAGGGGACGCATAGCAGAAAGCTGGTGGATCTCAGGGTTGGGGAAAAGGTGGCCAGATGGGTGAAAAACTGGCTGAGGGACAGAACCCAGAGGGTGGTTGTGGGGGAAAGTTGTCTGGCACCAGACAGGTGAAAAACTGGCTGAGGGGACAGAACCCAGAGGTGCTTGTGGAGTAGAGTTGTCTGGCACCAGACAGGTAACCAGTGAGGTCCTGCAGGGATCGGTGCTGGGGCCGTTGTTGTTCAATGTCTTCATCAGTGACACTGGGGATGGCATTAAGGGCAAAATATACCTATTCGCGGATGACACCAAGCTGTACGGGGGAGTGGACACAGTTGAAGGGATACAGGACCTACAGGAAGATCTGGAAACGCAGGAGAGGTGGTTCAGAATCTGGCAGCTTGGCTTCAATGTCAAGAAATGCAAAGTTATGCATATTAACAATAATAATAATAATAATTTTATTTATATAGCGGAATTTGAAACATCAAAGCATTTTGTATAAAAACTAATTAAAGAGATCACATAAATAAATCAAACTTCCAGTTAACTTCCAGTAATTCTCATAGATGTATTAACTTCACATAAATATAACATCAATTTAAATATATTTAAATATAAATATAAAATATTGGAACCAAGAATCCCAGGACAGAGTGCTACCTGGGTGGGGTCCAAATGTCTTCATCAGAGGAGGAGAAGGACCTGGGAGTGATGATCGCTAGTGACCTGAAGCACACCATGCAGTACAAGAAAGCAGCAGCAAAGCCAAACAAGATGCTGGGATGCATATCAAGGGGGATCACTAGTAGAAGAGAGGAGGTTAAACTGCCCTTTTACATGTCACTGGTAAGGCCGCATCTAGAGTACGGAGTTCAGTACTGGTGCCCACACCTCAAAAAGGACATTAACCTGCTGCAGAATGTCCAGAGGAGGGCTACAAAGATGATAGTTGGTCAGCACGGTAAGGCATACAAGGAGAGGTTGAGGACACTGAACATGTACTCCCTGGAAGACAGGAGAGAGAGGGGGAACATGATTGGGACCTTCAAATACTTGAAAGGGATAAATAAGGTTGATAAGAAGAGTCTCTTTTTTTTCATTTAACATTTTTTTGTTGCCCCCCCCCCCAGACAGCCCCCATCTGACCAACCACCAGCCCCATCACCCAGAATTACCAGGGCTTACCTTACGCCCAACCCGGAAGCGGAGCCTGCGGGGAGTCAGTCACCATCCTGTCGCCGTCTTTTTCCTCCATTTTTACCCCAGGGCCCAATGAGTGGGTACACATGCGTGTGGAGGCATGCACTAGTCCCATGGCCCCAGTAACAGCCTCTTTCCTCCCACCCCAGGCCTAGTGCCTGGCTCCTTCTGGCCCATGCTGCCCCCCAGCCTCCACCAGGTGGCAGCCATCAGCCGGAGGAAGCCCCTTTCACCTCATTGAAGAGGAGAGCTTGCCTGTCGGCAGCTCCATCCAACTCCGCCCTCCCCCCCGCTGACCTCCGATGGCCCAGGCTCGTTCCCAAACCCGGGTCGCCAGTGTGCTGCAAGATAAGGCATCCAGCGCCTCAGCCCTCAGTGCCACTGGGCTGGCAAGGACAGTCTCTTTAAGCTGAGTGGCAACCATAACAGGAGGGGGCACAGTCTTAAGTTGGAGGGTGGGAGGTTTAGGAGGAAGGTCAGGAAGCACTTCTTCATAGAGAGGGTGGTGGACACTTAGAATGTGCAGCTGGAAGAGGTCATCTTGTTGAAGACAGTGGGCAGCTTTAAGAGAGGCTGGGATAGGCATAGGGGGAAGGTAAGGATCATGGGTAGAGAGGATGGGAGGTGTGGGGAGGGAGGGCAGGGACAGTAGCTCAAGCTGTGGACTCTGCAATATGAGCAGACTTGATAGACCAAATGGCCTTCTTCTGCTGGCTTCTTCGTATGTTCATATGGATTCTGCTGCAGCAAGCCCAGGAGTCATTACCAGAAGAATGGCAGCCAAACTAGAAGCAGAAACAAAAGTCCAAACTGAGACTGTTTAGCCAGAACCAGAGATGGGGAAAAGAACAAGCAGTGACAGAACCTGAAAGCCTGACTGCCTTTTTCCAATGGTGGGCTATACAACAAAAAGAAAAGGAGAAACACAGAAAAGAAGAGATGCAGTGACAGCAACAGCAGAGAAAAGAAGAGGAGCAGCACAGAAAAGAAGAGATGCAGCAACAGGAGCAGCAGAAAGAGATGCAGCGACAGAAGCAGCAGAAAAAGAAGAGATGCAGCGACTGGAGCAGTGATGGCTGGATGCCTTGCAAGCTGTCAAAGCTGGAGGACCTGGCACTGGTCCAACAGAGCAACAAAACACCAACAACATAGAAGACCTTAAATTCACAAAGAAACGGTTCCCGAATAATGTGAAATGGACCCCAGAGTGTGATATCACTTTCAGGCCATTATGGCTGCATTATGTGGGCTGAGGCACGTGATGGCGACCTAAGCAGATGCTTTTCTCCTGGCTCCCACTCCACTCTCCAAATAAACCTTCATTTTCTACAATTTTGGTTTTCTGGGCCAATCCTAGCACACCCTACATCGCTGAAACCATCTAGAACATCACTGGGGAAGAAATCTTCCAGCATGGAAGCAGAAATGCAAGATAGCTTACCTCGTCACACTCCGCCGCCCACACCAACTTGGGATAAAAATGCGAAGTGCTCCAAAGCAGCCCCGGCTGGGGCAGTAGCCCGTGCGAGTCCCCAGGCCACACTTACCTAAGAAAAGTTCCTGGAAGGGAGTCCCCCCTGACGGCAACACTGGAAGCCCTGGCGAACTTTGTCCAGACCATCACCTCCTCCTTGGCGACCCTAATTCAGCACACCAGCGACAATGAGATGCGTATCTCCTCCCCAGATGACTGGAGGGTGAGAACAGACCCAGAACTGGCCCAAATATGGCAGCACCTTTTGAAAAACAGCATATCTTTGGAAAAATTCGAGAAACAAGTGAATTACAGTGGGAGGACCAGAGGATTCGTATTGCCCAGGACATACCTTAATCGGTGAGGCAAAAGAGAATCGAGCTGCACCCGACAGTAACCAAACTTTATTGCAGCCTGGATCCGATTTCAAATGAAATATCTAGCCACACTTCAGGTGCAACATCGAGATGTCTGGCATAATTCTGACTCAGTGGAGCAAGCCTCCACAGGCCTGAAATCCTTCTATCCTGATCTCTTCAAGTGAATGAGCTAACTGGAGGTGTGTATGGTTTTACCCTTCTGGCCACAAAATGCAACTAAGATCCTCATTTTCATAATCATAGCGCTGGTTCTGATATCTATCTGTTGAGTCACCTGGATGTGTACAAGACCTGAAAATGGAACTGTACCTTGCTTAGTTACTTTAATGAAGATCTACCAGTGGAACTTTATTGCTGCTAAGCATTTAGTTCTCGGTTTTGTCTTGTTAAACTTTTGAGCCCTACTGTCGACTGTATGCATATTGGTTACTGGATGGTCACTAGAGGGAACTATTTCTGTTGGACTGATCATTTTGATCGAGGGACTTTCCCCTGCATAATTTTTGTGTTAAATGCAAGATTAAGAGCTCACCTTGTGTGTTTGTGACGACCAAACGAGTTATGTTCTGATCAACCTTAAATAAAGCCCCGGTAATCCTTGTTGTGGGGTCTACTCACTTTTTAGTTTGAAGGATGGAACTGATATACATTTAAGTTTTCATACTAACTGTTAAAGTGTTTTACAGTTTATATGGCGCAGTCCCACAATATGCACAACAGTACTGACAGAATAGTATTTCTAATTATTCAGTTTACAAGCTTGAACTTGTCTGGGGAGTGGGGTGTAGGGAAGGTTTGTAACTGTTTCGGGGGAAATGGTTTGCATCTTGGCCTGACTAAGAGAAGTGGATCAGTCGTCAGGACTGGGGGCTGAAGAGAGAGTGCCTTTTTTTGGGCATTATTTAGGGAAACGAAGGGTAAATGGGGGGTTACTGGGATGTCATGTGTGATTGGGAGGGGGTGAGGGTTAAGAGATACTGGAATTGTTAACCATGAGTGCAGACTTTACAATAGAAAGCCTCCTAATTACCTCCCTTGGTGCATACAGGAGATGAGATATGTCTCGTGGAACAGTAGAGGTGCTCGCTCCAAGGGCAAGCATACCAGATCTTAAAACACCTGCAGTTGTTGCACTGCCAAGTCGCCTTCCTCCAGGAAACCAATTTGTTGGCCTCAGAAAATATGCTTTTCAGATGCCAAATGGTAGGACAAGTTTTTGGTGCAGGGGATTCCACAAATCTGAGAGGAGTAACCATACTCATTTTTCGGGGCACTAATTTACAACTGCTCACAGCTATTGAAGAACCAAAGGGTAGATACCTCTTTTTGCTTGGTATTCTGGAACACATAGAATTGCTCATGGGCTGTATCTATGGCCCTAATATACCAGAACCAGATTTCTTCTCTAGGTTGGTCAACTTAGTATCCCCATATGCGTACCTCCCCCTAATTCTGGCAGGTGACTAGAACGTTACACTCACGTCAGACCTGGATAGGTCTAGTCATCACCCCAGTAGGCTCTCTCCTACCCAGCATGCTTTACACAAGCTCCTAAATATGGGAGGCTTCTGTGACCCATGGCGGGTACTCCATCCCATAAAGCGAAAGTATACCTTCTATTCCTTGGTGCACAAGTCGTCCTCTCGGATCGACTATTTCTTAGTCCGTGCAAGTGCCATACCTGGAGTAACTGATGGAGGGATATCACCAAGAGTGCTCTGGGATCACTCCCCGGTATGGCTGGCACACAACCCCTGCCCAAACATTAAAAGGGATAAAATCTGGAAACTAAACACCCAGTTGTTGAAAGATTCTCAGGTTCTGTACGGAATATAATCCGTTATTGGGGACTTCTGGGAACACAACCTGAGATATATTCTGGGCACAGACAAATCTAGTGCTCACTCAAGTATGTGCTGAGAGGAGAATTCATCCGTAGTGCATCTACCAAAAAAAAGAAGTGTGAAGCCTCCCTGCACACTTTGCTGGGCCAGATTACAGTTCTGGAGCATAGCCCAACATTAGAATCCTCTGAAACAGAGTGAGCTGCTCTAACCAAATTGAGGCACCAGTATGCTGAATTACTCAGAGAGCAGACACAGTATGCCCTCCTTAAAACGCATTCAGTATACGTGGACCAGGGAGATGAAGTAAGGCACTTATACGCACTACGTCTCAGGCAGCAAGAAGCCTCCCATCTGGTTAATGGTTATCTCCTCTCAGGCAGATGGTACCCTTAAAACCTCCCCGGCAGAGACAGCCCAAGAGTTCGATGGATTTTATTCCCAGTTATACAGTCCCCTTGCCAATCCCCCCTCAAGAGCGGAAATCCATGCTTATTTGGAGCCCATTCCACTCCCTGTGTTATCCCCTGATCAGCAAGCTTATTTAGCCCATCCCATATTGAACCAAGAGATTCTTGCAGCCATTCAATCTCTGCCCCTATATAAATCCCCGGGGCCTGATGGCTTCCCCTCCAACTTCTATAAATCCCTAGCAGTTGAGTTGGTCCCTATTCTGGCCCAGCTTTTTTCCTATTTGTGTGACAAAGGTCTCTCAGATCTTGTCCTGCTAGAAGCCCTTATTATAGTCCTGCCCAAGCCCAACAAGCCCGCAGACAGGGTCACCAATTTCTCTCATAAATTGCGATATGAAAATTTTCGCAAAAATTCTCTCCATCAGAATTATGCAGGTCTGGGACGAACTGATTGGGCCTGAACAGGTGGGTTTCATGAGAGGGAGGTCCTCCACAGACCACTTATGGAAACTGGAACAGGTCTTCTCCGTGTCCAGAGCAGCTGCACACCCCATGGCATTCTTCTCTCTGGATGCGGAGAAGGCATCTGATACAGTGCAGTGGAATTTCTAATTCTCAGTGCTGGAAAAGTTTGGCTTCCTCACAGGATTTATCCAATGGATAAAAGTGCTGTATACTAAGCCAAATGCTAAGGTATACTGTAACGGGGTACTTTTGAAAGGTTTCTCCCTCTACTTTGGGACTCGTCAGGGATGTCCCCTTTCTCCCTTCTTATTCAACCTTTACCTAGAACCATTAATTAGAATGTTGAACATTTCCACGCTTATCCATGGTATCCCATATCGGCCCCTTTGATCTTAAAGTGTCAGCGTATGCGGATGATAGGATGATATTCTGCTACACCTATAGCACCCTGTCACCTCCATACCAGGAAGCTCTGTACATTATTTTTCAATTTGGAACTTTTCCAATTACAAATTGAATCTAGAAAAAGACCATTCTCATGCCTCTAAACCACCTTGTTTTCTCCTCAGACTACGAGACATTGGGCTTGGTTTGGGTGTCTAAGTTCACATATCTGGGTGTTACCCTTTCCCAGAGGCAGTCCCTCAGAAGAAAATTAAACCTTAGAAACATACATAGAAACATAGATTTTGACGGCAGATAAGGACCGCTTGGCCCACCCAGTCTGCCCATTTCCCTACCAAATGGATAAGCTGCAGATCCTAGTTAACCAGCAGCCTACTTCTTCCTACCCCCACCCCCTAGAATTGCCTTATGACTGTCCCATGCATGCTTGAATTCCACCACTGTTTTTGACTCCACAACCTCCTCTGGAAGGCCGTCCATGCATCCACAACCCTCTCTGTGAAAAAATACTCTTTAAATTACCTCTGCAGCCCCCTTCTATCTTCAAATTGTGCCTTGTTCTTGCACCTTTTTTGAAAGATGCTACCCTCTTGGACTTTGTTGATTCCCTTGAGGTACTTGAAAGTTTTATTATGTCCCCTTCTCCCTCCTTTCCTCGAGGCTATACATATTCAGCTCCTTAAGTCTCTCTTCATATGTCTTCCGTGCAGACCCTGCACCATTTTAGTGCCCTCCTCTGGACAGCCTCCATCCTGTCTATGTCTTTTGCAGAGACTGGGTCTCCAGAACTGCACGCAGTACTCCAGATGGGGTCTCACCAACTGTCTGTACAGAGGGATAATAACTTCTGTTTTCTACTGGTGATGCCTCTCCTATGCATCCCAGTATCCCCCAACCCTCCTTGCTGCCCTCCCATTGCTTGCCCACCTTTAGGTCATCTGATATGACTACCCCAGGTCCCTTTCCATTTTGTTGTTGTTAGTATCTCACCCCCCATTGTGTACTCTTCCCCTGGGTTTTTGTTTCCCAGGTGCATTACCTTGTACTTCTTAGCATTGAATCTAAGCTGCCATACATTTGACCATTCCTCTAAACTTGCCAAGTCCCTTCTCATCCTTTCCACCCCACCTTGTGCATCAACTCTGTTGCAGATCTTTGTGTCATCTGCAAAGAGACATACTTTTCCTTCCAGTCCCCCTGCAATGTCTCTTATAAAGACATTGAACAGGATCGGTCCTAATACTGAACCCTGCGGTACCCCACTAGTAACCCCCTTTTCTTCAGAGTGGACTCCATTTACTATTACTCTCTGTGTCCTATTCTCCAGCCAATTCTTTACCCAGGCTGTCATCTTGGGACCCACTCCCAGGCTGACTAACTTGTATATTAATCTTTTGTGTGGACTGTGTCAAATGCTTCTAAAGTCTAGGTAGGCCATGTCCACAGCCCCTCCTCGATCTACTACTTTGGTCACCCAGTCAAAGAAATCTATCAGATTTGTCTGGCATGACCTTCCGCTGTGAATCCATGCTCTTTGGGTCCTGAGCCCTCTGGCCTCTAGATACTCAACAATTCTTTCCTTCAGAAGTGATTCCATCATTTTCCCTACCACTGAGGTTAAACTAACAGGTCTGTAGTTTTCTGCTTCTGCCTTGCTCCCACTTTTGTGAAGGGGAATCACATCTGCCCTTCTCCAGTCCTTGGGTACCACCCCATCCTCCCATGATTTGTTAAAGAGGGTAGTCAGTGGTGTCACTAGTTCTACCCTTAGTTCTTTTAGAATTCTAGGATGAATCCCACCAGGCCCCATTGCTTTGTCCACCTTCAGTTTTAAGAGTTCTTTCAGAACCCTTTCTTCTGTAAATCGGCTGGTATCGACTTCTGTATCTAGAGTGTTTCTACTGTTTGTTTTAGGTACCTCCCCCACTTCCTTTGTAAATACTGAGCAAAAATATTTGTTTAGTATCTCTGCCTTTTCACAGTCACCCTCTGCCCACCCTCCCTCCTCTTTATTAAGCCTCACTAACCCTCCCTTGGTCTTCATTCGCTCCCTGATGTACCTATAAAAGGTTTTATCCCCCTTCTTAACTGAGTTGGCTTGACAGAATAGTGGAAACTATCACACAGAACCTGAATAGGTTGACTTTGTTCCCCCTCTCCTTGCAAGCCCGAATCAGTGTTGTTAAAATCAACGTCCTTCCCCGTATTTTCTACCTCTTCAACATGCTTAACCTATTCCTCCCATCTACCTGGTTCAAAACTTTCCACTCTGTTATATCCCGCTTTCTCTGGAAAGGGAAGGGAAGCCTCCCCACAGAGCATATGCATGACTGGGGGCTCCGAAGCACTTTGGTGGACTTAAGTTGCCTAACTTCTATTTATACTATTTGGCTAGCCACATTTCAAAATATGCCCGATGACCTTTACCTTCAGCTCAACCAGGAATGTCTACATATTTGCCTATATGGCTACAGATTGAAAGACACCTAATAGCAACAGCTGGAATTTCCTGGGCTACTCTCTTCTTTGTTTCCCCCAATACCCTACCAATGCAGCTCAAGGGGACAGTGATACATATCTCGGTAAAGGTGCATGCTCAGTTATGTAGATCTATGCAATATAAGAATGTAAAAGACATCTCTCAGCCACTATGTAATAACCCAAATTTCAGGTTGCATGGAGTAGTTCTCTCACATCGTCATTTTCCAGAGCTGGCTGGTAGGCAGGTCTCTGACTTCCTGAAAAATGGGCAGCTGCTTAACAGTCAGGATCTGCTAACCCACCTCTGTTTCCTCCCCATGCAGATATTTAGGACTTACCAAACTCAGCACATGCTGATCAAATGGTTTGGGGCAGGAAACTGGGGTGTCAATAACAATAGCTTTCTTTCCCTTGCCCAGTCTCATTCTTGGCAACCTCACTCTGTGTCGCAGTTAGTGTCCCTTTTATTCCACCAGTTATATCCCACCATCACAGGGCACTCCCATTTCTGGGAGGCTGCCTTGCCCACTTTGCCGAGGAACTGGGATCGCACCTGCTTGGATGTACATCAATATCTCTCTAATGACAAACTGTGTCTCACACAATTTTACATATTACATAATATATACTTCACCCCAGTTCATTTGCAAAGGATGGGTAAACTCCCATGAGTGACATGTTCTAGATGCGCACATTCGGACGGGCTCTCTAATGCACATCATGTGGGAGTGCCCCATGACTGCCCCAGTGTGGGAAAAGAGTAAGTTATAGTTAGATCCCCTACTTGGTCAAAGTGAGTATTTTACCCCTGATATCTGTGTGGTGGGAAGTGTTTCTGTAGTTCCTGTAAAAGAAAGGAGATTTCACATTTCTCTAATATCCTTATCGATGAAGCGATTAGTCTTATGTCATTGGCTTGACCAAGAGGAAATCTCCTACACTGACTGGCTGAAGGAGGTCTTACACAATTTGAGAGTCGAGAAAAATGAAAATTATGTACCTACCGTAATTCTTGATCTTCTTGGACAAGTCTCCACCACTTATTCACACTATTGGGATCTGCGCCGGAGGCACTAGGACCCATCGGGAGCAAACTTTTTGCTGGAGGGTCGGCGCCATCTGGCACGGCATCGCGAGCCTCAGCTCGTGCTGTAATGACTATCTCGGCGTCGACCCTCCAACCGCCTCAGTACCTTTTTTACCAAGGAGGTGCAGCTTAAATAACCTAGAAGGGTAGCCTAACCTAAAAACCGGACATAAGATAGTCCGGACGACCCGTATAAGAAGGGTCAACAAAGAAGTCTTCACAGCCTAAAGATTTGAGGGAGTGAAGACCAACAACAGAGGTGAGCTCGGGGGACGGAGGGTGGGCGTGTGAATGAGTGGTGGAGACTCGTTCAAGAAGATCAAGAATTACGGTAGGTACGTAATTTTCATATCTTCCTGGACATAAGTCTCCACCACTCATTCACACTATTGGGAGAGTACCGAGCTAATAATCCCCCGAGAGGGCGGCAGGAGAGACCAAGAGCTCACATTTCTAAGACAGAAGTCCATTAAGGATGGCTCTGCCAAAGGAAGAATGTCGTCTGGCATGGACATCTAGTGCATAATGTTTAACAAAAGTATGCACTGAGCTCCAGGTGGCCGCGTTGCAAATATCTGCAATGGGCACGTTGCGAATTTCCGCTAGGGATGCCGCCGATCATTTGTAGAGGAGCGTGAAACCCTACTCCTCCAACTTAACCTGCGCCATGGAATAGCAGTGGCGAAGGCATGCCACTAGCCATGCTGAGATACATCTGATAGTGACAGGTTGACCCAGCCGGGTCTCGCTGTAGGAAACGAACAGTTGCTGGGCTTTGCAAAAGTCCTTGGTTCTATCCAGATAGAAACGCAAGGCCCTCTTAACGTCCAAAGAATGAAGAGAATGCTCTCCTTCATTTTGGAAGTTCGCAAAGTAAGAGGGAAGGACCAAAGGTTAGTTTAGATGAAATTCTAACACAACCTTAGGAAGAAATTTAGGATGAGTACGAAGAACTACTTTGTCCCTATGGAACACAGTATACGGAGGGTCTATGACTAGGGCATGTATCTCAGAGACCCTCCGGGCTGAGGTAATGGCCACTTGGAAGGCAGTCTTCCAGGTGAGAAATTTTAGCTCACAGGTAGCCAGAGGTTTGAAAGGTTTCCGAGTGAGCATATCTAGCACAAGATTGATGTCCCAGGCTGCAACTGGACGTGTTGTAGGAGGTCTGGTATGCAGAATTCCTTTAAGAAATCTCTTAACCACAGGTAACTGAGCCAGAGATAAGGAAAAAATCGGCTCATGATATGCTGAAATGGCACTAAGGTGAACTTTGACTGTAGAGAACTGTAGGCCTGAATTTGAGAGGTCTAAGAGGTACTCAGAACTTTATCTGGTGGGCAGGAAAAAGGATTCAAAGAGGACTTTGCACACCAGAGCGAGAAACGCTTCCATTTGGCTGTGCAAGTTTTCCTAGTGGCTGGTTTCCGTGCAGCCAGAAGAATACCTGAAACTCTTTGAGACACATTGAACTGGTTTACTTCTACCTCTTCAGGAGCCAAGCGTGAAGGTGAAACGATCTCAGGTTGGGATGGACCACAGGCCCCTGAGTCAAAAGGTTCATCTGTAGGGGAAGTGGTCTCGGAGGAACTGCCAACATATTGTTGAGTAGTGGAAACCACAGCTGCTGAGGCCAAAAGGGAGCAATGAGAATCATCTTGTCCCCCTGGGATTCGAACTTGAGGAGTACCCTCTGAATTAGAGATAGAGGTGGAAAGGCGTAAAGAAAGCGTTTTGTCCACCGCAGCCTGAACGCATCCTGACAGAAAATGCCAGGCCCTGGATTTCTGGAGCAGAAGAAAGGCAGTTTTGCGTTGAGTGGGGATGCAAAAAGGTCCAGGTCTGGAGTTCCCCACTCTTCAAATAGTGACTGAACTACGGTTGAGTCGAGAGACCACTCATGAGGGTCTGTCTCTGTTCTGCTGAGACAGTCTGCCAGTTCGTTCTGAATACCTGGCAGGTAGACCGCTTGAATTAGAGCCTTGTGCTCCAAGCACCATTCCCATACCCTCATTGCTTCCCTGCATAATGGGTAAGAATGAGCACTGCCTGCTTGGTGATGTATACATCACTGCTTTGTTGTCCGTTTGAAGGAGAATGTTCTTGTGACACAGAATGTCCTTCAACGCTCGGACCGCATAAAGGACGGCTCTCATTTCTAGGACGTTTATGTGAAGCTGGGACTCGACTTGAGTCCACGCACCTTGAGTGTGGAGAGCCTGACAGTGAGCTCCCCACCCCATCAGGGATGCGTCCACGGTAATGGAGATCTGATGGTCCAGAGGAGCAAAGGGATATCCTTCCAGGAGATTGCTCTCTTGAGACCACCAGGTGAGTGACCTCTTTAAAGGTTCCGTTACCTTGATGGGATAGGACTGCGGGTGAGTGGTTGGGGACCACTGAGTACTGAGCATCCACTGAGTGGTTCTCATGTGCAGACGTGCTAGGGGAACAGTGAACACTGAGGAAGCCATGAGGCCTAGCATCCATTGCATTGAGAGAGCTGTAACTGAGGAGTTCTCCCTGACGTGACGGGCCATTTGAAGGATATCGTCCTTCTGTCTTCTGGAAGAAAAGCCTTCGCACAGGAGGTGTCCAGAAGAGTCCCTATAAAGAGGAGCCTCTGGGAGGGCTGCAGTTGCGGTTTCTTGAGGTTCAGCAGAACTCCATGGACGTTAGGAGGCAGAAGCCATCTCGCGCATCCAGGGTCCCTTGCCTGGAAGGGCTTGGTTAGAAGTCAATCGTCCAGATATGGGAACACCTGTATCCCGACCTTTCTGAGGTGCGCTGCGAGAACTGCACAACACTTTGTAAAAACCCGCGGCGCCAAGGATAGCCCAAAGGGCAGGACTCTGAACTGATAATGCTGTCCCAGAGCCACAAACCTCAGGAATTTGTGGTGCCTCGGGTGAATAGGAATGTGCTGGTAAGCATCCTGCATGTCTAGGGAGGCTAGCCAGTCGTGTTGATGAAGCAAAGGTAACAGGGTTCCCAGAGAAATCATTTTGAATTTCTCCTTGGGGAGAAATTTGTTTAGCTTTCTGAGATCCAGAATGGGGCGCATACCCCCGGACTTCTTCGGAACCAGAAAGTAATGGGAGTAGAAACCCGTGTTCCGCTGATGCAGTGGCACCACTTCTACTGCCCTGTTGTTGAGAAGGCCCTGAATCTCAAGTGCAGAAGGTCTGACTGAAGGGTTGACAGCCTGGGCTGCCGTTTGGGGAGGACGATCCGGAGGGTCTCCAGAAGATTGAGGAATACCGCAAATTATCCAAAGGACCCATTGTCTGAGGTTATGGATTTCCACTGGTTGTAGAAGTGCATCAGACGACCTCCACGGAGAGGAAAAGTCCACCTCGGCAGCTGAGATGGGACTTGGGCCAGCCATTCATATAATGCAGCAGCTACGCTGGGCCCCTTGGCGCTTGTTGTCTTTGAGGTTGGGCAGGTTGGCTTTATGGAACCTCCTCTGCCTCTGCCTCGAAGGACTGACGATTATGAAACTGACGTTTATTGACATGCCCTCGAGAGGGGCAGGAGGGGTCGAGCCAACTAATGGCTGACCTAGTCTTTGAGTAGCTTCAGAGCTTGCTCTACCTGAGGACCAAAAAGATACGCGACCATCAAAGGGCAACGCCTATTACCTGCTGCTGCGCCGTCATTCGTGAAACCCGGCGCGCAGCCAGGAATGACGGCGGTGCAAATACCAGCAGCCGCTGAACAGGAAGTAGTGTCGAAAGCATCCATGGCTGCTTTAACTGCTGGTTGTTAGATTCGATACCTCTGTAATGGTTTAGAAGCTCTGGCTTTGTTCCGACTCCGGAAGAGCTTCAACCATCTGCTTGATAGAGTGCCACAGGATATACCCATACTGTGAGAAATAGCCCTGGTAGCTGGCAATACGCATACTTAGTGTAGAAGCAGCAAAGACTCTCTTACCTAAGGTGTCTATCTTATGAGATTCTTTGTTAATAGGTCGAGCTGTAGTAGTTTGAGGAAGAACGACCTTATTCTCTGCCAGGACTACAATAGGATCCGCAAAGGCTTGAGCTGCCAAAATGGGAAATCCTTGGGGGCTGAATATTTCCTATCTATGGATTTAGCCACTGAAGGGGTGAGAGCAGGACTATTCCATACCATTTGAGACAGCGTCTTGAAGGAAGGCTGAACCGGAGGAGTCAAATCCGTAGGGATCTCCGGAACATGAAGTTACTGGAGTCTTAACAATTTCCCAGGATCGATGTCTGTAGTCTGGAGAGAAAGAGTGGAACTCAGATTTTTCAGCAGAGACTTAAATGACAGGTCCTCGACCACAGGCTCTGTAGCAGTGATAGATCCTGCTTCGCCCACTTCATCACCCAACCGAAGGTCTGGGTCAGGCTCAATGTCATATCCTGACAGTCCAGGAGGGACTGTATGGACAGGAAAGGAATGAAAATCAGAAGAGAGGGAAGAAGGAAACAAGTGAAAAGAGGAGTCCTGAAAGGCAGAGGGAGCCCCGAGAGCCCCTGGTGCCAAGGAGGCGCATGGCACCGAGAACGACGCCGAGGGACCACGCGGCACCGAAAACGATGCCAAGGGACCACGCGTTGCCGAAAACAGCACTGAGAAGCCGCACGGCACCGATGACAGTGCTGAGAAGCCGCACGGCGCCGAAGACGGCGCCGAGAAGCCGCACAGGTCAAGACGGCACCGAGAGTCAGACGGGCACTGAAGACGGTGCCGAGGACGCCGAAACACCCCCAGACTCCGAAAAGCAGGTTTTGAAGGAAGAAGAGCAGGAGATAAGGCATCGGTGTGGCCCTCGCGCCGCAGCCACGTGGGGTGAACACCTGTTGAGCTCGAGCCACACCAAGAAGGTGCCGCTATGACCAGGAAAATCCAACCGCCTACTTGGTCTCTCAAGATCCCGAAGCCCACGAGTGACTGAGCCAGGTAGCTGAACTAACCTCCGAGCCCATTGCTCTATAAGAGCGCCCATTGATGAAATTGCTCATCTGAAGACCTACCTGCGGGCAGGGTAGGACTTGGCGTCGGCCGTTGGCTAGTAGCAGAAGCAGAGGTTGGCGATCTCAAAGGAGGAGGCCAGCAACTAGCCCCGATAACCGAACGCCTACGCCGCAGACATATCAGAGGGTGACCTCGAGTGATGCCTTCTCTTTTTAGACCTGTGGGTCAAGAAGAGCTCAGAGGCCTAACGGTGCTGTAGAATGCGACTCATTTATTTTTATGCTTCCTAGGGACCGCCCATCCCTCGGCATTGACTGACTGTTGTCAGACCCCCGGAGAAGGCGGCGGACCGGACCCAGCCCGACTGACTGAACAGCTTTCATATGAAGTCTCCCTACCATCACCTGACCTGCTCATGGTCGACTCCGACAAAGTAGGCTGAGACTTCTTTATTTTTAAAATAAGACTAAGCGATACTGTATCAAGATAATACTACAAAATAACAAAACTGAAAACTATGCTGCTAGTTTGAAGTTTAACTCCCGGCGGGCGAGCGACGTCGTCACTGAAACGCACTCGACGGCAGGAAAAAAGGAACTGAGGCGGTTGGAGGGTTGACGCCGAGATAGTCCATTCAGCCGAGCTGAGGCTCCGCGGGCGCCATGCCTCGCGCCCATTTCTGGCGCCGACCCTCCAGCAAAACGTTTGCTCCTGATGGGTCCTAGTGCCTCTGGCGCAGATCCCAATAGTGTGAATGAGTGGCGGAGACTTATGTCCAGGAAGATCTATAGATAGTACCAGGAACTGTCTTCAAGTATATAACAGAAAATGGAGCAAATTGGAGACCCTATTACTGGTACATACCTCTCCTTAGTAAACTCATATCACTATTTCCAATATCCGTATGAACATCATGCTGTGGTCCTTACGACCCACACTGTCATTGTTATCTTGTTTATATGGTAACCACCTTGAGGGCTTTATATAGTATATCTGTTATCTTGGGGGGATGGGGTGGAAGGGCCGTGGGGGGTCTGGGTGTCTGTATTGTATGTATGTTATGTCATATTTTGTTGTACTGTTCATACTGTCTTGGAAAACATATAAAGTATATTAAATTTAAAAAAAAAGGCTGTATTATGTTCAGACACTGTTTTAAGAAGCCCAGACGTTGAGAAACAGTGTTTGTTACAGAAAGATGCATCAGAAGAAGGCATAGGTGCAGTCTTGAGTCAAAAGATAGATGGGAAATAAGAAAAAATTACTCACCTTAGTAATGTTGTTTCTTCTAATGGAGTCTTGCTGTATTCTGGCATATGCAATGATGTCCAACCGTTGAACTGCACCGGAGATGAAAGAGTTAACTTTCCATGCCAGGCATGGAACGCTGAGCTCGAGCTTGGTTGAGACTCTGTCTGTTGCTGTTTGAACTCAAACTGTCAGATCTTTATGAGCTATACTCACTGGGTGTCATGTGTGGAAACTGTAAACTTACACTAGCCAACTGGCTACTAAATATAATAAAAATATTTTTTTGGTCCCAAACAAAGACTCAAGTCAGGAAACCCCAAAAATAAAACAAAACACAACACCCACACACCCAAACTAAAGGGGTGAGAAAAGAAGGGGTGGGGACCTCCCGAGTGCCAACACTGCTACTGCCCAACCACATCCCAAAAAACAAGTTCTGAGGAGGGAGGGGGTCAGAATACAGCAAGACTCCATTAGAAGAAACAACATTACTAAGGTGAGTAATTTTTTCTTCAAACTACATGAAGTCTTGCTGTATTCTGACATATGCAGACTACCAAGCAGTACCTCCATGGAGGAGGGACAGAACCTACTTTGGGAATAGGCTCTGAAGCACTGCTGTGCCAAACCGAGCATCACTCCTAGCCTGGATATCCAGAGAGTAATGCTTGGTAAAAGTATGTACTGTTTTCCAGGTGGCTGCTTGACAAATCTCTAAGGTAGGAATATCCTTGGCAGCAGCCGGGAAGCAGCTGTACCTCTGGTAGAGTGATCCCTCAGGACTGAGGGTGGGATCCTACCTAGTTTTTCGTAGCAAAATTGAATGCAAGAGACAATCCACCTGGCAATAGATATCTTAGTGGCAGGTTTTCCCTTACCAACCTCACCATAAGTGAGGAACAGTTGGAGGGAGTCAAACCTGTGACCCTTGGTGTGCTCTGTGTAGTAGCTAAGGGCCCTTTTCACATCCAAACTGTGCAGCCTCCTCTCCCCAGAGGAGGAATGGTCAGCGAAGAAAACAGGAAGAGACATAGACTGGTTAAGGTGGAAATCTGAAACCACCTTAGGCAAAAACTTCCTATTAGTCCTGAGGACCACCTTATCTCTATGGAAAGAGACAGAATCAGGCTCCACTAACAGGGCCTGTAACTCACTTATGCATCTAGCAGAAGTGATAGCCACCAAGAAAACAGTTTTTCCAAGTCAAGTACTTAAGCTCTGCTGAGGACAAAGGCTCAAAAGTGGGTTGCATAAGCTGAGCAATGCAAACATTAAGGTCCCAAGCAGGGGCAGGGTCCCTGAAGGGAGGATTGGTATGCAGCAATCCCTTGAAAAAATTTAGAAAATACAGGATGAGCTGAAAGGGAAGAGTGCTTGCCTGCTGAGATGAAGGCAGAGACAGCTGCCAGATGCACTCTTAGTGTAGCTGGTCTGAGTCCCAAGCTATTAAATGAACCATATAGTCAAGGACTGTAGGCAGGCCAGCAGACTCCGGAGAAATATGCTTCCCAGAGCACCATATAGTAAATCTTTTCCACTTGGAATTGTAAGTGTTTCTGGTGGAAGGCTTTCGAGAAGCCTTTAAGATATCCAGAACACCTTGAGAGAGGTGCAAATCAGCAAACTCTAACTCTTCAAAAGCCAGGCCTTGAGATTGAGAGATTTGAGATTCGGATACCAAACCCACCCCTGAGCACATGTTAACAGGTTGTAATTCCTGGGAAGAGACAGAGGAAGGTGGACTGCTAAGGACAACAAGAGAGGGTACCAGGGCTGTCTGGCCCAGTCTGGAGCAATCAGAATCACCTTGCAGGGTTGAGACCTGATTTTGACTAGCACCTTGAACAGGAGAGGGAAGGGGGAAAAAGCATACAGGAACTTCCCTTCCCAATTGAGAACTAGGGCATCCAGGGGGACTGAGCCCAACACTGGGGGCCTGCAGCAAAAGAGAGGAAGTTGGTGATTGTCTGGGGCTGCAAAAAGACCTATCTGTGGGGTGCCCCACCTGGAGAAGATCACCTTCAAAATCAGGGGATCCAGGGACCATTTGTGATGGCCCTGCGATATTCTGCTGAAAGCATCTGTCAGGACATTGTCCTTCCCTGGGAGGTGCACTACTGTAAGAGAGGCGTTCAGGGAATAGGCCAGAGACCACAACTTCATTGCCTCTGTGCACAAGGCCATAGACTGAGTGCCCCCTTGCTTGTTGACATACCACATTGTGGTGGTATTGTCTGTCCTGCTCTGAACTACTTTGTTCTGAACAGACTTGGAAAAAACTTGAAGTGCTAGAAACACTGCTCTAAGTTCTAATTGATTGATGTGAAGCAGAGATTCCTGAGGAGACCACAACCCTTGGGTGGCCAGGTCCCCCAAGTGGGCTCCCCACCCCCAGAGGGAGGCATCTGTAGTAAGGATTAGAGAATGGGACTGAGTGACAAAAGGAACTCCCCGTCTTAGATTGTCCTGACCCTGCCACCACTGTAATGCCTGGATCAGGGTTCGAGTCACTGGGATTAGTTTGGTCAGAGGATCCTTTTTCTGAGACCAGAAGGCTCTCAAATGGAACTGAATGTCCCTCATTTGAAATCTTGCTCCCTGAACCACTGCAGTAGAGGCAGCCATGTGTCCCAGGAGCTGCAGAAAATGCCTTGCTGGTCGAGACACCTTAAGGGTGAATGAAGAGGCCAGTGAGATAAGGGTCCTTGCCCTGTCCAGGGGAAGGAAGGCTCTTGTCTTTACTGCATCCAGCTCTGCCCCTATGAAGGTGAGGAGCTGCACAGGCTCTAGAACTGAATTTAAAAGATTCAGAAGGACACCTAGAGAAGTGAGCAGTTGCTGAGTTATCTGTAGGTGTGACTTGACTTGGTCTGGAGACTGGCCTACTATGAGCCAATCGTCCAGGTATGGAAAGATGGAGATCCTTTTTCTCCTTAGGAAGGCAACCACTACTGCCAGGCATTTTGTGAACACCCTTGGAGCAGAAGTTAGGCCGAAGGGCATTGCTCTGAATTGGTAACGGCCTGAGGTACTTTCGGTGGGAGCTTCTGATGAGAATATGGAAATAGGCATCCTTGAGGTCCAGGGGAAACTAGCCAGTCCCCTGGCCTTAGGGAGGGTAGAATTATTCCCAGAGTCACCATTTTGAACTTTGGCTTTAAAAGGTGCTTGTTTAAATATATGAGATCCAGGATGGGCCGCCATTCTCCTGTCTTTTGGCGGGTTAGGAAGTACCTGGAGTACAATCCTTTTCCCTTGTGTAGGGGTGGAACCCTCTCTATGGCTCTCACAGCCAAGAGGGAAGAGATCTCTGCCTCTAGGGCAAGTGCCTCTGAAGGACTTGCAGGTGGAAAGGATCTGGTTCTCATCTTTGGAAATTTTTTTGAAGCTGAGAACCAGTCCCTGGCTTACTACTTCCAGGACCCATTTGTCTGATGTTAAAGACATCCAGTCCTGGACAAAGTAAGCCAGCCTGCCCCCTAGAGGTGGTGGAGAATTGGCCCTGGCAAACCCATCAGGGTGCCTGTTGTGCAGGGGCTTTAGGCTGAGGGGTGGAAGCAGGCCTGCTTGTACACCGTCTGCCTCTCCCTCTGAAGAACCCCCTATGAGCATAAGCAGAAGAGGAGGCCTGGGCTTGGTAGAAAGGCCTATGAAAAGGCCTGCCCCTGGAATGCTGCCTCTGGGGAGTGGCTTGCCTTTCCTTGGCCTGAGCACTCCTATAGGTGGTCCTGTATTCATCCATTTTCTTCATGTAGTTCTCTGTTTGCTCCACAAACAGAGAATTACCCACAACAGGAAAATACATGGCCTTAGTCTGGGTATCCTGAGACAGGCTAGCACATCTGAGCCAAGCCATCCTATGAAGGGCCACAGATGTAGCCATGACTCTAGATGAAACATCATTGGAGTCCACTGCAGCATGGAATTGCACTTTGGATGCCTCAATACCATCCACAGCCACCTGCTCCAGCTCCTTGGCAAGCTGGCCAGGGACCTGTTTAGCTAAAGCCATTACAGTGTCCCATCTAGATTTCTGATATCTAGCTGTATAGGCCATATATTTAGCCTGCCTGAGTCCAAAGGATGCTGCCATGTACTGTTTCTTTGCCATGGCATCAATCCTCCTGGAGTCCTTATCTGGGGGGTGTGAAGCCAAGGGAATATTTGCCTTATCACAGGCAGCAACCTGCACTACCCCAACATGCCTGCATTGCTGGGTAAGGAACTCCGTATCTGAGCCTGAGAGAGTATATATACCTCTTGTCCATTCTCTTGTCCACATGAGGTATAGAATTAGGAGTCTTTAACGTTTTTATTGTCTGTTTGCCAAAGGACTTATGAAGGGGAACAGACAACCTCCTGGACTGTGGGATATCCATCATTTCAACATAGTCAGGCTCCTCCTGGTCATCTACAGCTTCTTCCATAGGAAGCTGAAGAGTTTCAGCCACTTTTTTGTAGAATATAAAATGGGAAGGGGACTCAGAAAGCCTAGGAGGAGAAACCCCTGAAGGTCTGTCTGGGGAGATGTCCGGGTCAATGGGCACATCCAGACTTTCGTAATCACCATCACTATCCTCATACTCTCCTTCCTCCTCCTCCAGTTCATAAAAATCTTCTAAATTATAATCCGAAACCGGGGGAACCGACCGAACCGAGCCCCTTCCTGATGGTGCCGGTTCGGTCGGAACCGGAGTTAGCGACTGAACAATCCTTATCGCTTTGGCTATTTCATTAGCGGTCGGAGAAAGAAGTTGTGGATCCGCATCGCCGATTTATCCTTCTTTCTTTAACCGGAACCGACTCAGAGTCGTTCTCCTTTGCCAGAAGAAGTTTCGCCTGGTCAGAGGGTATCCTTCTGTTCGGTGGAACCGAACCGGGCTGGCCATCCGGGTCAGCGGACTTCTTGCCCTCCCTTTCCCTGAGCCTATCAACTCTCTTTTCCAGGGTTGCTGCAGGAAAATTCTTGCAAATCTGGCAGTCTGAATCAAGGTGGTCAAACCCCAGAAAATAAACACAGGTGGTGTGGGGGTCAGCCTTAGCAAAGGCTTCCCCACACACACACTACAGTGTTGAAACCCAGTGGGCCCGGTTTTTCTTTTGGGTTTCTCAGACATGGCCAGTCCTAATAAAACTTACCCTTTTTTCGGCAATCCGACAGGCAAGACACCCTTATCGGTTCCTGACTGTGTTATGGGTCATGGAAAAAAACGTAATGAAGTCTGTTTTTTTTTAGAACCGATACGGACCGGTTGCCACACTCTAAAAGTAGAATAAACTTTTTTGAACAAACCTGATCGGTTCAAACCGAACCGATCCCACGTTTACAAGTTCCACACAGAACAACAAGAAAATAAACCTATCTAGTACTCACGATACCACAGACAGAGACTGAACTGACAGGTTAATGGATTAAATTCGGTTGAAAACCGAGGAAAACGGCACTTTAACCGACAAACTTGAACCAAGCAAAGGAGAAATCTCCGGAGCGACTGTTCAGTGAGGCGGAGTAAAGAATCTGACGGTTTGAGTTCAAACAGCAACAGACAGAGTCTCAACCAAGCTCGAGCTCAGCGTTCCATGCCTGGCATGGAAAGTTAACTCTTTCATCTCCGGGGCAGTTCAAAGGTTGGACATCACTGCATATGTCAGAATACAGCAAGACTTCATGCTGTTTGAACATCCTATTCTATACAGAAGTAGGAAATTGCTGACTTTGTACTTGTAACGGATCACAATCCTCTCTGTTAACCCAATAAAGGATAAAAATTCCAGAATCGCACAGTAATACCTGGCACTACAGTCAATCAAATTTAAAGTGATGCACAACTCTGAGAAAGAGAATGCAAGTGCTGATTTTCTGTCGAGATATGGATAAGGAATTGAGAATTCCCAAAGGTTGAAAACATGCGAGTTAAAACTTCTTTGCCTGCTCTGCTGCATATACACTGCACTGTAAAGGTTCTAAGGTAATATTAGATGGGAATTTAGTAGAACATTTTGGAAATCTGTTTTTGTAAAACAGGTTCTCTCTTAACGAGGGGGGGTATATGACAGGGTTAAATAAGGCCCTGTCCCATTTGTTACGCAGAAAGAGTTTAAATGCAAGGGTCTGTTCTATCCTTCCCTCTTCTGTCTCTTCTCTGTCTGGTTGCACAACCAAATTTTCTTGTGAGACCTAGGAACCGATCACTCAGATGGTTTTGCAGTTATCCACCTCTCGTGATCTCTCTGCCTTCACTTTACTGTTCTGTCTTTTCTTCCCCCTTGCATATCTGCAGTTATAACAAATATATGTGAATCTCTGTGTAAATCTGTATGTGAAACTGGGATCCCTTTGTTTAAATCTGTGTATATATATATATATATATATATATATACTGTTGAAATGATTACAAAAAGCTATTCGGAACTCAGGGGGTTAAACTGAGATGCAGTTTTTAATCCTTTTACAGAGTTGTCAATAAGAGGTCAGTTCTGGGACACCATGTACTGTTTTGCTGCACCTGCAAGGAATGTAACTGACAAGAACATTCTGTAAACTTACAAAAACATTCAGTGAGAAGCAGTCTCTCTTAACGAGTTCCCAGACAAAAGACTTATAAAACAAGCATTTGTCAATGCCGAATGTTTGCTTGCTGGCATTGGCAGTGGTAATGTAGAAGTTATAGAGCTGCGTAATAGGAATGGCAGTGAAGTACTGAACTGAAGCCAACCATACCACTACCCTGCAGAGAGTGACAGGCATTGGGGTGTGCGTTTGGGTCATTTTTAGGAATTTTTTCACCAAATTTCCAACATAGCCATTTTAAGACCTCTGCTCATGAACAGTGTCACTGTGAGTTTCTTAATTTGTCCCGTACATTGATTTCGCACACCAACTGCGCCATTGTGCGCTTCATGGGCGGAAACACGTTTTGGGTGAGATGTGAAAAATGACAGCTGTACTACTCATAAGAAGGTGTGGCAAAATGGCAATGTTGAAAATCTGGAGGAACATATTGAAAGTTCGCAATCTTACAAGTGTCGTGAACTGTACAACGCATACTCGTAAAACAGTCATTTTTAGGAATTTTCACCAAATTTTCAATATAGCCATTTTAAGACCTCAGCTCATGAACAGTGTCACTGTGATTTTCTTAATTTGTCCCGTGACATTGATCTCGACAACGACTGCGCGCCACTGTGCGCCATGGGCGGAAACACGCTTTTGGGTGAGATGTGGAAAATGACAGCTGTACTGCTCATAAGAAGGTGTGGTAAAATGGCAATGTTGAAAATCTGGAGTGAAAATATTGAAAGTTCATGAACTTACGAGCATGCGTAGGAACTGCACAACGCACACTCGTAAAAAGTCATTTTTAGGAATATTTTCACCAAATTTTCAACATAGCCATTTTAAGACCTCTGCTCATGAACAGTATCACTGTGATTTTCTTAATTTGTCCCGTACATTGATTTCGCACACTGACTGCGCCATTGGGCGCTACATGGGCAGAAACACATTTTGGGTGAGATGTGAAAAATGACAGCTGTACTACTCATAAGAAGGTACGGTGAAATGGCAATGTTGAAAATCTGGAGTGAAAATATTGAAAATTCGCGAACTTACAAGCCTGCGTAGGAACTGCGCAATGCATGCTCGTAAAACAGTCATTTTTTGGAATTTTTGCACCAAATTTTCAACATGGGGTTTTTGGGACCCCTTCTCATGAATGATGTCATTGTTATGGTGTTACTCGGCCTGAAGGGTGATTTCGCAGTCACTCGCGCTAAATCACCCTTCGCCCGAAAACGCCATGACAGTGACATCATTCATGAGAAGGGGTCCCAAAAACCCCATGTTGAAAATTTGGTGCAAAAATTCCCAAAATGCCTGAGATATGCTATAAAGTTGAAACCCCCTATCTAGCCCATTATACAGCTTACCGGCATTTCCTCGGTTCGCGGTCGGCTTTGAAGAGTGCAGACGTGTTCCCGGTCCACCGAAGATCATCGAGCCGAGGTCCAGAGGTAAGTATGGAGTGAGGGGGTTGGGGGTGTGGGGAGGCAGGGTGCGCAGTGGGTGGGTGCGGGTTGTGGGAGTGCGTGCTGGGAGACTACGTGGGACCGTTTTATTTTCCAGGTTGAAAAAAATTAGACGACCTTGACATTTGCCACGCTGGGGTGGGCTCTCAGCGTGGCATGCGATCGGAGTGTCAGCCGACGGGTGGCACCCCGTCGTTGGCCATGACAGTTGTTGCCACGCTGGGGTGGGCTCCAGCGTGGCACCTTGTACTGGGGAGTAAAGCTGATGAGGGATTGGGCACCCCGTCGGTGATAGTATGGGGGAGGGAGAGACATTGAAGCGACGGGGATTTGGGCACCCTTCCTGGCTGTCATGTGGGCGGCTATACGTAAGAGGGGAGGGGGAGTTTCTGTGTGTGTGTGTGGTGTGTAGGGGAGCTGAGGAGCAGGCAGTATTTTATCGCTGCTCACTCAAGCGTGAGCTCCCCTTTCAACTGTATGCTACTGCATTTTGGAGCGTGTCATAGACAGCTCCAGAATGCATTGGCTTACAGGGGCCGCGCCTGCCAGCACACTGACTGAATTGGAGGAGGAGGTGACACACCTCCGAAATCTCGGATGATGGCACTATGCTTCTTGTACATGCGTGCAAGCAAACATAAAAAAGCAGCAATGCTTTTGCTAGAGAGACAAGAAGAGTGAGAGACTGAAACTTGGAATTAAGAGATACCCTCAGAAGAAGGAGTTTGTTTTCTCTGCTTGTACTGCCTTTGTAAATAGCTATACTAAATAATTTTATTTTTTTTATTTTGCTGTTATTGAGAAAAATAAAACACTATTTGCGAATTTTGAAACTGCTCCTGGTTTTCCTATGCTTCCTGATCTGTGCCTCGATGAGACTCACCTCTTACCATGCTGGGGACCCCAGTTCGGGAGTAAGCTCAGGTTGCCAGTGGTCGGGCGGGGGGGTCGGGGGCTGGGAGAGGACTGTGCAGCCACTTGACAACTCTCCTCTCCCAGATTGGGAAATGAGCCTTCCCAGCTCTTGGCTACCACCAAGTGGAGGCTTGGTGATAGCATCAAGCAAAATGGTGGGTAAGCATTAGGCAGGGTGGGTGGAGCAGTATTAGCCAGTTCTGAGTGTATGTGCGCCTCCACGTACATGCGCTTCTGCGACACCGAGGCCCCAGGAAGTAAGGGGAGAAAACTAGAAAAATATGTCTCCCTGTCGCCTTATATGATGGCCCTCTGGTACTCTTGGGTCACACACCTGCATGGATCCTAATCATCTGGATGGCTGGGGGAGTAGATTTTGGGGCTGGGAGCTCCCAGGACATGACCCGACAAAAGGCATGAGGTGGTGACAGTCAGGTAAAAAGCATTATTAAAAAAAAAAGTTGCCACAAACTAACCCAATGCAACCCTGACTGCAAAATTAGCTCCCCCTCCCACATCTTCCTGGCTACCACTAACCACCCAAACCATAGAATTAACTTCCCTTCCAATATCTACCCAGTTGCCACCAGCCACCCCAACCAAACTCTGACTCCATCACTAACCTCACCATCAGGCCCGGAGTCCTTGAAGCCTGCTGTCAACCCTACAGATGGATCCATAGAAACATAACATTTGACATCAGATAAGGACTGCCTGGCCCACCAAGTCTGCCCATTTTTCCCTACTTACAGTATCACTGCAAATCCCACTTCATGTACAACTCATTCTCCCTCCCCCTTCCTTTCCACTGTGATTCCCTTGTGCCTATCCCATGCATTTTGAACCCCACCCATGTTTTTGCCCCCACCACCTCCTCCCTGGAAGGCTGTTCCAGGAAGCCTCCACTCTTTCTGTGAAGAAGTACTTCCTCACATCTCTACTGAATCTACTCCACTCCAGCTTCTTATCATGTCTCCTTGTTCTTGTGCACCTTTTTTTCTGAAAAATACTTCCTTCCTGTACCTTATTTACCCCCGTGTGGTTCAGTATTTAAAGGTCTCTATCATATCCTCCTCTCCCATCCCATCTCTGTTCCAGGGTGTACATACTGAGGTCCTTTAGTTTCTTCTTGCAGGGTTTTTGCTACAGATCCTAAACTATTTTAGTTGCCCTCCTCTGGACCACCTCTACACTGCCTTTGTCCTTCCGAAGACATAGTCTCCAGAACTGGACACAAGACTTTCGGTGGGTCTTAACAGCGACCTATATAGAGGCAGCATGACCTCCCTCTTTCTACTGGGGATACCCCTCCTTCTGCACCCCAGCATCCCACTAGCCCTCCTGAATGCCCCGTCACAGTGACTAGCCACCTTTAAGTCATCAGATATGTGTACTCCCAGGTCTCTTTCCTGCTTGGTAGTCATCAATAATACTCCACTCATTTTGTACTCCGACCCTGGATTTCTGTGCCATAAGTGCATTATTTAAGCAAGTTATCCCTCCAGGGTGTGGGTGTACTGGAGAATTTACCACGACTGGTGTGGTTTGGTCACGAGGCGCAGCTGAGTGACAACCACACCAGTCATGTTGAGCCCTCCAGTATACCCACACCCTGGAGGGATAAACTCCTATTATACAATGTCAAATGTTGTTTAATTTTTTTTTTTGGTTTTTACATCACTGAGATCATACAGTTTGAAAGAGGATGTCATTTTTTAAAAAATTTACCACGGCGTCTTAGCGAAGCGGCTACAGGAAAAATGGTGGCAGTTTCGTTTGAAGTGAAAGTGATGTATCGATACATTGATTGACACAAGATAAAGTTGGCTGGTGCCTTTTCCAGTGGGTACACTGGAGGACTTACAATGCTGGGAAAGTACCAGCCAACCAATCAGGTTGCAGGATTTGGCTTATTCAATTTACCACACTGTATAATTTGCATTTGTTAGCATTGAAACAAAGCTGCCATACCCTTTTACCATTTCTAGTTTTCTAATGTCTCTTCTCATCCTTTCCACCCACCTGGAGTGTTCACCCTACTGCAGATCACCAGGCAGCATCTCCTTATCATTCATGCCAAGAATTCACTACTCAGCACTTCTCTCCCTTCCCAGCTGCAGCAATCCTGGAGTGATGTGTGATGTGCTATTAGTGTTTAGATGAGGTGATGGATCCATCTGCAGGGAGGGTAAGAAGGATTGTAGACCCATGGCCTGGTCTGGAATTTGGTGATGGAGGCAGGGTTGTCGCAGGGTGGGTGGTCAATAGGGGAATATGTAAGGTAGAGATGATTTCTCGATCAGGGAGCCTGTTGCGTTCTCCCATCCAGACTGCTGCTAGTAGGAGGAGAGTGATATTGGTGACAAGAGTTCCCACATCCGTGTTTTCTGTTTTCGGTGGTGGGGAGGGGAATCAGGTCATCCAGCCCTCTGAATGTGCACCCTCCCCTCATCTCTTCCTCTGTCCCAGCTCCTGTTTGGAGGGGGAAGAAGACTGGGCTATCAGGATGTGCTTCCCCATTCCCACTCCACACCACCACTGTCTCAGCTGTTTTGTTCTGCTTGGAGAACAACTTGTCCTCCTTATGTGCTAAGGAAGAGAAACAACAGAGAGGTACTCAGTCTTGGAGGACTTCATTCCAAGGGGAGGACCATAGCTTTGAATTTTTCTGGCCTGAAGAGCTGGATTGTCCCACCCCTGAACCAGGCATGTTCTGAATTACGCGGTTCAAAGACTTGAGAATCAAGGCCTCAATGCTTGGTATAAAACCTGCAAAGGGTCACTGGAATGAGTCCAAAAGCACACATGGGAAGACATAAGACTCGAATCCAGAGTACTAATACTTGAACATAATCAACTGCCTATGCCCACAAACTGACATGCAATATGGAAGATCTTATTGCTATTAGAAACTAAAGAAGCTTCAAAATTATAATTTTTTTCTTTGCTCCTCCCAGGCCCCCTGCAGCCCCACTCCTTTGGACTCAACCTTCCCTGCCATATCTACCTCCAGGCTCCCCCAAGATCTTCGACACCCACCTCTAACAATGGGGTTGTTGGTCGGGGGGAGCAGGCATGGTGTGCTTGGTGGTTGGGTGGCATGGGGGGCTTGTCAGAGGCTGTCATCTGGCTTTGCAGGACAGCCACTTCTGTTTTCTCCCTTCCCTCCATTCCCCTCCTAAATCAGGGCTGCACATCTGCGGCATCCTGGGAAGGATGCACGGTAGCATGTGGTCACCCACTCTGGCAAGTGTGCCTTAGCCAGCCCACCACCAGGAGCGGCTCGAGGACAGTGCATGCCATACCTTCCCACAGGAGAGGAGAGCATCTGTGTGGACACTCTTTACCCTCCCCACTGGTCTCCTCAATAGTTACTCCAGGTGTGGGTCATGAACCTGGGCCACCAGCATACCAAGTGGATGCCCCACCACTCAGCACCACAGAGCTGTCTCGAAATTATTTTTTAAATCTATTTGTAACTAGACCCCCTGTGAGGTGTATAGTATGGCTTCAGTGTGTCTCCTGTTTCTAGTACAAATGAGGGAGCCACCAGTAGTTAAGGATGGAGGTTAAGGAGAAGCTAAGCATGGAGCTTATGCCCAGCAGATTCAGAGCCTATAGGTGCCTAGAAGCCCCAAGATGGGTGTTCCAGAGTCCATTAGTGCCTGACCAGCTTTGGGTAAAGTGGTAGAGGCCATCACTCAAGAGTCACCTCAAGGAGGAGCATGTGCCCCAAGTCTAGGAGATACCGGGCTGGTAAGCATTTTGAAGTCCCAATCTAAAGTCTGTTAGGTCTGTGCTCCAGCTGTGCACAAATGTGTACATGTCTATTCTCTATTTCTGCTTAAATCCATTTCTGAAATGGATATTCCATTATTTTCAAGTTTATGGATACTGGTGCCCCACTCAGTCCTTAAAGCACGTGGAAAAGAATGCGTCTGGCCCTCTTGATTTTGGGGAAAAAGCCTGGAGGACTCCAGAGTTTCATATGATGTAAGTTTGGTCTACCTACATATTTTCAGCTTTCTGCTGTTCCTCAATTTCTCTCTCCACACTGTCTCGTTGCTTCTTCAGTTCTTCAATGTGCAGTTGGCATGCATTCAGCTCCTCTCTATTAAAAAGGCAAGAAAGACAACCAGTTCAAATCAAGGCATTAGCACACCTTGCAGTAAATGCAGTGGCTGAGCTGTAGACTTGAATGGGGTGCTGTAATGCCAAAAGCAAAATGTAGTGGAAAACTAGCAGAAGAGGACTAGTAGTTTCACAGAACTGTATTGCAGACCCCTCAATTATCCTCAGTTCTGGCTCAAACCGTTTCTCTGTCCCTCTTAAATTTGGCATTTTTGTCACTAAAAAGTAGTGATTTAAAGCAAAACATATTGCCAGACCCTAATTCTACACTCAAGTTTTTCTTCAGAACATACCTTTCACAATAAGACCCACAAGAATGCAGGCTGCTAGAGCAGATATTAAAATTTTTTATAAGATGTGCCCCTGATTTCTAAAGCCCTGTCCCTAATTTGCAAATCAGGAATTTGAGAAGTACGCTGTACTAAACCTATAATAAACCTTCATTTCTGCTTTGAAGGTAAACGCTGAGCAAGAAAGCCCATCAGAGTGCATTGCTCATCCTATTCAATTTCACTTTTCAAATGAGTTGAAGTAAGCAAAACAATTAACACAACTTATAAAATGGGGAAAGTATTTCACATGATCTGATTGGTTCTTAGTTGTGCATTAGAATTGTCTAACGCACAGCTAAAACAAGTCCTGCCAAATAGGACACATTACATTTTTGAAATCCCTGTGCCACTAGAACTTTCAAACCAGAGCAGCCGCCACCCCCCACCACCACCACCACAAGCAGTTTTTAGGTTATGTACCATTTACTTTGTAGATCACGCAGTGCAAAAGTAGTATTTTACTTATTACTTTAAGCAAGACTGATTTTCTTTTAACAGACAAATTGTTCTTCAGCATAAACATTGTGACGCATTGTAATACTGACCTGCTGCTGTACCGGCCGAGGCCCCCCTCCCCAACACAAACAGATCACTCAATCGCTCCTCCAAAGTACAATGAAACACACAAAAAGAAGGGTGCACACATAATCTCTACCACTATACATTTCTGGAAGATGATTACTTCAGTAGTCTCTCTATATAATAAAGTTCCTCAACACTGCCACCAACCCACCCGATGCACTTCCGGTCTCCCATTCTGAATCTCGTCTCACTTGCACTGATGGAAAACAAAAAAAACCCCACCGATTTGGGCTGTCTGTGTGAAATGAAGAAAAAGTACAGTAAAAGTCAGTAAATTATTTTTGTTACACTATCTTACCAGAGTGTCTTACTCACAGCTGGCATTCTCACTCTCATCCTCAGTCCACACGCTTGCTGGCTCGTTTCCTTGTCAGTCAGGCATCTCATTAACTCTTAATGTGTGTTTTAAAGTAAACAGCAAACTATACATTTACCTGCTTCAGTGTATCTGTGTTTTTTTTTTTGGAGGGGAGGCAATCATGGAAACCAGCTGCAACCATAGCTATGGTGGCCATCATAGATCAAAACAGTGAAGGGCAAAAAATGAAAATTACGTACCTATCGTAATCTATGATCTTTCTGTGTATCTTCACCACTCATCACAATTGGGTTCTGGTCGGAGGTCACGACCCCGTGGGTGCTTTTTTTTTTGATGGGCAGAGTCAACGCACTGATGGCACCATCCTCGAGGTCAACGTACTCCATGGCACTCACAGGTTGGCCGTTAGGTGTCATTGACCCCGGCCTCCTGCCAGTTCTGAGTCGCTGTAGAGTAAGAAGGGTTGGGAGGGAGGGACAAGGAAGTCCAAGGGACAGACAAAGGAAAAAATATACAAAATAAAAGGAGAAATAAACAATGGGGAGGACAGAAGGAGAGTTATGAATCTAAGGGGATTGGGAAGGGGCCCCAATCTCTGGAAGCAGAAAGAAGAGGGAAGGAGGGAGGGAAAAATTAGAAATGGGGAGGGGAGGACATGCCCTGAACGTTTGACTGTCTCCAGACTGTATAGGAACTGTGAAGGTGTAGTCAGAAGGCAGAATTGCCAGAATTCAAGGCACAGAATCACTGGCAGTAACTCTGACATGAGCAGAAGTGACTATTCTGGAAGAAAGATAGGATGCAAGGTTGTCCTCCCCCAAAACCACATATCTGCAGGTGAGAAACAAAGTTTCTTAAATTAATTTGAAGGATGAGTCACTAAGGACCGGAACAGCAGAGAAAGGGGAAAGAGAGAGAGAGAGAAAAGAAGAGAGGGCAACCACCAACTCCCACCCCAAAGGGGTGAAGCCAAGACATTGAAGAGAGCAGTGCCCTCTCCCCTGATCCCTCTCCCCCACTGTCAGAAGGTAAAATTCCCCCTGTGTGCCTAAGGTCACCCTGCTCCTGACCAGCGGAAAGGAAGGGGGGGGGAAGGGGACCCAAAGACTGAGGCCCCAGGGGGATGGGAGGAAGGATTGTGATGAAAGATGAAGATACACAGAAAGATCAGGAATTATGGTAGGTACATCATTTTCATATCTTATCTGTGTCAATCTTCACCATTCATCACCTTTGGGCCGATACCGAACCCTCTCAAGTGGGGCCCCAGACCCAAAGGACTGTCCTACAGTTCCCAGTGGGTGAGACACTGGGAGGAGAACCTTTATGGGCCTGGTGAGGCCAGAGACTGGGAAGAGTGAGATGGGGACCCCCAGAGGGGGCAGGAGGTTGCCCGACAAATGCGGCCTCACCCTATGGGAGAAAAGATGGGTTCTCTGGTACGCGGAGGAAATCACCCTACGCCAGGCCAAGAGTGACAACCAGGAAAGACGCAGCCATGCCATCTGCCTAGTGCAGATTGCTGTTCTTACGACCCTGGAAGCTATATCGTTGGCACTGTAAGATGCCCTTGCTTGGTGCCTTGCTACCTCCAGGCCACGTGCAGAGAGTATAATGGCTTGTCTGGGTTACCTCTGAATCAGGCAAACAGGCTAGGAGTTGACCTAGCCTGGACCACAGAAACCTATAATAGGTAGCATAGTGGGCCTGATGTGCAGAAATTGAAAGAAGCAACCATGCAGAGTAGAAGGTCCTCCTACCCCAGAAGTCAAAATCCATGGAATCTTGATCTGGGGTCCAGTCATGGTGGAGGGCGCAAAGACCATCGGGAGTGTCCAGCTGTCTCAATCCTGACTGAGGATGAGGTAAACCACCTGGAGACTCCAGGGGGGCGCAATACCGCTGGCAGAGATCCCTAGGGGCAAGAACTCTGGAAAAGGGTCTTTGCCAGAATCGCAACAACGCCTCCTGGAAAGGAGCAGGCCAGGTGGGCACCACAAGGGTGGCCGCACTGAAATCACCTAGGAAGGTGCGTGTCAAATGCTCCGGATTGTGCTGAGTGGGTGGGGTGACATGCATGTCCTCCATCATCCTCACAAGGAAACACTGATACTCTGTGAGATCAGCAGCAGGGAAGATGTGGACAGAGGGCTCCTCTCCTCCCGAAGAGGAGGATGAGGAAGTAAAGTACCTCGGAGATCCAGAGATTAGCTGCTCAAGGGGAGGGTGGAACACCTGCCTGTCCATGGCCCTGACATATGTAGGGAAGTGAGCAGCCGCACCTCTGAATTGCTCCCAGGACAGAGGTCCCCTAGGACCAAGAATGCCTGAGAGAGCAAGAGATAATGACAGAGGAGTGGGGGCAAGGCCACAACAGAAGGCGACCAACCTCTGTCCGGGCAAGAGAGTGCACCAGGAGCCTCAAGAGAAGAGAGGGCTCTGGAAAACCCAACAGCCGACAGCTGATAAACCATGCTGGAACTGCCTAGGCTGTGCCCTGAAGATTTCCCCCTGTGAGGTGACCGGGACCATGGAATTGCAAAAGGATGGTCCCCACCCTCCAAAGAACAGGGCCCTCTCAAGGAGACCGAGAAGGAAGGACGTGGGTCTGCGCTATGACTCCTTCTTGAACCCAGGTGGGTCGGGAAAGGAATTGCGCCATATCAAACCCTGACCCCTCAACCCCCCCTCAGAATCTGAAAGAGCCCTCCTCCTCGCAAGCACCAGCCTAGGCAGCTGACAGCCCTAGTCAGTCCCAGAGGGGACTACGCAGGGAGTAGCACCCTCCCCTCCTGTGGGTGCTTCGATCGACCCTAAAGTTGGGCGATCCAGGCACACCACCTGAGAAGGTACCGCAACTGAGGGGGCAGAAAACCCTATGAGCCCAGGCTACAGGGCGATAGTGGCCTGCACCACCGCCTGCTGGTCAGCACCCCTGACCCTAGACTCTGGGGCAACCACCCACTCCTCAGAGGCAGGCTGACTCCGGTCAGCCAAGGAAGCTACAAGGGTGTCCACATGGGCCGCCAACTCCAAAGAGTTGGACAGCTGGTCTGAACCAGACTTGGAGTCCGTTTCCGAAGAGGTAGAGACCGAAGTCCAGTGCCAGACTGTATGCGGACGCCCGCTCCCATCCAGACCGAAGGAGTTGCCAATCCGGGTGTCTGTACCAGAGCCGGTGCTGAACTTTCCAATGGCACCATGAACAGTGCCTGAAGAAGAGACAGCGTCGAGAGTGGTAGCAGAAACGGAGTTGATGCCTACCACAGCGCCGTACCGACCCACAGCACCGCGAGTGGCACCAAAGTCAGGGACGGTGCCGACAGCGGCACCAACAACTCCGCGCTGAGGTCAACACCTTCCACAGTGTTATGTCCTCACTCGGTGCCGCAAGCAGCACTAGAACTAGACACAGTGCCGTCCCCAGCCTCGGTGCCACAAACAGCGCCGAGGCAAGAACTGGACAAAGATGGTGCCATAGAACCTCCCACAGCGCCATCAGTACCATTGGTGCTGCAAACAGCATCGACAGTGGAGATGGCGCTGACCATGGTGTCATCATGGCCCATGGCACTGCGAACAGTGCCGAGGCCCAAGACGGCACTGATGAACGGCGTTGAGGATGGTGCCAACCCAGGCTTCCAAGCCTGAGGAAACGACACTGGGGGAGCCTTCACCCCCATAGGGGCGACTGCCAGAGCGGTGCCTCCCACTTGCCTCCCAGGGGGAGCGGACTGGGCCTCCTGCACTGCGGAAGGGGCTTCTGCCATGGCAAGGCTACTAGAAGTAGAAGCCCCCCCACCCCACGGTCCATGCAGAACTGGGAGGGGACCCAGAGAAAAGGCACAGAAACCACAGCTTGGCCCGACGAGTGCGCACCCATCCCTCGAAAGTTGGCAGAGCTTGTCCAACTTTCCATGCGCGTTGCTTGATGACACGACGGTCCATGGAGAAGCAGGTATCGCACAAATCCATGTCGTGAAGCGGGCCAAGACACATCAGACAACAATCATGCCAGTTGGTAACGGAGTACCAATGCATAGAGGGCCACCCCAATTTCAATTATTTTTTGCCCGCCCCCAACCGAGACATGACAGATGAAAAAACAATTCAAACAAAGACTCGATGTCACTGAAAATTAAAATAAGGAATAGTCTTACCACAGCGGCATCGAGTAGTGGCGAAAACAGAACCAGCAGGAAACTATATTCAGTGTCGAAGACACGGAGTTAAGACACTGGTAGGCCTGAAGAAAGCAGCTCACATAAGGTGTGACTTGTCGTGGAGACAAAGGGTAGGCGGAGGGCAGGGTCGACCGACACCTAACGGTCAACCTGCAGAGCTTAATGCGAATGCGCCGGCCTTGAGGGCGGCACTACTAGTGCCAGCCGACTCCACCCATCCAAAAAAAAAAAAAGCTCCCGTGAGTCATGTTGAATGATGAAGATTGACACAGAGAAGATCAAATTACATTAAGGCAGAGGAACTATTTTATATAAAACTACATAAAAGATTTAGATTTTTTACTATTAAAACATATAAATTTACATGTTTAAATCCATGTAAAATGCACAGCCCTATTTTATAAGCGCAATGAGCCACTCCAGGGTGTGCGTTAGACAGTTCTAGTGCATGGCTAGGGTCTGGACGCACTTGGCCTGTGGCCTCATGCCTCATTTCACTTCCTAGCTGTACGTTAGAACTGTCTAACGCGCACCCATCATGTCTTATTGCTTACATAACATACTGAAAAGGCTGCTGAAGGGAACAGTAAATGGATGGCCCAGATAAATGTTGCATAATGCACCTTGGCAGACAGAACCCCAAGAAACAATATCAATTGGGTCATCACATTTTACATAGCACAGAGCAGAAAAGAGATCTAGGGGTTACTATTCAGCTTGATTTGTTATTCTCAACAGCAAACTAATTAGTAACAAAGCACTTAGAATACTGAGAGACATAAAAAGAGATTTTTGTAGCACACGTCCTTGTATAGATCCTTAGCCAGACCGTACTTGGACTACTGCTCTCAATTCTGGGTGCCCATACTGAAAGGACAAACTAAATCAACACAAATAGTACAAAGGAGATTTCCTAAGTGTGTTTGTGGCCTAGAAGGGCAGGAACATAAAACCAGACTGGATTCTTTAGAGTTGTATAGTCTGGAAAAAAAAGAGAAAAAGAGGATTTACCATTACTTTGCAATATAATCAGTAACAAAAAATATGTGTGCTGAAATGGGAATAGTAGTAAATGACTGTACTCACATTACCAGGGACTACTGCCTGCAGCTACAAGGGAGAAAGTATAGGATGAACATCAGGGGACTATATTTCACGCAGAGAGTGGTGAGGCAGTGGAATGCACTGCCAAGTGAAACTATCCTAGAAAAGGACATCGATAGTTTTAAAAGGCTGCTAGCTACATTATGAGGGTATCTGATCAAACCACTGAGTAGTGGGGGAATAGTTATGTGTGACTGGGTGCTCCCTGTCAGGAGTAGGTGCCCTGCTAGGAAGATAAGGGACTTCCCTTGCCCTTCCCATAAGGTGCCTAAATGTTTTTGATAATTTAATAAAGTGCCTGATTACAAAGAAAGAAAAGTCCAATATATTAGTTGGCTGATGAAAGGGCAGGCATGCTATAGAAATTGAAGTAAAATGCATTGAAATATGCATAGTTCTCTAAAAATGCATATGGTGCATTTAGAAATAATAAAGGCAATAATAAAACATTATTTACATGTAACACAACAGAAGCAAGCGGCTGGAACAGATCTAACAAGCACTCGGTCTATAAAGAAACCCACTGAGTATCTCTTTTCCCCTCCCTGGTGCCCCTTTTTCAGAAGAAATGACCCCGAGAGGTCTAAAGTGAAAGACAACATTGTTTGAAACATATGTGATGGCTCTTGATGCCCTGCTTAATATTCATAATCAAATATGCCCTTATTATTCTATTCTCTTGACCAATTTAGGAATACCTATGTTATCTACATGAAAGTATAAAGCAGTAATTACCTGGGTATGCAGGCAGGACTTTCTATAGTGCTGGCAGCCCAAGAAATGGCTGCCTTTATAGAAGCCTAGGAAGTGAGATCACTCTTGATGGGAGCGGCATAATTCCTCAATGAGCCTAGTGACCATACAATTAGGTATATTTGGGCCATTATAGCTCAGTGTTGCATACAAAGAAAGTGGTGTTGCTATTAAACTATGTGGGGTAGTATTTTAGACTTGTATGGTGAGTTACCTGGTGATATAGACTAACACAGATAGTTTTATTTTTGTATATTAGTTAGGGGCCAGGTCAGGTGACCCCCACTTAAATGTATAAAAGCCTACCACTAGGGTGTTAAAGGGATATAGAGAGCCAGACAGGTGAGTCAGTCTGGAACTGATTGTCTGAGGAATAAGACCTCAGAGGAAAGAGTGTGGGTGTTCCCACTAAGAATCAGCTAAGTACTGCTGGGCGTAACATTTGTTCTCTTGATGCTGAACTAATGACAATCTTATTTTCTGTGAGAACTTGAATCATTTTATGAAGTGAAAAATAAAATGATAAATACCAACCTGGCATTTTTTATGCACCGATTTTGGTTGTCTGCCTGCAATTTGTCTCCTGAACTAATGACCCTACGACAGTTGGTGTTAGCAGTAGGATGTCCTGGCTGAGTGTCTGAGGGATCCAGGGAGAACTCAGTCAGGGATGCTAGGCCTAGTACCTCAGGAGAGATGCAGACACAGTGCATGGCACCATATCCAATGATGGAGCACATGAGGACCTTGGAGGGAGATGGTAGCCTGGGCGAGGCACCATGGGACCAGATAGGGAACCTGAGAAGACTGCTGCACTGGATGAAAAGAGTGCTGGCTGGATGTAGAGCAACGCTGCAGGGAAGTAGAGCTCAGATGTCAGGAGCTGAGGGTCCATACTGAGCATGCCAGAGACACATCCATGAGGGAGGATCTGTGGGCTCTGGATGATGAGGAAACCCATATGAAGTGGTCGGATTCAGATGTTCCTATCCTACCACTATTTCCTGGGGATGTACTGGATTAAGGGCGGTGGAGTTGTGACATCGAAGAAGTCCCCAGGTAAGGATGGGACTGTCTGTGGGTCACCTGGGGTGAAGACATCGAGCAAGAATGAAGAGGTCAGACTGGCTGAAGGGACTTATGTCAATGTAACTGTATCTACCAATGTCAATAGCCAGAATGTTGAATGGGGGAAACCACAAATGGGAGATCCTGATGTAGCCCAATTAGCTTCCTACATCAAGGATCAGGAAGAGGGCATGGGTACCTGTCGAAAAAGGGGTTAAACCATTATCGTGGGTTGAAGAAAGGCAGGGTACCCTTTACCACGTTAAGCCCAACCCCCATACTAAAAAGTTAAGTGCTAGGATAGTGGTACCGATTGTTTACAGGGAAGTGGTGATGGAGAATGCTTGCTCAAGCCACTCCAAGCCTTTGAGCCATGAGGAAGTTCTGGCAGAGTTAACCTCGGCCTTCTACTGGCTGGATGTACTGGCAAACAGCTGCCTATGTGGAGAAGAGGGACGTGAGCTGGAGAGTATCTGCCAAACACATAGCAGGTGTCACCCATAAGTGGGAGGGCCAGATGAGATGGCAACCATGGAGAAGGGGGAAGCACCGATATAGGTTAGGATGTACCAGATGGTAAGCTAGCATTTAAGAGAGAGCAGTTATTTAGATCTGGTTGTAGGACATAAGAGGCCAGAAAGCCATAATGTACCTGGTGGATGGAAGGATAGACCTGGTAAACTAATGCAGGTGAAGGTTTCTGGGTAACACCCACTGAAGGGAATGTTTTTCAATGGTAACAGAAAATGGTTGAATTGTTGTGAACTGAGCAACAACTAGATGGGGGAAAAAGAAACTAGAAAGCAGCCTGAAACTGCTGCAGGGGATACTTCCTTTAGTAAAAGTACCAAGGGAAGCATAGTTCCATCCCTTTCCAGAAAGATGGGAAGGTGGATACCTATGCAGAAAGGGCCATAGGCCATAGCTCCAACATCTCCCAGAAAAGTGTGAAGGTGGATGGTATACTCAATATGCTATTCTTTTCTCTTCTGTGCTGCAGCAGTCCTCCTTTCCTATCTGTTCCAAATATCTTCCATCGACCGGAGGGTTGGCCACCTTCAGGCGATTTTTTTCTCTTCTTCTTCTCTGGTCTATTTTTCAATCTGTTGATCTATTTATATCTTTCTCTCTGCTCAAACATAATATGACCTCTGAGAATTTACTATCAGATGGTACACTCTAGAAATCGGGTGCCTGATAGTATTATATTAAAATGTGTAATGTGGTAATGAAAGGAATTTTTATTACCAGTCAGCTTTGACTCGTAATGATTACTGATGTGAGACTGTTTACGTAAGAGGTTTGCTAGGTTGAACAGAATAGTAGCACCAGGGTAAAAGAAAATGCAGTAATTTTTTTTTTTTTTTTTTAGGAATGACATATACTGCTTAAAGGGACCATGGGGTGGAGCTCTAAGGTGAGGGCGGGCTGGAGCTCCATCATGCCCCCATGTTGGGATGGGTATGAGTCCTTGGACAACCAGTAGGTGGTTACCCTCTTAACTGGGGAGGAATGTGACAGGGTGCTCACTGTCAGGAGTAGGTGCCCTACTAGGAAGATGAGGGTCTTCCCTTGCCCCCTCCCATAATGTGCCTAAATGTTTCTGATATTTTAATAAAGTGCCTGATTACAAAGAAAGAAAAAGTCCAATATATTAGTTGGCTGATGAAAGGCAGGCATGCTATAGAAATCAAAGTAAAATGCATTGAAATATGCATAGTTCTCTAAAAGTGCACATGGTGCATTTAGAAATAATAAAGGCAACAATAAAACTTTATTTGTATGTAACACACCAGGAGCGAGCAGCTGGAACGGATCTAACTGCAAACACTTGGTCTATAAAGAAACCTACTCTGAGTATCTCTTTTCCCCTCCCTGGTGCCCCTTTTTTAGAAGAAATGACCCTGAGAGGTCTAAAGTGAAAGACAGAATATTGTTTGAAACACATATGATGGCTCTTGATGCCCTGCTTAATATTCATAATCAAATATGGCCTTATTCTTCTATTCTCTTGACCAATTCAGGATTACCTATTTTTTTTTTTATTTAGTTGTTTAACCACACTAAGCTGAAAACTTTTTTACAGGAGTGACCTGGGAGCACGGGGAAGTTAAGTGACTTGCTCAGGGTCACAAAGTATGCAAGTGGAAGCTGTGGGATTCAAACCCAGGTCTTGTCTGCTGGATGTCACCAGATTTGCAGCTCAGAGCCTTAAACCACTGCGCTATACTGCCTCCCTATGTTATTTACATGAAGGTATAAAGTAGTAATTACCTGGGTATGCAGTCATGACTTTCTATAGGGCTGGCAGCCCAAGAAATGGCTGCCTTTATAGAAGCCTAGGAAGTGAGGTCACTCCGGATGGGAGGGGCTTAATTCCTTAATGAGCCTAGTGACCATACAATTAGGTATATTTGGGTCATTATAGCTCAGTGTTGCATACAAATAAAGTGGTGTTGCTATTAAACTATGTGGGGTAGTATTTTAGACATGTATGGTGGGTTACCTGGTGACATAGACTAACACAGATAGTCTTATTTTTGTATATTAGGTAAGGGCCATGTCAGGTGACCCCCACATATACATATATATATATATATATATATATATATATATAAAAGCCTACCACTAGGGTGTTAAAGGGCTATAGAGAGCCAGACAGGGGAATCAGTCTGGAACTGGTGGTCTGAGGGATAAGACCTCAGAGGAAAGAGTGTGGGTGTTCCCACTAAGACAGAATCAGCTAAGTACTGCTGGGTGCAACAGCTGTTCTCTTGATGCTGAACTAATGGCAACCTTATTTTCTGTGAGAACCTGAATCATTTTATGAAGTGAAAAATAAAATGATAAATACCAACCTGGCATTTTTTATGCACTGATTTTGGTTGTCTGCCTGCAATTTGTCTCCTGAGCTAACGACCCTATGACAGTGTGAAGGATCACTCAGGTCTAGTCCTGTTCTTGACTACCCTTAGTGGCCTCAGTAACCAGTGACGTGGTGGCAGCACACTACACAACCATGTAGGAATCCAAGGTTCACGCAGAGACCCCTGAACCCTACACTGCGGTTGGCAGCAGGCCACGTGTGCCATGAATTTGAGGAGTGGGGCTCCCTAGGGAGGGAGTATGCAAGCTGCATGACTTTTATGCACCCTCTGCCAGCTGACCAAGCAGCGGCACGGTCATCAGTTATGAAGGGAGCTGCTCATTTGCAGTCACAGCTGAAGGAAGGGTGCGGTCATAGCGCCCCCTCTTTTTTGGGTGAGGGACAAGAGGAACAAAGGAACTGAAGGGGGAAGAAGGACAATAAAAAAATAGGGCTCTGCATCAGCATGTGGGCTACAAGTAAAACAAGAACTTGATCACAAATGCACACTGATAATAGAAAATAAAGTCAGAATTTTACATTTCTACCAGTGGCCCTCAGGGATTATCTACAGACAAAAAAATATGCCCCAACTATGCTTGCCTTATAAGTAAATAGAGCCTTCATATTGTGTCTCTTATTTTTAGGTCAAGTTCTGTTTATTTTTTCAATCACAAATAAAAAGATTATATATATATATATAATACACACACACACACACACACACACACACACGTAAAAAGACAGATAGATAAAACTCTTTTTTTTTTTTTAAAAGAATAAACAGGCATCAGTAAACTTATGAGTAGTACATACGGAAACAGAGCATTTAGGAATAAGTGCAGAGATATACATCCCAGACATCTGTCGATCTCTGATTCTAATGTTTTCTTTTTATTTATAGATCCAGAAGCAAATGGTTTGATCAGTTGAACCAGATTTCACCAGTTTGCTTTTAGCTGAGAAGCCTTCCAAGGTCAAATGATTTAAACTTCAGTTATGGTTTAAATGAGTATTTTAAACCAATGAGAATTCTTTCTGATTTTTTTATGTATGATCTGGGTGTTAATAGTATGTGATATTCTAAATAACTGCCATAAGCTTCCGAGGAAGGACTTGGTTAGTCCAAAAGCTTAAATTCATTCCCATAGACGCCATATGGCATCGGAACCATCTGGTGCTTGAATGGACCCAAAATGGCCACCGGGAGAGAATGAGTTTTTAAGAACTTTGTTCTTTTTGTAACATCTATGTTGGTCCAATAAAAGGTATAAACTATTTGCTTCTGGATCTGTTCTTACAAGGACCAATACGGCAACAAAACTAAATATGTATGTCATCATGGAAGATACTTTTTCTTTATATACATTTTGCTAATACTAAGAAGGAAATTAGCCACACAGTTGACAACAAATCCATCCCCTACAGTAAGGAGTGAAGACAAAACAGCATACCTGTCTTCCATAATAATGGAGCTAAAAACTGAAGCTAGCCCGAAACTTGTAGCTTTTTTCCCTCGGCTGGCTGTCATCAGTTTTGCAACTCCTCCCAGCTCTGTCACCTGTTGTCTCTGGAGCTTACAGCCCCATTCCCTTACAGTACCCCATGAATTATCTCCCCCCCCCACCATGTGACAGGGCATCCTGGGTTCCCCAAGCCTGGGAGAATACTATTTTATGGGATGTGGTAGCGGCCAGCACACTGGATAGGGCAGAACCTGTGGGGCAGTGTGGTGTCATTCTGTACAGCTTTGGCATTTTCCACTGTTCCTCCTCAGGCACCCCATAAGCGTGGACTGAGCAGACACATGCATGCCAGTCAAGAGACTCCCCCTACCTTGTGGCTCTGCTCACGCTACCACCTGTGGTCACCAAGGTGACAGTGTTGCAGTGGAGACCACTGTCCTCCCTCCCTAGGAGGTGCTCAATCCCCCCCGACTGACCCCCAAGTGGCCCTGGTCCACTCCTGAACCCAGATCGCTGACATGGTGACAGCGCCTCAGCCCTCTGCACCCCCAGGCCAGTCTCCACTTCTAGCTTTTATGTAACACTGGCAGTCAAATATCACATGGTGCAGATCTTCAATACCTCCTACTGTACAGGGCATGTTTTTCAGTTATCAGGTCTTGTAGCTTGTTCCCTGGAACCAACCTACCAAATTCTCTCTGCTATGCTTTATGCTACCCCAGGATGGTGCCTTAAGGGTCACATGCACTACTTGATACAGCTGCAGGGCCATTTTTAAGATACAGCTCTGGAGCCATTTTTCTAAAAAAGGGTGCCTTTAATTTCAAATCCTGTGTAGTAAACCAGTTTCTCAGATTGAATCGGAAGCCCTGCTCCCATAGCAGATTTTGAGCTACTTTTACAGCTTGCCCCTGTGGGGATGTTTGATGCATTTCTAATTGACTGTGGGTGGCCTTAACTTGGGGAGAGAATGTTCTGTCTTAGGGTGTGTAAGGTTGTATTCTACCAGGTCTTGTAACTGGAGAGGGAACCCGCTTTCTGTGTAGACTGTTTAGACTACAATCCTCTCTCTTTCTCAGTAGGTAGTTTGTACGCTAGTGTGTAAATAGATAAGAGAAAAAAAATATATGTTTAATTCCTCTCCCCCCCCCCACGCCTAAATGCCTGACTCCTCCCTCCACATACCAGCTGACATAACCCCCTTCCTCTGTTCTCTTCCTCGGTAGGTCGTGAGGGCCTCTGTGTCTGCCCTCCCCCACAGCAAGCCGCTGGACAGACCGAAGTTTCCCCTGCAACCCAGGTACACTGCAACCGCTTTGTCCACGGACGTTTTCAAAGTCAGCCTGTAGATTGCACACATCTCGCTCAGAGCACAAGCCCCGCCACCACCCTAGCTGAACTCAGCCCTATATAGGCGGGCTGGGTCACGTGAGCTGGTAATTACTAACAGTCTGGTTTCCCATCTGCAACTTATCAGATCTCGCCCCTAGTGGCCGCCACTGCCCCCCATCCCAGGCTTCTATCTCAAAAACCTTATAACTTCCTCTGCCTCCTACTCTTGCCCTGAGTGGACATTGAGCTTCTTTACTGCCCACTGCCCCCTATCTTTGCAACTTCATTGACCATTACCCTCCTCCAGGCTTACCTATCATCTAGAGCCCTTCGATTGTCAGCTAACCTATTCCACTAGTTGCACCATCTCCAATCTCTGTGAACTACATAATGAGGGTTTCCCTTCAGCTGTGCTCCGCAATCTTCCACGGTTCCTTTCGGCTACCCTGAACCATTGCCCCACATGTCCTCCACACGTCACACTGATAGTACCTCCTCACTTGAGCCCTTGAACGAGTCTCCTCTGGCCACCATCACCCCCCCCAGGTGTCTCCTTCCCCGGTGAGCAGACAGTACCGGCGGTCCTCATGCCTGGAACCATGGCTCCCACTGGACTGGCTCAGGACTTAGCCAATAATGTAGGGCCTCCTGACCCTCTGCCCCTGCTCAAGTCCCCCCCCCCCGTCTGGGAAGCAGTCAAAGGACTAAAAATCGTGCATCTGAATGTGCGTAGTATCCTCCACAAGCTAGTGGAGCTCATGGCCTGGGTGGCACATTACATACCGGACATCCTGGGGATCTCGGAGACCTGGCTTAAGCCCCACATCCCCGACTCCTTGTGTACCCTCCTGGGCTACAGCCTCATCAGGCAAGACCGGGTTGGAAGCAAGCATGGGGGAGGACTGCTCCTCTACTATAAACGGAACCTACATGTATCCATCGTTGCACCCCGACACCCCACATACCCTGCCATCGAGCTGCTACATGTCTTTCTCCTGCTTGGCAATACAAAAAAGGTGCACCTGGTATGTGTCTACCACCCGCCAAAGGGAGGCATATGTGGGCTCTCCACTCTACTTCACTGTCTGAGGGGCAGGGCTGGTGAAAATGAGCTACTTGTTCTGGGCGGCTTCAACCTAGATTGACTGGGGCCCAGTACCAAAATATACGAGCCGCTGCTCTCTGGCCTGGCTCTCAGTCAGATCATAATGGCACCCACCAGGGTGACCTCCAGGGGGACAAAGGATCTCTCATCGACTGGGTACTGTGTAACAGACCTGACCGAACGGTCTCCTCGGGAACTCTCCCAGACGCCATTTCCGATCACTCCCCAACTTACTGTGTCTGGTGCATCTCCTTGCCCAAAATCCCCAGCAAAGTGATCCAGATGAGGGACTTCTCAAAATTTATACTTAATGACTATCTTACGGACCTACAACACACTGACTGGTCCAGCGTCACTGCCTCAAAGGACCCTATAGCAGCCCTCGACCAGTTCCTTGTGCTCTTTGTCCCACTGCAAAACAAACATGCCCCTCTCACAAAAAGGAGGGTGAGGGGCACCGTCACTAGATGGCTCCGTGGAGGTTTATTCTCCCTTATGAAGGAAGGGACAAATGTTGGGAGAAATACAGGATCTCCCGCAACATGACCAATCTTCTCGAATATAGACTACTCAGAAATTCCTGTAAAAAAGGCATTCATGCCGGCAAGAGTGAATACAGCCGAACTGTCCTACTAGCCACAGCCGAAAACCCTCAGTTTCTGGCAAAATATTAAAAATCTGGTTAGTGGGTAAACCAGTGAACCACTAGCAGACATGCACATAGGTGGAGTCAACTGCAATAACCCCCAAACCATCGACAATGCTTTTAATTCCAAGTTTTCTACCCTTCCCTCTCCCTCTTCCTCCAAGCCTCCCAACCCTAAGCCTCCGAGAGTGACTACCCACCGACCACCCTCCTACCTTAAATGGGTCTCTGTCATGGGGACCCAGAAACTACTTGCAGGTCTCTTACCCCACATTGGGCCAGGACACGATAGTCTGGAACCCAAACTGCTTAACCTAGGGGCTCCCCTCCTCACCTGGCCTATCACGCACATCTTCAACTCTTCCCTCTTCTTGGGGACTATCCCTGATATTTGGAAGGTGGCCAAGGTTGTCCCTGTATTCAAACACGGTGACCCCAAAGATATCAAGAACTATCACCCCATTGCCATACTCTTATCTATCTGTAAGCTTCTGGAAAAGGTAGTTGCCTCACAATTCTCCCATTACCTTCAGAGTTACTCTCCTCTATCCAGTGAGCAACATGGCTTCAGAAAAGGGCATAGTACATCCACTGCACTTGCAGTAGTTACCTCTGAGATCAGGACCGCAACAGATCTAGGGAGGGGGATGGGATATCTACAAAGCAAGGCATGATGGGGATAGAAGCGGCAGTGAGTGGGATCAGGGGAGCAACAGAAATGGAGCAAGAGGGAGGGAGAGGTACCCCAGGGGTGTCACATCAGGATAAGGATAAAAAGGCCAGTAAGGTGGAGGGGACGGATGATGCTATCTCCGCCAAAAGGGTGTGGTTAGCCCTTAAGACCCTAAAGAAAGACAAATCTCCTGGGCCAGATGGCATTCATCCAAGAGTACTATGGGAATTGGTGGACATACTGGCTGCACCCCTGGTGGAGCTCTTCAACAGGTCACTTGAGACAGGGAGGGTACCTAGGGATTGGCGAGAGGCACATGTGGTGCCAATCCATAAAGAGGGGTCGAGGGAAGTACCAGGTAACTATAGACCCATCAGTTTGACCTCGGTGGTGGGAAAATTAATGAAGAGTACACTAAAGGAACGACTGGGGGTGTACTTGGAGGAGGTGGGAGGTCTGGATGGTCGGCAACATGGGTTTGTGCCAGGTAGATCATGTCAAACCAATCTTGTGGAGTTCTACGAATGGGTAACATCAGAACTGAACAGGGGAAAGCCTGTGGATGTATTATTCTTGGACTTCAGCAAGGCATTTGACTCTGTCCCTCACAATGGTCTGGTGGAGAAACTGATGGGGTTGGGAGTAGGACCTTTGATGGTCAGATGGATTGAAAACTGGCTAGCTGGACGCACCCAGAGAGTAGTGGTCGGTGGGGGAGCTCTCAAACCCTAGAGAGGTTGGTAGTGGGGCACATGAGGGCTTCGGTCCTGGGTCCGATCCTGTTTAATGCATACACATCGGACATCAGGGAGGGTATAGGGTGTGAAATGAGTCTCTTCGCTGATGACTCCAAGATGGGAGCAGTAGTTGAGGGAGAAGAGGGGAGGTTGGCCCTGCAAGGGGACCTGGACACCCTGGAAAGCTGGGCTCACACATGGAAATTAAATTTCAATATCACCAAGTGCAAGGTGTTACATCTTGGCTGGGGAAACCCTAAACACAGGTACACCCTGGGAGGGGAGGCGCTGGAGGCCTCAATAGGGGAAAAAGACCTAGGGGTCATGGTGGATGCATGTATGAATAACTCTGAGCAGTGCAGGAGAGCGGCTAGCAAGACAAACAGGATGTTGGGATGCATCATAAGGGGGATCACCTCTAGGAGCAAGGAAGTGATTCTGCCGCTGTAGAATGAACTGGTTAGACCACACCTTGAGTACTGTGTACAGTACTGGAGACCACACTTGAAGAGGGACATACAGCTCCTGGAGAGGTTACAGAGGAGGGCAACTAAGATGATATGAGGACTAGGGGATTTGACGTATGAGGACAGACTTGAGGAGCTCTGCCTGTTTTCATTGGAGGAGAGGAGAGGAGAGGAGAGACAGGGGGGACATGACTGAGGTCTTCAAGTACCTCAAGGGAATAAACAGAGTAAACATGGAGGGGATCTTTAGACTAAAGCAGGGAGGTATCACCAGAGGGCATGGTTTGAAGTTGGAAGGTGGAAGGCTGAGGGGGGGAAAAGAGGAGGAGGCTTTTTACTGAGAGGGCGGTGGACCCTTGGAATGCACTGCCTGGCGAGCTGGTTCAGAGATCCACAGTGGAGGGCTTCAAGAGAGGGTGGGACAGACACAGAAAGTGGGTGTATCAGATGATGACCTGTCCCATGGGGGTGGGGATGGATGATAGGAGTTTCTGGGACACAAGGGGGGGGGAGGGCCTCGGCACCCAACTAGGGATCTGAGGTTCGAGCAGACTCGATAGACCATAAGGCTTAATCTGCTGGCAAATAGTATGTTGGTATGTTAGATCAAGGTAAACTAACAGGTGCCATCTTCGTGGACCTCTCAAAGGCCTTCAACCGGGTGGATCATTCCCTACTCTGCTCCACTCTACAATCCCATGGATTCTCCCCCCCTGCCCTCACCTGGTTTAACAACTACCTTAAGGGCAGGCAGCAATACACCAATTTCAATCAGACTCACTCTGACCTCGCCTCATCTCACTGCGGGGTCCCCCAGGGTTACATCCTAGGACCCATCGTGTTTTCGCTATTCATCAATGACCTGCCCTCAGTTCCTATCCATGGGCACACCACCCTCTATGTGGATGACCTTGTTGTACTTACCAGCTCCCAAGATATCTCAGTCATCAACTCCAGGCTTAACTCCGACTTTGTGCCCATCCAAAACTGGCTAGAAGGCCATAAGATGACCATCAACCTGGAAAAGACCCCGGTAATGCTCTTTGGCTCGATGGCCAAAACCAACTCCTGCCCAGATCCCCTAACCATCTGGGATACCAATGGCACCCCCCTACAGGCCGTGGACTCTATCAAGTACCTAGGTGTAACCCTTGACCCACAACTGGACCTCTCCATGCATCTTCAGAATGTATGCAAAGCCACAAATGTCAAACCTGGGTTTGCCTACAGAGCTAAGAGTTGTCTCACTCCTGCTGCCTGGCTTGCCCTAGCCAGGGGGATACTCCTACCCACACTCTGCTACAGGCTCATATCCTTTGCACCTCTACCGCAGTCTTGCCTCACAAAATGGGACACCGCTTACAACAACATATGCCGATTTGCCCTCTCTGCCCCTCGACTCACACACCGCTGTAAGCTATACTCAGGGCTGGAGTGGCTCCCCCTTGATAAGCACCGCACCTTTGTCCTCGGCAGCTCCATTGATAACATAGTCAGAACAACCACCCACCCCGCACTTGCCCTTCCCCTCAAACACGCAACCCCGGCCTACCACCTAAGATCCAGTGCTGCCTTGGACCGCCTGGTGCCAAAAACCTGCACCCGCACTGGGGATCGAGCCTTCTCAGTTCAGGCGCCCAGACTTTGTAACTCCCTTCCTGCTGCAATTCGTTCCTCTCCCTCACATTCCAGCTTTGAAACATCCCTATGGTGCTTCCTTAAATCGACCTCAGCCTGTCTATGTGCCGTATAGACCCCAACACTGTCCCCCAATCTGGCGCCCCTGTGCACTGCTGCTACAGCCTACTGTCCAATCTCGTTGGTACCAGCTCTCATAGCTCTCTTGCACTTCCTGCCTGATGTCTCAAAGGGGGGCCCTGCCATTTATATACCCCATACCCCGGGCTCTCCTGAGACTGGCAGAGTTTTTGCTATCCTTGTTATGTAACCTATATCTTACCGTTGTGTTTATGTTGTACTACTTTTACTCCTGTATGTATCTTATTGCTATTCAACTGACTTATCTGTTGCTTACCTATTACCCCATGTATGTGTCTTAGTACTATCCATCTTGACTTAAATGTGTTGCCTGTTTTCCCTGATGTTCTATATACTGTACTTATCCACCGGCACATGCCGGTTGCTCTTGTATGCTTCCCTGACCATATCTGATGCATTGCTTGTATCCTGTAATCCTCCCAGGTTGCACCTGAAAATAGGCACTTGGCTGTCTAGCGTGCTTACCTGGTTAACAAAAGCAAATAAACAAATAAATAAAACCACTCAAAACGAAATCTAGTATAGCTTTTCCTTTTCTGTGGGTCTGTTAGAATGTCCAAATGCCACCTTAAACTCCCAGTCCGGTGGTGCTGAAGGTTGAGGTAATGTAAGCCACACCTCGCTCCACAGTGGCATCCATGTTCAGGAATGAGCACAGGTTGCAAGGGGTTGGCTGGTGGGTGGCGGGGACAGGACTGAGTGCCTGAGGGTCTGCTGGCTCTACCAGATAACTGCCACCAGGTAGAAGCCTGCTGCTAGTGCAGGTTGGGAGAATTAGGTGGTGCTGTGGGACTTGCTGCATGTGCGTGCCTCCACAAGCACATGTTGACAAGCATGCCCCAGTGTGGGGAAGGGAGAAAACTGGTGGAAAATAGTGGTGGGGCAGACTTTCATGACGCCCTGTCCGCCTATCCCTTACCCGCCTTACCGCCAGGACTCAAAGGGGCTGAACTGGCTATGTACTTGGGGGGTTGGAAGGACAGCCCTCCCCTCCCGACCTCACCATGGGGGAGGGGGATCCATGGAGGTATCTAGCTGCCTGGTAAGTCCTTGGATGTAGTGGATGGTGGGGGTCGGCGTGGCGGGGCTGAAGGAAGCCCAGCCTGTCCCTGCCATAGGACAATAAAATATATATGAGGGGAAAAAAAGAGAAGTACCTTTAAGTCTATCTGTTACATGTTTAACCCATTACCTCTAATAGCGTCATATAAAGTCCCAACCAGCCACTGTTTAACCTGATACAAAATGGCCACCCAGGCGAAAATGAATTAACTAACCAACGACAATCTATAGACACTTGTAGCATATCTTGTTGTATGCTATAATTGCTCATTTGCTTCTCTATAAAGCTTTTATATTTCAAACTGAATGTGATATTTCTCTCACATATCTCCAGACAGCCTCAGATCATATAATCTTAATGATTTCTGAACCAATTTTAACCAGTCTGATTGAGGACAACCAAGTTCAATCCGTAACAGTTTTTCTTGTAGATACATTTCTGGCAACCTTTCAGTGCGAATGCAAGTGGATGTCTCTTATTGTATAAGAGATTCAGAATGTGAGGTTTGGGCAAGAGGACCCCGACGTGACGCTGAGAGGCTCTGGCTGTCAAAACCTCATGAGAAGAGTCTCTAATACGATAAGAGATGCCCCACAGATGCCCTATTAACTTACTATAAATCCTTTGAGTTGAGTGATTTGCAATAAGTTTTAAGTATATTTTTTATTTCGTAAGTTAAATGAAGCCCCCTGTATGTGAAGTGGAATGCCCCGCTCCCAACGTTCCTGCACAAAAGGCAACTGTACACAGGACAAGAGGTACAGTAGCTCTGTACGCTTTTTGGCTGAAATCACGTTAAGTGATTTTATAATGTTCTTTATAGATAATTCCTGTGAAAGATCTATGGTTGAGACGTTAATTTTGACATTTTCAGCAGCTCCTGTTTCAGCCTGCATTTAATGTAACTGCTTTTGTTGTTGTTAAAAGGGACACTGTCAGGTTTTCAGGGCATACTTAGACCCCTTCATGCAGTATGTTCAGCAGTAATTTCTCAAAACCACTTGTGTGTGATTACATTTAATGGTTGTTGGAGATTAAAAATAAAGTTTGCATGTATAGTTGCAACTGCAGAAATAGCTGTGATGAGCCGGCCTAGTGACACTGAGGGATGAGGTGCTGGAAGCCACACCCCGTGCCATGCTGGTCACTCGAATTCAGGAATGGACTCGGGTTGCTCGAGGGTCGGTAGGGGTGAGGAAGGATTGAGCATCCGTAAACAGCTCTCCTTTCTCAGGAAGGGGATGAGGGGGAATAGCGCTGCGTGCTGCAGACTGATAGCCAGCAATGGCTGGGTGTCAGCAAAAGCGCACTGCCAAGAATGGGGAGGGCCCATGTCCAGGGTGTAAGGCTGAGCCCAGCCACTCTGCCCATTGCACATTAATGGGCCCAGGGAAAACAAGTGGAAAAACCAGGAACCAACAGGGTCCATGATGGCCTGACACATCCCCCTGCAATATGCCATCCAACTTCTGGATTGTGCTCTGGGGGAGAGCAAGTCGGCACTCCTCGCCCTGGCCCCGCTGCAGGGGGTAATCCACAGGGGAACTACAGAGGTCTGACTGAGTGGGGGACGGTCAGGGTCAGAGGATGACCCCTTCCAAGGGAGGGCCAGAGCTACCTGTTGGCTCTGCGGAGGCAGAGTAAAGTACAAATTAAAAAAAAAAGTAGCTGTGGTGGAAAAGTTAAGATCATTGACCGCCCCCTTTTCATGCCCACACAGACTCAATATTAAGAAACAAGTCTCTGAATTTCTCATTTTCAAGTATTTATTTATTTAGTTTTTTTTTTACTGGGAAAGGAGGACTAGATAGTACTGCCTATATTCAGCTCAGTTGGGGAGGGGGGTTCGGTATAGATGTAAACCAGCTGAAATTTTTTTTCAGTTTTCTTTATGTCCCCTACTCACTGGACTCCTGGCCTCTCTCCGGTGTAGCCTTTCGGGTACGGCCTTTCTCCTGCACTCCTAAAGCCCTCCGACCCATCTCCTGGCTTATACCCATCTCCTCTCCGGCTCTGAGCCCCCCACGGTGGGACCATCGACTCCTACTGGCGCTCTATCTAGAATCTAGCAGAGCAACCAGACAGTGGAAGGAGAGCCTATCGTTGGCCAGCAGGACCCAGAACTGTGCATGGGGGCTGTCCCACTGGACTCATCTTCACCTACCAGGCGACTGTGGTTTTTCCGCTTTTTCTGTCCCCCCATTGGCTCGGCTGTGCAATGTGCACCAGCGCGAGACATGCACACTCCTGTGCATGTTCACAGGAGCGCCGCTGCAGCCAATCCCCTTACTGGAGATCCTGACTGCTACTGCACCCCCAATCTCCACTGGGGGTCGCCAGTCAGCAGGATCTGCTACCCCCCTTCCTCCCAGGAAAGGAGAGCTGTCCTCCAGATGCTCAATCCTTTCCTTCCCCGCCAACCCCCAATGACCCGAGTCCACTTCCCAACCTGAGTTGCCGGCATGGCTCAAGGTAAGGCATCCAGCGCCTCAGCCCTCTGCGCCATCGGGCTGGCAACCAACTGAAATTGAACCAGATTAAGCTGTTGATGGTATTTTACTGAAAGAAAAAATTACTCACCTTAGTAATGTTGCTCCTTCTAATGGAGTCTTGCTGTATTCTGACAATAGCAGTGAGTCCCAACCTTCGAACTGCCCCGGAAGTGAAAGAGTTAACTTTCCATGCCAGGCATGGAACGCTGAGCTCGAGCTCGGTTGAGACTCTGTCTGTTGCTGTTTGAACTCAAACCATCTGATCTTTACGAGCTAAAACTCACTGAGGTCCTGTGTGGAAGCTGTAAACCTATACTAGCCAACTGGCTACTAACATAAAAAACAGATTTTTTGGTCCCAAAACAAAGTCTCAAGTCAGGAGACCCAAAAAATGAATAAACACACACCCACTCACCCAAAGAAAAGGGGTGATAACAAAAAAGGTGGGGCACCTCCTGAATGCCAACACTGCCACTGCCCACCCACATCCCAAAAACAAAGGTTCTGAGAGAGGAAGGCGGGGGGGGGGGAGGTCGAATACAGCAAGACTCCATTAGAAGAAACAACATTACTAAGGTGAGTAATTTTTTCTTCAAACAACATGAAGTCTTGCTGTATTCTGACAACAGCAGACTACCAAGCAGTACCTCCATGGAGGAGGGACAGAACCTACTTAGGAAATAGGCTCTGAAGCACAGCTGTGCCAAACCGAGCATCACTCCTAGCCTGGATATCCAGGGAGTAATGCTTGGTAAAAGTGTGAACTGTTTTCCAGGTAGCTGCTTGACATATCTCTAGAATAGGAATATCCCTGGCAGCAGCCAGGGAAGCAGCTGTACCTCTGGTAGAGTGAGCCCTCAGGCCTGAGGGTGGAACCTTATCCAGTTTTTCATAACAAAATTGAATGCAACAGACAATCCACCTGGCAATGGATCTTTTAGTGGCAGGTTTTCCTTTACCAACCTCACCATAAGTGAGGAACAGTTGGAGGGAGTCAAACCTGTGACCCTTGGTACGTTCTATGTAGTAGCTAAGGGCTCTTTTCACATCTAAACTGTGCAGCCTCCTCTCACCAGAGGAGGAATGGTCAGTGAAGTACACAGGAAGAGACACAGATTGGTTAAGGTGGAAATTGGAAACCACCTTAGGTAAAAACTTCTGTTAGTCCTGAGGACCACCTTATCTCTATGGAAGGAGATAAAATCAGGCTCCACTGACAGGGCTTGTAACTCACTTATGCACCTGGCAGAGGTGACGGCTACCAGGAACACAGTTTTCCAAGTCAAGTACTTAAGCTCTGCTGAAGACAAAGGCTCAAAAGGAGGTTGCATTAGCTGAGCAATGCAAACGTTAAGGTCCCAAGCAGGGGCAGGGTCCCTGAATGGAGGGTTGGTATGAAGCAATCCCTTGAAAAACTTGGAGAATACAGGATGAGCTGAAGAGAAGAGGGCTTACCTGCTGAAATGAAAGCAGAAACAGCTGCCAGATGCACCTTTAGTGTAGCTGGTCTAAGCCCCAAGCTATTCAAATGGACCATATAATCAAGGACTGTGGGCAGATCAGCAGACTCTGGGGAAATATGCCTCCCACAGCACCATATGGAAAATCTTTCCCACTTGGAATTATAAGTAGTCCTGGTGGAAGGTTTCCTAGAAGCCTTCAGAATATCCATTACACCTTGGGAGAGGTGTAAATCAGCAAACTCTAACTCTTCAAGAGCCAGGCCTTGAGATTGAGAGATTTGAGATTCGGGTACCAAACCCTCCCCTGACCACAGGTTAACAGGTTGTAATTCCTGGGAAGAGACAGGGGAAGATGGACTGCTAAGGACAACAGGAGAGGATACCAGGGCTGTCTGGCCCAGTCTGGAGCAATCAGGATCACCTTGCAGGGTTGAGACCTGATTTTGACTAGCACTTTGAACAGGAGAGGGAAGGGGGGAAAAGCATACAGGAACTTCCCTTCCCAACTGAGAACTAAGGCATCCAGGGGGACTGCAGCAAAAAGGGAAGTTGGTGATTGTCTGGGGCTGCAAAAGATCTATCTGTGGGGTGCCCCATCTGGAGAATATCACCTCCAAAACCAGGGGATCCAGTGACCATTCGTGATGGCCCTGAGATATCCTGTTGAGAGCATCTGCCAGGACATTGTCCTTGCCTGGGAGGTGTACTGGTGTGAGGGAGGTGTTCAGGGAATAAGCCAGAGACCACAACTTCATTGCTTCTGTGCACAAGGCCGTCGACCGAGTGCCTCCTTGCTTGTTGATGTACCACATTGTGGTGGTATTGTCTGTTCTGACCTGAATAACTTTGTTCTGAACAGACTTGGAAAAAGCCTGAAGTGCTAGAAACACTGCTCTGAGTTCCAACAGATTGATGTGAAGCAGGGATTCCTGAGGGGACCACAACCCCTGGGTGGTCAGGTCGCCCAAGTGAGCCCCACCCCAAGAGGGAGGCATCTGTAGTAAGGATTAAAGAGTGGGACTGAGTGACAAAGGAACTCCTTGTCTTAGATTGTTCTGATCCTGCCACCACTGTAAGGCCTGGATCAGGGTTCGAGTCACTGGGATCAATTTGGTCAGAGGGTCCTTCTTTTGAGACCAAAAGGCTCTCAAATGGAACTGAATGTCCCTCATCTGAAATCTGGCTCCCTGCACCACTGCTGTAGAAGCAGCCATGTGCCCCAGGAGCTGCAGAAAATGCCTTGCTGGTCGAGACACCTGCAGGGTGAATGAGGAGGCCAGTGTGATAAGGGTCCTTGCCCTGTCCAGGGGAAGGAAGGCTCTGGCCTATTCTATATCTAGCTCTGCACCTATGAAGGTGAGGAGCTGAACAGGCTCTAGAACTGACTCTGAAATATTCAGAAGGAAACCCAAAGAGGTGAGCAGTTGCTGAGTTATCTGTAGGTGTAACTTGACTTGGTCTGGGGACTGGCCTAATATGAGCCAGTCGTCCAGGTATGGGAAGATGGCAATCCTTTGCCTTCTTAGAGAAGCAACTACTACTGCCAGGCATTTTGTGAACACCCTTGGAGCAGAGGTTAGACCGAAGGGCATTGCTCTGAACTGGTAATGGCCTGAGGGCAGCTCGAACCTGAGGTACTTTCGATGGCAGCTTCTGATAAGAATATGGAATATGGAAGTAGGCATCCTTGAGGTCCAGGGACGCTAGCCAGTCCCCTGGCCTTAGAGAGGGTAGAATTAGTCCCAGAGTCACCATTTTGAATTTTGGTTTTAAAAGGTGCTTGTTTAAGTATCTGAGATCTAGGATGGGCCACCATTCTCCTGTCTTTTTTGGGGTAAGTAAGTATGTGGAGTACAATCATTTGCCCTGGTGTAGGGGTGGAACCCTTTCCACAGCTCTGAGTGCCAGGAGGGAAGAGACCTCTGCCACTAGGCAAGTGCCTCTGAGGGATTTGCAGGTGGAAAGGATCTGGTTCTCAGCTTTGGAAATTTTTTGAAGCTGAGAACCAGTCCCTGGCTTACTACTTCCAGGACCCACTTGTCTGATGTTAGAGACTCCCAGTCCTGGACAAAGTAAGCCAGCCTGCCCCCCTACAGGTAGTGGAGAATCGGCCCTGGCAAACCCATCAGGGTGCCTGTTTGGCAGGGGTTTGGCTGAGGGGTGGAAGCAGGTCTGCTTGTACCCCTTCTGCCTCTCCTCTAAAGACCCCTCTGAGCATAGGGCAGAAGAGGAGGCCTGGCTTGGTAGAAGGCCTATGAAAAGGCCTGCCCTGCCCCTGGATGCTGCTCTGAGGAGTGGCCTGCCTTTCCTTGGCCTGTGCACTCCTATAGGTGGTCCTATATTCACCATTTTCTTCCATGTAATTCTCTGTTTGCTCCCCAAACAGAGAATTACCCACAACAGGAAAATCCATGGTCTTAGTCTGGGTATCCTGTGACAGGCTAGTACATCTGAGCCAAGCCATTCTACGAAGTGCCACAGATGTAGCCATGACTCTAGATGACACATCATTGGAGTCCACTGCAGCATGGTATTGCACCTTGGATGCCTCAATACCATCAGCAGCCACCTGCTCCAGCTCCTTGGCAAGCTGGCCAGGGACCTGTTTTGCTAAAGCCATGACAGTGTCCCATCTGGATTTCTGATACCTAGCAGTATAGGCCATGTAGTTGGCCTGTCTGAGTCCCAATCCTCCCGGAGTCCTTGTCTGGGGGTGTGAAGCCAAGGGAATATTTGCCTTATCACAGGCTGCAGTCTGCAGTACCCCAACATGGCTGCATTGTTGTGTAAGGAACTCTGTATCTGAGCCTGACAATGTATACCTCTTGTCCATTATTTTATCCACAGGAGGTATAGTATTAGGAGTCTTTAAAATCTTAAATGTCTGTTTCCCAAAGGATTTGTGTAAGGGAATAGACAGCCTCCTAGACTCTGGGATATCCATCATTTCCACATAGTCAGGCTCCTCCTGGTCATCCAAAGCTTCTTCCATAGGAAGCTGGAGGGTTTCAGCCACTTTTTTATAAAACATGAAATAGGAGGGGGACTCAGAAAGCCTAGGAGGAGACACTCCTGAAGGTCTGTTTGGGGAGATGTCCGGGTCAATGGGCACATCCAGACTTTCAAAACCACATTCACTTTCCTCATACTCCTCTTCCTCCTCCTCGGTTCATAATATTCCTCTAAATCATAATCTTGAACCAGTGGAACCGGCCGAACCGAGCGCCTCCCTGATGGTGCCGGTTTGGTCGGAACCGGGGAAAACGACTGCACAATTTTTATCGCTTTGGCTATTTCTTCAGCGGTTGGAGAAGAAAGTTTTGGATCCACACCAGCTGATTTTTCCTTTCTTGTTCTCTTAGCTGGAACCGACTCTTCAGAATAGGCTCTCCTTTTGCCCGAAGAAGTCTCGCCCTGGTCAGAGGGCACTCCTTCTGGTTCGGTCTGAACCGAACTGGGCTGGCCATCCGGTTCAGCGGACTTTTTGGCCTCCCTTTCCCTGAGCCTACCAACTCTCTTTTCTAGGGTAGCTGCAGGAAAATTTTTACAAATCTGGCAGTCTGCATTGAGGTGGTCAAACCCCAGACAATAAACACAGGTGGTGCAGGGGTCAGCCTTAGCAAAGACTTCCCCACACACACTGCAGTGTTGAAACCCAGTGGGCCCGGTTTTTCTTTAGGGTTCTCAGACATGGTGCCAGTCCTAACCAAACTTACCCTTTTGATGGCAATCCGTCAGGCAAGACCCTCTTATCGGTTCCTGACCGTGTTACGGGTCGTGGAAAAAAACGTAATAAAATATTTTTTTTTAGAACCAATAAGAACCGGTAACCGCACACTAAAAGTACAAATAAAGATTTTTCAACAACTTGATCAGTTCAAACCGAACCGATGAACCGTTTACAAGTTCCACACAGAATAGAAAATAAAATAAACCTATCTAGTACTTACAAATACCACAGACAGAGACTGAATCGACAGGTTACGGTTTAAATTTGTCCGAAACCGAGAAAAGCGGTACTTTAACCGACAAATTGAACCGAGCAGAAGGAGAAATCTCCGGAGCGACTGTTCAGTGAGGCAGAGTAAAGAACCTGACGGTTTGAGTTCAGACAGCAACAGACAGTGTCTCAACCGAGCTCAAGCTCAGCGTTCCATGCCTGGCATGGAAAGTTAACTCTTTCACCTCCGGGGCAGTTCGAAGGTTGGGACTCACTGCTATTGTCAGAATACAGCAAGACGTCATGTTGTTTGAAAGTAACATTAATCTGGTTAGTGCCTTTCTAAGACCTATGCAATGTGTACAAGCAACACATGTATAAAACAGTAAGTGCTAATAATCTTAAAATATTACACTGTACATTATTTCAGAAATACCTGTTCAAAGAAAACTGCCATTAATGCTTTCTTAAAGAGGACAAGAAATAATTTCTACTTGACAGCTGATTTTAATGTTCCTCTTTTCAGAAATGATATTCATACCCCAAAATGATCCCTGTTTAACTGTGCCTGAAAAAAAGCTGACATGTAAGCCATCTGCCTCCCTCCTCATACACCCTCCATAACTCTGGGTATCGTACTTTCTCACCTCCCTCTCATAAATCCCTCGCTGGTCAAGCTGCCTTCTCATTCTGCTTTACTAAACTTTGGAACTCTCTCCCCCTAACTATTCACTCCGCATCTTCCAAACGCTCTCACTCTTCTCTGCTCCATGACCATATAACCCCCTCCTGTGACTGCCCTTGAGTCTTAGCCTTCTCCATTCCATTTCACCCTTTTCCCTTCTTTCTCCACCTCCTTGCCCCTTCCCTCCTGAACCCTCGTCTTCCTTCCCCACTTGTTCTGCACTTTCCCTTCCCCTTCTGTGCTCCTTCCTACACTGCCTATAGCTTAATGCCTTCACCGTTGAAATGTACATTTCTTTCTACCCCATGGATCTTATCTCCCACCCTGTCCTTGTAAAAGTTTTGCCTAGTATTTTCACCAGTTTGATTAACTTCATTTTATATTGTTTAATTCATATTGTATTCTTCCCTACAGGTACAGGAATTGCCTACAGGAGGCAGGACTCGGGCAGCTTGTGCTTAATCCCACCAGGGACACAGCAATTCTGGATCTAGTGATGACCAACAGGGATAGAATTGCAGCTGTCTGGGTAGAAGGGCGACTGGGATCCAGCGATCGTCACACATAGTGTGGTTCAGCATGGGGACAGGGACTCAGTCATGTCACACTAGGTCAAAGGTTTTGGATTTCAGAAAGGCAGACTTCGCTGAAATGGGGAGAGCTATCAAAATAGCCCTGGAGAAAAGGAGGACAGGAAAGGGGGTGGAAGAACAGTGGGAGTACCCAAAAGGAGCCATAGTGGAAATGACAAACCAATGCATCAAACTATATCCAAAGGCAAGAGAAGGAGAAAGCCACAATGGTTCTCGACAGAGGTGGTAGACAAAGTAAGGGTTAAAAAGGCAGGGTTCAGGAAATATAAGGAGATCCAAAGAGAGGACAGGGAGGCACACCTAGAGTGTCTAAGAGAAGCAGAGAGGGTGGTAAGGAGAGCAAAGTCTCAGATTGAGGAAGGATAAGCGCAGACAGTAAAGAAAGGGAAAAGACATTCTACAGGAACATCAGTGAAAGAAGGAAAACCGGGGGGTATTGTTAGGCTCAAAGGGGAGTGTAAGGAGGGAGACATGGATAAGGCAGAAATACTGAATAAATATTTCTGTTCAGTAATCATGGAACAGGGGGAGGGACAGGGACCACAGCCGAGCAACAGATGCTGAGGGAAGGGGGACAGGTGGACAACAGTCCATTCACAGGAGAGAAAATCCTTCAGGAGCTCACTAAATTGAAGGTGGACCAAGCAATAGGGCCAGATGGCATACACTTGAGTATATTAAGGTAGCTGTGAAGTGAGCTAGCAGAACCTCTGGCAGCCTTGTTCACAGAGTCACTCAGCAAAGGATTGATACCAGAGGACTGGAGGAGGTAACATGTGGTCACTCTACACAAATCCAGCAGTAGGGAGGAAGTGGGGAACTATAGGCCGATCAACTTCACCTCAGAGGTGGGGAAGATCATGGAGGCACTGCTTAAAGAAAGGATAGTGGGACATCTAGAAGCCATTGGTGCCCAGGACCCTAGGCAGCGTGGTTTCACAGCGGGTAAGTCATGTCAGATGAATCTGATAGATTTTTTTGAGTGGGTGATGAAGGATGTAAATGGGGGGGGGGCGGCGGTGGACGTTGCCTACCTCGATTTCAGCAAAGCCTTCAACACTGTCCCATATAAGAGGCTGGTTAACAAGATGGGTAGTCTGGGCATGGGAAACAAGGTGGTAAACTGGGTTAGGAACTGGCTAACAGACAGGAGGCAGAGGGTGGTGGTAAATGGGGTACAATCTGGGGAGAGGGGGTGACCAGCAGGGTACCTCAGGGATCAGTCCTTGGGCCAGTCCTGTTCAGTGTCTTCATCCGTGACACTAGAGAGGGGCTGGAAGGAAAGATCTGCTTGTTTGCAGATGACACCAAGATCTGTAACAGGGTGGATACTTCAGAAGTGGTGGAGAAAATGAGGAAGTACCTGGGGAAGCTTGAGAAGTTGTCTAAGGAGTGGCAACTGAGGTTTAATTCAAAGAAGTGCAAAACTATGCACCTGGGGCATAGAAACCCTAGAGAGAGCTACAGAATGGGGGTGCTGACAGTCACCAAGGAAGAAAGGGACCTAGGGGTTATTATTTCAGATGACCTGAAAATGTCAAAGCAGAGTACAAGGGCAGCAGGTAAGGTCAGCAGTATGCTGGGGTGCACAGGCAGGGGAATCATTAGCAGAAGACGGGATGTAGTGATGCTGATATATAAAACCCTGGTCAGGCCTCACATGGAGCACTGTGTGCAGTTCTGGAGGCCGCACCTTCAAAAGGACATTAACAGGCTGGAGACGGTCCAGAGAAGGGTGACTAAGATGGTACAGGACTTGCGCCACAAAACTTACAAGGAGAGATTAAGGGACCTCAATATGTACTCACTGGAGGAAAGGATGGAGAGAGGGGACATGATAGAAACATTCAAGTACCTCAAGGGCATAAACAAGGAGCGGGGGTGGGGGAGAGACAATCTTCCAAAACAGGAGGAGCACAAGAACGAGGGGGCATGACATGAAATTGGAAGGTGGCAGGTTAAGAGGGAATGTGAGGAAGTTTTACTTCACAGAGAGGGTGATGGACGCACAGAATAGTCTACAACAAGAGGTAGTGGGAGCAAGCACTGTGCTTGGATTTAAACATGGATGGGACAGGCATAGGGGAACCATAGCGGTAAAACAGAGGGAGGGTCAGAAGCCATAATCAAGTATGGGGCTTACGGGCAGACTGGATAGGCCTAGCGGTCCTTATCTGCCAACAATTTCTATGTTTCTATGTATTTGTCTAATTTATATCTCTGTATGATTTATTGTAGAGGTTTTGTTCTGTTCAGTTCCTACACCCCTCTTCCCCCTTCCCCCCGGACGATTCTGGAAACGAGCTGTTTTCAGCTCAGTATGCCTTTCCTAGTGAAACTTTTGAAATAACTAAATAAATAAGCTGTGTTTTGCACTGTTTTGTTTTTTGGAGCAGTTTCTGTATAACTCTCTTTATGGGAACCAGTAATACGGAGTTTTGACTGTGTCATGGTTTGTGTACAGCTCTGAGCACTATGCTGACAGATCTATAGCTCTTACTTATTAATCTGTACACAAACTGTGACTGTGACAACATGGTGAAAAATAAAAAAAATCAGGTATTCTGAAGCGTGCTAAATAGAATGCTGTCCATGAAAAGAAAACAATACAGGACACAGTTTTTCACATCAGTATTTATTCATGTAAAGCTTAATGTGGATTTTTTGAAAATATTAAATTCAGTACTTTAAACAGGAGTCTGTTAAATTCTTCTCACCTATTCTAGCGTAATTAATTTGAAACAATGCATCACAGTGTGCATAAACCTTGCACTCTGTGCATCTCACGTCTTTATTATTCTGTGTTCCTGTCAGGATACCTTTTAAAGTAACACTTCAAGGCATCCATTCAACCTCTCAGGAATATCTTAGCACTTCCTGCTAATCATCCCTGCACAGCCGACCTGTTTCTATTCATTGCCCTCCCACCCTTAAGTTCTTCTCACCTGTCCCATCATAATTATTTTGAAACAACTGCTTCACATTGTATACGTGTTGCTTAATTTTCCTCAGTTTGCCATTTACTTGAATAAGGGACCTACCTCTTCAGCCCTGAAAGCTTGTGTACTCTATCATGACATATGCTGGTTCAATAGACGGTATCAAACTATACAGTGACTCCTGTTTTCCAAGGACCAATATGACTAAAATCTCTTTTTCCTGTCCCCTTTAAAGCTTTCTAGTACAGGGGCTATAAGAAAAAAATTACTCACCTTAGTAATTATGTTTCTTTTAGTGGAGTCTTGCTGTATTCTGACTAGTGCAGTTAGACCCAGCCTTTAAACTGCCCCGGACAACAAAGGGTTAACTTTTCTATGCATTGCATAGAATGTTTATCTCAAGCTCGGTTGATGTCTCTGCCTGTTGTAATTCTAACTGCAACCGTCAGATCTTTATGAGCAAAACTCACTAGGTGTTCTGTGTGGAAACTGTAAAATTTCTACTAGCCAACTGGCAGAAAAATAATGTTTTGGGTTCCCAAGGAAGACTCAAGTCAGGAAACACAAACACAAAAAAACAATCAAATGAAATAATATCACACCCCATGAGAAACAAAGGGTGTAAAGGGGGCACCCCTAAGGTGCCAACACTGCGCCTGCCCACCCACATCCCAAAAATCTAGGTTCTGAGAGGGAGGCGGGGGAGGTCAGAATACAGCAAGACTCCACTAGAAGAAACATAATTACTAAGGTGAGTAATTTTTCTTCAAACAACATGAAATCTTGCTGTATTCACAACAGCAATACTACCAAGCAGTACCTCCATGGAAGGACAGAACCTACTCTGGGAATAGGCTCTGAAGTACTGCTGTGCCAAACCGAGCATCACTTCTAGCCTGGATATCCAGAGAGTAATGCTTGGTAAAAGTATGGACTGTTTTCCAGGTGGCTGCTTGACAAATTTCTAAAAGAGGGATATCCCTGGCAGCAGCCAGGGAAGCAGCTGTACCTCTTGTGGATTGAGCCCTCAGGCCTAAGGGTGGAGTTTTACCCAGTTTTTCATAGCAAAACTGTATACAAGACACAATCCACCTGGCAACAGATCTCTTGGTGGCAGGTTTGCCCTTCCCCACTTATCCATAAGTGAGGAACAACTGGAGGGAGTCAAACCTGTGACCCTTGGTACGCTCTATGTATTAGCTAAGGGCTCTTTTAACATCCAAACAGTGTAGCCTCCTCTCTCCCGAGGAAGAATGATCAGTGAAGAAAACAGGGAGAGATACAGACTGATTCAGGTGGAAATCTGAAACCAATTTAGGCAAGAACTTTCTGTTAGTTCTAAGGACCACTTTATCTCTGTGAAAAGAGATGAAATCAGGTTCCACTGACAGGGCTTGCAATCCGCTAATACATCTTGCAGAAGTAATGGCTACCAAAAACACAGTTTTCCAAGTCAAGTACTTAAGCTCTGCCGAGGACAAAGGTTCAAAAGGGGGTTGCATAAGCTGAGCAATGCAAACATTAAGATCCCAAGCAGGAGCAGGATCCCTAAAGGGGGATTGGTGTGAAGCAATCCCTTGAAAAACTTACAGAATACAGGGTGGGATGACAGTGAGGAAGACTTGCCCACTGACAGGAAGGCAGAAACAGCTGACAAGTGAACCTTGAGAGTAGCTGATCTAAGGCCTAGGCCATTGAGATGGACCATATAATCCAGAACCGTAGGCAATTCAGCAGTGTCTGGAGAAATATTCTTGTTAGAACACCAAATGCTGAATCTTTTCCATTTGGAGCTGTAAGTCTTTCTGGTGGAAGGCTTTCGAGAAGCCTTGAGGATATCCAGAACCCCTTGAGAAAGATGCAGATCTGCAAACTCTAACGTCATGAGCCAAGCCTTGAGATTGAGAGACTGAAGATTGGGGTACCAAATCCTCCCCTGAGAGGATGTTAACAGGTTGTAATTCCTGGGAAGAGACAGGGGAAGATGGACTGCTAAGGACAGCAACAAGGGATACCATGGCTGCCTGGCCCAGTCTGGAGCAATAAGAATCACTTTGCAAGGTTGTGACCTTATCTTGACTAACACTCTGAACAGGAGGGAAGGGAAAAGCATACAGAAATTTCCCTTCCCAGTTCAGAATCAGAGCATCCAGGGGGACTGAGCCCAAGACTGGGGGTCTGCAACAAAAGAGAGGAAGTTGGTGATTGTCTGGGGCTGCAAAAAGATCTATCTCTGGAGTGCCCCATCTTGAGAAAATCACCTTCAGTACCAGAGGATCCAGGGCCCATTCACGATGGTCCTGAGATATTCTTCTCAGTGCATCTGCTAGGACATTGTCCTTCCCTGGAAGGTGAACTGCTATCAGAGAGGTTTGCAGGGAATAAGCCAGGGACCACAACTTCATTGCGTCTGTGCACAAGGCCGTAGACCGAGTGCCTCCTTGCTTGTTGATATACCATATGGTGGTGGTGTTGTCTGTTCTGACCTGAACCACCTTGTTCTGTACTGATTTGGAAAACACTTGCAGTGCCAGAAGCACTACCCTGAGTTCCAAGAGATTGATGTGTAGAAGAGATTCCTGAGGCGACCACAGTCCCTGGGTGGTGAGGTCCCCTAAATGGGCTCCCCAGCCCAACAGGGAAGCATCTGTGGTAAGGACCACTGAATGAGACTGAGTGGCAAATGGAACCCCTTGCCTCAAATTGTCCTGATCCTGCCACCATTGAAGGGCTTGGATCAGCGTTAGAGTCACTGGGATTAGTTTGGTAAGGTAATCCTTTCTTTGGGACCAAAAAGCTCTTCAGTGGAACTGAATGTCCCTCATCTGGAATGTTGCGCCTTGGATCACTGCTGTAGAAGCTGCCATGTGGCCCAAGAGCTGAAGGAAATGCCTTGCTGGTCGAGACACCTGAAGGCTGAATGAAGAGGTCAGCTCCATGACAGCTCTTGCCCTTTCCAGGGGAAGGAAGGCTCTTGCTTTTACCGCATCCAGCTCTGCCCCTATGAAGGTGAGGAGCTGCACTAGTTCGAGAACTGACTTTGGTAGGTTGAGAAGAAATCCTAAAGAAGTCAGCACTTGCTGGGTCACTTGCAGGTGTGACTTGACTTGGTCTGGGGACTGGCCCACTATGAGCCAGTCATCCAAATATGGAAAAATGGAAATCTTTTGTCTTCTTAGGAAGGCAACAACTACTGCCAGGCACTTTGTGAAGACCCTTGGGGCTGAGGTTAGGCCAAAGGGCATTGCTCTGAACTGATAGTGGCCTGAGGGCAACTCGAACCTGAGGTACTTTCTGTGGGAGCACCTGATGGGAATGTGAAAGTAGGCATCTGTGAGGTCCAGGGAGGCTAGCCAGTCCCCTGGTCTTAGAGAGGGAAGTATAATTCCCAGAGTTATCATCTTGAACTTTGGCTTTAAAAGATGTTTGTTCAGGTATCTTAAATCCAGGATGGGTCACCACTCTTCTGTCTTTTTGGGGGTTAGAAAGTACCTGGAGTACAGTCCTTTGCCCCAGTGTAGGGTAGGTACTCTCTATATAGCTCTTAGAGTTAGGAAAGAAGAAACCTCTGCCTCTAAGGCAAGGGTCTCTGAGAGATTTGCAGGTGGAAAAGATCTGGCTCTCATCTTGGGAAATTTTTTGAAGCTGAGAACCAGTCCCTGGCTTACTACTTCTAGGACCCGCTTGTCTGATGTAAGAGACATCCAGTCCTGGACAAAGTAAGCCAGCCTGCCCCCTACTGGGACAGGAGAATCGACACGGGCAGACCCATCAGGGTGTCTGCCTGGCAGGGGCTTTAGGCTGAGGGGGGGATGCAGGCCTGCTCGTCCCCCTTCTGCCTCTCCCTCTAAAGAACCCCCTCTGTGAAAAGGAAGAAGAGGCCTGTGCTTGGTAAAAAGGCCTTTGAAAAGGACTGCCTCTGCCCCTGGACTGCAGCCTTTGAGGAGCTGCCTGCCTTTCCTTGGCCTGAGCACTCCTGTAAGTGGTCCTATATTCGTCCATTTTCTTCATGTAATTCTCTGTCTGCTCCCCAGAGAATTACCCACCACAGGGAAATCCATGGCCTTAGCCTGGGTATCCTATGAGAGGCTAGTACATCTGAGCCAAGCCATTCTCCGAAGAGCTACAGATGTAGCCATGACTCTTGATGACACATGATTACAGTCCACAGCAGCATGAAACTGAACTTTTGGTGCCTCAATCCCATCTGCAGCCACCTCCTTCAGCTCCTTGGCAAGCTGGGGGGAAGCCTGTTTAGCCAGTGCCAGTACAGTGTCCCACCTGGACTTCTGGTACCTGGCTGCATAGGCCATATAATTCGCCTGCCTGCCTGAGTCCCAAGGAAGATGCCATGTACAGCTTCTTTGCCATGGCATCAATCTTCCTGGAGTCCTGTCTGGGGGGGTGTGATGCCAAGGGAATGCTTGCCTTATCACAGGCAGCAGCCTGTACAACCCCAACATGGCTGCACTGTTGATAAAGGAACTCCGTATCTGAGCCTGAAAGAATATACCTCTTGTCCATTCTTCTATCCACAGGAGGTATAGAATTAGGAGACCTAAGAATTTTTTGTGTCTGTTTCCCAAAAGATTTGTGGAAGGGAATAGACAGTCTCCTGGTCTCTGGGATGTCCATCATCTCTACATAGTCAGGCTCCTCCTGATCCTCCACTGCCTCCTCCACAGGAAGCTGGAGGGTATCAGCCACCTTTCTGTAAAACATGAAGTGCCAAGGGGACTCAGAAAGCCTAGGAGGAGAAACACCTGAAGGTCTGTCTGGGGAGATGTCCGGGTCAATGGGCACATCCAGACTTTCAACATCACCAACTCTCCTTCCTCCTCAAACTCCAGTTCATAAAATTCTTCCAGGGTATAATCTTGAACCGGGGGAACCGAGCGAACCGAGCCCCTGCCAAAAGGTGCCGAATCAGTCGGAACCGGGCGAAGCGATTCCACACACGACATGCTTTGGCTATTTCTTCTCGGCGTCAGAGTATAAGATTCTGGACTGAACCGTCGATTTGTCTTTGCGTTTTTAGTCGGAACCGATTCCTCGGAATCGGCTCTCCTTTTGCCTGAAGAAGTATCGCCCTGGTCAGAGGGCACTCCTTCTGGTTCGGTCGGAACCGAACCGGGCTGGCCATCCAGGTCAGTGGACTTCTCGGCCTCCCTTTCCCTCAGTCTACCTAATCTCTTTTCAAGTGTAGATCTGGGAAAATTTTTACAAATTTGGCAGTCTGAATCGAGGTGGTCAAACCTCAGAGAATAAACACAGGTGGTGTGGGGATCGGCCTTAGCAAAGACCTCCCCCCACACACACACACTGCAGTGTTGAAACCCAGTGGGCCCGTTTTTTTTCTTGGGTTTCTCAGACATGGCCAACCTAACCAAACTTACCCTTTTTTTCGCTATCGACAGGCAAGACTCCTCTATCGGTTCCTGACCATGTCACGGGTCTTGGAAAAAATGTACTAAAACCTGTTTTTTTTAGAACTGATATGGACCGGTAACCACACACTAAAGGAAAATACAAAATTTACCTAAATGATCAGTTCAGCCGAACCGATCTGCACTTTTTACAAATTCCACACAGAAAAACAGAACAAAACCTATCTAGTACTCATGGTACCACAGACAGAGACTTGAACAGACTATGCAGAAACAACTTTTCGGTAGAAAACCGACCGAAAAACCGACACTTCAACCGACTTTGAACCGAGCAGCAGGAGAAATCTCCGGAGCGACTGTTCAGTGAGGCGAAGTAAAGAATCTGATGGTTGCAGTTCGAATTACAACAGGCAGAGACATCAACCGAGCTCGAGATAAACATTCTATGCCATGCATAGAAAAGTTAACCCTTTGTTCTCTGGGGCAGTTTAAAGGCTGGGGCTAACTGCACTAGTCAGAATACAGCAAGACTTCATGTTGTTTGAAGCAAATTATATGGTGATGCATTCCAGCAGACTAAGGAGATATTTTTTAAAGTCGGCTACAAATCCCATGTGAAATCTGGGTCCTGTCTCAGTCAAGAAGGAAGCTCCACCCCCCCCACCATATTGGACCCCAGAGCTACAGATTTCCTCGGCGTACTCCCTCCTACAGGGATTACACAATGGGTGGTAAGACATGGATGGAAAAATAACAGTTAACGTAAGAACTTACCGTAGCAGATGATTTTCGAGAGAGGTTCCTGCAGTAGGTCATTACATATAGGACTGCGTCCCCTGGTGTCAGGACCACACAGCAAACTTCTAGCTAGCAGTCTATAGCGGGGGACTGCCCCTGGTGTCACATGATGGGATGTCGGCGTGACACTATAAAGGGGGGCAGTCCCCACGCCCACCCTCCAGTTCTCCAGCCGGAAGACCCCTGAAAGGGAAACGAGACACAGGAGAATACTCCTTGAACCTAGAGGTGCTGAAAAAGAACCCTGGAAAAGGAAAAAATAAGCAGAAGCTGGGGCAAGGTGGGAGGGAAGGAGGCGACCTACTGCAGGAACCTCTCTCGAAGACCTACTGCTACGGTAAGTTCTTACGTAACTGTTATATATTACTTCAAGAGGGTTCCTGCAGTAGGTCATTACATATAGGACTGAATTCCAAGCAGTCAAGAAGAAATAGTTGGAGACTGAGGCCCGAGAGGCGGAAGAGTCTACCAATTGAGACCGAAGTTAGGACAAGAGGCCTTGAAGAACGGCCAGTCCAAATTTGCCCTGCACCTAGAGGCGATGTCCAGACTGTAGTGCTTGGTGAAAATATGGATGGTACTCCAGGTTGCTGTAGCACAAATGTCAGAGGCAGACACATTCCTGAAAGAAGCAGTCATGCCGCGGGTCAAGAGCCCCTTTACTTCCCCCAGAAGTGGTTTCTCATATTTTTGTTAAATGAAAGTGATACAGTTAGCCAACCACTTAGGGAGGCATTGCTTGGAAACAGCTATGCCCTGACATCTGGGTGCAAAAGAAACAAATAACTGATCGGACTTGCGCACCTCCTTGGTCAGTGAAATATAATAGTGCAAAATCCTGTGCATGAGAGTGTGCAAAAGGTGTTCCCCCCCGTTGGAGTATTCAGGGTAGTAAGCGGGCAACTGAATATCCTGGTTTAACATAAACTCAGATACCACTTTTGGTAGAAAAGAAGGGTTAGTCCGCAGAGCCACCCTGTCTCTGTGGAAAATTAAATAAGGCTCCTTACAAACGAGGGCCTGAAGCTTGGAAATCCTTCGAGCTGAGGCAATCACAACTAAAAATAGTGCTTTCCAAGACAAGTAGTGCATATCGTAGCTTGCTGCCAGCTCAAAAGAGGGCAAAGTAAGCTTTTCTAAAATGAAATTCAAATCCCAGGGGGGGGATTGAAAATTACGTACCTAGCATAATTCCTGATCTTCTCTTGTATCTTCACCATTCATTACTACTGGGTGTAAGCCGGAAGCACGCACCTGCTATGGGAGGTTTTTTTGTGGAGGGAGGAGTCGACTCCTATGGCGCTACCCACGAGAGCAACGCACTACGTGGTGCACGAGGGGCAGCCGTTAGGCACGCTGACTCCTCTTCCATCCCAGTTCTGTAAGCTGGAGAGGCGAATAAAAGAACAGAAGAATAAGAGTGAGGCAAGAGAGCCAAGGGATAGTAAAAGGAAAGGATACAAACTGAAAAAGGAATAAGCCGATAGAGGACAGGAAAAAGGAGAACCCTACTCTAAGGGACCGCAAGACCTCACTCCTGTGGCAGCTCCAAGGGGGGGAACAGATAAAGGAGAGGAAGGAAGACTGAAGAGGAAGAAGAAGAAAAGAGGGGGGAGGGGGATGCTGGGAGGAGGGAAAAATACTGCCAAATTGTGAATTAAATTGGCTTAAGGGTTATCAGCTCAGAACCAAAGGGCAAGGGAGCAAGGATCCCTTCGAACAAAACTGGCCTAAAGGTTTGACCGAACCATTTGCACAGCTTGATACACAAAAGGCAGATTTTCTTTCCCTTCTGCTATCCTGAGGTCCATCACTCAAGCTGAGAGCTCACAGACTGCCAAGGCACACAATCTGTTCCTGAGGAAGAGTGCCCAACTTAGGAATGGGGAAAAAGGACCCCACTAGCACATAGCTGTGTGTTAATACAGGTGGTGGGGGAGGGGATTGAAGCCCTAAAGGGGGAACACCCTTGAGAAAGTGGACAAAGATAAGGAAGGAAACTCGTTCTGACTCCCTGGGAGGCAGAGGCCAAAGAATCAGACCACCAGTTCCTGAAGGCAATTTTGAAAATGGGCTAGAAAGACTTCGACTAGCACCAGACTGGCATACACAGGACAAGATCCAGAGATACCAGCAAAGTCCGAGAACTAAGGAACAGGACCGTTAAAGAACTAGTCCTGTTAACTGGTGATTAAACTAACTTGGCCTAAGAAAAAAGGTGCCAGAAGGGACACCTTCAAGGGTAATCAGAAAGAGTTCCCTCAGGAGAAAGATGAAGCTCCACTTGCTCTCCTCACCCTCCTCCCTGTCCAGACCTATGTTACCTCTTCTGAGAGAAGAATGGAAGACCCAAAGGCTAGGGGATTTAGGCTCTAAAGGCCAGAAAGAAGAAGGGTGAGGGAGAGCGAGCAGGTCGGAGGGGATGCCCAAGAATGAGGCCCATGAGGGGAAGGTGGGCGGGATTCAGTAATGAATGGTGAAAATACAAAAGAAGATCAGGAATTACAGTAGGTACGTAATTTTTATATCTTCCCTTGTCAATCTTCACCATTCATTATTGCTTGGTGAGTATCAAGCCCCTCCAGGCGGGGACTAACATAACCCTGAGGGAACAAGACCCTCAGCCTCCTGTTGGTGAGAAACAGGAAGAAGAGACCCTGGCTGTACTAGACTGGAAGCCTAAGGCTAAGGAGAGCTAGAAGGTGTCCCCTGAAGACGAGGGGACAGAGGAAGCCCCTGCAGAAGCCTCCTAGCCCTGGAAGAAAAGAGGCGGGTCCCTCGGTAGGCGGAGCGTATCACCCTACGCTGGGCCAGGGGTAACAACCTTGACAGACGAAGCCATGCTGTCCACCTAATGCAGACTGTTGTTCCTGGAAGCTGCCTCACTGGCATCATACGATGCCCTTGCTTGGTGCCTTGCCAGTTCCAGGCCTATAGCAGAGAGGGCAATGGCCTGTCGAAATTGCTCCATATCAGGCAGCGATGCTAGCACCTGAGCCAGCATCGACCACAAGTGCCTGTTATAGGCAGCATGGTGTGCCTGATGTGACGCAATGCACAACATCGCACGAGAAGAAGAGAACACTCTTCGCCCCCACCTGTCAAATTGTAGGGAATCCGAATCCAGTGGTTGGTCGTGCGTCAGGTGCCGGTGCCCGGAAGGGGTCTCTAGGAACACCAAGCCCGAGGGTGGGTTAGGGACAGAACCTAGAGACTCAGATGGAGCACAGTACTTCCACCTGCAGTCTGCCGGGGCTGGGAGAGGGTCGGCTGGAGACTGCCAGGTGTGGATAGATGCCTCCTAGAAGGGAATAGGCCAGGATGGCACCACCAAGTTCTGGGCACTGAATTCACTGAGGAATTCACGCGTCTCCCACTCGGTATTGTCCCGTCTGATGTAGGAAACACAGAGATCCTGAACCATCCTCAATAGGAAGCGCTGATATTCAGTGAAATCATTGTCGGAAGAAAAGTGAGCAGTAGGTTCCTCTCCCTCCAAGGAGGGAGCTGAGGAGGATGGGGAACTCGAATGTCCAGAAGACTCCTGCAGCGGTGGGGACAGGCGAAAGACCCGTTCGTGCATGTATCTAAAATATGACGGGAAGGACACCGTAGTGCCTCTGAACGTCTCCCAGGATAACGGCCCCGTAGGACCGACATGGCCTGGGAGAGAGAGGTGGGCTGCAGAGGAATGGGAGAGGGGCATCTACAAGGAGGCGACTGTCCTCTGCCAGGGCTCTGGAATCCAGGGAACAGAGCCTGAGCTGGAGGGATTCTTGAAATCAAACCGGGTCACATGACGGAACCTTGGGACTGTAAACTCCAGAAGAGTCCAAAAGAGGGCTCTCCTCTGTGATGCACCTGGGGTTGCATGAGTCCAGAAGGGCAACCTATGGCAGTGTCACCGGAGGGGACCCCTGAACAGAGAAAGGGAGGTGGGGCTCGGCACTATGGCTCCTCCCTGCACCCCAAGGGGTGGCAGGAGAGTGCCAATGCCCTTCACCCTGACCCCTCAACCCCTCAGACTCCAAGGATGCCCTCCGCCTCGACACCAGAGAAGGGGTCCTGTGATCCAGGGCCCTCCCAAGGGAGGCTCCCGAAGACGGGGCACCCAATCGCCCCGGGAGGGTGCAGCAGCACCAAGGCTGGTGGCTGCCACCCCCAACCCCGAGGGGACAGTCCCCTCCCCAACCCCCAAGTCACCCTCCCCCATGGACTCCAGGCCACCCCCAGCCTGAGAATCCTCAGAGGAAGACCGCCGTGGAGATTCATGGATGGGAGCGCTGGGCTGCCTGACACCGTGTTTCACAGAGGATTCCGATTCTGAGGAATCAGGGAGCCAGACCAGGTTCACATCCGAGTTGTCCTCCTCCGAAGAGGAGTCAACCAGCAGCACCTGGATACTGGCCACCCTGGGAACCCCCTGAGAAACGGCGCCACGAACAGCACCGGAGTTGCCCGCGGCACTAGTCATTCCCAGTGCACTGCCCACAGCTCCAGAACCCAGTACCGCCCCATCCATGTCCCTGGATGAGTCCCTGGTGCTGCACGTGGCACCAGCACCCAACACGGCGCCATCGATGGAGCCAACCGGGCCAACGGCGCCACTCATGGCACTGAGAAGCAAACTGACGCCGCCCCGATCACCGGCACCAGGATCTGAGGTGGCATTGGAAAGCAGCGTCGAGGGTCCAACAGTGCTGGACCCAGCAACCCTGGGCCGCAACACCGGGGGAGCCTGCACCTCAGGAGAGGTGACTGCCGAGGCGGCGTCAACAATGCGACTCTGGAGGGGGCCATGCTGCTCCTCCAACACCGCAAAAGAGACCTCCTCCTCAGCGAGGCTGGACAATGAGGAGGCCTCCTCCTTCTCACCAGACCGTATAGGCCTGGGAGGAGACCCAGAGGAAGGGCCTAAAGATCTGGCCTGGGAAGCCCGAGAATGACTCTGTCCTCTGAAAGTCGGCAGAGCCTTGCCGACTTTGAATGCATGGATTTCAAGAACACAGCGGTCCATGGAAAAATAGGCATCGCATCTTTTCATATCATGGTTAGGTCCCAGGCACCGTAGGCAGACATCATGCCGGTCCATCATGGAGAAATGCCGGCCACAGGAGCACAGACACATGGGGACACAGCCTGCTTTCGACTTACGCTTAGCTCCTGAACATGACATGATGCGAAACAAAATCTATAAGCAGTAAAGATCCGGGCACCATCGAAGAATAAAATAAAACGGTCTTACCGGCTTCAATTGCATCGGGAAAAAACGAACCGGGATGAAGGAGATCGGACGACAGCAAGGCCCAATGGCGCAGCAACAACTCCACTCATGCACAGCAGATGTAGCGTCGGTGGGAGAAACAGAACTGGGATGGAAGAGGAGTCTGCGGCACCTAACGGCCACTCCTCGCACACCACGTAGTGCGTTGCTCATGTGGGCGTCGCCGTAGGCGCTGACTCCTCCCTCAAAAAAAAAAAAAAACTCCTGTAGCTGGTGCGTGCTTCTGGCTTACACCCAGCAGTAATGAATGGTGAAGATTGACAAGGGAAGATCTGGACTATGGACTGGAGGTTTTAAGAGGAGGATCCACTTAAGGAAGGTTTTGGAGACCTCCAACTGAGCAAGATTTTTGCAGTCCACCGGAAGGTGACAGGCAGAGATCGTAGAAAGATGAACCTTCAGCGAGGAATAGCTGATGCCCAAATCGGATAAATGCAAGAGGTGCTCTAGGACCTGGGGTGCCGGGCAAGAAAAAGGGTCCAAATATATGTCATTCTAGTGAAAGGCTTTCCGGCTTCCACCAAAACTTGGGCTACTCGGGAGGAAACCCCGAAGTGTGATACAGCCACGTCCAGAGGTGCCATGCGTGCAAGTGGAGAGATTGGCCTGAGTGCACCAGTTTGCCCTGCTCCTGTGTTAGAAGGTCATGAAGGAGAGGTAGAGGTAGTGGTACTAGAGGTTCCAATGCTAGCTGCTGTAGCAGGGGAGCCAAATCTGTCGAGGCCAGAGAGAAGCAATGAGGATTGTGTGTGCTCCCTCCGCTTGACGCTTCAGCAGGACCTTCTGCAGAATTGGAAAGGGAGGAAAGGCATATAGAAGCCTCCCTGTCCAACAAAGAGACAGTGCATCTCACCAAAAAACACCATGCCTGGGAACAAGCGAGAAATAATTGGGTAGTTTTGCATTGGATGGAGAGGTAAAGAGCTCCAGCTCTGGTCAACCCCACTGGTCGAACAGGCCTTCTACCACTTCTTGCTTCAATTCCCACTCATAAGCCTGTGCAATGGTGCATCTGAGACTGTCCGCCAGGACATTGTGAACACCTGGAACATGGACTGCTGTCAAGAACAGATAGTGCTGGGCTGCCCAGTACTACACCCGCATCACCTCCCTGCAAAGGGGGTACAATTGGGTGCCCCTGTTTGTTTATGAACCAAATTGCTACTGTACTATCAGTCCGGACAAGGAGAGTTCCCAGGCATAAGAGGGTCTGAAACACCTGGAGAGCGGAAAGCACAGCTCTCATCTCCAGGACATTGATGTGCAGATGCACTTCCTGTGGCGACCACTTCCCCTGGGTTTGGTAGTCTCCAAGGCGGGCTCCCCAACCCTAACCCGAGGCGTCTGTCGTGAGGGTCATGGAGGGAGAAGGGGGTGAAAAGGGGCACCCAAGAGAGGTTGAATAACTCCTGCCACCAAAGAAGATCCCTCTTCATGCCCTTGGAGACCATGACTCTGTGGTCCAGGTCATCCAAGCGCGGATCCCACTGGATCCTGAGTGTCCACTGAGTTACCCTCATGTGCAGTCTGGCCAGCGGTATGGTGGGAATGGCAGCTGCCATTAGACCCAACGGCCAAAGAACAGAGCGAGCTGTGGTCCGAGAGCTGGCTACAGTGAAGGCTTGCTGCTTCAGGGTATCTGCTCTGTCCGGAGGAAGGAAGGCCCTGCCCTGGACCGTATCCAGCACCGCTCCAATTAATTAGAGGCACTAGGAGGGCAAAAGATGGGACCTGTGGTAATTCACTGTGATGCCAAGCTTGGAAAAAAAGTCCAGGGTGGAGGAAAGAGACTCCTGCAGACTGCCCTGAGATGGGGCTGACAAAAGCCAGTCATCCAGGTACGAGAACACATAAATCCCCCTCTGGCGTATGGCTGCCGTCACCACCACTAGGCACTTGGTGAAACCCCAAGGTGCCAAGGACAGACCAAAGGGGAGAGCCTTGAACTGGAAATGGTTCCCCTGGAAGGGGAACCTGAGATAACGACAGTGGGCCTGGAGGATAGGGATGTGCAGGTAGGCATCCAGCATGTCCAGTGAACAAATCTTTGAGGAACAGGGGTAAGAGTCCCTGGAGAGTCAGCATGCGGAACCTCTTGCATTTGACAAAGAGGTTAAGCAGGCTGAGCTCCAAGATGGGTCTCAGATCTACCGTCATTTTGGGCACCAGGAAGAAGTGGGAGTAATACCCCCTCTTCCTTCCTGTGTGGGAGGTACCAGCTCTATGGCCGACTTTGACAGAAGAGCCTGGATTTCCTCTTTTACTAGAGGAAGATGACTTGATGGGTAGTGGGACCGGTCCAGAGGATTGTCTGGGGGTCTGTCCAGGAACTCTACTGAGTGACCGCTTGCAATTATCTGTAATACCCAAGTGTCTGTGGAGATCTCTTCCCACCCTCTGAGGTGGAAGGTGAATCTGCCCCCCACCGGTTCCACCTGAAGATCTGGAGGAGGTGGAGGGGTTCCCCATGAGTCAGAAGGCGGAGGGGAGGGCCACTTGATGACCTCCGGTGGCTCTCTGGGATTTGGCTGGGGGAGTTGGTGCCCCACAGCCCGTAACACGATGCTTACCCCGACGTCTGGCCAGGGGCTGTGTTCTGTCTCAGCTGTAGGCAATGAAAAGGTTGCTTGGGTTTAAAATCAGAGTAGTACAGGGAGCAGACATCCCGAAGGGACCTGCCGCTATCTTCTAGCTTGGTAATAATGTCCTTAACATCGCCCCCAAAGAGGACAGGCCCACAGAAAGGAGTGTCCAGGAGGGTGGCTTGGACGTCAGGTGCCAGGCCTGCTATATGGAGCCATGCAAGCCTTCTCAGGCAAATGCCTGAGGCAGTGCAGTGGGTCACTGAGTCTACCGAGTCATAGGTGGCTCATAGGGTGTGGCGGCAGGAGGAGTTGGTAAGCCTCACCTTGTGGAGAAGTCTGTCCCTGAGGTCTTGATCTGGAATAGACTGGAGCTCTGACTCAAGATCTGCCAGGGAGAATTTCTGGTAAGAAATCATATGGGCCACATAACTGAGTGACCTTAAAGTGCAAGTGGAGGAGGTGTAAAGCTTGTGGCTGTATTGGTCCATCTGCTTGGACTCTTTGTCCGGAGGAGAGGTACTTAGGTGTTTTGGCTCGGCTGATCTATCATGGGCCGCAGTTATCACTATGGAGTCCGCTTTAGGCTGCATAGTGAGATGAGTAACCCCTTCCGAGGGATGATATGCCCTATCAGACTTCTTAGAGACCACAGGTATGGAAGATGGTTGCTGCCAAATGGTGGACGTCAAGTCCTCATGTGGCCACATCCACAAAGGGATGGGCAGGGGGTCCGCATCTGAAATGTCCAAATGCTCCGCAAGCCTCTTTCTTTTAGGCTCCAACTTTTGGAAAAGCCCAACCGCATGCTGACTGGATAGACCAGAGGAGCTCAGCAAATGAAGGGTTCTCCAGAGGAGATTTGAGGGACTCTTTTGGCTGGTACTTGATAGGGGAACAGGAGCCCAAGCTGGCAGAAGAGTCAGAATCTGGCTCTGAATCTGAGGATACAGGCCTGCTGGGGGAAGAGGCCTTGTCAGAAACGTCCTCTGTGGCCAGGCCCGGGGGGGGGTGCCTGGCAGAATCACTGTCTGACGACTGGGAGTCGACAGGGGAGAGGCTCCTAGGGAATGCCCTAAGGGTTGGCATGGGGACCGTGACTAGCGGCGGACGACCAAGCTCCTGGAGGAGCTGTGATCTGGTGTCCTTCCACCATGAAGGAATGGTCCCTTGAGGGTCAGCCTGCGACATATCTGGAGTCTGAGGCTACGAAGGGGGAGGCTGGGGAGGTGGTGGTGGAGGCGGAGGCTGGAAACCTGTGTACCCTAAGGGAGGGTATGAGGGGTAGCCAGGGGGATAATAGCCAAAGGGGTAGCTTTGTGGGTTGTACGCTTGATATAAGTGATCCTGCAGTGGGTACCCAGACGTATAAGCAAGCATCAGGTAACCCATCGACGGATACCCTGGCGCCGGGTAATAAGGGTACTGCAGTGGAGTGTAAGGCCAGCAGGTGGAGGGGCAGACGGTCTTGAAGGAGGCAAGGCCGAGGGACCACTAGGTGCGGATGGGTCCATCAGCAGGCAGTGATGATCAGGGATCCCGGTTGGGACCCAAGATGGACTTGGTGGAGGAGTAGGCATGATGCCCAAAGAGCCACTGGACAGCAGGGGGGGGGGTGACTGGTACACCAGCCATCTCCTGGTAGGGAAGGACATCGACCGGTGAGGACCTCTTTGGAGTGGGGTCTCGAATGGGGTCTGACGCTAGGAGATTGGATGTCGGGGCACCAAGGAACCCGATGCCTGGTCCAAAGTGTATGAGAAGGATCTAGGAGAAGTGACCCCCGTTAACAGGCCCACTGGAGCAGTGGGGGACCCATCAATAAACAGACCCAGCATCAGAGAAGATACCCCCAGAGTAACAGCACTCACCTCCTGTTGATAATCAAGGGAGAGCGAGGGGTTGTGTTGGGTCAGAGGAAGAGACGAGTCCCGGGAGGGGGAACCCTTGATGGAAGAATGTGGGTCTGGCAGCTGGCTCTGCCCACCATTGGGAAGTTCAAAAGAGTCCGACGGGAGACCCTCGGCCGAGCGGTCGTCGAGCCGGCGACCAACTGGCCATGACCAAGCGGGCATCAGAAGGACAGACATCCGAATTATCAACTGGGGTAGGGTGGACAGCAGACGAACTAGAGTCCAGCTTATCGACCAGGGTCAAGCGCTCTTTGGAGGAACCAGAGAGTGACTTACTGGTTGGAGAGCTGACCACAGGCCCAGAAGAAGAACCCTCCTGTGAGGAGCGCCCCTTCTGCCCTCTGACCACGGTGGGAGGGGAAGCCGGCGACCGATCCGCTGGTGCAAACAGAGACTGGGCAGGAGGGGTACATTCCGAAATAGAAGGCCCACTGGAGGCTGCCTCATCAGTCTGGCAACACTGGACAGAAGTGGACCAGTCCCGGTGCTTCTCTTTCTTCTTGCGCTCGGTAATGGGGGTGGAGGAATGTTCCCACAGCTCCTGCAGCTCTTTTTCCATCGAAGCCAGGTGCTTTTTAAGCAGGGGTTTCGAGGGCTTTCTGGTGTCTGACTCATGTGGCCCTACTGAAGGATTGGCTGACCTCACAATCTTGGACCCGATGCTTGGGGCCTAGGCAGAGGATGCAGCAGGAGTGTTCATCCCTGTGCGGGATCTGGGTGCTGCAGCACTTGTCGCACTTCTTCAGATGATGCGACGGAGAAGAAAATCAATAAAACAAGTAGGGTGAGGGACATGGAAGGGGGGGAAATGGAGGAAAAGGAGCAGTCAGAGTGCTTCTGATGGGGGATTCTATGATCATGAGTATCAAATGGGATAGGGAGGGAGAAGCCTGGCCAGTTAGAACAAGATGCTTCCCTGGACTAACAGTGCACAGGGCTAAGAACGAGGTATATCAGCTGGCAAAGGATTGTGGGGGTTCCCCAGACATACTGGTCCACCTGGGTACAAATTACATTGAGGGAAATAGCGAGCTAGAGATACAGGCAAGGTTCAGGGAGCTTACCAGGGTCTGTCATGACATAGGATGCACAATTTCCTTCTCGGAAATCCTGCCGGTGCCAAGGGCTAGTGGGGAACACAAAAGGAAGATTAGGGAGATAAACCAGTGGCTCAGGGAGTGGTGTGAGACCAGAGGGTATGGGTTGATGGGGGATTGAGAGGAGACCTAGGAAGATAAGGAGCTGTATGCTAGAGATAGGCTCCATCTCAGTTTGAAGGGGAAGGGAATCCTTAAGTTGAAAATAGAGGGGTTCATTGGTGAAAAGTGGGGTTTAAACTTGTGAAGGGGGGAGGTATGGGAGAAAAGGCTGTCGAGGGGGGTCCGATAAAGGAGGGACTCTGTCTCCACCCTGCCGGGGAGCTGGAGCAATGCGGGAAAAGGCCGACTGGTAAAGTGCAGACCAGGGGAAAACGGAATCCCCGTGGGAACACGAGCAGGGAAAACGGAAGTATAGGGAAAGGGTGGAAGGTAGTTCTGCTAAATGCCAGGAGATTGGGCAATAAAATGCCTGAGCTCCAGGCGATGCTAACTGAGGGAGCGGTGGATGTGGCAGCGGTCACTGAGACCTGGGCCACCGCAGGACACGACTGGGACCTGAACCAGGAGGGTTACACTATGTTTAGGAAGGACAGGGGGGAGGGAAGGGGAGGAGGGGTAGCAATGATAGTCAAAAACTGCATTGGCATAGGGGGAGTAGAGGAGGCGGAGGGAACCATGGAGGCGATTTGGGTCACCTTGATAACAAGGGGGGGCAAGACAATAAAAATAGGAGTGGTGTATAGACCCTCTGCGCTGGCAGAGAAGCTGGAGGAGAGTCTGGTGGCAGATGTTGGGAGACACTGCAGATTGGGCAGGGGAAGGGTGGTGGTGTTGGGGGACTTAAACATGCCAGGAACAGACTGGGAGACTATGACATCCTCGGTGGCCAGGGAACAGAGGTTGTTGGATGTCTTTCAAGACGCGTTCCTAACTCAGCAGGTGGGGGAACCGACCAGGGAGGCGCAGGTACTGGATGTGGTCCTGTCAGATAGTGACCAGATTGAGGGCCTGGAGGTAAGGGACCCATTGGCGGGGAGTGACCGTGCCACAGTCTGGTTCTGCCTGGACCTAGGAGGGGTAGAAGGCTGCACAAAGATGGAGGTAACTGACTTCAGGAGGGTGGATTTTAGGAAATGGGAAGGATCCTAAGGAGCATTTGATGTGATTGGGTCAGACATGGACGCTGACAGTAGGTGGAAATCATCAGGAGGGGTGCAGGATGCTACCAGCACCTGTGCAAGAGTAAGACGAAAATGCGGTAGGGTACAAAACTCCTGCTGGTGGGACCAGGGAGGTCCAGGAGATGGTGCGGGAAAGAAGGCAGCCTATAGGCAATTCAAGTGCTCAAGGAGTGAAAGGGATCAAGGGAGTACAGAGCTGATGGCTAGAAGGGCCACTAGGGTGGTGAGGGCGCTAAGGCAAGGAAGGAGCAGAACCTGGCCAGGAAATTAGGAGAGGAACAAGGGTTCTTTAGATACATTGGGGAAAAATGAAGGTGAAGGGGCAGATTAGCAGGATTAAAACAGGGAGAGATGGGCACAAGACCAGGGGAGCAGGCTGAGGTACTAAATGAATACTTCACCTCAGTTTTCACCAAGGAAAATGGGGGTGCTGCATCATACATGGGAGGAGACAGTGATACTGAGGGGGGGACCCTCACCGATCGGCAGGTCTGGGGAGAGGGGGAGGCATCACTGGCAGGAGGGGAAGGCTAAGCAGGGAGAAGAGGTAGCGGAAGTGGAAATCACAGCAGAGAGAGTGAGGGAAGGCCTCAGGTCCCTTAAGATGGAGAAAGCACCGGAGCCGGATAAATTACATCCCAGAGTGCTGAAGGAACTTGCGGATGTCCTGGCGAAACCCCTGGCGGAGCTTTTCACCATCTCTCTGAGGACAGGGTGGGTGCCCCAGGACTGGAAGGTGGCACATATAGTGCCTATCCACAAGGGGGAATCAAGGGAGGTGGCAGGGAACTACAGGCCTGTCAGCCTGACATCGGTGTGGGCAAGGTGATGGAGGGCATTGTCAAGGAAAGGCTAGGGGGGACCTGGAAAAGTCAGGGTGCCTGGATGATAGACAGCATGGATTCGTCCCGGGGAAATCGTGTCAGACAAACCTTGTGGAGTTCTATGACTGGGTGACGAGTGCCTTGGACCTGGTTAGAACAGTGGACGTCCTCTTTCTAGACTTCAGCAAGGCATCTGACTCTGTTCCTCACGAGGGCCTGTTGGATAAGCTGGGAGAAATGGGGGTGGGGAACCAGATGATCAGATGGATAGGCAATTGGCTCCAGGACTGGACCCAGAGGGTCGTAGTTGGTGGGATAGTCTTATCCCCAAGGAGGGTCATTAGTGGGGTCCCACAGGGATCAGTCCTTGGGCCCCTCCTGTTCAACGCCTATGTCTCTGACATAAGGACAGGTATCAGGAGTGGGATGAGTCTTTGCGGATGACTCAAAACTGGGGGCGGTGGTGGATGGGGAGGAGAGGAGGGTGGCCCCACAGGGGCCTGGAGGCTCTGGAAAGATGGTCTAGAAAGTGGAAGCTGAGGTTCAATGCGGGGAAATGCAAGGTACTGCACCTGGGGGCCAGAAACCCAGGCCAAGCGTACACCCTGGGGGTGGAAATGCTACAAGTCTCGATGACTGAAAGGGACCTGGGGGTGGTGGTGGATGTCAAGATGAACAACTCGGAGACTTGTAGGAGGACAGCAGCCAAGGCCAACAGGATGCTGGGATGCATCGCTAGGGGGATCACCTCCAGAAGGAGGGAAGTGATATTCCCTCGGTATAACTGCTTGATGAGGCCACACCTCGAGTACTGCGTGCAGTTTTGGAGGCCACACTTAAAGAGGGACATTAAACTCCTGGAGACGGTCCAGAGGAGGGCAGCCAAAATGATTTGGGGCTTGGGGGACAGCACCTATGGGGAGAGGCTCGAAGAGCTAAATATGTACACTTTGGAAGAGAGAAGGGACCGGGGGGACATGACAGAGGTCTTCAGGTACATGAAGGGGGTAAATAGGGGAGGAGCAGTCAGGGTGCTTCGAAGGAAGGAGGAGGGGCAACTAGAGGGCATGGGTGGACGCTGGAGGGGGGAAGATTCAGGGGAGAAAGAAGGAGGTGCTACTTCACTGAGAGGGTGGTGGAGCCATGGAATGCACTGCCCAGGGGGCTGGTGGAGGCAGAGACAGTGGAGGGGTTCAAGAGAGGGTGGGACAGGTACAGGGGAAGGGTACTGGAAGCAAAATCCAATGAAACAAGAATATCTGGAACTGGGAAGGGAGAAGCCAGAGAAGGCAAGGGGGGCAGCAAGGTCAGCTCCCAGGGTGGGGGCTGACCAAACGAGCAGACGCGAAAGACCGTTAGGCCTATTCTGCTGGCATTTTAGTATGTTAGTACTACAGAAAATAAGAAATAAGAAAATACTCAAGCAAAAATGGCAGTCGACTGGAAGTAGAGTTCACCACGAGGTCTGACTTACACAGGTCGATGGTGGGAAAGAACTGGAGGGTGGGTGTGGGGACCGCCCCTTTATAGTGTCATGCTGCCATCCCATCATGTGATGCTGGGGGTGGTCCCCCGCTATGGACTGCTAGCTAGAAGTCTGCCATGTGGTCCTGACGCCAGGGGGTGCAGTTCTATATGTAATGACCTACTGCAGGAACCCCCTCGAAGTAAGTTCTGAAGATACTGGATTAGGGGTCGGAGAGTCCAGGCTCAGATCAAAAGCTCTATATATTCAACAGGGCAAGCAGAGGCATTTAGAGTTGACAAGCATCTCTGATACAGGGCTAGGAAAAAGTAATGTAAAACTCAAAATCAAGTACAAAGACATGAAACTGAGGTACATGATAAACTGCAGCATGTTTGCAAATTGCCCGTCACAGCAAGTAGGGGTGCGGAGGCACTTTCTCATGCTTAAAATTATCATGTTAGTGATATTTTACAACAATAGCTTAGTTTTGGCCAGTGACTCATGAGCAGCATTGCGGTGACTGAGGTATGAGAGACCCTTTCAAAAATGTGAAAAACATCCCATAATTGCAGAATGCAAATGTTACATTGTTGTATTTAGCTAATTGTTATGATTTCTTTTGGACATGGAACCTTTGTAAATGAGTCTCTGACTTTAAATTATGTCAAATTCCAAGACTATAATAAATAAAATAAACAAATAAAAATGTACCGAGTATTTTTTCTTCTCCTTTCAGTCTCTGAATGGACCTTCATCTAGTTTTCCTGACTTGTATTCTACCAGCAGCAAGTCATCACTAGCAGCATTAGGGCCGTGAGTTTCCCCATAGTAGTGCCGTGCTAAAATGCTAAGGTGCTCCTCCTTCCCGGTACTCTCCTGGCAAGCATTCCTGACCACAGTACAATACCTGGGGGCCAATATCTGAGTCGCAGCTGGAAACAGCACAACACTGATGGTTTGTGCCACGACAAGAAACAGCTGTGGTTCACAGGTGTCACAATCAGCAAGGAAGAAGTGCCCTCCCCTCTGCAAGTTTGGTTTAATCACTAGCCCAGATGTTAGCTGGCACAAACAGGGTGCACCATGTTAGTAGCACTGGTCACACACGTTCAAGTTTATTTAAGGATATGTCATTGAGCCAAAGTTCATTTGTAATGATGCCCCTACATGCATACATACCATAAGCTCAATGCAAAAATAACGTAAAAAGCAGTACCAAAACTTAGTATACAATATACATATAAACAACCATTATTATACGTAAAAACTTACAGCAATCAATTGGCCAGGGTGTGTTCCCCTTCCTACCCACCTTCTATAGTTTCCCAATAGTCCAGTGGTTCCCCAAACCACCCACTTATATTACATTGTGCTCAGAAGACCCCCTCCCCTGCTTCACCAGTGGCCAATATCCCTGCTGGCCCAGGGGCTTCCTTTCACTAACTCCAGCATCCAGATGTCCCTGGTGGTCTCCCCTCCAACACTGGCTAGTCCAGTGGCTGCCTGGTCACCGCTTGTGCCTGACTGGCTCACTGCAACCCTGTTAATCCAGACGGTAATCGGGGGGGGGGGTCTCATAGCACTGAGCAAACAGTTCTCTGAGGTCTGCCATGCAACTGAAAATGGTAATATGAGTAATTTTCATGGTAGCTTCGTCCCTTTTTCCAAGCATTTGCAATAGCCATGGCCCCTCAAACTCTGCAGTTCCATGGCCACAGAACGTTCTGAAGAACTTGCATGCAGCTACAAAATCTATGTAGGGCACTGGCCCAGTGGCACTGAGGGTTGAGGTACTGGATACCACACCTCGAGCTACACTGGCGACCCGTGTTCGGGAATGAGCATGGGTCGCCAGGGGTTGGCAGGGTTTGGGAAGGATTGAGCATCCGGAAGACTGCTCTCCTTCTCCAGGGAGGGAAGGTCATCAGCAGTTGGTGCGTGGATGCCCCCTGGTGGAAGGTGGGCGGGGCAACACCACCAATGCTGCAGAAGTAAGGGGAGAGAGGAGGCAGACGCCGGAAAGAGTGCATACGGAAGTGTGCGCGCTCATCCATTGGTGTCACTGCATGCCTCCTCCAGCAGGGGAACTTCTCCAAAGGAAAAAATCCCTGGCAGCATGAAGACTGCTCGCCGCCGGTGCTGCCACAGTCCCGCGCAAGTCAGTTCCCTCCTAGGTCCACCCTCCTGGTCTTCGCGGTGGTGGGGTATGTACCCGCTGCGAAGCGACCAAGGAAGTGTAGTGATGGGGTGGTCAGAGCTCTGCCCGGGACCGTGGCAGCAGCTGGTCTAGCTGGCTAGAAGGTGGGGGAAGGAACCAATGGCACAACCTCCCCTCAGCCATGGAAGAAAACATTACTTTACCATAATAATCTTCTTTCTTCTAAGAGAATCTTACTGTATTCTGACAAGAGCAGTATGGTCTCACCATAGGACTGCCCCAGAGCCAAAATGGTTACTAGAACCTATGCTAATAGTGGAATGTTAGGCTCGAGCTCGGTTTTCAAATCACTGTCCCTGGTTGCACTTCCTGCAACCGTCAGTCTTACGAAGCATGCAGAAGCTAATACTAACTAACCAACTAAGTTTACTACCCCTAAATGCCCCTATTAGGGGAATAAAGAAACTCAAACAACAGGAGGCATCTCTAAGACTCAAGTCAACAGATGCCCAACAAACTAATAGGTACCCACAGGTTTCCAACATCAGTACACAGGAGTGATCAAAGCCCTGAAGGTCCGAGCAGGGGAGGAAGGGTGGGAGCTCAGAATAAAGTACGATTTCCTTAGAAGAAACACGAATACTATGGTAAGTAATGTTTTCTTCAAACCCCAGGAAATCTTCCTGTATTCTGACAAGTGCAGACTACCCAAGCAGTGCCTTTGAAGGCGGGCAGAGGAAATATTTTGGAAACAGGCTCTGCAGAACTGCTGTGCCAAACCTAGAGTCACTTCTAGCCTGGGTGTCCAGGCAATAATGCTTGGTAAATGTATGAACTGTTTTCCAGGTAGCTGCCTTACAGATTTCCAACAAAGGAATATCTCTGGAAGCTGCTATAGATGCAGCAGACCCCTAGTAGAATGGGCCCTAAGGCATTGTGGGGGCTGCCTACCCACCTTGTCATAACAGAATTGTATACATGAGACGATTCATCTTGCTATGGATCTCTTTGTGGCAGGTCGGCGGCATACGGCTGTCTTTAAACGTGTGGCTTTCCAAAACTCTGAGGTCAATGGAGAAACAGGCATCGCAACGGTCCATGTCATGGTTGGGGCCCAGGCAGATCAGGCAACAATCGTGTCAGTCCAAGACACAGTACTGCCGGACGCAGGGACACCGACACATAGGAGGCCAGCCTGCCTTAGATTTCTTCTTGTCCCCCGGACGAGATATGTTCAGACAGAAACTTAAATAAAACACAGTAAAAGGTCTCAGCGCCAAAAATAAGGAAAGATCTTACCGACTCCTGAAGAAAAATGGCACCAAGATCATTAATGGCGCTGCAGAACTAGGTCGGAACGGACAAGACTGCGAGGTCATCATTCAAAAATGCTCCCTCACGAAGTCGTGCTCACTCAACGGTGGGAGAAGCAGAACTGAGGTAATGGAGAAGTCGACACCATTTAATGGCCATCCTTCAAGCACCATGTAGTACGTCGGCCTCAAGGACGGCTCCGGCCCCTCCCACACACACACAAAAAAAATCCCATGGGGTCCTGTTCCTTCGGCCAGAACCCACCTGTGATGAACATTGAAGACTGACACAGATAAGATCATGATCTTGCCCCCTTCCACCCCAAGAAAAAATATTGCCCTTCTTTTATTAGCTATCATTGAGCAAAACAGTGAGTGGTCAACAGGAATAGCAAGCCCAGTCCAAATGCTGAGCAACGCTGATGGAAAATGAAGCTTAAATTAGCAGCTGGAAAAAAAAAAGAAACAGAGACACAATCTCAGCCTTGCAGGCATGATCATCCCATTCTAATTATCAGATGCTCTGAATTGGAATGGGAAGACCTGTTCCTCATGTGTAAAAACATTAATTCCGCCCCGAGCAGCAATGTGTCAGCCACAAAGAACAGACAAGGAAGATTTGCAGTTCTTAATGTGAGAGGAAAATGGTTCTGTTCTGATGCCCATAGGCACTGCATTATTGTATGTTTCTTGCTTGTCAGTCATTTCTAAACATAAGTCAGTTTCATCTATCAACCACGCAAACTGCAATAACTAATCTTCCTTGTAGCTCTCCACGTAACTAGAAATTCATTTACCGTTAAAACCACCTGCTGGGACAGTAGTGATGTGAGGTTTTAAAAAGATAAGAACATTTGTTTTCATAATTTATTTACCCAGGATAAAACAGCTGAGGTACATCTCATTTCCAGTGGGGTCCTGCTTCTACCCGGTTTTGCAGCTGGGTGGACTGGAACACTAGGAGGTTAAGTGACTTGCCCAAGGTCACACAGTAAGTATATTTGGCTTTAGCTGGTTTTTAACATTTGATTCCCTGCTTCCCAAACTGGTGCTCTAACCACTAGACCACACTGCCTTGTTACACTTCAGACATAGTTATTCAGAACTCATGTCGCTTCACAGAGGCTCAATATTAACTGCTTGCCTCTTTACTTAGCCCAACCACAGCAACAAGGCCACATATAAAGGCAGACTGAAAAAACAGAAAAACTCGTTCTGGCAGTAACAGCAAAAAAACACCATTATCCTATGCTCCCACCCCCCACAATCCACTGCATGTTTCCATAAATGGATTCCAGTAAGTCTCAACTTCCTCTTTCCTTTCTGCTCATTGCAGGAGTAAGATGTTAATGTTTATACAGCCACTGTGTATAAACCAGGTGTTTTCAGTGTTTTGTGTGTGGTCTTTTCAGGCAGCATCTTTGATTTCCGACTGCACAGCACTGAATCACACACAGCTGATTTCTCGGCTGAGATACATTGCTTTACCTTTTTTGTATTTTATCAGCCATTTTAGTTCACTTTCAGATGTGGTTTTCACCAAGCCAACCACCATGCCTAGAATCTCGAAGCAGTACAAGCTGGACTTCTTAGACGAGGTCAGAGCCATGCTGAGGCATTACAAGAAGAGGATTCAAATCTATGGTAGCGACAGAGCTGGGATCAAGGGGTGGATAGTGTGGGTCAGAACCCTGCATGGACATCAGATCCTGGATTTGTTGGGTTTTATGGGCAGACTGGCTGGACCAGTGGTCTTTTTCTTCCATCACTGTCTATGTTTCTATTCAAATGCTTCAAGAGTTCCAACTTCAGCCATCTACCTCAAACCTGCAAGCCATTTACATGGCCAGGTAAGCTCACAGTAATCTGAGTCTGAAAGAGAGGGGCTCTCAGGTGATGATTAGAATCCATGAAGGCTTTCCAGTAGCAGAGATTCTGAAAAAGCTAGACAAAGCCATACAAGGAAACATTCAAATAATCCTTCTAAGGGTAAAAGTAAAAAAGCGAAGAAATCTGGTAAAAATTGGATCTTTGTGTTCCACTGGGCTTACCTGGTTAACAAAAATCAATAGGCCATTGTTTCCTACTCATATAGGTCCTCTTCCTCCGAGAGGAGTGACACCATGCTGTAATTTCTGAATTTACAGCCTACAGTCCTGATAACAATAACTCTGCTTCTGAAGGAGAATGGCCGAGCTCTACCTCCGACTGACCTTAATTTGGAAGAGGAGAACAGGCCATTTGATAAGGAAAAACTGAGGTTCCAGTGTTACTCAGAATGGTTCCTTCACAAGACAGTCATTAAATACATGATAAAATGGAAGAGAATACTAACTGACGTGAAAGATATATAGCTAGGAAATGAAAACGGAATGCCCTTGGTCACAGCTCAAGCATCATGTGTATGCAGCACCAGATATGGAGGATGAATTTATATACTATTTTGATAATTTGATAAAGATCCCAGAAAGAGCCCCGAAAGAAGAAGTAAGGGATGCCTGGATGCACTTTTAAATGTGTCTTGTCTATAGGTTCTTGGAGTCTCTAGAATCCATTCTGTTTCCATCTGTCAGAATTTCAGAAATTCCGATTCTGATTCCATTCCAAGTCCAATTAAGGCATTCAAATGGAATCAGAGATGGAATAGGAATTTCCTACTCTGTATCCTCAGGAATCTATTCTATTTGCATCTGTTGGAATTTCAGAAATTCCGATTCTGATTCCATTCCAAGTCAGATTATGGCACTGAAACAGAATCAGAGATGGAATAGGAATTTCCTACTCCGCATCCTCTAGAATCCATTCTGTTTGCATCTGTCGGTGTAATAGGGGATAAAGAAATGTGTTCCAATAATTTCAGCCTAAATCTCATTTTGGTTTAACACATAATGTGTTTGTGTAACTAATATTGATCTATGAAGCTGGATCATATAAAACTTGTAATTACAGGTTTAACTAAACCACAAGTTGTAATATTCAAGTGTCTTTTGATATCTGTACTGACCATGTGAGTAATAGAAAACAGGTGTTTTAAGTGTCTGCAAGACAGAAATACAGGGATAGTGTTCAAGTTACCCTTTTGACTATTATTATCAGGAGGACAGGCCAGAATAAATGCCTGAGTGCACATTCCTAAGTGCAAACCTATTTCTTCCTTCTAGATCTTAATAACTGGTAATGACCATTATTACTATCCTTATATAGTAGTATAATTTACACTATCAATACATTTGTGCTAAGTAAGGATTAGGTCATGCAAGAACTAAAAAGAGCATTGCCTTTTTAAGTTAATGTTTGTACTTGTTCTGTACCAATCATAGACAACCATAGTACTGTCTTCCACTATATAAGCAAGCCACTATACACTGTTAGTTTGAAGAATGAAGAATGAAGGATGTACCACTTGTAATCTCTTGCTGTGATTATTGTGATAATCATTAAATTCTTCCGCCATCAGTACCATCTTCGTTCGTCTCCTTTCTAAATATCAGTAATGGATAATTTAACAATGGTAATTTTTTACCTCCGCTACAATTGGTGCCTTAAAGACTCGGATCGCTGGTGCTGCATGCTGAGGAGGCTGCCTAACTGCTGGTTGGTTAGTCAGCAAGCCCTAATAAGAAGGTGAGGACGTTCGGAGACGTGGAGCTGCTGGCTTTAAGCGAGAGAAGAAGGTACACACAGACAGTCACAGCCACTTGACAATCAGGTGATGTATGCTTTGTATGCTTCTCAAATTGTTTTAAATATAAAGTAATGCTTAACTCTGTAGGAACTCTAGGGGCAGGGTAGGTTAGTGAAGGTGCTGGGACTTGCAAGCCGGACCTCACAAGGGAGCCATAAGACATAGCTAGACAGACCAGGGCACCAGTCCACGGGTGCACCCGGCTGTAAAGGCTAGGCAGGCAAGAAAAAGATAAAAAGAATGAGTATGGAAACAATAATAGGTAATTTTCTAGAAAAACACCTAAAGGGGAAAGCATACAAACCAATGCCTGATGATCAACTGGTACAATTGTATTTTATGAGTATGGAAACATTGATAGGTTGTTTCTAGGGGAAACACCTAAAGGGGGGAGCATACAAACCATGATCAACAAGCACAGCAGTATTTTAATAAAAAAATTAAAAAAGAGTAACTAGCAAATACTGTATAAAGTCTGTGATAATATAGCCAGATGGTAATTTGTTAACACGAGACTTTAGAAAAAAAAAGGAAAGCTGCATAAACAGTAAGATGTAATAATTCAGCTACAGTCAGAAATAGATAGTTTAAAAATGAAAAAAATAAGTCAAGAGCCAAAATCCCTGCAAGAGAAAAACTAATTAGTAAAGGTACAGGGAGACCTTTGTTTTTTTAGATAGGGATGATTCTCTTTTATTAATTGCAATATAAACTATGACACAGCTTCTGTAGCATGTTTGTAAAATGTAAATGTCTTAAAATCAACTAACAGGCACTTTACAGTGTGCTAACTCCTGTATAGGAGCATTTAAAATGTAGGAGTAAAAAGTCAGTTTTGATTATTAGCAAGGCATACTAACTTAATGCCCAAAGACCTTGCCTCTTCTAATGTTAAAGAGTTTGATTCTAACTACTCTTAGTATGTTGTGGGGTGGACTAGAGCAAATGCTAGCCACTTGTTCTTTTGTGATTGCTACCATGACCAAACAAACCACAGTTTGGCATGATTAATAATGTTATCAGTAACACTAGAGTTTCTAAAGGACAAAAGATTCTCATTAAAAATGATGTTGGCATATTTTTAAATATGGTATTCAAGTGTCCTTGGATAAAAAATGTTTAAAAGTTGTTTTATTTCCTGTGCAATGTAACATTAAGATATTTTTAATATCAGTAGTGTTCAAGGCCACTACAAAAATAATTGGGTTTGAGCGACCCTTGTATGCACACTATGTGACCTTTTGCATTTTATTTGACCTTCTTGTGTTTCAACTACCAGTTCATTGGTAACTCAGTTTCTAAAACTTTGCAAGTTTGCAGGTTTCCACGGTGTGGCACACATAAGATTTCTACGTTCAACAACAGTCATCTAAGTTGACAAGACCTTCATTTTTTCCTACAAAAAAACCTGTCACAGTTTTGGTGTCTAATTGGTTCCACATAAGGACTGTACAACTTTAAATCAACTGAAAAGGTCTAGTCAGTTTAAACTCTACAATCAAGCTTATTGTTTCTACTTACTATGAAGTAAAGTCTGGGGTAGGGGCAATCCTCTAACTTCAGCAAAAAGATTCTTCTTCAATTGACCTTCAAGCAAGACATCCATTTTCTTCATTGTTGTTTATTCCAAACATGGCTGATAACTTTATGCAAACCTACTGCTTTACTATGGACTGTTTATGGACTGTTCATCTGTGTGCCAGGGTGTAATCAACTACCACAACACAAAAGCCATGCCAGTGTGTGTGTGGCTACTCAATGCACAATCTAATGCACCCCTGACCAGTGCAGTGTGTCTGCTATCCTACAGCCAGCAATATGAACACTAACTTTTCTAAATTGGTATGAGGACATACTTAACAGCTGGTCTAGCCGCTGTACCTCAAAGATCAAGACTGGATCACAGCAAAGCTACATGGACTAAAAATAAAAAAATGTGTCTCTTGTTATAAACAGAGCCACACCAAAGGACAATAATGTTTATGTGTTAGCTCTGTCCTACTGTTTTTGGGGTAATAATAGTGTTTGTAACTATGCTAGTTTAAGCAACTCATTATGTTTTGTAATCTCAAATGCCATATACTTAACTGTAACACCAACTGAATGCCCAAATGTGACAAAAGGGCCAGAGAGTGGATTTAATCAACACTTATTGATCAAGTGATTGTGAATAATGTAAAGTACATAGTGAGATGTACATGCTCAGAGGAGCTGCATTGTTGGATAAATAATAATTAGGCAATTATTGGTCCAAGGGGGGCTTGTAATAGGGGATAAAGAAATGTGTCCCAATAATTTCAGCCTAAATCTCATTTTGGTTTAACACATAATGTGTTTGTGTAACTAATATTGATCTATGAAGCTGGATCATATAAAACTTGTAATTACAGGTTTAACTAAACCACAAGTTGTAATATTCAAGTGTCTTTTGATATCTGTACTGACCACGTGAGTAATAGAAAACGGGTGTTTTAAGTGTCTGCAAGACAGAAATACAGGGATAGTGTTCAAGTTACCCTTTTGACTATTATTATCAGGAGGACAGGCCAGAATAAATGCCTGAGTGCACATTCCTAAGTGCAAACCTATTTCTTCCTTCTAGATCTTAATAACTGGTAATGACCATTATTACTATCCTTATATAGTAGTATAATTTACACTATCAATACATTTGTGCTAAGTAAGGATTAGGTCATGCAAGAACTAAAAAGAGCATTGCCTTTTTAAGTTAATGTTTGTACTTGTTCTGTACCAATCATAGACAACCATAGTACTGTCTTCCACTATATAAGCAAGCCACTATACACTGTTAGTTTGAAGAATGAAGAATGAAGGATGCACCACTTGTAATCTCTTGCTGTGATTATTGTTATAATCATTAAAATCTTCCTCCATCAGCATCATCTCCATTCGTCTCCTTTCTAAGTATCAGTAATAGACAATTTAAAAATGGTAACTTTTTACCACCTCTACAGTCGGAATTTCAGAAATTCTGATTCGGAGTCCGATTAAGGCACTGAAATAGAATCAGAGATAGAATAGGAATTTCCTACTCTACATCCTCTAGAATCCATTTTGTTTGCATCTGTCGGAATTTCAGAAATTCTGATTCGGAGTCCGATTAAGGCACTAAAACAGAATCAGAGATGGAATAGGAATTTCCTACTCTACATCCTCTAGAATCCATTCTGTTTACATCTGTTGGAATTTCAGAAATTCCGATTCTGAGTCCAATTCAATTCCATGTCCGATCAAGGCACTGAATCGGAGTCTGGGATGGAATAGGAGTTTCCTATTCTACAGTCTAAGACTGGCACATGTAAAACCCTCCTCCACCCTGGTACACAGTAAAGTGTACAACACGATGGGATGTGTCCTTTAGCCTGCCTGTGACCTCCTCTCTTCCCCCAACCTGGTCTCCCCACAATTAGGCAGACTCAACTGTTAAGGGGGTAGAACTGGGGGAGGGAGGGGAGAGGGAGGTAAGGTGCCTGCCCAGCGCAATTGCTTGGAGGGACAGGAAGCGAATCCTCAGGATTGCAGAAGCAGCAGAGCGGGAGAGGGAGCTGGACATCACTGTCCACCTAGGTACAAATTACCTAGCTGGGAATGGGATCAGATCAGTGCAGGAAGCATCTGTGGAGTTGGGATGGGGCCTTAGGCAAGTTGCACACACAGTAACCTTCTCGGAGGTGCTGCCTGTTTATGGTATGGGTGAGGCTAGGGTACTCCGCACTTTGGGATTCAATGAATGGTTGAAAAGCTGGTGCCAACAACATGGTTTTGGCTTCATTGGGGACTGGGGGTCCACCTGGAGAGATACAGGCATATACTGGTGCGATGGTCTGCATCTGTCCAGGAGGGGAACCAGGATCCTAGGTGATAGGTTTAAGTGCTTCACTGGCAAGCATTTAAACTAGCCAAGGGAGGAGGCACTGAAAAGGAGCAGGGCATTCCCAGCTTCCCCCCACAAAACAATGTAGTTAGTGAGGGAAGCACCAAGGTAGAGAGGTCGATAGGGAGCAGGGCAGGGGCAAATGGAGAAAGAAGCAAAGGCAGTAAGTACAGGCATGAGGCTTAAAGGGGAAAGGCCATCAACAAATGGAGAGTGATGAGTACCAATGCCCATAGTCTGGGTAACAAGCTTCCTGAACTAGTGGCCTTGATGAAAGAGAGATGCCTGTATATTTTGGCAGTCACAGAAACCATGACTGGGATGTCAACATACCAGGGTACACAGTCTACAGGAGGGACAGGAAGGGTAAAAGAGGGTGAGGAGTACCTCTCTACATAAGAAAAGGGATCAAGGCAACAGAACTTAAGGGTAAACAGGGAGAAAAGGAGTCCCTGTGGGTCACCTTGTAGACAGGATATGGCACCGCAATCCGCACAGGGGTTGTATACAGACCACAGTCTCAGGGGGAGGAAATGGACAGGGAAATGATTGGAGACATACTTAGAATGGTAGAAAAAGGGGGAACATTGTTGATGGGGACCTGAATATGCCATATGCTGACTGGAGCACATTTGCTGCAACCACATCCAAGAGCAGGATCATTCTCAATGATGGAATCTGAATCTTGAATCTTGAATTTGAATCTAGTGTTAGAACCATCTTAGACCTGGTACTCTCAAATGGGGACAGTGAAAGGATCTTGGATTTAGAAGTGGGTAGCCATCTGGGAACAAGCGATCACCAAAGAGTGTGGTTCACGATAAACACAGCCATTGAATCAAGCCATACAAAAGTGAGAGTACTGGATTTTGGCCAACTTTGGCAAAATGGGAGTGCTCTTAAGGAATGCATTAGCAAATGGGCAGGAAGGAGGAGTGGAGGAACAATGGGGAAAATATGAAAGTGCGTATCTGCAAGCCAATTCTTGATCTTCTTGGACGAAGTCTCCACCGCTCATTCACACTAATGGGACTACGCCGGAGGCGCTAGGACCCAGTGGGAGCCAAAAATCTTCAGGAGGGCCAGTGCTGAGGTAGGACCGTGCATGCGCAGCGCTGCCAGACTGGGTCACGCTGTACAGGCTAACTCAGCGTTGACCCTCCAACCGCTTCAGTACCTTTTTTACTGAGGAAGGGCAGTGTAAACTAACCTAGTGAAACTAACCTATGTTGGACATAAGATAGTCCGAATGACCCATATAAAAAGGGTCAACACAATCAAATCTTCACAGCTAAGCCATTGAGGGAGTGAAGACCAAAAACAGATAAGTGAGCTTGGGGGATGGAGGGTGGGCGTGTGAATTAGTGGTGGAGACTTCATCCAAGAAGATCAAGAATTACAGTAGGTACGTAATTTTCATATCTTCCTGCACACAAAGTCTCCATCACTCATTCACACTAATGGGAAAGTACCGAGCCAATAAACCCCCCCGAGAAGGGTGGCTAGAGACAGGAGCTCACTTAGGACAGGAGTCCATTAAGGATTGTCCTGCCAAAGGAATGATGCTGCCTGGCATGGACATTCAAAGCGTAGTGCTTCACAAAGTGTGCACAGAGCTCCAAGTAGCTGCACTGCAGTTGTCTGCAATGGGCACATTTCAAATTTCTGCCAAGGATGCCACGACTGCCCTGGTAGAAACAGCATATAGTCTACCTTCCAGTTTAACCTGTGCCATGGAGTAGCACTGGTGAAGTCATGCCACTAGCCACGCCAAAATACATCTGATAGCAACAGGCTGACCCAGCCAGGCCATGCTGAAAGAGACAAAAAGTTGTTTGGATTTGCAGATCTCTTTAATTCTATCTATGTAGAACCACAGAACTCAAATTTTAGCATCCAGAGAATGTAGGGTATGCTCTCCCTCATTCTGGAAGTTCACAAAGTAGGTTGGAAGAACCAAGGGCTGGTTCAGATGGAATTCCGAGACTACTATAGGGAGAAACTTAGGGTGAGTTCGAAGAACCACCTTGTCTTTGTGAAATACAGTATACGGGGAGTCTATGACTAATGTATGTCTTTCAGACACTCTGCAACCCAAGGTAATGGGTACAAGGAAGGCAGTCTTCCAGGTCAAGTTGCTAGGGGCTCAAAAGGTTTACAGGTGAGAATATCTAGCACAAGGTTAACGTCCCAGGTGGCTACTGGTCGTCAGACTGGTGGTCTAGTGTGAAGTATACCTTTAAGGAATCTCTTGACCAAAGTTAACGGAGCCAGGGACATGGAGTTTACAGGCTCGTGGTACACTGAGTTCATGCAGAGGTGAACCTTCATGGTAGAGTATTGGAGTCCTGTATTTGACAGGTCCAGAAGATACTTCAAGACTTTGTTAGGTGGTCAGGAGAAGGGGTCCAGAGAGGACTTTGCACACCAGATGGAGACCTGCTTCCACTTTGCCGTGTAAGTTTTCCTAGTAGCCGGCTTGTGCGCCGCTAGGAGAATGAGACTCTATGCGAAATGTCAAACCTACCCACTTCTATCTCTTCAGGAGCCAAGCGTGGAGGTGAAGGGATCTCAGGTTGGGATAGACCACTGGACCCTGGGAAAGCAGGTTCGTCTCAAGTGGAAGCTGTCTCTGTGAAGTTTCCGATAATCTGTTGACTAATGGAAACCAGATCTGATGAGGCCAGAATGAGGCAATGTGGATCATTCTGCTCACCTGAGCCTCCAGTTTGAGCAGTACCCTCTGAACTAGGGGAAGAGCAGGAAATACATACAGAAAGCGTTTTGTGCACCGCAGTCTAAATGCATCCTGACAGAAAGCATCAGGTTCTGGATTTCTGGAGCAGAATAGAGGCAGTTTTGCATTGAGTGGGGACGCAAAAAGGTCCAGGTCTGGTGTTCCCCACTCTTTAAAGAGCGATTGCATGATGCTTGTGTCGAGAGACCACTCGTGAGGATCCGTTTCCGTTCTGCTGAGACGATCTGCTAGATCATTCTGCCTTCCCAGGAGGTAAACTGCTTGGATCAGGGCTTTGTGCTCCAGGCACCACTCCCATACTCTCATTGCTTCCCTGCACGGGGGTAAGAGTGTACTTCACCCTGTTTATTGATGCAGTACATCACTGCTTTGTTGTCTGTTTGAAGGAGAATGATTTTGTGACAGAGAATGTCCTTCAAAGCTCGTATTGAGTACAAAATATTTATGTGGAGTTGAGACTTGTCCTGATTCCATCGACCTTGGGTGTGGAGATCTTGACAGTCACTTCCCCATCCGAGAAAGGATGCATCCATGGTGATGGAGATCTGAGATTCCAGTGGGGCAAAGAGAAACCCTATGTGAAGGTTGTCCTCTTGAGTCCACCAGGTGAGTGACTGTTTTAAAGGTTCAGTCACCTTGATGTGAAAGGACTGGGGATGTGTGGTCAGGGACCACTGAGTGTGATGCTTGGCCAGTTGGTTATGATTGTTCTATGACATTTGTAATACAGAATGCGTTATGTGAGTGTCTCACATGAGACATCCCGTGCTATGGGTGCCCCCCCCAGGTCAGTGAAAAGCCAAGTGACCTGAAACCAGGAGGTAATTAAAAGACTAGAGAGACTTAATTAAGGGTCTCCTGTTTCCCAGTCTTAAGTAGAACTGACCCAGCTCCAGGATTATAGGGCTCATAAACTTTTATGATGTCTTAGAGGAGAAAAAAACATGTTATACCACTACGGTGCTAAAAGCCATAAAATCCTTTAATATGCCCTGGGAACAGGAACTGCTCGAGATCAAAGAGGGGATGTTAATTACGGAGTCATATTGGGAAATTAGTTTTTGCTGAAGTCACAGTATTTAAAATATCTCCTGACAGGAAGATCACTGTTTGTATATTTTTTACATTCTAAAAGAAGGAGCTAGATGACATCATAGAAGGGGAGTGTGAGAGAGACAGTTTAAGTAGGACTTGTGTCTGATCTTTGTGACATATCCTTTTGGGCTCTTAAGAAACAAGATCTAACTATAAGCACAACAGAGGTAATACATTAGATAGAAAAAGTATAACTGTATGTTGGTAGGAGTTTGTAGTTTTCCTTGCTTTTCTTTTAAGTGATTGCATGCTCTTTGCTATATTGTTCTGTGTTACATTTCTCATATTTTTATCCACTTTTAAGTAAACCTATGATTTTGAAAGACTGCCTGGGTCTGCAAGTTTTCTTTTTGCATGTGACGTATAGAAGGTTAAGACTGACAAAAACATTTAAAGCTTGAAGGTTTTACTAGACTGGAAAAAGGTAAGAATATATCTAAGGTCTTTTATAGAGTTTTAAGGGTTCATTTTGGAAGTCTGGCTTGATACCCTCTAGTATAAGATTGTACCGTAATCCCCGAAGAGGGTATGAATCTGTGCCTGTACATTTGGGTACGCTAGCATAAGGTTTACAGTTTAAATCCCCCCAAGAACTTGAGATTAAAGGTGATTCGGACCCACAAGCAGACAGGAGGGTTACCCTGTCTGTTACCTGTTCACATTACTGCGCTCGAAGGTTGGCACTGTGGGAGCAGAGAGCCTCACCTGCTGAGTGCATTTGTGACACTGAGTACTGAGCATCCACTGAGTAGTTCTCAAGTGAAGATGAGCCAGATGCACAGTGAAAATTGAGGATGCCATGAGATCCAGCATCCGCTGTATCAAGAGGGCTCGAACTGAGTCGTTCTCTCTGAAGAAGTGGGCCATCTGAAGGATGTCGTTCCTTCCGTCCTCTGGAAAAAAGGCTTTTGCATTGGAGGTATCCAGAAGGGCTCCTAAGAAGAGGAGCCATTGGGAGGGTTGTAGCTGCGATTTTCCCAAATTCAACAGAACTCCCATGGCCATGAGGAACTTGGAAGCCATAACCATGGCTTCCTGAGTCTCTTGTCTGGAGGGGCTTGGTAGTAGCCAGTCATTCAGATATAGAAACACTTGAATTCAGAGTTTCCTGAGATGTGCAGCAAGAACTGCAAAGCACTTTGTAAAGACTTGAGGTGCAGAGGATAGCCCAAAGGGCAGGACTCTGAATTGGTAGTGCTGACCTAATGCCACAAATCGGATATACTTGTGGTGGTTTGGATGTATGAGAACATGTTGGTAGGCATCCTGCATGTCCAAGGAGGCCAACCAATCATTTTGATGAAGCAGAGGTAACAGAGTGCCAGGTGATATCATATTGGATTTCTCCTTGTAAAGGAATTTGTTTAACTTCCTTTAATCGAGAATAGGGCACATGCTGTCTACTTTCTTTGGAACTAGGAAGTAATGGGAGTAGAAACCTGTATTCTGTTGATCCAACTACCTCTACTGCCCTGTTGTTCAGAAGGCCTTGAATCTCAGAAGTAAGAAGGTCAGACTAAGAGACAGACAGCTCGGGCTGTCATTTGGGTGGATGATCCGGAGGTGTTTCTGAAAGATTTAGAGAGTAACCCTTGCAGATTATTCTGAGCACCCATTTGTCTGATGTGACTGACTTCCACTAGTTGTAAAACTGAGTCAGACGCCCTCCTACTGCCAAGGAAGAGTTCCCCTCGGACAGCTGAGTTGTGACTTGGGCCGGACTCTCACAGGGTGGCACTAGGTGCTTTTGGGCCCTGTGCCTTCTGCTGTGTCTTCTTTTGTGGCTGGGAGGGGCTTGATTCTTGTTGAAGCCCCCTCTGCCTTTGCCATGAAAGGACTGACGGTTGTGAAACTGCCACCGGTTCCCGCTCTGTTGAGGGGCAGCAGAGGGCGGTCTGGCCATTTTGATTGTCATTCTAGTTTTCTGTGTGGCCCCTAGTGCCTGCTCGACTTGAGGGCCAAACAGATAAGCTCCTTCAAATGGTAAACTCATAACTCTCAGTTGGGCATCATTTGTGAATCCCGATGTTCGTAACCACGAGTGGCGTCGGGTGCAAATACCAGCTGCTGCTGTCCTGGAAGCAGTGTCAAAGGCATCCATAGCAGCTTTTAGTTGCTGATTGTTGGACTCAGTGCCTCTAGTAATGGTCTGGAGAAGCTCTGAACTAACTTCCGACTCTGAAAGAGCTTCCACAGTGTCTTTGAGTGAATGCCAGACGGTATACTCATACTGAGAAAAATAACCCTGGTAGCTAACAATGTGCATACTCAGGGTAGAGGCAGCAAAAACTCGCTTCCCCAAGGTGTCAGTCTTATGAGATTCCTTGTTTACTGAACATGCTGTAGATTTCTGAAGAAGGACGACTTTGTCATTCTCTGCCAAGACATCTATGGCATCAGCAAAGGCTTGAGAGGCCAAGAATGGTCGATCTTTAGGGGGGTGTACTTCCTGTCTATGGATTTAGCCATGGAAGGAATAAGCACCGGATTATCCCACACCATTTGTGAAAGTGTCTCAAAAGAGGGCTGCACGGAGGAGTTAATTCCACAGGAATATCCGGAGCATGCAGATACTGCAGACACAGCAATTTCCCCGGATCAATCTCTGAAGTCTGAGAGAGAGAGAGAGAGTGTGGAATCCATGTTCTTTAGCAGAGACTTAAAGGAAAGATCCTCGACCAGAGGCTCCACTGAAGGAGTGGGTTTATTTGCCACTACGAGAGAAGAATCATCGTCAAAGTCATCTCCTAATCGCCGGCCTGGTGGCACTGAGGGTTGAGGTGCTGGACACCACACCTCACACCACGCCGGTGACCCGGGTTCGGGAATGAGCCAGGGGTGCCAGGGGTTGGCCAGGGAGGAGAAGGATGGAGCGCCCAACGGTTGCTCTCCTTCTCCGGGGGGGTTTTCTGCAGGCTCCTGCCGCAATACCACCATCTGGGGGAGCCCGGTGGTAGCTGCAGTTTGTTGGAGTGGCAGCAAGGGCTCTGGGTAGACGTCGGCAGAAGGCGGAGCAGGAGGCACGTCTCAGCGCATCTCCTAGCTCATTGGCTCCACTGCACGCTGATATCTCGGGAGAAAACATGGAAACACCCCTAGGTCTCTCCTAGGCGACGACACCACCCTGCGCTTCTCTGGCTTGCAACGGCAGACCCCGCTGTACAAGGATCCACGACTCAGTGTGCTGGTTCTGGGGAGGTAAGCATTGGGGGTTCCTCTTCACCCCGCCCGTGGGGTTATCCGGGTACCTAGGCTAGTGGATAAGGTACTCTAGGGGAAGACCGCAGCGAGATCAGGGGAACACAGTTAGTGGATGTCTGAGAGAGTGGAGAGAGGAGGTAGTTGGGGGCATAAATACAAGGTTAAATAAAAAAGTTGTCTCCTAATCGAAGATCAGGATCAGGCTTAATATCGTCCCCTACTAGCCACAGAGGGATACTATAGAGAGGAAAAGGAGGTAAAAGAGGATGAGGCGCTCCATGAATTGGGAGTCAAAAACTTCCGTGCTCTAGGCAGCACCAAATGTGCAGAGAGCACCGGCACAGTGTGTGGCATCAAAAGAGAAGACAGCGCCGGCACAGAGAGTAGCACCGGGTGCAGCACCACCATGATAGAAATCAAAGTCAGCACCGCCCTAGGTGCTGCAGAACCGGAGGATCTCAACTCCATCCCCGGAGTTAGGGAGGAAGAGCTGAGAAAATTAGCAAGAGAAAATGGCACCTGTACTGGCCCCTGCGCCACAGCCATATGAGATGGAAAAGCATCAGATCGCGGCATCGACAGCACCGGAGAAGGCGATGCACGACTAGGAAATCCCAACCACCCTGCCCGTAGGTTCTAAACTGTTAGGCCCGAAGGCCCCGGAGATAAACCCGCCGGCTCAGACAGGCGGGACAACTGCCGAATCTATTGCTCCTTAACAGCAGCCCAATAATGAAACTGCTCACCAGAGGACCCCCAGGGGACAGGGAGGGACTCCAGAGTCAAGGATGTCAGTCACCAGGAACAGAGGCCATAGGGGACCCCGGAGGAGTCAGAGTCAAACCCCTGCCCTCGTCACTGACAATCGAAATGCAGACATACCAGAGGACGACCTCAAGTGGTACCATTTTTTTCTTTGACCAGGAGGCTGAAGAAGAACTTGAGGTCAAGCGATGCCAAGTCTTCAACGAAGATTGAGATTGGGACCGCTTCCTTTTGTGCTTTCGGGAGGACCGCCCATCCTCCCCCCAAGCACTAGACTGCCTGCAGTCAGACCCCCCCATTGGGGTGGCGGACCAGACCCAGCCCTGCTGAAAACACAGCTTTCATGCAAAGTTTGCCTACCATCACCGGCCCTGTTCATGGTAGACTCTGTCGAAGGCGGGCTGAAGACTTCTTCGCTGACTAAAATTAACTTTTTTTTTTTAAACTAAATTCACAAAAATAGGGGGCGCTGTTGAGCAGCTTTCTGGCAAGACATGCCTGTGAACAGCTCTCCACATCTGAAGAAATAAATCTAAAAAAAACCTTCCAACAAGCCAGAGAAAGTAAACTAAAGCTAGAGATTTGGACAGACGGCACTACTCTGAGTCTAACGATACTAAACTTAACCCATGGGAAGAAATCAAAAAATAACTGGAAGCAGAACAAAAACTTTTCCCACTGCATCTGAAGAGGCTGCAACCACCTCATCGTCTGTGGGATTAGAACCTCCATAGAAAGCGCTCCAATCAGCCATGCAAGCCATCAACATAAAAGTGGAATCAATACTCCAGCGATTTGTCAAGCAGGATGCCAAAATCGAATCGGCAACCAATATCGCCATTTGGCAGACAAAGCAACATCGCAGGCTTACCTCTAAATTGGTTCAAGAAAACGCTCAGCTGCGCTACAGGCTCAAAGCACTGGAAAATTCCAATCGGGCCTCTCATATTCGTATTGTGGGACTGCCTGAGGGGACTGAAGGGGCAGAGCTCATTAGCTTCCTTAAATCTTGGCTCCCAGAGGTGCTAAAGCTACCTCCAGATATGTTAGCTGACTATCTTTGGAAGGCTTTTCGAATTACACCCCGATCAGCTGGACCACGCGGAGATTCGCCACGAGTGATCCTTCTGATCACAGCCAGTTCAACGATTCGGGACATGATGTTACAGGCGGCAAGATTAGCAGATGGACTCTCTTTTAAAGGGACGACAATTCATATGTTCCCAGATTTGTCATTTGCTACCCGTGCGAGATGGAAAAAATCTGACTCAGTTCGGGTCTAACTCAAAGCCCTGGGGGTTTCCCACTCTCTACTGATGCCCGCCAGGCTTTGGGTCCATTACAGCGGGCACACGTTTCAATTCAGTGACCCAGCAGAGGCCGGGAAAAAGGTGGAGGCCATAGCCAGGGAGTTTCAAGCTTCGGAAGGACAACGACTCGAAGATTCAGATGAGGAGACCTGATGAGGACTTTATATCCCGTTTGAACTTAAGTACAATGTTTGATTTGTTTTCACTTCTGGTCAAATGACTTGAATTTCAGAGTTAACTGACTTTACCTAACCAGAGACTTCTACTTATGTAGAGACTACTAGTTTAAAAAAAAATAATTCAGGTATTGATATGGGAATAGGCATTTAGATGCCCTTATTTGTTTCTTTGTTCTATTGTTGGAGAATTATAGATTATAAGGATGTGTGAGCAGTTTAAGTAGGCACTTATTATTTTAAGGTACTCATTCTGGATCTGGGGACATAACACTGGATGCTGAGTTTATATTATGTCAATGTGACACATTTTGGATTAGTGCCCCAAAAGCCTTGGATTGCTGTAGCTATTCTGCTATCTAATATGTAATACCTACTCTTGTTTTCCCCCCTACTTCCTGATGCAATACTGTATTGGCCTTAATTCCTGATGTACTTTGGATGTATCTGTATTTTTTTATAACACTTGATGCCTTACAGATGACTGTATTGTAAGTTATGGCATATGTAAAATGTAATAAGCATAAAGTTCAAAAAAAAAATTCACAAAAATAAAAACTAACAAATACTTGAACGAATATAGCCACTGTCAAACAGACGTGAAGCTTTGACTCCTGGCGGGCGAGTGACATCGTCACTGAAGTGCACTCGATGGTGGGAAAAAAAGGAAGTGAGGCGGTTGGAGGGTCGATGCCAAGCTAGCCTATATAGCGCAAGCCAGTCTCACAGTGCCGCGCATGCGTAGTCCTACCTCGGCACCGGCCCTACTGAAGATTTTTGACTCCCGCTGGGTCCTAGCACCTCCAAAGTACTCCCATTAGTGTGACGTAGTAGTGGAGACTTTATGCCCAGGAAGATCAAAAATGCCATCACAGAGGCAACAAGCCTTTGTGTGATGCAAATAAACAAAACAAAGGAAAAAAAAAACACTGTGGTTCTCAAAAGAGGTGGCAGGGAACGTTAGGGAGAAAAAGATAGTATTCAGGAAGTATAAGGAATCACGGAAGGAGCAGGACAGAGAACTATATCAGTTAAAGCAGAAGGAAGCAGAGAAGGCAGTCAGAATAGCAAAGGCCCAAACCGAGGAAAAGATAGCCAACTCAGTTACAGTAAGAAGGAGGATAAAACCTTCTGTAGGTACATTAGGGAGCAGAGAAGGGCCAAGGGAGGGATTGTGAGGCTTAAAAAAGGGGAGGGGGTGAGCAGAGGGTGACAATGAAAAGTCAGAGATACTGAATGAATACTTCTGTTCCGTATTCACAAAAGGAGAGGAGGGGAGGTACCTAAACCAAATAATAGATATACTCTGGATAGGGAGGTCGATACCAGTCCATTCATGGAAGAAAGGTCCTGAAAGAACTCCTAAAACTCAAGGTGGACAAGGCAATAGGGCCTGATGGGATTCACTCCAGAATTCTAAAAGAACTAAGGGGAGAACTAGTGACACCACTGACTACTCTTTTTAACAAATCATGGGAGGATGGTGTAGTACCTGAGGACTGGATGAGGGTGGATGTGATTCCCCAAAAGTGGGAGCAAAGCAGAGGCAGGAAACTACTGGTCTGTTAGTTTGACCTCAGTGGTTGGGAAAATGAAGTAATCACTTCTGAAAGAAAGAATTGTTGAGTACCCAGCAGGGCACAGGACCCAAGGCAGTATGGATTCACAGCAGGAAGTTCATGTCAGACGAATCTGATCGATTTCTTTGACTGGGTGACCAAAGTAGTAGACCAGGGAGGGGCTGTGGATGTGGCCTATCTAGACTTTAGCAAGGCATTTGACACAGTCACACACAAAAGATTAATAAACAAGTTAGCCAGCCTGGGAGTGGGTCCCAGGGTAAAAAATTGGCTGGAAAACAGAACACAGTGGGTAATAGTAAATGGAGTCCACACCAAAGAAAGGGAGGTTACTAGTGGGATACCGCAGGGTTCAGTACTGGGGCCGGTACTCTTTAATGATTTTATAAGTGACATTGTGGAGGGATTGGAAGGAAAAGTATGCCTCTTTGCAGATGACACAAAGATCTGCAACAGGGTTGATACACAAGGGGGGGTGGAAAGGATGAGAAGGGACTTGGCAAGGTTGGAGGAATGGTCAAAAGTATGGCAGCTTAGATTCAATGCAAAGAAGGGCGAAGTGATGCACCTGGGAAACAAAAACCCAGGGAAAGAGTACACAATGGGGGGGGAGGTACTAACAACAACAACAACAAGCATTTGTCAATGCCGAATGTTGCTTGGTTGTATGTGCTGTTTAGGTATTTGGAAGTGATAGTTCCATGCCTTCCTCCCAAGACATCCACTGTGTCTTTCCATTCAGTATTCAGAGAAGAGCGGGAGGGGCAAGGGCCACAGCAGTACAGCAGTTGCCAAAGGGGTGAAGAGGTGGACAATAGTCCATTCAAAGGCAAGAGAGTCCTGCAGGAGCTCACTAAATTGAAGGTGGACAAAGTGATGGAACCAGATGGCATACGCCCAAGGATATTAACAGAACTGCGAAGGGAGACAGCAGTACCTCTGGCAGCCACGTTCACTGAGTCATTCAACATGAGTGAACTGGAGGAGGGCACATGTGGTCCCTCTACACAAGTCCGGCAGCAGGGAGGAGGCAGGGAACAATAGGCCGTTCAGCCTCACCTCAGTAGTGGGGAAGATCATGGAGACATTGCTTAAAGAAAGGATAGTGGGGCAGCTAGATGCCATCGGAGCCCAGGACCATAGACAACATGGATTCACAGTGGGGACATCATGTCAGATAAATCTGGTTGATTTCTTTGACTGGGTGACAAAGGAAGTGAATCAGGGTGGGGCAGTGGACAACGCTTACCTTGATTTCAGCAAAGCCTTTGACACCATCCCGTATAGGAGGCTGAGAAACTAGCTGGATAGGCTGGACATAGGGGAAAGGGTGGTAAACTGGGTTAGAAACTGGCTAACAGACAGGAGGCAGAGAGTGGTGGTAAATGGTGTGCAGTCTAGGGAGAGGGGGCGACTAGTGGGGTGCTGCAGGAATCAGTCCTGGGGCAGGTCTGTTCAATGTCTTCATTAGTAATATTGCAGAACGTCTGAAGGGAATTTTTTCACCAAATTTTCAACATAGCCATTTTAAGATTTCTGCTCATGAACAGTGTCACTGTGATTTTCTTAATGTGTCCCAAACATTGATTGCACACACTGAATGCGCCATTGTGCACTACATGCACGGAAACACATTTTGAGCGATATGTGAAAAATGACAGCTGTACTGCTCATAAGGAGGTGTGGTAAAATAGCAATGTTGAAAATCTGGAGTGCAAATATTAAAAATTTTTGAACTTACGAGTGTGTGTAGGAACTGCGAAACACACGCTCGTAAAACAGTCATTTTTAGGAATTTTTTCACCAAATTTTCAACATAGCCATTTTAAGACCTCTGCTCATGAACAGTGTCACTGTGATTTTCTTAATCTGTCCCAAACATTGATTGCGTACACTGACTGCACCATTGTGCTCTACATGCACGGAAACACATTTTGGGTGATATGTGAAAAATGACAGCTGTGCTGCTCATAAGGAGGTGTGGTAAAATGGAAATGTTGAAAATCTGGAGTGCAAATATTAAAATTCATTGAACTTCTGAGTGCTAGGAACTGCGCAACGCCTTCGTAAAACAGTCATTTTAGGAATTTTTCACCAAATTTTCAACATTGCCATTTTAGACTCTGCTCATGAACAGTGTCACTGTGATTTTCATAATAAGTCCCATACATTGATTTCAAGACACGACTCGCGCCATTTAGCGCCATATGGTGGAAACATGTTTTAGGCGAGATGTGAAAATGACAGCTGTACTGCTCATAAGGAGGTGTGGTAAAATGTCAATGTTGAAAATCTGGAGTGAAAATATTGAAAATCAGCAAACTTCACGAAGCGTGGGAACTACATAGCAAACGACGCCAGAAACAAGTCACTTTTAGAATTCTTCATCAATTTTCAACATAGACTTTTGAGAGCCCACCTTATGAACACTGGCAGTGTCGCTTTGTTAATCAGTCCAGAAAGGTGATTTCCACAGTGACCGCAAAATCACCCTTCGGGCCAATTAACGCCATGACAGTGCAAGAATTCATGAGGAGGGTCCCAAAACCCCATGTTGAAAATTTGGGCCCAAAATTCCAAAAATGCCTGAGATATGCAATAAAGTTGAAAACCCTATCTATCCCATTATACAGCTTACCGGCATTTCTCAGTTCAAGGTCGGCTTTGAAGAGTGCAGATGTGTTCCAGTCCACCGAAGATTGTTCGCGAGCCCGGAGGTAAGTATGGGGTGAGGGGTGGGAGGCAGGAGCGCACAGGGTGGGTGCAGCTGTGGGAGGGGCAGGGAGAAGCGCCGAGGGACAGTTTTGTATTTACAAGTTTTTACTGTGAAGATGACGAGGGGCGTTTAAGCCACGCTAGGGTGAGCTCCCAGCGTGGCAGCTGGAAGGATGTTGGTGGGGGCAGGAGCCGATGGGGACTGGGCACCCCCTGACCGCCATAACATATTTTGCCACGCTGGGTGGGCTCCTAGCGTGGCACCTGGATGCTTGGGGGCATGCAGCTGACGGGGATTGGGCACCTCGTCGCCATAACATCATTTTGCCACGCTGGGGTGGCTCTGGCGTGGCACCTGGATGCTTTGGAGCGTGCAGCCGACTGGGGATTGGGCACTCGGCCACCATAAATCATTTTGCCACGCTGGGGTGGGCCCAGCGTGGCACCTGGATCTTTGGGGGCGTGCAGCCGACGGGGATTGGGCACCCGCCGACCATAAAACATTTTGCCACGCTGGGGTGGGCTCCCAGCGTGGCACCTGGATGCTTGGGGTGTGGAGCCGACGGGGCATTGGGCACCCCAGTCGGCCGTACAGTGTGGGGGGAGGGGGAAGGCGCATGAGCACGCAGTGTGCGTGCGTGCGCACCCGTGTGTGTGTGGAGGGGGGAAGCTCTGCCCACTGAAGCGGAGCTCTCCCTTTCAACTGTATGCCACTGCATTTTCAGTGCTGTCATAGACAGCTGCAGCAGTGATTGGGGAACTGGGGCCGCGCCTGCAAACACACTGACTGCATTGGAAGACGGGTGTCACACCTCTGAAAACTCGGATGATGGCACTATGTTTCTTGTACATGCGTGCAAGCAACATAAAAATGGGAAGAGACCTGGGCATAGACATATCAGATGACCTAAAGGTAGGCAAGCAATGTGAAAAGGCAGTAAGGAGGGCTGGGGGGCTAGTAGGATGCATAGGGAAAGGTATCACTAGTAGAAAACAGGAAGTTGTCATCCCTCTGTACAGACAATTGGTGAGACCCCATCTCGAGTACTGCATGCAGTTTTGATGACCCCATCTCCACAAGGACATAGACAGGATGGAGGCAGTCCAGAAAAGGGCAACTAAAATGGTGCACGGTCTGCACCAGAAATCATACAAAGAGAGGCTAAAGGAGCTTAATATGTATTCCCTCGAGGAAAAGAGGGAGAGAGGGGACATGATAGAAACTTTCAAGTATTTCAAAGAAATCAACAAAGTCCAACAGGGTAGCAACTTTCATAAAAAGACATGTGTAAGAACAAGAGGGCACAATTTGAAGATAGAAGGGGGCGCCGCAGGGGCAACATGAGGAAGTATTTTTTCACAGAGATGGTGGTGGATACATGAAACAGCCTTCCTGAGGAGGTTGTGGGGTCAAAAACAGTGGTGGAATTCAAGAATGCATGGGACAAACATAAAGCAATTATAGTGGGGGGGGGGTAGGAGGACATAGGTTGTTGGTTAACTAGGACCTGCAGTTTATCCAATAGGTAGGGAAATGGGTAGACTGGGTGGATTAAGTGGTCCTTATCTGCCATCAGAGTCTATGTTTCTAACTTTCTATGTTTCTTCCCCTACCTGAAGACAGCTTCTGCTGCTTTGCAAGCCTAGCAGGTCCCTCCATATGGTGCCTTGTCTGATGGCACTGAGGTCCAGCTCCTCCGCTCATCCTTGGAGCCAACAAGCCAGGTCCAATGGTTCATCCTCCACAAATATAAGTCTACAGTTAGAGACACCATTCCCCAGTTGGTGTAGTTGTAATCGGTTGGGTAACTCATCATTCCCGGTCAGGGAAAAACCCTCAGGTGCAGTGGTGGTAGCTGGCAGTGGCTGCTCGCTCTGGCTCCTGGTGGGATTTAAGTTTTAGGGGGCAGGTGTGTGCAGCGTGCACATGTATGCAACCTGGTAAGTTGGGCTGCAGAGGGGGTGACTGAATTAGTGTGGTGAGGATGGAGCGAACATTTGTGGCAAGGTGGCGGGTTGGGGAGGGGGTCTCTAACTATGGGCTTATATTTATTGAGGTTGGACCACTGGATCTAGCTTGTTGGATCCAAGAATGGACAGCAGATCAGGACCTCAGTGCCACAAGAACCAATGCCAGACACAGGGACACCCCCCCCCCCGACTTTCCAAGCAGCAGCTTCCTTAAGGTAAGGGGACGAGGGAGGCACAAGAGTGGGGAAATTGGGAGGTCAGACAGGGTCCAATTAGTTTTTTAATATCTTTCAGGGTGTCAAGTGAGGGGGATGTTTTATAAGTAGATGAAACTGGTACCAACTTCTGTTCTTTTTTTTGCCTTCCATGCCAAAATTCCAACTGCCCCCCACCCCAAAAAAAGCCCAGAATCCAATGGATCCAATTCCATTCAGTGGATTCCAAGCACTCCAACCTTGCTGCTGAAGCTGTACTTTGAGTTTTTCTTGTTCTTGACTACTATTGTAATTCTTCCAGGTCACGCCAAAAACTAAGCATAGGTATGCCTAGTGAGTCTTACCTGGTTATTAAACACAAGCAAGTAAATCCCTGTATGATACCTTAGTCTTGTTGTTAGATGAGGTTAAATGGTTTCTTGACAATGGAAGAATGGCTAACCCTAAAATTTTAGGAGGATGGAGTCAAAGCGATTTGTTTTCTGAAAAATGCAAACATAGCCATTGCAGCAGAGACAAAGGATGACTTTAGTAAGGTTCAGTACACAAGCAGTTAAAGCCCGGAAAGATGCAGCCCTTGGCTGCTGAGGGTAAGTGGCTTGGACAGCGAGGAAGGTGCAAACTTCCTTTACATGTCAACATTTTTAGCAGAGCCGAGAGTAGCAGGGGCCACACTCTCAGTTAAGACATCCCACCCCCCGCCCCGAGGCTCCTTCAACAATTTTCCTTACCAACATGGACAACCCAGACTGTGCGCAGATCTCACTCCAGACCCTTCTGCAGAGGTTATAGGGGAAATAGGCAATGTTTCAGGCCCAAGCTAGATGGAAGTAACTAAGATAATTCACAGGGTGAAGGAAAAGTCTCTCATGATAAGGGTACATCACCTGTTTGTTTCAATCCCAGAATTATTTTCTTTACGCATAGACAAAGCCCTCAATTGGGAAAGGCAGTTCTAGGTGAAATAAGCTAAAGCAAAATAGCGTGAGCAATAATAGCGTAAACAAAACAGCGCGGCAAAAAAGGGCTAATTAAAATAAGACCTAAAGAACCATACAGCATGACAACATGTGGACAGCCCAAGCTTCAATGACACATGCAAACAAAGCACACAGCACATCGAATGTTGTTATATAATACTTTTTCAGGTATAGTCCCAGCTGTACATGTGTTTTCTTTCTATTTTTCCCAGTTGAGATGCTAGCAGTTCGTATGAAAGATTGACTGTGAGTGCTGCTTCTGTATATTTTGCTGTGTTCTGCAGTACTGTTTTCTGTTCCTTGTTTGATACTTTGAATCCTTTGGCAGAAAGTACATAATACATGTTTGTGTTCAGCACTGTAACGCAGGCTCACAGAATCACAGAAATCTGACGGCAGAAAAGGACCTCAACAGCCCATTGAGTCTGCCCTTCACCCCTCCCCTACTCATCTCCACTCTTACAGGCCCTCCACTTCCCCTCACTTCTCAATCCCATGTGTCTGTCCCATGCCCTCTTAAATCCCTCCACTGATTTGGCCTCCACCACCTCTTCTGGCAGTTTATTCCAATCCTCCACCACTCTCTCCATAAAGAAATGCCTCCTCACACTGCCTCTGTATCTTCCACCTTCCAATCTTAGGCTATGCCTTCTAGTTTTAGTCCCTTCCTTCCTCCTGAACAAGCTCCTCTCCTTCACCTTATTGATCCCTTCACATGAAAAAAACTACTCACCTTAGTAATGTTGTTTATTCTAATGGAGTCTTGCTGTATTCTGACATATGCAGTGATCACCAACCTTTGAACTGTCCCGGAGAACAAAGAGTTAACTTGCCATGCAGGGCATGGAACGCTGAGCTCGAGCTCGGTTGACGCCTATGTCTGCTGTTGTTTAAACTCCAACCATCAGATCTTTACGAGCTATACTTACTAGGCGTTCTGTGTGGAAACTGTAAAACTCACACTAGCCAACTGGCAACTAAATTTAATAAAAAGGGTTTTTTGGTTTCAAAGCAAAGACTCAAGTCAGGAAACCCAAAAAACAAAACATAACACACGCCCAAAATAAAGGAGGGTGAGAAAAAAAGGGCACCTCTAGGTGGCAACACTGCTTCTGCCCACCCACATCCCAAAAACCAGGTTCTGAGAGGGGAGGCGGGGGGGGAGGTCAGAATACAGCAAGACTCCATTAGAAGAAACAACATTACTAAGATGAGTAATTTTTTCTTCAAACAACATGAAGTCTTGCTGTATTCTGACTACTGCAGACTACCAAGCAGTACCTCCAAGGAGAAGGGACAGAACCTACTTTGGGAATCGGCTCTGAAGCACTGCTGTGCCAAACCGAGCATCACTCCTAGCCTGGATATCCAGAGAGTAATGCTTGGTGAATGTATGGTTTGTTTTCCAGGTGGCTGCTTGATAGATTTCTAAGATAGGAATATCCCTGGCAGCAGCCAGGGAAGCAGCTGTACCTCTAGTAGAGTGAGCTCTCAGGCCTGAGGGTGGGATTCTACCGAATTTTTCGTAGCAGAATTGTATACAAGAGACAATCCACCTGGCAATAGATCTTTAGTGGCAGGTTTGCCCTTACTGACCTCTCCATAAGTGAGGAACAACTGAGGGACTCAAACCTGTGACCCTTGGTGCGCTCTATGTAGTAGCTAAGGGCCCTTTACGCCACAGGTTGTGCAGCAACCTCTCTCTCAGAGGAGGAATGGTCAGTGAAGAAAACAGGGAGAGACAGACTGATTAAGGTGGAAATCTGAAACCACCTTAGGCAAAAACTTCCTGTTAGTTCTTAGGACCACTTTATCTCTATGGAAAGAGATGAAATCAGGCTTCACTGACAGGGCTTGCAATTCACTGATGCGCCTGGCAGAGGTAATGGCTACCAAAAACACAGTTTTCCAAATCAAGTACTTAAGCTCTGCAGAAGACAAAGGCTCAAAGGGGGGTTGCATAAGCTGAGCAATTCAAACATTAAGGTCCCAAGCAGGAGCAGGGTCCCTGAAGGGAGGATTGGTGTGCAATAATCCCTTGAAGAATTTGAAAAATACAGGATGGGCTGATAGAGAAGAGGGCTTGCCTACTGACAAAAAAGCAGAAACAGCTGCTAAATGTACTTTAAGTGTAGCTGGTCTGAGTCCCAAGCCATTGAGAGGAACCATATAGTCCAGGACTGTAGGCAACCCAGCGGATTCTGGAGAAATATGCTTACCAGAGCACCAAATAGAGAACCTTTTCCATTTGGAGTTGTAAGTCTTTCTGGTGGAAGGCTTTCAAGAAGCCCTAAGAATATCCAGAACATCTTGAGAGAGGTGCAGGTCAGCAAACTCTACTCTTCAAGAGCCAGGCCTTGAGATTGAGAGATTTGAGATTCGGATACCAAATCCTCCCGAGAGGATATCAACAGGTTGTAATTCCTGGGAAGAGACAGGGGAAGATGGACTGCTAAGGACAGCAACAGTGGGTACCAGGGCTGTCTGGCCCAGTCTGGAGCGATCAGAATCACTTTGCACGGTTGAGACCTGATCTTGACTAGCACCTTGAACAGGAGAGGGAAGGGGGGGGGAGCATACAGGAACTTCCCTTCCCAATTGAGAACCAGAGCATCCAGGGGGACTGAGCCCAAGACTGGGGATCTGTAGCAAAAGAGAGGAAGTTGGTGATTGTCTGGGGCTGCAAAAAGATCTATCTGTGGAGTGCCCCATCTGGAGAAGATCACTTTCAAAATAAGGGGATCTAGGGACCATTCGTGGTGGCCCTGAGATATCCTGCTGAGAGCATCTGCTAGGACACTGTCCTTCCCTGGGAGGTGAACTGCTGTGAGAGAAGTTTGCAGGGAATAGGCCAGAGACCACAACTTCATTGCTTCTGTGCACAAGGCCGTAGACCGCATGCCCCCTTGCTTGTTGATGTACCACACTGTAGTGGAATTGTCTGTTCTGATCTGGACTACTTTGTTCTGAACAGACTTGGAAAAAGCTTGCAGTGCCAGAAACACTGCTCTGAGTTCCAAGAGACTGATGTGAAGCAGAGATTCTTGAGGCACCCACAGCCCTTGGGTGGTAAGATCCCCCAAGTGGGCTCCCCAGCCCAAGAGGGAGGTGTCTGTGGTGAGGATTAGTGAATGAGACTGAGTGACAAAAGGAACTCCCTGCCTTAAATTGTCCTGATCCTGCCACCACTGCAAAGCCTGGATCAGGGTTCGAGTCACTGGGACTAGTTTGGTCAGGGAATCCTTTCTCTGGGACCAGAAGGCTCTCAAATGGAACTGAATGTCCCTCATCTGAAATCTTGCCCTCCTGGACCACTGCTGTAGAGGCTGCCATGTGGCCCAGGAGCTGCAAGAAATGCCTTGCTGGTCGAGACACCTGAAGGGTGAAAGAAGAGGCCAGTTCTATTAGTGTCCTTGCCCCATCCAGGGGAAGGAAGGCCTTTGCTCTTATTGTATCCAGCTCCACCCCTGTAAAGGTGAGGAGCGGTACTGGCTCCAGAACTGACTTTTGGAGGTTTAGGAGGAATCCGAAGGAAGTGAGCAGTTGCCGAGTTATCCGAAGATGTGACTTGACTTGGTCTGGAGACTGACCCACTATGAGCCAGTCGTCCAGTTATGGAAAGATGGGGATCTTTTTTCTCCTTAGGAAAGCAACCACTACTGCCAGGCACTTTGTGAACACCCTTGGGACTTATGTTAGACCAAAGGGCATTGCTCTGAATTGATAGTGGCCTGAGGTCAACTCGAACCTGAGGTACTTTCTGTGGGAGCACCTGATGGGAATGTGAAAATAGGCATCTCTGAGGTCCAGGGAGGCTAGCCAGTCCCCTGGCCTTAGAGAGGGCAGAATTATTCCCAGAGTCACCATTTTGAATTTTGGCTTTAAAAGGTGCTTGTTTAGATATCTCAGATCCAGGATGGGCCACCATTCTTCTGTCTTTTTGGGGGTTAGGAAGTACCTGGAGTACAATCCTTTGCCCCTGTGTAGGGTGGGAACCCTTTCTATGGTTCTGAGAGCCAAGAGGGAAGAAACCTCTGCCTCTAGGGCAAGGGCCTCTGATGGATTTGCAGGTGGAAAGGATCTGGTTCTCCTCTTGAGAAATGTTTTGAAGCTAAGAACCAGTCCCTGGCTTACTACTTCCAGGACCCACTTGTCTGATGTTAAAGACTTCCAGTCCTGGACAAAGTAAGCCAGCCTGCCCCTACAGGTATTGAAGAATCGGCCCGGGCAGACCCATCAGGGTGTCTGCTTGGCAGGGGCTTTAGGCTGAGGGGTGGAAGCAGGCCTGCTCATACCCCGTCTGCCTCTCCCTCTAAAGAACCCCCTCTGAGCAAAAGCAGAAGAGGAGGCCTGGGCTTGGTAAAAAGGCCTTTGAAAGGGCCTGCCCCACCCCTGGAATGCTGCCTCTGAGGAGTGGCTTGCCTTTCTTTGGCCTGAGCACTCCTGTAGGTGGTCCTGTACTCGTCCATCTTCTTCATGTAGTTCTCTGTCTGCTCCCCAAACAGAGAATTACCAATGACAGGAAAATCCATGGCCTTAGCCTGGGTATCCTGTGATAGGCTAGTACATCTGAGTGAAGCCATCCTCCGAAGGGCCACAGATGTAGCCATGACTCTAGACGAAACATCATTGGAGTCCACAGCAGCATGAAATTGCACCTTGGATGCCTCAATCCCATCCGCAGCCACCCGCTCCAACTCCTTGGCAAGCTAGTCAGGGGCCTGTTTAGCTAGAGCCATCACAGTGTCCCACCTGGACTTCTGGTATCTAGCTGTGTAGGCCATATAGTTAGCCTGCCTGAGTCCCAAAGATGCTGCCATGTACTGTTTCTTTGCCATGGCATCAACCCTCCTAGAGTCCTTATCTGGGGGGTATGAAGCCAAGGGAATATTTGCCTTATCACAGGCAGCAGCCTGCACTACCCCAACAAGGCTGCATTGCTGGGAAAGGAACTCCATGTCTGAGCCTGAAACAGTATACCTCTTGTCCATTCTTCTGTCCACAGGAGGTATAGAATTAGGAGTTTTCAGAATTTTAAATGTCTGTTTCCCAAAAGACTTATGGAGGGGAATAGACAATCTCCTGGACTCAGGGATGTCCATCATCTCAACAAAATCAGGCTCCTCCTGATCCTCTACTGCTTCTTCCATAGGAAGCTGGAGGGCTTCAGCCACTTTCTTGTAAAACATAAACTGGGAAGGGGACTCAGAAAGCCTAGGAGGAGAAACACCTGAAGGTCTGTCTGGGGAGATGTCCGGGTCAATAGGCACATCCAGACTTTCATAATCACCATCATCATCATTATCTTCATACTCTCCCTCCTCCTCCTCCTCTGGTTCATAAAATTCTTCTAAAGTATAATCCGGAACCGGGGGAACCGACCGAACCGAGCCCCTAACAGATGGTGCAGGTTCGGCCGGAACTGAAGTTAGTGATTGAACTATCCTTATAGCTTTGGCTATCTCATCAGCGGTCGGAGAAAGAATTTGTGGATCCGAACCGGATGATTTATCCCTTTTCTTTCTTTTAACGGAACCGACTCCTCAGAATCGGTTCTCCTTTGCTCAAGAAGTTTTGCCTGGTCAGAGGCACTCCTTCTGTCTGGTCGAACCGAACCGGCTGGCCATCCGGTCAGCGGACTTCTCAGCCTCCTTCCCTCAGTCTACCTACTCTCTATCCAGGGTAGCTTTGGGAAACTTTACAAATTTGGCAGTCTGAATTGAGGTGGTCAAACCCCAGACAATAAACACAGGTGGTGTGGGGATCAGCCTTAGCAAAGTTTTTTACACAAACCTGATCGGTTCAAACCGAACCGATCCAATGTTTACAAGTTCCACACAGAAACTAATATAGAAAAACCTATCTAGTACTCACGGTACCACAGACAGAGACTTAAGCCGACAGGTTTAGAAGCAGAAATTCAGTTGAAACCGAGCGAAAAAGACACTTCAACCGACTTTTTTGAACCGAGCGAAGGAGAAATCTGTCAGAGGCGGAGTAAGAATCTGACGGTTGGAGTTTAAACAACAGCAGACAGAGGCTTCAACCAAGCTCGAGCTCAGCGTTCCATGCCCTGCATGGAAAGTTAACTCTTTTTTCTCCGGGGCAGTTCAAGGGTTGGTGATCACTGCATATGTCACAATACAGCAAGACTTCATGTTGTTTGAAATTCTCTATGATGCCGATTCAGCAACACTTTTGCCGACCGGCATCACAGTGATGGGATTTATGTCGACTGCCAAGTTGCAGTCAACATAAATCCCGATTGTCTCCCGGTCTGTTTGTCTATCAGGGAGCTTCACCCCTCCCACGAACTCCCCATGTGGGGGGCTCTACCCCCTTCCGCACCCCCCATACTAAATATAATCATCTCCAAGTTGATTTGGGGAGGGAGTGCTGGACTGGGAGACAGTGTGCCCCTGTCTCAGGCACACCAACACAGCAACCTGTCGATGAACTGTTGATTTTGTTGACAGTGACATAGGTCTCTGTGTTGGTGTCGCTGTTGACTGGGTATATCTCTCCCTTCTAGTCTCCAATGGGTACAGATCCAATTATTTTTTTATCTTTTTTTAACCAGGAGAGACACACTAAGCTGAAAGCTTGTTAATAGGTGCGACCTGGTAGCACAAGAAAGTTTAGTGACTTGCTCAGTGTCACACAGTATGCAAGTGGGGGTTGTGGGATTCAAACCCAGATCTCCAGGTTTGCAGCTCAGAGCCTTAAACCACTGCGCTATATTGCCTCCAATTCCCTACACCTCTGCTCGAAAGGTTTCCCCTGCATACCGTGCACCATCTTGGTTGCTCTTCTCCAAACCCTTTCCATCCCATCAATGTCCCTGCATAGTTGCAGTCTCCAGAACTGGACCCCATACTCCAGGTGTGGTCTCACCATGGCCTTGTAAAGAGCCATCAGCACCTCCCTCTTTCTGCTAGGTATGCCCCTCCCAATGCATGCCAACATTCTATTTGCTTTCCCCACCGCCTTGCTACACTGGCTACCCACCTTAAGGTTGTTTGATACTATAACCCCCAGATCCCTTTCCTGCTGTTTTTTTGATTTCCTCCCCTCCTAGACTGTAAGCTGTTTGCGGGTTTTTGCATCCCAGATGCATCACAGCGCACTTTTTGGCATTGAATTTTAGTTGCCAAGTTTCCGACCACCCTTTCAGAGTCCTCAAGTCGTGCTCCATGGCCTCTAACCCCCCCTGGGGTGTCCACCCTAGTGCAGATTTTCATATCATCCGCGAATAGACACACTCTTCCCTCCAGACCTTGTGCTATATCACTTATGTATATATTAAAAACTAGGGGTCCCAGCACCAACCCCTTGGGCACCCCACTCGTTACCCCCTTCACCATGGAATGCACCCCATTTACCACCACTTTCTGACTTCTGCTCATCAACCAGTTTTCCACCCACCTAGTTATTTTTGGTCCCGCCCCTAAGCTTTCCAGCTTATTTACTAGCTTTCTGTGAGGGACGGTGTCGAAGGCCTTACTGAAGTCCAGATAGGCCATGTCCACCCCCCCCCCGACAACCACCTGCATCACCCAACTGAAGAACTCTAGCAGATTCATCTGGCAGGACCTCCAATTTGTGAATCCATGCTGTCTTTCGTCCTGCAGTCCTCTGTCCACCAGTAAGTCCACCACCCTCTGTTTTATTAGTTCCTCCATCACCTTGCCCACCACCGAGGTGAAGCTGACCAGGCAATAATTTTCCTCTGCCTCCTTACTGCTTCCCTTGTGCAGTGGCATCACATCTGCCCTCCTCTTTGGCATACACCCTGTATCCATGGACAAGTTACACAGTCTCATCGGTGGGGCAGCCAGCTCCTCCGTCAGTTCCCAGTGTACCCTCAGATGTAAGCCATCCAGCACAATTGCCGTGTCCACCTTTAACCTGCCCAGTTCCTCACTTACCCTGTCCATGCTGAACATACAAAACATACAGCACTCATTGTGCTGTGTGTTTTGTTTGCATGTGTCATTGTCGTTTGGGCTGCCCGCATGTTGTCATGCTGTATGGTTTTTTAGGTCTTATTTCAGTCCGCTCTTTTTTGCTGCACCATATTGTTTGCACTATTCTTGTTCAGGCAACTTTGCTTTAGCTAATTTCACCTAGCACTGGGAAAGACTACCTGGGGACCCATGGATCATATCCACAGTTCAAGAGTTCAGCATGGAGTTAGTACATTATGCTCAACAGGATCTTGCTCCAAGGAAAATTTCCTTCACTAGGAAAGAAATCAAATTACTGTTCATGCAGAAATCAAAGGAGATATCGAAGATGAAAAGTTGTCATACGGGGTTTTTAAGCAACGTATTTCTAAATGCAAAAAAAAAAGAAGTTCTTTGCCCCATAATAAATCAGCAACAACTGAACAAATAATTCAAAATGGAAGATAATTATCTTCAAAGGGACACTCTCCTACAGGTTGGAGTAGCGCTGGCAGAGGACCAGTTTGGAGGAGGACAAGCTTATACTGATGGTCCATTATAGAGACTATCCATCGGCAATCTACTGTAAGAAGACAGAGTTCTTGTTCAAGGAGATTGCTGTGGCAATGAACAGAACAGCTCAACTCTTCCACAATGTTTTTTTTTGCAGTTATTACTTTTCTCGTCCTACTGCCGGCTATATATCAGGAGGACAGCCCCAGACCCATCCCCCGGTGTCCACCAGCCGACGCTGATCTAGCCCCAGGGCTTACCCCCCTGGTGGGGTCAGCGAGGAGTCGAACTCCCCCACCGAGGACCGGATTAGGTGACCAGCACGTGGCTAGCTGGGGGCGGTGCCTGCGAAGTGCCCTCCGCCATCCTGCACAGCGGTATCCTTTTTCTCCTGTTCTCCCAGGAGTCAGGACCATGCCATGACGTCAGCGGAGTGGAGCGCACACGCATCCGCATGTGCTCCCTCCAGACATCTGGCCCAACTTCTCCCCTACTTGTAGTGTGGCGCCTTGTCCTCCAGCCTCCACCGGGGGGGAGCAAGCGCCGACCACCAAGAACCCCCCTCCCCTGAGAAGGAGAGCAGTCCATCAGATACTCAATCCTTCTCCTACCCCTCCGCCGACCCCCGCCGTGCTCTCGTCTAACACGGGTCGCCGGCGTAGCATGAGGTAAGGTGCCAACACCTCAGCGCCACCGGGCCGGCTTCTTCCACAATGTTGATAGGTTGTTCAATCCAGCCTGTCTTCAGTCCGGAAGAGCTTTCTCACAATCATGATGAGTTTGCTCTGTTCTTTGCCAATAAGATTGCCTCCATCAGATCAGAAATCCAGTCAATGCCCTCTAATGGACCTTGCGGTAAAGGGACTGAGATCACAGGCGGTTAGTCTGTCTGGTCTGATTTCGACCAGCTAGCTGTCATGGATGTTGTGAAGGTTGTCCAGGAGTTACAGCCAACCTACTGTAGTTTGGATCTGGGACTAACATGCCACCTTGTGGGGTGCGTTGATGTCATCGGTCCAGTCCTAGCCAGGATAGTCCGATGTTCTCTAGTAACAGGGGTCTTTCCTGGGCCCCTGAAGGAGGCGGTTGTAAGGTTACTCCTGAAAAAACCTTCACTGGACCTGGACTGCCTGGCAAACTACAGACCTGTCTCTAACCTTCCCTTTGTGGGTAAGGTTATTGAGAAGGTGGTGGCTGTTCAACTGGAGACTCATTTAACAGCTCACAGCATTTATGATCCTCTCCAGTTGGGTTTCAGGAAAAAGCATAGTACCGAGATTGCCCTTGTTCAGGTGCTGAATAATCTCTTAGAGGCGAGGGATTGGGTAAGACATTTCATCTTGATTCTCCTCAATCTCTCAGCGGCTTTTGATACCTAGGACCATGGGGTACTGATGGAGTGCCTGCGGGTTTGTTGTGGACTGGCTGGTACAGTCCTTAACTGGTTTAAATCTTTCCTCACTGGTAGGTCACAGAGAGTGGTGTCAGGGATTTTTTCTTCGGCACCTCTGCCCCTGGGTACTGCAAGGCTCTGGTTTGTCCTCCATGTTGTTCGTGGTGTATATGCTACTACTGGGGGACCTTATAAGACTGTATGGACTGAGTTTTCACAGCTATGCAGATGATACTCAGCTATACCTGTCTTTTGAGCCCAAACAGCAGGAGACTGTCTTGGTATTTAAAAGCACCTTGCTGAGATCCAAGGCTGGATGAGGGCCAACTGGCTGAAGCTTAATCCAAACAAGAATGAAGTACTGCTGCTGGAACTTGGTCTCCAGGGGGTGAGGGGGCAGTCTGGACAGGTCTCTGGGCTATAGCTTGGGACTCCCAGTTGCTCACCTCAGATTGAGTGAGGAATCTCGGCGTTCTATTGGCCAGTGGCTTGATGCTTAAGTTACTGGTGTCAGCCATGGTCCAAACCTCATTTTACTATCTGAGGAATATTGCCAGGGTTAAGCACCTGATTCCCCCTAGCGATATGCTAGAACTGGTTCATGCCTTTGTGACCTCGTGCCTTGATTACTGCAATGCCCTACACCTACGGCTGTTGGGGGTAGATCTTCTCTGCCTGCAGCTAGTGCAGAATGCGGCAGTCAGGTTGTTGACTGACCTATCTAGGTCCTATCATATCACATCTGTGCTCCACTATCTGCACTGGCTGCTGGTTAGGTGGCGGATCTCCTTCAAGGTGGTTTGCTGACCTATAAGACCCTACATGATCAGGGGCCTGGTTACTTGCAAGACATAGAAACACAGAATTTGACGGCAGATAAGGACCGCTTGGCCTACCCAGTCTGCCCATTTCCCTACCTGATGGATAAGCTGCAGATTCTAGTTAATCAACAGCTTACTTCCTCCTGCCGTCCACTAGAATTGCCTTAAGCCTGTCCCATGCATTCTTGAATTCTCTCACTGTTCCTGACTCCACAACCTCCTCAAGAAGGCTGTTCAATGTATCCATAACTCTTTCTGTGAAAAAATACTTTCTGACATTACCTCTGAGCCGTCCTCGCTCTATCTTCAAATTGTGCCCCCTTGTTCTTGCACATCTCTTCTTCTGAACGATACTACCCTCTTGTACCTTGGTAATTCCCTTGAGATACTTGAAAGTTTCTATCATGTCCCCCCCCCTCTCCCTCCATTCCTCAAGGGTATACATATTAAGCTGCTTTAGTCTCTCCTCGTACGTCTTCTGGTGCAGTCCTTGCACCGTTTTGGTTGCCCTCCTCAGAACAGCCTCCATTCTGTCTATGTCTTTGCAGAGATGGGGTCTGCAGAATTGCACGCAGTACTCCAGATGGGGTCTCACTAACTGTCTGTAGAGAGGGATAACAACTTCCTGTTTTCTACTGTTGATGCCTCTCCCTATGTATCCCAGTATCCCCCCAACCCTCCTTACTGCCTTCTCACATTGCTTGCCCACCTTTAGGTCATCTGATATAATTACTCCTAGGTCTCTTTTGATTTTTGTTGTTGTTATTAACTCACCCCCCATTTGCATACTTTTCTCCTGGGTTTTTGTTTCCCAGATGCATTACCTCGCACTTCTTTGAACTGAATCCGAGCTGCCACATATTTGACCATTCCTCCAACCTTGCCAAGTCCCTTTTCATTCTTTCCACCCCAACTTGTGTATCAACCCTGTTGCAGATCTTTGTGACATCTGCAAAGAGGCATACCTATCCTTCCAGGTGCTCTACAATGTCACTTATAAAGATATTAAAGAGGACCAGTCCCAGTACCGAACCCTGCGGTACCCTGCTAGTTACCCTCCTTTCTTCACTGTGTACTCCGTTTACTATTACCTTTTGCGTTCTGTTGTCCAGCCAGTTTTTATCCAGACTACCACCTTGGGACCCACTCCAAGGCTGGCTAACTTGTATATTAATCTTTTGTGTGAGACTGTGTCGAATGCCTTGCTAAAATCTAGGTAGGCCATATCCACAGCCCCTCCCTGGTCTACTACTTTGGTCACCCAGTCAAAGAAATCAATTAGGCTCATCTGACATGACCTTCTTGCTGTGAAACCATGCTGCCTTGGGTCCTGTGCCCCACTGGCCTCTAGGTACTCAACAATTCTTTCCTTCAGGAGTGATTCCATCATTTTCCCTACCACTGAAGTCAAACTAACTGGTCTGTAGTTTTCTGCCTGTGCCCTGCTCCCACTTTTGTGAAGTAGAATCACATTTGCCCTCCTCCAGTCCTTAGGTACCACTCCATCCTCCCATGATTTGTTAAAGAGAGTAGTCAGTGTTGTTACTAGTTCTACCCTTAGATATTTTAGTATTCTTGGGTGAATCCCATCAGGTCCCATTGCTTTGTCCACCCTCAGTTTCAAGAGTTCTTTCAAAACCCTTTCTTCTGTGAATGGACTGGTATCGACCCCCCTATTCAGAGTTTCTCCCTTGTTTGGTATAGGCACCTCCCCCTCCTCATCTGTTGTGAATACTGAGCAGAAATATTCGTTCAGTATCCCTGCTTTTTCACTGTCACCCTCTGCCCACATTCCCTTCCCTTTGTTAGTCTCTGTATCCCTCTCTTGGTCTTTCTTTGCTGCCTAATGTACCTATGAAAGGTTTTATCCCCCTTCTTAACAGAGTTGGCTATCTTTTCCTCAGTTTGAGCCTTTGCTACTCTGACTGCCTTCCCTGCCATCTTCTGCTTTAACTGATAAAGTTCTCTGTCCTGCTCCTTCTGCGTTTCCTTATATTTCCTGAATGCCATCCTTTTCTCCTTAACCATTCCTGCTACCTCTTTTGAGAACCATAGTGTTTTTTTTCCTTCATTTTGTTTTATTGATTTGCTCAACACAAAGGCTTGTTGCCTCTGCAATGGCTGTTTTGATTTTTCCCCATTGTTCCTCCACCCCTCCTTCTTGACCATTTGCTAGGGCTTTTCTAAGGCACGCTCTCATTTTCCCAAAGTCAGCCTTCCTAAAGTCCAATACTCTTATTTTTGTATGGCTTGACTCTATGGCTGTGTGTATTGTGAACCACACTGTTTGGTGGTCACTTGTTCCCAGATGGCTGCCCACTTCTAAATCTGAGATCCTTTCTCCTTCCCCATTTGAGAGTACCAGGTCTAAGATTGCTCCCTCCCGAGTGAGTTCCAACACTAGCTGTCTGAGGCATGCCCGATGTAGGGCATCAAGAATGACCCTGCTCTCGGATGTGCCTATAGCAAAGGTACTCCAGTTAACATCTGGAATACATATTCAGGTCCCCCATCAACAATATCTCCCCTTTTTCTGCCATTTTAAGGATGCCTTCTATCATTTCCTTGTCCATTTCCTCCCCCTGAGATGGGGGTCTGTAGACAACCCCCATGCGGATTGTGGTGCCATTTCCTGTCTCCAGGGTGACCCATAGTGACTCATCAACTTCCTGTTTACTCTTTAGTTCTGTTGCTTTAATCTCTTCCCTTATATAAAGAGCTACTCCTCCTCCTCTTTTACCCACCCTATCCCTCCTGTAGACTGTGTATCATGGTATGCTGACTTCCCACTCATGGTTCTCTGTGTACCATGTTTCAGTGACTGCCACAATACCCAGGCATCCCTCTTCCATTAAGGCCACTAGTTCTAGGAGCCTGTTGCACAGACTACGGGCATTGGTACTCATCACCTTCCATTTATTTTTTATGGCCTTACCCCTTTTAGCCCCATCCCTGTCCTTAACACCTTTTTCTGCATTTATCCCTGTCCTGCTCCCTACTGACTTCTCTACCTTGGTGTTTACATCTCTAACTACTGCACTTTGTGGGCGGAGGCTGGGATTTCCCTGCTCCTTTTCAGTGCCTTCCACCTTGGCTAGTTTAAATGCTTACCATTGAAACATTTGAACCTGTCACCTAGGATCCTGGATCCCGCCCCCCGGACAGATGCAGACTATCGCACCAGTATAAGCCTGCATCCCTCCAGGTGGCTCCCCAGTCCCCAATGAAGCCAAAACCCTGAGCTCCACACCAGTTTTTCGACCATTCATTGAATCCCATGGTGCGGAATACCCTAGCAACATCCTTGCCATAGATAGGCAGCACCTCCGAGAAGGTTATCGTACACGCTACTTGTCTAAGACCCCTTCCCAACTCCACAAACTCCTCCTGCACCTCTCTGATCCCATTTACAGCCAGGACATTTGTCCCTAGGTGGACAATGACATCCAGCTCCCTCCCTCCCTCGTGCAGCTGCTCCCGCGATCCTGATGATTCGCTTCCTGTCCCTTCAAGCCGTGGCGCCAGGCAGGCACCTTACCTCCCTATCCCCTTCCTCCCCCATGTCTACCCCCCTAATGATTGAGTCCCCCACCAGGAGTTGTTTCCTTCCCCGTGGGGTCTCGTGCCACCCTCCTATGTGTCTCTTTTGTGGAGGTTCCCAGCATCCTCCTGGGTCTCCACTGCAGGTGCCTCCGTAGGGGAACCACTCTCTGCCAGAACAGCATATGAATTGTGGAGAGCTACAACTGGAGGGATGCACCTCTGTTCCACCACCCTCTCCCTCCCTGAGCCCACCTTGGTCCAACCGCTCCTCTTTCTTGGCAACCTCTGAGGTAACGGTGGTGGCCCTCATGGTCCCTGGGTGGGGGAAGATGTTTCACGAATCCTAGCCAGGTCAGCCTGGAGACAGGCAACCTCCTCCCTCAAACCAGAGAGGTGTCTGCAAACAGGGCAGCATCGCAGCCTCCAGAATGTCTCCTGGAACACTGCTACTCCACAACCATTGCACTGCACCATTCCCAGCTTGACTTATTTTGTGTCCCCTCTCTTGTTGCTTTGTATGCTTATTGTCTCCTCCCTCTATGTATTTTTACACTTACTTTCCTACTGCCTATGTGCCCTTACAACTCTCACCCTTCCTGTAGTCTTCAGTAGTCTCCTTCCTCTGTGCTTGGATTCAGACTTCGCAGCCGGGGATAAAGAGTTTTTTTTTTTTTTAAAGGTTCCCTAAAGGTTGCTGAAACTAATGTGTCTCACTGATCCTTCCCTTCCTACTGCCAAACAGGAAGTTCCTGTTGTCAGTCAAATTCAATGGTTATAAAAACTAGAACTGGTTTTGGGTGTGAGGGTGGAGGGGTGGGAAGGAGGGAAACTAGTAAAAAGTCTGTAGTTCTGGACTTCTGTTTCTTGCTCTGCAACCAGTACTCTTCTGCCAGAAACAGACGAAAGCTGCAATTGAAGACAACTGCTATTGTACACCTAAGCTGCTAAGCCACACCCCCAATTAGATTCACTCTCTGCTCTCAGTAAATTAATGTGACACTGCCCCCTTCCTCAGAAACAACACTTTTTTTTTTTTTTTTTTAAACTTAAATGAGACTCCCTTCTTCTAATAAAGTATCTGTTTGCTTAATCCAAACAGGTACTACTCCTGCTGAGCAGAAGTGATTAATCAGTAAAAAATCTGTAGTTCTGGACTTCTGTTTCTTGCTTTGCAACCAGTTCTCTTCTGCCAGAAACAGCCGGAAGCTGTAATTGGAGACAGTTGCTTTTGTACACCTAAGCTGCTAAGCCACACCCCCAATTAGATTCACTCTCTACTCGCAGGAAATTAAGGTGATACTGCCCCCTTCCTCAGAAAAAAACACTTTTGTTTTTTACTTAAATGAGACCCCCTTCTTCTAATAAAGTATCTGTTTGCTTAATCCAAACAGGTACTACTCCTGCTGAGCAGAAGTGATTAATTAATAAAAAATCTGTAGTTCTGGACTTCTGTTTCTTGCTCTGCAACCAGTTCTCTTCTGCCAGAAACAGCCAGAAGCTGTAATAGGAGACAGCTGCTTTTGTACACCTAAGCTGCTAAGCCACACCCCGAATTAGATTCACTCTCTGCTCTCAGTAAATTAAGGTGATACTGCCCCCTTCCTCAGAAAAAAACACTTTTTTTTTTTTTTACTTAAATGAGACCCCCTTCTTCTAATAAAGTATCTGCTTGCTAAATCCAAACAGGTACTACCCCTGCTGAGACAGAAGTGATTAACTGGTAAAAAATCTGTAGTTCTGGACTTCTGTTTCTTGCTCTGCAACCAGTTCTCTTCTACCAGAAACAGCCCCCTCCCATCCCCTCTGCCCCACAGACGAGGGATTGCTAGAGGTTCCAAGGGTCCTCCTGAAAACATCGGGTGCCTGCACTTTTGCATTTGCAGCCCTGACCCTGTGGAACTCTCTACCTCGCCATATCCGAGATAGCCCTACCATTAATCAATTTAAATGGGAACTAAAAACCTATTTATTTAAAGAGGCCTTCCCAGAATTGGATTACGTAAGAAGGAGTTGGTTATGTGTTGTGCTGCGTCATATTTATACTGTATTTTAAATATTTTTAAACTTGATGTAAAGCGCGTTGAATCAAAGTGAGAATTGTGCTATATAAAATTTGAATGAATAAACAGGATCAGTTTGCATGCAAAAATCTAACACGCTTAATTCACAGTCCCTATATGACGCACAGACAGGAAATGGCTTCACTTTCAGTGGAAGGGTCAGGTATGGCCATTAAACTGCCTTCTCTTTAGCCTTACACCTACACTGTGGGGTTTCACAAAGCTACTCAAATCAGCTGTAGCTTGGATCATGTCAGCGGGGATCAGACTAAATTTCCCTTCAGGTGTTAGCGTTACCCAGTTAGTAGCACATCTATCTGCCTCTGGGCCTGAAGATGAAGAAGAAGAAGAATCAGCATTTATATAGCCGCTTTCACGCACAGTGTATCCCAAAGCGCTTTACAAGCAATGCCTGACTGGTAGTGAAGTGACTGAATGTGTGATGGCGGCCATATCGCACATCATCACACACACACATAGCCTGGATAATTGCATGAACCGGTTTATGGGAAGGGGAATGTTGGCCAGGACACCGGGAATGTTCCCTACTCTTTGCAAGGAGTGCCCTGGGTTCTTTTACTTCCACCTGGACACCCACCAGGACAACACCCGGATGGGCAGAAGGGACCTCGGTTTAACATCTCATCCGAAGGATGGCACACCCCAGCAGTACAGCACCCCCCAATACTGCACTCGGATGCCAGAGATTTTTAGGTGCAAGTCCAATCCTGGTGTGGGATGAGAACCCACAACCTTCTGGTCCAGAGGCAGATGTGTTACCAACTGAGCCATGCTGACAGATCATGGGTTCTAGTCCCATACCAGGATAAGGTTCATACCATAAATGCTAGCACCAGAGGGCAGTATTACGGAGATGGTGTACTGTCAGGGTGTACCTTCCTATAGATGAGATGTCAGAATTAGGTCCTATCTGCCTGTTGGCCTCACAACTTGTTTTTAAGAGATTCTCTGAAGGCATCAATCATCAGTATCCATCAGTAAGGGGCCTGATCCCTCCATGAGACCTAAATATTTGTCTTGTCCAGCTGATGGATGCTCCCATTCAACCTATGGCCACTGCTGACTTAAAATATGTTACATGGAAAACAGTTTTACTGATTGCCATGACATCTGAGAGAAGGGAACACGAGCTGCAAGCCCTTTGTACAGATCCAAACTACATAACCTTCTGCATGGATAAGGTAGTCCTTAGGACCAACAGGAATTTCCTACCTTAGGTGGTGTCAGAATTTTGGAGCAGTCAGTTGACGTTCCAGTGCTCTACCAACATTCCAGTCCAGGTGAACGAGAAGCCACCCACTTGCACCTGTTTCCTGTAGGAGGTTCCTCCTAGTTATTTATGGTAGCTTAGGTTTTTGGATCCCTCAGTCCTTTACTTATCTCTGGTACACTGCATTGTTGGCCTCTGTACTGCTTTGTCGAATTCCCAGTTTTCCACCTGCATATATATTTGCCCCTCTTTCCCCCAGAAACCCCTGACAGCATGGATCACCTGCTTTTCAATGGCGGCACTGGCTGGAGAAGCCAGCCGGCCGCACCTCGCTCCCTACCCCGCCACTAGCGCTCCTCCTAGGGAGCCCCTGACAGGGCAGATCACCTGCTTTTCAATGGCGGCACTGGCTTGAGAAGCAGCCGGCCACACCTAGCTCCCTACCCACCACCAGTGCTCCTTCTAGGGAGCCCCTGACAGGGCGGATCACCTGCTTTTCAATGGCGGTACTGGCTGGAGAAGCCAGCCGGCCGAACCTCGCTCCCTACCCGCTGCCAACGCTCCTTCTAGGGTAAGCCTTCACTTTCAACCTGGGAATACATAGTGGAACTTTGATTGGACAACTCACTTCGTGAGTGCCAGTGATTGGTAGCTGTATTTTATGGCTCCTTCAGTGACTGGACTATGGGATTTGCCTTGAATTCTTTGGCACTTTTCTGTTTCCTAGGCAGCTTTTTATCGGAGGCTCAGCTACTGAACCGAAGAGCTGTAGTGTAATTTGTGGTCTAAGTTCGGTGTTTAGAAAAGCCTAATCACTCTGTTTTTGTGGAAAACTCAGCTATATTGAATCTGTAAAGCAGCCAGGCTGTTGGTACTTGGGAGGATTGATATATGTATTTCAGTATGGTTCCAAGTGTCTGTAATGTAACTCTTTGCCCTGTCTGAACTCTCTGGCTATTATCTCTACCCCACCCTGGACATCTAATTTCCTTCTCTTTGTCTCCCGGTGGCACCTGATCTGCTCTGCATTTTTAAGTACTGTTGTTTGGCTGACCGCCCCCCTCTCTCTGTCTCACTCGCTCTCTCTCTCTCCTTTTCCTTGCTCTTTGTCTGTCCTCTCCACCCCCACCCCGATTTAGTGTGGCGGGCAAGACTTTGTTTTGCTACATTTATTCTGCCTTTAATTCCCATCTCTTATCTTTCCCCCAGGAGCCCCTGATGGATTGCCTGCTTTTCAACGGCAGCACTGGCTGGAGAAGCCAGCCGGCCGCACCTCGCTCCCTATCCACCGCCAGCGCTCCTTCTAGAGTAAGCCTTCACCTTCAGCCCGGGAATACATAGTGGAGCTCTGACTGGACAACTCACTTCGTGAGCACCAGTGATTGGTAGCTGTATTTTATGGCTCCTTCAGTGATTGGACTATGGGATTTGCCTTGAATTCTTTGTCGCTTTTCTGTCTCCTACACAGCTTTTTATCGGAGGCTCAGCTACTGAATTGAAGAGCTGTAGTGTAATTTGTGGTCTAAATGAAAAAATTACTCAGCTTAGTAATGTTGTTTCTTCTAATGGAGTCTTGCTATATTATGACATATGCAGTGAGTCCCAACCTTCGAACTGCTCCAGAGGTGAAAGAGTTAACTTTCCATGCCAGGCATGGAACTTTGAGCGCGAGCTCGGTTGAAAACTCTGTCTGTTGTTCTTCAAACTCAAACTGTCAGATCTTTACGAGCAAAACTCACTAAGGTTCTGAGTGGAAGCCGTAAACCTACACTAGCCAACTGGCTACTAAATATAAGAACACATTTTTCTTGGTCCCAAAACAAAGACTCAAGTCAGGGATCCAAAAATTAAAACATAACACCCAAACACCCCAAAAGGAGGGTGAAAAATAGGTGGGCATCTACTAGGTGCCAACACTGCACTGCCCACCCACATCCCAAAAGTAGAGGTTCTGAGAGGGGCAGGCAGGGGGGGAGGTCATAATATAGCAAGACTCCATTAGAAGAAACAACATTACTAAGGTGAGTAATTTTTTCTTCAAACAACATGAAGTCTTGCTATATTATGACATATGCAGACTACACAGCAGTACCTCCATGGAGGAGGACAGAACCTACTTCGAAATAGGCTCAGTGAAGCAGGTGCCAAACCGGCATCACTCCTAGCCTGGATGTCCAGAGAGTAATGCTTGGTAAAAGTGTGAACTGTTTTCCAGGTAGCTGCTTGACATATCTCTAGGATAGGGATGTCCCTGGCAGCAGCCAGAGACTAGCATCTGTACCTCTGGTAGAGTGAGCCCTCAGGCCTGAGGGAGGAACCTTACCCAGTTTTTCATAGCAAAATTGGATACAAGAGACAATCCACCTGGCAATGGATCTTTTAGTGGCAGGTTTCCCTTTACCAACCTCACCATAAGTGAGGAACAGTTGGAGGGAGTCAAACCTGTGACCCTTGGTACATTCTATGTAGTAACTAAGGGCTCTTTTGACATCTAAACTGTAGTCTCCTCTCGCCAGAGGAGGAATGGTCAGTGAAGTACACAGGAGAGACATAGATTGATTAAGGTGGAAGTCTGAAACCACCTTAGGCAAGAACTTTCTGTTAGTCCTGAGGACCACCTTATCTCTATGAAAGGAATAAAATCAGGTTCCACTGACAATGCTTGTAATTCACTTATCGCCTGGCAAAGTGATGGCTACAAAAACACAGTTTTCCAAGTCAAGTACTTAAGCTCTGCTGAAGACAAGGGCTCCAAAGGGGTTGCATAAGCTGAGCAATGCAAATATTAAGATCCCAGGCAGGGCAGGGTCCCTGAATGGAGGTTGGTGTGAAGCACCCCTTGAAAACTTGGAGAATACAGGATGAGCAAGAGAGAGGGTTTACCTGCTGATAAGAAAGCAGACACAGCTGCCAGGTGCACTTTTAGGGTAGCTGGTCTCAGCCCCAAAGTATTCAAATGCACCATATATATCCAGGACTGTGGGTAAGTCAGCAGATTCTGGGAAATATGCTTGCCAGAGCACCATATGGAAAATCTCTTCCATTTGGAATTATAAGTAGCCCTGGTGGATGGCTTCCTAGAAGCCTTCAATATATCAATACACCTTGGGAGAGGTGTAGGTCAGCAACTCTAACTCTTCAAGAGCCAGGCCTTGAGATTGAGAGATTTGAGATTCGGTACCAAACCCTCCCTGAGCACAGGTTAACAGGTTGTGATTCCTGGAAGACACAGGGAAGGTGGACTGCTAGGACATAAGGAGTGGGTACCAGGGCTGTCTGGCCCAATCTGGAGCAATCAGGATCATCTTGCAGGGTTGAGATCTGATTTTGACTTGCACCATGAACAGAAGAGGGAAGGGGGGAAGCATAGAGAAACTTCCCTTCCCAACTGAGAAGGAAGGCATCCAGAGGGACTGAGCCCAACACTGGGGCCTGCAGCAAAAAGGGAAGTTGGTGATTGTCTGGGGCTGCAAAAGATCTATCTGCGGGTGCCCCATCTGGCAAATACTACCTCCAATACTAGGGGATCCAGTGACCATTCAAGACGGCCCTGGAAATCCTGCTGAGAGCATCTGCCAGGACATTGTCCTTGCCTGGGAGGTGAACTGCCGTAAGGGAGGTGTTCAGGGAATACGCAGAGACCACAACTTCATTGCTTGTTGCACAAGGCCATAGATCAGTGCCTCCTTGCTTGCTGATGTACCACATTGTAGTGGTGTTGTCTGTTCTGATCTGTACAACTTTGTTCTGAACAGAGGTGGAAAAAACTTGAAGTGCTAGAAAACTGCTCTGAGTTCCAACAGATTGATGTGGAGCAGAGATTCCTGAGGGACCACAATCCCTGGGTAGTGAGATCGCCCATGTGCGCTCCCCACCCCAAGAGGGATGCATCTGTAGTAAGGATTAAGGAGTGAGACTGAGGGGTGAAGTGGTCCCCCTGTCTCAGATTGCTCTGGTCCTGCCACCACAGAAGGGCTTGGATCAGGGTTCGAGTCACTGGGATCAATTTGGTCAGAGGGTCTCTCTTTTGAGACCAAAAGGCTCTCAAATGGAACTGGATGTCCCCCATCTGAAATCTTGCTCCCTGCACAACTGCTGTAGAAGCAGCAATGTGCCCCAGGAGCTGCAGAAATTGCCTTGCTGGTCGAGAGACCTGCAGGGTGAATGAGGAGGCCAGAGAGACCAAGGTCCTTGCTCTTTCCAGAGGAAGGAAGGCTCTGGCCTCTTTTGTGTTGAGTTCAGCACCTATGAAGGTGAGAAGCTGGACAGGCTCTAGAACTGACTTTGAAGATTGAGAAGGAAACCTAGAGATGTGAGCAGTTGCTGAGTTACCTGAAGGTGTAGTTTGACTTGTTCTGGAGACTGGCCCACTATGAGCCAGTCGTCCAGGTAAGGAAAAATGGCAATCTTTTGCCTTCTTAAGTGGGCAACTGCTACTGCCAGGCATTTTGTGAATACCCTCGGGGCAGAGGTGAGGCCGAAGGGCATTGCTCTGAACTGGTAATGGCCTGAGGGCAGTTCGAATCTGAGGTACTTTCGATGGGAGCTTCTGATAAGAACATGGAAGTAGGCATCCTTGAGGTCCAGGGATGCTAGCCAGTCCCCTGGCCTTAGACAGGGTAAAATAATTCCAGAGTCACCATTTTGAATTTGGGTTTAAAAGGTGCTTGTTTAGGTATCTGAGATCCAGGATGGGCCGCCATTCTCCTGTCCTTTTTTGGGGTAAGGAAGTACCTGGAGTACAACCCTTTGCCCTGGTGTAGGGGTGGAACCCTTTCCACAGCTCTGAGAGCCAGGAGGGTAGAAACTTCTGTTTCTAGGGCAAGTGCCTCTGATGGATTTGCAGGTGGAAAGGACCTGGCTCTCATCTTTGGAAATTATTTTGAAGCTGAGAACCAGTCCCTGGCTTACTACTTCCAGGACCCACTTGTCTGATGTTAGAGACTTCCAGTCCTGGACAAAGTAAGCCAGCCTGCCCCCTACAGGTAGAGGAGAATCGGCCCTGGCTACCCCATCAGGGTGCCTGCTTGGCAGGGCTTTGGGCTGAGGGGTGGAAGCAGGCTTGCTTGCACCCCGTCTGCCTCTCCCTCTAAAGAACCCCCTCTGGGCATAAGCAGAAGAGGAGGCCTGGGCTTGGTAAAAAGGCCTATGAAAAGGCCTGCCCTGCCCCTGGGATGCTGCCTTTGAGGAGTGGCCTGCCTTTCCTTGGCCTGTGCACTCCTATAGGTGGTCCTATATTCATCCATTTTCTTCATGTAATTCTCTGTCTGCTCTCCAAACAGAGAATTGCCCACAACAGGAAAATCCATGGCCTTAGACTGGGTATCCTGTGACAGGGTAGTACATCTGAGCCAAGCCATTCTGCGAAGTGCCACAGATGTAGCCATGACCCTTGATGACACAACATTAGAGTCTACTGCAGCATGAAATTGCACCTTGGATGCCTCAATACCATCACGAGCCACCTGTTCCAGCTCCAAGGCAAGCTGGTCAGGGACCTGTTTTGCTAGAGCCAGCACAGTATCCCATCTGGATTTCTGGTACCAGCAGCATAAGCCATATAATTTGCCTGTCTGAGTCCCAAAGATGCTGCCATGTACTGTTTCTTTGCCATGGCATCAATCCTCCTGGAGTCCTTTTCAGGGGCGAGGTTAGAGGAATATTTGCCTCGTCACAGGCTGCAGCCTGACTACCCCACATGGCTGCATTGCTGTGTGAGGAACTCCGTATCAGAGCCTGATAATGTATACCTCTTGTCCATCCTTTTATCAACAGGAGGTATAGTGTGAGGAGTTTTTAGAATTTTTACTGTCTGTTTCCGAAAAGATTTATGCAAAGGAATAGACAGTCTCCTAGACTCTGGAATATCCATCATTTCTACATAATCAGACTCCTCTTGGTCATCAACAGCTTCCTCAACAGGGAGCTGGAGAGTTTCAGCAACTTTTTTATAGAACATAAAATGAGAAGGGGACTCAGAGAGCCTGGGAGGAGAAACCCCTGATGGTCTGTCTGGAGAGATGTCCGGTTCAATGGGCACATCCAGACTTTCAAAACCACATTCACTCTCCTCATACTCCTCTTCCCCTTCCTCCGGTTCATAAAAATCCTCAAAATCATAATCTTGAACTGGTGGAACCGGCCAAACCGAGCGCTTCCCTGATGGTGTCTGTTCGGTCGGAACCGGGGAAAGTGACTGGACAATTTGAATTGCTTTAGCTATTTCCTCAGCGGTTGGAGAGAGAACTTTTGGCTCCACACCAGCTGACTTTCTAGTCCTTTTAGTTGGAACCGGCTCCTCAGAGCTGGCTCTTCGTTTGCCCGAGGAAGTATCGCCCTGGTCAGAGGGCACTCCCTCCGGTTCGGTTGGAACCGAACCGGCTGGCCATCCGGTTAGCGGACTTTTGGCCTCCCTTTCCTGAGCCTCAACTCTCTTTTCATGGTGGCAGCAGAAATCTTACAAATCTGGCAGTCTGCATTGAGGTGGTCAAACCCCAGACAATACACACAGGTGGTGTGTGGTCAGCCTTAGCAAAGGCTTCCCCAAACACTACAGTGCTGAAACCCAGTGGGCCCGGTTTTCTTTTGGGTTTCTCAGACACAGTGCCAGCCTAACCAAACTTGCCCGTTTATGGCAATCCGCTAAGCAAGACTCTCCTATTGGTTCCCAACCGTGTCACGGGTCGTGGAAAAAAACGTAATGAAATCCGTTTTTTTTAGAACCGATAAGAACCGGGAACCGCACTCTAAATAAGGACTAGTAAATTTTGAAAATAACCTGATCGGTTCAAACCAAACCGAAAAGCGTTTACAAGTTCCACACAGAATAAAGATAAATGTAAGCCTATCTATTACTTACAATACCACAGACAGAGCTTGAACCGACCGGTTACGGTTTAATTTCGGTCAAAAAACCGATAAATAATACTTTAACCGACAAAACGAACCGAGCAGAAGGAGAAATCTCCGGAGTGACTGTTCAGTGAGGCGGAGTAAAGAATCTGACAGTTTGAGTTTGAAGAACAACAGACAGAGTTTTCAACCGAGCTCGCGCTCAAAGTTCCATGCCTGGCATGGAAAGTTAACTCTTTCACCTCCGGAGCAGTTCGAAGGTTGGGACTCACTGCATATGTCATAATATAGCAAGACTTCATGTTGTTTGAAGAAAAAAATACTCACCTTAGTAATGTTGCTTCTTCTAATGGAGTCTTGATGTATTCTGACTAATGCAGTGATCTCCAATCTTGAACTGCCCGGAGAACAAAGAGTTAACTTTCCATGCAAGGCATGGAACGCTGAGCTCAGCTCGTTGAAGCCTCTGTCTGCTGTTGTTGAACCCCAACCATCAGATCTTTATGAGCTATACTCACTGGGAGTTCTGTGTGGAAACTGTAAACTCACACTAGCCAACTGGCAACTAAATTTGATAAAAAAGGTTTTTTCGGTTTCAAAGCAAAGACTCAAGTCAGGAAACCCAAAAAACAAAACACAACACACACCCAAAATAAAGGAGAGTGAGAAAAAAGGGGCACCTCTCGGTGCCAACACTGCTCCTGCCCACCCATATCCCAAAAAACAGGTTCTGAGAGGGGAGGCAGGGGAGGTCAGAATACATCAAGACTCCATTAGAAGAAACAACATTACTAAGGTGAGTAATTTTTTCTTCAAACAACATGAAGTCTTGATGTATTCTGACTAATGCAGACTACCAAGCAGTACCTCCATGGAGGAGGGACAGAACCTACTTTGGGAATAGGCTCTGAAGTACTGCTGTGCCAAACCGAGCATCACTCCTAGCCTGGGTATCCAGAGAGTAATGCTTGGTGAAAGTATGGACTGTTTTCCAGGTGGCTGCTTGACAAATCTCTAAGATAGGAATATCCCTGGCAGCAGCCAGGGAAGCAGCTGTACCTCTAGTAAGGTGAGCCCTCAGGCCTGAGGGTGGGATTCTACCCAATTTTTCGTAGCAGAATTGTATACAAGAGACAAACCACCTGGCAATAGATCTTTTAGTGGCAGATTTACCCTTACCAACCTCTCCATAAGTGAGGAACAACTGGAGGGACTCAAACCTGTGACACGTGGTGCGCTCTATGTAGTAGCTAAGGGCCCTTTTTACATCCAGGCTGTGCAGCCTCCTCTCTCCAGAGGAGGAATGGTCAGTGAAGAAAACAGGAAGAGACATAGACTGATTAAGGTGGAAATCTGAAACCACCTTAGGCATAAACTTCCTGTTAGTTCAAGTTAGGACCACTTTACCTCTATGGAAAGAGATGAAATCAGGCTCCACTGACAGGGCTTGCAATTCACTGATGCGCCTGGCAGAGGTAATGGCTACCAAAAACACAGTTTTCCAAGTCAAGTACTTAAGTTCTGCAGAGGACAAAGGCTCAAAAGGGGGTTGCATAAGCTGAGCAATGCAAACATTAAGGTCCCAAGCAGAAGCAGGGTCCCTGAAAGGAGGACTGGTGTGCAACAATCCCTTGAAGAATTTGCAAAATACAGGATGGGCTGAAAGAGAAGAGGGCTTGCCTACTGACAAAAAAGCAGAAACAGCTACCAAATGTACTTTGAGAGCAGCTGGTCTGAGTCCCAAGCCATTGAGATGAACCATATAGTCCAGGACTGTAGGCAACCCAGCAGATTCTGGAGAAATATGCTTACCAGAGCACCAAATAGTGAACCTTTTCCATTTGGAGTTGTAAGTCTTTCTGGTGGAAGGCTTTTGAGAAGCCTTTAGAACATCCAGGACACCTTGAGAGAGGTGCAGATCAGCAAACTCTAACTCTTCAAGAGCCAGGCCTTAAGATTGAGAGATTTGAGATTCAGATACCAAACCCTCCCCTGAGAGGATGTCAACAGGTTGTAATTCCTGGGAAGAGACAGGGGAAGGTGGATTGCTACGGACAGCAACAGTGGGTACTAGGGCTGTCTGGCCCATTCTGGAGCGATCAGAATCACTTTGCAGGGCTGAGACCTGATCTTGACTAGTACCTTGAACAGGGGGGGGGGGGCATACAGAAACTTCCCTTCCCAATTGAGTACCAGAGCATCCAGGGGGACTGAGCTCAATACTGGGGGTCTGCAACAAAAAAGAGGAAGTTGGTGATTGTCTGGGGCTGCAAAAAGATCTATTTGAGGAGTGCCCCATCTGGAGAAAATCGCTTTCAAAACTAGGGGGATCTAGGGACCATTCATGGTGGCCCTGAGATATCCTGCTGAGAGCATCTTCCAGGACATTGTCAATTCCTGGGAGGTGAACTGCTGTGAGAGAAGTTTGCAGGGAATAGACCAGAGACCACAACTTCATTGCTTCTGTGCACAAGGCCGTAGACCAAGTGCCCCGTTGCTTGTTGATGTACCACATTGTGGTGGTATTGTCTGTTCTGATCTGGACTACTTTGTTCTGAACAGACTTGGAAAAAGCTTGTAGTGCCAGGAACACTGCTCTGAGTTCCAACAGATTGATGTGAAGCAGAGATTCTTGAGGTGACCACAGCCCTTGGGTGGTAAGATCCCCCAAGTGGGCTCCCCAGCCCAAGAGGGAGGTGTCTGTGGTGAGGATTAGAGAATGAGACTGAGTGACAAAAGGAACTCCTTGCCTTAAATTGTCCTGATCCTGCCACCATTGCAAAGCCTGGATCAGGGTTCGAGTCACTGGGACTAGTTTGGTCAGGGAATCCTTTCTCTAGGACCAGAAGGTTCTCAAGTGGAACTGAATGTCCCTCATCTGAAATCTTGCCCCCTGGACCACTACTGTAGAGGCTGCCATGTGGCTCAGGAGCTGCAAGAAGTGCCTTGCTGGTCGAGACTCCGGAAGGGTGAAAGAAGAGGCCAGTTCCATTAGTGTCCTTGCCCTGTCCAGGGGAAGGAAGGCCTTTGCTCTTATTCAGGGACCCTGATTTTCCATTTTTACCGGTAACACCGGTAACAATCACGGGATCCTGCGTGGTTTGCGGATTTTGAATTCTTGTACCGGTGCCTCACGGAAACTGCATGTCACTGCACAGAATCTCTAAGATTTCAGCATCTTTTTAATTTTTTTTTATTTTCTCTTTCTATGTCCCCTTCTCACAGCATCAGTCTCCACTTTTCAGAGATCCCTAGGCTGGGTATCCCCTAGCTTCACCCCAGGTAATGTTCAGGAGCTCCTGTGGGCCTGCCCTATCCTGCCTGGGTTGTCCCCAGGTGGGAAGGAGGGGAACCCAGGTCACCCCTTCACACTCCCTTAGTGTGTGTCAGGCAGCTTAGTGGCTCCCTTATGGAGCCTGGTTATGAAGTCTGGGGCACCTGGGTCCCTTCTGCCAGTGGCTGATGTGGGGTGATTGTTCCTGGTTTTCTGGTCTCTGTCCCTGAGGGCACTGGCACTAGAGGAGATCCAAGGAGGTAGGTCACATACAGACATGCCACTGCTCAAGATCCTGGCTAGCGTCCTCCCCTCCTAATCACTCTGCAGCACCATTGCACCACCACCCATGGTCACACAAGTGGTGGTAAAGCTGCAGAATCTGCACCCCACCCTCCCCGGAGGAGGAGAGCAGTCCCCCAGGTGCTCGATCCTACTCCCCTGGCCAGACCTCCAGCAACCCGAGTTCGCTTCTGACTCTGGATCACTGGCATTGCAAGCAATAGTGCTACCACAGAGCCAGCAGGCCGACCCAGATTTTAGCATCTTAAAATGAATGCTGCTGTGCTTTGCTGCATATAGCATCAGTAAGGAAACCACCCACACTGCTTTGTTGTAATCAGCCATTCAGTTTAACCACCCATGCCTAGTGGTTAGAGTAACAAACAGTGATTGAACTGGGTACATCCAGCAGACTTGGTTTGATTCCCACAACCTCCACTTGTATACTGTGTGAGTCCAAGCAAGTCACTTAACCTCCCCAGTGCTTCTAGGTCACTCCTGAAAACAGACAGTTCTGCCTAGTGGGCCTTACCTGCTTTACAAAGAATATAGGAAAAAATACCAATATATGTTTATTACATCATAGAATAGTAGTCAGGGTACCATGTAATTTACCTGAGTTTTATTTGGACTGCAATGAATTTTATAGGTAAAGATAAATGTTCACATACATTTTATGTGTTTTATAAGCTTGTTTTTTTAGATTTTAGTCAGGTTTTTATTGTATTCTTTGCATATAAGCATCTAGGTTGTAGATTGCTAAATGAAGGATCACTGTTACCAACTAGCTTATTCAAGTTTATAATCAGTAGGGCCATCCAAAATCCTCAGTTGTTTGAATGAAAACTAGTCTGAATTAAATTTATGTTCACAAAGAAACTGCCTTACTAATTATGAAAAGACTGCACAGTTAGCACCCCATTTAGGTGAATGGGATCATTTGCACCTTTTCTCCCACCTGCTGTTTCAGTTTCTGTAACAACAAAAACAATTCTGATAGACTGCTTCAACAAAAAGCAAATGTTAAGTGTTTAAGTGTACTTATGTTTGCCCAGTGGATTTTGAAAGCACATTCAATGACATACAGAAGGTAAGACCCCAGGGGCTATATGATGCTGGTGGGCAGAGTAGTGCTCAATTCACATCTGAACAAAGACATGAAAACTGGGAGACAACCTTTTCATGGACACCAAGTAAAAAAAAAAGCATCCACATGTCTGGGAGATGCCTGAATCCATTTGAAAATTCTCCACTAATCACTTTTGGACTTTTTAGGTAAAGACACTTTATTTCAAAGAAGCAAATTCAAGCAGTTTTTTTTTTGCTCCTCCTATCCCCTGGCCATCCACTCCTTCAGGCCTGCCAAGGCCCCCTACCACCGTTGCTGAATCCCGAACACCATCTACTGCCCGTTACTGCTGTGCTATCAGGTAACCCAAAGTAACCCTTCACTGGGTGGGCCCCCACCCCTGTGGGAGGCTATCAGGGAGGTGAATTAACTAAAGAGCTTCCAGTGCATCCTGGGCATGGCAGGGTCAGATTGGAAACATGTCTGGGGCTCTGGCTTATGGAGGGACCAACAGCCATCCTTCAGTTGGTCAGTGGGTGTTTTCCCATTTTCTTGGGAGTGTGACGGGCGCATGATGTCAAGGCACAAGCTGACATCCGTCACGCCCCTCCTGCAGTGAGGGCTGACATGTTGTCGTGCCTCTGGCCTCCACCAGGGTGCAAATGCTGAGCCATGAACCCACCCTCCCTCCCAGGAGAAGGTGAGTGGTCATTGGATATTCAAGCCTTCACTCACGCTGGCCTCCAACACCCAAGTCTGTTCCCTAATCCTGGTCAGTGGTGTTGCAGGCAGAAATCCAATTCAGGCAGCTAAATTATAGATAGGAAAAACCAAAGGTTGTCCACCTTAGCGGTGATGATTCAGATTAATTCACATCTGAGTTCTAACAAACAGAGACTAAGTCATTTGTAACTTGTGCATGTGGGGTGTGGGTGTTGAAGAAAGGGGATCATAGTGCTGTCACTACTGCCATCACCCCAGAGGGATTTGGACTGCATTGTTGCTACTGCCATCACACCGAAGGGGTGGAAGCTGTAGTGCTTCTGCCATCACCACAGTTGGATGGGGAATATATTACTGCTGCCGCCTCACCTGAGGGATGGGGGCCATAGTGCTGATACTGCCATCATGCCTGAGGAATGGTGAACGTAGTTCTGCTGCCATCACACATAAGGGATGGGGGCCACAGTGCTGCTGCTTCTGTCACACCTGAGGGAAGGAGGTTGTAGTGCTGTTGCTGCTGCCATCACACCAGTGGGATGGGGCCCTTAGTGCTGTTGATGCTGCCATCGCACCTGAGGGATGGCGCCATAGTGCTGCTTCCATCACACATTAGGGATGGGGGCTGTAGTGCTGCTGCTGCCATCACATCTTGTACCTAAAATAACTTTAAATTGGTACAAGGATGGAAGGATGCGTAATAGTGGAGGTCAAAATTGCTAAAATGCATGTTAGCAGAGTTAACAATTGTTAAATAAAGTACACAAAACCAAACACCGGTAAAACCGGATTTTGGCTTAGCAGACACCGGTGACAATACCGTTTTCTACAAAGTGCATAACGGAATATGCCCTTTCTCAATCACGGTAAACCAGTGTCCCTGCTCTTATTGTATCCAGCTCCTCCCCTATAAAGGAGAGGAGCTGCACTGGCACTAGAACTGACTTTGGAAGGTTTAGGAGGAACCCTAAAGAAGTGAGCAGTTGCTGAGTTATCTGAAGATGTGACTTGACTTGGTCTGAAGACTGACCTACTATGACCCAGTCATCCAGGTATGGAAAGATGGAGATCTTTTTTCTCCTTAGGAAAGCAACCACTACTGCCAGGCACTTTGTGAACACCCTTGGGACTGATGTTAGACCAAAGGGCATTGCTCTGAATTGATAGTGGCCTGAGGGCAACTCGAACCTGAGGTACTTTCTGTGGGAGCACCTGATGGGAATGTGAAAATAGGGCATCCTTGAGGTTCAGGAGGCTAGCCAGTCCCCTGGCCTTAGAGAGGGCAGAATTATTCCCAGAGTCACCATTTTGAATTTTGGCTTTAAAAGGTGCTTGTTTAGGTATCTCAGATCCAAGATGGGCCACCATTCTTCTGTCTTTTTGGGGGTTAGGAAGTACCTGGAGTACAATCCTTTGCCCCTGTGTAGGGCAGAAACCCTTTCTATGGCTCTGAGAGCCAAGAGGGAAGAAACCTCAGCCTCTAGGGCAAGGGCCTCTGAAGGATTTGCAGGTGGAAAGGATCTGGTTCTCATCTTGGGAATTTTTGAAGCTGAGAACCAGTCCCTGGCTTACTACTTCCAGGACCCACTTGTCTGATGTTAAAGACTTCCAGTCCTGGACAAAGTAAGCCAGCCTGCCCCCTACAGGTAGTGCAGAATCGGCCCGGGCAGACCCATCAGGGTGTCTGCTTGGCAGGGGCTTTAGGCTGAGGGGTGGAAGCAGGCCTGCTCATACCCCGTCTGCCTCTCCCTCTAAAGAACCCCCTCTGAGCAAAAGCAGAAGAGGAGGCCTGGGCTTGGTAAAAAGGCCTATGAAAAGGCCTGCTCCTGCCCCTGGAATGCTGCCTCTGAGGAGTGGCTTGCCTTTCTTTGGCCTGAGCACTCCTGTAGGTGGTCCTGTACTCATCCATTTTCTTCATGTAATTCTCTGTCTGCTCCCCAAACAGAGAATTACCAATGACAGGAAAATCCATGGGCTTAGCATGGGTATCCTGTGACAGGCTAGTACATCTGAGCCAAGCCATCCTCCGAAGGGCCACAGATGTAGCCATGACTCTAGATGAAACATCATTGGAGTCTACAGCAGCATGAAATTGCACCTTGGATGCCTCAATCCCATCTGCAGCCATCCGCTCCAGCTCCTTGACAAGCTGGTCAGGGGCCTGTTTAGCTAGAGCCATCACAGTGTCCCACCTGGACTTCTGGTATCTAGCTGTGTAGGCCATATAGTTAGCCTACCTGAGCCCCAAAGATGTTGCCATGTACTGTTTCTTTGCCACGGCATCAATCCTCCTGGAGTCCTTGTCTGTGGGGTGTGAAGCCAAGGGAATATTTGCCTTATCACAGGCAGCAGTCTGCACTACCCCCAACATAGCTGCACTGCTGGGAAAGGAACTCCGTGTCTGAGCCTGAAAGAGTATACCTCTTGTCCATTCTTCTGTCCACAGGAGGTATGGAATTAGGAGTTTTTAGAATTTTAAATGTCTGCTTCCCAAAAGATTTATGGAGGGGAACAGACAATGTCCTGGACTCTAGGATGTCCATCATCTCAACAAAATCAGGCTCCTCCTGATCCTCTACTGCTTCTTCCATAGGAAGCTGGAGGGTTTCAGCCACTTTCTTGTAAAACATAAAGTGAGAGGGGGACTCAGAAAGCCTAGGAGGAGAAATGCCTGAAGGTCTGTCTGGGGAGATGTCCGGGTCAATAGGCACATCCAGACTTTCATAATCACCATCATCATCATTATCTTCATACTCTCCCTCATTCTCCTCCAGTTCATAAAATTCTTCTAAAGTATAATCCAGAACCGGGGGAACCGACCGAACCGAGCCCCTGACCGATGGTTCCAGTTCGGCCGGAACCGAAGTTAGCAACTGAACTATCCTTATCGCTTTGGCTATCTCATCAGTGGTCAGAGAAAGAACTTGTGGATCCGAACAGGATGATTTATCCCTTCTTTTTCTTTTAACCAGAACCGACTCCTCAGAATCGGTTCTCCTTTTGTCCAAAGAAGTTTTGCCCTGGTCAGAGGGCACTCCTTCTGGTTCGGTCGGAAACAAACCGGGCTGGCCATCCGGGTCAGCAGACTTCTTGGCCTCCCTTTCCCTCGGTCTACCTACTCTCTTATCTAGGGTAGCTTTGGGAAAACTTTTACAAATTTGGCAGTCAAAATTGAGGTGGTCAAACCCCAGACAATAAACAGATGGTGTGGGGGTCAGCCTTAGCAAAGGCTTCCCCACACACACTACAGTGTTGAAACCCAGTGGGCCTGTTTTTTTTCTTGGGTTTCTCTGACATGGTCAATCCTAACCAAAACTTACCCTTTTTTTGGCAATCCGCCAGGCAAGACACCCCTATCAGTTCCTGACCGTGTTACAGGTCTTGGAAAAAAACGTAATGAAATCCGTTTTTTTTAGAACCGATACGGACCGGTTACCACACTCTAATAAAGACAGAAGTTTTTATACACAAACCTGATCATTTCAAACCGAACCGATCCAATGTTTACAAGTTCCACACAGAAAAACTAATATAGAAAACCTATCTAGTACTCACGGTACCACAGACAGAGACTTAAACCGACAGGTTAGAAGCAGAAATTTGGTTGAAACCGAGCGAAAAAACGACACTTTAACCGACTTTTTTTGAACCGAGAGAAGGAGAAATCTCCGGAGCGACTGTTCAGTGAGGCGAAGTAAAGAATCTGACGGTTGGGGTTCAAACAACAGTAGACAGAGGCTTCAACCGAGCTCGAGCTCAGCGTTCCATGCCTTGCATGGAAAGTTAACTCTTTGTTCTCCGGGGCAGTTCAAAAGTTGGAGATCACTGCATTAGTCAGAATACATCAAGACTTCATGTTATTTGAATAGTCCCACACCACCCGCCCCGGCCTCTATTAAATACACCCTAAGCCCCACCCTTCTACCTCTCTTCTGGCTCCATTGGCTAATGTTAGCTGGCAAACGCACTTTCTGGACTTTAGACTGGAGACTCCAGTATTCTCGTTTCTTGCCACTTGTGCAGGTTCTACTTATTTCTCCCCAAATTGCTGCATCACATTTTTTTTTTTTTTACATAAAAGTGGCAGCTGCTTGCTTGGGCTGGATAAATCTATTCTGCCCTACTACTGAGTGGCGGTGCTACCTTACAAGGGGCTATCATGTGCGGAAGTATGTGGCTACTCTTTCTGTCCCTTATCTGTGCCACTTGCCAGACACCAGCCTCCAGAACCTCATCCATACAGTGATTTTGACCCCACATCGATACACCAACTGTCCTGCAAATATCCTCATACCTACTTATGTGCCCCTAAGTTCACACAACTACAGCACCTATTTCGGCCTACTCCTTCTGGTGGGACTCGCACTGAGCCACCCTTGCAGCCTACTCCTCTGGCCTCGCAGCTCTGATCCCCATCTGCACTTTGCAGTTCGGGTGTTAATTTTTGCTGCTCTAGGACACCAGACGTCTACATGTGGGGCCCCACCTCATATAGCTGCCCCACCACATAAATGTATGAAGGCAAGGGGATATAAGTTTACCACTGCAGCTCTAAGGAAACTGTTGCTTCCACTACTGCTATGCTCAGGCAATGTAGAACTTAACCCTGGTCTGCCAGAAACCATTGCCTCACCCTCGGACCTAGCTAGGCTCAAGGGTTTGAGTTTCCTGCATGTTAATGTATGCAGCCTGTTAAAAAAGTTTACCATGATCCAGACATGGGTGAATCACACAGCACCAGATGTGCTAGTGGTCACTGAGACCTGGTTTAGACCAGCTGCATCTGATATAGAAATTAATATACCAAATTACTTGTTGTTTAGAACTGATAGGCAGACTAGAGGTGGAGGGGTGGCTATGTACATTAAGGATAAATCTGAGGTATCTGGTATTGATTCAGCTACTGTTCCGAATGAATATGAATACCTCTTAAGGCTGCTATCTCGCATACTATTACACTGTGTGTTACAGGGTGTTATAGACCTCCGTCAGCAGGTCTTCAGTTATTGACACATCTTAGGAAAAGGACTACCAGAAACAATTATCCTAGGGGACTTGAACTTAGATTGGCTTTCCAAGGCATCTATACCTCTTATATCATTTAGAGATGCACATAGGCTAACACAACTTACTGGTGAACCAACGCCACCAAATGAAAAGAACCCCAATAACAGTACCCTGTTGGATGTTATCCTAGTTAGTAAGCCACATCTTTTTTCCCACGCCGGAACATTCTTCACTGATGTCAGTGACCACTGTTTCATTGCTGGTGTAAGATCAGTCAACAAACCACTATCCTCAGAAAAATTCTCAGTTAAGAGATCTAGACGGAACTTCAACCTACTTGCATGTGTTAATGAGCTTAAATTTAACTTGCGTTGGCAGGATTGTTACCTGGCGAATTCAGTACAAATGGCTTATGACATCTTCAATGAGATAATTTCAGAGGTTCTGAATAAACATGCCCCCTTAGTAAAAGTGCGTGTAAGAAATAACGTTTGTCACTGGTTCACCTTGGAACTTAAATCAGCCTAGTCTGAGACAGATAGGCTTTGGAAAAAAGCACATAGAACCAAGACCACCTTGGACTGGTGCCGGTTTTGGAGGGCCAGGAACGCATGCACCAAAAAGGTTAGAGACGCAAAAGCCGCTTTCTATTGCTCTGAAATGGACTCTGCCACAAAAAGCTCATCTAAATTTTGGAAAACTATCAAAGATCTATCAGGCCGTATAACTGGAAGTTCACTCCCATCTAAGATTATCTCTAGAGGTGATACTGTCAGTAACAGGATGGAGAATTTGGACTCCTTCAACAAACACTTTGCGACTGCAGGTTTAGCTTTTGACAACTCACCTGCAAACCTGTTACACTCTCAGCTTGACACCGATTTGATGAACCCAGTACTACTAGCTTGAAATTCTCACTGCAACCTGCTTCATTGAAAGAAGCCAAAGATCTCCTACTACAGCTTGATATTAAGAAAAGTGCTGGTGCTGACTCACTAGACCTATATTTCCTAAAGATTGCTTACCACGTTCTGGCTGTGCCTATAATGCATTTATTCAACCTATCTCTAGCCCAGGGGACCCTCTCATCCATACGGAAAACAGCACACTATATCCCCATATTTAAGTCAGGGAACCCTAGTGATCGTAACAATTACAGACCGATCTCCCTTCTTCCTGTATTGGAAAAATTATTGGAAAAAATTGTAAGCACGCAGCTGAGAACATACCTAGAAACCACGAATCTCCTAAACTTGGCTCAATCTGGCTTCAGAGCTAACCACAATACTATTACGGCACTTGCCAAAGTGACCAATGATTGGCAGAGAGAACTGGATAATAAAAATGTTATCTGTGCTGTGTATTCGGACCTAAGCAAGGCGTTCGACACTGTCGATCATATTCTGCTTCTCTCAGAACTACGGTCCATAGGTCTGGATACAATCTCACTGCAGTGGTTTACCGACTACCTCTCCAACCGCCTGCAGCAGATTAAGGCTGGAGGTAACCTCTCACCTCTCTTAACTCTTCCAAGAGGTGTGCCACAGGGATCTATCCTTGATCCCCTTTTATTTACAATATATATCAATAACGTAGATAACAGTATAAAAAAGGCCAACATTCATCTGTTTGCAGATGACATAGTGCTATATCTAAGCCGTCCAACATCAGAAGCTGCTTGCATTGACCTTCAAACTGAACTCAACCTGTTACAGAACCAGCTTCTTCAAAAAAAGCTTCTAGTCAATGCAAAAAAAAACCAAAGTGATACTATTTTCTCCTTTTAGCCCACGCAATAAACCCAGCCACCTCTGGATTAGTCCCTCAGATCACTACAATTCTTGGAGAAAACTTGGAATTCGTCACAAAATTTAAGTATTTGGGAGTCTGGCTGGATAATAAACTCTCATTCACTGATCACATCGAGGACTTGTTAAAAAAATTACGCCAGAGGCTAGGTCTGTTCTTCAGGATTAGTCACTTCATTACGAAAGAGGCAAAGCTGCGGTTGGTTCAAGCAATGTTGCTCTCGATGGTAGACTATGTAGACTTCCTTTATAGTCATTCCCCTACTTCACATCTTGCAAAATTGGACACGCTCTACCATAGAGCCTTGAGGTTCATAACGGGACTTCCCACTACCATGCACCATTGCTCCTTATATGCAGCTGTGGGGGGGGGGGACTTCCCTTCAGTTTAGACGGAATAGAAATGCTGTTCTATGGACCTTCAGATCTATCTCAAAAAACTCCCGCAATACATTAATGACTGTCTCCCACTAGGCATAGCAGGCAACTATGCATTGAGAATTCATTCATTTATATCATTAAATGTACCCAAAGTTAAATCACGATTTGGCAGAGTGTCCATAGGCTTTGCACTGCCCTCTCTTTGGTACAAAATGCAGAAAACAATGAAACTGAGCACCTCTGTGAGCATTACTACCTTCAAGAATCTATATTCCTGCTGTGTAAGGGAGCCGTGCAATTGTCTCCCACGTCCTTAGTTCAGGCTCAACGACCGTGGTTATACTGTAGCTTGCCTGGCTCCAATTTCATTGCCTAGGTCTTCTAATTTCTTCTCACTCTCCTTACAATGCTGATCCTCTTTCCTTCTGTTTCTCCTTTCTCCTCTTTCTTTCTTCTTCCTCATTACTGATTATCTCTTGCATACCTACTATCTTCTCCCCGGCTATCCACTTCTTTCACATGTCTAGGTATAGTACCCCGACTCCCATTTCTTGTTGGAGGTCCTCTGAACCCACTGGTTGTGTCGTACCTACTTCCCTTTTTCTCTCCCTCTCCCTATGTCTTACACTGGCCCCCCCATCTCTTTCCCCCTTACCCTTCTCTCCCCAATCTTTGCCCCTCCCCCATCACATTTTCTTCTTCCTGGCATACACTCCCCATCCTGAATTGCCTGGCTGTTACATTTTTGTGCAAAGTACTGTATAAAACCCTGCCTGCTGTTGTTAACCTTTGCTCCGCTTCCCTTCTCACTCTTTTTATTATTTATGTAAACATGCATCTACATCCTTGCAAAGTTGTTCTGTACTGCATAATGATCACTTATGTATTGCTACAACACCTTGAAATCAAATGTATTTTTGTATTCCATTGTATTGACTGTATAGATAAATATCTATTGTTTCTATTGTAACTTTGACTTGTTCTAACCAGGTTCATCTCCGCAAATGAGCCTTGCTCAATGATGTTTGCCTGGATAAATAAAGATTTTGATTGATTGATTTGCACAACATGCTTGCACTTTAATTTGCTCCAAGTTTGCACCAAAGACGTATTAATTTTTTTGCTTAGTGTCTGCACTTTATATTCTGTTCCTTGTAATGTATTATATTACTGGATGTTTTTCTGTTTCCTCCAGTATTCATTCCTTTGTGTCGCACATGGAAATGAGCCTTGGCTCAGTGTGCCTCTCGCAGTTACCAATTTTCAGATAAATGAATAAACAGAAGTGCAGTCTGGATGTAAAAAAAAAAAAAAAAAGGGTACAACGGAATGCTGTGGCTACAGTCAGTTGATCGCTTATAGCTAAGCATAGCAGTCACCAATCTGAAAAAGGGAGCCTCAGGGGAGGTTTACAACCTTCTCTTGTCCTCATTTTTGGTCCATAGTTTGGTCCTGGAGTAGCTGAGTGCGGAGTCATGACAGGGGCCTTCTCCTGTGGCATACTCCAGTGTGGGCTGAAGGACTTTTAACACATCTGATCATGGTAACCATGAGTAAAATGTAGAAAACCTCTCTGAACTGAGAGAGACTATTTCTTTGTGTGGCAGCCCAGAGGTGGTTCCTCCAGGATGGCTCCTATGTGAATGCCTGTGAGGATTTGGAGGGACTAAACTCCAGTTTGTCTGACAGGATATTTGAAAGAGAACAGTCTGCGTTGTGCCTCTCTGACACATTTCTGTAGGGGATGAAATGGGAAAATGGGACACTAGCCTCTCTGACCAGAAGATGGGGAATGACTCACACCTCTCTGACCAGAAGATGGGGAATGGCTCACAATCTACAAAGTGTTGTACATGTCACAGAATGTTTTCAGTAAAGGACATAATCTGACCCAAAGTGTGCAGTTTCTGACAAGAAAGTAGTGTTTGCAATTAAGGATGCCACCTGTCCACAAAGAGTTTTCCTGGTTCTGACAAAAGTGTTTTCAGTAAGGGCACCAGTTGCCCCAAAAATGTTTCTGCCTATGTGGAAAAAATGTGCTTTGTGAACCTAAAGTGTTCAAATCCTGTGAGGACATGCTCTGTCATGACTCCATTTCCAGAACAGTGACAAAGGGACTTTTGCTTGACCCCTAGTTTAGGGACCCACTTTGACTTTGTGTAAGTTGAAATGGACTTTCTACCCTTTGAACCATCTGTACCTGCAGCCCCCAGTGGGCAAAAGAAAAAATTACTCACCTTAGTAATGTTGTTTCTTCTAATGGAGTCTTGCTATATTATGACAATTGCAGTTTGTCCCACCATTAGAACTGCTCCGGAGGTGAAAGAGTTAACTCCCATTCTAAGAATGGAACTTGGAGCGCGAGCTCGGTTAGAGAAGCTCTGTCTGGGTTATTTTCAAACCCAAACTGTCAGATCTTTATAAGCAAAACTCACTAAGGTCTGTGTGGAAGCTGTAACCTACACTAGCCAACTGGCTACCTGACTATTAACACATATTCCTGGTCCCAACACAAGACTCAAGTCAGGGGACCAGAAGTAATAATATAACAATAATATAAGATAAAATAAAACACCACACCCCAAAACCCCAAGAAAGGGTGGAAAACATATAATGGGCATAACTTAGCGCCCACACCACTGCCAACCATGCCAAGTAGAAGTTCTAGAGAGGGGCAGGCTGGGGGAGGTCATAATATAGAAGACTCCATTAGAAGAAACAACATTACTAAGGTGAGTAATTTTTTCTTCAAACAACATGAAGTCTTGCTATATTATGACAATTGCAGACTTACAGCAGTACCTCCATGGAGGAGGGACAGAACCTACTTAGGAATAGGCTCTGAAGCACAGCTGTGCCAAACCCGAGCATCTCTCCTGGTCTGGACATCCAGGGAGTAATGCTTGGTGAAAGTGTACTGCTTTCCAAGTAGCTGCTTGACATATCTCTAAGATAGGGATGTCTCTGGCAGCAGCTAGAGACGCTGTACCTCTGGTAGAATGAGCCCTCAGGCCAGAGGGGGAACTTTCCCAGTTTCTGATAACAAATTGGATACAAGAGACAATCCACCTGGCAATTGATCTCTTAGTGGCAGGTCTCCTTTTCCGGCCCTCACCATAAGTGAGAAAAGTTGGAGGGATTCAACCTGTGACCCTTGGTACGTTCTATATAGTAACTTAAGGCCTCTTAACATCTAAACTGTGCAATCTCCTCTCGCCAGAGGAGGAATGTTCAGTGAAAAACACTGGAAGGGAGATAGATTGATTAAGATGGAAATCTGAAACCACCTTAGGCAAAACTTCCTGTTAGTCCTGAGGACTACCTATCCCTATGGAAAGAAATAAAGTCAGTTTCTACTGAAGGCTTACCAACTCACTTATGCGCCTGGCAGAAGTGATAGCCACTAGGAAAACAGTTTTCCAAGTTAAGTACTTAAGCTCTGCAGAAGACAGAGGTTCAAAGAGGTTGCATTAACTGGGCAATGCAAACATTAGGTCCCAGGCAGGGCGGATCCTAAAAGGTGGATTAGTATGAAGTAATCCTTTAAAAACTTGGAAAATACAGGGTGAGCGGAAGACAGGAGGGCTTTCCTGCTGACACAAAAGCAGAGACAGCTGCCAAATGTACTTTCAGGGTAGCTGGTCTCAGGCCCAAAGAATTAAGATGGACCATATAGTCCAAAACAATGGGCAAATCAGCAGATTCCGGGAAATATGTTTCCAGAACACCAAATGGAAAACCTTTTCCACTTAGAATTATAAGTAGCCTAGTGGAAGGCTTCCAGAAGCCTTTAGGATTTCAAGAACACCCTGAGAAAGGTGTGTAGGTCAGTAATTCTAACTCCTCAAGAGCCAGGCCTTGAGGTTGAGGGATTTGAGGTTCGATACCAAACCTCCCTGGGCACAGGTTAACAGGTTGTGATTCCTGGGAGACAAGGAAGATGGACTGCTAGGGACAGAAGGAGTGGGTACCAGGGCTGCCTGGTCTAATCTGGGGCAATCAGAATCACCCTGCAAGGCTGGGATCTGATTTTGACTAGCACCTTGAATAGGAGAGGAAGGGGAAGGCATAAAGAAACTTCCTTCCCAATCTAGGAGAAAGGCATCCAGGGGACTGAGCCCAACACTGGGGCTGCAACAGAACAGTGGAAGTTGGTGATTGTCTGGGGCTGCAAAAAGATCTATCTGAGGGGTGCCCCATCTGGCAAAAACTATCTCCAGTACTTGAGGATCCAGAGACCATTCGTGATGGCCCTGGGAAATCCTGCTGAGAGCATCTGCTAGGACATTGTCCTTTCCTGGAAGGTGAGCTGCTATGAGGGAAGTGTTCAGGGAATAGGCCAGAGACCACAACTTCATTGCCTCAGTGCACAAGGCCGAAGACCGAGTGCCCCCCTGCTTGTTGATGTACCACATTGTTGTGGTGTTATCTGTTCTGACTTGTACCACTTTGTTCTGAACAGACGCAGAAAACACTTGAAGTGCTAAAAAGACAGCTCTGAGTTCCAGCAAATTGATGTGGAGCAGAGATTCCTGAGGGGACCACACTCCCTGAGTGGAGAGGTCGCCCATGTGGGCTCCCCACCCCAGGAGGGAAGCATCTGTAGTGAGGGTCAAGGAGTGAGACAGAGGAATGAAGGGGACCCCCAGTCTTAAATTGCTCTGATCCTGCCACCACTGGAGGGCCTGGATCAGGGTTCGGGTCACTGGGACCAACTTGGAAAGGGGGTCTCTTCTCTGAGACCAAAAGGCTCTCAAGTGAAACTGAATGTCCCTCATCTGAAATCTTTCTCCTTGCACTACAGCTGTGGACGCAGCCATGTGCCCCAGGAGCTGCAAAAAGTGTCTTGCTGGTCGAGAGACCTGCAGAGTGAAGGAGGAGGAGGCCAGAGCCACCAAGTTCCTTACCTCTCTAAGGTAGGAAGGCTCTGGCCTGCTTTGTGTCCAATTCTGCACCTATGAAGGTGAGCACCTGAACTGGTTCCAGAACTGACTTTGGAAGATTGAGCAAGAAGCCCAGGAGGTGAGCAGCTGCTGGGCAACTTGCAGGTGAGATTTTACCTGTTCTGGGACTGGCCTACAATGAGCCAGTCGTCCAGATAGGGAAAGACAGCAATCCTTGCCTTCTTAAATGAGCAACTGCTACTGCCAGACATTTTGTGAATACCCTTGGGGCAGAGGTGAGGCCAAGGGCATTGCTCTGAACTGGTAGTGACCTGAGGGCAGTTCAAATCTGAGGTACTTCGGTGGGAGCTTCTGATTAGGACGTGAAAATAGGCATCTTTGAGGTCCAGGAGGCTAGCCAGTCCCCTGGCCTTAGAGGGTAAAATCATTGCCAGAGTTACCATTCTGAACTTTGGTTTCAAAAGGTGTTTGTTCAGATATCTCAGGTCCAAAATGGGCCGCCATTCTCCTGTCTTTTTGGGTAGAAATATCTGGAGTACAGACCCTTGCCCTGGTGTAGGGAGAAACCCTTTCTACAGCTCTGAGAGCCAGGAGGGTTGAGACTTCTGTTTCTAAAGTAAAGGTCTCTAAAGAGTTTGCAGGTGGGAAAGATCTGATCCTCATCTTTGGGAACTTTTTGGCTGAGAACCAGACCCTGGCTACTACTTCCAGGACCCACTTGTCTGAAGTTAGAGACACCCAGTTCTGAACGAAGTAAGCCAACCTGCCCCTACAGGTAAGGAGAATCGGCCCTGGGCACCCCATCAGGGTGTCTGTTGGCAGGTGCTTTAGGCTGAGGGGTGGGAGCAGGCCTGCCCACACCCGTCTGCCTCTCTCATGAAGAACCCCTCTGAGCATAAGCAGAGGAGGCCTGGGTTTGGTAAAAGGCCTGTGAAAAGGCCTACCTCTACCCCTGAGGGTCTGCCTCTGAGGTGACTTGCCCCCTTAGCCTGAGCACTCTTATAGGTAGTCCTATATTCATCCATTTTCTTCATATAATTCTCTGTCTGCTCCCCAAACAGAGAATTTCCAACTAGGAAAATCCATAGCCTTAGTCTGGGTATCTGTGACAAGCTAGTACACCTGAGCCAGGCCAATCCTACGAAAAGCTACAGACGTAGCCATGACTCTAAAGGATACATCATTAAAATCCACAGCAGCATGAAACTGCACCTTAGATGCCTCAATGCCATCAGCAGCCACCTGTTCCAGCTCATTAGCAAGCTGGCCAGAGGCCTGTTTGGCCAAAGCCATGACAGTGTCCCATCTAGATTTTTGATACCTTGCTACATAAGCCATGTAATTTGCTTGCCTGAGTCCCAAGGACGCTGCCATGTATTGTTTTTTAGCCATGGCATCAATCTTTCTGGAATAATTGTCAGGAGGATGTGAAGCCAAGGGAATATTAGCTTTATCACAGGCTGCAGCCTGAACCACACCAACGTGACTGCATTGCTGTGAAAGGAATTCTGTATCAGGACCTGACAGAGTGTACCTCCTGTCCATCTTTTTGTCCACAGGAGGCACAGAATTAGGAGTTTTTAAAATTTTTATTGTTTGTTTCCTAAATGATTTATGCAAGGGAATAGACAACCTCCTAGACTTTGGAATATCCATCATTTCTACAAAATCAGGTTCCTCTTGCTCATCCACAGCTTCCTCCAATGGGAGCTGGAGGGTTTCAGCAACTTTTTTGTAAAACATAAAGTGAGAGGGGGACTCAGAAAGCGAAGGGGGAGATTCAAAAGGTCTGTCTGGGGAGATGTCCAGTTCAATGGGCACACCCAGACCCTCCAAGTCACATTCATACTGTTCATAATCATCCTCCCCCTCCTCTGGTTCATAAAACTCTTCAACATCATATTCCTGAACCGGTGGAACTGACCGAACCGACCTTTTACCAGACAGTGGCGGTTCGGACGGAACCGGAGAAAGTGACTGGACAATCTGAATAGCTCTTGCTATCTCTGCAGCAGTTGGAGAAGGAATTTTGGGCTCCACACCTGCTGATTTTCTTGTTTTCTTTACTGGAACTGGCTCCTCCGAGCCAGCTTTACGTTTGCCCGAGGAAGTCTCGCCCTGGTCAGAGGGCACTCCCTCCGGTTCGGTTGGCACCGAACCGGGCTGGCCATCCGGGTCAGCGGACTTTTTGGCCTCTCGTTCCCTGAGCCTGCCAACTCTCTTATCCAGGGTGGCTGCAGGGAAATTTTTACAAATCTGGCAGTCTGAATTGAGGTGGTCAAACCCCAGACAATATACACATGTGGTGTGTGGGTCAGCCTTGGCAAAGACTTCCCCACAGACATCACAGTGTTGAAACCCAGTGGGCCGGTTTTCTTTTGGGTTTCTCAGACATAATGCCAACCCTAACAAAAACTTGCCCTTTTAAACGGCAGTTGCGGCAAGACACCTTATCGGTTCTAACCATGTCACGGGTCTGGAAAAACGTAATGAAATCCGCTTTTTTAGAACCGATAAGAACCGGGAACCGCACTCTAAAAACCTTCAATTTCAAGTTTTAAAACAAGCTGATCGGTTCAAAACCGAACCGATAACATTTACAAGTTCCACACAGAAAATAAACTGTAATTACTTACGATACCACAGACAGAGCTTGAACCGTTCGGTTTTGCGGTTAAAATAATAATATTCTCGGTTGATTTGAACCGAGAAAACACTGTTTAAACCGAAATAGAACGAGCAGTAGGAGAAATCTCCGGAGCGACTGTTCAGTGAGGCGGAGTAAAGAATCTGATAGTTTGGGTTTGAAATAACCCAGACAGAGCTTCTCTAACCGAGCTCGCGCTCCAAGTTCCATTCTTAGAATGGGAGTTAACTCTTTCACCTCCGGAGCAGTTCTAATGGTGGGACAAACTGCAATTGTCATAATATAGCAAGACTTCATGTTGTCTGAACACTGTATTCCATCTTGTGACAGAACAAATCCACTACTTGAAACTAGATAAAGGAGAGGTCATTCCTTTGTGACTGCTGTGTTTTACTGGTGCCTCACCAAGACTGTGCAGGTCCCTAGGGTCATGGCCCACCCCAGTTCCCGGTTTAAACAGAAATGTTTTGTGTAACACCCCCTTCGAGAGCCAAGTGCAGTAACGTAATCTCGGGCGGGGGGGGGCTGTCAGCAGCAAAGCAGGCTGATGCTGTAAGGTCTGGTTAGACTACTTTTAATGGTTGCAGCTCCTCCTAGTTACAGAAACAAATCTGATATTAGAACAGTAGGGGGAGCATGACCACACTGCAGAGTTTGAACTTCGTTCTAATCCTAAAATAAGCACAAGTTATAGCTCCAGGACAGCACGCTCCTGTGGACTGATGCTTACTGTCAATCACACTGATGGATCCCTGAGAAGAAACAACATTACTACAGTGAATCATTTTTCCTTTTCACTTCCCTAAACTCCTGGGCTCCCCCCACCATTCCTTCTGCTCCTTCCCTTCGTGCTCTAAAATCTCTCCTCCGTGATTTCACTACTCACTCCTGCAGTTGCTCCTGATGCTGGGGCTTGGATTTTTGTCCGCTGCCACCACCCTACACTGTCACTAGTTCAGCCACCTCTTCCGTAGTTTTCAGCCACTACCACCACCCCTCTTATTATTGCATTGCTGCTCACTGCATACTGTTCTTATTGTTCTCTTCTGCAATTTATTGTATTGCATAATTCCTGCACAGAAATACTGCCTGTAATTGCTTATTTTGTTATACTTATTTCAATTATTGCGTTTTTTTTGAACACTATATTTGCAGTGTTTTCTACAGTTTCAGCTCCCAAAGGATGCATCTGAAAATTAGCTGATACCAGCTCTGCACGTCTTACTTTTGAAATCAATCAATCGGTATCACAGCTCATTTCCAGATGTGTCTTGGGGGGATGGACAGCAAAGACAGAAAAAGAGAAGAAAAAAATAAATAGCAATTAACATTACAAAAAAAAAATAGTCTATACAAACAATATAGTATATTAAAAGGATGTATTTTATCACATATACAGTATTAATATTTCATTAGTATTATGCTGTGCTATTGCTTCTATATTTCTATTCTTTCTTTATTCATATTATTTTATTTTCTACATCAATGTGTTTATTCTCCTATCTGTCCCAATGCTTCACCTCCTGTTTTGTCAGTGATTAAAATATTGTCACTAGGCTCCATCCATTATCTCCAACTTCCTTATGACTTGCCCCATGCAGTGTGACCCACAGGAAGGCAGGCTTCTCTCCCCACTGGCACAGAATCCAATATAGAGCGGCTGAAGAATGGTGCCTGGGCTTGCTGGCACCATTATATATGCAGCTCTGATAGTTTGTTCGGCTGTAACCCTCTACCTCCAAATCACCCTCCACCTCTGGTACTGCACACAGCTCTGCTGCTAGCCTTGTGAATATGCAATGTACCGCTCATAGAGAAGCCTGCTTTCCGGCTGTCAAACAGGGGTCACAGCGGAGGTGAAGCATGGCGCCAGCCCTTACTACTCCCAAAGTGAGATGCACTTCCATGGGCAGTGTACTCCCAAGACAGCCGCCAAATTGTCTGCTTCCAAAGGTCACTCCCTAACCCAGGTCGCCAGCATGGCAATGCATTCATCATCAAGTGGCCCATTCTATTTGAGTTCTATATTTATTTTGTTATTTTATTGCTAAAAAAAAAGAAGTTTTGTTACACTCTGGAATGAAAAGAGGCAATATAACATGAAATTATAATAGTATTGTACAGTACATCACATTTTTTGGGGAGGTTTAAGTTAGTAAGGCTCACAGAGTTATGTTATACAAATCCCTATGCCAGCCCAGTCACTTCCCCTGGAGATGTCATAAGGGAAGCAGAACTGGTCCCCCTGCCTCCATTTTATTACACTCCGAGTTGGCAGGGAGGGAAGGGTTTCCCTTATGTTATACAGACTCCTATGCCAGCCCAGTCACTTTCTCGGGAAATGTCATAAAGTAGGCAGAGCCAGTCCCCCTGCCTCCATTTTATTATGCTTGCCGTCGTCAAAGCATCTGGGTATCATACAGGGCTTTGAGAGGTGTGTCGCAGTGATCCAATCCAGAAGGGGACTGACCAATAATCAGCAAGACTGATTATGACACTCTTAGGCATGAAGTGTGTGGACTTCAAAACATTGTGCCAACAGACACATTCATAAATTAGCTCTTTCATTCTCTCTGTATCAGAACAGGGAAAGGTTAATATATGTCTTAAGCATACTATTTGGAATGCACTAAGTCTGTTGTAATGTGGGCTACACACGGGAAAGGCTATAAATCTGTTTGGGGAGACTTCTGCCAGATTAACTATAGAAGCAGTTCTTTGAGACAGTTGATGTAACCCTTTCATGCCCAATATGGAACCAGCTGCTTCTCTCAGTCTAGGGCTTCACTAGTTTATTTATGTCACCATTCTTAAGCAGTTTTTCTTATTCATATGCATATCAAGCATTTTATTCAGCACGGCAGGCACTTTAGCACCACATATGGACAGAAACGGAAAAAATGTAAGTGAAAGAATAGTGAGGGGAGACTACCTAGGTAGGTAGCCAATGTACTGAGGCATAACATTTGAAATACATAGGATAGGAAAATGGCACTGCTGCAGCAGACTACTAAGAAAGACAAGGGGAGAGGTTACAAAAATATGTCCCTGGGTGCTCCAGTTATTCCTAACATAGAGCACAGCTGTACCACAGCCTGCAGTTCAGTCTTATGATGTTCTCACACCAGACTGGTGGGAATAGAAGCTACATTCCTTTCTGAAGTCTGCCCAAATTACGCAGACTACAGCAGCACTGCTGAAGGAACCTCTACACTGGCGCCCAACCCCACTATAAGCAGAGAGTGGTGAAAACAGTATTTTTATTCTTCTAAATTCTCTTTAGTTTTTTTTTTTGTAATTATACTTTAATGCTTTTAATAAAAACAATTACATATAATTTCTCCTGTTAGAGATCACAAGTACACAGACTAACATGTCCTTAGGATACATCAAATGAAACAGTTAAAATTAGTCTAAACAGTCTGATTTTCGAATCCGGGGGTATTACTCAACATGAAAGTCCCGATATGAGCTACAGAATAAGCTGCACCCCACAAGTCTTATGAGAGGTCATCTCTATCAATAATATTAGTCCCAGATTAGTTTACATAACAACCAGTGCTGTTATGACCCTCTCCCAAACATAGGTAACCTTGTGGTAACAAACAGTGATCACTTCTCCAGAAAAACACAGCAACTACAACATCATAGAAGCCACCAGTCTAACAGTATGATTAACAGTATGAATAAGAAGATACATTCCCAATTCCCAATACACATGCAATTCAGTTTTTGATAACAACGAAAAATATGTCAGCAAATAGTAATATAACATAAAAGATTAGCATTCCTCTGCCTGTTTTATTAAGAACTAAAAATGTCCCTGATTAAACAGTATTTGAAACTTAAACATTTTATTAGCTGACTTTCTTCACCACCCAGTAACATTAAACACCTCATAATGTTCATTGATATTCCCTCCAGCTATGATATTAAACTTTCACTGGGTGAAGTAAAATGTACTCCCCATTAGCAAATCCCACATCAGAGACTACAGAGAGCTCAAGTGTCCTCCTCTGAATCAGATGAAGCAACTTGCCTGGCCATGTCAAACTTTCTAGAAAGCGCTTCTGCTTTCTTACCGGCTTCGTCAGTATCGGTATACTGGAACGTATGCCCCTCATATTGAATCCTCAGCCTTGCCAGCATTAAAAGTGAATGCGCAATTCCTAAGCTGCGTAGCCACGCTCGGACCCCATCAAACCTTTTTCTTCGTGCTCGAGTCGTGAAGGAAAGATCCAGAAAAAGATATACTAAAGCATCCTGAAAAGAGAGACGAGATGATTCCCTTGCAGCTTGCAGAATCTGGTCTCGTATTGCCAGACTAGAGGTAACTACTAAGACTGTATGAGGTGTATCTTGTTTGGCTGAGGCTGACCTGGGGAAACTCGATATGCTTTTAAAAAGCTTCCAATGGCTACAGAATCAAGCTTTAGGGACTTTGGGAGCCATTCTTGCATAAAGTAGAGTAGGTTGTTTCCTTCGATGTTCTCCGGGAGTCCAACCACCCAAACATTCTCTAGGGCCTCAAGACGGTACTTCATCTGTGCCATTTCTTGAGCAAACTTGCCAGATGCCGACAAAGCTTTCATTGCCATATTTTCAGCACATGAGGCCGTCTTGGCCACTATATCAATTTTAGCCTCTTGCTCAGCAAATTTGATGCTGTAGACTGTAGATGGCCTGCACAGATTTTTGCAAGGCCTGCCAAGGTGGCTCAGGCTCTGAAGCGGGTTTAGCAGCTGCAGCAGCAGGTTGGACCTTCTCCGGCTGTGAGTTTTTGGAAGCAGTCGCAGAAGCCTTGTTAGTTCGACCCATCTTCCATTACAAGTTACACCAATCAACAGCTCTTGGTGCCCCGATACTAGATTTTCAATCAAATTAGGCACTTTCTGCAATTGGAGAGTAGTTTTTAATGTTTTATTTCTGTATTTCAGAGAGCTCTCACTGCATGCGTCTAGACAGTGGGCATGCTCCACAGTGCCCCCTAAATTTCCCTTTAGTTTGTCAGTCGTTGAACTACCATAACTCCCCCGGTCCAAGCCTTAGTTTTCTGGCACAGCCTGGGACCTTCACCCGGTACAACATTAATACCTGCAGCAAGCATCGGATTCCCTTTCAAAAAATAAAACCTTTTTAACTTACAGTTTGGCATCACGATCACGCTTAAGTAGTACTATAGGCAGTCAGCTACATTCCAGTTCTTGCTCAGACTGACTGTTTCACAAAGCCAGTGAACAGCAGGATCAACCAGATACAGTCTGTCTAAATGTAATTATAGGCTCAACCAGATAAATACTAAAAAAATAATAATGAGAAGGAGAGACGACTGTTTTCCTAGCAGCTCCTCACTAACCGGGAAATGGAGCCACCATATTTCCAGAACTGTTCTGCCCGCCCACACACATAATGCAAGCCAATGAGGTAGTGCGCTAGGTAAACTGAAGGCAGATGCTGCTGAGTGCGCTTGCACCCGGTTCTGACAAGCTGAGTGCATGAATGCCTTAATAACTGGTCGGTTATTATGGTGAATATCAACTGGCTGAGCCCTTTGGAAAAATTGTTACTAGTTATTACACCCCTTTTAAAAGCCATCACTGAGGGAGCCACTCTCAAAGTTTGGGGCACAGAGTTTCACTGAATCAGGGATGTATTGCCATGGCAAATGCCCACTCCCCGATTTTAAAACTCTGTGATCTAACAATATATGTCCCTTTCAAACACTTAGTTCTATAGTTGAGTATGAAGGCCTTGTCCCAGCAATCAAGCTTAACAAGGACCTAGAATACATCATACTGTTCTAAAATGGCCTTCAGCACAAGAGTGCAATACAGAAACACCCAGTGAATTTACTGCAAAGAGAATGTGAACCAGCATTTATAAGAACTTCTACAGAAAATACAGGCTTGCAAGTTAAATGCAGTACTCCATTTACGAGCAGCTGATGCCTACAGGAGAACTTTAAAAAACATAACATTTGGATACAATTCATATTTCATGCTAGCCACCTATTTATTTCTCTACAATATTTAATGGTGAGGTCATGTACATAAAAACATGATCTTTGTTCCTTGAGAGTTCAGCAACTCCTTCTGCTTATTCCCCACCTGAAGTCATAATACTCTGCTTGTGGCATCACAGTTATTCCCATGGCAACAGCACATGGTACCACAGCAAGAGATTATAACTTGAAGTGGAAGATAAACTACAGGGACTAATGAACTCTAAGGAATAAATATCCAGTTCTTGTACATTTTCTTCAGTAAATAAGGGGAGGAGAAACTTATAGAAGAGATATGAAATACATGTTGAACTGTGTCTAAATATCTAAAAGACAAAGAACATTAGCCCAAAAGCAAAGAGGAAAAGGCTGGCCAGGAAGGGCAACAGCTATTAAGCCAGGTTTCAAAGAACTCTGTGATCTAGTTAATGTCCCTTTTCAACCATATAGTTCGGTAGTAGAATATGAATGCATCGTGACCCTCATTGCATGTACTTCCCATAATGATTTGCATTCTTAGGGCCTGTGCAATTTTGTGTTTAAATGTTTTTGTTTTCCAAAAAGTCTTCCTAGAGGCATCAGCAGCTCTTTGATGTTATCAGAACAGTAAAGTGCAAAATACAAAAATACACAAATATAGTGCTGCAACAACAAGCCATTGATCAAGCAGCGACAGCCAGGAGGACAAAGTGCTTACAGTACACTAGCTCCTCATTAAAATTGGGCATGAACTAGATAAGAGAAGCCAATGGAATTTGGGACTAACTCAGCCTCATAATGCTCAGCAGTGCAGTCAACAGACCACTAGAAGAAAGAATTACTCACCAAAGTAATGATGTTTCTTCTAATGGGTCCAATAGTGAGCCAATTTAAAAAATGCATGATCTTCACTCTGAGATGTTGCATAAGAGTTTAGAATGGTGCTGTGGAATCAGAACACCATTCAAATGCTGCTGCCTGCTGGTACTCCCTCTAGTATGCTAATGTCAGATTTGTGCTGAGGACCAGAAGAGGCAGTACTAACTAGCTAAAGTGTAATACTTATCTTAAGCTAAATACCCAAAAAATAAGTAGATTTACATTTTTTACATTTTAAAGTAAATGTATCAACAATATTTTTAAAAAACATATTTAAAATATAAAGTGTGTAAACATAGTCAGATGCTCAGGCAGAAAAGAGTATTTAAACCCAGATTAGAAAATGGGTAGTCAGAATTCTAATTTCTGATTGGCTAGTACAACCAAGTAGCTGGTCCGGTATCAGGCAACAAAAACTAGAAATAATGAGCCTCTGGCTGCTTAACCATGTTCAAATATCAGTGTGCTCTTATAATTTTAAATTTCAAACTGCCATCATTTTTTCTCTTTAGCAAAAGATACAGGCCGCCCCATCTCCTGAAAGGATTGCTTCACAAAATTATAAAAAGTTTGTATGCCAAAAAAAAAAAAAAATCACATGTGGCACACAATGCATCCTTGTTAAACATTTTGACCAGCATCTGACTGAACATGTTTTTCTTGTCAGTACTCGTAGTGCTAGCACAATGCATGCTAAACTCTAGAGATCACTTCCCTGCCTCCAGTCCCACTTGACCCAAGATAAGGTATTATACGTTTTTTCTTTAATTCCACTTACACATCCTGTCCCTTGATTACCACTCAGACTGCAAGCCCGCCCTCACTCTTGTTCCTAAATTAATTTAGCACTACTGCTGTTCTTCAGCAGCGCTGTCAGTCCCGGTATTACACCTTGTCAGTTGATTGCCAGCGCCGCTTCGGATGTTCCGTTCACTTTCAAGTGCTGACATCCCACTGCCAGATAATGTAAATGCCAGTACTCTCTTTTACCTCCACCCGGTAACACTAGTAAGATTGTTTGTTTTTTTAAAGTCACCTTTTTAGAAGCGCCATTCAACTGCTCACACCATCGATCACCCACTCCCACCACAGCTGCAAAGCAGTTAAGTCCATCCATCTCCAGGTATGTGGGTGGGCAGGATGGCAGTGGAAAACAGGATCTTAATCACAATGACTGTACAAACAGGATGAACAGCAGGTAAAAAATAAAACTATAACAGCCATCAGCCGACCTGCCATGAGGGGAGGGAGAGGTTCTTGCACCATAGGAAACTCTGCAAAAAAATCATCTAGTGTGTGTGTGTATGGGGGGGGGATGACAGCCACAGTAATATTGGTGTGTACGTGTAGATTCTGTGTGTCTCTGCAGGCTGCTTCCAAGTTACAAACCCGGAGACTCAGCGACGTGGAAGCCTGAGTGAGCTCCATGGAGGACTGGCGAACTCTAGTACAGCCTGAATCTGCATCCCTCCATCGCAAACTTATATTTCTGGAGGAAAAAAATTGAAGATTTGGAGAGATGCACTAGAAGAAATAACCTGGTGATAATCGGGCTGCCAGAGGGCTCAGAAGGTCAAAATTCCATTTTATTTGTACAGAGGTTCTGTGATAAAATTGCAGGCCCTTCTCCCAATGGGACTGTCTGCATAGTGGCGCAAGCTCACAGAGCGCTACGGCCCACTCCCCCAGCTGGCTCGGCACCTAGACTGATAATCTTTAAACTACTGAATTACCTGGTCAAGATTCATATTTTAAAGAAAATTAGAGAAATACAAGGGAATGTCAGATACGTTCGAGTAACACAGGATCCTCCTCGGTCAGTCAGGTTAAAGCGTGCGGCATATGGGCCACTCATATCTAAACTAATGGCCACCAACATCAGATTTAAAATGGCTTATCCTGCCAGATTACACATAGCGGAGATGTAAGATTTTTTTTTTAGTTAATCCTTTTTCTGCCTTGGCTCCCGGTCTGCTTACCTGCGTCCAGGCATCCTAATTCCGACGGCTGCTGTCCCAAAGACCCCAGCTCCCAGTCGGACTGCTTGCAGTTCTACCCCTGTGCCTTGCCCCCTGCGGCGGGTTGGTGGAAGCCCCCCCCTACACTCACCCACCAGGACCCGATCCAGTAATCTGTTGTGATGCCCTCAGAGCCGGGTGTCCCCCATGGAAACAGCCATCAAGCCGCCGCGACCTGTCACCATTTTTCCATATTCTGGTCCCCCCTTATGGAGTGGGGCGTGCAATGGCAGCCAATGGATGGGGTGTGCCCTTCGCGCATGCTCCTCCGGCACCGTGCCCCATCTCACTTCGTGTTGCCACTGTATCACCTAGCCTCCGCTAGAGCCACCAAGCGCACCGGCAGCTGCCCTCCACCCGGAGAGGGAGAGAGAGAGAGAGAGAGAGAGAGAGAGCAGTCCATCAGACACTCAATACCTCTCCTCCCTGCTGACCCCCAATGACCTGGGCAGTTCCCATTACTAAGGTCCACCGCCTCGTGTGGCAGCTTGTTCCATGCCTTGACAGCCCTTAATGTAAAGTAGCTGTCTCTTTTGTTTGTATTCGCTCTAGGGACCACCAGCTTCTTATGTGATCTTAGATTGTCTGTATTAGTTCAGAACTGTATACCCACACTGGACACTTAAGACTGGACATACGAACATACGAAAATTGCCAGCAGATAAAGGCCTAGAGGTCTATCAAGTCTGCTCGAATGTGCAGCTAGCACCCCTTATTCTGCAGCTGCCTCTCCCTTCCACCCTTCCCCTTCATTAACCCTCCCCCTTGTCCTGTCCCATCCTCGTTTGAAGCAGTCCACTGTTCTACTGCATACCACTTCAAAAATGCGCGATTCCACCCAGCCACCACCCTCTCTGTAAAAAAGTGTCTCCTCATCTCCCTCCTGAACCTTCCTCGCTCCAGTCTCATATCATGGCCCCTGGTGTCCCTCCCCTTCCTTACTTTGAACAGCCCCTCTGTACTTGTCTTGTTTATTCCTTTCATGTATTTAAAGGTTTCAATCATGTCACCCCTGTCTCTCCTCTCCTCCAGTGAGTACATGTTCAACTCCTTCAACCTCCTCTTGTATGATAAGTCCCCCAGCCCCTTGATCATCTTTGTCGCTCTGCACTGCACCCCCTCCAGTAACTTAATGTCCCTCTTCAGATACGGACACCAGTACTGCACGCAGTACTCCAGGTGTGGTCTAACTAATGACCTATACAGTGGCAGAATCACCTCCTCCCTCCTCGAGGATACACCCCTTGCAATACAACCCAGCATTTTGTTGGCCTTTGTAGCTGCCTTCCTACATTGTGCTGATTTGTTCATTGACCCTGTAATTAGCACACCCAGATCCTTCTCCTCCTCTGTCTGGGCTAGCTGCACTCCCTCTAGCTGGTAACTCCTCCTTGGGTTCTTCATCACAAAATGCAGCACCTTGCACTTTTTGGCATTAAAGCCCAGTTGCCAAGTGTCTGACCAGGTTTCAAGCTTTGACAGATCATCCTGCACCCTACCATCCCCTAGGTCATCCACCACTGCGCCTACCTTGGTATCATCAGCAAACAGACTGATCTTGCTCTTGATGTCCCATGATATGTCTGCAATGAATATCCCAAACAACACTGGTCCCAACACCGAGCCCTGTGGAACACCACTCATCACTGCCCTTGGGTGTGAGAGCTCCCCACCCACCACCACCCTCTGTTGCCTTCCCTGCAGCCAGTTTTCTACCCATCTCACCAGCTTTGCACCCGCCCCTGTGCCTACTAAGTTCCTTGCCAGCCTTCCATGTGGCACTGAGTCAAATGCCTTACTGAAATCCAGATACAGGACATCCACTGCATGGCCCCTGTCCAGTTGCCTAGTTACCCAGTCATAGAACTCGACCAGGTTGGTTTGGCAGGATCTGCCACGTATGAAGCCATGCTGTCTGCTGTTCCGTAGTCCTTTGGCCTCTAGGAGGGCCACCAGCCTCTCCTTCAGGATGGTCTCCATTAGCTTACCCACGATGGATGTGAGGCTCACTAGTCTGTAGTTTCCCAGTTCATCCTTGGGGCCACTCTTGTGGAGGGGCACCACATGAGCCATCCTCCAGTCCTGAGGTACACACTCCGAATGTAGTGAGGCATTAAATAGGTCTGCCAAAGGTCCTGCAAGGACCTCTGCCAGCCTCTTCAGTACCCTGGGGTGGATGCCATCTGGGCCTGGTGCCTTGTCCACCCTCAGTGCCTTCAAACCCTCTCGAACTCTGCTCTCCATGATTTCCCATCTGTCACCACTTCCCACCCTGCTTCTGCCATTCTCCACCTTGAGGTGTCACCCCCTCTTCTCTTTAGTAAATACTGAGCAGAAGTACTCATTTAGTGCTTCCAAACCCACCTCCTTCCTAATCCTTACTATGTGGTCCTTACAGCTCCTTTTCTCCCTGATGTATAGAAATCCTTCTCCCCCTTCTTAATGCCTTGTGCTAGCCTGAGTTCCGTGGTGCTTTGGCTCCCCTACTGCCCTTGTCACCTCCTTGATTCTGTCAAGTACTCCTCCCCATCCTCCCCCCCTCCCTGTTTTCTTGTACTTCCTAAAGGCAGCTCTTTTCCTCCTTACCTTTCCATGACCTCCTTGCTCAACCAGATCGGTTTCTGCCTCTAGCCTTCTTGCTCTGGGCTTTGCAGCAGGTTTGTCTGCCTCCACTATCCCCAGCTTTATGAGCTCCACCTCTGGTTAGTGTCCATACTAGATTGAATTCTGGCCAGTTACCTTTTACCACTTCCCCATCCTCCCAAAGTCGGCCCTCCTGAAGTCCAGCACTACTGTGCCAGATTCCCTCCTTCCTTGCCCATATCCAATGTGAGCCATACTGGTGGTGGTCACTCCTGACAGTGGTTCCTCCACTATAAGTTCTCTCACAAAGTCCCCATTTGCCAGTACAAGGTCAGGGTATTCCCTAACCTGGTTGGTTCACTGACCATTTGCAGCAGGAAGCTGTCCTGGAAGGCATCCAGCAGTACCTGCTCCCTGCTGTTCCTGGTTGTTGGGGTGCTCCAGTCCACTCCTGGCATGTTGAAGTCCCCCACAATCACCACACTACCCTTTTTGCAGGTCCTCCTGATCTGTCCCGCTAGTTCCCTGTCTAACTCCTCTGTCTGAGATGGTGGCCTGTACACCACTCCCAGTCTAAGAATCCTATTCTTGGAATCCTGGATTTGCATCCAAAGTGACTCCATACTACCCTCCTCCCCTTCCTCCCTTACACACTTCAGTCCTTCCTTCACATATAGTGCCACCCCCTCCTTTTCCCAATCACCCTGTCCCTACGAAATAACCTGTACCCTGGTACAGACAGGTCCCAGTCATTGTATTGGGTGGCCCATGTTTCCGTGATGGCTGCAATGTCCACCTCTCCCTCTGCCATGAGAACCTGTAACTCTGCAGTTTTCCTCCCAAGGCTCCTAGCATTAAGGGTAACCACCTTCCACCCCCCCACATCCTGCCCTCCTTTCCTAGCATCACCAACGGTACTTGCCATTTGTCCTTTGTCACTGTTATGGGGGGTAAGCTCATATGATTTCCCAACCTGTGGTCTCTGCATATCTCTTCCCCAACTGCCACCCCCATTGCAACATTTTATATAGTAGTAGTAGGTAGGTATCCCCTCTGTTGCCTATACTGCAAGGGATAAAGGCCTGTTTCTAATAACCTCTTGTGGTAGGTCAAGCTTTTTAACCTGGGGATCAATTTAGTAATTGATCTTTCCACTCCCTCTAGTTGCTCAAGGTCCCTGTTTAAGTAAGTTGACCAGGCAGGGGACCCATAATCAAGAAGGGGCCCAACATAGCTTCTGTACAATAGGATAATGCATTGCTCAGTTTTACAAATAAAGGTTCATTTAATTCTCTTAATCATACCTCAGGCTTTTCTAGTCACTGACTTGTAGTGGTCGGCAGAAGAGAGTTTGTTATTCACAATAATTCCTAAGTCTTGTTCTAATGGGGAAGCTTTAAGAATATTGTTGTTCAATATATAGGTGTAGTTGAGGTTATTTCTACCATAATGCATAACAATGCATTTATTAATATTAAAGGTCATTCCATTTTTAACAGTCCGAATCTCAATTTTACCCAGGTCATTAACAAGGGATAGATGCCTGTTGAAAGTATCCACTTCACCTCCTAATTTAGCACCATCTGCAAATTTTATTATTTGGTTTTCCATGGTGTTATTCATACACTGACGAAAACTCCAAATAATGTTGGACCAAGGCAGAGCACTGGGTGACCCCACTACCAACAACTCCCTCATTTGACAGGCAACCATTTATTTGTACCCATTGGACCCTGTCTTGTAATCAATTGCTAATCCATTTGACTAGACTTGTACTGATACCAAGATCAACTAGTTTAGTAATCAGTATATTATGAGGGACTTTGTCAAAGGCCTTGGCAAAGTCCAAAAGAACCATGTTTGATGGAACACCCCTATCAAGGCTTTTACTCACTTGGTTGTAAAAAGTAACCAAATCGGTTGTACAAGAATTCCTTCTCTTGAAGCCATGTTGGTTTTGATCACATAGCCCTCGTTCAGTCAGTTCAGATTCTAGCCTTATTTTGATTAGTTTCTCCATTATCTTACCGCAAAGAGAAGTTAAGCTAACTAAGCTATAATTCTCAATTTTACCTCTGTTGCCCTTTTTAAATATTGGGATCACAGTTGCTAAACGCCAGTCCTTTGGGACCCTCCCATGATTCAAAGATTTGTCAAAGATGACTGACAGGGGGTATGCCATGTATCTAGCTGTGTCTTTCAAGAACCTGGGGTTTAGATAATTGGGGCCTGGACTGATAGAACTTTTAACATTTTTAGTTCAGAAAAAAACTCTTCTGCTGTGAAATGGTACAATTTACATGATTATTATCCAAACTTGTTACCCCTGTACCCTTTTGTGAAAAAAACGAGCAGGAATACTTATTGACTGTGTCTGCTACTATCTCATCACTTTCTATGATGTTATCATTAACATTATCATACGGTATATTGGGCCTATGCTCCTTGCTGAGGCTTTGCGGTTAGAGTTAATGTAGGAATATAGTGATTTAGTATCCTTACTGTGTGCAATTTTGAACTTAATGTTGTATCTGGATCTTATATTTTTTAATAACTTTTTTTTTTTTTTTGTATATTTTATTCTTTGGTAATCGGTTTTGCTCCTTCATATAAACCTGTTTATTTGCCTCAGTTTGGTTTAGTTTGTGCTTTGTATAAGCGCTTTGCTTAATTTTAATCTGTTGCTTTACCCCAGCAGTCAGCCAATTAGGAACATTAGCCTTCCTATTATATTTCTTTCTCGTTGGAACCAGATCATTTTCTATTGTTTGGATTGTCCCTTTAAAGATTTCCCATGTATTTTCAACTGATAAGCCTGAAAGTTTTCAATCCCAATTTATATCAGCTAGGTGCTCGTACATATGCCCGAAGTGAGCCTTGTTATAATCCCTTATTATGGTACTAGTAGTATTTTTTGGCCTACGTATAATTAAACTACAGGTTACCATGTTGTGATCACTGTTTCCCAACGGGCAAGTTGAGGAAACATCAATAATGTTATTATATACATATTGGTCAGAATTAGGTCCAATATATTGCTTCCTCTTGTCAGTTCCAAAACTAGTTGTTCCAGACAATGGTTTATTAATGTGTCCACAAAGGTAAGTTCAAAATCATTTTTCCCCGTCATAAGGTCCCAATCAATGCCTGGGAGACTGAAGTCTCTCAGTATGATCACATCGCCTAACCGGGATGCTTGACTAATTTCCTTTAGTTTCTAAATATTCCCACAAGCCTGTTCAATCTCATAATACAAAATGCTTTTTCTTTGTGGGGGGCACTTATCTGGTTCTGGTGAAACAACATTGATCTCCTGAAAGCAGAAGAAACATAATTCCTTTAGTGGAGGGCAGGAGGAAGCCGAAGAGCACTGAAAAATTAACTGAGGTAAATTAGAAAATAAAAAAAAACAAACAAACTTGGTAATAGGTTTCAGGAAAGACGAAGGTTTAACAGAGCAGTAAATATGTCAGAATTCCTCCTTGAGTTTCCCTAATCACTATCATAGATCACTTGCCTGTCCCCAGACGTGAATCCCCAGAGTCAACCAATGAGCTGCGTCACTGCAAGCTGTTACTGATGTGAGGAATCAGATGTTCACAGCTGACTGAGCAGCTGGAGCAAAACTGCCTTTCTAACTCAGTAATGACTTTATTTTTGTTGTTTTGTTCTTTATTTGCATATTCTCCTTTATTACATCTCCTAGGAAGACAGTGCATAGAACAGGTAGAGGAGAAAGCGCCTGCTGACTTGTTCACCCCCTTGTGTCCATAAAGTCATCAAGCCTGTACACTATGAGAAGGGTACAATATTTTTCTCTGTCATTTTCAGCTGGATCACTAATGTAGCAGGTTTCATAATCTGCAATAAATTATGGTAGCTAAAATTGAATAGACAAACTTAATGTGTAGCCAAAGAGGAAACATTTTGAAACCATAACCTACCAATTTTACAATTAAAAAAAACACAATCATGAATTCTAGCAAATCTTTTTTAAGAGAGAGAGCTCTTATATACAATAGATAACCTATAGTTCATGGTTCACTCCTACTCTTAACGGAGACACTGCTGAAGGAGTAGCTCGTGGAGCACCTGGAGGCAAAAGGGCTGAAGGACCACTGGCAGCATGGTTTCACAGGTGGGAAGTTATGTCAAACTAATCGCATAGATTTCATTGACTCAGTTACCAGTTTTCAGGACCAAGGGAGGGCAGCTGATGCTGCCTCTCTGGACTTCAATAAGACTTTGGACACTGTGCCGTACTAGTTAAAAAAAAAAAAACTAAGCAGCTGGGGGTGGGAGAGAAAGAGACAAACTGGATATAAAAGTGGTTAAGAGATAGGAGGCAAAGGGTAGTAGTAAATGGTAGCCACTCAAGTGATAGGAGAGTGATTAATGAGGTGACACAGGGTTCAGTGCTGGGACTGGCCCTCTTCAATGTCTTCATAAGTGAAACTGCAGAGCAGCTTAAGGGTAAGGTGTGTCTCTTTATGGATGATACAAAAATCTGCAACAGGGTTGACACTCAGGATGAAGTGGAGAGAATGCAAAGGGGTCTGATAAAACTAGAGGAGTGGTCAAGGTGGTGGCATCTGGGTTTCAGTGCCAAAAAGTGCAAGGTTATGCACTTAGGGCTTCGGAACCCAGGGGTTGTGTACCTCAAGGATCAGTCCTTGGGCCAGTCCTATTCAATGTCGTTATTAGAGACATTGCAGAAGGGCTGGAGGGAAAGGTCTGTCTATTTGCAGACAACACCAAGTTCTGCAACCGGGTGGATGCTCCAGAAGTGGTGAAGAAAATTAAGAGGGCCTGGAGAAACTTGAGAAATGGTCTGAGGTATGACAACTAAGGTTCAATGCAAAGAAGTGCAAAATAATGCACCTTAGAAGAGGGAACTGTGGAGAGAGCTACAGGATGGGGGGAGGTGCTGACAGTCACCGAGGAAGAAAGGGACCTGGGGGTTATCATTTTAGATGACCTAAAGGTGCCAAAGCAGAGTGCAAAGGCTGCAGGGAGGGCCAGTGGCATGCTGGGGTGCATAGGCAGAGGTATCATGAGCAGAATGTGGGAGGTGGTGATGCCATTGTATAAAACATTAGTGAGTCCTCACCTGGAGTACTGTGTGCAATTCTGGAGGCCACACCTTCGCAAGGCCATTATCAGGGCGGAGGCAGTCCAGAGCTGGGCACCTAAGATGGTACAGGGATTGCACCACAGAACATATGAGGAGAGAATAAAGGACCTCGATATGAACTCGCAGGAGTAGAGGAGGGACAGGATAGAAACATTCAAGTACCTCAAGGGCATAAACAAGGTGCAGGGGAAGACATCTTGCAATGTAGAAGTACAAGAATGAGAAGCCATGATATGAAATTGGAGGGGGGCAGGTTAAGAGGAAATGTGAGAAAGTATGTCTTCATGGAAAGAGTGGTGGATGTATGGAACAGTCTACCACAAGAGGTGGTGGGAGCGAGAACAGTGGAGGAATTTAAACATGCCTGGGACAAGCACAGGGGAACCTTGAGGTAGGGGGAGTGATGAAAAGCCACTGACCACATAGGGTCAGAGGTCACAAAGTATAGGGCTTATGGACAGACTGGATGGGCCTAGCAGTCCTTATCTGCCTACAAATGTTATGTTTCAATGTTTTATATGATTGGGGAGTCAAGCTTACAGTCACCACGCAAGAAAGAGACCAGGGGTCATCATATCTGATGACCTCAAGGTAGCTGGACTGTGTGACAAAGCAGTGGGAAAGGCTAGCACGATGCTAGGGTGCAGTGGGAGAGGGATTTCTAGCGGGAGGAAACCTCCTGCTCCAGGAGAGGGACAACACGTCTCTCCAGAAAACTCCAGGCCCTAGATCTAGCAAGCTGACATTAGGCAGTTTTGCGATGAGTGGGGACGCAGAAAGGTCCAGCTCTGGAAGACCCCATCTGTTGAACAAGTCTTCTGCAATGGATGAGAAAAGCTCCCATTCGTGCATGGCTGGACTGAGTCCTGTTGAGACTGTCCACCAGAGTGTTTAGGACACTTGGGACATGGACCGCAGAGTGTGTCAGACTGTCATCCAACGCCCAGTACCACACTCTCATGGCCTCTCGGCAAAGGGGATACAAGTGAGTGCTGCCCTGCTTGTTGATGCAGTACACTACACTCAAATTGTCCGACTGCACCAGCAGCTGACTCAGAGCAAGATTCTCCTGAAAAGCCTGCATGGTGTACAGCACTGCTCTCATCTCCAGGCCACTGACATGCAGGGAGGCTTCCCACAGGGACCAGGAGCCCTGGGTTTGGAAGGGACCCAGGTGCGCTGCCCAGCCCACACCTGATGCATCCGTGGTCAGGATCTGATGCAGGGAAGAGATCTGGAAGGGAATGTCTTGAAGTAGGTTCAAGGGGCCGATCCACCACTGCAGTACCTTGTAGACTGGGGAAGAGACCAGGACTGGATGGTCCAACTCATCCATGCGCTGGTCCCACTGTACCTGGAGGGTCCACTGAAGAGTATGCATATGAAGCCTGGCCAACGGAATGGTGGGTATGGCCAGTGCCATTAGGCCCAATAATCTGAGGTACACCCTGGCAGGAATGTACAGGCTCTGAGTGACTTACTGAACTTGGGCGATGAGGCCCTCTGCCCTGTTCTGGGGCAGGAAGGCCTTCCCATGCACCAAGTCCAGAATCGCCCCTATATATTGCAGCCTTTGGGATGGTACTAGAACTGACTTGGGAAGGTTGACGGTAATGCCCAGGGAGTAGAACAGCTGGAGAGTGGCCGGCCCACCGGCGCAGCAGCAAGGTGTCCACATGCGGTGCCGACATCCCGGGTTCAGGGACGGACTCAGGAGTCGGAGGGCCAGTACGGGGGAGAGGATTGAGTGTCCAGCACATTGCGGACCTCTGGCGGAGGCTGGGTGTGCTGCCATGGCCGGGGCATGGTACATCAGAGGGGCGGAGTGGACATTGGTCATCATTGCACGTCCCCGCCCTCGGGATCGCAGCAGAAAAAGAAAATGCTGGCCCCCGATAATGACACCCAGCTGTCATCCCACTGCCTACCCATGTCCACCCAGGGGGTCCAGCTCCCATGACCTGACCCAGGGAGCAAGCCAGATCTCACCTACCCCAGTGTCCATTGGGAGGGCACGCCCCCACCCAGTGGTTCCACCCCAGGAGGGGTAAACCTGGGGCATGCGGGAGTGGCATGCAGAGCAGGGCTGAGCATAGAGGGGGGTACCTGGCTAAAAAAAAAAAAAGAAGGGACCTGGAGAATGTGCTCCAGAGTCCACAGAAGCTGTTCCCTGGATGGTGCCTTTAGGAGCCAATCATCCAGGTAAGGGAAGACATACAGTCCCTCTCTTCTGAGAACTGCTGCGACCACTGCCAAGCACTTGGTAAAGACTCATGGCACAGAGGATAGGCCAAAGGGCAACATTTTGAACTGGTAATGCTCACCCTGAAAAGCAAAATGAAGAAACTTCCTGTGCAGAGGAAAGACCAAGATGCGCAGGTAGGCATCCTACATGTCCAGTGAACAGAGCCAGTCCCCGGCCTTGAGGAGGGGCATTAGGCTTGGCAAAGTTACCATCCGGAACTTTTTGTACTGGATAAACAGCTTGAGGTCCTTTAGATCTAAAATGGGCCTCAGAACTCCAGTCTTTTTGTGGACCAGGAAAAACTTGGAATAAAACCCCTGGTCATTGGTTCAATGGCCTGCTTGCACAGGACAGACTGTACCTCCTTCCAGAGAACAGACAAGCGAGCCGGGTTGGGGAGGTAATTGGAGGGTGGAGTTGGGGTGTCTGGAGGTTGCTCTATGAGCTCCAAGGTGTGACCCATTTCTATGATCTGCAGAATCCATGCATCTGAAGTTATGGTTCTCCACTGGTTCAGATGGAAGGAGAACCAACCTCTGACCACCACATCCTGGATCTGGATCAGAGGAGGGGGATCTGGCAAGGAGTCAATCAGAGGTGAAGCCAGCCGCAGAGGTTGGCCCCTCACTTCTGGGGCATTTGGCCGCCGCTCCAGCATCAGAGGGGGCGGGCAAGGGAGCCTGGGCTCTACACTTTCCCTGGGTACAGGGAACTGATCCAGGCCTACTGTTCTGTTTACAAAAAGTAGACCGCCTTCTGCCCTTGGCTGGATATGGTAGAGGGAATGAACTGAATTGATGGCCATACCCAAGGCCTGCAGATCATTTATGAGGTCCTGGACATCAGGGCTGAACAGTTTGGTGCCATTGAAAGGGGCATTAAGCACTTTGTGCTGCACATCAGCTGCAAAGCCAGAAACTCTGAGCCAGGAGTGCCTATGAAGGCATATGCCAGAGGCAGTTGCTCTGGCAAAGGTATCAGGCACACCATACAGTGATTTGAGGAGATATTTGCTAATATCCTCAGCTGCCTGGACACACTGAAGCAAGTTCTGCTTTTGTGAGCCATCAGGGAAGGGCCTGAGGCATAGCTCTGCCCTTCTTCCAGTTGGCATTTTGGTATTTGACCATATGTAACAGATAATTTGCAATCCTCAAGCCTAAGGTGGAGGAGACATAAACCCTTTTTCCTAAGAGGTCGATCCTACAAGATTCCTTGTCTGAGAGAAGGGAACTAAGGTGTTTAGGCACCTTGGATCTGTCATGAGCTGCCTTAATGACTTCTTAATCAGTTTCTGCCTGGAAAGCATAATGGGGAGACCTTGAGGGACGTAATAAAGTTTTTCCGCTCTGCATGGCATAGCTGGCACTATGTCTGGCCTGTGCCAGGCTGCCGTGGCTGTATTCTTCAATGCTGGAAGCACTGGAGGAATGATCTTTGGGGGAGATTCCAGAATCTTCAGGAAATCCACCAGGTCCTTTCTGGTGGCATCCTCTTCCTCAGTGAGGAAGCCCATGGTGGAGGACAACTGCTTCATCACATTAAAAAATGTGGGGTCCTCAGGAGGGGACCTGGGAATATGTGTCACAGAGTCCTCACTGACAGAAGAGGCTGTGGGCTTATCAGAAAGCAGGAGTTCCTCCACATCATCAGGAAGAATGAGGTCAGGGTGATACAAACATATGAATAAGCCAGAAGAAGGCCATTTGGTCTATCAAGACTGCTCGTATTGCAAGGTCCACAGCTTGAGCTAATGTCCTACCCTCCTCCCCACCCTCCTCCCAACCTCCTACCCATGATCCTTACCTTCCCCTATGCCTATCCCAGCCTGTCTTGAAGCTGCCCACTGTCTTCAACGAGATCACCTCTTCTGGCAGCGTATTCCAAGTGTCCACCACCCTCTCTTTGAAGAAGTGCTTCCTGACCTCCCTCCTAGACCTCCCACCCTCCAGCTTAAGACTGTGCCCCCTCGTGTTATGGTTGCCACTCAGCTTATCAACCTTATTTATCCCTTTCAAGTACTTGAAGGTCCCAATCATGTCCCCTCTCTCTCTCCCCTGTCTTCCAGGGAGAACATGTTCAATGCCCTCAACCTCTCCTCGTATGACAGTGATACTCAACCTCTTCAATCTCTGGGTCTGGCATCGGGTTCGCCAGTGGCGGCCCACGGGAAGTCTCCAGGATTGACGAACAGGCATTGACGACGAAGCTGCCATCGACGGCGTTGGTGAAGAGGGACCTATTTAAGGCGCCCAGTTGCTGAACAAGCACATTAGTGAATTAGATTATCAGTACTTCATTCAGGTCAGCAGCAGATGCAGACGGAGGCAGGGGTTTGACAGCACAGGTGTTGACAACCTGCCTGCTATGTCCTGAGAAGCTGATAAGCCTGTAGCCCTGATGGGTGAAGGGGCAGGCCTTGACGGGAGAGTCGTCGATGACAAACCAGTTGTCGATGATGGAGGGGCTGAAGACCCGGAAGTCGACGGCTGGGTGCCCTGAGAATCCGGCAGAGGTGCTGTCGGCATGGGTCTGGTAGGCATAGAGACCTGGACAGCAGTTCTCTTCATTGGAGTGGCCGTAGCCAACGAAGATCCTCCAAAAGAAGGAGCGGTTGACGGGGAGTGTTGACGGGGAGTGAGATCGACGTCAGGGGGGTGCGGTCACGATCTCAGTCTTTTTTGTGACTATTCCCCAAGGATTTGTCTCGGGCCTTGGAGGCCTGTGAGCTTGAAGATCCGGTTAGCAACTGGAAGGCCGGGGCCCCAGAGGACCTCTGCCTGGAGCTGGCTATCTGCTGATCCATCAGGAATTTTTTAAGAGCAGTTTTGCGTCACCGAAGGGTTGTTTGGTTAAACTTCTGGCAAAGCCCACAGTCAGAAATTTCATGGTGAGGCCCAAGACAGCAGACACAAACAGAATGTTCATCTGTAGAGGCAATGTTCTTTCTGCAGTGGCAGCAACAGAAAAGTGAGGAGGAAAGATTAACTCTCAACATAAAAGAAGAAATCTCTTGAAAAAGAGAGTTTTACAAGGTACTATAAGTGAAAAAAGCCACAGGCTGAAAAAAGGTGCGAATACTGCCACACAGCTTCCATGGAGACCCATGCAAGTGAGTCAATGGGAAAGAACTGAGGAAGGAGCAGGGCCGGCCATGCCTAAATAGGGTTAGCGATGTTGATGAACGTCAATGGCATGGGCGGTCCCAGTTGTACTGCTGAAAATCTTCCATGTGGATTCCCCTTCACCAACGGTAAAGGCTCCTACAGTGTTAACCTGAAGACTGAAATACCCCTGAGATACCCCTAAGGAAGATCTCTAGAATATTTAAAGCAGCAGTATGTGTTAGTAACCACATAGGTTTTTTCATCAGTAATATTGGTGTAGCAAAAATATCAACATAAAGATTTTTCTTCTTGTTTTCTTTCATTCCTGAACCAAAATACAGGATTTGAAGTTTTGTAAAAGTTCCCACTCCCGTGCTATGCCCACCATGGAAAAATTTAAATATCCTTGCAGAGTGTTGTGCTGTTTACTGTCAGATACACGTGGTACAAAAATACTATGATGGAGGCTCTAAAGCCATGAAATTACTAGCATTTCGCCTGTGACAACAGAAGTCAGAGCCACTGTCATCAAACTGAAAGATCCACAATCACATTAAGACACAACATCACAGATATTACAGGTTTTAAAAAACTACTATGCTACGCACTACAAGCAAGATCCTGAGTCAGATCAGCTGTCATATGAAAAAATATTTCACTCCCTGCTACTTCCCAAACTAACGAAGGCCCAAAACTGATTGCCCCAGTCTCACAGAAAGAATTAGCAGATGCACTGGCCCGTTCTAAATCAGGTAAATGCCCAGGACCGGATGGCTATCTGGCCAAATTTTTTAATTTTAAAGAGGCTCTGTTGCCACCACTTCTAAAGGCATATGCTGCAGCGCAAAATGGTGATGAACCCGACAAACCACCTACCCTCCCCAAATCATATAGACCAATTTCAATTTTAAATTTAGATTATAAATTATACACTTCTATTTTAGCAAAGTGCCTTGAACAAATTCTCCCTTTGTTGATTAACAAGGATCAAACCAGCTTCATCATGAAAAGACAAACTCTAGACATTATTTACAGAACCCTTATTTCTGCTCCGGTACACATCCAGGACTCAGCAACAGACTCTGCTGCTGAGCCTGGATGCAGAGAAAGTGTTTGGGTGTTGTGTGGAAATTTTTAACTTACACACTATACTGATTTGGCCTCCAATCCCAATTCACCACTATCATTAGCAAACTTTCTCACTCCCCGCAAGCCATGATCTGAGCCAATGGCTCTCTCCCCCCTTCTGATTTAACCTTTACAGGGGCACAAGGCAAGGATGCCCTATGTCTCCCTAGTTGTCTGCCCTATCAGTGGAAGCCTTGGCACAAGCTATATGCCAAAACAAAGATATATCTGGTATTACCTTATGGAAGAGCATACACTGGCGTTCTACACTGTTGATTTGTTGATACATTTAACACGACCTACAACTTCACTGCCCCCTCTCTGGTCCATACCAAGTGAATATGGTAGTCTATCTGGTTACAAACCTAATGTAAACAAAACAGCAGCTCTCTATTTCTCTTATAATCCCCCTCCCAATATTCGTGCTGCTTACCCTTTTACATGGGACCAGGCATCCAAAAAATATTTAGGAGCATAAATTCCGAACACCCTTACACAACTTTATCAGCTTAATTATCCTCCAGTAATATACACAATATACTCTATCCTAGATAGAAGGGGATTCATACGTTTGCCCGACTCCCAATCACCCGACTCCACAATCCCGCGGCATGTTTTACCAACTGCCATTATCCCAACGCGATAACACAACGGACATTAAAATGCAGGAGGCAGTTACAAAACTGATTGCTGCCAGGATCCGCTTTAAGGTCCTATACCCGGCTCACCTACAGGTATTGATTCAAGGTGTTTGGCAATCTTATGTCTCAGCAGACTAAATGCTACAAGGGACTTAAAAGAGCTCCTCCCTGACTTTTTTAAGGACCAGTGATCGACAGGTAACTCTTTTGCTGTTTGCGAAATGCCGTCCAAGTTGTGTAGTTAATTTCAGTTTTGAATGAGATTCCTGCATTGAAAGGCAATTTTAATTCGGTTGGGGACTCTGTCTCATATTTAGCTATGTTTTGGAAGATTTGATGAAGACTTTTCTTTCTCCTCAAAGATTTGATTATCAGACCTGTCAAACAGGAGCCACCTTGGTTATAGGCTTAGTTTTTTTTAACCACCTGTGCCTCAGACAAGTATGATCATCTTTCTCAAATAGTTACATTTTGATATTTCAAATGGTCGCACTGTTCATCTGTTTAAAAAGAAGCTGTCCACAACTTTTTGACATGACCGAAAGAGGCCAAAGGCATGCAGGACAGTTGGCAAGAGGAGGGAGCAGAGTCCAGATGGGCAAGCATGAGGAGAATCGAACCAGGGAAAGTACGGGAGGGAATGGGGAGGGCTGGGTAGGACAGGGCGTGCAGAGGAAAAGGACTCTGCTATGCAGGGTACAACACGGGCGGGACAACACCCGGAAAAGCAGGGGACAGGACAGGACGTGCCAAGCAACAGCAGGGCGGAATGATGGGGCAGGGGGCAGTTCAGGAAAAAACAGAGGTAGCAAACTCATTAATGTAAACAGCAACTATTTGATAATCTATGCTATGTTTCTGCTATAGGCTGTTGTGTTTACAGTTGGGAACTTAGAGTCGGGAACTTGATATTCAGTATTACAATAGTTGGGCTAATGTACCTTTCGGGAAATTAGAGTCAGGGAGCTGAGAGTCGGTCAATTGATAGTCGGTGAAAATGTACTAGACCTGATAGATGGAATGTCCTACCTCTAACGTTACATAATAAAACTGAGATTATTCGCATGAATATTTTACCAAGATTACTTTACTTATTTCAGACTCTTGCTGTGTCTCTACCACACTCATTGTTCCAGGAATGAGAGAAGTGTATTACCAGGTTTATATGGGAAGGTAAAACCCCTCGGATAGCATATAGTAAATTGCAGCTACCAAAACAACAGGGAGGTATGGTCTTATCAAATTTAAAACATTATTTCTGGCTACACGTATTAGACATGTAGCAGCATGGTTGGACAATCCTACAGTGCCCACTGGAAAATCATGGAGGTCGATTATTTTAATTATTCAATTCAAAAAACACTATTCTGTACTCCTCCTTTACCTCCAGAGCAGCTAACAGAAAATGATTTTTCCAAAAATGTTCTCTTAGTGTGGAATAGTATCCTGACAAACGCTTAGTCAAGCCACCGGCTCCTATCGGAACCATAGCACGTGATGCTACATTCAAGCCAAACAGTATGCACCATCAATTTGTTCAATGGGGAAGACAAGTTCTCCACTTTTATTATCAATATTTGATAACAGTCAATTTTACCCTTTTAATTTTTTACAACAAACATATGGTTTGACAAGAGTGGATCATTTCCGTTACTTACAAATCAGGAACTTTTTGATGGCCAGGCTTGGTCCTCTCTCAAAATATAAGGAGATGCATCCACTCATCTTGCTATTACAGGCGACCCAAATCCAAGGGCTCCCTCCTCATTTTATTTCTTTAGCCGACAAAGCCATAAATACCCAACCAAAATTGACCCTTAGAGCTCTCAAAATAAAAAACGGAGCAAGAATTAACTTCCCACTTTCTCCCAGAAAACTGGTACAAAATACATCAACAACAGCACAAAGCGTCCACCTCAAACTGCTGGAAGGAGTTTGCATGGAAAACTATTGTACACTGTTTCTTTACCCTGACAGTCATGAGGAAATGCAATAGATTTCTAGGCTCTGCTTGTTGGAGACACTGTGGTAACCAGTTTGCACATCAAGCACATATTTTCCAGTCATGTCCCAAACTGCTTCAATTTTGGTCACACTTGGTGTGACCATAACCCTTCTTTCCCTCCCCTAACAACGAATATAGTCTTGTTTTTAGACTACCCATCTAAGCTCTTGAATAAACATCAGAAATATTATTTTAATATCACTTTTACTATCATAAAAAACTATCACTACACGCTGGTTATCAGAAACGTCACCAGATATATAGATCACTGGAGAGATCTCATGATTTCGGTATATCATAAAAAAACTGACTCACAAATTGTGATATCAATTTGAACTATTTAATATAAGATGGACTGGATGGGTAATGCTTATAATGACTAAACATAGAGATTCTGGGCCATAAATGTAACAAAATGTGAAGATTTAGGTAGAGGGACACTATATTGTATATTTAGACAGGGTGAATATCCAAAGAGCTCTGCCTGTTATGCTTTCTAATACTTTATATTTCATAACTGCCTACCCACTGTGAATTATGTTATTTAATTTTAACAATGGTGGAATTGTATTGTGATGAAAGAAACATATTCCAAAATGGTTTGCTATGTACTATTTTTATTAAAATAAAAACAGAAACATGTGGTAGCACCATCCTGATACATCTGCAGTATGACTCAAGTGTGTGCATTCAACAGGTAACCTCGGCGGAAGAGATGTTTAAAAATTTTGAGTGGCAGCCATCTTTAATGATACGAGTCATTAATTACAAAAGTAGCTGTAAAAGCTGTTTTACCAGTTATGACAGGGTTGAATAAGGCCCTGTCCCACTTGCTATTGAGAAAGAGTTTAAATGCAAGGATCTGTTCTGTCCTCTCCTTTTCTGTCTTTTATCCATCTGGCTGTGCAACTAAATGTTCTTGTGAGACCTAGGAACTGATCACTCTGATCGTCTCACGATTCTCCGCCTCTCGCTATCTCTGCCTTCACTTGCTGTTTTTGCCTTTTCTTCCACCATGCATATTTGCGGTTATAAAAAATATATGTGAATCTTTTTGTGAAACTGTAAGTGATACTGGGATCCCTTGGTTTGAACTGTATATAGTTATAATGTTGAAATGATAGCAAAAAGCTATTTGGAATTTAGGAGGTTAACCTGAGATACAGTTTAAGCTCCTCTCAGGCTTGTTTGCAAACTCTTGCATGGCTGTCAGCAGGAGGCCAGCTTGGGACACTGTTCTATTTGCAAGCCTGCCCTAAAAGGAAACCGGTAAGAACTCGGACACATTTTTTGAGAAACAGGATGTCTCCTTAATGGACTCAGGATGAAGAAGTTAATTGTCAGGCAGGAAAACATGATTTACCATAGTAATCGTGTTTCTTCCAGGGCATCCCTCCGTATGCTTAAACTAATGCAGTCAACCTCCTGTGTTGAACTGCCCAAGAGAGAACTGAATGTATGTAAATGATGGAACTCTCATTGGCTCACGCCAATTTCAAATTGCTGCCCCTAGAAACTGTTGTGTTCCGATAACACACAGATTCATTGCAAAGCCTAATAAGGTGAAGACCCTCTAACTATCTAGTCTAATTAAAAACTAATCCTCCTTTTTTAAAAAACTCCATCATCATGGTCCTTGAAAGAAGGGGCAAAGAAGACAGCATAAACTGGTTTAAAAATGTCAATACGTAACCAGAACAATATAAATATATAGTGACCAGCAGGAATGCAGAACAAGAGACCCCTTTTTCCTGGATCTGGAAGGGGAGGCTGGGTGGGAGCTTTAAGCATACTGAGGGATCAACTGGAAGAAACAAGATTACTATGGTAAGTAATGTTTTCTTCAAACCCCAGGAATCCCTCAGTATGCTTAAAGAGACTTGCTATACTCAGCATGTGCACCAGATATATCGGTGCCTTACCTCATGGGAATTAATCTAATGTACAAATGTACCAAAATATTTAAACAGTTTAAATGTAATATTGCTCATAATTTTACATTTACCAGGTCCCAAGGACTTCCCAGTGTTAAGAGCCACCTGCGCTTTTACCCCAGCTCAACAAGTTGTGGCGTGATACCAGGGAGAGCCGGGACAAGCTTCATTACAGTCTATGGGCGGCAGCTTTCCGATCATTTTTTTATATTGTAATCTTAGTTAACCAGTGTCCTTGTTTCATCACCAACTGACCATTACAATATAAAAAAATGATCGGAAAGCTGCTGCCCATAGACTATAATGGAGCTCATCCCTGGGCTCTCCCTAGCATCACGACACAACTTTACTGAGTGTGGGGCAGATCGTGGGCATCTCTTAGCACTGGGAAGTCCTTGAGACCCAGTAAATGTAAAATTACGAGTGATGTTACATTTAAACTGTTTCAATATTTTGGGACATCTGCACATCAACTTAATTCCCATGAGGTAAAGCACCGATATATCCGGTGCAAAGGCCAATTTATTTAACTTGGTGGATCTCTTTACTCTAATTTAGACTACCAAACAGTACATTTGGAGGTTGGGTACAGAACCTTTTTGGGAAAAATGTTCTGCAGAATTGTAGTGCCAAACCTAGCATCACTTCTGGACTGTATGTCCAAGCAGTAGTGTTTGGAGGAAGTGTGAACAGTTTTCCATGTAGCTACTTTGCAAATTTCCAGTAAGGGAATGTCCCTTGCTGCTGCAACTACTGATGCAGCTGTACCCCTGGTAGAATGTGCCCTAAGGCCCGGGTGGGGGTGGGGGCTGTTTACCAACTTTACTGTAACAGAAATGGATGCAGGCCACTATCCAGCATGCAATAGTTTGAAGCTGGTTTATCCTTACCCACTTCCCCATACTGTAGGTGAGGAACAACTGGGTATGCTCTGGCCTGGAGGCTGTGGGATCAAGGTAGTGGCTAAGTGCCCTTCTGACATCCAGGTTATGCAACTTCCGCTCACCTGAGCTGGAATTGACAGTAAAAATACTGGTAAAGTTATGGAACAATTGAGAGGAAAATACGACACCACCTTAAGGAGGAATTTCCTATTAGTCTTGAGTACTACATTGTCCCTATGGAAGGAAATGTAGTTCAGTTCTGTGCACAGGGCCTGCAGCTGACTTACTCACCTAGCTGAAGTAATGGCTACCAAGAAGACAGTCTTCCATGTCACATACTGTAAGTCTGCAACTGCCATAGGCTTGGTGGGGGGGGGTTCCATGAGCCTGGCACTGCAACTGTTCAGGTCCCAAGCTGGGACTGGCTCCCTAAGGGGAGGGTGAAGGTGAAGGAGTCCTTTAAAAAACTTCCTAAAAACAGGGTGAGACGCCATGGACCTGTCCTTACCAGCTGAAATGTATACTGAGATTACAGCTAGGTGGACCTTCAGGGTAGAAGGCCTAAGGCTCAGAGAATGCAGGTGGATCAGTTACTCCAACAGGACAGGTAACCCAGCCCTAGAGGGGTTAATACCATTGTACCCACACCCGATAGAAAACCTCTTCCGCTTGGAAGCATAAGTTCTCCTGGTTGAGGGTTTTCGAGAACCCCCTGAGGACATTCAGGATCTCTTCAGAGAGGTGCAGACTGGCAACATCTAGGTCTTCAAGGGCCAAGTCTTCAGGCAGAGAGATTTGAGACTGGGGTACAGACTCCTGCCCTGAGAGGATGTCAAGAGAGTGTGCCTCTGAGGAAGATGAATTGACTGTGACACTGATAAGGCTAGCAAGAGGGAGTACCAAGGCTGTCTTACCCAGTCCAGTGCCACCAGGATCATTGTTGCTGGCTGTGATGCGAGTTTTATCAAAACTCTGCGCAACAGGGGAAAGGGAGGAAAGGCATAAAGGAACCTGCCTGACCAATCCAATATCAGGGCATCTACTGGCACAGTTCCCCGGGCTGGAGGAATGCGGCAGAACTGTGGCAGCTGGTGGCTGTCGTTAAAGGCAAATACCGATGCCAGCACTCGTGCGTTCAAGAACCACTTGTAGTGATTCTGCTGAGGGAGTCTGCCAGAATGTTGTCCTTTCCTGGTAGGTGGATGGCAAACAGTCACCTGTAGGGAGTAGGCCAGGCTCCAGACCTTCATGGCTTCTGTGCACAGTAAGGTGGACCTGGTGCCTCCCTGTTTGCTGATGTAGTACATGGCGGTAGTGTTGTCTGTTCTGACCTGCACTACCTTGCCCTTGAGATGAGGTGCAAATGAGTGAAGAGCCAGGTAAACAGCACTGAGCTCTAATAGGTTTATATGCAGAAGTGATTCCTGGGGGGACCATGTACCGCTGGCTATGTGGTTGTGCATGTGTGCTCCGCACCCTAAGAGGGTGGTATCTGTGGTAAGCACCACCGATGGCATCTCCTTGTGAAAAGGAGTTCCTTCCCTGAGGTTTTATCTGTCTAGCCACCATGCAGGACCTGCAACAGGGTTTTTGTGACAGGCACCGACATGGCCAGAGGATCCCTCCTTTGAGACCAGTGGGCTCTTAAGTGGAACTGGATGTCTCTCATTTGGAATCTTGATCCTGATACCACTGCTGTAGTTGCCGCCATGTGGCCAATAGCTGCAAGAAGTGCCTTGCTGGCCTGGGTCTGTTGAGGTTGAAAGAGCCTGCCAGCTCCAGGATACTGTTTACCCTGTCCTGGGAAATGAATGCCCTTCCTTGCAGGGTGTCCAGCTCTGCCCCTATGAAGTCCAGGAACTGCACAGGCTCTACCTGGGACTTCTGGATATTTATCAGGAATCCCAGAGCTCCAAGGTGCTCTAAGTGAGAGCTAGAGTATGTCTGGTGTGCTGTGGGGACTGCCCTACAACTAGCCAGTCATCTAGGTTAGGGAATACTGTGACCCTTTGCCTTCTTAAGTGAGCCACAGCCACTGCTAGGCACTTTATGAATGCCCTGGGGGCTAAGGTTAGGCCCAATGGCTTAGCTGCAAACTGGTAATAGCCTGAGGGAAGTCTGAATCTTAGGTAATTTCTGTGGCTGGGCTGGATTGGGATGTGAAAATAAGCATCCTTGAGATCCAAGGATGCCAACCAGTCCCCCTGCTGGAGAGTCGGGATTATCATAGCCAAAGTGACCACTCTAAACTTTGGCTTTATGTGCTTGTTTAGGAGTCAGAGGTCCAGGATGGGTCACCAGTCCCTATTTTTCTTTTGAGTGAGGAAATACCTGTAATAGAAGCCTCTGCCTCTCTGGGATAGAGGGACAGCTTCCACTGCTCTGGTGAGCAGAAGGTTGGCAACCTCTGACTCCAGCAGAATCCTTTCTGCTGGGGTTGCTAGAGTGAAAAAAACTGCTTCTCAGTCTGGGGAGTGTTTTGAAACTTAGGGACAGGCTCTGGCTCACTACCTCCAAGACCCACTTGTCTGTGGTGATGGTATGCCATGCTTGGAGGAAGTGACCCAGCCTGCCACCTACTGGAACGAGGGAGGTGACCCGTGCAAGCAAGTCAGGGGTTCTGTTTCAGCTGGGCCTTGGCCTGAGGTGCTGTCTTGGACCTTCTCATAGCCCTTCTGCCTCTACCTCTAATGTACTCCCCGGTCTGCTGGTAGTCTGGCAAAGCTTGGGCCGGAAAAAAGGCCTGGAGTATGACCGCCCTACCCCTGCCTCCCCTGTATTGGGATCAATAGGAAGAGGAAGGTTTGTCCCTGACAGAATTACGGTACTTATGTTAGTGGTTTTATATTCCTCCACTTTTTCATGTAGGCCTCTGTTTTGTCCCCAAAAAGAGAGTTGTTCTCACTGGGGAAATCCATGGCCTTAGCCTGGGTATCTTGAGACAGATTTGTAGCCCTGAGTCAGATAAACCGCCTCATAGATACTGTGAGGGCCATGAGCCTGGCAGCAGTATCATTGGCATCCACAGCCATATGAAACTGATATTTTGTGGCATCCAAGGCTGTTCAGGCTGTCTCAACCAGGTCCACTGCCACCTCTCCAGAGATCTTATCAGCCATGGCCAGAACAGTAGACCATATGGCTTTCAGGTACTGGGCAGCACAGGCTATGTAATTGGCCTGTCTGACAAGAAGGGAAGCTGCCAGGTACCCCTTCTTCCCCACAGCATCGATTTTTCTGGAGTCCTGCTCTGGGGAGACTTCAGGCTCGACGGTTTCCCCCTCCTCCTCCTCCTCTTCCTCCTCCTCTGGTTCTTCATACAGGTACTCTGGTTCCTGAGTGGGGGAAGCTGAAGCAGGAACCGACTGAACCAAGGAGGGAACCAAGGGACTGGCAGCCTGGAGGGCCAGTAGTATCTGTAAGGCCTTAACAACGTCCTCAGCTGATGGCAGTGTCGGTCTGTCAGCTGAGAGCTCCTTTGCTTTTTCAGCAGAAGGTGTGCAATGTGCTTTTCTTTATGTTTCCTTTTTGCAGGAACCAGTTCAGCAGCCAATTCCACTGGTCTCTTGGATTTAGACGAATCAGGTTTTTCAGTGGATTTAGGGTCCACTGGTTCTTTGTTTTATCTTTTTTTGAGGGGGAAGCCTCTTCAGTGGGCTTGGAGGGAGAGGAAGGAGTGGCAATTTCTTCCAGCTTTTTGGCCCTCTTTTTCAAAGTTTTGGGACAAAAAGTCCTGCAAATGTCACAATTAGCAAATATGTGACTAGGTCCCAGACAGACAATGCACAAATTGTGCCTGTCAGCTTTGGCCACAATTTGACCACAGCTAATACAATTTTTAAACCCAGTAGGTCCTGTCTTCTTTTTCTACCTAGGTGTCTCTGACATGAGTGTCAGACACTACAGAAAAATATATATTAAAAGAAAAAACGGTCAGTTCCTTAACCGAATATAAACAATGTAAACAGATATCAAAAAAACAATCAGTTCCCTGACAGAAATAAAATGCAGGGAACCGAAGAAACGCTTGGTTCCTGACAAGAAAGGAACCACAAGGAACCCCAAAATTTAAAAATAAATATAGCACTACAGTTCCTGGAAAGGAACCAGAATGCTAGTAAATAAATAGATGAAATTTGTGGAAAAAACATTGAAACAGCGGTTCCCCTCTGTTCCACGGAACTGGTGAAGAACCGCTAAAAACACACCAAAACAATGCTAACTAACCTGAATAGGGACAGCAATAATAAAATAAAGAAATGAAACATTACTAAACTGACAAACAATAAATAGAAACATAGAGACATAGAAGTTGATGTCGGATAAGGACCGCAAGGCCCATCCAGTCATGGTAGAACGGAGTTGAGGAGAGCTCTCCAAAACATCCAAACTAGCAGGTGGTGAAATGAATTTGAGCATTTTCAGAACGCAGCAGTTACTAGGGGCAGCAGTCTGAAATTGGCATGAGCCACTGACAGTTCCATCACTTACATACATTCCATTCTCTCTCCGGGGCAGTTCAACACAGGAGGCTGACTGCATACGTTTAAGCATACTGAAGGATTCCTTGGGTTTGAAAGACTTGTTATAAAAAGAGTTGCAATATTTTTGCTGGGGAGACTGAAAATGGAAATTACGTACTTACCGTAATTCTTGATCTTCTTGGACGCAGTCTCCACCACTCATTCACACTAATGGGACTACGCGAGAGGCGCTAGGACCCCACAGGAGTCAAAAATCTTCAGGAGGGCCGGTGCCAGGATAGGACCATGCATGCGCAGCACTGCAAGACTAGCTTGCGCCTGTATAGGCTACCTCAGCGTCAACCCTCCAACTGGCTCAGTACCTTTTCGACCGAGGAGGTGCAGCATAACTAATAAAATAAATAACTTACCCTAACCTCCAGGCATGTGAAGACCTGGATGACCCATGCAAGAAGGATCAATTAAATAATGTTTTCACAGCCCAAACAACAAGGCAGTGAAGACTCAAGAAACAAAATGAGTGAGCCCGGGGATGGTGGGTGGGTGTGTGAATGAGTGGTGGAGACTGCGTCCAAGAAGATAAAAAAATTAAGGTAAGTAGGTAAGTACATAAGAAAAAAGGAAAAATTACTCACCATAGTAATGTTGTTTCTTCTAATGGAGTCTTGCTGTATTCAGACTATATGCAGTTAGCCCCAGCACTTGAACTGCTCCGGAGAGTAAAGGGTTAACTCTATGCAAAGGCATAGAATGTTGAGCTCGAGCTCGATTTTCAAACCTCTGTCTGTGGTACTCTGAAGTGTAACTGTCAGATTCTTACAAGCACTAAACTAACTAACTCAAAGAAGAAATTGTTTCCAAAACTTTGTGCCAAATGGCAAAATAAGGTTTTAGGGTCAAAAGACTCAAGTCGAGAAAACCCCAAAAGAACCCAATAGGTAGTGATTTATCAAAAATACTCAATAAACAAACTAAAAGAAACCCCCTAAGAGATGGAGGCATGTCCAGTACTGTATACCTCTGGGGTGCAGCACTGTGCCTGCCCCACTACATCCCAAAACTACTAGGTTCCAGGAGGGGAGGCAGGGAGGGAGGTCAGAATACAGCAAGACTCTATGAGAAGAAACAACATTACTATGGTGAGTACTTTTTTCTTCAAACAACACGAAGTCTTGCTGTATTCTGACAATATGCAGACTACCAAGCAGTACCCCCCTAGAGGAGGGAGTTACAGAACTTATTCTGGGAACAAACTCTGCAGCACAGCAATGCCAAACCTAGCATCACTTCGTGACTGGATGTCCAAAGAGTAATGCTTGGCAAAAGTGTGAACAGATTTCCAGGTAGCTGCTTTGCATATGTCCACTAAAGGTATATCTCTAGCTGCTGCGACCAAAGCAGCTGTACCTCTGGTAGAATGAGCCCTCAGGCCTGAGGGAGGTTCCTTCCCAAGTTTAGAAGAGCAGAATTGAATACAAGAGACAATCCACCTGGCAATAGACCGCTTGGTAGGAGGTTTGCCCTCTCCCACTTCACCATAAGTGAGAAACAACTGAGAGCAGTCCTTCCTATGGGCCTTAGTATGCTCAATATAGTAGCTAAGAGCCCTTTTTACATCAAGACTGTGTAACCTCCTCTCCCCAGAGGAGGAATGATCAGTGAAAAACATAGGCAATGACACAGACTGGTTCAGATGAAAGTCTGACACCACCTTGGGAAGAAACTTTCTTTTGGTGCGGAGGACCACCTTATCCCTATGGAAGGGAATGAAATAAGGTTCTACTGATAAGGACTGTAATTCACTGATTCTTCTAGCAGAGGTAATGGCCACCAGGAACACAGTTTTCCATGTCAAGTACTTCAGCTCAGCTGAAGATAAAGGTTCAAAAGGGGGTTGCATAAGCTGAGCAATACAGATGTTCAGATCCCAAGAAGGGGTAGGCTCCCTATAGGGAGGAGTGACATGAATCAAACCTTTGAAGAATTTCTTGAAAACTGGATGAGAAGCTAGAGAGGAGCCTTTACCAGCAGAAAGGAAGGCAGACACAGCTGCCAAATGTACCTTGAGTAGTAGTAGGCTGGAGGCCTAAACTGTTAAGATGCACTAAATAGTCCAATACAGTGGCAATATCAGCCAGTTCTGGCTTAGTATGCCTCCTGGAACACCAAAACCCAAACCCTTTCCATGTGGAGTTGTAAGTCTTTCTAGTAGCAGGTTTCCAGCCAACTTTTAAAATATCCAGGACTGATTGGGAGAGATGCAAACTTGCATATTCTAGCTCTTCAAGAGCCAGGCCTTGAGCCTGAGAGTCTGAAGGTTGGGATACAGAATCCTCCCGAGAGGAGGTGAGGAGATTGTGTTGTCTGGGAAGACACAAGGGCAATGTTACTGATAGTGACAACAGTAGAGGATATCAAGGCTGTCTGGCCCAATCTGGAGCCACCAGGATCACCTTGCAAGGTTGAGACCTCATTTTTATCAGGACCCTTAATATCAGAGTAAAAGAAGGAAATGTGTACAGAAACCTGCTTGTCCAATTCAGTAGAAGAGCATCCTGAGGGACAGGACCCAGAAGGGGTGGTCTGCAACAATAAAGAGGAAGTTGATGACTGTCCAGGGCTGCAAAGAGATCTATCTCTGGAGCGCCCCATCTCTTGAAAATGACTTGAAGAACTAGAGGGTTCAGGGTCAATTTGTGATGACCCTGAGAAATCCTGCTGAGAGCATCTGCAAGAATGTTGTCCTTCCCTGGGAGATGCACAGCCATCAGGGAAGCCTGAAGGGAATAAGCTAGAGACCATACTCTCATGGCCTCTGTGCACAAGGCCGAGGAACGAGTGCCTCCTCGCTTGTTGATGTACCACATGGTTGTGGTATTGTCTGTCCTGATCTGTACCACTTTCCCCTGAACCACAGTTGAGAATGTCTGAAGTGTTAGAAAGACAGCTCTCAATTCGAGAAGATTTATGTGTAGAAGGGACTCCTGGTGTGACCAGGTTCCCTGAGCTGTAAGATGATCTAGGTGGGCTCCCCAGCCCAGCAGGGAGGCATCTGTGGTGAGAGTCACAGAAGGGACTTGACTGATAAAGGGAACCCCTGGTCGAAGATTGTCTTCCTCTAGCCACCACTGGACTAAGGTTTGAGAGATTGGAACCAGTTTGGAGAGAGGGTCCTTTTTCTGAGACCAGTAAGATCTGAGATGAAATTGAATATCTCTCATCTGAAATTTTGCTCCCTGAACTACTGCTGTGGAAGTTGCCATGTGGCCCTGCAGTTGTAGAAAGTGTCTGGCTGGACGAGACACTAGAGGACTAAAAGAGGAGGCCAGAGTGACCAATGACTGAACCCTTGAGAGAGGGAGAAATGCCCTTGCCTGACTAGTATCTATTTCCACTCCTATGAAGGTGAGAAGTTGGGCTGGCTCCAGAACAGACTTCTCTAGATTTAGAATGAAACCCAAAAGATTTTTAAAGTTTTTGGGTGACCTCTACGGCTAACTTGACTTGGTCTGAGAACTGGCCCACTAAGAGCCAGTCGTCCAGGTATGGGAACAGAAGGATGCCCTGCCTCCTGAGGAATGCCACCACTACTGCAAGACACTTGGTGAACACCCTTGGCGCAGATGTTAGACCGGAAGGGCATGGCCCTGAATTGATAATGGCCTGAGGGCAACTCAAACCTGAGGTACTTTCTGTGGGAATGTCTGATAGGTATGTGGAAGTAGGTATCCTTGAGGTACAGGGAGGCTAGCCAGTCTCCTGGTCTCAGACAGGAAGAACTACTCCCAGAATCACCATTTTGAACTTTGGTTTTGTCAAATGTTTGTTCAGGTACCTTAAATCTAAGATGGGTCACCACCCCCCTGTCTTTTTTGGGGTTAGGAAGTATCTGGAATACAGTCCTTTTCCCTTGTGACAAAGAGGTGCCTTTTCTATTGCTTGCAAAAGCAGAAGAGAGGAGACTTCTGCCTCCAAGGCCTTTGTCTCCAAGGGAGAGGGAGGACTGAAGCACCTTGCTCTCATTCTTGGGAACCTTTTGAAACTGAGAGCAAGTCCCTGGCTTACTACTTCCAGGACCTATTTGTCTGAAATAATAGACTCCCAGGCATGGGAGTAGTGAGCCAGCCTGCCCCCTACTGGGATTGGGGAGGCGACCCTGACTGACACCTCAGGGTGTCTGCTTGGCAGGGGGCTTAGACTGAGCAGCTGATGGGGTCCTAGTCACCCCACGTCTACCTCTTCCCCTAAAGAACCCCCTCTGCTGGAAAGATGAGGAGGAGGCCTGAGCTTGGTAAAAAAGCCTGTGAAAAGCCTGCCCCTGCCCCTGCCCCTAAACTGCTGCCTCTGAGGAGTAGTCTGCTTTTCTTTGGCTGCAGCACTCCTATAGGTGGTCCTGTATTCATCCATTGTTTTCATAAAATTCTCTGTTTGACCCTCAAAGAGAGAATTACCAGTTACAGGAAAATCCATGGCCTTAGCCTGGGTATCCTGTGAGAGGTTGGTACACCTAAGCCAAGCAAATCTCCTCATGGAGATAGATGTAGCTATGACCCTGGAATGAACATAATTAGAATCAACAGCAGCGTGGAATTGCACTTTAGATGCCTCTATACCATTTGCAGCCACCTGCTCCAGCTCCTTGGCTAGCTGGGGGGGGGGGGGAACATTCTTAGCTAGCTCCAGAACCGTATCCCATAGAGATTTGTGGTACCTAGCCATATATGCCATGTAGTTAGATTGTCTGAGTCCCAAAGAGGATGCCAAGTACTGTTTTTTTGTCATGGCATCCACTTTCCCAGAATCCTTGTCTGGGGGGTAAGATACCTGGGGAATATTAGCCTTGTCACAGGCTGCAGCTTGTACTACCCCAACATGGCTGCTATGATTGGTAAGAAATTCCGTCCTAGGACCTGATACCTCCTGTCCATTCTCTTTTACACAGGGGTTATGGATGTAGGAAATTGTAAAAATGTTTGTGTCTGCTTCCCCAAGGATTTGTGTAAGGGGATAGACACCCTTTTTGACTCTGGTACAGCCATCATTTCTAAACAGGTTCTTCCTGATCCTGTTCAGCCTCTTCCATAGGAAGCTGAAGAGTCTCAGCCACTTTCTTGTAAAACAAGAAATGGGAAGGGGACTCAGAAAGCCTAGGAGAAGAAACCTGAGAGAGCATGTCTGGGGAGATGTCAGGCTCTACCGGCCCATCTAGGCCCTCATCCTCTTCATCATAATCTTCCTCCTTCTCCCAATCCCCCTCATAGTAAGCTGAAGGATCTACGTCTGAAGCAGACATTACCGACTGAACCGGTCTGCTTTGAACCGAAACCGGTTCAGTCTGAACTGGGCAAAGCGACTGTACTATGGAAATCGCTTTTCGCTATCTCCTCAGTGGTCGGACCATGGGAAGGTGGATCCGAACCAGCTGATTTTCTTTTTCTTTTACTCGGAACCGATTCCGCAGAATCAGCTCTCTGTTTGCCCGAAGAGGTTTCGCCCAGGTCAGTGGACACCGCTTCAGGTTCAGTCGCAACCGAACTGGGCTGGCCATCCGGGTCAGCGGACTTCTCGGCCTCGCTCTCCCTTAGCCTACTCAAACGTTTTTCCAGAGTGACTTTAGGAAAGTTTTGCATATTTGGCAGTCTTTTTTGAGGTGGTCAAACCCCAGACAGTACACACATACGAGGTGAGAGTCGGCCTTGGCAAAGGCCTCCTTACACTCGGTACAGTGCTGAAACCCAGTGGGTCCGGTTTTCTTTTTTGGGTTTCTCAGACATGCCTTCAACTTAAAGTCACCCAAAACAGCGGTTAAGCCAGGTGACTACAAACTTATTGGTTCCAACCGTGTCACGGATCGGTTAAAAAAATCTTAAAAGTCAGATGTTTTAGGAACCGATAAGTACCGGAAAAAACACACACAATCAACAAATTATTACTGAAACAGAGCAGGTTTCAGTTCCACACCGGACCGACCAGTAAGAAACTGAAAATAAAACAATTTCTTGAGGAAAAAACGCCACTACCTGTAACTACCACTTACTGGTACCGAGACAGAGGAAAGAATACCAATATTCTTGAAGAAACGGCTTGAAAAACCGACCGATTCGTACTGTAACCAAACCGAAGCACAGGAGGGATCTCCTGAGCGACTTCACAGTAAGGCGGAGTAAAAATCTGACGGTTACACTTCAGAGTACCACAGACAGAGGTTTGAAAACCAAGCTTGAGCTCAACATTCTATGCCTTTGCATAGAGTTAACCCTTTACTCTCCAGAGCAGTTCAAGTGCTGGGGCTAACTGCATATAGTTAGAATACAGCAAGACTTCATGTTGTTTGAATTACTTACCATAGTAATCTTCTTTCTTCCCAGTGATGCTCAGATATTCAAAACTTTATGCAGTAAGCCTGGAGGGTTGGACTGCCCGGAGAGATGGAACACATGCAAATGAGTAGAATTCTTTGCACATGAGCATCTTTCAAATACTGCTTCTACCAACTGTAGTGTTCTAACCTCTTCCGATTTTTCTCTCCGCCTGAAAGTCTGGTCGCTTAGAGTTTTTTCGTCCTCTTTCGTGTGAAGAAGATTCAACAACTATAAAAACTTAAGTATATTTCATTTCCTTTACTGCCTCTACTAATTGTTGGTAAAAATCTTGTTTATTGTTTAAATTAGTTATTTTTCCGGTTCCTCGCGGTTCGGTATAACTGTGAGGGAACCGGGTTAGTTATTTACTTTCATTGGGGTTCTCTGATTAAAGAGCCTTTGATTTAGTGTGTTTACTGGTTAGTTTTTTTTCTGCATATTTGAATGTTTTTGTAACCACTGAGCCGGTTCATTTGTCATCTCTTCGGTTCGGTTCCTATCGGTTCTGGAACCGACTGCAAAAAAAAAAAAAAAAGTAACCGCATTAGCTCTTTTTCATTTAGCGGTTAGTGGTTTTTCTCTTTGGGCATTACCATGTCAAAGAAACCTAAAAAGAAAACCGGAGAGCCCAGTTTTAAGAATTGTTTAAAATGTGGAGATGTGTTTGCTAAGACAGACAAGCACACCTTATGTGTGGCTTGTCTGGGGTTCGAACATCTGGACCAGGATTTTGAAATATGCAAAACTTTCCCAGATAAAACTGTGGAAAAACGCCTTGAAAGGCTCAATAAAAGATTTCCTAGGGGTCCCTCAGGATCTGACCAGCTGACACCCCAATCTGCTGTGGCTGAACCCACAAGTTTGCTTACCCCTGCCCCTGATATGGGTGAAAAGGGGACCAAAAGAGGTAAGAGGTTCCCTCAAAGAAACTGAAGAAAGTGAAATATGCAGAACCCTCTCCTGCTAAACCAGGAACCTCTGCACAAGTGCCTGCTTTGCCCTCGGCTCAAGAAATAGCCCAGGCTTTTAAAATTATCCAGGCACTATAAAATATCATCCCCAGCAGCCTGCCCCCACCCCACCCCACCCAGGGTCCCCAGGCTAGCAGTGATGTGTTGCCCTCCTTGCCAGAGGAGCAATTTTTTAGGGAGGATGAACCAATTCCCCAGAAGTGTCCCCTGAGCAAGACTTTGCTTCTCCCCCCGGGGTCTCCGAGGATTATTCCTCACATTTTACATTTGTGAGGAGAATGGCAGATGCTCTGGACATTGCTGCCACAGAGCAGATTGAGGATGAGGAAGAAATTGAATACTTGAATATGATGGGTTTAACACCCACAAAAGCGCTTCTTCTGCCAGTTTATACATTTTTTAAAAAGGACACCCTGAAACTTCTGCAGACCCCTAATTCTGTTCCTCCTATTGATAGGAGAATAGATAAAAAAATTCAGTTGGACAGGACGGGAGCTGATTTCGTTTTCTCCCATCCAGACCATCAAGGGGTTATACAGCAGGCAGCCTGTGACAAAGCCAGAGTCCCCCTGTCCTCTGGACAAGGACTACAGAAAAATAGACAGTATGGCCAAAAAAGGCTATTTGTCAGCTTATTTGGCCATGAGACAGGCTACCTTTCCAGCTTATGCTGCCCAGTATCAACAATCCCTGTGGCAGTCGGTACTGGAAATGTCCATGAAAGCCCCCTCACCCTTGTCTGAAGACCTGGCTGAAACTGCCTTCTGGAGTTAAGGCAAAAACTTGACTAACGGTAAGAGCTAGAGGCAATGTCTACTGGTTCAAGCTAGACTGAAAAAGTGCTGATGTGTAACTCCACTACCAAGTATGGCTGACCTGCGAATGACAGGTCCAATAGGCACTCAAACAACTTACTTGGTGGGCAACTGAAAGGTCTAGGTGGGATTTGCCCATCAAATGGAGAAAGGTTTCCATTTAGCTACATAAGCCTTCCAGGTGCAAGGCCTATGCATGACTTAGAAGACATCTGCGATGGTCTGGGAGAAACCAGAGCCTACCCACTTCCATTTCAATGAGGAATCGTTCTGCCTCTATTTGCCTACAACTCGAGCAGCACTCTCTGAACTAAGGGAAGAGTAGGAAAGTGTACAGGAGAAACTTTTCTATTGTGGTAATGCATCCTGACAGAAGACACCAGGGTCTGAATTTCTGAAGCAAGATAGGGGCAGATCTGCGTTGGGAAGGGACACAGAAAGGACCAGGTTCGGGCTGCCCCATTTGTCGAAAGCGATTGCACAACGACTGAACTGATGCAATGTGTTCAAGGCACCACTCACCATGGCCTTCCTGTACAGGGGGTAGGAAAGTGCTCCACTTTGCTTGTTGATGAAAACATCACAATTTTGTCATCTGCCTGAAGTGGAATAACTTCGTGAAAGAGGGCCTCCCTCATCCTGGAGGTATCTAGGGGAGCTCCTAAGAGAAGGAGCTGCTGGGAAGGTGAAACTGACACCTTCCCCGAATCAGAAAAAACCCTTCTGGAGAAGCGAGAGGGAAGCTGAGGCAATTGATTCTGAAGAGCCTAGCCCGGAGCAGCTGGCTCGGAGCCAAAATGACCAGGAAGCGAAGGCTTGAATACCGAGAACTCCTTCCTGAACAAGTACCTACCTGACCTTTCAAGATCGAGAAAGGGAGCATGCCGTCTGTCATCCTGGAACTAAGCAAGGAAGTAGGAACCTGTATTCTGACTTGCCGTGGAGTCACTTCTGCTGCTCAGATGCCTTGATTTAAGGAAAGACAGTCTGACAGAAAAAAACCAACAGACTGCGCTGCCGCCTAGGTCTAGGAAAAAAATCTCTTAATTAAGAGAGAGAGAATTCCTCTTGGAAAATCCTGATGACCCATACCTCCGCTGGACTGGACCTCCCCTAGTTAGTAGAACAAGTCAGGTGCCTTCCACCTTTGTCGACAGGCGACCACCTCAGGCAGCTCAGGTGGGACCTGGGCCGGATCAAGCAATTAGTTGGTTCCTGACAACGGCTTTCAGGCCTTTACCTTGAAAGGACTGCCTGCTACAAGAATGACGATGATGTCGTCCCTCTGAGGGGCAGTAGGAGCCTGAGCGCCCTCCATAACTTAATCTGAGGACCGAACCAATAATTACAGCTAAGGAGATGTTAATCACCCATTGCCAATGGTAGCCACCATAAGGGCAGTGTCACAGGGGGTCTATATATCCCTATCAAAGGAGCGGAAGAGTCCGGAAGGCTCTCAACCATTGAATTAGGGCATTCCACAGGGTGTACATGTACTGAAGACTGAAAGAAGTCCAGACGCAGAAGTCTTTGGTCTACAGAAGAAGCCTGAAATGTCATGGTGGACCCCACATCCCGGAGGAAAAACTGAAAAGATCGTCCATCACAGACTCTGCTGATACAGAAGGCTTGCATTCCAGCCTCTAAAATGAATCATCCACTGTATCACCGACAAGTAGGACAGGGAGACTCATCCTGATCCACTTCTACCCCAGAAAAACCTCCAAAAGGAGGTCTAGGTCAGATTCACTAGAGACTCTGCCACCTGGAACAGTGTCAAGGAGCTTGACGTCACTTCATGGAGCCGGCACTAATGCTGCACGAAATGCAGAATTCTGCCAGCAGAACAGCTCGGAATAACATATCTGCCAGTGGAAATACCGTTGGAATTTCACAGGATCCTCTCCGGATCTCCACATACCAGGAACCACGGAATAATATTCCGCAGAACAGCACTTTAATCCGCAGAAAACCACTCCGCAACAACTTCCGCGGAAAAGAAGAGATCCGCAGAAAAATGAAACTCCGCCAACTTGTTCTGCCGCACACCACCAACCGGTACCACCCGCAGTGCCGGCATCACCCTCAGCGATGGGACAGCACCAAGCAGCATCAATGCCACCTACGGCGCAGATGGCGCTCGCATGGCACCATCTGCGGTACCACCCGTAGTGCTGCACAGCACCAGTGGCAACCGCAACACCGCCTGCAGCACCATGGCACGTGCAGCACCAGTGGCACAGCCCACGGCACCAACGGCACCCCCTCCGTAGACCTGAAGAAAAGGGAGAAGGAAAGTGGTACCCGTGCTGGCCCATACATGGAAAAATGAGAGGGGGGTAGGCACGAGGGGTCGACGTCGATGGCACTGGCACCAAAGAGGGCATTGCACACATCCTGGCCCAATCGACCCGGCTCTGGTCCAGCGGCTCCAAGGCCCAGAGGCCCCAGAACTGGGTCCAATGGCCAGGAAAACTAGCTAGACGCCGAACCCCTGCTCCAAAGGAGCAGCCCAGAGGTGAAACTGCTCACCGGAACCCCACTGAGGGCAGAGATGGGATCCAGTGTTGAAGACCACGGCCGTTAACAGCGGGGCCAGATTGGAACTCACCAGAGTCGGTTCAGGCCTACCGCCTTCCACCACTGATGATCCCCGTGCAGACGTACCAGAGGGTGACCTCGAGCGGTACCGATTCTTCTTCCCCCAACAGGAGGAAGAAGAGCTCGAGGTCAAGCGGAGCCAGATACCAGAACCACCAGTTCTGTGCTTCGGTGGACTGTCCCCCCCCCCGAGCACCGGACTGCCCGTGGTCGGACACCCCCCTTCGCAAAGGGCGGCAGACCAGACATAGCCCCACTGCCATCACAACTTTCAAACGAAGTCTTCCTACCATCAGCGCTACCATCTAAGGTCGACTCCATTGATGGCAGGTGAGAATTTCTTTTTCTTCTTTTTCAACATTATTTTCTTTTTCTTCTTTTTTTAAAAATAAGAAAAGAACACTAAAAATGTTAACTTAAATGAATAGTGAATGGCTAAGCTGCTGTCGTATAGACAAAAACTTGACTCCAGCAGGCGAGCGACGTCGACATCGACATCGAAGCGCACTCAATGGTGGGAGAAAAGGAACGGAGGCAGTTGGAGGGTCGACGCCAAGATAACCTATACAAGCGCGAGCTAGTCTCGCTGTGCTGCGCATGTGTGGTCCTATCCCAGCGCCAGCCCTCCTGAAGATTTTTGACTCCCGCTGGGTCCTAGCACCTCCGGCGTAGTCCCACTAGTGTGAATGAGTGGTGGAGACTTGAGTCCAGGAAGATCTTAGAATTAGAGATACCCTCAGACGAAGGGCTTTGTTTTTTCTGTTTGTATTGCCTTTGTATATCGTTATACTGAACTATTTTTTATTTTACTGTTATTGATAATAATAAAACACTAATTGTGAATGTTATAACTGCTCCTGGTTTTCCTATACTTCCTGACCTATGCCTCAATGACACCAATATCTGAGACAATTTAAATACTCAGCAGGAATGTAAGGATGTCAGAAATATATTTTTGCTAAAAAAACAGATGATGAAATTTTTTGCTAGAAAATACTGTTTCTCCAAGTTCAAACTCTGCTCTATGCTCTAACATTACTAATAAATTCTTGTTGTTAGTATATACGACTCCATGTATAATTCCCAAGGTCCTGTTGTGCTCCCCACTCACAAATCGCTCACAATGTGACTTGTACCACCAAGCTCTAGTATGATGAGACCATTATACCACTTGAAAAAAAATCAGAGAAGGCCACCTTATGGCTCTGGGGTAGTGCAGTGTGCGGCCATGCCAGCAATCCAGGTTCAACAGTGAAACCAGGAAGCCTGCAAGTGGACAGCTGCAGCCAAATAGTTCTGCTGATGACAGCCCTTCTCTGGCCAGAGAGTGCCAGGTGCTGTGCCCGCAGTCATGCGGAGCCAAGGAGTTTTTCTTCTCTACAGGGAAGCTGCAGCTGGTGAGGCCATACTGGCACTGCTCTGCTAAACTGGGATGTGGCTGGTTAAGGAAGTGAACTGCGGGTTAAAAACCCTAGACGCCTGTGGAAATGAAGGCACTTTTACAACAAGAGTCCAGCGCACCCCTCTATGGTAAATCTGACAAGTTAAAATTTATTTCTGCCTAAATTGGCTAATTTCTTACTTTTATCTCCATGAAAAAGAGGTTCGCTTAGTCATCATTTTACAGCTGTAATGGGAAAAAGCCAGATGACCAGACATCAAGGTGGAGCCCCATGGTTTGGTCCTAACTATGAAATGCCTGCAGTGACTACTCTTAAACAGAGTGCACTGCCTTAATTGGCTTAACTGGCTCCATTAAGGTAAAGTGCTTCCACCTAGGTAATTCACAGGCAAAGGGAGCATGCTAAAAGGAGTACCACACAACTCCCAAACCCTAAACAAAATCCCAAAATTGCATGGTCTACCCTTGTTTTATTTACGAAGTTCAAATCACTTTCTGAGGAAGGGTACTACTGGTTTTGTGGCACTTTTACAAGAAACGTAACAGAGTGCAGTTCACACTCTAACGGTAAATCTGAAAAGTTCAAAATTATTTTTGTCTAAACTGGCTAATTGCTTACCTTTATGTTCATGGAAAAGGGGTTCTCTTAGTTATCATTTTACAGCTGTAATGTGAACATGCCAGACCACCAGACGCAAAGGTGAAACGCCACAGTTTTGTCCTAACTATGAAAAAGCCTGCAGATGAGGGCTTTACCAGTACTTGTGTCCCACACCGATAACTAGTGTTGAGACTGCGAGGTTGTCTGATGTCAGGGGGGCCCAAATAAGCATACCTGAACAGGAGAAGTGCAAGTAGATGCCTGAAGAGAGAGAAAAAGCTATATACGGTACAACAAGTCAAGTAATAGGCGGAAAAGAACTTCTCTCTGCAGGATGATGCTGCAAATCTGCAGGCACTGCACAACCATCATCCTTGGCAGTCACTCAAATGAGGTAAGAAGTCAATGGGGTAAGTCCTGGAAGTGGGATGAAGGGGCTGGGGTTCGACAGCAGAAGGGGGCTGATGGCGAGGGGCAGGAGGATAAAATCCATGTGGAAAAAAAGAACTGCAAAAATGTCTGAATGATAAACTAAATTGTGTCTTATTCAGTGGTGGAGCCAGAAGGGGCCATTCAGACAATCATGGGCACTAAACAGTGAATAAAGATGGTGGTGGGGTGCCGCTACTCACATTGGGGCAGCCAGGAGGGGCGACCGTCCCCCCAGCCCCCTTTTAGCTCCGTCACTGGTCTTATTCTCACTTTTTTCAAAGTTACCCAGATGGTATCAGGCGCTCTTTAAAGGGAACATAAACAGTATGTAATTTAAATCAATTATTTCTGATGCTTTCAGTTCATTATTAACATGCTGTTAACATATTTGAAGTTACTATATCTGCATTGTGCATGCTGATTTTTCCCAGATCTGTTCAGTGCATTAAATAGACGCTTCCAGTCTGTAACTAGGAATAAAGACATACAAACACATAGACACACACAGTGTGAGGCTTGATGTTTATCTTCAAAGCCTGATGATGTCTGCTAGCTGGCTAATGGGCAGAAAACCAGTGTGACTGGTGGCGCTTTATCCTTTGAACTACTAGAAGTTTATGCCCATCAGCCAGCTGAATGCTCTCATCACCAGCCTTCTCAGCAGTGGCTTTTGAGAGGCAAGCCTCCTGCATTTCTACATCCACTGGCTTATACAGTACACACCTACACAACCATACCAATATGTTTGCTTTGCACACGCGTGCATACAAGCAAACATACAAATCAGAGGGGAGTGTTTTTATTCACCAGACTGCAAGTTCTGTGCATAAAATGCTTTCCCCAGTTGATCATAAAGCTCTTCTAAACTGTATGCAGCATGAACAGCTAAGCTGGCATAACCAGGTCAAACATGCTGCACAAAAGAGCCGATGGACAGTTTATGACACTGCCTGGGATTACATGTACACTGCAGCTTCAATGCAAGTCATCGATAAATGGACTGTGAAGCATGACGCTAAAAGCATTGCTTTTTTTTTTTTTTTACTATGATTTTCCTACCAGTTTCGAATGCCTTACAACACACTGAGGCATCTGTTCGGCACGCTGGTGACCTGGGTTCATGTGGGATGACAGGAGCTGAGGTTGGTAGGGAGGGTAACAGGATATCCATAAGGATGATCACCTCCAGCATGGGTGACCACACTCCGGCCCCCATCCCAGGATGCTTTGGAATGTACATGGCATGAGGGTGGTGGGAGGCAGGGGAGAAAATTAGAAAAAAGCCCTATTCTGAGTGTGTAGATGACAACCCTCAAGCTTTTTTCAGGCCACCTGACCTTTCAGTGTGCCAGCTCTACCCCACTACTCATGTAACTTGGTAAGCACCACCACCTTGGAGACACTTGGTTGCCCCCCCAAGCAGGGATAAGTCACTGCAGTGGGATGACAGATGACCTAGGAAGTCAGAAGGCAGAGACCAGCAGCATGATGTTCATCTGGCAGGCAGCAGGGACTCAGTGGGGCCCACAGCAGAGGGACACTGGAGGGGTAGGGAAGGATTAAAAAAACACACGTGACCAAGCAGTAAAACTTGGGCCTCTTAAACATGAGGGCCTACACATTTCATTACACACTAAACATATATTTCAAAGTCAGCACACAAAGGCAAAGCCACTTTTCTTATGTATTGTGTTATTTGTTATCTCCAGATCAATTGTACAAGGCTCTCAGACTGACAAAAGGAATCTTAATTTTTATAAGTAGGAACACTGACTAATTACAGTGCTAGCAAATGCCATGAGTAATCATGGCGCACTACCATAATATCATGCTGATAGGAAAAGCCACAGTCAACTGAATGCGGCTCTTCCAAGCAATATCGGGATGTGGCTCGGCAGACAGTGCACCATAGCTATACACAATGATGCTTACCGCTATATATATATATATATATATATATATACATACACATATTCTTAAAGAGGGGCCAAGTACCAACAAAAAACTCGCAGTGGACCTCACCAAAATGCAGTTGAATTAAAATCTAAAAACTTGGCTAAAGAAGCAATATTTGTTAGTCACCTTGTAGTTTTTTTAGTAACAATGTTTTTCCTGGCAACAACAGTAACATAATGGTAAACCTTTAGCAAGCTCAACCCTGGTTAATACACAGAGATTTTATCATATTTCTTATACATCTTTCATACATTTTTTTCTATATACAATTTTGGTATTTTCTCCCTGTTTTCTTCCTCATCCCAGGACCCCAGCAATGGCGACAGTGCATGTGCGTGGAGGTGCACATGCACTCCGTGCACCGGCTCAACCCCTTTCACCCCACCCCTGGCAATTGCCTCCACCCCTTCCCACCTACGCTACCCATTGGACCTCCACCCAATGGGAGCGGAACTGTGGGAGGGGGGCAGATAACTTCCCCGGGAGAGGAGAGGAGAGCTGCCTTTCGGCTGTGCAATCCAGTTCCCTCCCTCCCTCCCCTCTCCGTTTCAGCTCCCCGATGACCAGAGGTAGTTCCTGAACCCGAGTCACAGTACAATCTAATATGCATGTTCAAAAATTAACTTCAACAGAAAAGGTTTTCCAAAATTATGAGTGGCAGCCATCTTTAATTACTTAAGTCATTAATTACAAACTTAGTTATAACATCTTTTTTAAAAATAGCTTAAGAAAATTAGAAACATACTGAGGATAACTCTAAAGAGGTCCCAAATACGTTTTTGTTAAAAATTAGATGATGGCCCGGCCCGCCGTTGCAGTGGAAAGATTCACCACTGCGATGCCGGCGACCCAGGTTCAGGATCAGACTCGGGCGTCGGAGGGCTGGCCGGGGAAGAGAAGGCTTGAGCATCTGATGACTGCTTGCGTTCTCTCAGAGAGAGGGTGGGGTTGAGGGCCGGTGCCTACTGACTCCTGGCAGAGGCCTTGGGAACAGCAGTGCATCTGGGTCCTGCTACCTAGGGGCGCGTGACAGACATCGGCATCTGCCTTGACATCCTGCACGTCATGCTCCTGTGGGAGAAAAACTGGAGGAAAATAGCGCACTGGCCGGTCGGATGATGGCCTCCTGAATCCTCGCCACCAGAGCTCCCAGACCACAAATGGCTGCCCCAGCAGCACCCAGGACCACTGGAAGGCCAGTAAGGCTCATTCCCATCACAGGAAGGGGACCTGCCTGATGAAGGGATACATCGGGGTACCCAGGGTGGCTGCGATATGGGGTGGTGGGTGGTTGGGAGTAGCCCGGGACAAGAACTGGTCTATGAAGAGGCCCAAAGGAGTGATCAGCCAGTGTGCAGGTGGGGGAAAAAAAAAAAAAAATTTTAGATGACATTTTTTTTCCTGACTAACAAATGCTGCTCTTTTATCCTGTCCTTTCTTCATTACTGATATATTTATATCACAACAGGAGCTTTGACCCTCCACGTTCATCTACAATTGGGGTCTATTCTGGAGCTAAAGTCATAATGCCGAGCTTTTGTGACATTAGGCATTTCCACAGCAACAGACTGAATTTACAAACGGGATTATGATTTAGGCTCCACGCTCAGCTTTAGTTGTATATGAATTTTATTTAGTTTTTTATGTATTGTAGATATCCTTAATTATAAGCAAAATAAATTACTTTAAATTCAAAACCTTTTAAAATGTTTTGTAATTTAGTTCTGTTGATGTCAACTATGACTTACTTGATAATGACTGGACTGACCCCCTCTTAAGCGCAACAGATGAGTACTACATCGTGGGTATAAACCCTAAAAGAGAATGTTGTCATAACTAATCCGGCAGTCATGTACCTGGCTTTCTGAACATCAAGCTCTTTCTGCTTATAGATGGTGTCCAGCTGATTCAAATTTCGGAGCAAAGCCCATGTACGCACTTTCTCAGCATAACCCATCTTCTTCCCCATGTTGCTGGTTGATTCTGGGTCCTCGTCATCCCTTCCAATCACATAATAAGTTAATTCCATGGTGGAGAGAAAAATAACAACTTCACAATACTAGCTAGTTTGGTTATGTTTTGATTTTAACTCCATATCAGGATGAGGACTTCAGTGCTTGTGAAACAATGTTGGATTGAAGATGCTCTAAAATGAATTCTTTTATAACCAGTTTATTGTTTTCGGGTCGCATATGAAAAAGGGCTTGGCTCATATGTTTACCCGGTTAACAAAAGAAATAAAATAAAACAAAATTGTTTAGGGTGTTATCAGCACTGCTTACATGTGAGCAGCGCACTCAGTAAAGCTAGACAGAAGAGCTGGGTTTTATTGTAACCAAAGCAACATGGCACCTTCTGAGGACGGAGGTATTAAAAATAAAAATAAAACTTGTTTAGAGGACTTATTCAGTATAAAAGCCTGTGTTTAGCACACTGGCAACCCCCACTTTTAATTAAAAAGGGCCCAAATCAGCTCATGGAGGACTGAGAGACAGGAAGTTGAAATGACAGTGATGTGTGTATTAGGTGTGTATGAATATCTTATTTCAAATATTCACAAACCATTTATATTCAGGGGTCCCAATTTTTCGTGCTTCGATATTCGCTATTCAGCTGCTGGAACTATGAGACTACAAGATCTCCTGAGACCTCCTGTCCAATCAAAGCCCACTTTGGAAGCTCACTTAAAGCAGCAATGCAACATAATCAGGAAATGATTATCAAAATTCTTTTTTTGGTTGTGAGCATGCAGCCATAGAAGAGGTTTCCATATCTGTAAATATTTTTTTCTAGCGATCTTAGTTTTTTTAGGTATTTAAAATTTATTTCAATTGTTGTGGCACCGCAATAAATATGGCAGCTGCCTAATTTTCAGCTGAGCTCCCCCTTCATGTCTCATCAAGTCTTTTGGTTACTGCAGTAGGACCCTGTGCTGAACATTCCCAATGTCCCAGTGTAGTACTGCCAGTCATACACATGTGCAGTTTGCAGAAGGGGGGAGTCCAGTTCAACATAGCCAGTGACACAAATGTAAACAAAAACAAAGGATATCTGAGCAAATTATGGGACGATAGCACAATGCCAACGGGAAAGAGTACCTGGTAAATGCTCAGCAGAGCACAGGAAATAAACTGTCGAAAAAGCGCAATTTGTTTTGCATTGCACTGCTGCTTTAAGGCTACCCAGTACTTGCAGAAGAAAAAATTACTCACCATAGTAATGTTGTTTCTTCTAATGGAGTCTTGCTGTATTCAGATATAATGCAGTTAGCCCCAGCACTTGAACTGCCCCGGAGAGGATAGAGTTAACTCTATGCAGAAGCATAGAACATTGAGCTCGAGCTCGGTTTTCAAACCTCTGTCTGTGGTACTTCCCAGTGTAACCGGTAGATTCTTACGAGCACACTAACTAACATACTACAGTATGGAAATTGTTCAACCTATAGCCAAAGGGCAAAAAATTTTTTTTGGGCCCAAAAGACTCAAGTAGAGAACCCAAGAAGGAAAGGCAGTGACAATATTTTAGTATAAAACACCAGAAAAAATAACAACAACATCCACCCCACCCAAGAAGGAGGGTACAAGGTACACCCCTGAGGTGCAACACTGTACCTGCCAGCCCACTTCCCAAAAACCAGGTTCTGAGAGGGGAGGTGAGGGGGGGGAAGTCTGAATACAGCAAGACTCCATTGGCAAAACAACATTACTATGGTGAGTAATTTTTTCTTCAAACAACATGAAGTCTTGCTGTATTCAAACACAATGCACACTACCAAGCAGTTCCCTATGGAGGAGGGAATGCAGAACTTACTTTGGGAAGAGGCTCTGCAGTACTGCTATGCCAAACCTAGCATCACTCCTAGCCTGGATGTCCAGGGAGTAATGCTTGGTAAAAGTATGTACTGTTTTCCAGGTGGCTGCTTTACAGATCTCTAACAAAGGTATATGTCTGGCTGCAGCTAGAAAAGCAGCTGTACCTCTAGTCGAATGAGCCCTCAGGCCTGAAAGGGGCGTTCTACCCAACTTGTCATAACAGAATTGTATACAAGAAACAATCCACCTGGCAATAGTTCTTTTAGTGGCAGGCTTATTTTTCCCCACTTCACCATAAGTGAGAAACAATTGAAGACAGTCATTTCTATGTGCCTTAGTATGCTCAATGTAGTAGCTAAGAGCCCTCTTAACATCCAGACTGTGTAACCTTCTTTCACCTGAAGAAGAATGATCAGTGAAAAACACAGGGAGAGATATAGACTGGTTCAGATGAAAATCCGATACCACTTTGGGCAAGAACCTCCTATTGGTTCTTAGGACTACTTTGTCCCTATGGAAGGAGATGAAGTCAGGTTCAACTGACAGAGCCTGTAACTCACTAATCCGCCTGGCAGAAGTAATAGCTACCAGGAACACAGTTTTCCAGGTCAGGTACTTCAATTCAGACGAAGCCAGAGGTTCAAAGGGTGGCTGCATAAGCTGAGCAATGCAGACATTAAGATCCCAAGGCAGAGTGGGCTTCCTAAAGGGAGGGTTAATGTGAACCAGGCCCTTGAAAAACTTTCTGAAAACAGGATGAGATGCCAGGGAAGAGCCCTTCCCTGCTGAGAGGAATGCAGAGACAGCTGCTAGATGAACCTTCAGAGTGGCAGGCCTAATGCCTAGGCCAGTCAGATGAACTAGATAGTCTAAGGTTGTGGAAATGCCTTCAGAATCAGGCAGGATGCCTTTCTGAGAGCACCAAATACTGAACCTTTTCCATTTTGAGTTGTAAGTTTTTCTAGCGGAAGGTTTCCTGGAGACCTTCAGAATATCCAAAACTCCCTGAGAGAGATGTAGTACTGCATATTCTAACTCTTAAAGAGCCAGGCCTTGAGACTGAGAGACTGGAGATCGGGGTACCAGATCCGCCTCTGGAAGGAGGACAGGAGATTGTATGTCCTAGGCAGAGACAGGGGACGTGACACTGACAAGGAGAGCAGTAGAGGATACCATGGCTGTCTGGCCCAATCTGGAGCCACCAGTATCACTGTGCAGGGTTGAGTCCTGATCTTGATCAGAACTCCAAACAGCAGAGGGAAGGGAGGGAAGGCATAGAGAAACCTGCCCTTCCAGTCCAAAATGAGAGCATCCTGGGGAACCATCCCCAGAACTGGAGGTCTGCAACAAAACAGAGGAAGTTGATGATTGTCTGGTGCTGCAAAGAGATCTATCTCTGGAGTGCCCCACCTGGAGAAGATGACCTTCAGGATGTGAGGATCCAGGGACCATTTTGTGATGTCCCTGTGAAATTCTGCTCAGAGCATCTGCTAGTACATTGTCCTTCCCTGGAAGGTGAACTGCTACCAGAGAAGTCTGAAGAGAATAGGCCAGAGACCACAGCTTCATGGCCTCTGTGCGCAAGGCCGAGGACCGAGTGCCTCCCTGTTTGTTGATGTACCACATTGTGGTGGTGTTGTCTGTCCTGACTTGGACCACCTTGCCCTTGACGGAATCCGAGAAGCTCTGCAGGGCTAGGAAAACTGCCATGAGTTCCAGGAGACTGATATGAAGGAGAGGCTCTTGTGGAGACCAGACCCTTTGAGCTGTCAGGGCTCCCATGTGGGCTCCCCACCCTAGGAGAGAAGCATCCGTAGTTAGAACTACTAATGGAACTTGAGGGAGAAATGGAACCCCTTGTCTGAGGTTGTCCTGGTCCAGCCACCACTGGAGAGCTTGGACCAGAGTCTGAGTCACTGGAATCAGTTAGGTAAGTGAATCCTTCTTTTGAAACCAACCCTGCACCACTGCTGTGGAAGCTGCCATGTGGCCCAGGAGCTGGAGGAACTGTCTTGCTGGGCAGGAGACCTGAGGTTGAAAGGAGGAAGTGAGATCCACTAGGGCCTTCACTCTTGCCAGGGGAAGGAAAGCTTTTGCTTGTACAGTGTCCAACTCTATGCCTATAAAGGTGAGAAGTTGAACTGGTTCGAGGACAGACTTTGGAAGATTGAGAAGAAACCCCAAGGAGCTGAGTAGGTCCTGGGTAGTTTGAAGAGCTGACTTGACCTGTAAAGGTGACTGACCCACTAACAGCCAGTCGTCCAGATACGGGAAGATAGTGATACCCTGTCTTCTGAGGTAAGCCACCACTACTGCAAGGCACTTTGTGAACACCCTTGGAGCCGATGTTAGGCCGAATGGCATAGCTCTGAATTGGTAATGGCCTGAAGGCAATTCAAACCTGAGGTATGTTTTGTGGGAGCACCTGACAGGAATATGGAAGTAGGCATCCCCGAGGTCCAGAGATGCTAGCCAATCCCCTGGCCTTAGAGAGGAAAGGATAATTCCCAGAGTTACCATTTTGAATTTGGGCTTTGAAATGTGTTTGTTCAAATACCTTAGGTCTAGGATGGGTTGCCACTCCCCTGTTTTCTTTGGGTTAAGGAAGTACCTGGAGTACAGTCCTTTTCCCCTGTGCTGAATAGGAACCTTCTCTGTAGCTCTGAGAGCTAGAAGAGAGGAAAGCTCTGCCTCTAGGGCAATGGTTTCTGAGAGTGATGCAGGTGGAAATGACTTGAGGTGGTCAAACCCCAGACAATAAACACAGATGAGGTGGGGGTCAGCCTTAGCAAAGGCCTCCCCACACTCAGTACAGTGTTGAAACCCAGTGGGACCGGTTTTCTTCTTGGGTTTCTCAGACATGGCCAACCTAACAAATTGCCCTATTGCAGCTTTCAAGCCAGGTAATACAATAACCGATTGGTTACAAACCGTGTCACGGGCTTTTTAAAAGAACCGGCCAAAAAGCCTGGTTCTTTTGAAACCAATCGGTACCAGAACACCACTCTAATCCCAGAAATAAAATTAAACAGAATGGGTTGGTTCCAAACTGGACCGACCGGAAAGAAACCGAAGAAAAGAACAATTTCCAACTTCTTCACAGAAATAAAAACAGTCACTACCTATCTACGCACTACTTGTACCGTAGACAGAGGCTGGAAATCCGAAATAACAAAAAATTATACGGTTTAAACCGCACACTTTACTTTTACCGAACCGAGCAGAGGAAATCTCCGGAGCGACTTCACTGTTAGGTGGAGTAAACAATCTGATGGTTACCCTGGGAAGTACCACAGACAGAGGTTTGAAAACCGAGCTTGAACTCAACGTTCTATGCTTCTGCATAGAGTTAACTCTGTCCTCTCTGGGGCAGTTCAAGTGCTGGGACTAACTGCATTATATCTGAATACAGCAAGACTTCATGTTGTTTGAAGCTTCAGGCAGGAAAGACAGATTATAAAAACACAGAAATCCTGCACTCAGGAACACCAGGTCATTGTCTATGGATTGTAAGTAGCTACAGTAAAAGCTAATTCAGGGGGTGCAATAGAGAGCCATCTTCGAGGCAGGTTGTGTACCATCCAAGCTCTACCTTGTAGCTCTACAAATTCAAAGAAAACCTTAACTCTCCCATGCCAGCAACCCGAGTTCAGGCACAAGCTCAGGCCACCGGGGATTGGGGTGGTGGTGCTGAGGGCAGGACTGAGCGGCCATCTGGCAAGTTCTCCTCTCTCGGGTAGCGGAGGTGGGTTTCCCTGGCTCTTGGCTGCCACCAGGTGGCGGTCCAGTGGTAGTGTCGAGATGGGGGGGGATAGCACTAGGACAGGTGGGTGGAAAGGGGCCGCTGGTTCCGGCATATACGCGCACCTCCACACTCATGCCCAACTGCATACTGCCATGGTCCCGGGGAGATAGGGAGGAAACCAAGGAAATAAACGATGTCCCCCTGTTGCCAAGCATGAAGGCCCACAGCACTCCCAGGTCCTGCTCTGTGTGGATCCCCACTGGCCTGAGAGCGGGGGGGAATGGCAGACAGAAATGGGGGTCACCAAGCCTGGGCTCGACGAGAGGAATAAGGTCGCAATGTTGGGGCAAAAAACTATATGGAAGAAGTAACTAAAAACAACCATAAACAAAATCCAAGTGCACTGTCTTTTGATTGCTCTGTCTGATTTTCGTATAAGCCTTGTAACACTAAATAATTACTGGTGACCCCCTTTATCACACCGTTAACAAGTCACTTTCAAACACCGTAATAACTAGAAAACTAGTTCTTATGGCGTTCTCAAAACCTTTTTTCATTAGCTGTGTCCTCGAGCTGTCACTCATTTGTACCACACAATACATTGGCTCTTACTTTTTGTGTGGGCGGGCAGAACAATTCTCCCAAATAGCGACTCTGTTGCTTAGAGACAAGATGCTACTCCACTGGACACTTCCTCTACCATAAGTCTCTTTTATTCATTTTTTAAAGTATTTATCTTGTTGATCTTGCCTTTACTTCTTGAGTATAAAAATCCATCTGGTTGATCCTGCTGTGCATCAGGTTCAGAAAACTGTCTCCACGAGTCTGACCCATGCAATCACCAGTGGGACTGTGGCTGACCGCGCTGGCCGAGTGCCCACACTGCGACCTCAGGCCAGTTCAACACTTTAATTTAAAAAAAGAGACAGAGTGTGTGTGTGTGAGAGAGTGTGTGTGTGTGTGTGTGTGTGTGTGTGTGTGTGTGTGTGCGTGTCTGTGTCCGAACTGGTTCAGCAGCTTTGCCATGCACCCCTTGCACCAGTAATTATTAAAATAATAGTCAGCTGTGTTGTTGTGGATTTTTTACACACCCTCAGTGTGTGTGATGACCTCATAAACCTCTCGAGCTTCGCGCTTGAGGTTTGTGGGTCATCACACACCTCAGGTGTGTAAAAAAATCCATAACACACAGTTGCCTATCCATTGTTCTCTATATAATTTTCAGATGGAATTCCACACAACTGGTGTAGCGGAAAAAGAGGTACCACCTACTGTAACATTTTGTATTTGGAACTGAAGAAGACAACATCAGACATGAGTATCTTCAAGCCCTAGTTTCTGTGATGTTCCCACAGTGCCATAACTGAGGATAAAGGCACTTTCTATAAATAGAGGCGATACATAAAGAGCAGGTTCCTACTGTCGGCGTTGCTACTCTCTCCCAGCCCGTTTGATGCCTTACCATATCAGTAGTGAGCTGCTGGAGTTTGGCATAAATAGTCCATCTGTGCTAAAAGTTATATCCCTTGTAATGTTGTAAATCTGTGGGCTGTCCAAAAAAAGACTGATTTCCCAGTCCAAAAAACACACCTCCATGTTGGCCCACGCCACCCTGTTTTGTGATGTCACAAAACAAAGGCTGCATGAGCATGCCCCATTCAGTTCTATGGGGCTGGTATTTTCAAATATATTTATACCCTTTAGTGCTAGGATTTTATTATATCAAAGCAATCGATCGACTAACAAGGGACCCTATTAGTTGATCAATTGCTTTGATATAATAAAATCCCAGCACTAAAGGGTATAAATATCTTTGAAAATACCTGCCCCATAGAACTGAATGAGGCATGCTCATGCAGCCTTCATTTTGTGACATCACAAAACACGGCTGTGTGGGCCAACGTGGGGGCATGTTTTTCGGACCGGGAAGTCTTGTCTTTTTTTGGATATCCTACAGATTTACAACATTACGAGGGATATAACTTTTAGCACACATGGACTATTTATGCCAAACTTTAGCAGCTCACTACTGATAAGGTAAGGTAAGGCACCAAAGGGGCGATGGCAGGCAGCTACTAGTAAGCTGCTCTTTAAAACCATGAACATACATAAACATACTCCTCCATGAATTTTTTATACCTCAATGCTACCTTAGAAAACTGACCAATACATAAGACACAGAAACACAAAATTACTTACCAGCTGGAGTCAGAGTCAAAGTCCTCTCCTTCCTCATTACCAGCATTGTGAATACCCAGCTCTTCATCTTGATAAGGGTCTTCTTCAAGTACCTCACCTAACCGTTTCATAAAAGAAGTAAAAGTCAATTCACAGTTCTTACCATTTTCAAGATGGTCTTGAGTTGTTGCAATCAAATCCATCCAGTGCACAGACAAGGCTTGGAGGCTGGTATCAATGTCCTCACCACAACCACCATCCGTACGCCTCTTTGTACAACAGCCTACACCCATTTTTGCACAGATCCCTTCCCACCCCTCCACCCTGCACAAAAAATGCTGAGGAAGGCATAAAGTCAACATTTTTCTCTGCTCTTCATTTCAATGAGTCAGTGTACAACAATATACTGTAATTTTGGTGAGCTTTAGTTTAAAGACTACATCACTACTTTGGCAACATTCTCATTCTTGTGTCATGACCAAGATGTCAGCTCACTGAGAGGTACCAGAAGGACACAACCTATCTGACTAAAGAAGAAAGGGAATGCAGCAGGTTGCAGCTCCCCAACAGAATACTTTGGGCAGACAAGGGAGGATAGAGGAGGTACGCAAGTAATGAGCGCTGGGTGCTGGTGTTGTAGCCTTTTTATAGGGCTGAAGGGTTAGGGAAGATGGAAACATTTCTCACCATAGTAATATTTCTTCTCAGGGAACCATCAATGAGCACTACAAATTGTGTCAGTCCACCAGGAGTCTGCTACACCAGAGAGAGAACTTATGCAAATGACAGAATGTAGAAGGCAAGTTCAAATTTCTGCACTCTGGTCATGCTCCTCCTGCTATTCCCTCAGATTTGTTTCTATAGCCGGGGGACCAGTGACCACTAACACTGGTTACGTGGCTACCAAAATATTTCTAACATTTTCTAAAATTTTGAAAAACTCCAACAGATTCAGTTGTAAAATGTAAATGATCACAATTTTAAAACTGTTGAGAAATTGCAATAAGTAATGCTCAGGCAACCATAATATAAGAACTGATTCTTGTCTGAACCTATTTTCAGGTTCTAAAAAAGGAGGCAGGGTCAGGGTTTGTAATGTTCATTGATGGATCCCTGATGAGAAATATTTATTAAGTGAGATTTTTTTCTTCAAACAGGAATACATCAATGAGATGTCTTACAAATGGCAGACTCACTATTAGTACCTTGGGAGAAGGAGTCTAGAACCTATTTGGGGAAAATGGTTCTGCAAGACAGCAGTTCCAAAACTGGCATCCCTCCTGGACTGTAAGTTCAGACAGCAGTGCCTTCTGAAGGTGCGTACTGTTTTCCTGGTAGCTGCTTTACAAAATTCATGAAGGAGAATGCCCGTTTTAGCTGCCACAGAGGCACAGGGCCCCTTGTGGAATGTACTTGTCAACCTCTGAAGGGTATTTTGCCAGTTTTTTCATAACAGAATTGTATGCAAGAATCCTTCCAATGAGAGATAGTCTTCCTCACTGCTGGCTTACCTTTGCCAACCTTTCCGGACTATAGTGAAGGCAGAATTTTACAACTGAAGCCGATGAGAGATCACAGAGCTGAGGCCATTCAACATCAAGGGCTCAGCAACAAAAACAAACAAAAGATAAAGACTGAATGACTTGCTACACAATCTGAATCCAAAGGTAGTACAACAAAGGAAAGATCGACACATTCTAACAAAAAAGAGGTCTGATTTTTAGACAAAAGAGGAGCAACAGGAAACAACGAAAAAGGAAGAGGAGAAATACTCAAAGGGGTCGGAGGGGCTGAGGGAGAAAGATAAGAACCAAGATGATCAACAAGGAAGAACACCAGATAATTAATCTAACAAATCAGAAACTTACACCAGCACAGACTAGTCTCCTGTCTAAGGGGCTTTCTTTTGTGCCCACCACTGCACTTGATAGTTTTCAAGTACATGTTAATATTTTCAAACTGTTAAGAAAAATTCAGCTTACAGACTATTTTGCAAAAATTTCATTCTACATGGGAGGTCAAAAGTGAAATGTGAGAGGTCATGCACCTAGTGATCAAGATCTGGAAAATAACTTGGGACTTGAGCAATGAAATTCAAGGTAAATTGAGTCTACTCTTTCAGAAATTGACAATGAGACAGTCTCTGCATGTGACTTTGAATGGACAGTTCCGGATGAGCTTACTTCAGATGCTTTGGAAGCACTGTATAGGGAAAATAATGCAAAAGATACATCTGCAAATGTATCAACTAATGCTTTTATTTTACGCACAAACTATTTAAATCAAAATTATTATTCTGTCCCCCAAGTTACAACCCTGTAATCAATACTTTTACAAGGGTTGAATTAGCAGAAGTTGAAAAGATTCTTAATGAACAAGGCAGTAATTTTTACAGTAACATGACACCAGCTGAAACATTAGCTTTGAGTGAACTAAAAAGCAGATCAGGTTTAATCATTAAATCTGCAGATAAGGAGAGGAATATAGTCATTATGACTAAAAATTTCTAGGAGACCAAAGCATTACAACTTTTACTGGACAGCACGAATTACAGAAAACTAACTGCTGATCCAACATTTAAATCTGAAAGGGAATTGTTTACGTTATTAACCTCTGCTACACTTAGCAATGCTATTTCTGACGTGGAAAGGATATTTCTGTGGACAGATTCACGATTATTCCAATTTTTTATCTGTTGCCCATAGTCAACAAAAAAAAAAACAATCCTCCTGGACAACAACCTTTGTCAGTTTCTGGATTATTTCCTCCAATATAGTGTTGCTGGTTTGGAATCCAACATAAGGGATACAATGCACACACTAGTAAAATGTAATGAAGTCCAATGGCATAATGACTATTTATGGCTTCGAACAGACGCTGAGTCTTTCTACACATCTGTCAGACACACTGATGGCATCAATGTCTGCAAGTAGTTTCTTGAGAAAGATTCCAACGTCAGCCAGAATACTGTGACTTCCTTTCTGGAGGCACCTGAATATGTACTAACTATAATTATTTCAAATTCAATGCAGAATTCTATTTACAGTTATGCAACATGGCTGTGGGGCAGCTATGGCCATTCTTGGCCTCTGGGAGGAGAATGCTGCATTGAACACTGTGGGAAATCAACACAATGACCATGTCGTCAAATGGTTTAGATCTACTAACGACGTGGTTTGTGTATGTAAAGGCACCAAATTGGAAGCAAAAAAGTTTCTGTCACGGCTAAATAAAAAATCTGCCCTGCTCCCTCTCCCTAAGTGAGACTCACCCCTCCTCTCACGAGCTTCTTCTTGTCACCCTGACACTCCCCATTTCCCAGCAGTGCTGTACGGCTCCCCCAAAATCTCCCCTTCCCCACTCACAGAAACCATAGCCTCACTAGTCACCCATGCCTCAGTGGGTGAGATCCTTATTCTAGGGGATTTCAATCAAAATTAGATCTCTCCTTCCCTCAAACACCTCACAGACAAGATAGAGGTTCTAAATCTTAGTCAACTAATTAAGGAGCCCACCAGGCTTAACCCCCACTCCCAAAATCACTCACTTCTCGATTGTGTGCTCTGCTCCTGTTCCCATTGTATTGCTATTGCAGGTACACTTCCTGATGTCTTTAGTGATCACCGAATTACCTACTGTGTACATAAAATTCGTATGCCTCACTCCCTCCCAAACTACCACAGGCTCAGATTCCATAGATCAGCAACACTGATGCCCTTCTCCATGTCCTCCACTGAATGGTCTCTAATGTACGCAGCACTCAATATTGACTCAGCCCTCTCCTTATTCACCTCTTTCCTTCTAAAAGCATGGAACACCCGCCTCTATAAGAGGGAAGAGTTGAGCGCTCCCACCATCCCTGGATCTCGCAGAAATCATATGCCTCTGAAATACTTGAGATCTCGCTGGGCCTGATCCAAAGCTCTCCCACTCCCTCTGACCTACCTTTTCTATAGGTCCCTAAGGAACACCTGCACCAAGGCCATCAGAACAGGAATGCTTGACTTCAAATTAATGCTTCAACAAAACCTTAACTCTCTCAAACTTCTGGCACACTATTCACTTCCTTTTTGACCCTCCATCCAAATCCTCCCCAAACACTATCCACAGATGGATCACCTATCTCTGACCCTGCCTCCGTAGCCTCCCACCTCAACTCCTTTTTCACCACCTGCGCCCCAATCCCCTCCCCCTCCTCCTCTGTCCCCAGTCTCCCCTCACTGCAGAGCTTCTTCTTCTCCATGTTACCAGCCACAAAGTTTATCATGCCCTTCTCTTGCTAAATGCCCGTAAATCAAGTCCCAGTGGCCTTGACCCCTACCTCCTCATTTCTGCCCCTGTCCCCCTCTCCCACCTGTTAAACCTTTCTTTCAACATTTGATCTGTTCCCCAGGTATGGAAGATTGCCAACGTGATTCCACTTCACAAAGGGGTCACCCCTCCTCTCCTAGTAACTACAGACCCATATCCCTCCTTCCCTCCCTGGTTAAACTGCAAGAATCTCTGGTATTTTCCCTCTTCACCACCTTTCTTAATTCCTCCGAGTTCCTCTCACCTTTCCAGTCTGGATTCAGGACTAATCACTCAACAAACATATCTCTTCTTCGTGTCACTAACTCAATTCTCACCAGTATGGATCAAGGTCACGTAACTGCTGTCATTTTCACAAGCCTGGCGAAGGCCTTCGACTCAGTATCTCATCTCTTCCTCCTAAACAAGCTCAGTTCTTTTGGTCTATATACCTCTACTGTCAACTGTTCAACTCTTACTTCTCCAGCCGAACACAGTGTGTCCTCGCTGGAGCTGCCCAATCCCCCCCCCCTTACCCATATAGGGCAGTGCCCCCAAGGCTCCATCCTTAGCCCCATCCTCTTCTCTGTCTTCCTTAATGACCTCCCCTCCATATGCTCCTTTTCCAACATACATATGTATGTGGATGATACCATCCTCTATGCCTAAGGTCCCTCCGCCCCAGCTGTTGGGGGTCAGTTTTAAGCTGATTTCCAGTCAGTTATTTGCTGGTTTCAATTTATTCAACTCAAAGACAATGCCAAGAAAACTCTGTCAATGACCTTTGGAACTCCTCAAAAACTGACAAACTCTGTACTCTACTCTCCTTCTCCACCCTAGACGGCACCATCCTTGATGTGGTCCACTGTTTCAAAAACCTAGGTGTCTGGTTTGACAACTGACTTGACTTTTCAGAACACATTAACAATATTCACTCAAAGCTCCATCCCAAACTGGGGCCCTGTTCAGAAACAATTACAAACAAGGTAGACTGTGAATGCCTGGCATGGTGGTGGTGCAAGAAGGCACTAGCCAAGCTCAGAAAAGTGTAGACAGACCTCCAAAAATCTTAGACTCAGCAGAATAACTTGCACCAAGATACAATATCCTTAGTAAGTGCTTTATTGCAAAAATGACTAAAATGGTACAAATCCAGACAGATAGACAGTCGTCCACTCTGGCCCCAGTGCTTCAGGTACTCAAACCCTTCGTCAGGGGGTGTGGCTGGTCACAGCACATGTGTTCATTTTTAAATCACTCCTTCATGAATAAACATAAGTCAATTTAAATAATTAACATGTCATATTTTTGTTAAAACCAAAAAGGGGTGAAAAGAATCTTTAGATAGCAGCTCGTGAAAAAGGAGTTTTTCCTCACGGGAAAGGATTTCTCCCTCACGAAAAAGGAATGGATCTCGCAAGAATGAATCCTTTTTCGTGAGATCAAATCCTTTGTCGAACTTTTTACCTTTTCCTGAAAATGATCTTCCTAAAGGAAATAATGGGAACTTAAAAACTGAATAACTTTTCAACAGATTAATATTTTTTTCACCAAACAAACAACAGCAGTTCAATTACCCAAGTTCTTTCTACTATAAAAAAAACACACCAAAATTCCACACCATCTGGCCACAAGGCGATCAATAAAAAACTGCAAAAAGTGGCGACTTTTAACTTTTTTACACTATCCGGATCTCAGAATCAGCACATCTAACCAGAACAAAACTTGCCACAGAGTCTAACCCCACAGGACAGTGCACAGCAAATTTTGTGCAAATCCATTGATCAGTTGCAAAGTTATTAAAGTGCAGAATTTGAGGTTTAACATTAAACAGGCTACTCAACCCTAACTACAGTGGTGCTACTGCTCCACTATAATATATATATATATATATATATTTATAAAATGGGTGCTTAAAATCCTGTGTTCTGATTTGTCAAAACAGGTAACCTGACCACCCCTGTAAACCCATAGCTGCCTTGCCACACTACAAAATCCTAATTGACAGCAATGTAAAGTGACCTTTTCAGATCACTCCACCACAGAAACATGTACAAAACTACAACTACAGCATCCTCATTAGGACAAATCCACCTAGTGGAGAACTACAATTACAGCATCCTCAAAAGGGCAAACCCATTAAGTGGAAGAGCTATTTTATTACAAATCCATGTAAACAGTGTTTTTTTAATATTTATCTAGGTAAACCTCTAAAATAAAGTTGCCCATTTTATAAGAGGATTAACCCACTCAAGAGAATGTGTTTACTAAGCATTTATCCACACCTGGGTGGTTGAAGTCACTTGGCATGCGGCCTCGTCCCCCCCCCAAAGGCATGGATTAATGCTCAGTAAACCCATACTCTGTCATGGGTTAATCCCTCCTTATTTTGCAGTCTAGTTCCCTGACCCCAAACTACATACATAAACAAATACTCAGTGTATTGTGCATTTTCATTTCTTCTACTTTGTACACAATGGTTCTTTTTTCCTGTTCAAATGTATCTGTGCATTTATACCATGTTGTCTTTTTTGTAGATAAAGACTATCTAAGCAAGACAGCCTGTGAGCAGGTGGAGAGTGCAGCACAGCTGTTACCTGAATCCCATGGTAGTAGTGACATTTGTGATGTACCACGTGGGTACTGTCCCAGCTCGTGTGGCTGCAGGTCTTCTTTATCCCTTTTGTATTAGGCAATAATACAATAACTATGGTCTTTTTCTTACAGTACATCAAGCACTGGATTTTTCATAACTTTACCTCAAAATGTTTTCTTTTTTTGGTAGCTACTGAGCAGAAAGAGAGTGCAGCATTTGCTGTTGAACCCACATGCTTTAGTTTTATGCTTTGCTGAAACATAGGGAGGCAAAGATGGCAGTAAGGAAGGCAAAGGCAGACAGCTGTGTATTGCTTTGAGTGTCAAGAAAGGAGAAAACAGTTCTTCAGCTATATATGTGAAAATAGGAAGAAAGGGAGAATTGTGAGGTTAACAGAGGGGGATAGGGTGATTGAAGCAGATGGGCAAAAGGCTGTTATCCTTACCAATTACTTTTGCTCAGTTTTAACTAGGGAAGACAGTGGGCCCCTTGCAAGAGAGTGGCATCAAAGTGGCCATTACGGAGGTCCCGGAGATGAGGCAGCCAACATTTACTAGCGAAAGGGTCCTGAAAGGGCTGGCAGCCCTAAAGATTGGGAAGGCCCCAGGACCAGGTGGGTTGCATCCGAGGATACACAGATAATTGGCAGCAGTCCTGGCTAATCTCTTGGTAGGTATATTCAACAGCTGTCTAAGGACAGGGGTGGTTCTGAAGGATTGTAGGGTGGCAGACAAAGTTCCGCTCTACAAGAGCAGGGTTAAGGAATAAGCATGGAACTACAGACTTGTCAGTCTCCCCTCTATTATAGGAAAACTGATGGAGTCACTGGTCAAAGACGATCTTGTGGACTACCTGGAGAGCAACAGTCTCCAGGATCATAAACAGCTTGGATTTCTGGCATGAAGGTGTTGTCAGACTAACCTGATAGTTTTTTTTTTTTTTTTTTAGCCCTGACCCCCCAATCCCAGGAGGTGTTCAGTCCCTGCCCTACACACCCACACACCATCTCTAGATAACACAGGCGTGGCCAGCCAGGCACCCCCACAATGGACACTGGTATCAAGATCTGGCTTACCACCCAGGGTGGAGCCATGGGAGCTGGACCCCCCAGCAGATATGGTGGCAATGAGAGTGGCAGCAGAGCAGGGGCGTCGTACTGGGGGACTGGATTTTCTAGATGCTGTGCTCCCCTGGAGGTGGGACATGCAATGACATCCACAGGTCAAGCCCGACATCTGTCCTGCCTCCACATAGCTAGGCACCAGCTCATGGAACCCACAGCCTCTGTCAGGGGTCACTAGGACACTCACCCCCCGGGGAAGGAGAGCCATCTCTCAGATGCTCAATCCTTCTCCACCCGGTTGGCCCTCCGATTTCCGGGTCTGTTCATGAACATGGGATGTTGGCATTGCAAACAGATGCCTTGCTGCTGCACCAGTGGGCCGGCTAACCTGATAGTTTTCTTTGACTAGGTGATGAGGGGAATTGGATAGGGGTCATGCTGTGGATTTGCTCTACTTTGACTTCAGCAAGGCTCTCAACTCAGTACCCCACAGATGCTTGCTGAAGAAGACAGCAGATTTGGATGCGGCTAAGTAAACTGAGTAAATAACTGGCTAAAGGGGAGGCAGCAGAGGATAGAGGTTTATAGGGTTAAATCAGAAGAGAGGGAGGTCACAAGCAGGGATCGGTCCTGGGTCCAGTCCTCTTTAACATGTTTATCAGTGAGATCGGTGAGGGGATCTGTGGCAGGCTGTGTCTCTTCAAAAATGACACTAAGCTCTGTGGGAAAGTGGATAGTGACGAGAAAATACAGCAAATTCAGACAGACTTGCAAAAGCTGGAGAGATGGTCAAGGGTTTGGTAGCTGAAATTCAACACCAACAAGTGCAAGGCTATTCTCCTAGGGAACAGGAACCCCAGGAGAGAGTACCAGATGAGAGGGGTGAGACTCAGTACCACAGCTAAGGAATGAGACCTTGGAGTTATCATCAGTGACTCCCTGGAGCAATCGAGTCAGTGCAACAAGACTTATAGCAAGGCAAACTGGATACCTGGATACATTGGGAGGGGTATTAATAGTAGAGAATGGGAGGTAATACTTCCCCAGTACAGATCTTTGGTGAGGCCACACCTGGAGTACTGCGCCTACAGTAGTTCTGGAGTCTTCACCTCAGGAAGGATAGAGATAGGCTCGAGACAGTGTAGCACAGGGTAACAAAATAGAGAATACTGGTTAGGTAGCCATGCAGAATTAGTGTGTTCTGCACAGAGGGGTCTGATTCTCTGTGACCTCGAGAGTGAAGCTCGAGAGGTCCTTGGGAATCAGACCCCAAGGTGGCAGAACACACGGTTCTGCATTTGATTACCCATCCTATATTTTTATAGTGTATGATGCCCCTCAAATTATTTTAGTAGTATTTTACCAGTGATTTTCTGCTTGCTAAATGTGTTTTTACCAGTGCATATCTCCCAGAGCTACGGCTTGTTGTTATGGTGAGTTGTGTGGTTGCTAGGGACTGGGCACCCCTACGTTAGCACTGCACACTCCCACTCACTACGGTGTGGGAGGGATTTACAAAAAAAAACCAAAAAAAACATGGCGGCCGGACGACTCGCTTAGCGAGTAATACGAAGCATATCTGGTTGATCCTGTATCTTCCCTTGCAGTTATTTATCTGGTCCCTTGTCAGAAAACTGCTGTGGCCATTTACAGTGATGTTTGAGATATCATTGTCATGCTATGGTTTTCTGCTGATGCCGGCTCAAGCTTTCAACTCTAAATTAATGGAATGCTGTTCTGCACATAAGGTCAGTACACAGCGTTTCATTCATTTTAGTGTATGTGGATGAACAGCATTTTAGTAAAGCTGGATTTTGAGTGAGTATAGCATTCCACCATACACAATAAATGATTCAGGGCCAGTAGTGCATGTTCTATGAGGAGCGCCTCAAAGCACTGAATGTGTGCTCGCTGGGGACCAGAAGGGAGGGGGAGATATGATCAAGACCTTCAAATTCTTAAAAAGAATTAACAAGGTGAACTGTAGTGAACCATTCAATTTGAATGCCAGCTCATGCTCACGTAGTCAAGAGTGGAAGCCAACATGAGGGAGGTTCAGGAGGGATGTGAGGAAGTACTATTTTACAGAAAGGGTGGTGGAGCCATGGAACAGACTGCCAGCCGAGGTCGTAGGTGCAAAACCCGTTAGTGGTTTTAAGCATGGCTGGGCCAGAATGAGGGTATAACTGTTGCTTGGGGTGTCAGAATCGGGGGGGGGGGGTAGGAAATGGATGGGGGTAGGGAGGGCTAGAACCCTGGAGGAACAGTAGGTCCAGGGCTAAATAGGGAACTCAGGCAGACTGGATGAACCTGTGGTCTTTTTCTGACATCTTTGTCTATGTTTCTATGACACTAAACTAAACTTTAAAAGTAAGAAACGGGAAACAGAAATTCGACTTTGTTGACCAGGAGTCTGAGGCTATACTTTGGGGCAACTGCTCCTTCAGGTGGCGAAACAAATCTGATGTTAGAACACTAGGGGTAGCATTACCACATGGCAAAGTCTGAACTTCATTCTACTTCTAAAATTAGCATAAGTTCTAGCCCCTAGACTCCTGCAGAGTGATGCTTATTGTAGCAGTAGCAGTAGTAGTAGTAGTAGATTTTTCTTTCTTTCAGGCACCCTTCCAAGGTATAACACAGACAAACAGCAAAGGTACATACACAAAACTTATGGCACAATAAATAAAAATAAATAATCATTAAAATTCATATTAATCAAACCTCAAACTGCTTGTCATGCTGGATATCTTTCTCAGACCCCAAAGGCCTGTTGAAAAAGGAATGATTTTAAGTTCCTTGTAAAACATCACTGATGGATTCCTGTTGTTTGAAACACTGAAAATATATCAAAGTGGCTCAGTTATTATTCCTGTAGGTCACCCACCCAATATCTGCAGCATACCTCTCAACTGTTCCACATGAGAGCAACAAGATGGCCTTGGTGCTGCTCCGCTCTTGTAACTCACTTCTCAGCATTCTAGATTTGCTACTCCGTTTTGGAAATTAAGTGAAAGCTCCCTTCTTTCATTTCTTGAATGGAAGTGATATTTTTTTTACTTTGCTGCTTTTAGTAATGAGCTTTCCTTAGAATTTGCACATGTATGTGTTTCTGAGTGGACGCTGTTAAAACTTTTTCATGAATTGGATATGTTTTGAGGCATGTATCTGTATCAGCGATAGTTTATTGCCACTATGGAGGAACTGAGCCGAATGCCGCAGCTTACCACGCTGACAGTGCTCTGAGGGTAACAATAGAGTCTAGACTAAAAACTGAAGTGAATTTAAACCTGGAGAAGATCAAGGAATAAAGTGCACTTGTAGTGCTTAAAGGCAAATTTATTAAAATCTTACAAGTATGACACTGCTGCCTAGGGGAGCTGGGATTTGAATTATCGACCTGACACAGCTTACTGCACTTAGAGGGTGATTCTTTCTGGGTTTTTTTTTCACAGGTGTAAGGTCCAATGGCAAAGGTGAAGGGATCTTGTGAATGGGAGCAGAGCTGAGGTGGAAGTTATGAGGTCCGCTCGAAAAGTTGGGATTACCTGGAGGCCTGGGTGCCCCGCCTGATAGATATGCTGTTAATATCGCCCTGCATGGAGGACACTTGCAGACTCAGGTTCCGATTTAAATTCTATGGGAAATGTTGATGGGTGGTGTCTATCGAGGTGCTGTGGACCGCGATGGCAGTGGAGAGACTGCTTTTTAGGCGCACACATTTCTTTGTATAGTCACAGGCGTCCTGCTATGCAGGCTTGCAAGACTTGTTAAAGCATGTTAAATGGTTAAATGAAAGTCCCACTGGGTTAACTGCAGCAGGGAACATTTCTTGTTTGGCCTCTGCAAAAGGCTCTGCCATGAACACATAAATGCTTAAAAAAATATTGGTGGTGACTTTGAAAACTGGAAGGCATATTATATATAAAAGGAATGTGGAATGTTTTAAATTCAGTTTACATGTAATAGCTTATGCCTTGCTAAATGTGTCTTCTCCTAAGAACGCTAAATGAAACATTTGCGATGGGTCTGATAACTGTGTAGGGAATCAATACTTATCTTTAGACACGTGGCGTCTTATGGACAGTATGTTTTTAGAGATTAACAAGAGAGGATAACGCAGATTAAAGGGCATACTGGTGCTTAGGCCCTATGGACCCTAATTTAATGAAATTTATTTTTGCAGGTAAAAGTTTTCTTGAAAGGTCTTAAAATGGATCAACACCTGAGAAACTGTGTAAATACATTTGTTTAGCTTACTAATTGAAATGTTTTATACGTTTGACCTTTGTGAATAAATGGAGCTCCTCAGTTTTTGCTTGGCTCCATCAGATTTTATGTTAGTTTTAGAAGGAGTAGGATGTTGTTTAAGGCACGTGGATATTGTAGGTCAGGCCATTCATTTAACCATTTGCATATCATGTGATGCCTAACTGAGGTCGGGCTGGGAAAGGCAGCTTAAGCCCAGGGTTATTCTTTAATTTCTGCCAGGGACTCGGCGGGGCACATCTGTATGAACACTTTGTGTCCCAGTCATACGTACCAAAATGGAGAGTATGGAATGAAGAAATGTCTGGTGACCAAGTTTACATGTAAGGGGACAGGACCTTTCTTAGTTTTCTGTATTTTGTTAGTACCGAGTGTTCTTGAGTTTTTATTCCTGAAAACTGGTAGCCAGAGTCTAAAATAGATAATATGGTAGGCAGTTACGGAGCAAGCTTATAGAGCGATTTGGTGACACATAACAGGATCTACGACCTGGTGGAGTCCCTGGAAAAGCAAAGGTCTACGTGACAGAGTATTTAATTACAAAACTCTGAATGGTTGTATGTGTGTGGTAACACGATGTGGGTATTATGGGTGGGCCTTGGCCTGTGTTCCTGGGGATGTTTGTGAGGTTGCCCTGTTGCTGTCCTGGTCAACTTGGCATGGCAATAGAGTGGGATATAGGATGGCAGTGGTTGGAAAAGGGCCTGGGAAGTTATGACAGTTTATGGTTAATTTTTTAGATGATAATCTAGAATAAATTAAAAGACTTATAAGTAAAGTACATAAGATGAATCTATCCCATTTGGGATAATTATATTTGGACTGTGTCAGCTGGAAAATGAATATTTATATATAGGTAGAATGTCCAATTGTAAAGCTCTGTTTTGATATTGTGTATGTGTGTGTTTGTATATGTTTTAACAATATTGTAATGGCTCAATCAGCTGAACAATAAAATCTAAAATCAAATAAACTGTTCCACATTATGAGGGACAGCTCTGATTTTATCCCTCAGGATTGCTCTGTCCTACATGCTGGAAAAGGCCCTGACCATATAGAGAAGGTGCTGTCAGCTCAGACTCCAAAAGGGAACAGTCAGCACAAGGAACCCCACATCCAAGTGTGGGGTTGGTCCCAATTTGCAGTTTGTGTGCAAAAATGTGATTTTACTTACCGTTTACAGCAGTATATTAGACTGTATCTGGGTGATCCTGCTGACTCCTCCCCCAACATTTGCTCTACCCAGAAATCCCAGAATTCCCTGCAGCTGACATCAGAGGTGGCCTGCAAGTGTGGAAGATTCAACAGCCCAAAGAACATGTTATTGTTTTTATATGCTCTGATCTTTTGTTTTCTGGTTCCACTATCCTCCTGGAGCTAAATACAGCCACAGAGGACTGTAGTTAGACACGGAGAACACTGGGACTGGCAAATATCTGACTGGAGCTTATAAAATCTCCAACATGTACTGTAGGCTATTGAATATCCCACCACTGCAGCCCAGCTCTGACATCAGCTGCAGGGGATTCTGGGATTTCTGGTTACAGCAAAAGTCAGCTTGGGAGTCAGCAGAATCAGCCAGATATGAGCTAACAAACTGCTGTAAACAGTAAGTAAAAAAAAATTGTTTTGCACTTGAGATGCAAATTGGGAACAGACCCACACTTGGTTGTGGGGATTTTAGTGCTGTCACCATTAAAGCAAATAAAATCCTGTTTCCAGTATTCTGAGCTTGAACCCTCAGGTTTGAATATTTGTTCAACATTCTGATGGCCAGTGTTCCACATTTTCCAACATTGTGAGTGTCACTGTCTCACATTTCACTGGCAAAAGGTTGCAAGGTATGATCTTCAGCTAGGTTTTCCAATATCATATAATCAAGGCCCCTAGAATTCTGCGGTTCCAGAGCCATGGAATTTTCCATAGAACTTGCATCGTGCCACAGAAAATATGCAGTGCTGCCAAATGCATAACCTTGGTGATTTTGCATTCAAATATACAGTTTTTCCATAATGCCTGGGTCCTGTCCCCTCCTTGTTTATCCTGAAATCCTCTATGCTCAGCATGTGATGCCACTGATGACATCACATCATAATTCAACCAGTGGAAAGAATGCATCCTGCCACAGAAATGAATAATTCATGTTGCATGAATTCTCAAACACTGCCACAGAAGCCTGGGAACTCTGCCACAGAAATCAGGACTGAAGTGTCATGGAGAAGTAGAGGTCTTGCACATACTGTAATGGCCTGTGCACTGCAGCTACAGCAAGTAATTTAAAGTCAGTCATGGTACTCCAGCAGTCTATTACAAGCAAAGATCTGGAAGTAAATAAAGGTGGAGAGACACGGGCCCCTTCAACACCCCCATTTATAAGGAAACACAGAAGGAGCAGGACAGAGAACTGTACCAGTTAAAGCAGAAGGAAGCGGGTAAGGCAGTCAGAATAGCAAAGGCCCAAACCAAGGAAAAGATAGCCAACTTGGTTAAGAAGGGGGATAAAACCTTTTATAGGTACATTAGGGAGCAAAGAAAGACTAAGGCAGGGATACTGAGGCTGAACAAAGAGGAAGGTGGTTGGGCAGAGAGCGACAGTGAAAAAGCAGGGATACTGAACAAATACTTCTGCTCAATATTCACAATGGAAAAGCAGGGGGAAATACCTAATCCGGTCAATAGAAGCACTCTGGATAGTGGGTTGATATTAGTCCTTTCACAGAAGAAAGGGTTCTGAAAGAACTCTTAAAACTGAAGGTTGATAAAGCAATGGGGCCTGATGGGATTCACCCAAGAATTCTAAAAGAACTAAGGGAAGAACTAGTAACACCACTGACTACCCTTTTTAATAAATCATGGGAGGATGGTGTGGTACCAGAGGACTGGAGAAGGGCGGATGTGATTCCCCTTCACAAAAGTGTGGGACAGAGGCAGGAAACTACAGACCTGTCAGTTTGACCTCAGTGGTAGGGAAAATGATGGAATCACTTCTGAAGGAAAGAATTGTTGAGTACCTAGGGGCCAGTTGGGCACAGGACCCAAGGCAGCATGGATTCACAGCGGGAAGGTCATGTCAGACAAATCTAATTGATTTCTTTGACTGGGTGACCAAAGCAGTAGACCAGGGAGGGGCTGTGGACATGGCCTACCTAGACTTTAGCAAGGCATTTGACACAGTCCTGCACAAAAGATTAATAAACAAATTAGCCAGCCTGGGAGTGGGCCCAGGGTGGCAGCCTGGGTAAAATACTGGTTGGACAACAGGACACAGCGGGTAATTGTAAATGGAGTCCACGGTGAAGAAAGAAGGGTTACTAGTGGGGTACCGCAGGGTTCAGTACTGAGGCCGGTCCTTTTTAATGTCTTTATAAGTGACATTGCAGAGGGACTGGAAGGGAAAGTATGTCTCTTTGCAGATGACACAAAGATCTGCAACAGGGTTGATACACAAGGTGGGGTGGAAAGGATGAAAATGGACTTGGCAAGGTTGGAGGTATGGTCAAATGTATGGCAGCTTAGATTCAATGCAAAGAAGTGCAAAGTAATGCACCTGGGAAACAAAAAACCAGGGGAAGAGTACACAGTGGCGGGTGAGATACTGACAACAACAAAAATGGAAAGGGACCTGGGGGTAGTCATATCAGATGACCTGAAGGTGGACCAGCAATGTGAGAAGGCAGTAAGGAGGGCTGGGGGGATACTGGGATGCACAGGGAGAGGCATCACCAGTAGAAAGCAGGAAGTTGTTGGCCCTCTGTACAGACAGTTGGTAAGACCACATCTGGAGTACTGTGTACAGTTCTGGAGACCCCATCTCCACAAAGAGATAGGCAGGGTGGAGGCTGTCCCGAGGAGGGCAATCAAAATGATGCAGGGTCTGCATCAGAAGACATATGAAGAAAGACTAAAGGAACTAAAGATGTATAGCCTCAAGGAAAGGAGGGAGACGGGGGACATGATAAAAACTTTCAAATACCTCAAGAGAATCAACAAAGTCCAAGAGGTTAGCATCTTTCAGAAAAAGAGATGTGCAAAAACAAGGGGGCACATTTGAAGACAGAGGGGGAATGCTTCAGAGGTAATGTGAGGAAGTATTTCTTCACAGAGAGGGTTGTGGATACATGGAACAGCCTTCCTGAGGAGGTCGTAGAGTCAAAAACAGTGGAGGAATTCAAGAATGCATGGGACAGACATAAGGCGATTCTTGGGGGGGTAGGAGGAAGTAGGCTGTTGGTTAACTAGGATCTGCAGCTTATCCGTTAGGTAGGGAAATGGGCAGACTAGGTGGGCCAAGTGGTCCCTATCTGCCGTCAAATTCTATGTTTCTATGCCCCGGAGGCATTGAGAATGTCTCAGTAGTCCACATGAGAACTCTTTGGATGTATTTCACTTATTGTACCCTGAAAGGCCAACTGTGAACAGTCACATCAGCCCAGAAGATAATACAGTTCAGTACATCACATTTGATGTTGCACTAAACTCACCAAGAGCGATATATATATATTTATTTATTGAAAAGTTTGGAATTACAACCCTTTGAGTCAGGGACTTATCTGCAAAGGCTCCACATTGACTGGTACAAATAAAAAGGCAAAACCTGGATACAACCAGGGTACAATGGGTGAAACAGCAAAAGTATACAAATAACATCATCCAGTTGCGGACAGTAAGTAGTATCCTCAAGGAGCAAGTATTCAGAGACAATGTAATAACTCAAACAGAGAGGGTTCAGGTGCAGAGGAGGAAACTGAGGGATAAGATGGGGGTAGTAGGAGTTAAGCAGAGTTTAACAGGAGTTGGAGTGGTAGGGAAGTAAGTGGGAGGAGAAATCAGCAGTCTGAGAGGACACTGTATATAAAATCAGTTTTCCAACTGTTACCGAGTAGGCCAAGTTTAATCAATTGAGTTTTTTGGTTTGGGGGGAGTGCAACTATGACAAGGTCATGCCCATGGGATGTTCAATCTTGCGTGCCACTTGCAAAACCTTCAACTGTTTCCTAGAGTGGGCAACAAAGCAACACATGAGAAATTAGTTTTACACGCACTGTACGGATGTCTTTTTATTTGTGAGTAGCAAAAGCAGTAGCAATATAGTGCTATGCTAAAAGGTTTTGAGTGGCTCATTGACTACTTTAGGGTACTGCTTGCAGCCAAAAAACCGAGGGACCTGTAACTACACAGATACATAGAATCTGTCAGCAGATAAAGAGACAGTGGTCCTGTGATGCTTGGCCAGCTGGTTATGATTGTTCTATGATATCTGTAATACAGAATGTGGTATGTGAGTGTCTCACATGAGACATCCTGTGCTATGGGTGCCCCCCCCCAGTCAGTGGAGTGACAAGTGACCTGAAACCAGGAGGTAATTAAAAGACTAAAGAGACTTAGTTAAGGGTCTCCTGTTTTTCTATCTTAATTAGAACTGACCAAGCTGCCAGGATATAGGGCTTGTAAACTTATGACGTCTTAGAGGAAAAAAATGTTATGCCACTATGGTGTGAAAAGTTGTAATATCTTTGACCTGCATTGGGAACAGGAAACCACACAAGATCAAAGGAAAGGCTTGATTAAAGACTGTCATAATTTGGGAAATTAGTTTTTGCTGAAGTCACAGTATTTAAAATATCTCCTGACAGGAAGATCATTGTTTGTATATTTTTTTATTCTAAAAGGAGGAGGAGCTATATGACATCATAGAAGGGGTGTGTGAGAGAGAGACAGTTTAAACTGGGACTTGTGTCTGATCTTTGAGACATTTTCTTTTTGGGCTCTTAAGAAACAAGATCTAGGCTGACCCGGTGGCACTGAGGGTTGAGGCGCTGGATGCCACACCTCGCACCGCCTGAACGACCCAGGTTCGGGAATGGACTTGGGCGCCGGGGGGGTCGGCAGGGGAAGGGTTGTGGACTGAGCGCCTGTGTGGTGCTTTCCTCCCCGGACCAAGGGGATGGCACGGCCTGGCAAGCCAGAGACCCCCGGTGGAGACCAGGGGTACTGTGGCAAGCCAGGCAAGCATGTACTAGCGTGCCCGACGCAGGCAGGGTTGCTGTGCGCCAGAAGTGTCGGGGAGTGCACATGCACGGGAAGGGAGGAACCACAGAACATGGAAAAACCTGGTCCTAGGGGTAGACGATGGCACCAACCCCAATGCCCACTGCCAGGTCCGACCTAGCCGACCTTCAAGGATCCTCTGCCCAGGGCCCATGTCTGCAGCTGGAGACTATGTGTGCGAGAGCGCCCAATGTAAAAGGGGCGGCCCCACCCTGGAGGTGTCAGCTGCAAGGTAGGGAGAGGAAGGTTTGGTCGGGGGGATTTCAGGCAGGGCAGGACTCAGGTTGGATGCCTGAGAGAGGCTCCTAGGACCATGACCAGGAGGGAAAAAGAATAAAAAAAAAAAAGAAACAAGATCTAACTATAAGCACTATAGAGGTAATACATTAGATAGAAAAGATCTAACTGTATGTTGGTAGGAGTTTGTAGTTTTCCTTGTTTTTCTTTATGTGATTGTATGCGCTTTGATATATTGTTCTGTGTTTACAATTAACATATTTTTATCCATTTTTAAGTAAACCTTTTATTTGAAAGATACTGCCTGGGTCTTCCAAGTTCTTTCATGTGCATGTGACGCATAGAGGGTTAAGACTGACAAAACTGTTCAAGAGTCTGATGGTGTTGCTAACTGGGAAAAGGTAAGAATATACCTAAGGTCTTTCATAGAGTTTTAAGGGTTCACTTTGGAAGCCTGGCTTGGTGCTCCCTGGCTTAAGATTGCACTGCAATCCCCGAAGAGGGTATGAATCTGCACCTGTACATTTGGGTATGCTAGCATAAGGTTCACAGTTTGAACCCCCCAGAACTTGAGACTAAAGGTAATTCTGACCCATAAGCAGACAGGAGCGTTACCCTGTCTGTTACCTGTTCACATTGCTGCACTCGGAGGTTGGCACTGTGGGAGCAGAGGGCCTGACCTGCTGAGTGTGTTTGTGACAGGTCCATCCAGTCTGCCCATTACATACCTAACTCCATGTCTGACTTAATTCAAGACCAGACTTTACTGAGCAGAATGCCTTAATGGTGTCCCAGTACCCTTTTGCCAGGCTATCTATACCCCCTTCCTCATTATACCCTTTTGTCTGTCCCAGTCTTGCTTGAACCCCGTCACTGACTTGGCTTCAACCACCTGCCAGGGTAAACTATTCCATTCAACCACTACTTGCTTTGTGAAAAAGAACTTTCTTGCATCCCTGTAGAATCCCCCAACCAACTGAACAAAACCAACAACTCAAAAACTTCCTTCATGCCCCCTGGTTATGGTGCCTTTGTACCTCATGAATAGATCGCTACAGTCTACTCTACTTATTCCCCACAAGAACTTCTCAGTCTCTGTCATGTTCCCTTCCTCTCTCCTGGCTTCCTAAAAGCACATGTTGAGACACTCCAGGCTCTCCTCTTACGTCTTCCCTTGCTCTCCCAGATCCATTTTGTGGCCTTCCTCTTGAACTACTCAATTAGTCCCTATTCTTAAGTTATGGACTCCAGAACTGCATACAGTACACCAGGCGTGGCCTCATCAGGGACCTGTCCAGGGGCAGTCTCACCTCTTTCCTTCTGCTAATGAATGCCCTACTTGTACACTCTAGCATCATACTTGCCTTCCCATATGCCTTACTGCACTGTACTATAGACCTGAGTTTGTCACTGATGATGACTCCCAGGTACCTTTCCTCAGAGGTCTGAAATACCTCCACTCTCACCATCCAGTAATCTAATCTATTTTTTTCTAGCCAGTTGCATATCTTTACACTTCTTGGAAGTAAATTTAAGTTGCCATACCATGGACCACCTCTCCAGCTTTTCTAGAGCCCTTTTCATGTCCTTCCTTCCCTCCTCTGTGTTCACTTTCTTGCAGATCCTGGTGACATCTGCACAGAAACAGGTCTTGCTCTGGATATTCTCCTCTATGTCACAGATGAAAATACAGTGCAGTCCCATTTATCCAAACTCCCCCTGAGACAGTTTTTGGAGTTCGGATAAACAGAAGTTCATATAATCAGACTCACTATTGACTGTGATTGATTTTCTACGGGATAGTGGTTGTTGCGTTACAAAAATAATAGACATCTTGGAATGCGTGTTCTGGGGTGTTAAGAGTGCTTGTTAGACTAGTAGTGAGTGCTTCTGCAACACAGGGTCAGGTGTGAACTGGGTTTTTTTTTTTTTGCAGTGCTTTCTGTACTTAACACTTTAAGTGAACAACACCATGCTGCATTACTTCATACAGCAGTCTTTTTTTTTTTTTGCTTCTTTACAGTAATGTATTACTTCATATAGCATTATTTCTTCTTTTAATTCTTGTATCCTTATTTTTACTGTTTTGGGGTACATACAGCAGTCACTGTTTTACTGTTTTGACTTAACAGCTGATTGACAGGAGACAAAATGGAAGTTTTGTTAAGAGGGAGTTCTGGTATTGCACGGCTCAGAATAGTGGGACTGCACTGTATTGAATAACACAGGTCCCAAGGCCAATCCCTGCAGCATCCCACTCGTGACTTACATGACATCAGAGAATTCACCATTAGCTACCATCCCGAGTCCTGCCACACAACCAGTTCACTATCCAAGTGGTCAGCTTGTCTCACCACCAGGTCCTACAACTTTTTACCCATCCTTCTATGTGGTACAGAATCAAAGGCTTTGCTGAAGATATGAACCTAGGGAAAAACTGAGGGACCCGAGAGTGAGATATGGACTAACAGAACTGCAATGGAAACACAGCCTTACAGATATCTGGAGGGTGGCCTATCTACAGAGTAGAGATTTCAGGTGCCACTCAGGAGCACATGATTCATATAGTCATATAGACCTTCTATTGTTGTCAAAAGGGTGAAGTAACTGGGTCTGAGCAACCAGCATTGATCAGTTTCATATATCAGACCACGCACCGGTTAAATTATAGAATGTGGGAGGCAAGTAGTGAAATGGACCCGATGGAGGCTTAATCCAAGTATACTGCAAGAAAAGAATTCCAAATTAGAACTGGAATGGAAACCAATAGATTTTTTAAAGAAAACAAAACCCCTGCTACTGTATCAGCGACTGTGTGGGAGGCATACAAGGACTGCATAAGAGGGGCATATTATAGCCTACATGGCTGTGAGAAAGAAGCTTAAGGAGGCAGACCTAGTTTAAAAAGAAAAGTGGCCTAAGGACAAAGAAAAGCAGTTTGCAAAACAGAAACGGAGGTTCCCAGAACAGACTAGGGAGCTGACAACACTCGAAGTACAAATTAATAAAATACTAAGTTACAAAGCAGAATATGTATTAAACAGACAGGTACAGAAGTACTGGAGAGGGGAGAAAGAGTGGGCAGACTGCTTGCATTCAGGGCCAAACTCTGGCAATATGCAGTCTACATCCATGCAATCAGGAAGCTTGATAGGCAACTAACAGCTAAGATGGCTGCGAAAAAGGCAATATTTCACGGCTTCTATAAAAACTTCTATAAGGCATGCTGAGGCCCTGCACAGCAGCAAATCCAAGAATTTTTAGATACAGTAGACCATCCAAGACTATCACAGGGAATCAGTCAGACTCTGGAAGTCCCAATAAGCACCTCTGAAATAATAAAAGTCATTAAAGAGATGCCAACAACCAAAGCTCCCCGAAGTGACTGCCTTCCAGTAGAATTCTACAAGGTCCTAGTCAAAGAACTCCCCTGTAAATTAGTGAAAGTGTATGCAGGGCTTGAGAAACAAAGGAAACTGCCCCAGTCAATGACAGAGGCGACCATTACACTCATTCATAAAAATGGGCAATGGGTGTTGAGAATAACACCCAATATCACTCCTAAATGTCGATTTTGAGATATTTACTAAAATATTAGCCAAAAAAACAAACAAGATTTCTGGGTTTCCCAGTACACACACAGGCCAGGTGGGGATCATACCTGGTACACATGGGGCAGACAGTCTACAACAGTTGCTAAACCTTAAATAGTTTAGTGAGTGCAGCAAGGAGTCCAGAGCAGCATTTTTGTTCAATTGGGGGGATTCAAAAATACATGGGATAGGTACAAGGGAGCCCTAGAGGTAGGAAACAGAAGCTAAAGCCAATGACCATGTAGGATCAGCAGCCGCTGATACAGGCAGGGAAAACAGGCAGACTGGATGGGACTAGCAATCCTTATCTGCCGTCAAACTCTATGTTTCTATGCTTTTACGATGCAGAACGTGCATACGACTCTACAGAGTGGGAATACTTGATGCAGGTTCTGGATAAGTTAGGGATAAGAGAAAAAAAACAAGGCAGTGGATAGAATTTTTTTACATGAAACCCAAAGCCCAGGTGCTGACAAATGGCCTACTGTCCAGCAGCTTTCAAATTTCGTTTCACTTTATTAGGGTTATAACCACAGAGCACAGCTCAATTACAATGGTGATCCAAAGAAACATAGAAACATGAAAGTTGACGGCAGACAGGGACCGCAAGGCCCATCCAGTCTGCCCATTTTTTTTTCTACCTTATGAATGTGCCATAGGCCTTTATTCTGTCAATGGCCTATCTAGTCATACTCACCTGTATTGCCCCCTTATGCCTATCCCACGTCTGTTTGAAGAAGGCATAAACAAGCACAAAGTTACAGTACTTTCATAAACAGTCACACATAACAATAAATAACATAGTCTCTCTTACAATCATGTAAAAAGTGGAGGTGCACTACAATGGCAACCCCCTGTGCAGAAATTGAATCTAAAAAACAGTGTTTCAAAACTTTAACTGCAGGAGGTTTTAAATTGATTGTGTGAAATTTGGCTGGAAGTTGATTCCACAGAATAGGTATGTACTGGCTGTACAAATACATAGATCTGTTGGGTTTTGTTCTTGGAACCACCATTTCACAGAGATCTGAATTCCTCAAAGAGGAATTAACTCTCCTAACATACAGTCCATTCCCCCAAATACTCTGGCACTTGACCCAACACACTCTTGTATGCTAACATTAACTTGTGTAACCTCTTTCTCTCAGGTAGGGAAATCCACCCTAACCTTTTATAAAGGTCACAGTAGTGGGTTATCCCTAGTCTACTTCAGAGTCAATCTGGCAAGGTGGTTGTACAGGACCTCAACTTTTTGTAATCTGTCAATTGAAGCATGGTTACAGGATATCTGCATTATCAAATAATGGAAAAATCTGTACCTGGACTATCTTTTTAATTGTTTCTGGGTCCAAACAATTTTGGTTCCTATACAATAGACCAACCCTCCTACCCAATTGCACAACCAATTTGTCCAAATGCTTGTTTCCTGAATCTGAATAGTTTAGCAAGAAGCCCAAATATTTACAACTATCTACAAGTTCCAACAGGATACCATTCTTATCCTCTTCTGAAACATTTGTACAAGCCTTAATTTTTGGAGCTGCACCAAAAAACATAAGCTTAGTCTTGGAGGAATTCAGCTTCAGTTCTGAGGTAGTGAAAAAGGCCTCTAACCCATCAAAACTTTGCTGTAACTTGCTTTGAACCTCCAAGGCTAGAGGGCTTGAAGTACAGACTACTGTGTCATCCAGTGTCATCCACATACAGTTTAAGTGGTAAAGTGAGCCTCCCGCACTCTCCTTCAAACCTCTCAGATAAATCACAAAAAGGAGCAGACCAAGTACCAAGCCCTGAGGAACTCCTCTCCAAATAGCCAGTGGGGAAAACTCAGCTGTTTACCACAGTAGTTTGACTTCTCTTGGACAAATAAAAGTGAAAGCAATTTAGAGCTTCCGTATTTAAACCCACCTTAGCTAACTTTGCCAACAAAATTTGGTGGGCAACCATGTCGAAGGCCTTGGAGTGGTCAACAAACATGGCCCTGGTAATTTTCCCTGAGTCCACTGCTTTGTTGACATCATCCAACACCCTCAACATGGAGACCACTGTGCCATGATTCTTATGAAAACCCTACTGGAGAACCTGGCAAACAGACCATGGTTACACAAGTGTGCTACTATCTGCTTAGCCAACAGCCTTTCCAGTGACACAGAAACCAGAGAAACCAGAGAAATGGGGCCATAATTTATCAGCTGGCCACCTCCTTTAAAAACTGGTACAACACTGGCCAGCTTCCAAGCTTTAGAAATGGCACCAGAAGAAGGAGATCAGTTAAACAAATAAGTAACAGTCTCATCTATATGGGGGACTGAATACATAGAAACATAGAAACATAGAAGTTGATGGCAGATAAGGACCACAAGGCCCATCCAGTCTGCCCATTTCTTTTTCTACCTTATAAATGTGCCATCGGCCTTTGCTCTGTCAGTGGCCTATCTATTCACAGTCATTTGTATTGCTCCCTTATGCCTATCCCATGCCTCTTTGAAGCCCTGCACTGTATTCATAGCCACCACTTCTTGTGGTAAGCCATTCCATGCATCCACCACCCTTTCTGTGAAAAGAATTTCCTCACATTCCCCTTAATCGGCCTCCCTCTAATCGCATGCTGTGTCCTCTTGTCCTGCTATTTTTCTTATATTTAAACATGTTAGACTCTTTCACCTTGTTTATGCCCTTAAGGTGTTTGAATGCCTCGATCATATCACCTCTCTCCTCCTTTGCTCAAGGGTATACATATTGAGCTCCGCTAATCTGTCCTCATATGTCTTCTGATGCAGTCCCTGCACCATTTTGGTTGCCCTTCTCTGGACTGCCTCAATTTGGTTAATGTCCTTGTGAAGGTGTGGCCTCCAATACTGCACGCAGTACTCCAGATGGGGCCTAACCAGTGTCTTGTACAGAGGATTAATACTCCCTCTTACGACTTGCAGATACCCTACTAATACACCCCAACACCCCCTAGCCTTACCTACTGCTTTAGAGGTCTGCTTGGATGATTTTAGGTCATCAGTGATGATGATGCCCAAGTCTCTTTCTTCCTTTGTGACTGCTAGCAACTCCCTCCCAGCCTATAGGTGGCTTCAGGGTTTCTCTTCCCTATGTGCATGATTTTGCACTTCTTTGCATTAAATCCCAGTTGCCACTCTTCTGACCATTCTGCTAGTTTATCCAGATCTCTTCTCATTCTGCCCACCCCATCTGGATCATCTACTCTGTTGCAGATCTTGGTGTCATCTGCAAACAGACAAGCCTTACCCTCTAGTCCACCTGCAATGTCACTCATGAAGATGTTGAAGAGGACTGGCCCCAGGACTGATCCTGAGGTACCCCACTTGTGACTTGCATCTCTTCTGACTGTATACCATTTACCACCACTCTCTGTTTTCTGCCCGTCAACCAGTTTGCCACCCAGTTGACCAACTTCTGACCCACCCCAAGCCTACCCAGCTTATTTATCAATCTTCTATGTGGAACAGTGTCAAAAGCTTTGCTGCTGAAGTCAAGGTAGGCGACATCAACTGCTCCCCTTGGTCCACCGCTCTGGTTACCCAGTCAAAGAAATCTATGAGATTAGTTTGACAGGACCTTCCTTTGTAAACCCATGCTGTCTTGGATCCTGTGCCCTATGGATTCCAGGTGTTGTACTATCCTTTCCTTAAGGAGTGCCTCCATAATCTTGCCCACTACTGAGGTAAGACTGACCGGTCTGTAGTTCCCGCCTCCTCCCTGCTACCACTCTTGTGGAGCGGGATCACATGACCCTTCTCCAGTCTTCTGGGACCTCTCCTGTGCTCAGAGACTCACTAAACAATTCTGCTAATGGCTCTGCTAGTTCCTCCTTTAGCTCTTAAGTACCCTGGGATGTATGCCATCAGGTCCCATTGCCTTATCCACCCTGAGCTTAGCAAGCTCTTGTAGGACCCTTTCTTTTGTGAAGGGAGTAGTGCTCACCTCCCTCCCCCTGTGTCCATGATGCTGAGGCTGTGGGCCCTGCCTACCTTCTCTTCAGTAAATACTGAGCAAAGTATCTATTTAGGATAGATGCCTTTACAGGGTCCTCCTCCTCACATGCTCCCTTTTCTCCATTAAGCTTAGCAATACCCCCTCTGGACTTTCTCCTTTCACTAATGTATCTATAGAAAGTCTTGTCACCTTCTTTTACTGTTAGTGCTAGTGTTTCCTCAGTTTGGGACTTTGCCTGCCTTACTGCCTTACCTGCTTCCCTTAGGGCAGTTTCGTATGCCTCCCTATCTTCATCCCGCTGTGTTCCCTTATATTTCCTGAAGGCCAGCCTTTTGGCTCTGACCTTTTCTGCTACTGTATTTGAGAACCAAAGTGGTTTCCTTCTTCTTTTGCACTTCCTTTTCTGTCTAACACAATGGGATGTTGCTTCCAGTATTGCTTCCTTAATGCTTGCCCACTTTGCCTGTACCCCCTCACCTGTGTTTCTTTTTGCCAGGGCTAGCTTAACTCTGTTGGCCATCTTATCAAAGTCAGCTCCTCTGAAGTCCCATATTTTTGCCTTGGAATGGGATGATTTAGATGTAGTAGCCAAATTGAACCATACCATGTGATGGTCACTGGCTCCCAGGTGACCTTCTACCTGGAGATCTGTGATCCCTTCTTTGTTAGTCAGTACTAGATCTAGGATAGCCCTGCCTCTTGTGAGTTGCTGTACCAGTTGTTTGAGGCCCTCCTCCTGCAGGGAATCCACTATGAGTCTAGTTCTGGCAGATGTTCCTGCTGGTATTGACCAATCTGTATCAGGCATGTTGAAGTCTCCCATTATCAGAACCTCCCCTTTAGCTGTCATGTTTTGTATATCTTCTAACAGCAATGTGTCTATGTCTTCCCTCTGGTCTGGGGGCCTGTAGACAACCCCAGTTCTTATGGCTGTCCCATTTCCTGTTTCCAGGGTGACCCACAGTTCTTCTGGCTCCTTATGTGTATTCTGAATTTCTGTAGCTTTGATATTTTCATTAACATACAGGGCCTCCTCCCCTTTTGCACCTCGGTCTCTTCTGAACAATACATAGCCAGGTACGAAGTCTCCCAAGTGTGGTTACTGGTAAACCACGTCTCACTAATTGCTACTATGTCCAGTTTAGCCTCTGACATTATTGCCTGCAGGTCTGGGATCTTATTTCCCAGGCTGTGAGCATTTGTGTACATGATTTTCCATTGGCCAGATTTTGGTGTGTTAGTTGTTGGGTGAAGTTTGGCCTTACCCTCAGCGTCGTATGGGGAGACAAACCTTTTTCTTACCTGGTGATGCAAATGAACAGCAAACATGCTGAATTCCTGTTTGACCACTAGCTGAAGGGGAGGGTGTTCTTCCCATTCGCGTATGGGGTGCTGCACCCCTCTCCCCATTGCTAGTTTAAATATTCTGCAAAGGCGTCAAACTTCTGCCCCAATGCACTGACTCCCTCTTTAGTCAGATGCAGTCCATCAAATTTAAAGAACTTCGCTCTCCCAGAACTGTTGCCAGTTCCTACAAATCTGTGTCCTTTTTCCTGGCACCAGCCCTTGAGCCCGTGTTTAGCTCCCTATCTCCCCTTCTCTGACCTTCCGTCCATCTGCTCCCCTTTCCCAGACTGGCAGGATCTCAGAGAAGGAGATGCCAGACGAAATAGATGATAGTTTGTCACCCAGCCTAGTCAGGTGTTCCTTGGTCTCCACAACTGACCGGCTGGCGAGATCATTAGTCCCTATGTGTACTAGGACATCAATGTTTTCTCCTGCTTTGTCAACAATTTTAGCAATGCGGTCAGTGTCTCTCCATGCTGATGTACCTGGGAGACATCTGACCATTACCCCTGGCTGGAGATGGGTATCAACTCCCAGAATCATGGAGTCTCCTATGATCAGAAGTTTTTTGGATTTCCTTTTTGCTTTTTTTGTTTTGGTTCCTGATCTGGGTGAGTTTTGTTGTGCTAGCTCTGTGCTCAGTGTCTGTCTGCAGTGTCTTCTGCCTCTTTATTTGATTTCAGAGATAGAGGCAGATACCTGTTTGTAGTGTTTATATGGTTTTTGGAGGTAATGTGTTGGAGAGCAGAGAGTGATGGGGCACCTGATTTGCTCCTCCTAACCACCTGCCAACCTCCTGGACCAACTACCCTCTGCGGTCGAGGTTTTTCTGTTGGATGCTGGGGAAATGGCGGGTGGTTCTTATAATGTATTTCCTCTTCAATATGAAATTTGAGGCGTGCAATCTCTGCCCATGCTGCCCGAGCTGAGCCCTAAGATCTCCAAAGGCCCAGCATGTAGGACAGTGTCCTAAATCCTGTAAGACTGTCCTTCTGAAAATTGTTCCACAGTACCTGCAGTTAATGAAATCCATTCCAAATAAGTTGCTGGGTTTGTAACCTAGTCAGAGTAATTAGAAGGAAAAAAAATGAAAAAATGCAAGTAATGGTGTAATTGTGCTTTGTTTAACTTGTTATAACAAGTTAAATTACTAGATGCCCCTGTAAATGAGATCACCTTGTGGAGGCCCCACTGATCCGCCCCTTCCTGCTCTGCCACAGGAAATGTCACAACTGTGGTACCCTATAAAAGGAGTGTAGTGTGGGGTGGTTGGAGATGGGGGTGGGTAGCTGGGCCTTCCTGCCTAAAAAGAAGAACCACGGACGAAAGAACAAGGAGGTAAGAGCAGAAACAATCAGTCAACAACAAATGCAGTAACCCTGAAAGCTTATCCTAATGTTAGATAAAACTGTAAAACCTGTAAAGCACCACCTGTAATAATTTCAGAGAAGATATAACTGTAAGAAACACTTTGCTCCAGAGAAAAATAAAGCAGTAACAGAAGATATACCTTGCAAAAGACAATTTGAATCAGAAGATTACAGGAGTAATCTGTTAGCACACACCTGTAGGCACACCTTGTAATAATGCAGAAGAAGGTATACCAGAAAAACAATTTGAATCAGAGAAAAAATAAAGCAATGAAATGTTAGCAACAAACAGTAGCAATCCCTGTGAGTAAAACATAAAAACACCACCACACAGTAAATCTGCTTAGCCAAACTAAGTCTTAATCCTTTTCCCTTGCTCTGGTAAGTTTCTCTATTCTGCCTTTCAAGCAGTCTTAGAAGGAAAGAGCTCAGGTGAAGCTAGGTGCCTTGGCCAGCAAACCAAGTCTTCTAACAGGAGGCAGCCCATCTGGACCGTAGCTTCTGTTTGTTTTTAAGTCCAACAGAGTCAAGTACTACATACAGTTCAATCTTACTAAATGAGAAGAGGGTATGTCTTCCTTGCTCACCACTGTCCTAAGGATTTTGCAAATGTTACACTGACTGTCCAAAAAATCCCCAGATTCAATAAAACAAATTGTTGAAGCAGTCAGTGAGAGGTACCCCCATTAAAAATCTTCCTCAGTTGAAATCTGGATATTCGTATTGTATTTAGTGTGTCTATTTAGATCCCTTATGATGGACCAGAATTTTTTAGGGTCTCCTGTAGCCTCCATTGTTTTCTCTCTATACAATTTTCATTTTTGCATTTCTTACACCAGCTACTTATTTATTCCTAGATTTCATATAAGATTTCAATTTCTCTGGTGTCCAAGAGACCTGTGCCTTCTCCCATGCTTTGTTTTTGTCCCTGTTTAGTTTCATTAGAAAAGATGAACATCACGAGCGCATATATGTTTTAAATTTTTATAGTCTTTAAAGAAAAATGCTTGTTGTAAATTGACATTAATTCCAAGACAAAGCATGACCACCCCTCATTAATATCAGGGATCAACTTTAGTCTTTCCCAATTTAGTTTGTCTATGTCAGACACAAAGATCAGATAGTCAAAAGCTTTAAAAGATCTTAATTTAACAAATTTAGGCAGACCCTTGACCCCATTTCTATCTTTGATACCATACACCACATTGTGATCTCTAAATAAATTGGTCATCACACCTGACTCCTTGTAATTATGTGGCAAATATGTTAAAATCATATCAATAAGGAAAGAGTCCACAGGATTTTTGACATTTATACGAGTGGGGTCCAAGATCAACTGTTCCAAAGCTAGACTTAGAGGGACTGTTCTAACATATTAAGATTCCCCTTGGTTTAGAAGGGGAGTAAAGCATCTACCAATCCCAGCATATTCTGCATAAATTTTGGTGGACTGTAACTTTCAAACAGTAAGTGGTTTTCCAAAAGGGAGTCTGATTTCTAGTACCAAGTATCCACAGCAATATGAATCAACTTTTAAATAAAGCTGATCGAGTGTAAACCTGTCTTTTTTTGAACTATAATTTTTATTAGATTTTTCATTATAAAGTATCCAGATAACATTACATGTGAGACATTTTATGAACAATATAGAATCACTTACATAAACCATTAGTACACATAAGAATGGAGCAGTTGGGATGTAAAAACATTGAGTCCATTATGGAAGGGTCATACAGTTGATAAAGGCAATACTGAAGGAGGTCCCAGCCACCTTTGGGTCTCTCCATTCCCCAGACAAGGGAAATATCCATCTAAGGGCCTTGTAATACCAAAAGATTCCCCTCCTGCATGTCCCCATACCTAGGGAATTGGTTATGAAGATACCTAATAGTGCAAAAGTGGGGTCTTGCAGCATGGCATACATAACCCATTTTCGCCACTTGAGTTCAAAGGAGGCGTCAATTTTGAGTCCCCTGGAGATAAGTCTCTCCATTATATAAAGTGCTATCACAATTTTGTGCCAATCTTGAATCACAGGTGGCATATCCCTTCTCTGTAAGTGAGTGATGGCCTTCTTAGTCGCCAAACTATAAGTGATTAGAAAAGACCCTCGGGTAATTCAGAGACCCTCTGGAGCGACTGTTAACAAGACCAATTCAGGGGTAAGAGCAGCCTCCTCTCCTATCAGTTCTCCAAGTGCTGTTGCCACCTCTTGTCAATATTTCTTAAGTCTTGGGCATGACCAAAACACATGAGAGTGGTCCGCCATCTCCTCCCCACACCCCCTTCCAGCAATGTCCCATCGGTTCGGTCAAGATTTTGGCTAGTTTAACTGGAGTGTTAAAAAATCTGTTCCTAGTCTTCCAGGAGAATTCTCTCCAACAGGGAGCAAGAGGTGCTTTTTGGGATAATCTCATATATTTATTCCAGTCCTCCTCCAAGACTGGAACCTCCAGTTCCCTGTTCCCTGTTCTAGGCTGATAAAATTGACTTAGTGGATTCCTTGGAAAACTCCTGCAGGCCCCTATATACCAACACTATAAAGTGTGGCCAGGTCTGACCCCTCAGGGAAGTCATAAAAAGATGTAGTGGGGGGGCCGAGTCAGCAAGGGAGCCCCATGCAAGCCTCTCAGTGTAAAAAGCTCCTGCAGCAACACATGTACCTGAAGGTCTGTCTGTCTAACTCTGTATCCCTCCTGTATCTTTTGAAAAGTGAGGAGTCCCTCCGAGTCCATAAACTGATATAAAAATCTTAGACCTTTACCATGCCACCTATCAATGGTCTGTTTTGCCTGAGGGGAAGAGACTTCCCCTCTGATCTGATGTTTCTCAGATAATAGGATATTACTTGAAAATCTCGGGTAGCCCAGAGCCTACTCCAAGCCAACAAATTGGAGTGCATGCCCTGCATATAGGGATGTGCCCTAGTTACTGGAGAGTAAGTACAGTAAATAATTGGGAGTATACCCTGAATCCAATTCAAGGTAAATTCCAGACTCTTCCAGGGGAGATCATGAGTTGGGTTACTCCAGTGCATGACCCTAACCAACATCGTGGCTTGCACATATTTCAGGAGATTAGGGATGGCCAGGCCTCTTCTGTCCTTAGGAAGTTACATTATGGACCACCACATTCGTGGTTTCTTACCCCCCCACCACCACGGTGCAGTTCCATGAGGAGAAATAAATGGGAGTAGGGAATAAAGGTATGGTCTGGAAAAGATATAACAGCCTAGGGAGTATATTCATCCGAAATAAGATCTATCTTAGAGTAAAGAGGGAGGGAAAGCTGGGACCATTCCTGTATGTCCCTCTCAATCTGCGTAGTCAACGTTTCATAGTTTAATAACATTATATTCTGAACATTCTGAGGAGGAGTCACCCCTAGGTATTTAACTTTTGTACTCCGCCATCTGAATGGAAAGTGGGTTTTAATATTGTTGGATGGAGTATAGTGGAAGGAGAGGACTTCTGTCTTAGTAACATTAATTTTATATCCCGAGACATGAGCAAATTTCTCAGAATTGCCCATAATTCAGGGAGAGAGCTATCTGGGTCCTTTAAAGAAAGCAGAATATCATCTGCATATAGTGACAGTCTCCATTCTCTAACCCCTCACCTCAATTCCAGAGACAGCCTGGGAGTCCCTTATCGCCATTGCTAGGGGCTCAATATATATTGCAAAAGGTAAGGGAGAGAGAGGGCAGCCTGGTCGTCTGCCTCTCTCTAAGGGCACAGGGGTTGAAATCTCTCCATTAAGTCTAATATAAGCTTGTGGTGAGGTATAGATCCCCTCTAACCAGTGAGTGACCTCCAATGGAAAGCCGAAAGAGGCCAAAACCTGCCACAAGAATCTTCAGGAGACCCTGTCAAAGGCCTTGTAAGCATCTAAGCTGATTAGTAGGGATGAGGAGGGACCATAGGACATATGTTCCATGAGGTGAATTGTTCGCTGGACATTTTCAGCCATCTGTCTCGCTCTGAGAAACCCAGCCTGGTCAGTACGGATCAGGCTAGGGAGAATATTCTCCAGTCTACGAGCCCAAACTGACACATAAATCTTATAATCACAGTTCAGAACTGATATGGGCCTGTATGATTCTGGAGTCAAAGGGTCCTTCCCAGGTTTCAAAACTGCAGAGCTAACTGCAGTATGCCCAAGAGGGCGGGGGAGGGGCTCCACCCTATGTCTCTAAAAAGGCTTATTGAAGGAGTGGCAGCAATAGAGAGAAGGTTTTATACTACTCAGTGGAAAAACCGTCCCGTCCAGAGGATTTCAGCGTCTTAGCTCGACCTATTGCTATTTGTATTTCAGAATCTGTTAAAGGGCGTAGTAATAGTGTCAGTGGCTCAGCAGGTAGCACACTCACCTCAGAGGCCGGGAGATCAGAAGGCTGTGGGTTCTAGCCCCACACCAGGCACTTGGGTTAATATTCCAATACTGACACTGTAATGCAGCATGAGGGTGGGGTGCTGCACTCCTGAGGTGCCGTATTTCGTATGAGACATTAAACCGAGGTCCCATCTGCCTGTTCTGGTGGTAGTTCAGGTGGATGTTAAAGATCCCATGGCACTTCTCGAAAAGAGTAGGGGAAATTTTTATTAATAATCAAAAACAGAATACAGCAAAGAGAAACAAAACAGAATAGTATCATAAACAAAACAAAAGTAAAAGGAAACAAGGTACAAGCAAAGAATATCCAAACAGTAGGGAAACAAAACTTGTCATAATTAGCGAAAATCCAAATAAACAGTAAATAATATCGTCCTACAAATACAGTGAAAATGCATGTGACAAAAAAAGAAACAAACTATCCGACCCATCCCACACTGTGCCATAGTTGATTGCAAATAACAAGTCCCAAAGTGTGAGATTTGTAATCATAAATGCTATCCAGTTCACATTGTATCTGAAAGAAAAGATCATGCATATGAATCACTTTGTTTTGAAGGAATCGCAGGCATCTCGCTTGCCAATCTGACCACTTTATACAGACTAATAGAACAAAAACCGTACTCTTTTGCCATTTATGCCACTCCTTAGGTATCTGTCCAAATATTAAAAGATCATAAGATATATTACAAAAAAGAGGCTCACTCCACCAATTTGCCAAGGACTGCCAGAAACCTTGCAAGTGGCCTTGACAAGCCTGTTCAGGATATCCCCTATCTGATAATTGCTTATGGTTTTGATTGTTTTTAACATTTAGTTTCTGATGTCCACAAAGCCAATTCATATCCTGCATTTTCAGTGGTATTCTAGGTTCTACAATACCAGCTAACAATAAATCAGTATTAATATGTTCAGAAACTTGAAACAAAGGTTCTTCAATGTAACAAGCATCCACAATAAATGCATAAAAATACTTTTTCTCATGAAAAATGAACCAAGTTCAATTTTCCACAGCCTGATATACTTCAAAGTATTTTTGATTTTGAAAGGGTTTGGAACTGTCTGATTTTGAAAGCAGCACAAGGGAAATCACAGAGTTTGGAACTGTTTGATTTTGAAAGCAGCACAAGGGAAATCACAGAGTCTGGAACTGTCTGATTTTGAAAGCAGCACAAGGGAAATCACAGAGTTTGGAACTCAGTGCTTTGGCTTCTCAGAAGGAACTAGAAAGGGACAGGATCAGATCTATAGTACAGTAGCTTATTTTTGTTTTACATTGTTTCTTGTGGATTCTACTTGGTAGAAGGTTATTTATTTTCGTTCTTACTACTAAGGGGCTAGCAGGGTATTGTTTGGGGCTGTTGGAATTTTAAAACTTGTTTTGGTAGCTATAAGTGGGCACATTTGTTTGATTCACTGTGTGGCAGGCTGCATTTGTAGAGGCCTATGTCTTCTGTTTTAAAACATAATTTGGTGTGATTTAACTGGGTCTGTTTCTTTGAATTGGAGACATATATCTTCTAATTCCAAGCCTATTTTGATGTGTTGTTGGTGAAGCTGTTTGAATTGGAGTCCTGTTTCTTTGGGTAGCAAACCTATTTTGGGGGCTTTGAGTAGAATTGTGATTCATTGTTGCTGGCTTCACTAGCTGCAAAATTTGAGTGCAGAGTGGGGGAATGGTGCTAATGGTCTGACCAGAGGCCTCAGCTACCTGATTGTTTCTAGAAGACTTGGGCTGGACCCACTCTTGGTTCATTATTTCCTTTATACCAGGGGTTCTGACATCACTTCCTCAAACAGGCAAAAGAATATGCACCTGTCATAGCAAAAGCAGACATCCAGGAAAGGAACAGCAGCAAGTGAAGAGATGACTGCTCTCTCAGTGGAAGGGAAGTAAACGCAAATCTAGGAGCTTTCATTATTACTTCTTTGCATTGATATTGCACTGGGGAAAAGAAAGTAGGAGTTTGAAGAGGTTGTGCAATGGCTACTAAAGTCTGTTTTGAGTGTGGATAGGAAGGATCGAATATAAAAAGCAGTTGCTCAATATATCTAAGCGTGTGCAACAAAGGAGGTAAGGGAAATAAAGAAAATGTTTTGCACTGATAGAGAAGGGAGAGGGGAGACTTGGGGGAGTGTTTGGTATCCTGTATCTGGAAGGGTGGGGGGTCGCTGGTGAGCAATGACAGCAATGGGTAGGGTGGTAGGCTGCAACAACTATGGTGCACCAATCTTTCTAAAAATTGCCTGGAGAGTGGGAGGATGTTTAGTGTGCAACCACATAGAAAAACTTAGAAAGGAGATTGAGGGTCTGCAGGAGGAACTAAGACAGGCAAGGCAGATTGGGGGTGGGTTTAGCCCAATACTAGAGGGAGGAAGAAGGGGAGATGAGGGAGGGCGATTTAAGCCAACAGTGGTGAGGAGAGGGTCAGAAGAAGAGAAGCAGAGACAAAGGGCCCAGGCCAGGAAGAACAATCGCCAGGAAACCAGGTCAGGAGACAAAGACAAATGGAAGGAGGAGATAGGGACTTGTGAGGGGAGAAGAAGTGGCAAAAGTCATGGAGTGGAAAGGAAGAACAGGTTATTATGAAGAGAGAGGTGGGCATTTGTGAAGGCCTTCAGAAAATAGTTGTGCACTGCTAGAGAGGAAGAAGGTGGAGGAGGGAAATGATGAAATTAGAGGAGTAATTGATAAATGCCTGGACCAAACTACAGCGGGGGGAAGTTCTGCTGGGAGAATTGCAACAGGAGTAAAAGGGGGAAATAATGTGCAGGAGGAAGAAGAGGAGCTGGAAATGAGAGAGGGAGATGAATGGAAGCAAGCAGGGAGTAAGAGAGGTGGAATCTTAGTGCTGGGGACTCAATACTAAGAGGAGTTAGGTGGGGTAGCAAGGGGGAGAGGCATAGTCGCATTTGGGTGGAGGCCATGCCAGGAATGACAATGGAAAGGGTGGGACAGTCTGTTCTGAAATATGCTAGAAGGGTAGGACAAGCCTCATTTAATTATACATCTTGCGACAAATGACCTGGCTGACAAGACAGTAGATACAGTCCAGAGGAGGTTTGAGGAACTAGCACAATTATGTGAGGGGGCAGGAAGATCAGTAACTTTTTCAGAGATACTTCCCGTGCCAAAGGCAAGCACAACAAGAAAGCTGAGAATAGAAGAATTTAATGGGTGGCTAAGAACCTGGTGTTGTGCTAAAGGGTATGGGCTGTTGGGCGGGTGGGAGGGACCTGGGAGGACAGTAGTCTCTATGCCAAGGACAGAGTACACTTGAGTGAGGAGGGAAAGAAAGTGTTGAAACAGAGGATGGAGGAGTACATAGAGGAAGTTGGGAATTTAAACTAGGATTGGGGGGTGGCAGTTTGGGAAGAGATATGCAGAGACCACAGGTTGGGAAACCATATGAGCTTGCCCCATAACAGTGACAAAGGACAAAATGGCAAGTACTGTTGGTGATGCTAGGAAAGGAGGGCAGGATGGGGGGAGGGTGGAAGGTGGTTACCCTAATGCTGGGAGCCTGGGAGGAAAACTGCAGAGTTACAGGTTCTCATGGCAGAGAGAGGTGGACATTGCAGCCATCACGGAAACATGGGCCACCCAATACAATGACTGGGACCTGTCTGTACCAGGGTACAGGTTATTTCGTAGGGACAGGGTGTTTGGGAAAGGTGGGGGGGGTGGCACTACATGTGAAGGAAGGACTGAAGTGTGTAAGGGAGGAAGGGGAGGAGGGTAGTATGAAGTCACTTTGGATGCAAATCCAGGATTCCAAGAATAGGATTCTTAGAATGGGAGTGGTGTACAGGCCACCATCTCAGACGGAGGAGTCAGACAGGGAACTAGTGAGACAGATCAGGAGAACCTGCGAGAAGGGTAGTGTGGTGATTGTGGGGGACTTCAACATGCCGGGAGTGGACTGGAGCACCCCAACAACCAGGAACAGAAGGGAGCAGGTGCTGCTGGATGCCTTCCAGGACAGCTTCCTGCTGCAAATGCTCAGTGGACCAACCAGGTTAGGAAATACCCTTGACCTTGTGCTGGCAAATGGGGACTTTGTGAGAGAACTTACAGCGGAGGAACAGCTGTTAGGGAGTGACCACCGCTCAGTATGGCTCACATTGGATATGGGCAAGGAAGGAGTGGAATCTGGCACAATAGTGCTGAACTTCAGGAGGGCCGACTTTGGGAGGATGGGGGAAGTGGTAAAAGGGTACCTGGCCAGAATTCAATCTATTATGGACACTAACCAGAGGTGGGAGCTCATAAAGCTGGGGATAGTGGAGGCAACCAAAACCTGCTGCAAAGCCCAGAGCAAGAAGGCTAGGGCTAAGAAACTGATCTGGTTGAGCAAGAAGGTCATGGAAAAGGTAAGGAGGAAAAGAGCTGCCTTTAGGAAGTACAAGAAAACAGGGAGGGGGGAGGACAGGGAGGAGTACTTGACAGAATCGAAGGAGGTGACAAGGGCAGTAAGGGGAGCCAAAGCATCTACGGAACTCAGGCTGCCACAAGGCATTAAGAAGGGGGAGAAGGACTTCTTTAAGTACATCAGGGAGAAAAGGAGCTGTAAGGACCACATAGTAAGGATTAGGAAGGAGGGGGGTTGGGTGGAAGCAGGGTGCGATAACGCAGAAGCACTAAATGAGTACTTCTGCTCAGTATTTACTAAAGAGAAAAGGGGGGTGACACCCAAGGTGGGAGAAATTGGGGAAGTGGTGACAGATGGGAAATCATGGAGAGCAGAGTTCGAGAGGGTTTGAAGGCACTGAGGGTGGACAAGGCACCAGGCCCAGATGGCATCCACCCAGGGTACTGAAGGAGCTGGCAGAGGTCCTTGCAGGACCTGGCAGACCTATTTAATGCCTCACTACATTCAGGTGTGTACCTCAGGACTGGAGGATGGCTCATGGGGCCCTCCACAACAGTGGCCCCAAGGATGAACTGGAAAACTACAGACCAGTGAGCCTCACATCCATCGTGGGTAAGCTAATGGAGACTATCCTGAAGGAGGGCTGGTGGCCCTGCTAGAGGCCAAAGGACTACAGGACAAGACAGCATGGCTTCATATGTGGCAGATCCTGCCAAACCAACCTGGTCGAGTTCTATGACTGGGTAACTAGGCAACTGGACAGGGGCCATGCAGTGGATGTCCTGTATCTGGACTTCAGTAAGACATTCGACTCAGTGCCACATAGAAGGCTGGGAAGGAAGTTAGTAGGCACAGGGCGGGTGCAAAGCTGGTGAGATGGGTAGGAAACTGGCTGCAGGAAGGCAACAGAGGGTGGTGGTGGGTGGGGAGCTCTCACAAAAGGGCAGTGAGCGGTGTTCCACAGGGCTCAGTGTTGGGACCAGTGTTGTTTGGGATATTCATTGCAGACATATCATGGGACGTCAAGAGCAAGATCAGTCTGTTTGCTGATGATACCAAGGTAGGCGCGGTGGTGGATGACCTAGGGGGATGGCAGGGGTTGCAGGATGATCTGGCAAAGCTTGAAACCTGGTCAGATACCTGGCAACTGGGCTTTAATGCCAAAAAGTGCAAGGTGCTGCATTTTGGGATGAAGAACCCAAGGAGGAGTTACCAGCTAGAGGGAGTGCAGCTAGCCCAGACAGAGGAGGAAGAGAAGGATCTGGGTGTGCTCATTATAGGGGTCAATGAACAACTCAGCACAATGTAGGAAGGCAACTGCAAAGGCCAACAAAATGCTGGGTTGTTGCAGGGTATATCCTCGAGGAGGGAGGAGGTGATTCTGCCACTGTATGAGGTCATTAGTTAGACCACACCTGGAGTACTGCGTGCAGTACTGGCGTCCGTATCTGAAGAGGGACATTAAGTTACTGGAGGGGTGCAGTGCAGAGCGACAAAGATGATCAGGGGCTGGGGACTTATCATATGAAAGGAGGTTGAAGGAGTTGAACATGTACTCACTAGAGGAGAGGAGAGACAGGGGTGACATGATTGAAACCTTTAAATACATGAAAGGAATAAACAAGACAGGTACAGAAGGGCTGTTCAAAGTAAGGGAGGGGAGGGCCACCAGGGGCCATGATATGAGACTGGAGTGAGGAAGGTTCAGGAGGGAGATGAGGAGACACTTTTTTACAGAGAGGGTGGTGGCTGGGTGGAATGCGTTACCTGCTGAAGTGGTATGCAGTAGAACAGTGGACTGCTTCAAACGAGGATGGGATAGGACAAGAGGGAGGGTTAATGAAGGGTGGAAGGGAGGGTCAGCTGCAGAATAAGGGGTGCTAGCTACACATTCAAGCAGACTTGATAGACCTCTAGGCCTTTATCTGCTGGCAAATTTCATATGTTCATATGTTCATATCCTGAACATAGGAGGGGAGTAGTTTGTCTGAAGAATGCCACTTACTCCTACCACAAGCAGTCAAAAATGGAGCACCCCATAACTGCATACGGAAATTCCCCATCTCCATAGTACCTAATAACATAGGCCTAATTGAACTATAAAAAGAAAATTCCAAACAGATACACTATTGGCAGTATCATATTAAGACCTCCAGATTTCCAGGAACTATAAGTGCGTGCTCTTTTGACGGGATCCAATCGACTACCCTAGATCAACTGAAAAAAAAAAACTCAATTTTAGCATGCATACTAAAGGGCAGGGGGAACACATGTGAAACATACAAAAAAAAAAAGGTGCAATATAGGCTCGGAGAAGGTATACCCTTTCCTTTCTCATCATTTTCCAAGACTGCCATCTAATCACTTTCTGATAGGCCAAATCATAAACGGTGTCTCAATTCAATTGCAAAGCGTCCTGTGTACCATAATAAAGTCCTAATAGCGTCATATTCTCTTTAGTAACTGAAATATCAAAGTCATCTATCAACTCAGCTACGCCCAACACTAACATTTTACTTTTAATATAATTAATCTTCTTACCAGTTAATATCTGGAGACTTTCAACAATCTGAAGCACTCTCCTACTGGAGTTCAAATCTGCCACTGAAAATATACAATTGTCTGCATATGCTAAAACCTTCTGAAATAGAAACTCCTCCATTGTTGAAATAGGCAAAACCTGACCATCTGCTGCAATCAATCTCAACAACGGATCCAGTCCGAAGACATATAACAAGGGACTCAGTGGGCAGCCTTGTCGGACACCAATTTGCAATGAAACAGGAACACCAAAATGACCATTCACTAAAGGAGTAACCTTTGCATCAGAATACAACATCTTTAAAAGATCAATCAGTAATGGTGGTATACCATAATGGTGCAAAACAGCCCATATGTGATTTTGCCGAACGGCATCAAATGCTGTTTTCTGATCTAGTGATAACAGATATCCTGATAAATTCTGCTGCAATCCCTGCTCTACAAGTTCTCGGAGATATACAAGATTACTAACTATATTTCTACCAGGGACAGCACAAGTTTGAGTGGGAATTAACAATTTTTGAGCAACTTTAGAGAGCCAAACTGATAAAATGTTAGCCAAAACCTTATAATCAGAGGTTAACAAACTTAATGGCCTCCAATTTTTCAGAATTGTAGGATCACCTTTTTTTATACAGGAAAATCATAATCCCATTTTGCATACTATGCTCAAGCCGATGCTCAGACCAAATAGCCTCAAAAAGAAGTTGCAACCAAGGAAGCAATAAATCAAGGAGAAATTTATCAGATCCATTAGGTATCCCATCTATGCCTGGCGAAGTTTGAACTGACAACTTACTAACTGCCTCCTTAATCTCACTAGCAGTAAAAGTAGCCACCAATCCCTCAATTTCCTCTGGCAACAAGGGAGGTATATCGAGATGTTGGAAAAACAAGTCATAGGGTCCTGCAGCTTTGTCCTGAAATGTATCCTTCACATACGTTTGAACTACTTGGCGGATATTCCTAATATCTGTCACAACAGTGCCTGTATCATCTAATAAAGCAGACGTAACATACCGTCTAGACTCTTGTGAGGATAAATCATATGGATTCACTTGTTGTCGAGTACCTTTAAGCAGATAATTTACTGAAAAAAAAATATCTATCTTCCTTAAGTTTAAGAAAATCAAACATTTTACCCTTAAGGTCCAAAAGCTTCTGTTGTACAGTACCATCTGAATTTGACACCTGAGTCAATAACTTCAAGTACTGAGCCCTATAACTGAGATGTGTTAAACATTTATCCCTGGCTTTTGGTTTAGACAGCTGAATAAAAAACAGTTTTAAGTCCTGTTTAGTATCTTCCCACCACCCAATGGGACTATCATATAAAAAGCAGAGATTAGAATGCAATTCAAAAAATTACTGTATGTGTGTCTTAGTAATTTCTTCTTGTAGAAAAGCAACATTTAATTTCCAGTAAGCACGGCCCATCAGAAGCTTTTGGTGATGACTGATTAACAATTTAACCACCACATGGTCAGAAGTTTCCATAGGTAAAACAGCGACCCCTGAAATAGTAATCCGGTCACAAAAAAACCAAAATTTATTCAGGAAGATAAAGTACCCTTAAATAATGTATGTGTAGCAGATATTTGTAATAAATCATACACATCCCGTAAATTATTGTTTCTAAAAATTTTAAGTTACGCATTTGTATCACAAAATAATTTTTGCGACTTTCGTCCCCAATCCCTAGGAGCAAGGCCACAGTACCAGCTTGAAAGTATGCAAGTAAGGAGCAATGCGTTTAGAGACCAAAGATCTATCCACTTTCAGATGAGGGGCATAGATGTTAATAACATGATATACACAGCCATTAATAACAACATCAACAAGCATAGCCCATCCAGGAGAAATATCCAGAACTTGTAAAATTGTGGCAGCAACATCAGCAAACAAAAAACCTAAGCCAGAACATTGATCTTCTCCTTAGGACCAGACGGAAATACCCCACCACTGGCTTTAGTTCAAATAAGGAATGCAATCTTGTATCCTGCAACAAAATGACATTCCCACGACCCTCCCGCAAGCTTGCAAAGGTAACCCTTCTCTTCTTCTGTGACTTAACACTATTAACATTAATAGTAAAAAAGGCAATATTGTCAGCCATGAGATAAAAAAGAGAAGAAAACACTACAGAGGTGAGTAGTTAACCACTGGAGATTAGAAAAGAAAAAAAAACAGAGGCACACAATTTCCTTTTCTTTTGTTTCTTAGGTTTCCCAACACCTGCATCAGGCACAATCTTAGCATGTGAGGAGGCTACTGATGAAATGTCAAGAGTCTTTACCATCTTCTTCTCCATCCTGTTCAAATGACATGGCTTAAGAATTTTGGACAGGAACTGAGGGAGGTTCTACAGTGGCCTGTTGCACTTCTTACACAGCCCTATTAGTTTTAAAACGAGTCACCCTTTGAAAAGGAGTATCCTGTTGCAGGTCCAGAGGAGGCATACTAGCCAGATCTGTAACAGCTCCAGAATTGTGGTCAGACTCTACCACCAGGTCAACAATATCAGCCTCTCCAGGTGTAGACATGGTAGAGGGAGTATCCTAAGAAGGAGAAGCAGCATTAGAAGATGTCTCCACCACAACCACTTCCAAGTCTAAGGCTTCCAACTGTGAAAGTTCCATAGCCATATCCATTATCAGCATCAACCGCAGGTTCCTCATGTCAAGTTTTAGCCACTCTCTGAGGTTTTGGATCAGAGGATGCAATTGTTGAAGCAAATCGTGCATCCTCTGTTTTTCTTTTTTGGCATTAGCTACAAAGACATCCTGCTCAGCACGACTAGCAGGATCAACATTATTAAGGGAAGCCCAAGAACAAGTGTGAAATGTATGCCCATGTTCGTCACATAGATTACATTTCATAGGTCGTCTGCAGTGTGCACCAATGTGACCCAAGTCACCACAAAGGCCACATTTTTGCTGATCACAAACATTACTGAGATGATCCACATTTCCACATTTGTAACAGGCTCTGGGCTGACCAGGGTACAATATTACCCCTCTATCCCTCCCAAAAAGAAACAATTAGGGAGATGTTTTGTAAGACCTCGATCTAAATGTAGGTCAACCAGATAATGCCAACCCACAGTCAAAAGGTTCTCATCATCTAATATAAGCTCAGATTGACCCTTCATAGTACGATGTTGTTTCAACCAGTAAGTGATGTCTGCAACATTCACCTCCTCATTGTGGAACAACACAGTTATTTTTTTAGTCACTGGTTTGGTCAGAGGAATAGCCATAAAAGATTTCCACAATGGTGTATGTTTAAGAGCCTGAAACTGTTTCTAAAACTAACATCAAAAACAGAGTCTCCTGGCATATGAATCAGGGAATAAATTTCATAAGCATAAAACTTCATGCTGCCTTTAAGAAATTCACGCCCAAAAAAGTGCCTATAAGGAACCTCAGACAGGGGCCCCCTAAATTTGAGATGAACTGTATTACGCCTATTCGCAGGTTCAGAGAGCAGTCCAAAAGTAGCAGGGAACAACTGTTCATTAACTTTATCATGCCAGACAGTAGTAGGAGGTTTCTGTATAGGAGAAGGCCCCGTGGGAGCATTTACAGAAGGGGAAGCCAACTGTTGATTAGCAACAGCCAAACTCCCATCAGTAAGGGGGGGGGGTTCAGCAGATAAAGGAAAATCTCCTTCGAGACACTTAATATAGTCCAGGATTAAATCCTGAGCTAGTTCTGAAGTGAGTTGAGCCCCTAACAAAGGGGATTTCTGTCCAGGAGGTAGCAGAGAGTCAGAAACTTCCTCAGAAGCAGGACAATGCTGTTCCGGGCCTGTAGCAGGGCCTATAGCAACCCCAGAATTCTCCACGGAACCAGGAGTACCTGCTAAATTTGCATCCCATCCTGTACCATCCGAATTTTTAACCCAGCCAGCAGCTTCCAAAGCCTTTGTAACCCATGCAGCAGGAGCCATAACAACTCCATCTGAGAGCTCCACCTCCGCTGGTACAGTAGAAACAGAAGGGAAACTCGCCACAGTTTGTAGCAAAGGACGACATTTCTTTTCCTTACCCAGACCAACTGTACCCCCATTTTTAATTCCATTCCCCTTCGGAGAGAATCCTATATTAAATCGACCGGCCATAGAAGAACCAGGACCTAAGTCACTTGATACAGCAAGGCCTTCCCCAACTGCAACAACCTGATCAGTTTCAGTAGAAGAGAAAGTCACCTGAATACATTCCGGTTTTGAAATAACCATCTTACCTGCATCCACAGTACTCACGTTCCTCGTTGGCAGCGTCATACAATGCGGGGATCTGTAGGGGAAAACGGGGCAATCACCGGTGCAGTGCTCGTAACAAGAATCTCAACAGCCACTTCATCCAGCACAGCAGGAGACTGGGCAACATCCGATTCCTGCACTTCCACAGAAGCATCTGACGACCGTCCCAGCTTTCGCAATAAACAGTTCCTGATGAGCAGGAACCATCGCTCTTCCTCCATAAGCTGTTGGTGAATAAGCTCAGCATCGCGGACTCTGTCCAATACAGGATTTACTGCATCTACGGTCGGCAAGTCGACTATAACTTCGTTAGGAGATTCAGAAACTATATCTTCAGCCAAATCAGCTCCCTCCATACGGTCATCAGCCAAGTGATCACTAATGAGAAGGGGGGCTAAGGAGGTGATCAGCACCTCAGCTTCCCACAAGTCTATCCTCTCTGCCAGCAGCAATCATACTGCGGAATCCAAGGCAACAGAGAGTAGGGGAATTTCCTCGGTGCCCAGGCCAAATTTCCCCCCATTCACTAAAATACCACTAACAGCTTAATCTGGATCAAAGTCAATTGGCATTCATCTGTATCTCCCCTTCCCTGGGTCGTGCCTGAAAATAGGCAGAATTTGTCTACTGCACTTACCCAGTCAACAAAAATTAAATAAATAAATAAATAAAGGAGGCCTGCTGAGTGTCGGTCAATTTAGGGAAAGTCAAGGGGGGTAAGATTACTCGGATATTGTCCTCAAAAGGGGGTCCCTGCTCTGCATAAATAACACACTGGATTCGACTATGAGTGTGAAAATATTGTGTTTTACTCAGAAAATAGTAATATAGCAACATACACTTATCAGCAAGCAACCTAGTTGCTCTGTTGTTACTCAGTGTAACTGCATGATATCAAAAATGGAGAATAAGAAAAAAAATAACTTGCTGTTAGTAGTTCATGTACTTCATGTGCCCATTGTTCCACGGTCATCCAGACTTCAAATGTTATTGTCTTCATGGCTCAATCGCCTAAATCCAGAAGGTGTGTGCTTAGAAGGGGTCTTTCATCATCCTTCACTCTTGTGGGGGAAAGGAATATTCGCATCAAACATAACTTTTACCAGAACGCCATTACGGCCATCATCCGTGTTGTGTTTCCTGGTTCTGGCAGTGACGTGATGCTAGACCACGACTAGTGCTGATGTTTCCAACGTTGTACGTCTTTTTCAGAGTTGAATGTACGTTGGCTAAACGTGCCAACTTACACTGTTTTCTGTTGCCATAGTCAGTTATGTTTGAAGAGAATATTCCTTTCCCCCACAAGAGTGAAGGACAATGAAATACCCCTTCTTAGCACACACCTTCTGGATTTAGGTGATTGAGCCATGAAGACAATAACATTTGAAGTCTGGACAAACGCGGAACAATGGGCACATGAAGTACATGAACTACTAACAGCAAGTGTTTTTTTCTTCTTCTCTGTTTGTGATATCATGCAGTTACACTGAGTAACAACAGAGCAACTAGGTTGCTTGCTGATAAGTGTATGTTGCTATATTACTATTTTCTGAGTAAAACACAATATTTTCACACTCATAGTCGAATCCAGTGTGTTATTTAAAGGAGTGCAGTTTCACTGAATGTTCCGTTGTTGGGCATCTCAGTTTTTGATAAACTTTCCCTGAGAAACTGCACCAGTTTAGTAACTTTGAGGCCACGAGGTTTTAAGAAGACAGAAAACTGAATAAAAAATATTTTTGTGGAGAGGGCACAAACATCCATTTTCTTTAATGATATAACTTTATAACCAAGTTCAAACTCTGCACTGACTATGCTCCCACCTGCAGCTCTAATGTCAGATTGTTTCTATAGCTAGGAGAGCTGTGATCAATAAAACTAACTAACTGGCCACCAAAAAAATCTATATCAAAAAACTGTCTGTTGCTGTATTGGTCCTTGTACAATAAGATGCACAACATGAGTGATTTGACTCCTTATATTGGACCAATAAAGATTTCCAGAAAAAAACTTTAAGCCTTCGAACCTACAAGTTCTTCATCAGAAAGGTAATGGCAAGCCTTCTAAAAAAAAACTCAGTCTCATTCTATACAGGAATGCCAGTTTTAAAGAAGTAATTAGCTGGGAAGCACAACTAGAGACGAGGAAAAATCTCCTTGGAAATGTAGCAGTGTGACACTCACACGTGCACACACACAGTCTTCTGTTTTTCTAGACCAACACTGGATGTTTTACAGACCTTGTACATCTGTATAGCATTCCTTTTGTGGCATTTGACCTTCACACTGCTACATTTCTTAGGAGTTTTTTCCTTATCTCTAGTTATGCTTCCCAGCTAATTACTTCTCTAAAATTGTGGCATTCATGTGTAAAATGAAACCAAGTTTTGTTTCTTTTTTTGAGAAGGCCTGCCATTACCTTTCTGAGGAAGAACTTGTAGGTTCAAAAGCTTTAAGTTTTTTTTTTCTGGAAATCTTTGTTGGTCCAATTAAAAGGTATCAAAGAAAAAATTACTCACCTTAGGAATGTTGTTTCTTCTAATGGAGTCTTGCTGTATTCTGACTATTGCAGTGATATCCAACCTTTGAACTGCCCCGGAGAGGAAATAGTTAACTTTCCATGCAAGGCATGGAACGCTGAGCTCGAGCTCGGCTGAGACTCTGTCTGTTGCTGTTTGAACCCAAACCGTCAGATCTTTATGAGCTAAACTCACTGGGCATCCTGTGTGGAAACTGTAAACTTACACTAGCCAACTGGCAACTAAATCTAATAAAAAGTTTTTTTTGGTTCCAAGGCAAAGACTCAAGTCAGGAAACCCAAAAAACAAAACACAACACATACCCCAATATAAGAGGGTGAGAAAAAGGGGGGCACCTCTAGGGTGCCAACACTGTTCCTGCCCACCCACATCCCAAAACCCAGGTTCTGAGAGGGGAGGCAGGGTGGAGGTCAGAATACAGCAAGACTCCATTAGAAGAAACAACATTACTATGGTGAGTATTTTTTTTTCAAACAACAATGAAGTCTTGCTGTATTCTGACTATTGCAGACTACCAAGCAGTACCTCCATGGAGGAGGGACAGAACCTACTTCGGGAACAGGCTCTGAAGCACTGCTGTGCCAAACCGAGCATCACTCCTAGCCAGATATCCAGAGAGCAATGCTTGGTGAAAGTATGTACTGTTTTCCAGGTGGCTGCTTGACAAATCTCTAAGATAGGAATATCCCTGGCAGCAGCCAGGGAAGCAGCTGTACTTCTGGTAGAGTGAGCCCTCAGGCCTGAGGGTGGGATCCTACCTAATTTTTCATAACAAAATTATATACAAGAGACAATCCACCTGGCAATAGATCTCTTAGTGGCAGGTTTTCCCTTACCAACCTCACCATAAGCTAGGAACAGTTGGAGGGAGTCAAACCTGTGACCCTTGGTGCACTCTATGTAGTAGCTAAGGGCCCTTTTCACATCCAAGCTGTGCAGCCTCCTCTCTCCAGAGGAGGAATGGTCAGTGAAGAAAACAGGAAGAGACATAGACAGGTTAAGGTGGAAATCTGAAACCACCTTAGGCAAAAACTTCCTATTAGTCCTAAGGACCACCTTATCTCTATGGAAAGAGATGAAATCAGGCTCCACTGACAGGGCCTGTAACTCACTTATACGTCTGGCAGAAGTAATGGCTACCAAGAACACAGTTTTCCAAGTCAAGTACTTAAGCTCTGCTGAAGACAAAGGCTCAAAAGGGGGCTACATAAGCTGAGCAATGCAAACATTAAGGTCCCAAGCAGGGGCAGGGTCCCTGAAGGGAAGATGGGTATGCAGCAATCCCTTGAAAAATTTACAGAATACAGGATGAGCTGAAAGGGAAGAGTGCTTGCCTGCTGACAAGAAGGCAGAGACAGCTGCCAGATGCACTTTTAGTGTAGCTGGTCTGAGTCCCAAGCTATCGAGATGAACCATATAGTCAAGGACTGTGGGCAAGCCAGCAGACTCTGGAGAAATATGCTTCCCAGAACACCATATAGTAAATATTTTCCACTTGGAGTTGTAGGTCTTTCTGGTGGAAGGCTTTCGAGAAGCCTTTAAAATATCCAGAACACCTTGAGAGAGATGCAAATCAGCAAACTCTAACTCTTCAAGAGCCAGGCCTTGAGATTGAGAGATTTGAGATTCGGATACCAAACCCTCCCCTGAGAACATGTTAATAGGTTGTAATTCCTGGGAAGAGACAGGGGAAGGCGGACTGCTAAGGACAACAAGAGAGGGTACCAGGACAGTCTGGAGCAATCAGAATCACTTTGCAGGGTTGAGACCTGATTTTGACTAGCACCTTGAACAGGAGAGGGAAGGGGGGGGGAAGCATATAGGAACTTCCCTTCCCAGTTGAGAACTAGAGCATCCAGGGGGACTGAGCCCAACACTGGGGGCCTGCAGCAAAAAAGAGGAAGTTGGTGATTGTCTGGGGCCCCATCTGGAGAAGATCACTTTCAAAATCAGGGGCTCTAGGGACCATTCGTGATGGCCCTGGTAAATCCTGCTGAGAGCATCTGCCAGGACATTGTCCTTCCCTGGGAGGTGCACTGCTATCAGAGAGGTATTCAGGGAATAGGCCAGAGACCACAGCTTCATTGCCTCTGTGCACAAGGCCGTAGACCGAGTGCCCCCCTGCTTGTTGATGTACCACATTGTGGTGGTATTGTCTGTCCTGATCTGAACTACTTTGTTCTGAACAGACTTGGAAAAAGCTTGAAGTGCTAGAAAAATTGCTCTGAGTTCCAAGAAATTGATGTGAAGCAGAGATTCTTGAGGTGACCACAACTCTTGGGTGGTTAGATCCCCCAAGTGGGCTCCCCAGCCCAAGAGGGAAGCATCTGTGGTAAGGATCAAAGAATGAGATTGAGTGACGAAGGGGACTCCTCGTCTTAGGTTGTCCTGATCCTGCCACCACTGCAAGGCCTGGATTAGGGTTCGAGTCACTGGGATTAGCTTGGTCAAAGAATCTTTTCTCTGGGACCAGAAGGCTCTTAAGTGGAACTGAATGTCCCTCATTTGAAATTTTGCTCCCTGGACCACTGCTGTAGAGGCAGCCATGTAGCCCAGGAGCTGCAGAAAATGCCTTGCTGGTCGAGACACCTGGAGGGTGAATGAAGAGGCCAGTGTAACAAGGGTCCTTGCCCTGTCCAGGGGAAGGAAAGCTCTTGCCTTTATTGTATCCAGCTCTGCCCCTATGAAGGTGAGGAGCTGCATTGGCTGCAAAACTGACTTTGAAAGATTCAGAAGGAATCCTAGAGAAGTGAGCAGTTGCTGAGTTATCTGTAGGTGTGACTTGACTTGGTCTGGAGACTGACCTACTATGAGCCAGTTGTCCAGGTATGGAAAGATAGAGATCTTTTTTCTCCTTAGGAAAGCAACCACTACTGCCAGGCATTTTGTGAACACCCTTGGAGCTGAAGTTAGGCCAAAGGGCATTGCTCTGAATTGATAGTGGCCCAAGGGCAGCTCGAACCTGAGGTACTTTCTGTGGGAGCTTCTGATGAGAATGTGGAAATAGGCATCCTTGAGGTCCAGGGAAACTAGCCAGTCTCCTGGCCTTAGAGAGGGTAGAATTATTCCCAGAGTCACCATTTTGAACTTTGGCTTTAAAAGGTGCTTGTTGAAATATCTGAGATCCAGGATGGGCCGCCATTCCCCTGTCTTTTTGGGAGTTAGGAAGTACCTGGAGTACTATTCTTTTCCTTTGTGTAGGGGTGGAACCCTTTCTATGGCTCTCAGAGCCAAGAGGGAAGAGACCTCTGCCTCTAGGGCAAGGGCCTCTGAAGGATTTGCAGGTGGAAAGGATCTGGTTCTCATCTTGGGAAATTTTCTAAAGCTGAGAACCAGTCCCTGGCTTACTACTTCCATGACCCATTTGTCTGATGTTAAAGACATCCAGTCCTGGACAAAGTAAGCCAGCCTGCCCCCTACTGGTGGTGGAGAATCGGCCTGGGCAAACCCATCAGGGTGCCTGTTTGGCAGGGGCTTTAGGCTGAGGGGTAGTAGCAGGCCTGCTTGTACCCCATCTGCCTCTCCCTCTGAAGAACCCCCTCTGGGCAAAGGTGGAAGAGAAGGCCTGGGCTTGGTAGAAAGGCCCATAAAAAGGCCTGCCCCTGCCCCTGGAATGCTGCCTCTGGGGAGTGACTTGCCCTTCCTTGGCCTGAGCACTCCGAGAGGTGGTCCTGTACTCGTCCATTTTCTTCATGTAGTTCTCTGTTTGCTCCCCAAACAGAGAATTACCCACAACCAGGAAAATCCATGGCCTTAGTCTGGGTATCCTGAGACAGGCTAGTACATCTGAACCAAGCCATCCTACGAAGGGCCACAGATGTAGCCATGACTCTAAACGAAACATCATTGGAGTCCACTGCAGCATGAAATTGCACCTTGGATGCCTCAATACCATCTGCAGCCACCTGCTCCAGCTCCTTGGCAAGCTGGCCAGGGACCTGTTTAGCTAGAGCCATTTCAGTGTCCCATCTAGACTTCTGGTATCTAGCTGTAGAGGCCATATAATTAGCCTGCCTGAGTCCCAGAGATGCTGCCATGTATTGTTTCTTTGCCATGGCATCAATCCTCCTGGAGTTCTTATCTGGGGGGGTGTGAAGCCAAGGGTATAGTTGCCTTATCACAGGCAGCAGCCTGCACTACCCCAACATGGCTGCATTGCTGGGAAAGGAACTCCGTATCTGAGCCTGAAAGAATATACCTCTTGTCCATTCTCATGTCCACAGGAGGTATAGAATTAGGAGTCTTTAAAATTCTGTTGTCTGTTTCCCAAAAGACTTATGAAGGGGAATAGACAGCCTCCTGGACTCTAGGATATCCATCATCTCAACATAATCAGGCTCCTCCTGATCCTCTACAGCTTCTTCCATAGGAAGCTGAAGAGTTTCAGCCACTTTTTTGTAAAACATAAAATGGGAAGGGGACTCAGAAAGCCTAGGAGGAGAAACCCCTGAAGGTCTGTCTGGGGAGATGTCCGGGTCAATGGGCATATCCAGACTTTCATAATCACCATCACTATCCTCATACTCTCCTTCCTCCTCCTCCTCCGGTTCATAAAAATCCTCTAAATTATAATCCGGAACTGGGGGAACTGACCGAACCGAGCCCCTAACCGATGGTGCCGGTTCGGTCGGAACCAGAGGTTAGCGACTGAACAATCCTTATCGCTTTGGCTATTTCATCAGCGGTCGGAGAAAGAACTTGTGGATCGATCCGAACCAGTTGACTTATCCCCTTTTTTTCTTTTAACCGGAACTGACTCCTTAGAGTCGGTTCTCCTTTTGGCCGAAGAAGTTTCGCCCTGGTCAGAGGGCACTCCTTCTGGTTCGGTTGGAACCGAACCAGGCTGGCCAGCCGGGTCAGCAGACTTTTTGGCCTCCCATTCCCTCAGCCTACCTACTCTCTTTTCCAGGGTAGCTGAGGGAAAAGTTTTGCAAATCTGGCAGCCTGAATTGAGGTGGTCAAACCCCAGACAATAAACACACGTGGTGTGGGGGTCAGCCTTAGCAAAGGCTTCCCCACACACACTTCAGTGTTGAAACCCAGTGGGCCCGTTTTTTTTCTTGGGTTTCTCAGACATGGCCATTCCTAACCAAACTTGCCCTTTTTTCGGCAATCCGCCAGGCAAGACACCCTTATCGGTTCTTGACCGTGTTATGGGTCGTGGAAAAAAACGTAATGAAATCCATTTTGTTTAGAACCGATAAGGACCGGTTACCACACTCTAAAAGTAGAAAAAAAAACTTATTATTTTTTTTTTTTTAAACAAACCTGATCGGTTCAAACCGAACTGATTCAACGTTTACAAGTTCCACATAGAAGCAAACAATAATAAACCTATCTAGTACTCATGGTACCACAGACAGAGACTGAACCGACAGGTTAGATGGAATAAATTCGGTTGAAACCGAGAAAAAAACGACACTTTAACCGACTAAATTGAACCAACCAAAGGAGAAATCTCCGGAGCGACTGTTCAGTGAGGCGGAGTAAAGAATCTGACGGTTTGGGTTCAAACAACAACAGACAAAGTCTCAACCGAGCTCGAGCTCAGCGTTCCATGCCTTGCATGGAAAGTTAACTCTCCTCTCCAGGGCAGTTCAAAGGTTGGATATCACTGCAATAGTCAGAATACAGCAAGACTTCATGTTTTTTTAATCACTTATTCTGTGCATCTTAATGTTCCTATAAAAGTTTTTAAAAAACACCAACCATGCTTTGAGACAGACAATATGAAAAAGTGTTTAACTGACCACATTTTACAACTGTCATGGAACTGCAATAAGAACTGCTCAGGCAACCTCAGTATATAACCGATTCTTGTGTGAACCTGTGTTCAGGTTCTGGATCAAGAGGCAGGGCAGGGATTGTAAATAACAGTGACGGATCCCTGAGAAGAAACAACATTTTACTATAGTGAGTAATTTTTTTCTTCTAACACCAGGAATCTATCACCAGTGCTTTACAACAAGCAGACTCTCGAGCAGTACCTTCGGAGGATAGGTCCAGAACCTATTTAGGAAAAAAGATGCTGCAAGACAGCAGTTAGACATACATTAGTTTTTTGTGAAGGTGTGCATTATTTTCCAGATAGCTGCTTTACAAATGCCTAGTACGGGGATGCCCCTTGTAGGTGCCACAGAGGCAGAAGTACCCCTTGTGGAGTGTGCCCTTAGGCCTCTTGGAAGCGTTTGTCCATCTATTTCATAACAGAACTGTATGCAAGATTTTACAACAAGAGACAGTTCTCCTAGTTGCTGGTTTACCTTTGCCCACCTCACCATAGGTAACAAAAAGCGCCTGGAACCTGGACATCTCTTGCACAGTCCAGGTAGTGGCCAAGTGCTATTTTCACATTCAGACAGTGCAGTTTCTGTTCACCTGTACTGGAGTGATCAGGGTAGAGTGCTGGAAAAGAGAATGACTGGCTCAGATGAAATTCTAATACCACCGTAGGTACCAACTTCCTGTTAGTCCTAAGGACTACCATATCCATGTAAGATTATGCAGTTTGGATCTGTGCAGAGGGCTTGCAACTAACTTGCTTACCATCCTGGCAGATGTCATGGTACTCAGGATAATAGATATATGTGTGACATACTTTAAATCAGCAGTAGCCATAGGCTCACAGGGAGCCTCTATCAGCTGGGCAACACAGATATTCACGTCGCATGGACAGACTGGGTTCCTTACAGGGAGTACAGGTGATTAAGGCATTTAAAGAACCTTTTAAAAACAGGTTGTGAGGCCCAGAACTTGCCCTTGCCTGCTGATGTGTAGAAGGCAGACACTGCTGTAAGATGTAACTTTTGTGTTCAGGGTCTCAAACCTATGAACTGTTAGTGCACTCGGTAGTCGAGAACTGTGGGTAACCCTCCCTACATAGGGATTATTTTTATGGGGGCACATCAGTATGAGAATCTCTTCCACTTAGAATAGTATGCATTCCTGTTTTGTCTTAGAAACCTTAAAGCAGCAGTACTAGATAAATGCATCCCTTGTTTTTTGTTCAGTATATTGCTCACCTCCAGATTAGCAGTGAGCTGTGTTTTTTTTTTTAAGAATAAGAATTTTTATTATTTCAGCATAAATAAGGACATTACATATACATAAAGCATAGGAAAAAGTTGAGATACCATTAATTTTCCTTAACATGGGCTTATAACAAAAATTCCATTTTTGCATCACAAATAAGAGACATCTTGGAATTTTCTATTTGCACAAGTAACGAAGAGTTTGTACATGTTAACAGATAATAACAAAATGCTACTGGTAAATAAATATATGAATAAATAATAAATAATTAAAATAATAAAAATACTGTAAACTCGGCAAGTAACCTCCAAACAATTTCTCTTCAAATATCAAGATATACTTTAAAACAGCCCTGTTTTTGACAGAAACTGCTGTTTTCATGTAAAATTCTTCTTTTGAAGATCCTGTTTTGTTTGTTTACTTGCTGCTCTGCCCACTGTAAATGTACCGCCACTTCCAGTTAGTTGTGGTGCACGGTCACAGTCAGCAGCTACATTGTACTACAGCGGAAGAGCCGGAACATGCAGCAAAGGGTTACAGGGAAGTAAACAAAGGACGTGCTGAGACGTGAAGGAGCAGTGTGGCTGTAAATACAGCACCAGCCATATTTGCTGTGGATCCACAACAACGGTAAAAATTATTTAATATCGCTTAAACTGCAGATCGCAGGAAATTAACTTTTGCAGAAATGAAAATCGGAAGTATGGTTGCACAGGTACAGCCAAACAGTAGAATTCTGAAAATCACTTCCTGATTATCCAGTATTGCTGCTTTCAGCACCCTCAGCACCTCCTCTGCCAGATTCAAACTAGGAACTTCTAGCTCTTCAAGAACCATACCCTCAGACGTAATGTCCTGCGGTCAGGGACAGTTACACAGAGTCAGTAGGTTTTATCTCAGTGGCAGGCTGACTGGAGTCTTGCTGAACAAGATCAGCAGCACTGAGTACCAAGCTTGTCTGGCCCAGTCTGGGATTATCAGGATCATTGTTGCTGACTCTCTCCTGAGCTTTATTAGCACACGCTGTATGAGTGGGAATGGTATGGTAGGAAAGAAAAAATTACTCACCTTTGAAATTGTGTTTCTTCTAATGGAGTCTTGCTATATTCTGACATATGCAGTTAGCCCCAGCACTTGAACTGCCCCAGAGATGAAAGAGTTAACTCTATGCAGAAGCATAGAACGTTGAGCTCAAGCTCGGATTTCAGACCTCTGTCTGGGGTGCTTTAGAGTGTAACCATCAGATTCTTATGAGCAACTAACTAACTACACTTTCAGTGTGGAAACTGTAACCAAATATACCAACAGGCAAATACTTGGGTCCCCCAAAAGACTCAAGTCGAGAACCCAAGATAAAAAAACAGGTAGTGAACAAGATATATCATATATAAATCTAAAATATAACAACTACCACCCCACCCTAAAGAGGAGGGGTATAAGGTACACCCTGAGGTGCAACACTGTACCTGCCAGCCCACATCACAAAAACTAGGTTCTGAGAGGGGAGGCAGGGGGAAGGTCAGAAGAGAAAATTACTCACCTTAGTAATTATGTTTCTTCTAATGGAGTCTTGTTGTATTCTGACTATTGCAGTTAGCCCCAGCCTTTAAACTGCCCCAGAGAACAAAGGGTTAACTTTCTATGCAGAGCAAAGGAATGCTGAGCTTGAGCTCCGTTGAGGTCTCTGTCTGCAGCCCTTTGAAATCCAACTGTCAGATTCTTACGAGGAAAAAACTCACTAACTATCCTACGTGGAAACTGTAAAATTTTTACTAGCCAACTGGCAACAAGAGTTTTGAATTCCCAAGGAAGACTCAAGTCAGGAAACCCAAAACCAAAAACCAATCCAAATAAGAATATTAATAAAACAAACACCCAAACAAAAAGAGGAGGGTGTAAAAGAAGCACCCCTGAGGTGCAACACTGCACCTGCCCACCCACTTCCCAAAAACAGGTTCTGAGAGGGGAGGGAGGTCAGAATACAGCAAGACTCTATTAGAAGAAACATAATTACTAAGGTGAGTAATTTTTTCTTCAAATAACATGAAGTCTTGCTGTATTCTGACAATCTGCAGACTACCAAGCAGTATTTCCATGGAGGAGGGACAGAACCTACTTTGGGCATAGGCTTTGCAGTACTGCTGTGCCAAACCGAGCATCAGTCCTAGCCTGGATATCCAGAGAGTAATGCTTGGTAAAGATATGGACTGTTTTCCAGGTGGCTCCTTGACAAATTTCTAAGAGAGGAATATCCTTGGCAGCAGCCAGGGAAGCAGCTGTACCTCTGGTGAAGTGAGCCCTCAGGCCTGAGGGTGGAATCTTTCCTAGTTTCTCATAGCAGAATTGTATACAAGACACAATCCACCTGGCAATAGTTCTCTTGGTGGTAGGATTGCCCTTTCCCACTTCTCCATAAGTGAGGAACAACTGGAGGGAATCAAACCTGTGACCCTTGGTACGCCTATGTAGTAGCTAAGGGCCCTTTTAACATCTAAATTGTGTAGCCTCCTCTCTCCTGAAGAAGAATGATCAGTGAAGAAGGCAGGAAGAGACACAGACTGATTAAAGTGGAAATCTGAAACCACTTTGGGCAAGAACCTTCTATTGGTTCTAAGGACCACTTTATCCCTATGAAAGGAGATAAAATCAGGTTCCACTGACAGGGCTTGCAATTCACTGATACATCTGGCAGAGGTAATGGCTACTAAAAACACAGTTTTCCATGTCAAGTACTTAAGCTCTGCTGAGGACATAGGTTCAAAGGGAGGTTGCATAAGTTAAGCAATGCAAACATTTAAGTCCCAGGCAGGGGCAGGGTCTCTAAAGGGAGGATTGGTATGAAGCAATCCCTTAAAAAATTTACAGAACACAGGATGAGATGATAATGAAGAAGACTTTCCCACTGACAGAAAAGCAGAAACAGCTGACAAGTGTACCGTGAGAGTCGCTGGTCTGAGGCCTAAGCCATTCAAATGGACCATATAATCCAGAACTGTAGGCAATTCAGCAGTGTCTGGGGAAATATGTTTCTTGGAACACCAAATGCTGAATCTCTTCCATTTGGAGTTATAGGTCTTTCTAGTGGCGGGCTTTCGAGAGGCTTTGGGGATATCCAGAACCCCCTGAGACAGATGCAAATCTGCATACTCTAACTCTTCAAGAGCCATGCCTTGAGATTGAGAGACTGAAGATTGGGGTACCAAATCCTCCCCTGAGAGGAGGTTAACAGGTTGTAATTTCTGGGAAGAGACAGGGGAAGATGGACTGCTAGGGACAGCAACAGGGGGTATCAAGGCTATCTGGCCCAGTCTGGAGCAATCAGAATCACTTTGCAAGGTTGTGACCTTATCTTGACTAAAACTGAACAGTAGAGGAAAGGGAGGGAAGGCATACAGAAATTTCCCTTCCCAGTTCAGAATCAGAGCATCCAGGGGGACTGAGCCCAAGACTGGGGGTCTGCAACAAAAGAGAGGAAGTTGGTGATTGTCTGGGACTGCAAAGAGATCTATCTCTGGAGTACCCCACCTTGAAAAAATCACCTTCAACACCAGAGGGTCCAGGGACCATTTGTGATGGCCCTGTGAGATCCTGCTCAGTGCATCTGCTAGCACATTGTCCTTCCCTGGAAGCTGGACTGCTATCAGAGAGGTTTGCAGGGAATAAGCCAGGGACCACAACTTCATGGCTTCTGTGCACAAGGCCGTAGACCGAGTGCCCCCCCGCTTGTTGATGTACCGCATGGTGGTGTTGTCTGTTCTGACCTGAACCACCTTGTTCTGCACTGACTGAGAGAAAGCTTGTGGGGCCAGAAAAACTGCCCTGAGTTCTAGGAGACTGATATGGAGAAGGGATTCCTGAGGGGACCACAGTCCCTGGGCAGTGAGGGCCCCCAGATGGGCTCCCCAGCCCAGAAGGGAAGCATCTATGGTAGAGCCACTGAATGAGACTGAGTGACAAATGGGACCCCTTGCCTTAAATTGTCCTGATCCTGCCACCATTGAAGGGCTAGGATCAGGGTCTGAGTCACTGGAATCAGTTTGGTAAGGGGATCCTTCCTCTGGGAACAAAAGGCCCTCAGATGGAACTGAATGTTCCTCATCTGGAATCTTGACCCTTGGACCACTGCTGTAGAAGCTGCCATGTGGCCCAAGAGCAGAAGGAAATGCCTTGCTGGTCGGGACACCTGAAGGCTGAAGGAAGAAGCCAGTTCTATAAGAACTCTTGCCCTTTCCAGGGGAAGAAAGGCTCTTGCTTTGACAGTATCCAGTTCTGCCCCTATAAAGGTAAGCAGCAGCACTGGCTCGAGAACTGACTTAGGAAGGTTGAGAAGAAATCCTAGAGAAGTGAGCACTTGCTAGGTCACTTGCAGGTCTGACTTGACTTGGTCTGGAGACTGGCCCACTATAAGCCAGTCATCCAGATATGGAAAAATGGAAATCTTTTGCCTTCTTAGAAAGGCAACGACTACTGCCAGGCACTTTGTGAAAACCCTTGGGGCTGATGTTAGGTCAAAGGGCATTGCTTTGAACTGATAGTGGCCTGAGGGCAACTCGAACCTGAGGTACTTTCCGTGGGAGCACCTGATGGGAATGTGAAAATAGGCATCTTTGAGGTCCAGGGAAGCTAGCTAGTCCCCTGGCCTTAGAGAGGGAAGAATTATTCCCAGAGTTACCATCCTGAACTTTGGTTTTAGAAGATGTTTGTTCAGGTATCTTAGGTCTAGGATGGGTCGCTACTCTCCTGTCTTTTTTGGGGTAAGGAAGTACCTAGAGTACAGACCTTTGCCCCAGTGTAGGGTAGGAACTCTCTCTATGGCTTTTAAGGCCAGAAGAGATGAAACCTCTGCCTCTAGGGCAAGGATTTCTGAGAGACCTGCAGGTGGAAAAGATCTGGCTCTCATCTTCAGAAATATTTTGAAGCTGAGAACCAGTCCCTGGCTTACTACTTCCAGGACCCACTTGTCTGAGGTAATAGACATCCAGTCCTGGACAAAGTAAGCCAGCCTGCCCCCTACTGGAATAGGAGAGTCGACCTGGGCAGGCCCATCAGGGTGTCTGCTTGGCAGGGGCCTTAGGCTGAGGAATGGATGCAGCCCTGCTCATCCTTCTTCTGCCTCTCCCTCTGAAGAACCCCTCTGTGAAAAGGGAGAAGAGGCCTGTGCTTGGTAAAAAGGCCTATGAAAAGGCCTGCCCCTGCCCCTAGACTGCTGCCTTTGAGGAGTTGCCTGCCTCTCCCTGGCCTGAGCACTCCTATAAGTGGTCCTGTACTCATCCATTTTCTTCATGTAATTCTCTGTCTGCTCCCCAAACAGAGAATTACCCACTACAGGAAAATCAATGGCCTTAGCCTGGGTGCCTGTGAGAAACTAGTATATCTGAGCCAAGCCATTCTCCGAAGAGCCACAGATGTAGCCATGACTCTCGATGACACATCATTGGAGTCCACAGCAGCATGAAACTGTACTTTTGATGCCTCAATCCCATCAGCAGCCACCTCCTCCAGCTCCTTGGCTAGCTGGGGGGAGGCCTGTTTAGCCAGTGCCAGTACAGTGTCCCACCTGGACTTCTGATACCTGGCTGTATAGGCCATATAGTTCGCCTGCCTGAGTCCCAAGGAAGATGCCATGTACTGCTTTTTTGCCATGGCATCAATCTTCCTGGAGTCTTTGTCTGGGGGGTGTGAAGCCAAGGGAATATCTGCCTTGTCACAGGCAGCAGCCTGCACTACCCCAACATGGCTGCATTGTTGGTATAAAAACTCCGTATCTGAGCCTGATAGTGTGTACCTCTTGTCCATCCTTCTGTCAACAGGAGGTACAGTATCGGGAGACTTTAAGATTTTGAGTGTCTGCTTCCCAAAGAATTCATGGAGGGGAACAGAGTCTCCTGGACTCTGGGATGTCCATCATTTCTACATAATCAGGCTCCTCTTGATCCTCCATGGACTCCTCCATAGGAAGCTGGAGGGTTTCAGCCACCTTTCTGTAAAACAGAAAGTGGGGAAGGGACTCAGAAAGCCTAGGAGGGGAAACACCAGAAGGTCTGTCTGGGGAGATGTCCGGTTCCACAGGCACATCCAGACTTTCACCATCGTCACCATCATCCTCAAACTCCCCTTCCTCACTCAAACTCCGGTTCATAAAAATCTTCAGGGGTATAATCTTGAACCAGGGGAACCAACCGAACTGAGCCCCTGCCAAATGGTGCTGGATTGGTCGGAACCGGGCGAAGCGATTCCACAATCCGAATCGCTCTGGCCACTTCTTCGGCGGTCGGAACATGAACCTCTGGATCCGAACCGGTTGATTTCTTTTTGTGTTTCCTTTTTGTAGGAACCGACCCCTCAGGATCGGCTCTCCTTTTGCCCGAAAAAGTATCGCCCTGGTCAGAGGGCACTCCTTCTGGTTCGGTCGGAACCGAACCGGGCTGGCCATCCGGGTCAGCAGACTTCTCGGCCTCCTTTTCCCTCAGTCTACCTAATCTCTTTTCAAGGGTAGATTTAGGAAAATTTTTACAAATTTGGCAGTCTGTATCGAGGCGTTCAAACCCCAGACAGTAAACACAGGTGGTGTGGGGATCAGCCTTAGCAAAGACCTCCCCATACTCACTGCAGTGTTGAAACCCAGTGGGCCCGGTTTTCTTCTTGGGTTTCTCACACATCGCCAACCTAACCAAACTTACCCTTTATACGGCAACCACCAGGCAAGACTCCCTCATCGGTTCCTAACCGTGTCATGGGTGTTGGAAAAAAACGTTCAAAACATGCTTTTTTTTAGAACTGATAAGGAACGGTAACCACACTCTAAAGTAAAAGACAGAAATTCACTAAAAGTGATTGGTTCAGCCGAACCGATCAAACAAGTTTACAATTTCCACACAGAAATAGGTAAAAACTATCTAGAACTCACGGTACCGCAGACAGAGGCTGAACCAACTAAGTGGAACAAATTCGGCTTAAAACTGACACTTTTACTGACACTTTAACCGACTTTTCAAACCGAGCTGAAGGAGAAATCTCTAGAGCGACTCTTCAGTGAGGTGGAGTAAAGAATCTGACAGATGGATTTCAAAGGGCTGCAGACAGAGACCTCAACCAAGCTGGAGTTCAGCATTCTATGCTCTGCATAGAAAGTTAACCCTTTGTTCTCCGGGGCAGTTTAAAGGCTGGGGCTAACTGCAATAGTCAGAATACAGCAAAACTTCATGTTGTTTGAATACAGCAAGACTCCATTAGAAGAAACACAGTTAATAAGGTGAGTAATTTTATGACATATGCAGACTACCAAGCAGTACCTCCATGGAGGAGGGACCAAACTTATTTTGGGACTAGGCTCTGCAGTACTGCTGTACCAAACCTAGCATCACTCCTAGCCTGGATATACAGAGAGTAATGCTTGGTGAATGTATGGACTGTTTTCCAAGTGGCTACTTTGCAGATCTCTAGTAAAGGTATATCTCTGGCAGCAGCCAGGCAAGTGGCTGTACCCCATGTTGAGTGGGCCCTGAGGCCTGTGGGAGGTGTTTTACCTAGCTTGGTATAACAGAACTGTATACAAGCTACAATCCACCTGGCAACAGTACATTTAGTAGCAGGTCTACCTTTTCCCACTTCACCATAAGTGAGAAACAATTCCTATGTGCCTCAGTGTGCTCTATGTTCAAGTTCAAGTTTATTGCAGGAAAACTCCATTGAGCAAGCTCATTCACAAGGAGGTCCTGAGACATAAACACTTAAAGTACAAACATAGATAGGTAATAACAGTATATACATGAAATGCACGTTACATAATACAGGCTGGATATACATACAAGGGTACCACATAGGGTGACCGCAGGTGGTAAACATTAATAGAGACAGGGAAGCGTACTTCAGGTTGCATACTGATAAATGAAACATGATGACTGGTGTGCAATACATATATTTTGGCAGCTAGAACAAACAACAGACTACAACTGATATGGGGGGGAGGAGTGATTTGATAGAGTAGCAGTGAAGCGTAAGCATAGATAAAGCCAGGAGTAGAAGGGGAAGGGAAAGCAGTTAATATGACAAAGCAATTATACCTTACCAGTGGATAAATTGGCACACATGGGGAAGGAAGAGACTTAATGACAGTTACAGGTGTCTTTTATTTTGGCTGAACTTAGCGATTTGCAGAAGTTTATTGAAACTGTGCTAGTTAGTTTCAGTACGGTTTGTAATTGGTTCCAAATGGAGGAGAGGGCATATGCAATAGCACGTTTACCAAAGGAGGTCCGCGTCCTTGGTATGTCAAGCATAATAAAGTCAGATTTTCTTAACGAGTATGCACTATGTGAGATATTAATAAGGGAAGAGAGATAGCTTGGCAATTTCTGCAGGAGCAGTTTAAGAGTCCATAGCCCAGCATGGAGCAGGCATCTAGTAGTAAGGGATGTCCAACGAACAGCTGCATATAAGTCACAGAGGTGCGAACGGTAAGGGGAGTTGGTAATGAACCATAATGCACGGTGATAAAGGATGTCCAGTTTACTTAGATTTGCAAGAGTGGTGGAGGAATAGATTACATCGCCATAGTCGAGTAGGGGAGAAAAATGGCCTGTACAAGCTTGTTTCGAGTTTCAAGGGGGAAAAGGGGCCTATTTCTGTAGAAGAAACTTAACCTTGCTTTTAACCTTCTAGAGACATCTTCAACGTGGTCATTGAAAGATAATTTATTGTCGATCCAGATACCCAGATATTTAAATTTGGTTACAACTTCCAGAGGCTCGTTTAGCGTGGCGACAATGAAGTATTGGGCAAGGGTATTGGGGGCCTGTGACAGCACTGCGGGAGAATATCATCGCTTTAGTCTTCTTAGCATTGAGAAGAAGCTTTGCCTTTATTAGATTATGCTCAAGTTGTGCGAAGTCCGCTTGAAGCACTCCCTTGACTTCAGATAACGATGAGCCAGAAGTATACAACACAGTATCATCTGCAAAAAAGTGCAGATTGGACATAGATATGTTAGCATCTAAGTCATTAATGTACAAAGAAAACAAGATAGGGCCTAAGATGGATCCTTGGGGGACTCCTCTTGCAACTGGCAAGGCAGCAGAAAAAAAGCCTTCTGCCTTTACTTTTTGGAATCTTCCAGTTAGGTAGCTAGAGAACCACTGGGTGGTATGGTATGTGGCACCCAACTTTGCAAGGCAATTGACTAATAGTTTGTGATCAACAGTATCAAAAGCTTTGCTGAGGTCCAAAAAGACTAGCCCAGTTACCTTCTTAGCGTCTATAGCAGAGATCCAATCATTGGTTACTTTTGTTAGTGCAGTGATTGTGCTATGATTAGCCCGGAAGCCGGATTGAGCTGGGTTAATGAGAGAGAAGGTTTCCAAGTGAGATTTTAACTGAATATGGATCAGTTTTTCGAGAACTTTAGAAAGGATAGGCAATATGGAGATAGGCCTATAGTTGTTTACATCGCATGGGTCACCAGATTTAAATAGAGGGAGGATATGTGCTGATTTCCAGCAGGACAGCACAGTAGCAGATGTAATGGAAAGATTGAAGATGTGGAGAATTGGGGCAGTGAGATGGGCGTAGCCTGACCTTAGGAAAAAGGGTTCCAAGCCATCATCCCCTGTGCTTTTTGGTGTCTAAGTTAAAGAGAATCTTCACTTCTTTATAAGTTATCTCTGACAGTTGGAAGGGGCTGGGTGCAGGACTAGATGTAGGGGGAGGGGTATGGCTCACCACAGCACCAGCATAAGTTGACGAGTCAAAGCTAATCCAGCTGTGGCAAAGTGGGAGTTAAGTTCCTCCAGGATTAGGACTTGTTTTCCACAATCTTGCCACTTTCAACTATCTTTGCTGGGACAGAGGGCCATGGGCCATCCTTCTATAGCTTTGATAGTCTTCCATATTTTATGAGGGTTACCCTTAGCTTGTTCGAGTACAAATATAATAGTTAGCTTTAGCAGAGTGAAGTTTTTCACACAGTTATTCCTGGCTGTTCTAAAGGCCTGCCAATCCGAAGATTCTTTGGAATGTCTAGCTTTAGCCCAGAGCTTATCTCAAGCTATAAGGGCTGCTTGAGATCCGAGGTGAACCAGGGGTTGGAATTGTTCCGCATTTAACATACAAAATTTGCCAGCAGATAAAGGCCTAGAGGTCTATCAAGTCTGCTCGAATGTGCAGCTAGCACCCTATTCTGCAGCTGTCCTCCCTTCCACTCTTCCCTTCATTAACCTCCCCTTGTCCTGTCCCATCCTCGCTTTGACGAGTCCACTGTTCTACTGCATACCACTTCTGCAGGTAATGCATTCCACCCAGCCACCACCCTCTCTGTAAAACAGTCTCCTCATCTCCTCCTGAACCTTCCTCTCGCCCAGTCTCATATCAGGCCCCTGTGGCCCTCCTCCCTTACTTTGAACAGCCCCTCTGTACCCGTCTTGTTTATTCCTTTCATGTATTTAAAGGTTTCAACCATGTCACCCTGTCTCTCCTCTCCTCCAGTGAGTACATGTTCAACTCCTTCAACCTCCTCTCGTATGATAAGTCCCCAGCCCCTTGATCATCTTTGTCGCCTCGCTTGCACCCTCCAGTAACTTAATGTCCCTCTTCAGATACAGACGCCAGTACTGCACGCAGTACTCCAGGTGTGGTCTAACTAATGACCTATACAGTGGCAGAATCACCTCCTCCCTCCTCGAGGACATACCCCTTGCAATACAACCCAGCATTTTGTTGGCCTTTGCAGCTGCCTTCCTACATTGTGCCGAGTTGTTCATTGACCCTGTAATGAGCACACCCAGATCCTTCTCCTCCTCTGTCTGGGCTAGCTGCACCCCCAGCTGGTAACTCCTCCTTGGTTCTTCATCCCAAAATGCAGCACCTTGCACTTTTGGCATTAAACCCCAGTTGCCAGGTGTCTGACCAGGTTTCAAGCTTTGCCAGATCATCCTGCAACCCCTGCCATCCCCTAGGTCATCCACCATGCACACTAACCTTGGTATCATCAAGCAAACAGACTGATCTTGCTCTTGATGACCCATGATATGTCTGCAATGAATATCCCAAACAATACTGGTCCCAACACCGAGCTCCTGTGGGACACCGCCGTCACTGCCTCCTTGAGTGTGAGAGCTCCCCACCCACCACCATCCTCTCTTGCCTTCCCTGCAGTCAGTTTCCTACCCATCTCACCAGCTTTGCACCCGCCCCTGTGCCTACTAACTTCCTTCCCAGCCTTCCATGTGGCACCGAGTCGAATGCCTTACTGAAGTCCAGATACAGGACATCCACTGCATGGCCCCTGTCCAGCTGCCTAGTTACCCAGTCATAGAACTCGACCAGGTTGGTTTGGATGGATGTGAGGCTCACTGGTCTGTAGTTTCCCGGTTCATCCTTGGGGCCACTCTTGTGGAGGGGCACCACATGAGCCATCCTCCAGTCCTGAGGTACACACCCCGAATGTAGTGAGGCATTAAATAGGTCTGCCAAAGGTCCTGCAAGGACCTCTGCCAGCTCCTTCAGTACCCTGGGGTGGATGCCATCTGAGCCTGGCGCCTGTCCACCCTCAGTGCCTTCAAACCCTCTCGAACTCTGCCTCCATAATTTCCCCATCCGTCACCACTTCCCCTGCTTCCTCCGCCATTTCTCCACCCTTGGGTGTCCCCCTTCTCTTTAGTAAATACTGAGCAGAAGTACTCATTTAGTGCTTCCATATCATACATCTCTGCTTCCACCAATCCCCTCCTTCCTAATCCTTACTATGTGGTCCTTACAACTCCTTTTCTCCTAATGTACTTAAAGCAGTCCTCTCCCCTTCTTAATGCCTTGTGCCAGCCTGAGTTCCGTGAGATGCTTTGGCTCCCATTACTGCCCTTGTCACCTCCTTCGATTCTGTCAAGTCTCCTCTGTCCTCCCCCTCCTGTTTTCTTGTACTTCCTAAAGACAGCTCTTTTCCTCTTACCTTTTCCATGACCTCCTTGCTCAACCAGCTCAGTTTCTTAGCCCTAGCCTTCTTGCTCTGGGCTTTGCAGCAGGTTTTGGTTGCCTCACTTTCCCAGCTTTATGAGCTCCACTCTGGTTAGTATCCATACTAGATTGAATTCTGGCCAGGTACCCTTTACCACTTCCCCATCCTCCCAAAGTCAGCCCTCCTGAAGTCCAGCACTCTTGTGCCAGATTCCCTCCTTCCTTGCCCATATACAATGTGAGCCATACTGAGTGGTGATCACTCCGTGACAGCGGTTCCTCCACTGTAAGTTCTCTCACCAAAGTCCCATTTGCCAGCACAAGGTCAAGGTATTCCCTAACCTGGTTGGTTCACTGACCATTTGCAGCAGGAAGCTGTCCTGAAGGCATCCAGCAGTACCTGCTCCTTCTGTTCCTGGTTGTTGGGTGCTCCAGTCCACTCTTGCATGTTGAAGTCCCCCACAATCACCACACTACCCTTTCGCAGGTCTCCTGATCTGTCCCGCTAGTTCCCTGTCTCAACTCCTCCGTCCTGAGATGGTGGCCTGTACACCACTCCCATTCTAAGAATCCTATTCTTGGAATCCTGGATTTGCACCAAAGTGACCCGTACTACCCTTCTCCCTTCCTCCTACACACTTCAGTCTTTCCTTCACATATAAGTGCCACCCCCCTTTCCCAATTACCCTGTCCCTACAAAATAACCTGTACCTGGTACAGACAAGTCCCAGTCATTATATTGGGTGGCCCATGTTTCCGTGATGGCTGCAATGTCCACCTCCCTCTGCAGAGAACCTGTAACTCTGCAGTTTTCCTCCCAAGGCCTCCTAGCATTAAGGGCAACCACCTCCACCCCCCCATCCCACCCTCCTTTCCTAGCATCAGCCAATAGTACTTGCCATTTGTCCTTTGTCACTGTTATGGGGGTAAGCTCACATGATTTCCCAAACCTGTGGTCTCTGCATATCTCTTCCCCAACTGCCACCCCCCACTCCTAGTTTAAATTCCAACTTCCTCTATATCTCTTTCCATCCTCTGTTTCAACACTTTCTTTCCCTCCTCACTCAAGTGTAGTCTGTCCTTGGCATAGAGACTACTGTCCTCCCAGGTCCCTCCTCACCCCCAACAGCCCAATACCCTTTAGCACAACACCAGGTTCTTAGCCATCCGTTAAATTCCTCTATTCTCAGCTTTCTTGTTGGCTTGCCTGGCAAACGGAAGTATCTCAGAAAAAGTTACTGATCTTCCTGCCCCTCACATAATTGCGCTAGTTCCTCAAACCTCTTTCTGGACTATATCTACTGTCTTGTCAGTCAGGTCGTTTGTCCCAAGATGTATAATTAAATGAGGCTTGTCCCTACCCTTCTAGCATATATTTCTCAGAACAGACTGTCCCACCCTTTCCTGGCTACAGTTAGCCCCTGGCATGGCTTCCTCCACCCAAATGCGACTATGTCTCTCCCCTTGCTACCCCACCTCAACTCCTCTTAGTATTGAACCCTCAGCACTAAGATTCCACCCTCTTACTCCCTGATTGCTTCCATTCATCTCCCTCTCATTTCCAGCCCTCTTCTTCCTCCTGCATTATGTCCCCCTTTTACCCCTTGTTGCATCCTCCCAGCAGAACTTCCCCCGCCTCCAGTTTGGTCCAGGCATTTATCAATTACTTCTAATATCATCATTCCTCCTCCACTCTTCCTCTCTAGCAGTGCACAGCTGTTTTCAGAAGACCTTCACAAATGCCCGCCCTCTCTCTTCATAGTAACCTGTCTCTCCTTTCTACTCCATGACTTTGCCACTGCCTCCCTCACAAGTCCCATCTCCTCCTCCTTCCAATTGTCTTTGTCTCCGACCTGGTTTCCCAGCAATCATTCTTCCTGGCCTGGGCCCTTTGTCTCTGCTTCTCTTCTGACCCTCTCCTCACCACTGTTGGCATGTAACCGCCCCCTCATCTCCTTCTTCCTCCCTCCAGTATTGTGCTAAACTCCACCTCAATCTGCCTTGCCTGTCTTAGTTCCTCCTGCAGACCCTCAATCTCCTTTCTAAGTTTTTCTATGTGGTTGCACACACTAAACATCCTCCCACCTCCAGGCAATGTTTAGAGATTAGTGCCACTGCAGTTGTTGCAGCTACCACCTACCCATTGCTGTTGCCCACCATGACACCCCCCCACCCTTCCAGATGCAGGATACCAAACACCCCCCAAGTCTCCCTCTTCCCCCTCTATCAGTGCAAAACATTTTCTTTATTTCCCTTACCTCCTTTGTTGCACACGTTTAGATATATTGAGCAACTGCTTTTATATTCCTATCCTTCCCAACCACATTCAAAAAAGAGACTCTTAAGTAGCTATTGCACAACCTTCCTCAAACCCCTACTCCTTCTTTTCCCAATCCAAACATCAATGTAAGAAGTAATAATGAAAGTCCTAGATTTTCATTTACTTCCCTTCCACTGAGAGAGCAGTCACCTCTTCACTTGCTGCTGTTCCTTTCCTGGATGTCTGCTTCTGCTATGACAGTGCATATCCTTTTGCCTGTTTGAGGAAGTGATGTCAGAACCCCTAGTATAAAGGAAATAATGGACCAGGGGTGGGTGGGGTGAGAAGCAGTTTAAAAGTAGGGATCCAACCCAAGTCTTCCAGAAACAATCAGGTAGCTAGAGGTCTCTGGTCAGACCATTACGCACCTTCCCCACTGTGCACTCAAACTTTGCAGCTAGTGAAGCCAGCAACAATGAATCACAATTCTACAAAGCCCCCAAAATAGGTTTGCTACCCAAAGAAACAGGACTCCAATTCAAACAGCTTCACCAACAACACAGCAAAATAGGCTTGAATTAGAAGATATAGGTCTCCAATTCAAAGAAACAGACCCAGTTAAATTACACCAACTTATGTTTTAAAACAGAAGAAATAGGCCTCTACAAATGCAGCCTGCCACACAGTGAACCAAACAAATGAGCCCAACTTATAGCTACCAAACAAGTTTCAAAATTCCAACAGCCCCAAACAATACCCTACTAGCCCTTAGTAGTAAGAAAGAAAAGAAATAACATTCTACCAAGTAGAATCCATGAAAAACAATGTAAAACAAGAAGCTACTGTACTGTAGATCTGATCCTGTCCCCCTTCTAGTACCCTTACTTTGATGAAAGGGGCATGCTTATTTATTATTGCAGTGAGTTTGTCATTAAGGATGTAAGCTGCCTTGTTGACATCTTTGGCTAGGTAGAGATCTTGCCATCTGATCATGCTCAGGTCAGATAGGAAGTTTACTGCACTGAATTTGCGAAAGGATCTTTTAATATAGCAAGATGGGCTGGCGTCGCCTTTAATTTGAGATCTTATGCAAGCAACAATTCCATGATCGCTCATGTCGCTAGAAACACTGCCGAATGAGATATTTTTGTGGATGGGTGTTAGTACCACAACTAGAATGGAACTGTTGGCAGTATTTAGAGTGTTGTTCCTAGTGGGTTCACTGACTAATTGCCCAAGACCTAGCTCGTTACAAAGGGATTTGAGGACGTGTGATTTAGGTGACAGCCAGTTCATATTTAGATCTCCTAGAAATATTGTTTCAGTTTTTGCATCTACAAACATGGATTTCAAAAGATTAAGGACTTCATCACCACCAGACGGGGGTCTATAGCCACCTAGGATAGTGATACATTCCGAGGAGGGGAGATGAAGGCTCAGCGAAACTAACTCAAATTCCTTGGCTAGAGATTTGCAGCTAATATTGGTGACTGAGTACTTAGATTTGACGTGAGATAACCATCATCCCCACCTCTAGACTCTCTATCTGCTCTAAATAAATTGTAGCCCTGCAGTGATATTTGTTGATCAGTGTTCGCCTTTTTAACCACAACTCAGTAATTAGTGATAGGTCAGGGTTAACGCGTACAGCAACCAGGCTTGCAAGCTGTACAAGTTTTTAGGCAGGCTCAAAATGTTGACCATCATCATTTTGAGACCTGTGGCCTCAGCAAAATCGATAGGCGAGGTAAGTTGTGGGGGGCGAGGTTGAGCTCCATGTTTCCTGGGCAGAAGCAGCAGAGTATAACTTTCTTTAAGGAGCTTATAAGAATAGAGACTGCTTTTTTGTTTCTTGGCAGCAACCCATATCATGCTGCAAAAAGCGGCACCACTGTAATCACAGTTGATCGACGAGATCAGTGTAAGTCTGAATAGACATAGGTGAGGACAGTAGCAAGGGGTGTAGGCTAACCGGAGGAATAGGCTAAAGGGGAGAGGAGAATGACATAGTGTCTGCACGGTAGACCGTTATAACATTAGGTATTGAGAAGGTACATTGGAAGAACTGAATTGCATTGAGGTACTCTCAAATTGCACTGTATTACAGAACTCTGCACCTTAGGAGCGATAAAACACAATAAGGAGAGCCATGGTCCCAGATTGAGTGGTCTCGTGATTTGTATTAGTGCAATATTTTCTAGGCAAGTAATTTGCCACACCTAGGTACTCACTTAAAACCTAGATGAGAAAATACATCAGAAAAGGGGAACAAGGAGCAGGAGCCAGCTAAAGTTAGTAGTAGGCCTCAAGAGATATTCATTGGGCAGTCTTATTGGCCACACTCAGATACCAATCATAGGTTGGCAGCAGTCAAACCAGGCCAATGAAGCTGTAATATGATATAGGAGGCGGATCATGAGTGTATTTAAAGGAGGCCTGTGAGGGGGGGGTGGTGGGGGTGGGAGAAAATTTCAGGTCAGAGCGAGAGCTGAGAAGTCACAATTAAGAAGGGAACACTGTAACAGGCTATAGAGAAGATGCCCCAATCAGAGCAAAGCTGGCAAGCGGGCATACCAATCACAATCCCCCTAGGGCTGTGCCGCACCAATCAAGGGTGCCCAGGCATGCTGGTTTCGCAGGGATTCTATCGGTATCTATCGGCATACAGCGCAGAAAGTGTATTAATAGGGTGCTCACGCCCATCTGACTGGAGTCTGAAGGGTGGATGGCAGACACTGAGGGCTTCCTGTTTTCAGCTGCAGAGCTGTCGCACAGGCAGTTTTAAGGAAGTTGTCAGCCTGTTGAGTGAAGCTTAGGGGAACCTCAACTACAACCACCCCTTGTAGCAGCACCAGGAAAGAAGTAGAATGATAATGCAGGCCATATTGCCCACGAATGAGTACAGTGATTTATGAAGAAGACCAAGAATCCCTCTAGTGGCAGGTCTGTATAACCTGCTAATGGAAAACTAGCCACTAGCTAAGTGCCCTTTTAACATCCAAACTGTGTAACCTTCATCTCCTGAAGAAGAATGATCAGTGAAAAACACAGGAAGAGACATGGACTGGTTCAGATGGAAATCAGACCACTTTGGGTAAGAACCTCCTATTGGTCCTGAGGACCACTTTGTCTCTATGGAAAGAGATAAAATCAGTTTTAACTGACTGGGCCTGTAATTCACTAATTCGCCTGGCAGAAATGATAGCTACTAGAAACACAGTTTTCCGGGTCAAGTACTTAAGCTCGGCTGAAGCCAAAGGTTCAAAGGGTGGCTGCATAAGCTAAGCAGATATTGAGATCCCAAGCCGGGGTAGGCTCTCTAAAAGGAGGGTTAATATGGACCAGACCTTTAAAGAACTTCCCAAAGACAGGATGAGATGCCAGAGAAGAGCCCTTCCCTGCTGACAGGAATGCAGAGACAGCTGCTAGATACACTTTTAAAGTGGCTGGCCTAAGGCCTAAACCATTAAGGTGAACCAGATAATCTAAGACTGTGGCAATACCCACAGCATTTGGCAGAATATCCCTGTGTGAACACCAAATGCTGAATCTTTTCCATTTGGAGTTATAAGTTTTCCTGGTGGAAGGTTTCCGAGAACCCTTAAAGCTCTCTAAAAGTCCCTGAGAAAGATGCAGGCCTGCATATTCTAACTCTTTAAGAGCCAGGCCTTGAGATCGAGAGACTGGAGACTGGGATACCAAATCGTCCCTTGAGAGGAGATTAAAAAGACTGTGTCTCTTGGGAAGAGACATGGAAAAGTGAGACTGTTAAGGACAACAACAGAGGATACCAAGGTTGCCTGGCCCAGTCTGGAGCCACTAGAATCACTGTGCAGGGTTGTGACCTGATCTTTATTAGAACTCTGAACAACAGAGGAAAGGGAAGAAAAGCATAAAGGAACTTGCCTTTCCAATCCAATATCAGAGCATCCAAAGGAACAGTCCCCAGGACTGGAGGTCTGCAGCAGAATTGGGGAAGCTGATGATTGGATGGGGCTGCGAAGAGATCTATCTCTGGAGTGCCCCACCTGGTGAAGATTACTTTCAGGATGAGAGGATCCAATGTCCATTCATGATGGCCCTGGGAGATTCTGCTCAGAGCATCTGCTAGCACACTGTCCTTCCCTGGGAGGTGAACTGCTATTAGGGAAGTTTGTAGAGAGTAGACCAGAGACCATATTTTCATGGCCTCCGTGCACAAGGCCGTAGACCGAGTGCCCCCCTTGCTTGCTGATGTACCACATGGTGGTGGTGGTGGTGGTGTTGTCTGTCCTGACCTGAACCACCTTGTTCCTCACGGAGTCTGAGAAAGACTGAAGGGCCAAGAATACTGCCCTGAGTACCAGAAGACCGATATGAAAGAGAGACTATTTTGGGGACCAGATCCCCTGTGCTGTGAGGGTTCCCAAATGGGCTCCCCAGCCCAGGAGAGAAGCATCTGTGGGAAGGACCACTGAAGGAGTTTGCTTGAGAAATGGAACACCTTGCCTGAGATTGTCCTGGTCCGGCCACCACTGGAGAGCTTGGACCAGAGTCCGAGTCACTGGAATCTGCTTGGCAAGAGAGTCTTTCTTCTGAGACCAAAAGGACCAGTAGATGGAATTGAATGTCCCTCATCTGGAACCTGGCCCATTGTACCACTGCAGTGGAAGCTGCCATGTGGCCTAAGAGCTGAAGAAAATGTCTTGCAGGACAAAAAACCAGGGGATGAAAAGAAGAAGAGAGATCTGTAAGAGCCTGAACTCTTGCAAGTGGCAGGAAGGCCTTTGCTTGAACAGTATCTAACTCTATCCCTATGAAAGTGAGAAGCTGTATGGTTCTAAAAGAAGCTACCATTTTCTTATTAATTTAACACTTCTATCTCAGCAGGAATCGGTGTCTGTTGAGATTAAGCAGACAGATACTTTACTAGAAGTAGAAGGGGTCTTATTTAGGGTTAAAAGAAGAAAAGAAAGAAAGTCAGTGTGTTTTCTGTGCTGGGAAGGGTACTATATCAACTTACTAAATCAGTAGGGAGGAGAGAGCTTAATTGGGGTGTGGCTTAGACAATATAAAAGCAGGTGACTCCAATTACAACTTCCTGTTGCTAGCCTTTTTTCTTACTAATTGCCCTCCATCCCACCCACCCTAAGACAGTTCTACTTTTATAGCCACTGGATTTGACTGACAACAGGAACTTCCTGTTTGGCAGTAGGAAGGGAAGGATCATAGAGAAACATTAGTTTTGTCAACCCTAAAGGAAAAAAGTAGCTCGCTCCCCTCTAGCTGCTGGTGGTCTGACACTGAGCAAGGAAGAAGGAGGCTACTGAAGAATATAGGAAGTTGATGTCCCAGAACAGAAAGAGTGAGAGTTGTAAGGAGAGGAGAGAGTAAGCATACAGAGAAACAGGAGAAGGGACACAAAATAAGACATGATAGAAGTGGTGCAGTGCAATGGCTGTGGGGCGGCAGTGTTCCGGGAGACATTCTGGAGGCTGCGATGCTGCCCTATTTGCAGGGCACCTCTGGTCTGGGAGGAGGTTGCCCGCCCCAGGCTGACCTGGCTAGGATTCAGTGACTCCCCCCCCACCCAGGGACCACCAGGGCCAATGTCACTACCTCAGAGGTTGCACAAAAAAGAGGAGAGGCTGGACCAGGTGGGCTCAGGAGGGAGAGGGGTGGTGGAACAGGTTGCATCCTCCACCTGTACCTCTCAACAATCCATACTCTCTTCTGGTGGATAGTGGTTCCTGTGGCTGGGAGGCACCTGCAGTGAGACCAAGGAGGATGCTGGGAACTCTTCATACAAAGGAGACTCCACAGGAGGGTGGCATGGGATCCCACAGGGGAAGGAAACAACTCCTGGTGGGGACTCCAATCATGGGGGGAGATGGGGAGGAAGGAGAGAGGGAGGTATGGTGCTCTGCCTGGCGCCCACGGCTTGAGGACAGGAAGCTTAATCCACAGGACTGGCAGGAGCAGCTGCATGAGGGAGGGAGTTGGATGTCTTTGCCCACCTAGGGACAAATGACCTGGCTAGAAATGGGATCAGAGCAGTGCAAGAGGAGTTTTATAGAGTTGGGAGGGGCCTTAGATAAGAAGCGACACGGTAACCTTCTCGGAGGTACTGCCTGTCTATGGCAAGGGTGATGCTAGGGTACTCCTCACCAGGGAATTCAATGAATGGTTGAAAAACTGGTGTGGAGCTCAGGGTTTTGGCTTCATTGGGGACAAGGGAGCCACCTGGAGGGATGCAGACCTATACTGGCACAATGGTCTCCATCTGTCCGGGGGAACCAGGATCCTACGTGAGAGGTTTAAATGCTTCATTGGCAAGCATTTAAACTAGCCAAGGGGGAGGCACTGAAAAGGAGCAGGAAATCCCAGCCTCCCCCACAAAAACACGGTAATTAGTGAGGTAAACACCAAGGTAGAGAAGTCATTAGGAGCAGGACAGAGATAATGTAAAAAGGGCAAAGGCAGTAAGGACAGGGATGGGCCAAAAGGGTAAGCCCATCAAAAAGTGGAGGGTGATGAGTACCAATGCCCGCAGTCTGTGTAACAAGCTCCCTGAACTAGTGGCCTTGATGGAAGAAGGTTGCCTGGATATTGTGGCAGCTCAGAAACATGGACACAGAGAACCATGACTGGGATGTCAACATACCAGGATACACACAATCACAGGAGGGACAGGGAGGGTAAAAGAGGAGAGTAGCTCTCATGTAAAGGAAGGGATCAAAGCAACAGCACTAAAGAGTAAACAGGGAGCAGATGAGGGCACTCCGGGTCACCCGGAGACAGGAATGGCACCACAACTGCATGGGTTGTAGACAGACCCCCATCTCAGGGGGAGGGAATGGACAAGGAAATGATGGAAGACATCCTTAGAATGGCAGAAAAAGGGGAGATATTGTTGATGGGGACCTGAATATACCAGATGTTAACTGGAGCACCTTTGCTGCAGGCATATCCAAGAGCAGGGTCATTCTTGATGTCCTACAAGGGCATGCCTTAACAGCTAGTATTGGAACCCACTCAGGAGGGAGCAGTCTTAGACCTGGTACTCTCAAATGGGGACGGAGAAATAAATCTCAGATTTAGAAGTGGGTAGCCATCTGAGAACAAGTAACCACCAAACAGTGTGGTTCACGATAAACACAGCCATACAGTCAAGCCATACAAAAGCAAGAGTATTGGACTTTAGAGGGCTGACTTTGGGAAAAAGAGTGCGCTCAGAAAAGCACTCAGAAACAGGCAAGAAGGAGGGGTCGAGGAACAATGGGGACTTATCAAAACAGCCATCACAGAGGCAACAAGCCATTGTGAAAGCAAATCAACATAACACAACGAAGGGAAAAAAATGCTGTGGTTCTCAAAAGAGGTGGCAAGGAAGGTTAAGGAGAAAAGGACAGCATTCAGGAAATATAATGGAAACACACAGAAGGCAGGACAGAGAACTTTATCAGTTAAACCAGAAAGAGGCAGGGAAGGCAGTCAGAATAGCAAAGGCCCAAACCAAGGAAAGGATAGCCAACTCTGTTAAGAAGGGGATAAGACCTTTATAGGTACATTAGGGAGTGAAGAAAGACCAAAGGAGGGATACTTGAGACGTAAGAAAGGAGGGAATGTATAGAGGGTGACAGAGAAAAGAAGGGATACTGAACTAATATTTCTACTCAGTATTCACAAAAGGAAGAGGAAGGGAAGACCTAAACCAAACAAGAGAAACACTCTGAAGACGGGTCGATACCGTCCATTTACAGAAGAATGGGTTCTGAAAGAACTAATAAAATTGAAGGTAGACAAAGCAATGGGGCCTGATGGGATTCATCCAAGAATTCTAAAAGAACTAAGGGTAGAACTAGTGACACCGCTGACTACTCTCTTTAACAAATCATGGGAGGATGGGGAGGTACCTGAGGACTGGAGGAAGGCAGATGTGATTCCTCTTCACAAAAGTGGAAGCAGGACAGAAGCAGAAAACTACAGACCAGTTAGTTTGACCTCAGTGGTAGGGAAAATGATGGAATCACTTCTGAAGGAAAGAACTGTTGAGTACCTAGAGGCCAGTGGGGCACAGGACCCAAGGCAGCATGGATTCACAATGGGAAGGTCATGTCAGGCGAATCTACTAGATTTCTTTAACTGGGTGACCAAAGTAGTAGACCAGGGAGGGGCTGTGGACATGGCCTACCTAGATTTTAGCAAGGCATTTGATACAGTCCCACACAAAAGATTACTACACAAGTTAGCCAGCCTTGGAGTGGGTCCCAAGGTGGTAGCCTTTATAGAAAATTGGCTAGACAACAGGATGCAAAGAGTAGTAGTAAACGGAGTCCACAGTGAAGAAAGGAGGGTTACTAGTGGGGTACTGCAGGTTTCAGTACTGGGACCGGTCCTCTTTAATGTCTTTATAAGTGACATTGCAGAGGAACTGGAAGGAAAAGTATGTCTCTGCAGACGACACAAAGATCTGCAACAGGGTTGATGCACAAGATGGAGTGGAAAGGATGAGAAGGGACTTGGCAAGGTTGGAGGAGTGGTCAAATGTATGGCAGCTCAGATTCAATGCAAAGAAGTGCAAGGTAATGCACCTGGGAAACAAAAACCCAGGGGAAGAGTACACAATGGGTGGGGGTGAGATACTGATAACAGTAAAATTGGAAAGGGACCTGGGAGTAATTATATCAGATGACCTAAAGGTGGGCAAGCAATGTGAGAAGGCAGTAAGGAAGGCTGGGGGGATACTGGGATGCATAGGGAGAGGCATCAATAGTAGAAAACAGGAAGTTGTTATCCCTCTGTACAGACAGTTGGTGAGACCACATCTGGAGTACTGTGTACAGTTCTGGACACCCCACCTCCGCAAAGACATAGACAGGGTGGAGGTTGTCCAGAGGAAGGCAACCAAAATGGTGCAGGGCCTGCAACAGAAGACATATGAAGAAAGACTAAAGGAGCTTAAGATGTATAGCCTCGAGGAAAGGAGGGAGAGGGGGGACATGATAGAAACTTTCAAATACCTCAAGGAATCAACAAAGTTCAAGAGGGTAGCATCTTTCAGAAAAAGTGATGTGCAAGAACGAGGGGACACATTTGAAGATAGAGGAGGGACGGCTCAGAGGTAATGTGAGGAAGTATTTCTTCATGGAGAGGGTTGTAGATGCATGGAACAGCCTTCCTGAGGAGGTCATAGAGTCAAAAACAGTGGGGGAATTCAAGAATGAATGGGACACGCATAAGGCAATTCTAGTTGGGGGGGTAGGAGGACGTAGGCTGTTGGTTAACTAGGATCTGCAGTTTATCTGTTAGGTAGGGAAATGGGCAGACTAGGTGGGCCAAGCGGTCCTTATCTGCCGTCAAATTCTATGTTTCTATTTTCAGGTGTGACCCGGGAGAGTATAAAAAAGAACCTGTTCATACAGAGAAACACATAGCATCAGGTAAAATAACACAAGCAGTTAAGGGTTGTACAAGGTTACATGAGACAGTGTACAGACAGTTCAAATGGATAACAACAGGGCAGCAAATTAGATACCATACTGTAACAAAGAGTGCATACATAACAGAACCACAGGCAGGCGAGGCAAGCCAGAGGAGCCTGCACAGGAACACTAGAAAGTGCAAGATGTAATTATCCAGTGACAAGTACCCAGCTTGGATGACAGGTTATTTCAGCAGTTTGGGACAGCCACATGCCGAGGAGAACTTAAGGTAATCCCAGAGGGAGTTCTGGAAACAGGTGTGGGAGGGGGGAGGAGCAAACCTGGGTAGGAAAGGAGTTCCATATTCTAGGTGCACATGCGGCAAAATCCCTGTCACCTACTTGCGTAATGGTAGCAGGGACCTTAAGAACTGCTGAGCCAAGTGACCTCAGGGAATATGAGAAGGAAACAGGCTTGAGGAGCTCAGCCAGTACTGGGGGTGGCAGTTCTAAGTACCTTGTCCGTGAAGCATCCCAGGACAAAGCTCCTGTACAGTAACTAAAATAATCAAAACAAACAGTAAAGATCAAATTAAACTCCCAGGAGACCAGAATACCACAGCTGTACTTCTGGATGAATGCTCTCTTCAGCAAAGAAATAAATCTGATATTAGAGCTGCAGGGGAATGGACTTCCAGTGATGTCATGATCCAAGAAGCACCTTGACTTCCCAGCTCCATCTCCAACCAGGCAAAATAACCTCCAAATGTAACTAATTTTAAAACTGAACTACATCATCGGAGGCTCAACTATGCCAGCTGGAAGGGCAAATTCAGCTCCATGCCCTCCCCCCAAAAAGATTCAATGGACTAGGGTGGATTCCTGGATTTAGGGTGCAAAGTGCAAAAGTTAGGGCTCCCAGGCTTCATCCTTCACCCAGCTGACCCATCAGGAGTAAAAACTTTACAAAAACAGATGCCTCTTATGATTTCAGAAGTCAGGGAGTTCTGTAAGGAAATGTGACTTACCACCGTGGCACTCCTGACTGATTTGGGGAAGCTCGAGAAGTGAGAGGACTCAACAGAGGAGCAGATATCAACCTCTGATTCCTACCTAGACACCACTGAATGGGCAATCCAACAATTATATCAGGCAGTCCAGACCCTCCAAGACAGGGCCAAAGATGCCGAATGCTGGAAGTGCTCCAATAATGTTCAAATCTACGGCCTCCCAGAAGACATGGAAGGCACAAACATCATCTCTTTTCTCCATGTTGACAGTCTCCCTCTCAGACACTGGGGCAGGCTGTGCCATAAATCTTGCCACAAATTAAGTACATAGGACTGGAGCGGTGGGGGTTTGCATCACACACCACCATGTGGAGTAACCTCGTGCACCACAACTACATGGTTGCCGGTGCAGGTTGTCCTCATCCATCTCCCCCTGCACCAACATAAGACAAAGCTTCCAGCCTAACAGAGTAAACTGCCCGATGTGTGGATGCCTGAACCACCTGCTTACTTACTCCAGGGAGAGAAACCTAGTGCCGGGTCAGATGCTGGAGTTCTGGGGATTGTCCGGAGGCTTCTGAGATGACAGGTACCACCCTACTTCTGGCAACATCAGTGAAATCAGCTGGGGGGGGGCAGGAGACTCAGGATGGAGGTTGGGGATGGGGAAATGGCGGTATTCCAGGTGAGAGAATGTTGCACTGCAAGGAGTACAGTGATCCTTGGCCACCTCTGGTACTCCAGTCAGTGTTGGGGGCCTTCCTGTTCTTCTAGCCTCTTGGGGACTACAAAAACATTGCCACTCACAATGGCGAGGATGGCTGGCTGGGTGAATTTAGTTAGAGGATCTGGATCTAATGCTGTATAACTGTGACTGCAGCCTCATGTGTTCATTAATGTAGCATTTCTTTTTTATGGCTCACTGTACACTAGGCAACTATTGTTGAATTAGGACATTACAGTGACTATGGAATACCTCTAGTACTCCATTTGGAAATGGGGGCCCTCCTGTGCTTCACACCTCTCAAGGACAACAAGAACATTAGCACTCGCAATAGCAAGGATGACTGGACAGGCGCATTTAATTTGGGGCTCTGATCTTGTACCGTGTAATTGTGACTGCAGCCCCCTGTGTTCATTAATGTTGCATCTCATTTCTAAGGGTCACGGTATGCTAGGGAACTACTGTTGAGTTAGGATATTATAATTCTGAATATGTGGGGCTTGATGTGCTGCACTTGAGGTAGGTGGGGGGAGGAATAACTTCAATCAGGTAATGAGCAGAGCACCACTAAACAATGTACAATGTACTGCATAATATAATGCTAAAATCCATGAATGGCCTGGGTTGATTCTCCCAACTATCACCAAATGGGAAGGCGTTTCCATACGACCAGCGCTATGCCAACCCTCAGTATGCCCCCCCCCAAATGATGCTAGATTCCGACATTGGGCTGTGGATGCAAAGCTTATAGATGCCCAAGCTGACATTGATGAACTTCAGCCCTTGACGATGGACTACATTCGTAAATACTTTGGCGGGGTGCCCATCAGGGAATAGGGCATCTTCCACCCCCAATACGGGTCACGGATCTTTGGTAAACTGACCTACCCATAGACTATAGGCACACGTCCATCTCCCCTGAAAATCTTACTCCAGGCCACTGTATGTCCATGCCTAGCCCAAGGCATTCACCAGGCAGTACAAATTGGAACTACCCACTTGTTTTATATCAACCAGGCCCTTCCCAAGCTTTCTGAACTGCCTACCTTGTTAGTTACTGGAGGGAGCAGAGACATGATGTCCTTCACTTTGACACCCCTCTCCAAGATGTTATATACTGTACATCTACAGGCACCTTGTAAAAGGCAGAATATCCGGCATGCACACGCCATGCCACCTAGATCTGGAACTAGACCTATTCCAATGGAAGTGTACTGTTTTCCCAGTTGCACTACGGTGCCCAGTTGGCACCCCTGTACCTAGGTTTTGTTACTGGCAATATCATCTCCTTTTACGGGCCCAGGTTTTGGCCAAACACTGTCCCTGCAGAGAAAGGTTATGTAGTTATTTAGTTCTTAGTTGAAAAACGTCTGCTGATCCTTACTAAGTACTTTGTGTGGAGTGGAGTGAAGTTGGGGGGGCAGGACCTGGAGGGGTCTGAAAGTGTGGGTGGCAGGTTGCATCCTTTTCTCCATGGCCAATATGATTGATCCCAGCTTACAAATTTTTTCTTAAATGTTAACAGGCTCACCAACCCAATTCAAAGGTCAAGGGTATTGTCATATATTAAAAAGTCGAAACTGGACCTCATTTACATGCAGGAAACATACATCTCCACCTCAAAACATGAGAAGCTTGCCAAATTTAGCTTCTCCTCAGTCTACACATCTCACTTCTGAAGGGGGAGAAAATGTGGAGTAGCAATTCTTGTCCTGCACCATACCCTGTTCCAGGTTAGCCACTCATGAAAGGAACAGGAGGGGCGCTTGATAATGGTGCAGGGCTTCCTTGACAACGTTGAGGTCACACTTGCCAACTTGTATCTGCTCCCAGGTACCAAAACTCCTACAGTTAAAAAAACCTTTTGGACTGGATTATGACAATAAAAAAAAAAAATAAGAGTCACCTCCTGCTGGCATGGGACTTCAACATTGCCCCAGTACCTAGATGGGACTCTTCCAACCCTTTCCCTCCACGGCAACAGGCTGCCCACAAGTACTTCAAATGTTTCATACAGGATGTGGGTTGGGCAGATGCTTGACGGATCCTACATCCCTGCACACAGAACTATTTACATTACTTCACAGTACATGACACATGTAGAATTGACCATTGCTTTACCCAGGTGATAAACCTCTCCAACCAGGTAGACCGTAGGTAAGGTGACATTGCTCACTCGGACTGTACCTTGGTAATTAGTCGCTGGGACTTCGGCCTTTAGAGATGCAACATCTGTTGGTGGCTCACCCCTTTCTATTTAAAGGGGGCAAGCCTTTAAAGATTACCTCCATGACAAAATTGAAGCGGTCCTGTGGGAAAACCTCTCGGCAGAGGTTGCACAGTCAGTTTGCACGGACGCACTCAAAACAGTCCTACCAGGACACATCACTCAATATACTTTAGCACAAACCAAGCAGAGAAGCAAATGTCAACAACAGTGGGAGGACATGTTGCACTTCTTACAGATGGCCCACCAACAGGGTGACACCTCGGTGGGCAGGCAACTCAACCAGGTAAACTGACCTGGATGCTTACCGCCTGCAGCAGACCAAAACCGCATTCACATTTCTATGCCAACAATATTATGAGGTTGGTGCAAGGACCTTGTGCCTACTAGTGTACCAGATCCATAAACAATGACGATCTGTGACAATTTCAGCCATAAAACATCCTATAACTGGGGTGTAACATATGAAACTAACAACACTATTCGTGCCTTTTGTTAATACTATTAATCCCTTTACACCCCGGAACACTCGATTCTTGCTGAATCCATTGACTCCTTCTTGGATACACTGACCCTCCCTAAGTTCCTTGACCCAAAGGCAGCTCACCTGTTGGATTCAATTCTGAATGAGTAGGTGGGGGCAGCCTTCAGTCTTACCAAGACCATGAGGGTTCCCGATCCAGACAGTACAGGGCAAAGTTTTAGAAGGCTACTGTAGAACAAATCCTCCATCCCATGCTGGGGGCAATGAACGAGGTCTTGGTAGGGGATTCCCCCCACTGAACTGGGCCTACATGGCAATTTCAGTGATCCCAAAGACAGGCAAAAATCCCATTGTGTGGTCCTTATCGGCTTGTATCAGTCCTCAGCACAGACTATAAGCTCTTTATGGCCACACTGACCCATAGGCTGGATAAAGTTCTCCCCACCCTGGTTGCTCTGGATCAAACTGGGTTTGTCCACTCCAGAACAATAACTGACAATATAAGATGGATGTTGCACACTATACAAGAGATGAAGAGCTGCCATCATCCCTCAGTCCTTCTAAGCCTCAATGCTGAAAAGGCTTTCGACCGGGTCTCCTGGCCTTTCTTATATGTGGTTATGGGCAGGTTCGGGATCCCAGTCCCTCTAATTCAAATTCTGAAAAATATATATGAGGCCCTGTGGGCTTATGTTAAGGTCTCAGGCCACCATTTGGAAATGTTCCTATTACTTGGGGGTACCAGACAGGTGTGCCTCTATCTCCCCTCTTCTTCATAATGTACACCGAGCCCCTGGTTAAAGTTATCCATGAAGCTACAGGCATTTCAGGTGTACATGACGCAGTGGCTATAAAACACCATGCAGCTCTTTATGCCGACGATGTCCTACTATGCCTAGCTGACCCAGGCAGGTCTCTTCCAGCTGTGTTAAAGGTTCTAGACTCCTTTGAGGCAGTCTCTGGGTACACGCTGAACACTGACAAAACAAAGGTCTTGACCTTCCACTACCATCCCTCTCAGGAGATTAGAAATAAGATTCCTTTCTGTTGGGACCAGGACAGGTTGAAGTACCTGGGCATTTATTTGTCCAGAACCCCGAACTCAGCATTCCAAAACAATTATACCCCTTTCATTACGCAGTTAACTCAAGATCTTGTGCACTGGAGTACAAAACCTCTTAGCTTTTCTAGTTACGTTGAGCTGATATGCATGGTAGTCCTCCCTAGGGCACTATATTTGTTTCAGAACATCCCACTTACTGTACCGCTTTCCATTTTTTGCCAGTGGAACAAAGGAATATCATTATTCATTTGGACAGGGCAACATCCATGAATCAAACTGAAAACTCTGTTTCTTCCCAAAGCAAAAGGCGTAACTTCTCTCCCAAATCTAAGGCTGTACCATTGGGTGGTACAGCTATGTTTTAAAGTTCTCTGTCATATTGGTGGTCCGAAAATCCTATGGCAGAGAATGGAGACTACTCTGTTCCCAGCTAATGACTTTGTCATTGCCATGTGTCACAAAGAACCCATCCTGAAATCTTAAACAACCTCAATCCATGGCTTAGGCATCAGACCCTGACCTGGCTCAACATGTGTAAACTGCTGCATCTCCTAGCCCCTTTTCTCTCTCTCCTGTGCCCTATTGCACTGCTAGAGCACTTCCACCCAGCGCACATAGCTATGGCATTCAGGAACTGGGAACGACATTCCTTACAATATATTCACCAACTCATGTTCGGGGCCACGCTAAAGTCCTTCGCTGAAGCCCAAACAGAGTTTGGCCTTAGACAAGCCAAGTTCTATACATTTTTTACAACTGAGGCATTACTACAACTCTCTCCTATTAGGCTTGTACTCTTCTGAATCCCATTTGGCGATAATCGCTTACCTCATTTCCTTCATGAGAACGTGGTCCATTGAACATATGATCTCTCACCTATACCAGGTGTTCTCCGAGTCTACTAGAGACTCCACGCAGGACATAGTCCATCGCTGGCAAGCAGAACCAGGACTGCCAATATCCCTGGAAGACTGATACAGGTCTTTCCAGACTTCATCCAGGGTTAGCAGTTCGCACCAGTACAGAGAGTACACCTGGAAGCATCGAATTTAATACTTCTGCACTCTGGTCATTACCGCACACTACTTAGTCACCGGTAATGCTTCTTACTGGGGACTCTGTGTAGGACAGGCCCACTTCTCTCAGATTATGTGGACCTGTCATGCCTTATGACATTTTCTCCAATCATTACAAAGGGAGCTGGACCTACTTTTTGGTGAACCTATCCCGCCAGCAGAATGTTACCTACTACTCCAGCTACCCAGGGCCTGTGAACCCTAACTCCAGACACTTCTTTGATATCTTACTTACAGCAGCCAAAAAGCCATCACAAGGGCTTCGCTAACCCCTCATCCTCCTACTATACTTGCATGGCATACCACAGTCAACCAAATCTATAAGATGGGTAAAATTACACACACCCTAAACGGCAAAGTAGAGCTATGTTCATCTTGCTGTATTGGGTGAGTACTGCACGTATTGAGTACTGATAGGGAATTCATTCTGTAGTGCCCTATTCCCCAGCAATGCGCCTCCATTTCCACATGGTGAGACCAATACCTAAACCACCTTTCCACTACCCTAACAAAAATTACCCACCTCTCTCACCACCCCAGGGGGGAGGGACCTGGGCTATGCTGGGTGCTCCCCCTTACTATATTTGAGAAGTCGTATAGACATATTAGGTTTCTTCTGCTGCACGGAATATGGAGTGACAAGCTTACTCAATGTATGAATACCCACCTCCCCTCTCCACGCTGTACATCAGGGGGTGGAGAAGTCTTCTCGATCTTTACTTTCCCCAAAAAGCTTATATGTAAAGGAGACTCAACTCCACACTTACTGAATTAGCATGCTTGCTTTATTATTTATACCAATAGTGGTAGCAGACATGTAAAATATTTAATAACGATTATATTTACAAAAAAAGAGCTGCAGGGGAAGCGTGACCACATTGCAGAGTTTGAACTTGATTCTGAAGTTCTATCATTAGCATTACGGTCTATCTCTGGGGCATCACGCTATGCTAAGAGACTGATGCTTCTTGTAAAGCAATAGTGATGGATTCCTGTTGTTAGAATCTGCATTAATCTATGCCACACTTGATGGACCACCTAGATAAGTTGTGGTCTCAGGGTTAAAAATATATTGGACAAAATCCGAGCTACTCCCTCTGAACCAACACTGTAAGCAGGAACATTTTGCACAGAGGCATTACAATAGGTCCAAATCTATCTTACATACCCAGGAATAAGTATATCACAGAACTTGAGCAATATACACACACCCTTAACCTCAATCCCAACATTAGCAACTACAGACGGAACTTAAGAGATGGGAGTAGATTAACTTAACCATTTGGGGAAGAATACACATCTTCAAACTGGTACCAGCTCCCTGCTTTCACTATCTTTTTAATAATCTCCCCCTAGCAATACCAGAGAGGTATTCTGGAATCACTGATAAAATGCTGTGGAAATTTATATGGAATGAGGGCACTCCTAGACTATCACTCAGTAAACCAGGAGTCCCAGAGCAAAGGGGGAGGAGTTCAGTTACTGTGGTTTAAAGGGTACCAAATGGCCTTTATTCTTCATCAGTCACACCACTGGCTATGGGGGAGGATGAAATGACTCTGGCATGATACCACATAGAAACAGCAATAATAGCCAGCCCAGTGGCACTGAGGATTGAGGCTCTGGACGCCACACCTCATGTTACGCTGGCAATCGGGTTCGGGAACAGACTTGGGTTGTCGAGGAGCCGGCATGGGGGTGGCTTGGGATCAAGCTGCCTAATGGTGGCTCTCCTCTCCTGGGGTGGGGGTCCTCTCCAGCAGTCCTTTCACCTCAGGTGGAGGCTGGTGTCAAGCGCAGGCGGGTAATGGGCGGTCGGTAGGGTGGGGGATCCCACGGTGTGTGATGCATGCCTCTACACGTGGCGCCACGCCAAGGACATGGATGGGCTAATGGGAAGAAAGAAATCACAATACATAATAAAAAAAAAAAAAAAAAAGAAACAGCAATAACAAGAACAGACAGATTAGCAACCCTACTGTATAGACCCCTAGCATCAGGACTGGTGTCACATCCCAGTACTGAGGACACTGTTAAAGCATGACAAAACACATGCAAAATTACAAAACGGGAGCCTCTACCACTGGTATTTGAGCCAGTGTGGAACAACAGATGCATTTAGGTTAGGGAATACTACAGGGAGGGCTTCGTCAGACAGCCGGGATAACACAAATAGGCAAGCTCACAGGCTCCGAGACGAAGTTGCTTCTGTCATTTCAGCAAATTCAGCAAAGGTATGCCATTCTCAGGCACCAATTTTGGAGATTTTGCAAATCAGGCTTGCCCTTAAATCACTGTTAGCACCGGGATATACCTACCAAGAGGAATCAAGTGGCTGGCCCTACTACAGGCAGTAGCAAAGGAAAGGGCAGACAGCTTGGACATATGCAATATTAAGAGATGAGTGGATGAGTGCCAGGTAGTCCCTTCAAACCCCAATAGGAAAGAAACAGGAACTGAGCATAAATATAACAAAGGATGAATGGAGTAGATGCTGGGGGGGGGCCTAAAAATATCCAGAGATACACAAGGAAAATCACTGCAGTTTAAAACAGCAGTGCAAAGAAAAGGGGCTAAAATTTGACCCCACCTTTTTTCTTCCTAATCAATGCCAAATTTCTTCCAGTTTATTTTGGTGGTGAAATTTTCAGTTTCCATGCAAGCAATAATAGCTGGGAGTGGTATTGGCACACGGATCGCCCAGGGGCGAATGAGGTCCGACACCGCAGGCGGAGGGCCTTATGAGCCCCTGGAAGGTCCAGTATTACCCATACCGCCCACCCTGAAGGGTATTATTGCGCTTAGAAAATGGGCTACCTGTGGCAGTTTGTGTAGGTTTCTACAAAAATGAAACAATTTAAATGAAAAAAAAAAAAGACTGAATTTTAAGTCTTTTGCTTGCAAAGTAGTCCTTTGCTTTCTGTGCTATTCCATCTGTTATTGCCACTCCCCCCTCACAGCATCATTCTGTTGTACTTATGTCCCCCCATCACCTCCGTAGTAGTACATTGAATTTTTCAGGTTTCCTCCTCAGCAATCTGAAAACAACCAGACAGACAAACAAAGCAATACAGCCCCACTTGAAAAAGTTTTTTTTTTTTATAATTGGAACTTTTACGCGGCTCTGACCTCACTTGACCCAACACATTAAACCAGGAAGTGCAGAGCAACATACTTAATGCGGTAGGGCAGTGCTGTAAATGTTATTTTCCAAAATTCAGAGTCTAACACAGTATGGTCCAGGAGTATGGTGTTATGTTTTACATTTGAGCCGATGACTAACATGAAAGTTCATTCTCGCTGTGCTTGCTTGAAATACGATCAGTATCAGGGATCTGGAGTAAGGAAGGAAAGAAAATGTCTGCTGATTCTTTACGGGGGTACCAGGTTTCACTGCTGAATGGAAAATATGAGGTGCCCAGTATTTGTAAAATAACATGATAGTGTGTGATTTCCCGTGTAATTCATGTATGGAGAGTCGCGTGGTGCGGTTTTTAAAAAGGGGGCTGCTGACAGTCAGTTAAGCGAGGTTGATCACAGTTACAGCTTGCTCCTTGATTTTAAAATCTGTGGATCTTTTAATTTGCTGTACTTTTTTCATGTGGTAAGTGAGCTGAGCAGAGGGTGGTGTGTGGTTTGTTGTGTTAGCTGGTCATGAAGTAGGGAGTGTAGGTTGGTCCATGTCTCTCGCTAAGCGAGAGGAAAAAAATGGTGGCATTTTTAAATTGAATGGGGTGCTTTTGCCCAATGGGCAAGCAGGGTGGGAACAAGGATCCTTGCATGGGTGAATGGGGCACTTGGGCTGGCACTTTTTGTTTCCTGGGCATCTATTGAAAGTTAATGTACCCCCCCGAGGGATACCAGCCAATTGGAGCCCAGAAAATAAAAAGACCATTTTCTAATATCATTTAAGAAATTTATGAACATTTTAAAATAATTATTTATCAAGAAAAAAAGATGGCTGCCTCATTTTTGCATTGAGATAATACTGAGAACCTGAGGAGGGTGAGAATCCAGACAAAAATGCAAATGTACCATACATAACATAGGAAGCATCCAGAAGACCCAAATCAACAGTTCTGCCAATATTGTTTATAACCATAGCAGAAAATTAGCTTTTTGGAAAAACTTTTTTCGTTGCACTGCTGCTTTAAGAACCTGCTCAGGTTTTACCTAACTCTGACCAAGCTCATGAAGATGAAATTGCTTAACACAGATGAGTGCTGAAGATGCAGAAACCCTGAGGTGGACCGTCAGCATGTTCTCTGGAGTTGCTCTAAATTGCAGCCCTTCTGGGAAGAGGTGCTGAAGGTTTCTGAAGAAACAGCAGGCTTCCAAATCCCAAAGTCACCAGCAAACTGCTTAATAGGGACCAGCAGAGAGCTACAACATCTTCCCAGACCCTGAGCGCCATAGCTTCAGGCAGTTTCGGTAGGTGCTAAGCACCTAATCCTCTCCTAATGGTGGCAGATGGAACCCCCTATGTTAGGCGACTGGATCCCTAAGGTGGGCAGAAGAGCAGCAAATGAAAGAATAGCATTTTTTGCCAAGGATAAAAGTTCAAGAACGCATGGGATAGACATAAAGGTAGCATACCGAAAGGCAAAGGCGGGAAGGCGGGAGGGGAATAGCACCAGGTAGGTACTTCGGCAGATATATGGATCTTGTAGTCCCGTTCTGCCGTCACTTTCTATATTTCTATCCATTTTTGATCAATCCAAGTTGCGCAGTTCCAGGACTGGTATTAACATTGGTAGCTGTATCCAGAGCATTAAAAGACATAGGTCAATGGTAATTAATTAAATAGGAAATGTTAATACTGAAGTTTGAAATGTATTCTATGCAAATGTAATTACACAGGCAAATGATTATCTGATTAATAACACTGTTGTATGTAAAGTGTTAAGATGAGCTGTTTTGCTTGTGGTGTTGCATAATGTTTGTTTAACTGTTTTTTTGTTAATAAAAATAATTACATTAAAAAAATCTTCATATTATTATACTTTGTGGATTTGAATCAAAGTAGTAACTGGCTGCAGGTGTTTTAGTGCAGTGACTGAGTGGACCAGCAAGGTAGTGGTGTGCATGAACATGAATCCAAGACTAGGGACTGCAACATCAAGGAGCTGTACGCTGATATTTGGTACAGCGATTTTTTCATTCATATTGGTTGTGCTGTCTCAATCCAATAGGTAGGAACACATTTCAGCCAATCAGGATGCAGGATTCTCAGTACCCATTTTATAAGTGATGATATTCCATGATACCACACGCTAAAGTGTATCATTGTGATCATATGATAGCCCACAGGTGTTGAGATATTTGCTTGATTATGGTACAGTATTTTAGTTCAGACTGACCCATGATGCTTACTGAGATGTCATGAGAGGTCAGTCACTGTTTCAACCAGTCAGCTTTCATAGATACATAGATACATACACAGTGTCGGCAGAAAAGGACTATGGCCCACCCAGTCTGCCCATTTGAGCTTGTAAGTTCAGTTTATGTTTTCCTAGAAGTCTATTGCCCCTTACCCCTGACCTTCAGAATTCCTTTATGTCTATCCCAAGCATTCTTAAATCCCGTGATTGTTTCAGCCCCCACCACTTCCTCTGGCAGGGTGTTCCACTTGTCCACCACCGCTTCTGTGAAGAAATTCTTCCTCACGCTTCCTCTGAATCGTCCTCCTTCCAACTTCATCCCATGTCCTCTAGTCCTGGAACATCTTTTCGCTTAAAAATAGTGTATTCCTGCACCCTGTTCCTCCCTGTAAGATACTTGTATGTCTCTATCATATCCCTCTCCTCCCTCTCCTCCAGGAGTACATGCTCAGTTCCTTCAACCTGTCCTCATAGGACTTGTGATGCAATCTATGCACCATCTTTGTTGCCCTCCTCTGAACCTTCTCTACCCCTGTCTATGTCCTTACTAGGTAAGGTCTCCAGAACTGTACACTGTACTCCAGGTGGGGCCTCACTAGTGTCTTGTATAGTGGAATTATGACCTCCCTTTTCCTGCTGGTGATGCCCCTGCCTATGCATCCCAGCATCCTATTTGCTTTACCTGCTGCCTTGTCAGGGTTCCTCCTATCCATTTCATAGTACAAAAACAGAGAAAGAAGGAACAATGTTCATATCTTGGGATGTGATGGAAAGAACACTTAGACTAGCAAAAAAGTCTGTATACTCTACCTTCCACATCCTCCATGTCCTCCACCTCCTCATCATTCCACATGTTTTCAGTGGTATCCTGTGCATTTGGTAAGGGTGAAACTGAAGACTGCTCTTCTTCCAAAGGAAAATCAACATCTGTTTCTTCCATATTTGAAATGGCTTCAAAAAAATAACAACTCTCAATTAGTATAATCCAGCTGAATATAATAGCAAATTTACTATATAGAGTTTTAAAGTTTCTCATACAGACTCCCTAAACTTTGGAATTCCCTCCCCTCCCTCCTTTCTGACCCTCTTAAAAGACCACTTTCTCTCTGCTTGCTCGTGTCGCCAAAGGTAACCTGGACCTAACTCCCAGCTCTCTCTGCATTTCTCAGTCTTCTGCTCTCTGCCCTGCAGCTCCTCTCCACTGCCCTACTGTTAATTTGTCAAAATGGGTGTATACCATTTGCGTACTATGCTCCCTAAGCTGTAGGAAACTTGGAGGCATTCATGTTGCATACTCCTATTCCTCACGTTTAATGGGTCAACTCATGTGCCTATGCTTTGCTGGCCACCTAATTGCTCATAATGCACTTACATTTTCAAATTTGGTGTCTAAAAATATGTACAGCAAGTGTTGCCCCAATAGGGTATTATACTGCTCTCACTCCCCCCCAACCGTTGTACACTCACATGGCTGTACTTATTTCCTGCTATTGGTATCAGCTTCTTCTCCCCCCACGCTATTGCTTGTACTCTGCATATAGTGTTATTTTATAACAAATGCATTTTATAATGTATACTCCTTTATTTTTCTACTGCATTTCTAAGTGAATATTCTATGTACCTGTATGCTGTAACTGTTTGTACATACCTCTACCCCCTCTTTCCCCTGGGATGCATCTGGAAACGAGCTCCTGCAGCTCAGTATGCCCTCCAGGTGAAACATTTAAATAAATAAATAAAAAACCAAAAAGCACCTTTCCTGGCATACCAAGGAAAGCCAGTACGAATTCTTACCTCTCCCTTGAGTTTGTCCATAGATAAATTATAATTTTGAGAGCCATGGTTTTTGGAAGGGAAAGGATCATATTTTGTCTCTGTGGAACTGAGCCACAGATCTCGTCTACTTCCCTGTCCTGAGCACCACCCCTGCACTAGCATGTTTTGCGATGAAATTATATGGACAGCGCAGGGACATGCTCCATGGATTATTATAGGGGCTGGCTTTAAAGACTTTTTGTTTAATAGTTCTGGGTTCCAATTTGGATAAATCAAGGCCACCACTCAACAAACAAGGCTCCAGTCAGTTGACTGCTGGCCTTGATTTAACTGATTTGGAACCCTGAACTATTTAAAAAAGACTTTAAAATCAGCCCCTATAGTAGGCTATGGAGTGCGCCCCCATACTGTCCATATGATTGGCATAAGTGGCATAACTAAAGTGAAAAAAAAAGACTTATTTGGATTTCAAACCACTAGTCAGTTTTTTTTTTTTTTTTTGTAGGGGAAGTTATTTTTCATTCTCAATTTTGGAAGCAATATGTTTCTAGGAGGTCATTTCCTTACACTGAAATTCAGAAAAGAGAATGAAACAAAAAGACTTGAATAGTCCAGTCAGTCTCTCCCAGGGTTACCTACTCTGATTTTTAAAAGAAAGCAGTCCTTATCCCTGATTCCCACCCCCGCAAGGCATATCCCCCCATTAGGGCTTTTGCAAATAAAGCACCCTTTTCTGAGCGGGTTCACTTACTTTTTATTTTTAAAAGTCAGGTGTTCAGCAAAATGGTGCCGCGCTGTGCTACCCCATCTCATGAGCTGGCGCGCACCGCCTGCTCCAATACGGGGGGGGGTGAGGCTTGAGGGGGTGGTGAATCAGGGATAAAGACTGCTTTCCTTTAATAATGTTAAGTATTTATCTCATACTCCCCTCTCCTCTCTACATTATTCTGTCTTACAACTCCTTTGAATGCATCCCAATTTCTCATGAACCCTGATAATGTCTCATCTTCCGCTGTCCGGAAGTTCGTTCTACCCATCAACAATTGTTTATGTGAAATACTACTTTTTACATATGAACATATGAATATGCCAGCAGATAAAGGCCTTACAATCTATCTAGTCTGCTCAAGTGTACAGGTCCTCTCTGGGTCTACAGAGGAACCATCCCCTCCTCTCAAAATTCCCCAACCTCCCTCAAGTCCCCACCACCCTCCTCCTTCACCATCAACCTTCCCCTTTACTTTGTCCCATCCTTTCATGAAGCTATCCACTGTTTTCAGGGAGATCACTTCCACTGGCAACTCATTCCACTTGGCCACCACCCTCTCAGTGAAAAAGTGCCCCCTCAACTTTCTCCTGAATCTTCCCCCTACCAGCTGTAAGCTATGCCCCCTATTGGACTTGTTTTCACTAAAGCTGAAGAGGCCCTCCGTATTCACCATGTTAATACTGTTATTTGTAGGTCTCAATCATATCCCCCCCTTCTGTCCTCAAGAAAGTACATGTCGAGCCCCTTGAGACTCTCGTCATAGTTGTTGTTCTGCTGACACTGGATCATCTTAGTCACCCTCCTCTGGACTGTCTCCAGCAAGTTAACATCCTTCTTAAGATAAGGGCACCAATATTGCACACTGTACTCTGTGCGGTCTTGCAAGTGACATGTACAGCAGTAGTATGACCTCCGCCTTCCTGCTGGTAATCTCCCTGGCTATGCAACCTAGCATCCAGTTTGCTTTGGTTGCTGCTCTGCTGCAGCGTACTGAGTGCTTTAGATCAGTCATAATGATTACCCCCAGGTCCTTTTCTTCCTCTGACTAGGTTACCTTACCACCCAACCAGTATTTGGTCTCTGTGTTTTTCATCCCCAAATGCATATCTTTATGCTTTTTAGCATTTAACCCCAATTGCCAAATGCCAGACTACTTCTCTAACCTAGCCAGGTCTTCCTTCAGTTCCTGTCTCTCATCCTCCATGTCCACTCTTTTCACGTTGTCCGTAAACAGGCAGATTTTACTTCTGATCATGCCATGAGTCTGCGACATGTAGCTGAAAATGCAGACCCTGCTTCTTAAAGTAGATGTAAGCCAACCAGCCAGGCAGCCACAGGAGACTGAATTTTACTTATTTTTTTATTTATTTAGGAAATCAGAATTACAACACTTTGAGTCATAGACTCATTTCCAAAGGCTCCACGTCAGAATAAAACATAGCATTCATACAGAACATACATAGAATAAATGTGGTTGAGCAACCATACAGATTATAAGTACAATGAGCACGGGTTAATGCCTATACATTTGCTAGCTAATACAGGGCAGAGCTATCGACATATTTACCTATACAATTGGTAGCTAAAGCAATGCATGATATGAGTTGGTAGTAAGCCACCTCAGGGAGGCCTCGTCTTATACAGAATACAATTTATTTGGTTTTTGGTTATCAGGTAAGTACACTAGACAGCAGAGTGCCTATTTTCAGGTATGACCCGGGTATTAGATCACTGGAAACCAACAATATATTATATTTACTGGTAAATGCACTAGTATATAATGGTAAATAATGTTGCTCAGATTCACCATGGAGTTTTCACAGCTACTACACATTCCTAAACTTTTATAGGGCATGGTGGAATGTTGTTCTGCATGTAAATCTATGCCTAGGATAGGGTTATAGTGCATGGGAGAGCATTATTATGTGCTGAATTCGATTGGTTACTAGTGCTGTTGTACCATCAACGTGACATCAGATAGCTGTTGTGCCATCTTGACTACGTCACATCGATGGTACAACAACATGGAATGCCGACGGACGCTGCTGCTGTCGCCGTCTAGGATCGTGGCTCCAGTATTCAAAAACAACACTTTTTTTATAATCTGTAACAAACCACATTGCCTTTCATTTCTTTTTTTTAACTTGGAGGGGTGGTTTCTGAAGTGGAGAGAGACAAAGACAGAGAGAGGAGCAAACAGGCACAGTGAGTTTCACAGTAATAGCAGAGAGTGGCTTTCTTGGTGGGGGGGGGAGAGTTAAAACAGCCATGGAATTCTCACTTTAATTTTCTTTTTACTGAAGAAAAGCCTCATTGGTGTTGAACTGTTGCTTATACACTATAAAAGACAATAGAGGTTGTCTGCCAACCGAAAACCTCTTGAGCTTCGATCTTGAAGTTTACTTGGTTGTCATGACAACATCTCAAAGTGAACACAGCATTATTGTTCACTGTTGTCCATCCATTATCCTCTATGTTGTGCTGCAGAAGGAACATCAATATGTTTTTGTACTACACTGTTGTAGTGTTTCCACTACTGCAGCACAACTTACAATGACACCACACAGCTGCTTTCCCCTAGCCAATTGAGCTGGGAGTTGTTTTTCGTTTTGAATTTGAACTTATAGAAACTCTGCAACTGCAGTAACTGGCTGAACACTGAATCAGTAATTTGAGCCCATCACCAAGCCAACAGTTTACTGAAGGGAAGCAGAGTGTCTGAAATGTGCATGGATGGCCTATACACTATAAAAGATAATGTATGGACATCTATACACAGACAAGCCTATGTCTTTATCTCAAGTTTTTCTATGGCAACCAAGGAACCTCTCAAGCTTCGCCCAAGGTTCCTGGTTGCCAAACAAAGTTCCCAATGCAGATATAAGCTTGTTGTATATGGCTGCCCGTACATTGCCCTCTATATCCTACTCTGTTAACTTACTGTTTTTAAAAAAAGTGCATGATTAGTAACAGGACAAAAGTTTCCCTTTGATCCAAAACTATTCCTCCTAGGCCTCTATACTCCGAGTAACTCTTCCCTTTCACATGCACATTTTAGATGGCTAAATATACTTTTTCTTTTGGTTAAACATCCAAGTCTTATTAAATGGAAATCTACCCTTGTTCCCTCCCTTTTTGATGTTCTTCAAAGCCTCTCTCAATACGCCTCACTAGACCATCTATCCCATGTTATTCATGACCGACTCACCGTATATGATCAGTGCTGGCAGGATTACTTTAAATTCATTGAAACGGCTGGTTCTTAAGACCCTAATCCTCAAGACTTATTTAGCTTTCCTTTTGGTACATCTTTACTCTGTTCATTAGATCTGGGTCTCTCTAACATTCTGTGCACAGATATCTCCCCTCTTTTTCTTTCCCACCCTACTTCTTTCTTCCTTTTTCTACCCTGCACTATTATCTACCTTTAACATGCATCTCTCTTTTATTTATATTCCTCCTCTATTGCATAATGTTTGTATTCTTATAGGTATCACTTCATGTAATGGTTTGAAGGCCTGCTATAACTTGTTCTCGTACTCATCTTGCACTTAACTGATCTCTCTGAATTCATAATACTTTAATAACTGTAACTCTTTGTTCACTACTTATGATATAAATAAGACAAACTCTTATTTTATATATATGTATATTTAAGGCATCCTCATTATATTCAACCTAAACTATGTGTTTTGTTAAGTGATACCCTTTTGTAATCTATATGAGGTTTCCCTTTCATTATGTATGCCTATATGTCTTTATATACTTAAAATTAATAAAAAGATTAACTCAAAAAAAAGTGCATGATTTACATAAATTGTTACTGCCTGATTTAAGATGTATACTCTTGTTTTAATATATTGTTATGTAGCCATAGCTGAATTTTAAGTTACAGCCAGTGTCTTAGTTATCAATAGTCAGAGGTAAAGTGATACGTTGTTTGAAATGTTATTCTGTCTAAATTTCTTTAGTCAAAGTTATGCTTAAATTTTTATGTTCTAAATTAACTAATTCTGTTGTTAAACGTATTTACTGTACTATATGTATTCATCATATGGTCTAGTTAAAAGAAAAAGTTCATTTAAAAAAGAAATGAATGAAAAACACGAGGAAAGAAAAAATGCAAAAGCATATTACTAAACATATAAAGGCACAAAAACACACATTTGGTAAACTATTTATTTTCACAAGGTTCCTGCTCTTTGAAAAATCAAGTAAGAAGGGACATCTTCCAGTATCAAAACAACAGCAAAAGGCCAGCTCAACTCTGAAAGGTCGAGGAGGCGGTTGACAGAGGCAGTATCGGGGGAAGGGAGGTCTCTTTCAGAACTTCAGAAACCAGAGGAGTTAAGGATCCTACTCTGGGTTCAAGGGCAATAGCGACAGAGGAGCCTTTGCCTGAAAGTGTAATGCAGGTCCAGGGCAAAGAGGTGGCATATCACAATGAGGGTATGCAAGCCCATTTCTGCCCCCCTGCCCTTGGTGGAAGACTGCAGAATATTTACATAAGATGGGCACAGATAATGTCAGATGCTTGGGTCCAGGAATTTCTGGCATTAGGCTGCGCAATAGGGTTTACAACCATTCCCTCAAAGGGATGTTTTCTACTGTCACATGTACAAAAGGACCCAGTGAAGAGACAAGCAGTGTCTCAAATGTTAGATCACCTCAAATTGATCGGGGCGATTGTTCTGGTGCCTCCCGATGAACAAGGCCAGGGATTCTACTCAACTTATTTTGTGGTTCCCAAGAAGTCGAGGGGTTTCAGACCTATTCTGGACCTAAAATGCCTACAAAGGTTTATTCACTACACATCCCTCAAGATGGAGTTCTTATGGTCAATCATCTGGGCTGTCCAATCAAGGGATTATTTAGCATACATAGATCTGAGGGATGCATATCTCCAAATTCTCATTCAGCAGTCTCATCAGAAGTTCCTCAAGTTCACAGTCCTGGGGCAACACTTCTAGTACAGGCCACTTGCTTCCCTTTGGGCTGGTAACAGCCCCCAGAATGTTCTTGAAGGTAACATTTTGGCAGGAGGGACATCATGTCTACCTCTAAGTGGACAACTTGCTCATCTGAGCACCTTCTGCCACACTGGCAAGGGAATCAGTGACCAGGACCCTGGAAGTTTTGGAGTCCCACTGTTGGGTAGTCAATTGGGAGAAAAGCTCTGTCAACCCATCTCAGACCTTGAAGCACCTGGGAGCGGTGTTAAGGATGGATGAGGGGAAGGTGTTACTCTTGGCAGCTAGGAAGGAGACCTCGGTATGAGAGGTTCAGTGACCAAGGAGCCAATCGTCAGCCTCAGCTCACAGTCTACTGTGGATGCTGGGTCTCATGATAGCAACAACAGAACTAATCCTGTGGACTGACATACACATGCGACCCCTTCAGACCAAGTTGCTGGCACCCTGGGACCTGACCTCAGAGGACTATCGGGCCATGATTCCACTTTCCCCAACCCCTTCAATAGGTGCTGAATTGGTGGGTGAATTTAGAGAACCTAAGCAAGGGGTCCCTTGAAGCCCCCCGAGTAGATCCTGACAACTGATGTCAGCTTGTCAGGCTGGGGTGCAGTTTTGGACCACCTTCCCATTTGGGGGTCTTGGTCTGCGCTGGAACGACACAAGCAAATCAACGCCCTGGAGATCAGGGCTGTATGTCTCACTCGCCTACATTTTCACAAGCTAGCACAGTCAAGAGCCGTTAAAATAAAGTCAGACAACTTTGTCACGGTGGCGTTTATAAGCAATCATGGAGGCACAAAGAGCAGAGAGATGCTAAGAAAGGCAACTGATCTTCTACTATGGGTAGAGGAGAACCTCTCTTTCTCTTCGTGAACAGTTCACTTGGTGGTGGAACTGAACATTCAGATCACCTGGATAAGTCACAAGAAAGCAGGTAATAGTAAATGGAGTCCACTCTGAAGAAAGGGGGGTTACTAGTGGGGTACCACAGGGTTCAGCATTAGGACCGGTCCTCTTCAATGTCTTTATAAGCGACATTGCAGAGGGACTGAAAGGAAAAGTATGTCTCTTTGCAGATGACACTAAGATCTGCAACAGAGTTGATGCACAAGGTGGGGTGGAAAGGAAAAGAAGGGACTTGGCAAGGTTAGAGGAATGATCAAATGTATGGCAGCTTAGATTCAATGCTAAGAAGTGCAAGGTAATGCACCTGGGAAACAAAAACCCAGGGGAAGAGCACACAATGGGGGGTGAGACACTGACAACAACAAAAATGGAAAGGGACCTGAGGGTAGTCATATCAGATGACCTAAAAGTGGGCAAGCAATGTGAGAGGGCAGTAAGGAGGGCTGGGGGGATACTGGGATGCATAGGGAGAGGCATCACCAGTAGAAAATAGGAAGTTGTTATCCCTCTGTAGAGACAGCTGGTGAGACCCCATCTGGAATACTGTGTGCAGTTCTGGAGACCCAGTCTCCGCAGATATAGACAGGGTGGAAGCTGTCCAGAGGAGGGCAACTAAAATGCTGCAGGGTCTGCAATGGAAGATATATGAAAAGAGACTTAAGGAGCTTAATATGTATAGCCTCGAGGAGGAAGGGGGGACATGACAGAAACTTTCAAGAACCTCAAGAGGAATCAACAAAGTCCAAGAGGGTAGCATCTTTCAGAAAAGAGGTGTGCAAGAACAAGGGCCAATTTAAAGATAAGTGGCCTCAGAGGTAATTTAAGAGTATTTTTTCACAGAGAGGGTTGTGGATGCACGAAACTGCCTTCCGGAGGAGGTTGTGGAGTTAAAAACAGTGGTGGAATTCAAGCATGCATGGGACAGTCATAAGGCAATTCTAGGGGGTTGGGGTAGGAAAAAGTAGGCTGCTGGTTAACTAGGATCTGCAGCTTATCCATTAGGTAGGGAAATGGGCAGACTGGGTGGGCTAAGTGGTCCTTATCTGCCATCAAATTCTATGTTTCTATGTTTCTAAGTCCATCAAGGGAGTGGATGCTCAACCTGGAGGTGTTCGATCTTCTGTGCAGAAGGTTTGATCGTCCACAGATCAACCTGTTTACCTTCAGCCAGAATGCTCAAGTGCAGTGGTTCTCCGCCAACAGATAGATAGATAGATACTTTATTTATAAAGCACTCCTCTCCGGCGATTCAGAGCACTGTACATGTCTAAAAATAATCAATACTGTACAGTAATAATAACATTCCAATACAAATTCAGCATCAGCAAGAAATAGACATAATCTAAAATGCATATATCACAATAATTAAAACACAGCATCCAACCATTACTAATAGGCAAAATACCTGCTGAAAAAAGGAGTGTTTTAAGGCCTAACTTAAAGGCTTCTACCGAGGGTGCCACCAGTAAATACCTAGGAAATGAGTTCCTCAGGGTAGGTGCGGCAATCGAGAATGCACGGTTCCCAGAATGCTGCAACCTAGCCCTGGGAACCTCCAGGAGGCCACCCTTAGCAGAATGGAGAGCCCAGGTCAGCTGGTGGGGCACCAGGAGATCTTGCAGATGGACTGGACCCCGATCGTGCAGGGCATTGTAGGTAAGGAGCCCTACTTTGAAAACAATCATCCACCTGACTGGCAGCCAGTGCAGCTTGCAGAGAACAGGAGTGATATCTTCATTTCTTTTTACCCCCAATAGTAATTTCACAGCCGCATTCTGCACCAGCTGCAGTCGGTGCAGGTTGCCTCCAGATAGCCCAAGGTATAGGGCATTGCAGTAGTCCAACCTGGATGTGACAACCCCAAGTACTCAGCGTGGGCAGGTCCTCAAATGGAATCAAGGCTCGGATCCAGGCAATGTTCCTCCTCAGATGGTAATATCCCCTTTTGCCGATACCGGTGTCCACAGGCAGAGGCAGTGGATGCTCTGTCACAAACGTGGAATTTCTGCAGAGCGTATGCCTTCCCTCCTCTACCGTTTCTCCCCACGTTCATATGCAAAATCAGACAATTAGCCCCCCCCCCCAGCTTTTGAGCAAGGCTTGACCTGCCCATGGAACTGCTCTCTCACCCGCTGACTGCACTGTAAAGCCCCTCCCTCAACTTTTGAGCAGGGCTTGACCGCCCATGGGACTGCTCCCCCGCCCACTGGCAGCACCATAAGCACCCCACCCGGCTTCTGAGCAGGGCTGACCTGCCCATGGAACTGCTCCCTCACCCGCTGACTGTACCCTAAAGCCTCCCCTCGACTTTTCAGCAGGGCTTGACCCGCCCATGGACCTGCTCCCCCCGCCCACTGACTGCACCCTAAAGCTCCCCCGGCTTTTGTGCAGGATTTGACATGCCCATGGAGCTGCTCCCCCACCTGTTGACTGCACCCTAAAGTCCCCCTGGCTTTTGAGCAGGGCTTGACCAGCCCATGGAGCTGCTCCCCCACCCGTTGACTGCACTCTAAAGCCCATATGGCTTTTGAGCAGGGCTTGACCTGCCCAAGGAGCTTCTCCCACCCGTTGACTGAACCCTAAAGCCCCCCAGCTTTGAGCAGGGTTTGACCCATCTCACGGAGCTGCTCCCGCCTGTTGACTGCACCCTGAAGGTATGATCTGCTTGGACCACCCTGGAGACCAGCTGTCGCATTCCTTTGTCCAACTTTTAAATTTTGGCACCTTTTTGCTCCTGCTGCACTCCCAGTACTTTGAATGGCTTGCATTTGGAATGATAGGCACCCTGCTTCCCAGAGTGTCAGAGACTAGCAGCATTTTAACTTACTTGGACACAGCAGTCAAAGTGTTTTTAAAATCTTATCTTAACTTACAAGGTGTACTTCCATAAATTTACTGGTTTTAATTGCCACGGAACACTTGGAAGGCACCACTCTGCCCTTAAGTTAATGCAGCCAGAGTGTGTTTGGCAAGTGAGTTGCACTGCTGTATTTAAAGACGAAAAGCAGGCAACGTGTTTTTACTTAACAATAATTTAGCACTGCTGTTGAAATACTGAACAATTAGCAAGCAGAGTATTTCTGTTAGCATTAAGTGAGCTGTGCCACTGGCTTTCGGCTTTACTGAAGGCAGGGCGTTTTTATTATTAATGTGAGCTGCACTGCTGAATTTCTTATTAAAAGCAGGCAGACCATTTTAATACGTGCAATCTCCCTCTGCGCTATTGCAATCGGACAGTCATTTTAAAGTAAGTCTGTACTTACTAGAGCAATCGGAGCAATCTCCCCAGCCCAGGTGTTGTAGATCAGTTGCTGCTTCTCTCTTCTCACAGGCACTGTGCAGCACCTCCCCACCTGTCCCCCACCATGCCCACTCTTTGCCGGTCGTACTTATATAGCCACGCCCACCCTTTGCTGGTCGTACTTATATAGTGTCTAAGTGTCAGGTGACTAACTTCCTACTTTTCCATTAGCAGCTTATACTAAGCTGCCTGTAGAGGGAGTCGGGTGTCTGTTTTCCCGGCTTTTCAACACCACTAGTCTGCTTGCAGGAATTAGTGCAGGCAAGCTCCTATTACTGTCTTCTCATTTTTTAACCCGTCCCATTTTCCCCTCTTAGCCATGCTTTTTCCTCCCCTGCAGTAAAAATAAATTAGTTTCGATTACCAACAATTTCTTGCTGCTTCTGCCCTCTTTACCTTTCTGTTCCCCCATCCCAAAACACATTACCCAAGTGTCAAGTGCACTCCTGTCCATTCAACCACCCTCACCTACAGTCCCTGGGTTTTGAACTTGGTTGGATTCAACCTCGCTCCTCCAGGCAAGCACCCTTGCACGCACCATGAATCCCTTACTTCTCCCCCTACTGGCTGCATCGCTTATAGGTACACTACATCTGGTGGATTCATGTGCCTTAATTCTAGCCCGTGATCAAGTGGATCCTAAACACCTCCAAGTGGCCGTACGCCTATCAAAGCTCACACTCATTTAAGAAAGGTGGGAAATAACCCCGCTTTGTCCCCTCACTCTTCTTTTTCTCTCCAACCTGGAGCACCACCTTCTAGATTATTTCTTGCACTCTCTCCCCCGCCTAGCCACTTTGTCCTTATCACCTCCTACTTTCTCTGCTACTACTAGCAGGGGACATTGAGGTTAACCCTGGCCCGGTAAACACCCATATCACCTCCACTGATTGCAGCTGGGTCAGGCCCCATGGCCTATAAGTTGCCCACATGAATATTTGTAGCCTCTCTGCCAAATACCCCAACTTTGAAGCATGGGTATTTCTCCACAAACTCCACACTCTGTCTCTCTGGGATGTGGCTGAAATTGCACCACACTGATGTCATGTATCACCTGGCGGACTACTCCTTGCTACACAGGGATACGCCCGATAAAAAGAAGGGTGGTGGTGTTGCAATAAGAGTACCCCTCTCTGCTACTACCATCCTCTGCTCGAGTCCTCCTCTCCAAATGAACTGCTAATCTTAGAAGTCACCCTAGGTTTTGCCAAGAAACTATATTTGGGGTGCTGCTATAATCCTCCAACGGGGGCACAGAGGGTCTTCAAAATCTCCTGCCTGGCTACGGGTCTCTCTCCTCACCCAGGGACTCCATTCTCTTTGATGACTACAACCTAAATTGGCTAAGTGCTCAAGAACCTGATCTCGCCAACCTTCTGAAGCAACAAAACTTGATGCAAACCATCACCCTCCCAACTTGTCTTAACCCTTGCACCTCTACCAACACTCAGCTGGACTGGGTGATTACTAACTGTGATGACAGAGTACTCCAGGCAGGCACTTTCACGACTCCATTAGCGACCACTCCCCGACTTATGCCATATTGTCCTCAAAGACCACTCCCCCCCCCCAAAGTACCTCTCCTTCCGCAATTTCAGCTGCCCTGACACCTCCCTCCTCCTGAACAATGTTAGGGCCCTAAACTGGCAGGACCTCTACACCATCACTCACGTGTCCTTGGCTGTTGTATTCTTCACCAATGCCCTCCTCACAATCCAGAGCCGTCATTTCCCAATTACAACATGGAGAGTCAGAGGCAGGTGTACCCAATGGATAACCAAAGACCTCCTAGCCCTCATGAAAGCTAAAGACCATAAATGGACTGCCCACAAATCGTCTCTCTCCACAGTCCTTTGGAATGAACATCGGCAACTGTGCAATCAAAGCAAACACATAACTAGATCCTTAAAAACGCAGCTACTACCACAACTTCCATAAGGAAAGCCTCGGTAACCCTAGAAAATTCTGGGACTCCATTAGCTCCCTTCTCAACCCTTGCCCACACGTAATAATATTCTACTAGACTCACCCTCCGGGCAGCTTACTGAGCCCGCCGAGGTTGCCCAGGCGTTCAACGTGCAATTTACTGATCTCTCTGCCCTCCTTAGCAAGCTTCCTTCAAAATATAGCAACCTACTCTCACATCCCCACCCCCTCCCTGCCCTTCTAGCACTGCCCCCTTCCCCTTTCTACTTTAAGGCTATTTCCCAAAAGGAAACCTTTAAGCTTCTAAGGACTCTCCCTAACCGTGGTAGCCCTGGCTTAGATGGCCTCTCCCCTGTTATGCTAAAGCTAGTCTTCCCTGCTATCTCTGAACCACTCACTTTTATTTTTAACCTGGCCTTTTCCACCTCTTCCATACCTGACCCCTTGAAATCAGCTAAAGTGGTACCCATTTTTAAATCTGATGACCCCATCTCTTCTGACAACTACTGACCAATATCTATCCTCTCTCACCTTAGTAAGCTTCTAGACAAGGTCGTCCATCACTAATTGTCTGAACATCTAGGGAAATACAACCTCATGTCCAACCAGCAGCATTGTTTTCGTAAAAAACACAGCATCGCCACTGCCCTTGCTCTTTTCACTGGCCACGTATTGAGGAAACTCCACCAGTGCCATGTTCATTGACCTGTCCAAGGTGTTTGACTTGGTAAACCATGTCCTCCTCCTCCTGTCCAAACTACCCCAGCTTGGCTGCTCCTTGGGAGACTACCAACTGGTTTTGGAACTACCTCTCTGACCGTTGCCAAACTGTGTACATTGGCTCTGCCACATGCCCTGCCCTATCAGTCACTACCAGTGTTCCCTAGGGCTCCATTCTAGGACCCCTTCTCTTTTCTATCTTTGTTAATACCCTCCCCTCCGACAGCCTTACCTGCTATTCCCTCCTCTATGTGGACGACCTTGTCCTCTTTCATAGTGAAAAGTCTCTCTCTCATATATCCTCTTCCTCACACATAACTACTGCTCTGCCTACAGTTGGTTCACATCCAATCTGCTGTTGGTGAAACAGAAAAAAAAAGAAGGTAATGCTGTTTGGGTCTAAACCCTACCTTGCCAAAGCACTCAAAGCCAACTCCTCCCTCTATGTCTACTCTCATTCTGGCTCTGCCCTTGAGAACATCCTCTCCTCTCCTTTAAATACTGGAGGGTAACACTGGACCCCTCCCTCTCCTTTGCCAAACACATCAACCTGGTTACTTGCAGAGTAAACCAGAAACTGGGGGCGGCCTACCATCTCAAACACTACCTGTCTAAGGAGGCCCACCTAGCTAACATTGTAGGTAATCTGATCTCCTTCCCATCTTAGATTACTGCTCTCCCATATACTCAGGCGTATCCACTACTTTCAAATGGAGATGGCGAGAGGATCACAGATTTAGAAGCGCGTAGCCATCTGGGAAGTTGTGACCATCGAACAGTATGGTTCACGACAAATACAGCAGTAGAGTCAAGCCATACAAAGGCAAAGGTACTGGACTTCAGGAGGGTGGACTTTGCCAAAATGGGTGCATGCCTAAGGAATGCACTAGCAAATGGGCAGGAAGGAGGGGTGGAAGAACAATGGGGAATAATCAAAACTGACATCACAGAGGCAACAAGTCTTTGTGTGAAGCAAATAAAACAAAACGATGTAAGAAACCACTAAGGTTCTCAAAGGAGGTGGCAGGGAAGGTTAGGGAGAAAAAGAGAGCATTCAGGAAGTACAAGGAATCACAGAAGGAGCAGGGCAGAGAATTGTATCAGTTAAAGCAAAAGGAAGCAGGAAAGGCAGTCAGAACAGCAAAGGCTCAAACCGAGGAAAAGACTGCCAACTCAGTTAAGAAGGGGGATAAAACCTTTTATAGGTACATCAGGGAGTGAAGGAAAACCAAGGGAGGGATAGTGAGGCTTAATAAAGGGGGAGGGGGTGGGCAGAGGGTGACTGTGAAAAGGCAGAGATATTAAACAAATACTTTTGCTCAGTATTCACAAATGAAGAGGGGGAGGTACCTAAACCAAATAATAGAAGCACGCTGGATACGGGGGTTGATACTAGCCCTTTCACAGAAGAAAGGGTTCTGAAGAAACCCTTAAAACTGAAGGTGGACAAAGCAATGAGGCCTGATGGGATTCATCCCAGAATTCTAAAAGAACTAAGGGTAGAACTAGTGACAACACTGACTACCCTCTTTAATAAATCATGGGAGGAGGGGGTGGTACCTGAAGACTGGAGGAGGGCAGATGTGATTCCACTTCACAAAAGTAGGAGCACGGCAGAAGCAGGAAACTACAGACCTGTTAGTTCAACCTCACTGATTAGGAAAATGATGGAATGACTTCTGAAGGAAAGAATTATTGAGTACCTAGAGGCCAGAGGGGCGCAGGACCCAAGGCAGCATGGATTCACAGTGGGAAGGTCATGTCAGACAAATCTAATAGATTTCTTTAACTGGGTGACCAAAGTAGTAGATCAGGGAGGGGCTGTAGACATGGCCTACCCAAACTTTAGCAAGACATTTGACACAGTCCCACACAAAAGATTAATATACAAGTTGGCCAGCCTGGGAGTGGGCCCCAAGATGGTAGCCTGGGTAAAAAATTGGCTGGAGAACAGGACACAGAGGGTAATAGTAAACGGAGTCCACTCTGAAGAAAGAGGGGTAACTAGTTGGGTACCGCAGGGTTCAGTACTAGGACCAGTCCTCTTTAATGTCTCTATAAGCGACATTGCAGAGGGACTGGAAGGAAAAGTATGTCTCTTTGCAGACAACACAAAGATCTGCAACAGAGTTGATACACAAGGTGGGGTGGAAAGGATGAGAAGCGACATGGCAAGGTTGGAGGAATGGTCAAATGTATGGCAGCTTAGATTCAATGCTAAGAAGTGCAAAGTAATGCTCCTGGGAAAGAGAAACCCAGGGGAAAAGTACACAATGGGGGGTGAGATACTAACAACAACAAAAATGGAAAGGGACCCAGGGGTAGTCATATCAGATGACCTAAAGGCAAGCAAGCAATGTGAGAGGGCAGTAAGTACGGCTGGTGGGATACTGGGATGCATAGGGAGAGGCATCACCAGTAGAAAACAGGAAGTTGTTATCCCTCTGTACAGACAGCTGGTAAGACCCCATCTTGAATACTACGGGCAGTTCTGGAGACCCAATCTCCGAAAAGACATAGACAGGATGGAGGCAGTCCAGAGGAGGGCCACCAAAATGGTGCAGTGTCTGCACCAGAAGACATATCAAGAGAGACTTAAGGATCTTAATATGTATAGCCTTGAGGAGAGGAGGAGAGGGGACATGATAGAAACTTTCAAATACCTCAAGGGAATCAACAAAGTCCAAGAGGGTAGCATCTTTCAGAAAAAGAGGTGTAAGAACAAGGGGGCACAATTTGAAGCTAGAGGGGGGACAGCTCAGAAGTAATGTGAGGAAGTATTTTTTCATGGAGAGGGTTGTAGATGCATTGAACAGCCTTCCTAAGGAGGTTGTGGAGTCAAAAACAGTGATGGAATTTAAGAATGCATGGGACAGACATAAGGCAATTCTAGGGGGTGGAGGTTGGAAGAAGCAGGCTGTTGATTAGCTAGGATCTGCAGCTTATCCAATAGGTAGGGAAATGGACAGACTTGGTGGGCCAAGCGGTCCTTATCTGCCATCAAATTCTATGTTTCTATGTTTACCCTTTGAACTCGACTCACATCTTTCTACAACAACATTTGCCGATTTGCCCTCCTCGCCCTGTTCTCCACCCATCACTGTGATCTCTACAGGTATCTCGGCTGGTTACCACTTAAAGGTCACTTTGACTTTACCCTTGGCTGTATCATTGACAACACCCTCAGGACTGGGAAAGTGTCCCCTCTCTTCTCCCTCCTCAATGTTAAACATTCACCAAGGACCCTCTGTTCCTCGGTTGTCCCCCCTTCCCTTGAAGGCCCTAGAGCTACTACTAGCATGGGAAGTAAAGCCTTATCTGTCGCAGCCCCTACCCTGTGGAACAGTCTACCCTCATCTCTCAGATCAGCCACCTCTCACCTCACCTTCAAATCCAGCTTCAAAATCTGGCTCCTTGGGGAATATTTTGCTGTAACTGCTCACCCAGGTAGCTCCACCCACCCGCTGACAGCTGTACCACTCCTTTCCTGCTGCACTTATGTCTATACCCTCTGCTATTTTCTGTGCTCAGTGGTTGCTAGGCCAAAAGGACAGCCAAGTCCAAGATTGAAGGTAACCGCTTACAGCCACCTTATTCATTGCTTAGGAATATACTGCCTGTACCTTTGACCTTTGTCTGTTTTTTTTTCTGTATTATCCTATTTGCATTTGTATCGTTTGCTTTCTTCTTATTTAAATCAGTATTTTATGTATTATAATAACTGAATTCATGTGTAAATAACTATCACATATGTATGTCATTTGCTGTGTCACTCCTGTGGCCCAGATCGTGCCTGAAAACAGTCCCTTGGATCAGTGTACTTACCCGGTAATCAAAGGCATAAATAAATAATCAAAGTCATAAATAAACAAATAAATAAATAAGTTTTCTTCTGATAGCTCCAGAATGGTCCAGAAGGCTGTGGTTCTCCAATCTAGTGAATCTAGCTCAACACACTCAATTTCGTATCCCAGTTCGGTGGGATCTTCTCTCTCAAGGTCCCATTCTGCATCCAAAGCTGGAGGCAGGGGAACACATAAGGGGAGTAAGGGAGTATTTTACTCCCAGTTTTGCCTGATTTATTACCACTTTCTGATTTTAAGAATGTATTTCCCACCCTACATATTTAAAGTATATTCATTAGAAATGCACAGTATTGACAGCACCATGCAATGCTAGCAGCCCCTGCACCACGTACTACAAAGAATACAGCAGAAGAAAGCCATTCAGTCTATCCAGTATGCTTGTATCGCAGGATCTTCTGCTTATGCTACTGACCTTGCCCACCCCCAAAACCGGGTCCTCCGCTTCTCGCCATCTGCTCCCCAAGCCTCACATTTTCCCCCCATGCCTATCCCAACCACTCTTTTTTTATGCTTTCTTTTTTCTCCCCCCACCACCAGAAGCTGTACACAACTCCCCTGTCTGCCCTCCGGCCATCCAAGGTCTCCCCCCCATGGAGCCCTGGCTTACCTCCCAGGTGAGGTGGCGATGGGAGGGGGGCCCCTCCTATACCCCCATGCCAAGGAACCAAGTCTTCGTTGGGGACCTCTATCAGCAGTTTGGCTGGCTGGGGGAAGACCCACTATCGGGCCCTCACATCAGTGTTGCTCCAGGCAGTATATTTTTGTGAGTATGCTCCCCCGAGCGTGATGTGCCACATGACGCCATGGCCTATGCCAGCGTCCATCGCGTTCTCCCACTGGTTTGGGTGCCGAGGCTGCTGTACCTCCTGGCCTCCGCCAGAGGTGAGGCCAATCCCATGCCAGGAGCCCACCCTCTCCCCAGAGGAGCTAAGCTGTCCACCGGATGCTCAGACTACCTCCCCCCAGCTGGCCCTCTGGCACCCGGGTCCAAACCTAAGTCGCCAGCATCGCAAGCAGAAATCCAACCATTGCACCGGTGGGCCGGCCTATCCCAACCATGCTTGAAGCTGCTTACAGACTTCATCAAGACCACCTCCTCTGGCAGCCCATTCCATCTGGCCACCACCCTCTCCGTGAAGAAGTGCTTCCTAACCTCCCTCCTAAACCTCCACCCCTCCAGCTTTAGACTGTGTAACCTTGTAGTTTGGTTGCCAGAGATTGAACTAAAAAAGTGGAAGCATATGGAGTGGAGACAGAAAAGAGCATGAGTATCATTTGGTGCTGTAGTACAGGACACAGTGTCAGAAGTCCACAAAAGCGGTCCCAAGGATGACCCAGGGAATTACAGACCAGTCAGTCTGACCTCCATTGTGGGCAAGCTCATGGAGACTATACTAAAGGAAAGGTTGGTGGAATATCTAGAGGATCATTGTCTCCATGATGAGAGGCAGCATGGGTTCATGGGGGGTTGGGGAGAGATAGTGTCAAACAAATCTGATTGGCTTCTTTGACTGTGTCACTAAGACAGTAGACAGGGGCCAAGTGGTTGACATCCTGTATCTTGATTTCAGCAAGGCCTTTAACTCTGTGCCCCACAAAAGGTCAATCAGAAAGTTGGTGGATCTTGGGGTTGAGGAAAAGATGGCCAGATGGGTGGAAAACTGACTGAGGGACAGAACCCAGAGGGTGGCTGTGGAGGGAGAGTTATCTGGCACCAGAGAGGTAACCAGTGGGGGTCCCGCAGGGCTCGGTGCTGGGGCCAATGTTGTTCAATGTCTTCATCAATGACATTGGGGATGGCATTAAGGGCAAAATGTGCCTATTCGCGGATGACACCAAGCTCTATGGGAGAGTGGACGCAGCTGAAGGGATACAGGACCTACAGGAAGATCTGAGAAAGCTGGGGAAGGTGGTCTAGGATCTGGCAGCTTGGCTTCAATGCCAAGAACTGCAAAGTTATGCATAAAGGAGCCAAGAATCCCAGGACACTGTACTACCTGGGTGGAGTCCAAGTATCTGCATCAAAGGAGGAGAAGGACCTGGGAGTGATGATCACTAGTGACCTGAAGCACTCCCCAGCAGCAAAGGCAAACAAGATGCTGAGATGCATATCTAGGGGGATCAGTAGTAGGAGAGAGGAGGTTATACTGCCCTTGTACAGGTCACTGGTAAGGCCGCATCTAGAGTACGGTGTTCAGTACTGGTGCCCACACCTCAAAAAGGACATTAATCTGCTGGAGAAGGTCCAGAGGAGGGCTACAAAGATGACAGCTGGTCAGCAGGGTAAGACATATGAGGAGAGATTGAGGGCACTGAACATGTACTCTCTGGAAGACAGGAGAGAGAGAGAGGGGATATGGTTAGGACCTTCGAGTACTTGAAAGGGATAAATAAGGTTGATAAGGAGCGTCTCTTAAAGCCAAGTGGCAACCATAACATGAGGGAGCACAGTCTTAAGCTGGAGGGTGGGAGGTTTAGGAGGGAGGTCAGGAAGCACTTCTTCACAGAGAGGGTGGTGGACACTTGGAATGCTCTGCCAGAAGAGGTTGTCTCGTTGAAGACAGTGCGTGGCTTTAAGAGAGGCTGGGATAGGCATGGGGGAAGGTAAGGATCATGGGTAGGGAGGATGGGAGGAGTGGGGAGGGAGGGCAGTGACATTAGCTCAAGTTGTGGACCCTGCAATATGAGCAGACTTGATAGACCAAATGGCCTTCTTGTACTGGCTTCTTCGTATGTTTGTAAGTTGCTAGCTGACTGATTAGAAGGGTTGCGGTAACCTGACAACATGTTAAAAACAAGGCAACAACACTGCAGCATCAGGATGTTATCTCAAATTACATGGTAGCACCAGTCAAAGAGTCAGTGGCTGCAGGTGCCCAGTGGGTTTGAGACTTGATTTAGAGACAGGGTTTGAGACGGGTCAGCTGATGGCATTACAGTACTACCATCTAGATGAAAATACTACCAGGTTGAAGAAGCTAGCAGTAAATACTTCTCATTCCTAAATCTTATCTAGACCCCTGCCTGGAAGTGATGCAGCTTGAGGCCTGGCTCCTGAGAGGATGAGGCTCCTGAAATAGAGTTTTTCCAGAAAGGTAGTGGATACCCTGATGACCGCCAGAAAAATTTCCATGTCTGCAGCTTATGCTCATGTATGGATCACCTTTTCAGCCTGGGACAGAGGAAAAAATATCCAGCCTTCCAAAGCAACAGTTCTGCAGATTTTGGATTTTTTGCAGGCAGGAGTGGGCAAAGGTTTGGCTTTGAGCAACTTGAGAGGTCAGGTGTCGGCACTTGGAGCCTTCTTGGGCTCGTCTTTAAGGACTAACCAGTAGGATATCAGATTTCTATAAGCTGTCAGCAGAAGCCGATCCTCGTTCCAATGCCCTGTCCCTCCATAGAATCTGAATTTGGTTTTGAATACTCTTAGTAAAAGAACCCTTCAAACCTCTTTCATTGGTACTGATACATGTTCTGTCCCATAAGGTGTGTTTTCTAGTTGCAATGTGCTCAGCCAGAAGAATTGATGAGCTCCAGGCCTTGTCCAGCAAAGAATCTTGCCTTGTCATTCATAAGGACAAGGTGGGTCTAAGAACAGTTCCATCCTTCATTCTGAAGGTTCCTACATCCTTTCATGTAAATGATAAAATCTGTCTTCTGTCCTTCTGTCCACAGCCAACTCAACCAAGAGAGAGAAAGAGCTGCATGAGTTAGATTTGAGCAGGGCAGTTAGGACATATCGTAGACAGACTGCGGAGTTCAGGAAATCAGATAGGTTGGTCGTACTTTTCAGAGCAGCCAAAAAAGGACGTAAAAAAATTCCAAGGGCACCCTGCCAAGGTGGGTGAGGGTGTGCATTACCAAAGCTTATGTCGCAGTAAAGAAGAGGGCTCTGGCGCTCATCAAGGCTCATTCCACCAGAGCTATGGCCATCTCCTGGGCAGAGAAAGGTGAGACATCTGTCTTAGAAGTGTGTAAGGCAGCAACGTGGTCCTCTGCCCACACACTTACCAAGCACTACAGATTGGTTGTTCAAAGTTCTTCTGATGCAGCCTTTGGTCACAGAGTTTTGCAGGTTGCAGTTAGCAGGTAAATTCCTTTTCCTTTTGTTTTTCAGTTTGCGTACTGGACAATATTCTCTCCCATCCGGCTGGAAAATAGTTACTGCTCATTAGCACCCATGTGTAACCACTGACAACGTGGAGCACTACAGAAAGAAGTAATTTCTTCATAGTTACCGTTATTTCTTTTTCTGTTAGCCCCAACACTGTCAATGGGAGTCTCCCAGGAGCCTGGCTCCTGATGGAGAATATTGTCCAGTATGCCAGAACTGGGATGTCTGTCATGTTCTGAGGAAATGTTTGATTGTAAGTCTGTTTGGACATCCTTCTATGATTTACCTGCTGACAATTATACAAACAGATGAAATTTCTTCATACTTACAATAATTTCCTTTTCTGATAGCACCAACATTGCCAATGGGTATTCACAACAACTGAGTATTGTGCACCCTGACCAGGGAATGGCACAGCCCAAGCTTTAGAATGTTGGGCATATGAGGATTCCAAACAGCAGCAACTCCCCAGTTACTACTGACCTTGCAATGCTCGGTAAACTACCAAATTTGCCTATGTTACAACTAAATTACTTGTATGTAACGTTCCTTCTACACTGTAAGTAGAAACTGTCTTAACCTTAATGGCAGACCTCCTAAGGAAGGCATTCTCCATATTGGACACAAGGCTTGGTCGAGTCAGTCCTTTTTGTGGAAAAGTAAACAGTCACTAGGAACGTCCTGCACCAGCAAATCTTCTGGAATCTGAGGCTGACAAACACAACAATGAACAATTGGCAGGTAAAACGGTATGCAGTGAGACTACCTGCAAAAAAGAAATCACCCTTAGTGAGATACAACTAAATTATTAACCTGCGTGGTCGCAGACTGATTGAGAAAAACATTACAGGAATACAGCACAGCAGGAAAATAGAAGGATTCCCGGAAAAGCCATAATAGAAGTTCTGATTAAAAAAGGACATCCCCCACTGGAATACTGGATAATATTCTCCCTCTGGAGTGAGGCTCCTGGTTGAGCCCCATTGTCAATGTTGGAGCCAACAGAAAAGTAAATTACAGTACATATGAAGAAATTTCTTCTTTCTGTAGCACTCCACATTGTCAATGGGTATTCACAAAAACTGAGTTCTAAGAAGCAGTACCCAGAACAGCTGGGGTGGAGGGGAGAATATTATTCCACACGCCAGAAACAAGCACCAAGAGATTACCTGCGAACTGCTGCCTGCAACACTTTGCGACCAAAACCAACGTCAGCAGAACTCTCACATCCAATTTGTGGTGCTTTGTGAACGTGTGGATGGAAGACTGTGTAGCTGCCTTGCATAACTCTAAAACTGATGCTTCATCTTTCTCTGTCCAGGATGTTGCCACAGCCCTAGTGGAGTGAGCTTGATAAGGGCTGGAGGCCTCTTCTTTTCTGCAACATAAGCCTTAGCAACGCAGGCCCTCACCCACCTACTGTAGCTAGGGTAGCCTTGGAAGCTTTTTGACCCTGCTTGGCCACTCTGAAGAGAACAAACAGGCTATTTGATTTCTGGAACTCAGCCACCAGTTTAAGGTAGATCCTAATGGCCCATCGCAAATCCAAGTTGTGCAACTCCTTCTTTCTTGGGTGAGATGGTTGCGGACAGAAGGATGGAAGGCATATTTCCTGGTTCACATGGAAAGCCATGGGCACTTTTTGGATGACAGACGGGACTGTTCTGAGTACCATCTTGTCCTTATGCATGACAAGGTATGGCTCCTTGTGGGATAAGGCCTGGAGTTCGTCAATCCTCCTGGCTGAGCACATAGCAACCAAACCTTGTAAGGCAACACATCCAGTGAGATGGATGACAGCAATCTGAAAGGCTCCTTACAAACAGCATTCAGAACCAGATTTAGATCCCATGGAGGAACCGGGAATCAGAACACAGGACGACTCCTGCTAACTGTATGCAGAAAACGAATAACCTCTCTGTTAGTCCCTAGAGAAATGCCCAAAGAAGCTCCAAGAGTGGAAACGTGGCCGCTCAGAGTGCTCAGTGCCAAACCCTTTTCCACACCTTCCTGCAGGAATCCAAAATCTGTGCAACTGAGGTACTGGAAGGTTTTAAGCCAGAGGAGGAAAAGCATATACTCTACTGAAGGTCCACTCCTGAGTCACAGCATCCACCGCTTCTGCCTGTGGACGCCGATAATGGCTGAAAAACCTTGGAGTCTGAGCAGTATCAGTGTAGCTGGAGGCGAACAAATCAATCTGAGTCTGACCAAACCTGCTGCACAGAGGATCGAACACCTCCAGGTTCAATCTCCACTCCCCGGGGTGAACATTTTCGCGACTTAGCCAATCTGCTTGAATGTTCAACTCCCCTGCCAAATGTACTGCTAACAGAGCGAGAAGATTCTGCTCTGCACACCAGAGAAGATCAGAGGCTTCTTTAAGCATCTCCCTGCTCTTTGTGCTGCCTTGATTGTTTATGTATGCCACTGTGACGGCGTTGTCTGACCTTAATTTTACTGCGTTTGTCTGCAGTCAATTCTGAAATCAAAGAAGGGCTAGGCGAACCACCCCATCTCCAGTACATTTATGTGAAGTGGATGTTCCTGTACTGATCAAGTTCCCTGAGTGGGTAGTTGGTTCAGGACTTCCCTACCAACTGTGCAGACTGGCATACATTGTTAGAATTAACTCTGGGGGAAGTTCCAGTGGAGCCCCTTTACTCAGATTCTGCATATTCACCCACCTACTCATGGAGTGATGTAGCTGAGGGGTGAGGGAGATTCTGGCTTGATAATCTTCCGATGTTGGATCCTAGGCCATTAGCAATCCCATTAGGAGGGGCCACATATGAATGCGAGCCCACGGGACTAGATCTATTGCTGCCACCATGAGGCCTAAGATATGTAACATGCTGAGGGCAAAGGCTAATAACTAAATCCTGAGCCACTGAACTTCCATCAATAAAGTGTCCTTCTGGAAGGTGAGAGGAAGACCTTCCCTTGTTTTGTGTTCAACACTTCCTCCAGGTGTTCCAAGGTCTGAGACTGCCTGAGAGAGCTTTTCTCCTGGTTCACCACCCAGCCACTGGACTCGATCATTGCCAGAGCCCAAAGCACTGGCCTTCTCGCTAAGAGCAATGTTGGTGCATGAACAAGCAGGTCATCCAGACAAGGACAGACATGATGCCCCTCCTGTCAATGTTGAGCCACCAGGACAATTAGCACCTTTGAGAAGACCCAGAGGGCTGTTGCAAGGCTGAAGGAAAGCACCCTGTACTGGAAATGTTGTTCCAGTATCGAGAATCTGAGATACTATTGGTGAGAATGATGGATGGGAATGTGAAGGTAGGCGTAGATCTAGCGAAGCTAAGAAGTCCCCCAGCTGAACAGCTCAGGTGATTGACCTCAGGGACTCCATCTTGAAGGTTGTGTGGCACACAAAACTTGTTCAGATGCTTCAGATCCTGGATGGACCTGAAACCCTGTGATTTTTGGGGAACTATGAAACAGATCGAGTAGATCCCCAGACTTTACTCACTTGGTGGGACCGGCACAATGGCCCTGATCTGAATGAGATGGTACAGGGTCTCTGACACCGCCAGTCTTTTTGCAGTGTCCTTGGAGACCAGATACAGCAGAAAATGGCCCCTCGAGGGGACTGTCGAAAATTTTATGGCATAGCCCAAGTCTAGGATTTCCAAAACCTAGGTGTCTGACATTGTTTGGACCCATCTTGAGTAAAATTCCCATAGTCTTCCACCTAGGAAAGGGGGGCAGGGATGGGCCTGCATACCCTCAGTGCGAGGCACCAGGCTTTTGGGCTGGGCCTCCTGTCTGGAGTCTGGCCAGGGCCCCTCTATTGCTGTAACTCTTGCTACCTGAGTAGGCTCCTCTATTTCTCTGGTTACTGAAGTTCAGAAAGGGATGAAACCCCCCTTAAGACTGTGTGTACCTGCTGTTATCTTGAGCCTTTTGGGTTGAGGTAGTTTTATGCTGTTCTTTTGACACTGGAAGATGGCCCTCCTTGTACCAAATATCCTTTAAAATAGCATCCAGGCCAGAACTGAACAACAAGCCTCCCTCAAAGGAGAGCTTAAACAGCTCAGATTTTGAAGCTAGATCAGTGGCCCAATGCCTAAGCCATACTCCCCCCGCATGGTGATACAATGTGGTAGGCTGCACAGGCCAACATGCTCAAATTTTCCACCGTAGAGTCACCTAGAAAAATGGAGGCCATGGTAACCAACTGCAAAAAGCTCACTCCTTCCGAATCAGGAGGAATGAAACTGCCCAGAGTAGTGATCCACAAGTTTAAGGCTCAGACAACAATAAAGAGGTGTAAGACATATGTAGGTTTGTTCTATTAGATGCAAAAAGCCCTCCTACATGTGGCACCCACACATCTGTCATGGTCAGAAAGCCTTCAATAGGCAGAGCAGTGTGTTTGACTGAATTATAGACAGACTTATCTGCCAGCAGACAGACTTCCCACCTGCAAGATTTTTCCTCTGAAAATGGAAAAGGTTGTGTCTTTAGTTTTGGAAGATACTTTCTCTGATCCACTCCTGCCCATTCTTGCTCAATAATTTGGTCACAGTGAATAAAACCTGGGAAACACTTTGGAGCAAAGGAGACTGCAGACAGAATGAGATTGACATCCACCGTTTCCATGGACTTTTCCTCCTTGAGCTCTAAGAATCTACATGCCTCAGCTATCAAAAAAGACAAGGACTTAATGTCAAATGGCAGGGGGATCAGAATCTTTGACCTGGGCTCTATCCAGTCCCCTTCCTCTCTCTGCTCCTCCTCCTCCTCAGAGGGAACATCCTCTTCATCAGAGAGCAATTTTGTAAGGTCAGTAGTTTCTCCAAGATCCCTGAAATCCTCATCCTGACCTTCTAAATAGTCAGGGTTGGGATCTGCCTGAACATCTGTCTCCACAGCCTTTTCTCACTGCAACATACCTGGACGTGCCTGTGTGGGCCCCGTTGACCTGAGGGGCCCGGCTGTGGGTCAGGTGTGTCTGCTGGGATGTCCTGCAGAACATCAGGGCCCAAATGCTCACCCAGGAGCAACAAAAGTGATTTGTGCAATTCTGCTTTGACACTGCAAACTGAAGCACCAAGTGCCCCACCTCCCCAGCTCAGAGGACCTGCTGGGGGGAACCGTTAGAGAAATATTATGCTAAGCAACACAATGAGGGCAACAGGAACCCATGGGGAGGACCTAAATACTAACTTGCAGGTCTTACATTGTTTCATAATTAATCATCTCCGATAAGCCATGGTGCTAGGAATATGTTTATAATTGTGACTGCCAAAATGAAAAAAATTACCAAAGAAAAAAGAATTAGCTCTTTTATCTTGCCTGGACTGATGACTCTCCATTGAAGCTGAAGGCAGGGATCAGCACAGCTGGAGGGAGCTGACTAGGCGTGCTCACTCACTAATGAGAGTGCGCATGACATCACAATGTTCTATGTATGAAAAAAATAGCCAACCATGCGCTATGCGCAACTGCGCACACCCTCTGGCGAGTGAAAACCAAGTATTGAGAAATGAACTGAGGAGGAAGCGCATGCCTAACCGTCACCATGGCTGAATGGCGGCCGCACAAAAGCGTTCAGAGGGCTGAGGTAGAAAAACAACTCCTAAGACTCTCTGATCACAACACAAGGTCAGAAAAGGCCAGAAGACAGAGTTTTTTTTTTTTTTTGTTAAATTAGTCACACAGAAACCTGAAGCTGAGGGGGGAACAACTGATGCTAGAGCTGAGGGAAACCCTCCAGAAACCATACACTTCCCCAGAAATTAGCAAAAATGTACCCACTTGTGGCACTTTTTTTTTATATAAACAGAAACTACTAAAACACCCTAGCAACGCAGAAGTGGCTCCCAGTCCACAAATAGAAATGGAAAAGGCAGGTCAGTCAATTTGAAAGCCGCAGCTTAACAGGCATGATTTTAATTTAGGGGTGCTCCCTGGAACCAGGCAGCCCTAACCTGCTATGCAGAATTGCAGCCCCAAGAGAAAATCTTGAAAATTTTGAGAGAAGATAAAGGTACAAGTACAACAAAGTTTATTGTTCGGCAGAAATGCCTTTACAAAAGTTCACAAATCACAACATACTTAATATATAAAATGAACAATCAGAAAAAGATCATCTGAGCTGGCCCGGTGGCACTGAGGGCTGAGGCACTGGACGCCTTACCTCGCGTTACGCCGGCGACCCATATTCAGGAACAAGCACAGGCCGCCAGGGGTCGGCAGGGAGGAGGAGGAGGAGGAGAGGAGGATTGAGCGCCCCACGGACTGCTCTCCTTCCAGGGAGGGGTCCTGGCAGTCAAGGCCAGCTCTCTGGTGAAGGCTGGGGACAGGGCACCGTGGTTGCAGCATGGGGAGGAGTTGGGGTAGACGCCTAAAGGGAGTGCATGTGGATGCGTGTGCACTACCCTCCACCAGCCTCAATGCACGCCCCCAGCTCCAGGGAGAAAAAACCGAAAAAGGAGTGGCACCCTGGTCGAGCGGCTTGATGGCCATCTGACGAACACCAGCTCTGAGGGCGTTGCCTGAATCTGGATCTGGACAGGGTGGGCGAGTTTTGGCCTCCACACTACCCCACTGCGGGGGGGGGGGTAAGCCACAGGGGACGAAAGGCGAGGACCCTGAAGGAGTGTCGATGGACGGACAGCAGCTGGAGTCCCGAAGGGTTGCCAGAATATGGGGAGCAGACCAGGTATGCCAGGAGAAAGTAATAGCTTAAAAAAAAAAAAAAAAAAAAAAAAAGAATATCTGAATAATATCATTATCATAAAGACAAATACAATCGGTTAAATTTTCCTTCACTTTCAAATCGATGATCAACATTCATTTATAGCCATTACAGATATCCATACATTTCCTATAGTTTTATTCTTTCTAAATAGCTCACTAATCATTCAAGAACTGTCATACTCTCCGATGTAAAAAGCTCCATTATAATACCCGTTTTGTCATGTGGGGTTTTGTAATTTTTTTAATAGTGGGCCCAACCAATATTTCCTTTGCCTTTCAAATTTGGGGCAATACAATACTACATGTTCTAGGTCATCCTCTACCATGAGCTTACAGTTGCAGTAAGGATTTGTGACACCATTGCGCTTTTGTTTATAAAACACATAATTTGAGCTATACAATTCTAATCTAAATATAGTAAATAATTCTCATTCACCCAGATGTGTTAATTTCACTAAATATGGTTCAAACAACATGAAGTCTTGCTGTATTCTGACTATATGCAGTTAGTCCCAGCACTTGAACTGCTCCGGAGAGTAAAGGGTTAACTCTATGCCAAGGCATAGAATGTTGAGCATGAGCTCAGTTTTCAAACCTTTGTCTGTGGTACTCTGAAGTGTAACTGTTAGATTTCTTACTCCGCCTAACTGTGAAGTCACTCCAGAGATCCCTCCTGCGCTTCGGTTCGGTATTAGTTGAAACGGTCGGTTTTATCAACCTCTTTCTTATTTTTATCGGTATTCTTACCTCTGTCATGGTACAGTAAGTGGTAGTGTAGTAGGTAGTGTTATTTATTGCTAAAATCTTAGAAATTGTTTTTTCTTTGGTTCTTTTCCGGTCAGTCCGGTTCAGAACCGAAACATACTGTTATTTGTAACTATTCTGTGATTTTATTGTCCTCACTTTCATAGGGGTGGAGTCAGACACTATTCAGGCAAGAGTATTTCTTCCTCTCTCAAGGGTTCAGTCCATTGTCACTCTGGCTTCCTCTTTTCGTCCTCTAGTTTCTCGTCCAGCCAGACACTTTCTACAGTTGCTGGGTCACATGGCAGCTTCCACAGCTGTGGTCCAAGGGTCAAGATTCCAGATGAGAGATATTCAGTTTCATCTCAGATCTTACTGGTCTCAGAAAAAAGACCCTCTATTCAAATTGGTTCCAGTGCCTCAAACTGTAGTTCAGGCCCTCCAGTGGTGGCTGAAGGAGGACAACCTACGACAGGGGGTTCCTTTCCTCAGTCAGGCTCCTTCAGTGATACTCACCACGGATGCCTCTTTACTGGGTTGGAGGGCTCACCTAGATCAGCTTACAGCTCAGGAAACCTGGTCTCATCAGGAGTCTCTCCTACACATAAACCTCCTGGAACTCAGAGCTGTCTTTCTAGCACTCCAGACATTCTCAGCTGCTGTTCAGGGGAAAGTGGTGCAGATCAGGACAGACAACACCACAACCATGTGCTACATCAACAAGCAGGGAGGCACTTGGTCCTCGGCCTTGGGCACAGAGGCCATGGAAATATAGTCTCTAGCTTATTCCCTTCAGGCATCCCTGATGGCTGTACACCTCCCAGGGAAAGACAGCACTTTAGCAGATGCTCTCAGCAGGATCTCTCAGGGTCACCATGAATGGACCCTGAACCCTCTAATTCTTCAAGTCATTTTCAAGAGGTGAGGCACTCCAGAGATAGAGCTCTTTGCAGCCCCGGACAATCATCAACTTCCTCTCTTTTACTGCAGACCTCCCCTTCTGGGCCCTGTCCCTCAGGATGTTCTCTTGTTGAACTGGACAAGCAGGTTTCTGTATGCATTTCCTCCTTTTCCTCCGATTTTCAGGGTCCTGATCAAGATCAGGTCTCATCCTTGCAAGGTGATTCTAGTGGCTCTAGACTGGGCCAGACAGCCTTGGTATCCTCTACTCTTGTAACTGTCAGTGACAATGCCTCTGTGTCTTCCCAGACAGTTCAATCTACTCACCTCCTTACAGGGGAGGATTCTTTACCCCAACCTTCAGACTCTCAGGCTCAAAGCTTGGCTCTTGAAGAGCTAGACTATGCAAGCCTGCATCTTTCCCAGTCAGTCTTGGACATTTTAAAGGTTAGTAGGAAACCTGCCACTAGAAAGACTTACAACTCCAAATGGAAAAGACTTGGGTTCTGGTGTTCCCAGAGGCACATCCTACCAGAGGTGGCGGATACTGCCACTGTACTGGATTATCTGGTGCAACTTAACAGTCTAGGATTTCGGCCTACTACTCTCAAGGTACATTTGGCAGCTGTTTCTGCCTTCATTTCTGCTGGCAAGGGCTCTTCCCTAGCATCTCTTCCAGTTTTCAAGAAAATTTTCAAGGGTCTAGTACATGTTAACCCTCCCTTTAGGGAATCTACCCCTTCTTAGGATCTCAATATCTGTATTGCACAGCTTATGTAGCCCCTTTTTGAACCTCTATCCTCAGCTGAGCTGAAGTACTTGACCTGGAAAACAGTATTCCTGGTAGCTATTACCTCTGCCAGGAGAATCAGTGAACTACAGGCTTTATCAGTGGAACCTGACTTCATTTCATTTCACAGGGATAAGGTGGTCCTGCGAACCAACAGAAAGTTCCTTCCCAAGGTGGTATCAGACTTTCACTTGAATCAATCTATGTCCTTGCCTGTGTTTTTCACTGACCATTCTTCCTCTGGGGAGAGAAAATTACAGTTTTGATGTAAAGAGGGCTCTTAGCTACTATATAGAACACACTAAGGGCCAGAGGAATGACTGCTCAGTTGTTTCTCACTTATGGAGAAGCGGAAAAGAGTAAACCAGCCACCAAAAGAACTACTGCCAGATGGATTGTCTCCTGTATCCAGTTCTGTTATTCAAAGCTTGGGAAAGAGCCTCCCTCAGGCCTGAAGGCTCATTCTACCAAAGGTACAGCTGCTTTGGTCACAGCAGCTAGAGATATACCCTTAGTGGAAATCTGTAAAGCAGCCACCTGGAAAACTGTTCACAATCAAGCACTACTCTCTGGACATTCAGTCAAGAAGTGATGCGAGGTTTGGCACAGCTGTGCTGCAGATCTTGTTCCCAAAATAGGTTCTGTGACTCCCTCCTCCAAGGGAGTACTGCTTGGTAGCCTGCATATAGTCAGAATACAGCAAAACTTCATGTTGTTTGAAGAAAAAAAATTACTCACCATAGTAATGTTGTTTTTTCTAATGGAGTCTTGCTGTGTTCTGACCTCCCTCCCTGCCTCCCCTCCTGGAACCTAACAGTTATGGAATGTGGTCTGGCAGGCACAGTGCTGTACCCCAAAGGTGTACGTGGCATGCCCTTATCTTATTAAGGGGTTTCTGGTTGTTTATTATGTTTATTTGGTGTTTCATGAACTGCTTAGCTTCTTTTTGGGGTTCTTGACTTGAGTCTTTTGACCCTAAAATCTGGCGTTTCCCTTTTGGCTTAAAATTTTAGAAACAATTTCTACTTATTGAGTTAGTTAGTTTAGTGCTCGTAAGAATCTGACAGTTACACTTCACAGTACCACAGACAGAGGTTTGAAAACCGAGCTCGTGCTCAATGTTCTATGCCTTGGCATAGAGTTAACCCTTTACTCTCCAGAGCAGTTCAAGTGCTGGAGTTAACTGCATATAGTCAGAACACAGCAAGACTCCATTAGAAGAAACAACGTTACTATGGTGAGGATTTTTTTTTCTAGACCATGAAATGCCTTAATACGTTTGTACCTGAAGATTTTCTATTCTTCTAACATCTCTCATAAGTTCGATGTCACAATCCCTGGTTCCAATGGTTTCACTTATTTGCTAAATGGTTTTTGATAAATTTCATATAACAGGGAACCCAAACCCAATGGCAAGATTAATTCTCAGATTTCTTTAATCGATGGAAATATAAAGCCACTCCAACTGTATTCAATTACTTCTTCTATACAAAGTCTGGGAAGGCGAGTTTCAGGTAATAGAAACAGTTTCACAACATGCTTGATTCTACATATTTGAGCCACTGATACCAAAGAGTGTAGTTGGCCAAGTTCTCTGCAGACTACCTCAATGGGAACTCAATTACGTACCCTCAGAGTAGAGCTATACATTTAGGATAAAGGTAATGGTTTTCACTTTCAATGGCACAGCTGAACTGGGGAGTTGCTCCTGCTTGGAATACTCCTGGCTGTGCCATTCTCCTGGTAGAGGTGCACTATACCCAGCGGTTGTGAATACCCACTGACAATGTGGAGCACTACAGAAAAACAAACAAAAAAAAGGAGTTCTGGATCTAAATATTGGTTACTGGCACATGGATTAACAGGTTTCAATTTTTCTGAATAATAAAGGTGCTGTTTGTTAGAGGTTAGTGCTTATACTGTTTGCAGTTCCTTTCCAGTTTTGCCTTTTTCATATTTCTTTGACAAGTCTCTTTCTAGTCAGTTCAGAAGTTTAAAAAAGCTCCACCACAAGAGAGAAGCAGAAGACTAACCTTTTTTTCTGTCCTCTCACTCTCCAGACGAGGTAGGGAATCATTTACTGTATCTTTTTTTCAGGAAACGGTATGAGTATGCAAACAATTTATATGTATTGGTTCGTTGCAAGATGAGCAGTATAATCTACATAGGTTTACTCTTACGTAATTAGGGGGCACTGCCAGGACAAAGCTGATTGGAGAGTTGCCGCTGTCCAGAATGTTCATGTGCCCAAGATTCTATGCTGATTTGCAGCCCTGGGCTGTGCCATTTCCCCTGTTAGGGGTGCACATTACCCATATATACTGACTACCCACTGACAATGTTGGAGCTAAAAAAAAAAAAGGAGATGATGATAAGTACGATGAAATTTCTTCTTTTCATTGGCATGACCATTATGTTCTATAGTGCACTTACAACTGTCATGAAGTGGTGAAATCACAAAAATTGTCCAGTATGTTTCTCTGTCTACTTTTACTTACTCATTTTTTAAATTTGTATAAATGTTTTTTTTTTTGGTTTTGAAAATTGTTTGCTAGACATTTTGCTAATGAGTGACCAGAGCTTCCCTAGCATTAAAAAAAAATCTGATATTAGGCTGCAGGGAGCAGCATGACCAGCAGAGTTTGAACTTCGTTCTAATTCTAAATTCTATAATTAGCGTGAGTTCTATCTCTAGGGCAACTGAATCCAGTGTGTCGATGCAGTTTGATGCGGCTCTTCTAAGGAAAAATAACATTACTACAGTAATTTTTTTTCTTTTGTTCTGAATAGACTTAAGCAGCCAAAAAAAAAAAAAACCCACACAAAGCATGTTGTCCCCACCCCCCAACCCCCAGTGATCTTGAACACCTCTGGGATTTCCATTACAACCCCTGTGAACTGACATCAGCAGTCCTTGTGATCACATAGGTCCCTCATTTGTGCTGGCCTCCAGCACCAGCTTATGCACATCAGCAATTTCTGGGGTTCACATTTAAAAAAATAATGTATCCGGCTCACTGGGCCCTGTTAATATCGAACATGTACCCCACATGGCTGGGCAGTAGTTTCCAGTGTAAGTGCGGCATCTCGATGCCATGATACTGGGGGTGGCAGTATAGCTTAGAGGTTAGGGTAACGAGTTGTGAATGAGCTTGGTACATCCGAAAGACTTGGGTATGATTCCCACAACCTCCACTTGCATACTATGTGACTCTGAGCAAGTCACTTAACCCCCCCAGTGCTCCCAGGTGCCCCTGAAAACAGGCACTTGTGCTTAGTGGGCCCTACCCAGGTAGCAAAGACTAAAATAAAAAAATAAATAAAATCATCATCAAAGCCTGGACAAATTTCTGCTTACCAAGGGAATCACAGAGTAGTAGCATGGGAGGGAAATCTATATTAATTAGTATAGTACATGTTTGTATAGCATACTTGTTGGTCCCTACTTTATAAAACGGGGGGGGGGGGCAGACTTAATAGACCTAGAGTCTGTTCTGACCTTAAAGGGGACAGGAAATTTAAGCTAACAGGCAACAGTGAGTAATGTCCCATTTACAGAAATGAAAATTCCTACCTCCAAATGATTGTACCTAAATAAACACTGATGTGAAACAATGTGTTTTCAATTATATTATTTTTAAGGGCAATATTCTGCACAGTTTTCTTCAGCAGTAGTAGTAATAAAATATTTTATTCATAAAAACATTGCGAATCAAGATTTACCTGATTGAGTTGACAACTCATTTACAACAAGGTCCATGAAGCATATAAAAAAATGGGACCAGGACCAATAATTTGGAGTTTTTACAATGTTATGGATTGTGTACAGAATGCTAAGCATCAGCTGCTTACTTGCCAGACCCAGAGCACAGAATTCTGTATACAAAGCATGGCCTAGTTAAAACTCCAGATCACTGGTTCCATGAACAGAACTGCAACAGAATGCTCTCCATCAAAACAAAACAATGCAAAATACTGTTTTTCACATCACTTTTTATTTAGGTACAGTTACATATGGATCATTTAGGGGTATTAATATCCTTTATAAAAATACAAATGTTATAAACAGCTGTCAGTTAATTCCCTGACTTCTTTTAGATAGCATGCCAAAATTACTGGTTAGGAGTTTTGATGCACACACAATCATGTTGTAATTTTGTGTTACAATCGGCTGTGTGTACTTTGTGATCCGTCAATCAAGTATGCAGTTCTAAAAGTGCAGGGCATAGTCTCACAATTCAATTAAAAATGATACTCAGTAATTATAAAATACAAAACATAGGTTGGTTTATAAGCTAACAGGGCCCTCAAAGGATGTATCTTATGGTAATTAAAGACCCCGGGTGTGAAACCTAATTATTAGCGAGACATGGCTCAAAAAAAGCATCCCTGACAATGCCATTGCTATCCCTGGGTATTCCCTCTCCAGACAAGATCGATCGGGTCGTGGAGGGTGAGTGGCCATGTATATCCTGTCCTCACTGTAGTTGACTATCTATCTCCATCCCGGCTACCTACGAAGCCCTTGTCACCCGCATTACCCTTCCTTTCTCAATCCCAATCTTTGTGGCTGGCATCAATTGCCACCCAAGCATTCAACCCTCGGTCACAACTGAACTCCTAGCCAACATCACCTCCCTCTCGCAATCGGGTGAACTGTTCATAATGGGTGACATGAATCTAAACTGGTTGTCTCCTAAGTTAAAGTAAGTGGTTCACGTTAAACTCAGCTACAGAGTCAAGCCATACAAAAGTGAGGGTACTGGACTTCAGGAGGGCTGACTTTGGCAAGATGGGAGTGTGCCTCAGAAAAGCACCAGCAAACAGGCTAGAAGGAGGTGTGGAGCAACAATCGGGAATCATCAAAACTGCCATCACAGAGGCAACAAGCCTTTGTGTGAAGCAAATAAACAATCAAAATGAAAGAAAAAGCCACTATGGTTCTCAAAAGAGGTGGCTGTGAAAGTCAGGAAGAAAAGATAGCATTCCGGAGTATAAGGGAACACAGAAGGAGCAGGACAGAGAGCTGTACCAGTTAAGGCAGAAGGAAGCAGGGAGGGAAGTCAGAATAGCAAAGGCCCAAACTGAGAAAAGATGGCCAACTCGGTTAAGAAGGGGGATAAAACCTTTTATAGGTACATCAGGGAGCGTAGAAAGACAAAGGGAGGGATAGTGAGGCTGAATAGAATGGCGGTGGGTGGGCAGAGAGGGACAGTGAAAAAGCAGGGATACTGAACGAATATTTCTGCTCAGTATTCACAAAAGAGGAGGGAAGTGCTAATCCAGTTAACAGAAGCACTCTTGATAGGGGTTGATCCCAGTCCTTTCACAGAAGAAAGGGTTCTGCAAGAACTCCTAAAACTGAAGGTGGACAAAGCAATGGGGCCTGATGGAATTCACCCAAATTCTAAAAGAATTAAGGGAGGAACTAGTGAAACCACTGCTACTCTTTTTAATAAATCATGGGAGGATGGTGTGGTACCCGAGGACTGGAGGAAGGCAGATGTGATTCCCCTTCACAAAAGTGGGACCAAGACAGAGGCAGGAAACTACAGACCTGTCAGTTTGACCTCTGTGGCAGGGAAAGTGATGGAATCACTTCTGAAGGAAAGAATTGTTGAGTACCTAGAGGCCAGTGCGGCACAGGACTCAAGGCAGCATGGGTTCACAGTGGGAAGGTCATGTCAGACGAATCTGATATATTTCTTTGACTGGGTGACCAAAGTAGTAGACCAGGGAGGGGCGGTGGACATGGCCTACCTAGACTTTAGCAAGGCATTTGACACAGTCCCACACAAAAGATTAATAGTCAAATTAACCAGCCTGGGAGTGGTTCCCAGGGTGGTAGCCTGGAGTAAAACATTGGCTGGACAACAGGACACAGAAGGTAATTGTAAATGGAGTCCACTCTGAAGAAAGAGGGGTTACTAGTGGGGTACCGCAGTGTTCAGTATTGGGTCCAGTCCTTTTTAATATCTTCATAAGTGACGTTGCAGAGGGACTGGAAGGAAAAGTATGCCTCTTTGCAGAAGACACAAAGATCTGCAACAGGGTTGATACACAAGGAGGCGTGGAAAGGATGAGAAGGGACTTGGCAAGGTTGGAGGAATGGTCAGAAGTATGGCAGCTAGGATTCAATGCAAAGAAGTGCAAAATAATGCACCTGGAAACAAGAACCCAGGGAAGAATACACAATGGGGGAGGTAGTAACAACAACAAAATGGAAAGGGACCTGGGGTAATCATATCAGATGACCTTAAGGTTGTAAGCAATGTCAGAAGGCAGCGGGGGCTGGGGAATACTGGGATGCATAGGGAGAGGCATCAGCAGCAGAAAACAGGAAGTTGTTATCCCTCTGTACAGACAGTTGGTGAGACCCCATCTGGAGTACTGCGTCCAGTTCTGGAGACCCCATCTCCGCAAGGACATAGACAGGATAGAGGCAGTCCAGAGGAGGGCAACTAAAATGGTGCAGGGTCTGCAAGAGAAGCCGTATGAGGAGAGACTAAAGGAGCTTAATATGTATACCCTTGAGGAAAGAAGGGAGAGGGAGGACATGATAGAAACTTTTAAGTACCTCAGTGGAATCAACAAAGTCCAAGAGGGTAGCATCTTTCAGAAAGAGAGACGTGCAAGAACAAGGGGACACAATTTAAAGATGGGGGAGGCAGTTCAGGGGCAATGTGAGGAAGTATTATTTCACAGAGAGGGTAGTGGATGCATGGAACAGCCTTCCTGAGGAGGTTGTGGGGTCTAGAACTGTGGGAGAATTCAAGAATGCATGGGACAGACATAAGGCAATTCTTGTGGGGGGTAGCAAGAAATAGGCTGTTGGTTAACTATGATCTGAGGCCTATCCTGTAGGTAGGGAAATGGGCAGACTAGATGGGCCAAGCGGTCCTTATCTGCCGTCAAAGTCTATGTCTATGTCTCTATGTTAAGCTGCACAATGACATCACTGCTCTAAACCTCACTCAACTTATACTTGAGCCCACACGCCCTAATCCAAAAACACAAAACCACACCCTGCTGGACTGGGCACTCACGACCCACCCGCACCACATCATTAAATCTGGTCTCCTCCCTGATGCCCTTAGTGATCACAACCCCATTTTCATTGTATGCAAGGTCCATCACCCCAAACCTCCCCCTAAAATCATACAGCTCCAGTCTTTTAAATCCTTAGACCTTACCCCACTCAGCTCTGCACTTGCTTCCACTGACTGGTCCCCCTTCTCCACTGCCATTTCTGTCGACCAAGCCCTTGACTGTTTTAAGGATAAATTCATTTCCACCTGGAATGCCTTTGCTCCTTTCAGAAGGACCACAGTCCATGGGCTTCACCTCCCCTGGATCACCCCCGAACTACTGGCCTGCTTCAGGGAGCATGATCAGGCTTGGAGAAAACACAAATCTACTAAACATCCAAACGACTAAGCCAAATATAGAATGCTATGCAATTCATGTACTAAAGCTACTAGACTGGCCAAGTCCGATTATTTCAACTCTTCATTCCTAACTAACATTAACTCTCCATCTAAATTCTGGAGGGTAGTTCATGCCCTATTATGTCCCCCCCTTCCCGTCCTCCTCCAGTTCTCAAAATAAATAACTCCCTAGTTTCCGACTCTGGCTCCATGGCCAATGAATTTAATGCCTACTACACCTCATGCGCCACGTCTCTTCTAAATTCCCTCTCCCCCTTGCCACCTACTAACTTCAGCCCTTCACCTCAGCCAGTGCCTACCCCTGCCTTTTCCTTTTCTACTGTCTCTTCTGGTGAAGCCCTTAGTTCCCTCCTATCCCTCAACCCCTCTAAAGGCTCCTCACCAGATGAGCTCGATCCTATACTTCTCAACCTTTCTGCTCCTGCAATTGCTTATCCTATCTCCCTAATCCTTAACCTCTCCTTTATTTCTGTCCAAGTACCCTCATCCTGGAAACATGCTGTAGTCCTTCCTCTTCCCAAGGGTGGTGACACATCCACTCCTGGCAACTATCACACCATTTCCCTCCTTCCTACCTTTGCCAAACTTCAAGAACATTTACTTATTTTTCAACTATCACCCTTCCTCTCCTACTTCTCCTTCACCCCCTTCCAATCTGGTTTTCAGAAGAACCATTCAACAACTACCTTCCTCTTCAGGCTTACTGACTCCATCCTTTCAGGGATGGATGATGGCCTGATCACCTCGGCCATCTTTGTCGACCTAGCCAAAGCTTTTGACACCGTTTCCCATCCCCTTCTTCCTGATTCCCTCTCCTCAGCTGGCCTTCCTCCGTCAGCCACCAACTGGTCTAAATCCTACCTTACTGACAGGACCCAATCAGGGAGAATCCTTGATTCCATCTCCCTCCACTCTCCATCAGCACTGGTGTCCCTCAGGGCTCAGTGCTTGGTCCCCTACTCTTCTCCATTTTCCTTAATGATCTTCCCACAGCCTGCTCATCCTCGTCTATCCACTTGTACGCTGACAATGCTGTTTTATACAGTTCCGGCAAAAACCCTGCTGCTGTGGAAACCAGCTTACAGCATGACTTCACCAAGTTCAGCTCTGGTTTGCTTCTCACCAGCTTTTCCTAAATGCCTAGAAGACAGTCTCAATGACCTTTGGCACCAGGCAGAGACTCTCTAGGCTCCCGGCCATACCCACCTTCCACACCCTTGACGGGACCATCCTGGAGGACACCTCCTCATTTAGATATCTGGGGGTTTGGCTAGACCAGCACCTCAACTTCTCTGTGCATATTGATGCTATCCTGAAGAAACTGCACCCCAAGCTTGGTGCTCTGTACAGGAATCGTAGTTGCATCTTGCTGACTGCGTGGCGCGAAATTGTCCAGAAGATGATACTCCCCATCTTTGACTACTGTGACGTAGTCTATGGTGCTGCTCCCAAATCTTCCCTGACAAAGTTGGACACTCTCTTTAACTCCTTCTGCCACTTTGCTCTAGACTCCCTTTCCCGCTCCCACCAATGTGAACTCTATTGCTCTCTAACCTTCCTTCCACTATCTCACAGACGCATCTCACACTGTGCCAAACTAACCTCCAAATTCTGGCTCAGAGTGCTCCCCTCCTAACTCTCATACTCTCTTTCCACTCCACTTCCCCCCCACCCACTCTCTCAGATCTAGTGACACCAGCACCTTGACAGTCCCTCGATGCTCCATCCTCATCGGTCAGACTGGTTGCGCCCATCACTTCCCTAAAATCTGGAATTCCCTCCTCTCTGAAATACGACACTCCTCCTCCAACTACTCCCTTACCTCTGCCCTACACAATTACCTCTCCCTCAGCAGCTCCTTCTTTAACCCTTCTTAATACCTATCCCCAATTTCTGCCTTCCTACCCTGACCTCCCCCTGGCAGGGTTCTCAGCATCCTGAAGGGGGGAATCAGGAAATCGCTATCCCTTCTCCTCATATTCAGTTCTTGCCTCTCCGCCTATCTTCTCCACCTACCCTTCTGGGTCACCCATGTGCACAACCTACCAGCTCTTTTTTACTCCAGCAGCACTTGCGTACTACCTCAAGCCTGCTCCTGGTACACTCATGCACTATAAATGGTTTTGTTGCAGTATTACTGTTTTGTACGTTTATATGTTCTTTTGTACGATTTTGGACATGTATTGTAATTTACCCAATGTTCCACTACTGTTTATTGTACAATATCTTGTGTTCCAATTGTTGCATAATCTTACAATGTTGTATTGTTTGTACCACCCACATACTATTGTAACTGATCAATGATCATCCTTCACAACCCTATGTAACACCCTCCCCCCCAGGTCACACCGTGAGATGAGCAACTTGTTGTTCAGTGTGCCCTCCTGGTGAAACATTTCAATAAATAAAATAAATTAATAAAATCTGGGTGAGAGGACAGTGAAGCTGAGCAGTTTTGTCTGCCCAAACCTTACAGAAGGAGCCAGAGAAATTCTTCGGAAGCTCCATTATATTATGATGAATCACTCGAGTTTTGCGTGAGTGATTTATAATAAGTTTAGTGTCTTTCTTTTTTTCAATTTTATTGTGCCATCTTCCCCCCCAGTGCTGAAAAGGATTGCTCTCTCCTAATACTCCTGAACAAGAGCACACTGCACACAGGATAAGAGGTACAGTGGATCCGCATTATGATTGGCTGAAATCATGTTAGTGAAATCTGTGTAACCCAGAATGTTATATGCACCCACAGAGCGTGATGCCTTTATATACCCCTTGAACTTCACTCTTGAGATTTAGGTAGCATCACACACCTTGGGTGGGTACAAAATTCTGCTTGCACACACCATCCTATGTATTATTCTCTTCACTATGCAACAATGGACTTAAAAAGAGCCTGCAGAATGCAAGTTATGGAGAAGCCCGCTACTCTTCCACTCCCTCCCTATGTAGCAGAAGACACCTTAGTGCAAAGATACTGTAATTATTAGAAGAAAAATCAGCATTTATGTAGCGCTTTTCGTATACAGTGTATCCCAAAGTGCTTTACTAGCAATGCTAGACTGGTGGTGAAGTGACTGAATATGTGTGGCTGTCATATCGCACATAAGCACCCACACACAGCCTGGACAATTGCACGAACCAGTTTATGGGAAGGGGAATGTTGGCCAGGACACAGGGAATGTCCCCTACTCTTTGCAAAGAGTGCCCTGGGTTCTTTTACTTCCACCTGGACACCCACCAGGTGGGTAGAAGGGACCCCGGTTTAACGTCTCATCTGTAGGACGGCACAGTCCAGCAGTACAGCACCCCCCCACCCATGACCTTCTGAGCCAGAGGCAGATGTGCTACCAACTGAGCCACACTGACACCTATTAGTGGAAATAAGGGGGAGAAAAATAAATAGATAAATAAATAAATAAATAAATCCCACAACCTCCACCTGTATACTGTGTGACCTTGAACAAGTCACTTAAAGGAACATGGTCAACCCTTTTTACACCATACTATTTCTAGTTAAAACCTAAACAATTTTTAGATTGTAAGAATATGTTTTTATTTATTTAGTATGCTTTTTTTCTGTGGCTTGCCCCGAGCTCAGCTCCAACTCTCCCAGACCCCCACCTTGCCCCTGGGACTTACCTCTGCTCAGCGACACCCCTGGCTTGGGGCCGTCTTGCTGGCACAATCCCTCATGACACTAGTATAAGGATACCAGCAGGGTTCACCTACCGGCATTGCCTCCCTGGCTTGCCCTCAGGGCAGGGCGCAGAGTCGGTCCGGGAATGACGGATCTGGAACTAGGTCTACTGGCAGGAGCCGGGGCATCGGGGCCAGAAATGTGGGGCATCATTAAGGCGGAGGCAATTTTTACTGGATCCCTGGGGTAGGGACGTGCAATGATGTCCAGCGTCTGTCCTGCCCCCTAAGTGATGGCACCGGCCACAACAGTACCCCAGCCTCCAACAGAGGTCCTGAAAGTGCTGGACACTCTTCCCCCCTCTCCCCAAAGAAAGAGAGCAGTCTCCAGGATGTGAAATTTTTCTCCCCTATGGCCAGCCCTCCGACTCCCGGGCCCATTCCCGGACCCAGGTCATCGATGTCACAAGCGGAAATCCAACCGCTGCGCTGGCGGGCCGGCCAGAATATGTCTTTCTTGATACTTTACTGTTTATGTCCATGTTGTTTATAACCACTAAATGATATTCTTAAAAGGATTTTTTTTATTATTGTGTTTTGACATATTTGATAGTTTTATTCTCTTTTGGAATTTAGAAACATAGACTTTGACGGCAGATAGGGACCGCTAGGCCCATCTAGTCTGCCCATTTCCCTACCTACAGGATAGGCCGCAGATCCTAGTTAACCAACAGCCTATATCTTCCTGCCCCCCACAAGAATTGCCTTATGTCTGTCCCATGCATTCTTGAATTCTCCCACAGTTTTAGACCCCACAACTTCCTCAGGAAGGCTGTTCCATGCATCCACTACCCTCTCTGTGAAATAATGCTTCCTCACATTGCCCCTGAACGCCCTCCTTCTATCTTTAAATTGTGTCCCTTGTTCTTGCAAGTCTCTTTTTCTGAAAGATGCTACCCTCTTGGACTTTGTTGATTCCTTGAGGTGCTTGAAGTTTCTATCATGTCCCTCCTCTCCCTTCTTTCCTCAAGGGTATACATATTAAGCTCCTTAGTCTCTCCTCATCTGCTTCTCTTGCAGACCCTGCACCATTTTTGCTGCCTCCTCTGGACTGCTTCTATCCTGTCTATGTCCTTGCGGAGATGGGGTCTCCAGAACTGGACACAGTATTCCAGATGGGGTCTCACCAACTGTCTGTACAGAGGGATAACAACTTCCTGTTTTCTGCTGCTGATGCCTCTCCCTATACATCCCAGTATACCCCGACCCTCCTACTGCCTTCTCACATTGCTTGCTAACCTTAAGGTCATCTGATATGATTACCCCAAGTCCCTTTCCTGTTTGTTGTTGTTACTACCTCCCACCCATTGTGTATTCTTCCCTGGGTTCTTGTTTCCCAGGTGCATTATTGCACTTTTGCATTGAATCCTAGCTGCCATCGTCTGACCATTCCTCCAACCTTGCCAAGTCCCTTTCATCCTTTCACGCCTCCTTGTGTATCAACCCTGTTGCAGATCTTTGTGTCATCTGCAAAAGGCATACTTTTCCTTCCAGTCCCTCTGCAATGTCACTGATGAAGACATTAAAAAGGACTGGACCCAATACTGAACCCTGCGGTACCCCACTGGTAACCGCCCTTTCTTCAGAGTGGACTCCATTTACAATTACCTTCTGTGTCCTGTTGTCCAGCCAATGTTTTACCCAGATTTGATATTGTAATTGTTCTATTTTTAAAATTCAATAGAAAATCTGGCGGAAAAAAACCCACACATTTTATGACTGCATACCTTTCCTAAAATTCATTGATGTTGCTGGTTATTTTATCTGCTTCCTTTCTTGGTAGAACTGGCACACATGGTAATGGTGTAATTATACCGAGCCTTGTTTGGTTTCAAATCCCTGATTATCTCATACTATATACTTCCTGAACATTAACACTTCCAAAACGTGCAGCCACTCGTGATACAGTAGACTTCTCTCCTCCCACTTCATCATGAGTGGCAAGACTGTGTGTGGGTGTTCCCAAGCCAAGGAAAGATACAGTGGAAGGTGATCAAGGAGTGTAAACAAACACAGTTTTGTGTGGCAACACCAATATGGTGGGAAGTCATTTTTTTCACTTTTGCAAAGAAAAATAGAATCAGAATCAAACAACCAACTATATCAGCAATCGTGTTTTTTTATGTTTGCTTGCACGCATGTGCAAGAAACATAGTGCCACCATATGAGTTTTCGTAGGTGTGCCTCCCCCACTTCCAATGCCCTGCTCCCTTTTGCAGGCGCGGCTGCACCGCGCCAATAAATGTCCGAGCTGTCTATAATAGCCGTTCAGATGCAGTGGCATACAGTTCTGAGGAAAACACCGCCACAATCAGCGGTGGTAACGTGTGGGCAATTTGCATACCGCCAGCAGCAGTATGCAGAGTACCTATCGGCAAACTCATCTGCACTGTCATAGACAGTTCTGCCCCCTTCCACAAACACCTATGTAGCACGCTGGGAGCCCACCCCAGCATGCTCATGCGCCCCCCCGCACACACTGAATGGCCAACGGGGGTGTCCAGTCCCCTGTCGACTCCGCTGCCCCCTCCCAGACTTCCAGGTGCCACACTGGGAGCCCATTCCAGCGTGGCAAAAGTCCGCATGGTGACAGCAGTGCCCAATCCCCCATCAGCTCCACTGTACCCCCCCACAAAAAAAAAAAACTACTTCCAGTTGCCACACTGGGGCCCACTCCAGCGTGGCAAACGTCCAGCGTCATCTTCTAAAAGAAAAAAAAAACTGTTAAAAAAAAGTCCTCATTGACTGTCTTGCCCCTCCCCAACTCGTGCACCCACCTCTGCTCCACCTCCCCACACCCCACCCATACTTACCTTTGGAACCCAGCGTGACCATCTTCGGTGGACCAGGAACACGTCTGCAGTCTTCAAAGCCGACCACGAACTGAAGAAATGCCACTAAGCTGTATAAGGACATAAATGTTTTTTTTTTCAACGTTGGTGCATATCTCAGCCATTCTGGGGGATGTTTTCATCAAATTTTCAACATGGGGTTCTTGGGGCCACACCTCACGAACTCACGAACTCTCATTTTGTTATTCGGTCCCGGAAGGCGATTTCGCGGTCACTGCGTGTAACCACCTTTCGGGACTGAGTAATGACACAACAGTGTCACAGTTCATGAGGTAGCCCCCCACCCCAAAACCCTATGTTGAAAATTTGGTGAAAAATTCCCAAAAATGACTGTTTTACGATTGTGCGTTGCGCAGTTCCTCATACGCTACGTAACTTTGACAGTATTTATATTTTCACTCCAGATTTTCAACATTGCCATTTTACGACACCTCCTTATGAACCATACAGCTGTCATTTTTAACATCTTGGCCAAAATGTGTTTTCGCACATGTAGCGCACAATGGCATGATTGGTGTGCAAAATCAATGTTCAGGACAGATTAAGAAAATCACAGTGACACTGTTCATGAGCAGAGGTCTTAAAATGGCTAGGTTGGAAATTTGGTGACAAAAGTCCATAAAACGACTGTGTTACGAGCGTGCATTGCGCAGTTTCCACACACCCTCGTAAGTTCACAAATTTGTAATATTTTCAGTCCAGATTTTCTACACTGGCATTTTTCCACACTTCCTTATGAACAGTACACCTGTTCATTTTCACACCCTGGCCAAAATATGTTTTTGCACTTCAGGCACAGAAATGCGTGGTCACTGTGGGAAGTCAGTGTTCAGGACAGATTAAGAAAATCACAGTGACGCTGTTCATGAGCGGAGGTCCCAAAATGCCTGTGTTGACAATCTGCTGTAAACAATCCCCAAACTAATTACACTACAGGTGTGCATTTCGCAGTTTCTACGCACGCTCGTGACTTCACCAGTTTTTTTATATTTTCACTCCAGATTTTCAACATTGCCATTTTTTACACCTCCTCGTGAACAGTACAGCTGTCATTTTTCACATCCCGTTCGAAATGTGTTTTTGCACCTGTGGTGCCAAATGGCGTAGTCGCTATGCAAAATCAGCTTTCAGCTAACAAACTGATATTGCCACTGTTCGGGGCGGGGGTCTCAAAACCCATGTTGAAAATTTGGGTGAAAATACTCAATGAGCCTGGGAAATGGGTTTCGACCGCAATACCCCACCCTGTAGAGACTGACAGGCATCGGGGTGACTTGGGATTGTCGCCTGTAATGCTCATGCCATTTCACCCCCACTCATACCCTGTGGCCAGTGACAGGCATAGAGGTGTGCCTTGGACTTTTCGGCCCCAAAGTTCACCCCATTCTCCTATACTGCACCCAACTCACCATATTTCCTTATGGAATGGGGTGAGCATAAGGCCCAAAGACCCCAAGGCACACCGTGACACTTGTCGATGTCTGCAGGGTAGGGTGTGGTGAAATAGCGTGGCCGTTATGCCTGACAACCCAAAGGCACACCCCAATGCCTGTCAGTCTCTGCAGGGTGGTGGTGGGGTTGGCTTTAGCTCAATACTTCACTGCCATTCCCATTATGCATCTCTCGCTACCAATGCCAATGCCAGCAAGCAAACATTTGGCATTGACAAATGCTTGTTTATATTAGGGACAATCTGAGGCCTAAGGGGATTGACAATGTCCATTAAACCTCCCCAGTGTTCCCAGGTCTCCCTGAAAACAGGCCTTGGGGCTAGTGGACCCTACCCAGTTACCAAAAGAATAAAAGAAAACAGCCAGCCAGTGGGGTGGAGGGCTGAGGTGCTGTATGCCTCATCTCCTGCCATGCCAGTGACCAGATCCAGAAACAGATAAGGGTCACTCAGGGGCTGGCTGGGGCGAGGTCTCAGCATCCATAAGAATGCTCTTCCCAGAGGTGGATAACTGTGGCTCACTATTTGTCCCCCTGAAGATGTCTGGATGGCGGCGCAAGTGAGCCGAACATAGAGGGAAAGGATCCCACATTCAGGGCGCCAGGAATGTCTCTGTGGAGGCAGAGCTTACCCTTTGCATATCCACTGACCCAAGACAAAAACTCTGTAGATGCCTCCCGACTGCAGGATGATGACCAACCCTCACACACGTGAACGGGCTGGAGGACTGCAGTTCTTGGGTCAGAAAATATGGTGGGTGGATTGTTTCCACAGGAAACACTGGGTCGCCATATTTGGAGCCAAGAACTGCAGTCGAGCTGAATGGGCACCCCTCACAGTCCTGTGGCAGAGGGCAACAAGGGATGGTTAAAGCCCAGAGAAGCTGGGTGATGGGGCTGGAGGGGGTCAGTCAGAGTGGGGAAGCCATGGCAGATCAGGAGGACAAAAACTAAGCAAGGTACGGGTTGGAACCCTGAATTTTGGCATCTACCCCTGGAGGAATATCACTTGCCCCTGTTTCATCTACCCCAGGAGGAATATCACTTGCCCCTGTTTGCCAGTGCTTCTCACACTTTGTGCAGCAATCCAGAAGTCTTCTAGGAACTGCTGCCAAGAAATTAATGCTAGAACTGACCTCTGCTTGACATGTTCTTGATTTCTCACTTTAAGTAATATTTAGTCTGATGTAGAGATTTCTTAAGAGTTGATTTAAGTTTTGAGAGAGGTCTTAAGGTGATTTTGCTATCTGCCCTGAGCGCTGTGCCCCTTCTCTTAGAGCTGTAAGTCTGTGGACTGCACCCTTGACCTTGGTGTCCCATTGAGGCTGCTGCAGTGCCCCCCCCAAAAAAAAACTTGCTTCAGAACCTCCTTGCCTGTTCTTTTTTTTTTTTTTGATGACTTTTCCATTAGCAGATTATATCCTTTAGCCACTAGAGGGCCCAGTTATAAGCACACTTGCCCAATCCAACACAACATAGTTCCTGTCTCATTTCACTTATTGTGTGGTCAGTCTATCACTATTCATCTGTCTTTGCCCCTCCCTCTTCTACTGATTGATACTGATTTTTCCCATTTGCAGCTTATAGTCTTTTCGCCCACTAAGGGGGTTTCCCCCCCAACCATTCCAAAGATGCTCTACATCTCCTTACTCTCTACTACTCCTGGCACTCTTCCTTTACTGCTCAGCTGCTATGGGTACCTACACTCCATTACTAAGCCTGCTCTTCTTCACCCTCTTGGTACAGACCTCACACAGACTGGAGCACCTTTCCTCCACACTAGGCACCTCATCCCCAGACTAACCCACAGTGACATGGCCCTCCCCCACCCTCGACACACCCGTGACCCCCCCAACACCCCCAACCTGCCAACACCCCCACTCCCCACCCTCCAAGGCCTGACCTGGACCCAGTTCTCCCCTGCCATTCCCACCCTTCACACTTTATCTATCCCATGCACCCTGATTCTAAAGTCCTCAGCTGGGTGTCGAGCCAAGGGTCTCCATCGCCACCGGCCAAAAACCAGAATAATTATATTGCTATTGTTATTATTATCTGGTAATGTACACCCAAACCCAGGACCTATTGCTTCCAGCCCTTCTAAACCCTGTACTGCAACTGACTTCCGCTTTGCATCCTTAAACATTTGCAGTCTCATAAAGAAACCTGCTGCCCTCCACTGCTGGCTCGTTCAACATCAACCTGACATAATTGCACTGGTAGAGACTTGGCTCTCCAAATCCACCCCTGACTCGCTATCACTCTCCCTGGATATACCATCTACAAGGAAGACTAGGTAAATAATCACGGTGGCAGTTCTGCCTAAATGCAGGACTACCTTATAGGTCAGGCACTCCCAGCTCCTAAACTTGATTGTGGGCCCAAGCCCTCTCTAATATTCACACCTGACCCATCAGGCCCTCTCTTCCTCATGGTCCCTCATTTGAGGAATCAAAACCAAGTGGTCCAGTCCCTCATTGACTATCTCACATCTCTCCCTCACAAAGTGGAGCAAGTTATCCTAGGTGACCTCAATGTTAACTGGCTTGCCTCTACTGCCTCCCATATAAGGGACTCCTTTGCTGCCCTGGATATGTCCCAGTTAGTCACCCAGCCCACCAGATTCAATCACTCTACTGGCACCAGCACTCTCCTAGATGTTGTTATATCTAACCACCCATACAAAATCCAGGATGTCACTGTCCTCCCCAGCTCTCTCTTAGCGAGCACTCCCCAGTCCTCTGTCTCTGGTCATCCTCCACTCTGAAGCCAGTGTCCCAGGCCACTCTACACCACTGTTTATGCCCCAGCTGCCTCAGAAAATTAAAACAATACCTAGTCCAGCTAGACTAGTCCTCTATCCAGCGCGTCCCTGACATTGACTCAGCTCTTGACCACTTCACAAATGCCTTCTGTAAGACTTGTGACCTTTTCGCCCCCCTCATTTCCTGGTTCTCTAGTTACCTCTCTGCTAGATCCCAGCGTGTCAAGATCAGCGGCTCCCTCTCCAGCACTCTTCCCATTCGCTCCTGAGTCCCTCAGGGCTCCATCCTGGGTCCAATACTTTTTAGTCTCTACCGCAACACCCTCCCCAGCTCAGGTACCGGTAAAATGCTCCTCTACGCCAAAAATGCAGTCCTCATTGCCTCACGTCCCAGTCCTATCTCCCTCCAATTATCCCTCCAGCAAGCTTACAACCAAGATGAAAGGTGGTTCGGAGACCGCAGACTGGTCATTAACCTAAAGAAAACCAAATCAATGCTGTTCTCCCACCACCAAAATAAAGCTAAAAATACCCCCCTCTTAATTATCCCCAGCACTCTGCACCTGCTAGAACAAGTGACCACATACAAGTACCTAGGCATCACGTTCGATACTGCCCTCTCCTTCCACACCCACAATAATGCCCTGTCAGCCGCCATTAACTCTCAGATTGGCCTGCTATACCGGCACAGGGACTGCCTGCCTCAGGTTGCCCTCAGGCCGGCCATCACCTCCTCCATCTTGTCCCTCGTGGACTATGGCTTGCCCATCTACGCTGCAGCTGACAACACTGCCCTCTCCAAAATCCAACCCTCCATCAATAAGGCCTGTAGGCTCCTGACCGGTGCCCCCAGCCATACTCACACCTGCCTTCTCTATACTATCACCAATCTTCTCAACTTTGAGGAGCGACTGCTCTACCAGACCTGCCTTCTCGCTAAGAAATCTCTGCTAGGACTCTCCCCCCGGGGGTCTCCACCTCCCTACAGCAGCCATCTTCATCCGTCACCACCCGTAGCTCCGTTAAGGCCACTTTCAAGGTGCCCAGAACCAAGACTTCTCTTGCACAGAGATCCTTCCTCTACCGAGCCCCCACCTGGTTCAACTCCCTCCCTAGCTGCATCTCCAACTTGCCAAAAATTGGCTCCTTCAAAACAGCCGTTCGGAACCATATCTTTAATACCCGCTGTTGCAGGTGCAACTAACCCCCTGTTGTAACCTGTGGTTCCCGCCTGCCTTGCCCCCTGCCTCGACAACATCCACAGGACAGCCTCTCCCTCCTCCAGACCTACCCCTTTCCTACTAGGTCCAAACAGGGATGTAACCCACTGTCTTCTCTGAGGACCTACTATATCCACGAGTGTAAATCACAATTTTGTAACATTACGTAACCTAAGTAACATATAAACTACTACATTATGTAACCTAAGTGTATCTATGTTAAATGTTCCTTTTACTGCACTTGTAATGTTATCCTCTGTTTTAATCTGCACTGTAATAACTGTGTTGATGTCTGACCCCCGCTGCAACCAGGTGCCTTTGTAAATGAGTTTCTGCCTCAAAGGTTGTAAACCCGATTTGTAATGAATAAATGTATGGAAATAAAATAATAAAGTACAATGCTGACTCAGAGTGTATGTCAGGATTTTCAGTGGCTCAGTACATAGCATCCCTTCTGGCGTCAGAAGATCAGAAAGTTGTGGACGTGGGCTCCAGCCCCACACCAGGTACTTGGGGTAATACCCATAACTAACACTGTAGCGCAGTTTGGGGAGGGTGCTGAACTGTTGTTGAGTTGCCGTTCTTCGGATGGGGACGCTGAACCGATTCATGTTATGCCTGGTCAGTCACTGTCCAGAAACCGTGCCAGTTTATCCAATGAGAGAAGGGGTACTTCCCCAGCCCTGTGTCATGGCCTAGTGTTTCTTCATGGAAACCACCCCACGACGCACCTGGAAACGAACTCAGCTCAGTGTACCTTTCCTAGTCAAAAAAACCCACATTATTTTAAAACATCAAGTTTTTTTATGAATCTCATTCCTGAGTGGCAACGCATCAGCCCTTTACACAGTAATAAATAAAAGACTGCATAAAACATGTTCAGTTAATATCGTGCAGACGACTTTATCTTTAAAATATAATTCACCTCGTATCCCCGAAATGGGTTAGTTTAAAAGGACCTGTTCCGCCTGGGCTTTCCAGTCTACGAACCGGCGCTTTGCATGGAACACACGCGGGTTTGTGTCACCGCGTCACTCTGGCAACAGCATCTACCAAGTCATCACACTAACATGGGAGGGGAGCCTCGTGATAGTTATAAACAGAATTGAATATTTCGTACCAATAAGTAAAACGACATAACGTTGAATGACGTCTTATAAAGTGTTCGTATGTGTTCATCATAAAAGCTAATGTATCAGAAGAGTTTCGTGAATATGAGATTGTGTTACGGTTCCACCTCTGTGAGGGATGAGCGCGCCCATGTTGTCGTTCTGGAGCGCTGAGCCATGCTCGCGGATGATTCAGTTTGGTTACATGGGCTAGAAAAAGAAGGATTGTATGTTGTGTTTTTTTCTTGTCCGCTCTTCCCGGTATTGGAACAGTAGCAACCGTGCCAGAGAAAGCTACAGTAAAATTAAAAACACTGTGGCAAGGAAACTCTAAAGAAACGTAATATAATATCTGTCTCACAAAAATGGCACCTGCCCATAACTAACTAGGCAGAAGCCTATGTTGAATGGATTTCCGAACTTTGATAGGCTCATTTGGGTGATTAATCTAGATTCCAAGAGGCGGCATTACAAGCAGCAGGATTTTTTTTTTTTTTTTACCAGGAGAGACATACTGAGCTGGACGCTTGTTTACAGGTGCAGCCTGGGAGCACAAGGAAGTTAAGTGACTTGCTGAGGGTTACACAGTATGCAACTGGGGATTCCAACCCAGGTTTGCAGCTCAGAGCTTTAAACCACTGCACTATACTTCCTCCTTAATTTAATATTGAGAAGTCTGTATCTTTAAAAGCATTCACCTTATTCCCTTAACACCTGAAATGTGTTTAAAGAGCTGCTGACGCCTTTAGGAAGAGTTTTCAAATATGTATCTATGTATAAATCTTCTATTTATTTTATTTATTTCAGTACTGAGGGGGGACCATTTGAGCTCAGAGCTCTTTACATAGGTTCCACGTCAGGACATTTCAGTGTAACCCCTCTGTTACCCAGGGTTACTAGAATCCCAGTAAGACCTAGTGGTAGGCAGGGAAGGCAGCTTGTGAAACTCCAGTTAAATGGATTTCACACTGTCTCACTCTGTTCTTAGTCTCAACTGAGACTGAGGGATGACATCACCATAGAACTATCACAGCTGCATGAGCCACATTGGAATCTGAAGTTGGGACTTAGGTTAGAATGTTGGGAGTTTTTGAACAGTGGGCAGCAGTTGTGTGTGAGCAGCCTTGAAGGGAGGAGCACAGCAGTCTGTGCACAGGCTCTTGGAGCCTAAAGCTCCGATATAGAGCTACTTTAGGGAGAGGTATGTGTTTCTGCCAAAAGAGGAACACAGTAAGCTGTTTGTGAAGTGGTGGAGACCGCTGTTACTGGTCTCTGTGCCCCGTCCCTGAGGGGATGGGGGTAAAAGGTTTGCCTGTTATTCCAGGGGCAACCTCCTGGTTCCGGCTAAGGAAGAAGCTGTCTTATTTTTTCTAAGTTGTGCTGCGGCACCAGAAGCTGTCTAGAATCTCCTGTGGGGCACCTGCAACCAAAGGGTGACTTTGCTCTTACATGGGGCCTATGTTTCACCTGAACTGTTGCAAAGTGGGTATTGGACTGCTTAATCAGTGGGAGGCCTAGTGGAATAGGCTAAGCCAAAGTAAAAGTATGTTCAAGTCCAGCAGAAGAGGAAAGCCAAAACATGTAGAGGAAATGTGCTATGCATTTACCCTTTAATCTACACTGCCAAGCTTTTCAGAAAGAGATGTTAAAGTATGTTCGAGTCTAGTACAAGGGGAAAGTCAAGACATGTAGAGGAAATGTGCTGTGCATTTACCCTTTAATCCACATAGCCAAGCTTTTCAGAAAGAGATGTTTAATGTCCAGAGAAATGGCCGGGTATGAATTGTGGAAGCTAGTTGTGTGAGACCCCCCCATCATTAGTAACCAGGTTCACCTCTACGGATTTGCTCTATGGCCCTTTTATTTTGCCTTAGGCACTTGGCCACTGCTGAGGGAAGTACCCAGACGTGGGATTGAAAGGAAATTTCCCTTATGGAGTCAAAGGCTCTAAGGTGGTTTAGGGAGCCACCAGGAAAATGTGTCCATGTCATATGGACGGGGTTCGAGTGGCCGGCAGGGGAACCGGGCTAGGGAAACCCCAAATAGTGTACAAGTCGGGCTGTGTACCCAAAGCAGCATGCAAGTCCAGGCTGTGTGCCTTTTGGGTCCAGAGCCTGAGGGCTGAAGTGTTGAAGAAGTGTTCTGTTTCTCTTATCTGCATTACCAGGAATGTAGCCCCGTGGGGGTCCGTCTATGCTTTGTTTGTTCAGTTTGGATGTGAATAAAGCCACACTTTAGAATCCCATTCCTGGTATTGGACGTTACAGTTGTTGCTTCCTGTGTTCGGATTTACTTGGGTGCCCCTGTGCAGAGTAGCAAAACCTAGCCCTTGTGCCTAGTAACCTAGTCCTCCCCGAACCCAGTCCCCCACCTGGTACTGCTGTCAGCTTCACCAGCATACCACTTGTCGTTTGCAAAAAGGCAGGGGAGTAGGGGTTACATCAGTACAACAGGTGAAATTCTACAAAGGATTGCAGAAATACAAAAGTAAATAAACAGGATTATATATCAAACACAGTACAGGTCACAGGAAAACAGACAATTTACAGTGCCCAATGGTGAATCCAGTCAGTTGTTAGCAAACAAGAGGTTGTTTGGAGTTTTGCGAAGTGCTAAAGAAAAAAAGAAAGAAGGGGAGGAGCCCAAGTGCAGTGTGCAAAAGGGGAGCGTAATATCAGTATAGCAGGAGGGATTAGGATTTTGGACTTTAAATGAGAAATTAGCTGTATGTGCAGATGAACTCTGATGGGTTAAGATTCTTAACCCATCAGAGTTCATCTGCACATACAGCTAATTTCTCATTTAAAGTCCAAAATCCTAATCCTCTGTTGTGATGTCCCAGTCGTGTCATGGCAATACCTGTCATGTACTGTAACAGAGTAGTATGACATCAAGTGGGGATTAAGCTATAGGAACTGATGAACTTGCAAGGAACAAAGATCCTGTTTTCACGTGCATGCCCTCATGATAAATACTGGGGAGCAGAAATATAGAACTAAAGTGAAAAATATATGCTTAATTTCTTGAGTCTAAATATATTGTTTTTCATAGTTCTTCTGAAGGCTCAGCTCTTCAGTATAACCTATATCTATTCGAAAAAGGTAATCAAAACAAACAGGTACAAGAGACCAATGTGGTTCTCGGAAAGGTCAGGGAACATGGTGAAAGAGCAAAGAGTACCCACTGTCCGGACAAAGTAAGCATGCTGGACGCATGAACACTGTAATAGTGTCAGTCCTTTATATATCCTGTGACAAAACTGTACAAAAAAAGATGACAAGGCACAATAGCGGTGGAAATGCGGAACAGACTCATGTTTCACCTGGCTAACTGCTAGGCTTCATCAGAGTGACTCTGAAGAAGCCTAGCAGTTGCCTTGTCATCTTTTTTTGTACAGTTTTGCCACAAGATGTATAAAGGACTGACACTATTACAGTGTTCATGCATCCAGCGTGTTTATTTTGTTTGGACAGTGGGTACTGTTTCACCATGTTTTACGTTGTTTGAGCACCACTGTATTTTTCCCGGTGCCTTCTTTCTCTGCTCAAAGGTCAGGGAAGCAGTGAGGGCCAAAAAGGCCTTTGCCGGGTACAAGGGGAGGAAGAATGGGGAGAGTACCACATGAGAACAAGGGAAACCAAGAGGGCAGTCAGAGAAGCAAAGGCAGACACAGAGCTGCATATTGCGGAGGGGATGAAGTGAGGGGGAAAAACAGTTCTCTAGATATATTAGGGAGAAAAGAAAGAAGCAAGGAGGAATTGTTGGGTTAAGAAAGGGAGGTAGGGTAATCAAATAGGATGAGCAGAAAGCTTTCTTAATGACTACTTCTGCTCTGTATTCACAAGGGAAGACAGAGAACCTCTGCCATAAGAGTGCATTTAGGTGGCTGAAAGGGGGATCCCTGAGATGAGGCAACAAGTGAAAGGGCTAGCAGCTTTTAAGACAGGCAAAGCCCTGGTGCCAGATGAGATGCATCCGATGGTGCTCAAGGATTGGCAGTGGAACTAACTAAACCCCTGATGGGGCTATTCAGTAGCTCAGTTGAGACGGGGTAGTTCCAAAAGACTGGAGTGTAGCAGATGGGGGGGTGAAGACAAGGGGAAACCAGGTAACCACTGACCTCTATTGTGGCTAAACTGAATGAGATACTCGTCAACGAGAACTTCATGAACTACCTGGAGAGCAATGGACTCCAGGACAGTAAACAGCATGGGTTCATGGTAAAGAGGTCTTGCCAGACCAACCTGATAGAATTCTTTGACTGGGAAATGAGGGTAATGGATAAGGGTCACTCTGTGCATTTACTGTACTTCAAGGTGGGTTCTGAAACGGTCATGGTTTCCAACATGGTGGGGACAGAGTGAAGGGTTTAGTGGTTGTGCAGGGTGGTTTCAGTAGGGTAAGGAGCATGGGGATCAGTAGTGTGGGTTACAACCCTTAACAGACAGTAGGTCTGGGATTTCATAGGGTTTTGAGGGCAGAATGGATAGACCAAAGGTCTTTTTCTGCTGTCATTGTCTATGTTTCTAAATGTTTCTATTAGCAAAGCTGTCAAGACCTGCTCATCAAAATGAGTGAGAGGGGGGTGGGAATATGTGTGATTTTTAACTGTCTCATGTAATATGGAACTCTTGATTTTAGGAGTTGGATTACAAAAATATAGTGTGACGCCCATTCAAGCAGCAGTATTTGTTAGTCACCTTGTAGTTTTTTTCAGCAATAATGTTTTTCTGTCAAAAACATCAATATCTCCATTTTTGGTTTTCATTCCTGAACTAAGATACAAGATTTTGAAGTTTTTTTTCCATATACATTTTATACTCCTGTTCACACAGCTGCCCCTTCAGACCAACCCCCCATCCCGTCACCCCGGTATCAACGGGACTTACCTTCTCACCTAACACTCGGTTGCTGAGTGCGGAGCTTGCAGAGGGTCAGTCGTCACATGCAGCTGGGGGTATTTCCCACCATTTTTAATTCCCATCCCTGTTGCTGGGGGGCACAAGCTAGACATGCATACGTGGAGGCATGTGCACGTCCACAGAAGTCCCACAGCACCCTCCCTTCTCTGACGCCTGTCGGACATGTACTATCAATGGGCCTCCACCCGGGGGCAGTCATTCAGTGGGAGCGCCAGTTTGGGGGGAGTGCCAGTCCTCCCTCCCCGAGAGAGGAGAACAGTCCTCCAGACGCTCGATCCTCTCCCTCCCCAGCTGACCCCAGCGATCCACTTGCACAGCAAACACTGGTCACTAGCATGGCAGGAGGTAAGGCACGGATGCCTCAGCCCTCCATGCCACTGGGCCAGCCAGATTTTAATGTTTTTTAACATTCCTGCTCATGTACTGGGGATTTGGTTAAATCTGGACCTCCAGACCAGGGCCAAAATAGTGAAAAATGGACAGGCTGGTCTGGCCAGTCCAGGCAAACCAGGAGCAACTTGCAGAGTCTGGCTGTTCTGGCCAGACCAGTTGGTCCAGTTTTTACCATTTTGGTACATCTGTTCTGGCTGGTCCAGTTTTCATTTAGGGTGAGGGTATGGGTGATATCCATGCAGCTGGACCTGGAATGGTCAAAAACTGTCAAAGGTCTGGTCCAGGTCCAGCAGTCTGGATATAACCCGTACTCACACCCTAGGTGGGATGCAGATCAGTTAGAACAGCCAGAATGTTGTATTTGGTGGCCGGAAAGAAGTACCTAAAACATGTCAGGGTCTTGGTAGAAAGAAAAACATGCACCACAGCAATTTAGGACTTCTCTGTTTACTTTCATTCAGCTCAGACATAAGAGGAAAACTGTTCTCAACACACACAGGAAGAGTTACAGTAAATGCATTCCTTAAAGCTGTACTGTCTAACATTTCTTAAAGCTGTCTTATACGTAACAATCCTTCCTGACTTAGCTAGAAAGTACGTAAGTCAATAATTCAGTAGTAATATGAAATTATTGAAGTTATTACTGCAGTGTCCCTTTTAGTTAATCTATGTCATTAGACTATATCTCTACAAGTCCATTGTCTTTGGTGGACGTCTTATACATCCTGACTGACGTAGTAGGACCAGAGGCTGTTGCACTGGAATCTGATTAACATCAGCCACATCTTGTCTCAGTTGCTGTGGTTCCACTATCTCTTCCTGTTCTTGTTCTGGAAGAAATAATGCTGGATAACTACCCCGACTCTGGGTATCCCTTTTTTGTTCTGTCTCAATTCTAGCAAGTAATTGGTCCACATGTGTTTTCACTCTCCTCTGGGTAGTTAGTCAAACACTATAGACAACATTGCCACGCCTTCTATCCATCTCTTCGGGCCTGCATACATCCTGACCCACACAAGATCATTGGGATTGAAGGATCTGGTTTTAGGAAGCATTTCAGTTACTGACTTATAGCCTAGAGGGTGAATAAGGTCCAGTTGAGTTCAAATCTGACATCCAAACAACAATTCTGCAGGGGATATTCCTGTGACACAACGTGGTGTTATTTGATACATTGCAATAAAGTCCAAAAGGGCTATTTGTATTGAGGTCGGAGTAGTAGGATTACCTTTGTCCATACTCTTTTTAAAAGTCTGAACCAGGCATTCCGCTTCGGCATTTGAACTTGCATGGTAGGGAGGTGAGAAAATATGGTGGATACCACGTTGCTAGCAGAATGCTTGGAATTCAACAGACGTGAACTGTGGTCCGTTATCCGAGACAGTCACTTGCGGAAAACCATGGGTAGCAAAGATATATTTCAACACTTTAATGGTACTCTCAGTAGTTGTTGAAGACATTTGATGAATTTCTGGCCATTTACTATAAGCATCAGTTAAGAGCAACCACATGGAATTTAAATAAGGTTTTGCAAAATATGCAACCTTTGCCAGAGTTTTTCAGGTTTATCCCAATGGTGAACTGGAGCTCTTGCCAGATTGCCCATTGACACAGCACAACCTTTGCATCTTCGCACAACCTGGTATATGTCTCTGTCAATGGAAGGCCATCATACGTGAAGTCTGGTGAGTGATTTCATTTTAGCAATGCCTGGACAGCCCACATGCAAAAGTCAACACATTTGAGTGATAACATTGGGGTACTATGACACGCAATCCCCATAGAAGATACCCCTCAGCAATGAACAACTGCTGTCTCTTTGTATAGTAGGATTGTAGTTCAGCTGAACAAGTAGTGCTTTGCGGCCAACCCTCAAGCATATACTGATACACTTGTTTCAAAATTACATCTTGACTAGTCACTTTTGCAATGTCCTTGGCTAGTACTGGAAGCTGATCTAACTGTTGTAGCTCCATTACACATACAACAGTACAGTCCTTCATATCTTTGAATTGCACTGGAAAACTATCTGGCCCCACCTGGCATACTAATGGCTCCTCTTTAAGTCCCATATCGAACTCCATTTCTCTGGACATTGGTAACCTTGATAAGGCATCCGCATTTCCATGCTGGTCTGTTGGTTGGTATGTAACCTCGAAATTATAGGCAGACAAAATTAATGCTCATTGTTGAAGTCGGGTAGCGGCTATCTCTGAAATTCCTTTTTCCAGACTGAAAATTGTCACTAGTGGCTTGTGATCCGTCTCCAGGTGAAACTTGCGACCTAGCAAGTATTGGCAAAATTTCTGGACTCCAAACACAGTTGCTAATGCCTCTCTCTAAAACTGGGCATAATTCCTTTCAGCTGCAGTGAGTTTGTGTGAAGCATGGGCTATCGGCTTCTCCACTCCTTCTGGATCTGTATGGAAAAAGACAACTCCTATAACCACAGGACTAGCATCACAGGCCAATGTGATAGGTAAGTTAGGGTCATAATGAGTTAAATTATTCACATCAGTTAGAGAGAGCTTGATGGCTTGAACTTCCTTACTGTGGCCTTTGGTCCACTTCCATGGAGTACCCTTATGTAACGGTTCATTCAGGATAGCACATTTAGTGGCTAAGCCAGGTATGAAACTGTCACAGTAGCACATCATACCCAAGAATGAGCGTAACTCTGAAATATTCTGCAGTTCAGGCATGTGCACAATGGCTTCCACCTTTTCATCATTCGGACAAATTTCATCTTTGTCAATAGTGTGACCTACGTACGTGACACTTTCTTGACAAAATTGACATTTTTCTCTCTTGAGTCTGACTCCACTCTGTTGCAATCTCTCTCAAGTCTTTTGTAAGTTAAGTAAATGTTCTGCTTCTGTCTTGCCCGTGACAATGATGTCATCCAAATAACAAGCAACTCCTGGTATATCACCCACCATTTGCTCAATCACTTTTTGAAAAATAGGGGCAGAACTAAGGCCAAAACATAACCGTTTGTACTTGTACAGTCCTTAGTGTGTATTAATCACTTACCAATTTCCAAGAGTCTGTATCCAGTTCCACTTGAAGGTATGCATCAGCGAGGTCCAGTTTAGAGAACCCCACACCTCCATTCAGTCTATGAAAAAGTTCCCCTAGTAAGGGTAAAGGAAATATATCTGTGCTAAGTACTGGATTAAGTGTCACCTTAAAAGCTCCACATATTCGAGCCTTACCACTTGGTTTAGATACCACCACAATTGGAGTAGCCTAATCTGAACTTGAAACCTTTTCCAGCACACCCACTTTTTCCAGTCGGTCCAATTCTGCCCAAACCACTGGTTTTAGGGCAAAGGGAAGTTTCCATGGTTTACAAAACTTATGGACTGCATTAGGCTTTGTAACTAGCTTGGCTTTAGCTGTTGTGCAACATCCCAGGCCTTTCCACAACTCTGGATACATGTCTAAAATCTCCACAAGCTTGGACAAATTACTGCTTTGTGGCGCCTGGACAGCAGCAAGTAGGCCAAAATCTGCTGGATCAACATGAATGTTTAGAAGAACCTGAGCATCTCTGCCCAAAATGTTGACACCGTTTTTTGAAACCAGAAAAGTTTAAAGTGTAACAGGAGAATCAGTTCTGCGTACCAAAGTGGTAAACGAGCCCAATGGCTGAACTGGTTGTCCTTCAAATGCATGCAACTTATTACGAGGAGACAATGGTGACTTATCCAGATCAGACCATGTTTGATGGTTAATAAAAGTAACTGGGGAAGCAGAATCTACCATTAAATGCAACTGATGCCTCAGTTGTGGCAATTGAAGTAACACATAGAAAGGAGGAACATCTTTAGTCGGCATTTGTGGTGCAATAGGAACCATTGCACTGTCTGTACTCTCTGAACTGATCACTGCAGTTCTCCTGCTTCTACAGACTTTAGGCATATGCCCCTGACGTTTACATGCATGGCACTGAACTTCTCTGAGTTTGCACTGGTCTCTACTATGCTGAGAAGACCCACACGATGCACATTTGTATTGGCCATGCAGTTTGGGTGGAGTGGTTGCATTTTCCTTTGAAAACAGCAGTTTAGACTTAGGTTTGAGCTGTTTCAGTTTGTGGTTTACTGCAGTTACTTGTACCTCAATTTTAGTGTTCATCTTCGTATGCACTTCATTTTCTGCAGCCTCATACATTTGAACCAATTGTAAAAGTTCATCAGTAAACTTCTTGACAGTTACAGAAGGTAATTGCTGAATACGATGTTCATTATTCAACCCCATAACAAACAACAAACTTATCAGCTAAATTAGATTAAAGATGCTCTCTGTTCCACTCACATGTGAGAGCTAAGCATTTGATCTGAGCCAAATAAGATTGCAATGACTGACCTGGTTTCTGATAGCAACTATAGAATTTATATTGCTCAGCTCTTGGGAAAGTTGGTAAACTGTATTGTGCATTCAATTTAGCCTTTAGCTCTTGATATGACAAATTCTCCGGCTGGTCCAGTGCACACAGACTGCATAAAAGTTTGAAGGTTTCAGTTCCCAAGAAAGTACAAAAAGCAGCTCGACTAAGCTTACCCTGTTGCTCAAGATTTGCAGATTGCATGGCAGGATTACGTAATAACCACTGATCAAACTGTCTGGACCATGTATCCCAGTCTGTTCCTGTAAAAATCTCAAAGCTGGCTGAAGTTTCCATGATACTGCACAGTTCCAAATTGCTTACTTGTCTCCAATGCAGAAAGTCACAAAATGGTGTAATTCAGTAAGCTGGAGCTATGAAAGATTCCACGATCCTTGTCGCCAGTTTGTTGTATTTGGTGGCCGAAATAAGTACCTAAAACACATCAGGGTCTTGGTAGAAAGAAAAACATGCACCACAGAAATGTAGGCCTTCTCTGTTTACTTCCTTTCAGCTCAGGCATAAGGGGAAAACTGTTCTCAACTCACACAGGAAGAGTTACAGTAAATGCATTCCTTAAAGCTGTGCTACACATAACACAGACCAAAACAGTAAAGAATGAACCAGATGGACCAAAACAGTAAAAACCGGACTGACTGGTCCGTCTGGAAAAGTCGTACCGTACAAGCTGTGCCTGGTCCGGTCAAACTAGTCAGTCCATTTTCTATCATTTTGTGTCCAGTCTGGTGGTCCAAATTTCACCAATACCCCCTGTACCATACCAGCCAAGAAAAAATTAAATATCTTAGTACAGTGGTGTGCTGTTTACCATCAGAAACAAGTGGTAACCTCATCCTAATGCAGCCGCAGTATGAATCTAAAATATACATCCAACAGGTAACCTAAATGGTGGCCATCTTTAATGATGAGGCATTATTTAAAAATTAGCTATAAAAGCTAGTTCTTTTAAAAATAAGTGAGAAAAGTAAGACTACACTGAGCATGACTCTAAGGCTGTCAAAAGACAATTTTACTTAGAAACTATATGATGACATTTTTCGCTAACTGATAAATACTGCTGGTTTAAAATGTAGTGTTATTTTTTTGAATTTCAAAAAGGAACACAACCCTTTATTTACATTTTTTATATAATTGTAAATTTGAGCATGTGTAAAGTCAGTTTTTTTTCTTTATATAAATTTTTATTAATTTCAGCTGGCCCAGTGGAATGGAGGGCTGAGGTACAGGCGCCCTACCTTATGCCGTGCTGGCGACCTGTGTTCAGGAGCGAGCAGAGGTTGCTGAGTCAGTGGGGGCCTGGGAGAGGATCAGCGGCCAGTGCTCCTCTTCCAGATCAGGGTGGTTGCCATCTCGGCTCTTGGCTGCCACCAGATGGAGGCCTGGTGGGAGCTCATGGGAGCTCCGGGAGGCACGTAAAAATCAGGAGTGGGGGGGGGGAGCCGTGGTCCCAGGATGCATGCACACCTCCATGCTCATATGCTACCTGAGTATGCCGTGGCTGAGAGAAGGGATGGGAGATGAAACAAGAGGAAAAGGTAAAGCATGGCAGGGATGTGACACCCGCACACCACACCTCCATCCACCACATTCCAGGGGAACCCTGTTGGCAAACACTGGATTAAGGCATGGGGGGATGGCTGTCCCACTCCTGACCCCACAAGGGGGCAGGGAATCCATGGGGGTACTATCCAACAGGTTGCCCCAGGGAGGTGATGTACAGTGGGGGATGGTGGGGCTAGGGCTGATGGGAGCCAAACACCGTAGTGGCCACAGCATAGAAACAGGTTATAGAAAAGACATTTTTTTTTACTAATTTCCAAAAGAAAGAGTTTACAAATACATTGGATATAATCAAGAAATACATAACTTGAAAAGCATCTGAACAGTACCAAATTAAAAGCATGCTATTTGTGTTCTATACTTTAACTGTTAAACATTAAACCTTAAAACTAATTATAACTCTTGGACCCAGATAGTCAGAGCTTTGCACTGGGCACAGAATGGTTGTGCCCACTTTGAGCATGAGTTTGCACTGAACTTCCATATTCAAAAGGTACCTGTGCATGCACTAAATTTTGCTTGTACCGTTGTGCAGAGATAACATATGCAGCATGTAATGCTGGGGGTGGGACTGTGCACATCAGTGCAGCACAATATTCAGTGTGTTAGCGCTGTGCAAATGGGTTTACGCAGGTCACTTGGCACCACGCAATTACTGCCTATAAAAAGGCCATCTCAAACTGGGGCAATCCCTAGCAGCGGGCTGCACTGCAGGCTGCAGTCCAAGATGGCACTCAGAGGAGCACACATAGTCTGCCTGATGTAACAGGTCTTAGAGGATGAGAAGAGGGTCAGTGCCCACCCTGGGCCCATACATAGTTCAATGAGGCACTATACTGTGCACAGACAGTACTGTCCATGAGTCACATACAAGTTCTCAGCGACAATCAGATCATGGGCCAGTACAGGCTCAACAGGCCCATGCTCAGATAGCTGTGTAAGCTGCTGCATGTCCAGCTCCAAAGAGACACTCAGCACAGCCATGCATTGTCCACAGAGCTGAAGGTGATGACTGCATTGTGTTTCCTGGCCACCAGAACATTCCAGATACTGGTAGGGGACATCACCGGTATCTCACAATCAACCACTTTGCACCTGTTGGGCCAGTTCCTAGATGCTGTGCTGGACCATGTTTGTCAGTTCATCATATTCCTCAGCAGACCAGCACAGTAAACAGCCATACAGCAGTTTCATCGGGTTGCACAATTACCATCTGTACTCAACACCCTCAACTGCACCCATGTTGCCATTCGGGTACCCACCGGTGATGGAGTGGAGGCCAATCTCAACAGGAAGGGGTACCACTCTATCAATTGCCAGGTGGTGTGTGATGCAACAGGGTGCATCATCAGTGTCCTGGCACAGTACCTTGGCAGTGCTCATGACACATTTATATGGCAAAACTCCATCCTGTACTGGAAGTTTGAATGTGGGGACATCCGTAATGGCCACCTCGTTGGTGAGTATACCCCACAGGCCCCCCTGCTGCCCCTTGTGGTACATGTTGACTCTAACCTATGCCCTTTACTTACATAGGGAACAGTGCCTATCCTCTGTGTCCCTGGCTCCTCACAGCCATCCTACACCTTGCATTTGTTGCAGAGGACAGGTACCACACAGCACTCAACACCACATGCAACATCATCTAGCATGTGTTTGGAATGCTCAAGATGTGGTTCCAGTACCTTGACCATTCTAGTGGCACTGTACAGAATACCCCTCAGAAGGCCTGTGCTATATTCCTTGCCTGTTGTATACCACACAGCATGACACTCAACCATGAGATATGCTTGCCGGCCCCAGAGAGACACCCTGCATCAGACTTGGAGCCAGAGGACAAGGGTATACCAGAGCAACTCAACAAGCATGATCCCATGATGGCCAGGGGGGCCCAGGAATATGGAGCCTAACTCTTATGAGACATCTTCGGACACATGGGGGAATACAGACCACACAGAAGACTGTAATATGGTTAAAATTAAACAAAACAAAGTGCATAGAGGGCATCATGCTAGGTGGGGGAGGGGGGTGTAACAAAACAGGAACGACACGAATGTGGAGGGTTGGTAATTGGACATTCACGGAGAAGTCCATGTTATCAGGGGATCCTAAATGGGTGTCAACAGAGATTCGTGCCATCCAGGTAGGGGGTAACATGGGTGGTGAATGGCATTACAGGCCCACCAGAAATGGGTGTAGCAAAACAGGTACACACGAAGACAGGCCATGTGGTGGGGTCCATAGGGCTGTACACAGAGATAACCCCCAGTCAGGCAAGGTGGGGTCTGTAGTACAGGCCATCCATGCTGGGGATAGGTCTGCCTAGGCAAGGTCACAAGGGCAGATGGCGGTGTCACAGGGGCACCATGGGGAGGGAGGGGGAACATGTTGCTGAGGAGTAGCCCTATGCAGCCAATGTGTGTCCCTACCACCCCCCTGGGTATGGATGGTATGGTTGTGCTGTCCTCAGTATGGTTGAGGGGGGGATACCTCATCCACGGTGTGGGGAAAGAACGTGGGGATGGCGTTACCTGGCCATGACCCCTTGGGACACTGCACCTGGGGATGAGCAGGCTGTGACCTGGTTTGCACAGTGTCTTCATTGACCTGGGAGTCCCAGGTGTACTGGGTGTTCTTGTCCTAGCACTGCATGGTGTGGGCATACACCATGGTGTTCATTGTGGGGTGGCATTACTCCCACTGGACAGGCCAGGGCTATGTCCGGCCCTTGCAGTGCCTGCAACCATGACTGCAGCCTCCAGCACAGTGGCACACAAATGATCCATGAAGGTGGTCATGCCAGTGTCCACAGCCTGGTGTAGGTCATGTAAGGCCACCATATGCTCCACATGGTGTGCCTCCACCAACTACTTGGCATGCTGCATGTCCTCATGCAGCATGTGGCAAAGGCATGTCAGCTCCTGCTGCGTGACACTCTGTGCCTCCACGGTGGACCACAGCAGCTGCTGGTTGTTGGTCGCATCCTGCTGTCGCCTGGGACTGTCCATTGGGACAGGATCATGCTGAACCCTCACCTGTTGTATGGGCTTGAGCTGCACAGTAGTAGGTGCTTCCGTGCAAGCATGCATGCCTGGCATACGGTACCACATCACTGAGTTGTGTGTGCAGTGCACTGCACTGCCTATACCCCCAGGTACCTTCACACCGCTACACCAGTGAGCACATACTCCATCACCATGGGGCACACAACCCAGCACCAGTGTGCACATGTCCTAGCAGCAGTGTGCTCACATCTCCACACCTCTGTACATACACCCAGCACCCATGAGTACACACCCCACCACCAGTGGACACCCCCCTCCAGTAGCAGTGAGCACACACCCCATCCCCAGGAAGCTCACATCCCAGAACCGTTGAACACATGGGCAACACCACATAGAGCACAGTCATGGATCTGCACACAGATGGCTACACACTGGGTGGCAGGGTAACAACAGTGTGCCCCATACCCCATCTGATTGATACCTAGTAGTGGTGCATGCATGCACTCATACCTGTATACACCCAGGCATACACACATGGATGACAGGACACTGCACTGGCAGTCACTCACAAGGCGGGGCAGGTTTCACTTGGTTTTTGTAGCTGCCACTTGATACTCTCAACACCTCCACAGGCCATTGGGTGGATGCTATGACCTCCTCTGCAGGATCCTAGGTACATGCAGCTGCTGATACCCATGGGCCCCCACCTGTGGCAGGCAGCTCCCTGCGCTCTGTTGCCATGACCTGCTTCATCCATCACCTCATGTCCCTGAAGTGCTTTCTCACTGCTTCCATGGGCCTGTTGCAGCTGCCAACAGCAATGACCTTATTGGTTATCTTCTCCCTGATCCAACATACCTGGGCATTCATCCTCTTGCTCCAGGTCAAGACCTCCTCCCTGGCCTTGTAGGCCTGTGTCAGTGCCTGTAACTCCTCTGCGGTGAAGCGGTGGACCTGAATTTGATCTGTGTTCTCCATGGTTTCTGCTGGACAAGGCAGTGCAATACAGGTAACCAGGTCATACACACAGCAGCACACAGTTGAATAGGACAGTGATGTAGCACCCCCCCCCCAACCACATAGGTGTCCCAGCAAAGCCTGCCTTCCCACAGCCTTTCAGCCACCTGACACTGGGCTGCCCATGTGCAGCCGCAGCCATTGTGATGGTTACAGATAGGCAGAGTTGGACAAGGACAGAGGCCTTACAGGCCCCATGGCAGCCATCCTGGAAGCATGTATGTGAAGGGCTGAGTTTGCCGACAGTGCACACCATGGAGTATGGGAAGGGGTCAGCTCCACCCAGACACAGCAGTACCACCATCACCACTAGATGTGGACACCATCGGCCACCACTGCCTCATGTCCAGGTTACCACTGCACACAGTATACACACAGGGGTGACACTGGGCAAACGTCACGTGAACTCCATCCAGGCACATCCCCAGCACATGTCTGAGAGGCCCACCACTGCCATCATCCTGCCCAAATGAGTACAGCAGTGATTTCCACCACCTACAATGAACACGTCTACCACCTAGAAATCGGGATGTGGTGGGTCCCCCATCTAAGCATTACCAATGTAGGAGGGTCCCCAGCTGTACAGGACATTTCGTATAGTACAGGGCAAGGGGGACATGTACATGGCCAATGTTTCCATGGTGTTACTTTGGATACACATGACAACTGACTACACTGTCCTCCATATTACATAATGGAAGGTGCCAGAAGACCGAGGAACCCACCCTGGAGGCACAGTGACAGGGCTCCCAGATTGTTGCAGTATGTTCTCTGTAGCTCCATAGCATGTTTCCCGTGTTTTCTTGTAATTTACATTATAGCATATGGAAGCCAAATGGCCCTGTTATACCATATAACCACTGCATGGCTATGGGGACAAGTTTCCCATAATTATCTTTGTTTCACTGTAACATATACTGTAGGAATCCTTGTAGATCTGAGCCCTGCCTTGAACATGCCACATGAATCTGGGAGCTCTACTGCAGCCGCCACACACACACACACACACACAGACAGTCCACCGCACGTCTATCCCTTTTCAGGCCATTCCAGAGGGCACTTGCCTCCATTCACCTATAGTTCAGCTGTGGAATCTAGGTGGTGCACTGTGCTCTTTTATGTACTCTGCATACTGGCTGGTACTGACATGCAAATGTAATTGTTTGCCCACTGACTGTGAAATTACCTCATTTGCATACCGTAGCCGAATATTGCATTTCTACCTACTGCACAATCTCAGTATGTGCTTACACACCGTAATTGGCCATGCCTGTGTTTGTGCATTGTAAGCCCATGATGCAGACATTATGTCTTGTGCTGCCTATGATGTCCTCAGTCTGTGCAACTGTACACAGCACACCAGTGCGCAAATGTGCAGCACTGCGCAGCACGATACATGCGTATCCCATGCATGTGTCACCCCATGCTGACCGCATGCCGCTGGGCCAGCCTCTGCTCCCAGCCATGCATGTTGCACAGCACGACATGATGCAGCACTGCACTGACACAGAACGTGCTGCACAACACCCAGGCAGGCCAGAAGGAGGAAGCAGTGTGGTTAGACTGTTCAGCCAAGGAGTGGGAACAGCATGGCAGAGTGACAATGCAGAGCTGTCCAGCACTGGGACCATAGATGGTCCCATACTGAACTGGCCAATCTGGTTGACCTTATAGTGGCCAGGGAGGACCATCTGTTGGAAGAGGTGGCAGGGGCAGATAGGTCCTGCAATGAGATAGATAGATAGTTAGAAGGGCTTTATTTACATTTTGATGCCCAATCCTGGAGGCTCTGGGTGCCATTACAATAGGAACGAGGTTAAGGCAGGATTAACTATAGTATTTCATCAATAAAACAATAACATAAAATCAAATTTAAAAACTATCAGCAAATGCCTTAAAGGTAGGTCTTCAGGCCCCTTTTAAATGCCTCCACTGTTGGGGCCTCCCTCAAAGATTTTGGCAGCAAGTTCCAGAGGGTTTGAAGGAGCAATTGCCTGGCATTTGAAGCCTGGCCCTTGGAACAACCAGGAGGCCCTCAGTGGAGGAGCAGAAGGAACGTACCAGGGTGGCTGGAGTAAGGAGGTCAGACAGGTAACCAGGGCCCAGGCTGTATTGGACTTTATAAGTGAGCAAGTCCACCTTGAAGATGATCCTCCACCTAACCGGCAGCTAGTGCAGATCACGCAGGACTGAGCTCACATGGCAGAAACTTGGAAGGCCTGCCAACAGCCTGGCCACCATGTTCTGCACTAGTTGCAGTTGGCAGAGGATCGCTCCATTGACCCTGAAGTACAGAGCATTACAGTAGTCCAGCCTGGAAGTCCTAAAGGTTTGTACCAGTGATGGCAAGTCTTCTGTCAGAATCAGGAGTTTAATTCGGGTGACATTCCTCAAGTGGTAGAACCCACTTTTGACAACAGATGACATCTGGGCTTTCATGGTCAGTCTGTTGTCAAGGCTGAAGCCTAAATTCTTCATCCTGGGGGAAGCCATCAATGGAGTTAACCCCAGGACCAACCTGGTTACCACTCGGAGGCATCCACATCATGCCATCGACCAGGCTGAATCACTAGCACCTCCATCTTGCCTGTGTTCAACCTCAGCCAGCTTGAGGACATCCAGTTCTGAATCTTGGCCAGACATTTATTTAGCACTTCAAAGGCACTTTCAGCTCAAGGGGCAAATGACATATACAGCTGGATATCATCTACAGAGCAGTGAGAACCCAGACTGTATTGTGGTTGGCAGAGGTACTCCCCTCGCCCCACGACGATCACCAGCCCGCAGTGAAAAATAACTGTATCTGTGGTGCTAGTGGTCCCTCCCACCACCCAATCCCATGTCTGATATTGAGAAACCATTTCCATGGTGGCTACTGGTCCCTCCCTCAACTGATCCCATGCCAATATTGAAAAACCATTTCCCTGGTGACTAGTGGTTCCTCCCCCCACCTGATAGCTGCCCGTTATGACATCTCCAGTGTTCTTAATGTCCAGTGTTCCCTCCCCTCACCCGATGTGCACCCAGTATTACCATTCCATTACCCTGGTGTCCAGTGCCCTCCACCCCCACCCGATCCTCTGTATAACATACTAATGCTTTTCCTTGGTGTCTAGCGGACTCCCCACCCCAACCCTTACAGGTAGTGCCCCACCACCCCGCCCCTCCATCCCAAACCCGAACTAGCTTCTGGCACAGCCCTCCACTCTCCAACATTGCCGGCGACCAGCTGAACTACAGTACACACTCATTGATTAACAGCTCTCAGAGCTGTCAGTCAATGAGCACATACTATATACTGTACACACTCCTTGACAGCTCAGTCAGCAGTTGGCTGTGGTGGAGAGTGGAGGGCTGTGCCAGTCGCCAGCTTGGGTTCAGGATGGGGGGCAGGTTGGTGGGACACTACCTGAAGGGTGGGGGGGTCCACTAGACACCAGGGAAAGCCATTAGTATGTTATATAGGGGATCGGGATGGGGGAACCACTGTACACCAGGGTAATGGAATGGTAATACTGGGTGCCCATAGGGTGGGGTGAGGGAACACTGGACACCAGGAGCATGGAGATATCATAATGGGCGGAAATTGGGTGGGGGGAGGGACCACTAGTCACCAGGGAAACAGTTTCTTAATATCAGACAGCCATCGGGCAGGGGAAGGGACCACTTGCCACCAGGGAAATGGTTTCTCAATATCAGCCACGGTATAAGGTAGGGGGGAGGGACCACTAGCCACCAAGGAAATGGTTTCTCAATATCGGACACGTGATCGGGTGGGAGGAGATACCACTAGCCACCAAGGAAAGAGATTCTCAATATCAGGCATATAATCAGGTGGGGGGAGGGACCACTAGCCACCAGGTAAATGGTTTCTCAGTATCAGGCACAGAATCAGGTAGGAGGGAGGGACCACTAGCCAGCCGAGAAATGGTTTTTCAGTATCGGGCACGTGATCAGGTGGGGGGAGGTATCACTAGCCACCATGGAAACGGTTTCTCAGTATCGGGCATGGGATCTGGTTGTGGGGAGGGACCACTAGCCACCAGGGAAACAATCCTGTCACATAGGGTCAGTGATCAGTGGTGGGGGGCCACTAGCATCAGCAACATATAATATATTTACATTTAGAGTGGTGATTGGCGGGGGGAGACACTAGCAACAGGGACAAAGGTATGCCTCAGGGGAAGGAGCTGGAGGGGGCACACTACACTCTGGTGCAGCCTATGTGAATGGGGCCATAATGGGCATGCAAATGGACACATAGCGCCTAACGTGCCAAATGGGCTCATTTACATGCCTACTTTAGTGAATTGGAAATAGTGCATCTACGCTATTCAGTATGGAGCCATTCTCCTGGCTGCAGGTCGGGGCAGCGCTAGTGGGGTAGTGCTAGCGGTAATCGGGTTACCACTGTCTTGACCTTGCCCTATTCACAGTCGTATAGCATGGTGCGCTATCCGACTGTGAATAGCATCATTTGACACATGGGCAATTGCAAAGCGCAACACAGAATTTTGCGCTGTGCTTTGTGACTTTTTGTGAATCTAGTCCCTGGCCTAACATCCATGTTCATTAGATGTTGATATCTTCTTTTTTTTTTTTTTTTTGCTCTGTCCCAAGCCCCCTGGCTGGCCACTCCTTCAGGCCATGAATGGAAGCCCCTTGCCCCACCAAGCATCTCCCCTCCACCATCATTGCTGTCCCCCACTATATCGTGCCCTGGGTGATCTGACATATCTCTTCGTTGGGATGGCTCCCTTCCCAGAGCCCACAGGAGGGGGGATGGGTGCCAAAATTGTTCCAGGTGCACAATGGGGGATAGGCTGAGAAGGCTGGCTGCCAGGGCTACGTGGCAGGAGGGGAACCGGGCAACCATCATCCGGTCAGCCGAGCGGGCAGTTTTCCATTTTCTCCCCAACCCACCCCCAGCCACATTGCAGCTGCACACTCATGACATCCTGGGAAGAACACACAGCCATGCGTGGTCACCCATGCTACCAGGTGCGCTTCCACGGGGAACCACTAGGAGCCACCCAAGTAGCAGCGCAGACTGCACCCTTCCACCCAGGGAAAAGCGCGTCCAAGCGGATGTCTGTAACCCTCCTCACTGGTCTCTGCTGCTGTCATCCTGAGTGGTAGCGAGCCTGAGTCGTCAGTGTGCTGAGCGATCCCCCATCGCTTGATGCCATGGAACCGTCATAGATGTTGATATCTTAAAACATTTCCCCTAGTGATTTGATGTAAGGGCCAGCTAATAAAATCAGTATAAGTGAAAGATAATATATTAAGAGAAGGGTGAATTCTGTTTAATAATCCCTGGGTGGGATATTCAAAAGGATTGCGCATGGTGCAACAGTGTTGCGCCATGCAGTCTAATCTTCCGGCATGATATACAAAAGGGGATGTTGCGCCACACAGATCCCGATGCGTCAGGGCGCACCAGTAATGTATGCAGCGCAAGTGCGGGGGCGTGCCTATGCATAATCCGCACATCCCGATATTCAGCCTGGGATGTGTGGCACATATGCTGGTGCAATCCCTACTTGCGCCGCACACTGGTGCTCAGAGTTGAGCCAAAAGGATATAGGAGCAAGGGCTGGCCACCCACAGGTGAGCTGCCGTAGTGCAGGGTGCAGCACAGCAGCCACCAGCTGTGGGTGGCCACCTGAGCTCCGGGGCCAGGGTCCGTCGGCGTCGCCCCCCCCCACACCCAACCGCTGGCATAAGTGTATGTAAAATCATGTCCAATATCCCTGGTGGTCCAGTGGAATGCTTCCAGCCCTATCACGGGCACTGGTATATTTAAAAACATTTCACATTATCCCTGGTGGTCCAGCAGTACCCCCTCCCCACCGCCCACTGGGCCCGCCACCACTCCCAACCCGGTCAGCGGCGGGTGGCAGCTCCCACCGGCAAGCTGCCCAGCTGCCGCCGACTGACGTGTGACTATGCGGCTGTCGCCCATTGGTCCTGGCGTGGACCAATGGGCGATACGGGCAAATACCGTACTACAGTCGATATGTGAATGGGGCCATTCACAAATCTGGACTGTGTGATGATGCCGATGCTACGCCGATGACCAGCGCTGTGGACCAATGGGCGCCTGGCCGTGCAGAACACCGTCGGTCGGCGGGCGGCGGCGACTTTTGAGTGAGCTTCTGCCGCTCGCCGCTTGTTTGAGCTGAGGTGGCGGGAATCCAGCTCGGCGGTGAAAACTTCGCTGGACCACCGGGGGCAATATAAAAATATTTTAAATATACTAATGCCAGCGATCAGGCTGGAAGCGATCCACTGGACCACCAGGGATATTGGACGTGATTTTACATATACTTATGCCCGCGATCGGGCTGGAAGCGGTCCACTGGACCACCAGGGATATTGGACGTGAATTTAAATATACTAATGCCCGCAATCGGGCTGGAAGCAGTCCATTGGACCACCAGGGATATTGGACGTTTTTTAAATATACATATTGCCTGCGATCGGGCATTGGGGCACTTTGCCGCAATGTGCAGAGGGCGTCGGTCCCTGATGGCTGCAGCCTGGCAGGGCGCCAGGTGCAAGTCGCAGGGGATCGTCGCACCTGCATGCAAATGGGGCCATAATGACATGCTAATGGCCCCTGTTGCGCCTTGCATGCATTATGGCCCCATTTGCATATCCTCCGCTGAATATCGTGGCTCCTACGCCTAGCGCAACTGCACTTGCACTGGCACACCCCCCTGCTCCACTATTTCCACTTGCACTGGTGCAGTGCCACTGCACCATGCGCAATGCAGGAGACCAAGTTGCAATATTCAACGGTGCTGAGCCATGGTGCAGCTCCGTTGAATATCGCCCAGTCCACGCCCTGGCGCATCCCAGTTGCGCTGCGCCCTGCTTGCGCCCCTGCCAGGTGCATTTCTGAATATCCCACTGATTGTGTATTGTAATGTCTGTTTTAAAATAATCTTATTTTTCCTGTTTTTAAGGTACCTGTTTAACGCAGCCTCTCCCACCATTTTTATTTATTATGCTTTATGGTGCATGCTGCCTGGGAGACTCATCCCCTGCTCTCTCCAGTCCCCCACCTCGACCCTGGGACTTACCTCCAGACTGTCCACCTAGCTTGCCCCCCAGGCTGGGGCCACTATCCCGAAGCGAACAAGCAGGATGCTGGTACAACATCACTGGCAGGGAGAACCCACTGGCATTGCCTCCCTGGTTTACCCCCCCCCCAGGGCGGGGCGTGGAGTCAGATCGGGCATAGAGGATGCTGGTGCTAGGTCACTGGTGGGGTGCCACAGTGGATGATAGAGGCCAAAGGAGTGGGGTGTCATTAAAGGTGGCCGTGATTTTTTTTTAACTAAACCCCTGATGGAAGGCGCAGTGTGCAGTGACACAGCAACACCAAAATGCCAGCGTCCAACACACTTCTCCACTAGCTTGGCACCTGTATGTCACATCCCCCAGCCTCTGCCAGAGGTTAGTTGTGCGCCGGACGCTTATCCACCTTCCCCTCTGAGGAGGAGGGAAGTCCTCGGACACTTAGTCCTCTTTCCCCTGGCTGGCCCTCTGACTCCATGGGTCTGTTCCCAAACCCAAGGTGTTGGCGTCGCAAAGGGACGCCTTGCCGCTGCGTTGGCGGGCTGCCCCCCACATCAGCATTTAAGCAGTAACAGTGCAGTGGTCAGGATTATGAGGTAATAATGGAAACAGCAGGTAACTTTGTATAAACTCACTGGCCCAGTTATTACCGAGTAAAGCCACCGACCACTATATATGTTATCACAATTATAGTGAAAAGAAGACAAACTGGGAAACATATAAAGGTTTAGAAAAAAGTGCAGAAATCAGACTCTCTCTCTCTCTCTCTCTCTCACGCGCTACAGTGTGTTCTGTAAAAAACAGAAAATGTTAGGCAGTTTATCACAGACACACTTTAGTGCTATTCTTACATAGAAACATACAAACATAGACTGACAGCAGATAAGGACCCGCTTGGCCCACCTAGTCTGCCCATTTCCCTACCTACAGGATAAGCTGCAGATCCTTGTTAACCAACAGCCTATTTCTTCTTACCCCCCACAAGAATTGCCTGTGTCTGTCCCATATACTCTTGAATTCTCCCACAGTTTTAGACCTCACAACCTCCTCAGGAAGGCTGTTACATGCGTCCACCACCCTCTCTGTGAAAAAATACTTCCTCACATTGCCCCTGAACCGCCCCCCATCTTTAAATTGTGTCCCCTTGTTTTTGCACATCTCTTTTTCTGAAAGATGCTACCCTCTTGGACTTTGTTGATTCCACTGAGGTACTTAAAAGTTTCTATCACATCCCCCCTCTCCCTCCTTTCCTCAAGGGTATACATATTAAGCTCCTTTAGTCTCTCCTCATATGGCTTCTCTTGCAGACCCTGCACCATTTTAGTTGCCCTCCTCTGGACTGCCTCTATCCTGTCTATGTCCTTGCGGAGATGGGGTCTCCAGAACTGGACGCAGTACTCCAGATTGGGTCTCACCAACTGTCTGTACAGAGGGATAACAACTTCCTGTTTTCTGTGGTGATGCCTCTCCCTATACATCCCAGTATCCCCCCAGCCCTCCCTACTGCCTTCTCACATTGCTTGCTAACCTTAAGGTCATCTGATATGATTACGCCCAAGTCCCTTTCTATTTTTGTTGATGTTACTACCTCCCCCCCATTGTTTAATCTTCCTCTGGGTTCTTGTTTCCCATGTGCATTATTTTACACTTCTTTGCATTGAATCCAAGCTGCCATACTTCTGACCATTCCTCCAACTTTGCCAAGTCACTTATCATCCTTTCCATGCCTCCTTGTGTATCAACCCTGTTGCAGATCTTTGTGTCGTCTGCAAAGAGGCATACTTTTCCTTCCAGACCCTCTGCAATGTCACTTATAAAGACATTAAAAAGGACTGGACCCAAGCCGGCCCAGTGGCGCTGAGGGTTGAGGCACTGGACGCCACACCTTGCTCCACGCCGGCGACCTGGGTTTGGGAACGAGCCTGGGACGTCGGGATTTGGCAGGGGAAGGAGAGGATTGAGCGTCCGAGGACAGCTCTCTTCTTCTGGGAGGGAGGGAGGACACACGCTTGGTGCCTGACTGACCTCTGACGGAAGCCAGAGGCATAGCAGACAGGAGCGCACAAGGGGGTTGGGAAGTGACTGACGTCAGCAGATACGCCTTGACATCAGGTCAGTGGCCACTCCTGAGGAACACTGGAAAAACCCCATGGCACTCCTGCGTAGATGGAGCATCAGGCCCCGATCCCCAGCACCCCTACCTGCCCCGGTGACTGGCGTCCTGATGAGACAAGGTGTTCGGGGTGCTTGCCTCCCCGTCTCGTCCCCGCCGGGGAGTAAGCCAAGGCTACGTGGAGGACAGACCGCCATGGGATACAGGTAGGAGGTGGGGGCTAGAATGGCCATAGGTGTCTCCCGAAGAGAGAGGAGTGCCATGGGAGGGAAGGAGTATAAAAATAGAAAATAAAAAAAAAAAAAAAAAAAGAGGACTGGACCCAGTACTGAACCCTGTGGTACCCCACTAGTAACCCCTCTTTCTTCAGAGTGGACTCCATTTACAATTACCTTTTGTGTCCTGTTGTCCAGCCAATGTTTTACCCAGGCTACCACCCTGGGACCCACTCCCAGGCTGGTTAATTTGACTATTAATCTTTTGTGTGGGACTGTGTCAAATGCCTTGCTAAAGTCTAGGTAGGCCATGTCCACAGCCCCTCCCTGGTCTACTACTTTGGTCACCCAGTCAAAGAAATCAATTAGATTTGTCTGATATGACCTTCCCGCTGTGAACCCCTGCTGCCTTGGGTCCTGTGCCCCACTGGCCTCTAGGTACTCAACAATTCTTTCCTTCAGAAGTGATTCCATCACTTTCCCTACCACAGAGATCAAACTGACAGGTCTGTAGTTGCCTGCCTCTGTCTTGGCCCCACTTTTGTGAAGGGGAATCACATCTGCCTTCCTCCAGTCCTCAGGTACCACACCATCCTCCCATGATTTGTTAAAAAGGGTAGTCAGTGGTTTCACTAGTTCTTCCCTTAATTCTTTTAGAATTCTGGGGTGAATTCAGTTAGGCCCCATTGCTTTGTCCACCTTCAGTTTTAGGAGTTCTTTCAGAACCCTTTCTTCTGTGAAAGGACTGGGATCGACCCCCATCAAGAGTGCTTATGTTAAATTGGATTAGGCACCTCCCCCTCCTCCTCTTTTGTGAATATTGAGCATAAATATTCGTTCAGTATCCCTGCTTTTTCACTGTCCTTCTCTGCCTACCCACCGTCCATTCTATTCAGCCTCACTATCCCTCCCTTTGTCTTTCTACGCTCACTGATGTACCTATAAAAGGTTTTATCCCCCTTCTTAACCGAGTTGGCTATCTTTTCCTCAGTTTGGGCCTTTGCTATTCTGACTTCCCTCCCTGCTTCCTTCTGCCTTACTGGTACAGCTCTCTGTCCTGCTCCATCTGTGTTTCCTTATACTTCCTGAATTCTATCTTTTTCTCCCTGACTTTCCCCGCCACCTCTTTTGAGAACCGTAGTGACTTTTTCTTTCGTTTTGATTTGTTCATTTGCTTGACACAAAGGCTTGTTGCCTCTGTGATGGCAGTTTTGATGTTTCCCCATTGTTGCTCTACCCCTCCTTTTAGCCTGTTTGCCAGTGCTTTTCTAAGGCACTATCCCATCTTGCCAAAGTCAGCCCTCCTGAAGTTCAGTACCCTCACTTTTGTATGACTTGATTCTGTAGCTGAGTTTATCGTGAACCACACTGTTTGATGGTCACTTGTTCCCAGATGGCAACCCACTTCTAGATCTGAGATGCTCTCACTGTCCCCATTTGAGAGTACGAGGTCTAAGATTGCTCTCTCACGAGTGGGTTCCGAAACTAGCTGTCTGAGGCATGCCACCTGTAGGGCATCGAGAATGGCCCTGCTCTTGGATGTGGCTGCAGAAAATGTGCTCCAGTTAACATCTGGCATATTCAGGTCTCCCATCAACAACAGTATCTCCCCTTTCTCTGCCATCCTAAGAATGCCTTCTATCATATCCTTGTCCATTCCCTTCCCCTGACATGGGGGTCTGTATACAACCCCTGTGCGGATTGTGGTGCCATTTCCAGTCTCTACGGTGACCCACAGTGCCTCCTCTCCTCCCTGTTTACTCTTTTCTACAGTTGCTTTTATCCCTTCCTTTACATAGAGAGCTACTCCTACCCGTCTTCTCCCCTCCCTGTCTCTCCTGTAGGTTATGTACCCTGGTATGTTAACATCCCAGTCATGGTTCTCTGTGTACCATGTTTCTGTGACTGCTACGATATCCAGGCATCCCTCTTCCATCAAGGCCACCAGTTCAGGGAGCTTGTTGCCCAAACTACGGTCATTGGTACTGATTATCCTCCATTTCCTGATGGCCTTACTCTTTTTTGCCCCATCCCTGTCCTTATTGCCTTTGTCATTTTCTCCATTTACCCCTGCATTTCTCCCTATCGACATCTCTATCTTGGTGTTTACCTCACTTACTACCCTGACTTTTTTGGAGGGGGCTAGGATTTCCCTGCTCCTTTCCAGTGCCTCCCCCATGGCTAGTTTAAATACTTGCCAATGAAGCATTTAAACCTATCACCTAGTATTCTGGTTCCCCTCCTGGACAGATGTAGCCCATCATGCCAGTATAGGCCTGCGTCAGTCTAGGTGGACCCCCAATCCTCAATGAAGCCAAATCCCTGAGCTCTGCACCAGTTACCCCAGGAGTCCATTAGCATCAGTAACTTTTTTGCATTGAGCTGACTAAGTGCACCCGCCCCAGAGGTGTGCCTTTAAGAGATATTTAAATGAGCTGAGGGCCAAGCCAGTCAAAAGACAGGAAGGGGCGTGAACTGAGCTTGAGCTGTTGAAGGCTTTCGGATTTTTTCTTCGCTGGACTGAGCAACATTGCCCCTGAGGTGTCTCTCAGCTTTCCTTGTTGACAGCCTCCTAGTGCTTAGCTGGGTAAAGTTTTCCTCATAATCTATTTCTGTTTGTGCGCTGAGTGAAAGTTTTACTTATTTATTAGCGCCGTGCTAATTTTTTATTTTTAGCACAACTGCGCTACTTTGACTTTATTTTTACTGTGACTTTCATTTAAAACCTAATTTTATCGAGGGTGCTTATTTTCAACGGTTCCCGTAATTTTTGCAGAGTTTATTAACTGGGGCAGGACTGGCCAGTGACATTTTCACAGAAACATGCACTCAGTTTGTAGGTCCAGGACTGGTTTGATTTGCTTAAATTGTCAAACATAGCAGACAAACCTTTGATTATTATGGCTGAGGATAAATCAAAGGCTTTCGACAAGGGGCCATCCCAAAGTACTAATACTAAAAGATGAAGTTCCTCACAAATTAAAAAATAAGAGTGATGAAAAAAGGAAGCTTGATCAAGCCTCTGATGAAGTGGTTAAAAAGAAACTCTGTCAAGACAAAAATGCTCCTGTAGCTCCTGGGAAAGTCAATAGCGGGACAACAGGCAGTTTAAAGCATATAGAAAAAAACAAAACACTTACAACTCAAGTCTGCGCAGGTTCTTCCATCAGTGCAAGATATGGAAAAGCATGGCAACTGTTTCAAACCCTTCAAAAGATGGGTCCTCTATTTACTGGGTCTGGCGAGCACTCTTCCACAGTTCTCTCTTCTGTAGACTGTGAAGGTGACACAGATGATGATCAATTTTGTGATGCCCCTGACATGGATTTTGAGGGCCTTGAACCCCAGGAGTTTCTGGACCCTCACCTTGGGATCCCCTGGGTGACTTCGAGGATCCTTTCTCAATGTTTACAATTAGACAAAATATGCTGGACACCCTGGACCTCCCTATGCAGGAGCCCAACCAGGATGTCGATGAAGATGAAGATTATAGGGAGATGAGAGGTCTTTCATCCTCAAAGACCCTGGTCATCCCTATCTATAATGCGTTTAGAAAAAATACCATGGGCCAGCCTAGTGACACTGAGGGCTGAGGCGCTGGATACTTTACCTTGCGGCACACCAGTGACCCAGGTTCGGGAACGAGCTCGGGTCGCTGGAGGTCGGCAGTAGGGGGCAGAGGGCAGAGCTGGATTGAGCTGCCAACAGGCAGGCTCTTATCTCTAGGGAGGTAATGTGGCACCCCTCTGCCAATGGTGACTCCTAATGGAGGCTGGGAGTGGCACGGGCTGGAGGGTGCCAGGATGTTGGGCCATGGGGTGGGGGAAAGGAGCTGTAACTGGGCCCATAGGGCACATGCGCGCCTCCACGCACATGCGCCCTTACTCCTGGGGCTCCAGGGCGATAACCAGAGGAGAAAATGCCGGCGGCAGCAGGATGAGTACCGATTCCCCGCAAGCTCCACTCCTGGACCGGGTACAAGGTAAGCACTGGCTATTCCAGGGGACGGGGCTGGGGAAGTCGGTCAGAATGGGGCGGCCGACTGGAGCAGATAAATAAAAGATGTGATAAAGAAAAAATACCATGAAGGTGCTTCAACACCCCACTTCAGTATCATGGGGTTGATAAGTGGCTTGAGAGAAAATATCAATTGTCTTAAAAATGGTACTGAGTTCCTGTCTGCACACCCTAGCCACGAGAGTATAGTACAGCAGACAGCTTGTGAGAAAGCTGGAGTCTCCTTGTCCCCCTCTTCCCCTGACAAGGATTCCAAGTGAATTGACTTTATAGCAAAAAAAATGTATACTACAGCTTCTCTGCTTCTCAGAATTTCTTCTTAAATGACGTTCACAGCCAAATATCATAAAGCCTTTTGGAAATCTGTCCAGGCTGTTGCCCGCAATGGATCAGTGGATCAGATCCTATGGTGCGGGATCTGGTGGGTATTTCAAAAACTTCCCTGGAAGCTACTATGTACCAATTCCACATGGCAGAGGACAACAGTGATGCAGCCTCTAGGGTGATGGCCCTTGCCATCTCTCTTGAGATGGTTCACCTGGCTTAGAACAACCTGTCTGACCACAGACACTCAGAACAAGGCCATGGATTTTCCCTGTGATCAAAATATGTTTGATTACAGAACCACTGACTACATGAAAAAGGTCGATGAGTACAAGGCCTCCTGGCAGAGCCATTCATCCAAGCCTAAACCCGCCACCCCTCAGAGATCCTGTCCCAGGGGCGGTAGGGGCAGAAGTTTTGTTCCCAGGCCTTACAGTCCCTATCCCTATCCCCAGTACAGGCCATGTACATAGCCAGTACAGGGGGTCTTTCAGAGGCAGGGGCAGAAGGGGCCAAAGAAGATCCACCTCTACCCAGCCATCTGCCTCTCAGTCGAAGTCCTGATGTGAGTGTCCAGGTCGCCTCCCTGTTTCTGGTTGAAGGCAGACTCTCTCACTATCTTCAGCACTGGTCCCTCATCACATCGGACAAGTGGGTGCTGGAGATAGTGTAGAAGAGTCTGTCATTACAGTTCAAGCAGCGGCCAGACCTCAAGCGTACCCAGGTGTCAAGACCTCTGTCACCATCACAGATACCGCTGTTGGAAATGGAGGCACAAAGCCTTCTGGCTTTACGTGCAGTGGAGAGGGTCCCCACCCATGAGAGGGGCAAGAGCCTCTACTCCAGGTATTTTCTGTCACAAAAGAAAAAACTGGGGAGTGGCAACCTATCTTAGATCTCAGATATTTAAACAAACATCTGAAAAAACCCAGATTCAAAATGGTCACTCTGTCACTGGTCATACAGTTCTTACAGCAGGGCGACTGGCTAGCCTCCCTCTACTTAAAGGATGCCTACTTCTACATACCCATAAGGAGATCTCACAGGAAGTTGCTCAGGTTCAAACCTCCTTCGGGTCACTACCAGTTCACTGCAACGCCCTTCGGTCTGTCCTCAGCCCCAAGAGTCTTTGCTAAGTGTCTCGCAGTGGTAGCAGCACATCTCAGGAGACTGGATGTCACTCTCTACCCCTATCCGGATGACTGGCTCATAGCAGCAAAGTCTCCTTGCCAAGTCAAGGAATCTCTTTCCCTCACAGAATGCACTCTGGAGTCTCTGGGTTTCCTGGTAAATCTCAAGAAGTCTCACCCAGAACCCACCCAGCTGCTCACCTTCATAGGGGCCGAGATGGACACTCGGAAGGGATATGCTTTCCTCCCACAGGAAAGAATTCAGAGTTTCCTTTCTGTGGCAGATTCTTTCACTTGGGGACAGCCAAGACCAGCCAGACATTTCCTCAAACTTCGGGGACATATGGCCTCTGACTGCAGTAGTCCCAGGGGTCAGGTACAGGATGCGATTCCTGCAAGCCTACCTCACAGCTTGCTGGTGTCAGAGAAGCAACACATTTTTAAAGTTGATGCCTGTGTTGGAGCAGTTCCTCCAAAACTTGCTGTGGTGGAAGAACCCTGCAAATTTGCAGGCGGGGTTCCCTTTCAAGCTCCTCTTCCCACAAAGGTAATCACCACAGATGCTTCCCTTTTGGGCTAGGGAGTTCATCTGGACAGTGCCTCAGTAAGTGGCAACTGGACTCTCAAAGAGACACAGTTGCATGTAAATCTTTTGGAATGCAGAGCAGCCTTCCTAGCTCTCAAAAGGCAGTTCAAATTCGGCCAACACCACTGCAATGTTCTACATAAACAAGCAGGGTGGTACCAAATCAGGAATACTCTGGAAACTCTGAAGCTCTGATCTCTAGCATTCTTCCTGGGAGTCAGCCTCTTGGCTATTCACCTCCCAGGCAAACTCAGTACTCTGGTGAATGGTCTAAGCCGCATCAGTCAAGGCCAGAGCGAATGGACACTGCACAAGCAAGCACTAGCCACAGTGTTCAGGCAGTGGGGTACACCAGATGTGGATCTGTTTGCTTCTCCTCCCAATGTTCAGCTTTCTCAGTACTGTTGTAGGCCCCCAGTTCTGGGAACACTTCCTCTGGATGCCCTGGTCCTGGACTGGTCAGGGAGGTTCTTATATGCATTTTCTTCCTTTCCCCTGATATTCAGGGTTTTGCTGAAACTCAGACAGCAGCCTGCATCGATGATCCTAGTGGCTCTGGACTGGCCCAGGCAAGCCTGGTACCCTCTCCTTCTCTCAATGTCCTGCAGCAGGCCCATTCACCTGCCTCCAACTCACTCCCTGCTGACCCTTCCTCAGATGGAAGTGCAGCATCCAGACATACACTCTCTTCACCTCAAGGCCTGGTTCTTGAAGAGTTAGAGTTTCCATTCTCACAATACTTCGAACAGGTCCTTAAGATACTGAGGATGGCTAAAAAACCAAACACTAAGAAGACTTATGCAGCCAAATGGAAAAGGTTTTCCCTGTGGTGCAAGAGCAATAAGGTCGAACCCCTGTCAGCTTCAGACCCTCAGCTGCTAGAGTACCTGATACACCTACAAACGTCAGGCTTGAAATCATCTTCACTCAAGCTACACCTGGTGGCAATTTTAGCCTACCTTTCGGTGGAAAAGAAAAAAATCATTTTTTTTCCCCCAACATTTTTAAACCGTTTTTCAAAGGCCTGTTGCACCTCCAGCCTCCAAACAGGGAGCCAATTCCTCCTTGGAGCCTGTACCTTTGCGTAGATGGGCTTATGAATCCACCCTTCAAGCCTATGTTCACGGCCCACATCAAGTTTATAAGTTGGAAGACAGTCTTTCTGGTAGCCATTACGTCTGCCAGGAGGATTTCCGAGCTACAGGCCCTGTGCACTGAGCTGAATTACATCATCCCTCACAACGATAAAGTTGATTACAGGACAAATAGGAAATTTCTGCCAAAGGTGGTTTCAGAGTTTCACTTGAAACAGTCCATTACTCTGCCTGTCTTCTTTACTGAGCCATCCACTCCTGGCGAGCAAAAGCTCCACAGCTTGGATGTCAAAAGATTCATCTTTCACTACCTAAAGCATACTAGACAGTCCAGAGGCTCTTCCACTCAGTTGTTCCTCACCTACAGAGATGTAGGCAGAGGAAGACCAGCGACCAAGAGAACTTTTTCTCGTTGGTTGGTCTCTTGTATTAGATTCTGCTATGAGAAAGTAGGTCACCAACCTGCAGTGGAGCTCAGGGCCCACTCCACCAGGGGGCACTGCAGCCTCGCTTGCAGCAGCAAGAGACATTCCCCTACTGGATGTCTGCAAAGCAGCTACCTGGACATCTGTGCACACCTTTGTGAAACACTGTAGTTTGGATGTACAGACCATATCTGATGCCAAATGTGGCAGGGTGGTTCTGCAGAGCCTGTTTCCTAAGTAGGTTCTCTGCCCACCTCCCACTTGGTACTGCTCGGTAGTCTACAGAAAAGTTACTGATGCTAAAGAACTCCTGGGGTAAGAAGAAAAAAATTACTCACTGCAGTAATCTTCTTTCTTCCTAGGGGTCCTTTAGCATCAGTAAGCTCCCACCCTTCCTCCCCGGTTCACCTGTTGGAGAAAGGCTCTTTGTCACCTTTTACCAAATTTGGAGTTTCTTATTGATGAGTTTTTAGCTCGTGTTGCTGTTGTTTCTATTTCCACTTTTGTGGACATTTGCATGTTTTTTGAATCCTGTTGATTCTTTTTCGGGGCATTTGCCCTCGTTTTTCCTCAAAAAAGTTCTGAAGCCTTCAACAGCTCTCACTCAGCTCACACCCCTTCCTGTCTTTTGATTGGCTTGGCCGTATGCTCATTTAAATATCTCTTAAAGGCACACCTCTGGGGCAGTTACACCTAGCCAGCTAAGTGCAAAAAGGACCCCTTGGAAGAAAGAAGATTACTGCAGTGAGTAATTTTTTCGTCTTAGCCATTCAGAAGACAGGGATTAGGATACAGTCCCATTATTTAGTCTACTGTACGGTTATCACACAATAACCATACAACAGCTCTGTGTTCTGACAGAAAGAAAGGAATTTTTTTCAGTATAATTATTTTTTAATTACTTAGCAGCTCTGGAACCCTGAGGCATCAGTTAAGTGGAAGCTCTTCATGAAAAGTTAAATTCTATGCTCCGGATCAACTGATGTTACTGGAAAGATAAAGTAGTGAGAGCAATGTGCAGATAAGTGTGGTTGAGTGTACATATAGAATAAAGGATGGGGAAGTGTGTGATACAAGAATTTACTGCACACCCAAGGTGTGGGTTTATTAAAGCATCCCACACCGAGGATGTGCATTAAATTCAAGTGTCACACACTTCCCAATCTTTTATTTGTAATAATAACTGGCCGGCAACTTTTTTCCCCTAATTTCTGTGACCCTGTGTATGTCTCACACACACACACACACACACACACACACACTCTCTCTCTCTCTTCCCCTCCCTGCTTGTCCTCTGGTAGCATTTTGTCGTTTAGTTTTTAGGTTACTTTTCTGTTATTTTTTGAGGCTTGTAGTTTCAAATCGTGATTGCACTTACCTAGCACTTCTTTGCATATAGGCACTCAGCCAGTGAGTCAGTTGCTGCTACTAACATCTGTCACCTGAAGATGGTGAACAGCAGGAGCAACCAGATAGAGCTTTTTCTTAAAATTTTAAAGCAGAATCATCTCAATAATAAAAAATGAGGGAAGGAGAGACGAAGGTTGTTTCTAGCGGTCCCTGTTAAGCATCGCATGGAGCCGCCGTGTTTGTGGAACCATTGAACCCGCCCCCACACAGAAAGACAACTAATGAGGGAGAACAATATATTGATAGACAGAGCATGTGAATGCCCTTAATAACCCATGGGTTATTATGGCAAATATCAACTCTATAAAGCATTAGAAAAAATTGCTGGCCAGTTATTATAAGTAGAATAAAAGTCTTTACGTTGTATTGGTTGATTATTTGGTTTAGTTCTTATTTGCCTTTTATTAGAAATATTTAAAGATTTTGATGTATTACACATATGAACAGATATTGCTGGAGGTACCACATACTTTGGAGAATGGTCTCTCTCTAATATTTCGAGGGTACTCACATTACAGGATTGTTTATGTTTTGTTAAGTTGTATATATTCTTCTAGCAGTGCTGAAATTTTGTAGATAGAGATTTATTTGCTGTATTGAAATTCACGTTGTATTTTTTAAATTCAATAAAATGTTATTGATAAAAAAAACTGATGTTACTGGGTTCTTGAACTCATAAGTAATTAAGAATGCAACATGACATGACAAAGCATTGGTTCTGCTGGTTTTGGCACACACCCAGGAACGTAGTAAGTAGGAGTGTGTGAGCAGTTAAGATAGCAATAACACATGATGAGGTGTGGTGTATGGCCTGATAAGAGCATGCCCCCAGGTGCGTTATAAGGCAGGATGTGCTTGTGCTGAGTACCTTTAGCACCTCAGAAGTGCTCTTATCAGGCCATAACCCACACCTCGTCGTGTGTTACTGTGCTTATAAGATGGGTACAAACTTTCCACACAACAGTCAGGATAAACTTTTTTTTTTATTTTAGCTTTCGAACAGAATTTCACTTTTTGAAGAAAACCTGTCCCTTAAACTGGACTAACATGAACTGTTTTATTTTCATTGCATTTTATCTTGTGAAATTTATAAATTAAACTTTCTCCATGTAGCAGTTATTCAGAATAAATGGTGTGTTGCTTGTAGTTTCTTTTGTGAAGTGCTGGATCACTGTGTTGCTTGGTAGGTGGTCCTTTTGGTTGGGAACACATGTTGCATGATGCATTGTGACATCAGTGGGTGGAGCGATTGGCTGCAGCAAGGAGCTGCTGGAGCATGGCTCTTCATCTGGAGAGTTTGTTGCTGATGCATTTTTCTTTGGAGTTACTGTTTTCTCTTTTAGAGCCAGTATTTGACTCCATCGCTGGCAATCTGAAGGTAATGCCGCCCAGTAAGAGCAGAGGCTCGATTCAGCATGATGGATGATCACGGCCATGATTTCTCTGGCCTCCAGTCCCACTTCCAAAAACAGTTGTATGGCCATTTCACGTACACTGTGTTTTGTGTACCACACTGGCTTCTGCGCTGATTCTCGGCATAAGGTTTACTAAATAGTTAATGCAGAGTGGCTCCCTTGTGTACCGTGTTTCAGCTAAGTTGCATTCTGTATCTTTCAGTCTTCTTGGGTGACAGTAGAGAGCAGGGGTTTAAGCTGCAGTTTGTTCGAATATTTTGTAAAGGACTTCACAGGGCAGAGTGGGTTGTCTAGGAGGGCGTAGACATAACCTCTGTGCTGTTGTTTGGTTCTTTTTTTTTTTTTATGATTTGTAATAAATTCGTTGAACATTAAGGTTATGTACTCTGCCCCTTGGTCATCTGTTTTGATTTCGAAGTGGTCAGGTTTTAGTTGCCCTTACCAAACTTTGAATAGTAGGCTACAGGAAGTCACTGGTGACAGGATGCTGCATGTTTTCTGTAGTGCAAGGTCTGGGGTGCTAATGGGAAGGTAGTGTTCTGATGTGGCTTTTCCCTGTCATCTGTATCATTTGCACACAGCTGTAAATATGTTGTTGGCAGACTGGAGTTCAGGATGGTTGTGCAGGTTGAAAAAGCAATTACAGGCAGGCTGTTTAAGTTCTGGTTAAGTCCATCTCTCCATGCGAGGGTGCTGGCCAGGCTGTACTCGCTGCCGTCACTCTGCTGGACTTCAGCGTGGAACCTGCGGAGAACCTAACAGAGATCTCCGACTGAGACTGTTTTAAGGTTTATTTGTATTTGATGTACTGAGCACTAGTTCTGGAGGATGGAAGTTGCCCACACGGTTGTCTTTTGAGTGTTAAACTCATCCATTTCTTTCTCAAGTCTCTCTCAAGCTCATCAGCGGTCAGTGAGGGAAACATACTCACCGCGGCTGTCTTTCTTTTCTTTTTGCAGGCTGGTGTCTCTCCAGAATGTTTCTGTCTTCCATTTCTTCAAAGCTGGCAAGTATTTCATGCAGTCTCAGTTCGAAATGGGTCTCAGGAATGTCTGCCATTTTTTTTTCCTCAGGGTTTTTTCACGTTTTTGACGGCCGGTGATGCTAGGCTTGCACAACTTTTTGCTGAGGGTGGCACAATGATACTTTTTTGTTATGGGGCTCAGGTTGGCACAAGTAGTGCTGATTGTGTAGTTATGCCCTAATAAGGACACAGCTAAAAAAGGCTATCAGCCAATTAGAGTGTAGGAAATGTTGTGCTCATTTTATAATAGTATTTCCAGAATACCATGAGTAATATCCTATTTGTTATTCAGGAACAGAAAATGAATAATAGACCCACTAAGTTTAAAAAACTGCTCCCCACCCACCTCCCCCTTTCCCTTGTGCTTCAGACACTGCCATCATTAAAGAACACCCAAGATGGGAGGCTAGTAACAACCACTGTATTCAAGGCTATCCCAGTATGCCCACCCTCCCACCTTATTCCTTTTCCAGCCCGTGGTTACCACTGCAGAAACAGTGCTAGGGTCTTCTTGAGTGACTGTGTGTTCATTGTCCTGTCCAGCTGATGCCTATAAGCAAAAGAGTTAAAGCAACACTAATAAATCACAAGACAGGCCATGCCATACTTGATTAAGTAGAATCTATCTAACTGAGAAAGATTGCCACGAGGAGTGCTTGATCATTGCAGAGGAGCAGGGCAAAGGCGTCATGTGATGCTACTGACTGTCACTTTCAAAGTCAACTAATTAGATAGAAGAATCAGCAGGTGCTATCTCATAGTACAAGACTGCTGGTTTTAGATTATTAAACTGGAAACTGAAATACTGCCTCACAACTGGCTGGTACTCATGCTGATATCCACATGGGTTGTGCAAGCACACCGCACATAGCATAATGTAGAGGTGCAAACATTGCAGTCACTGTTTATTCTCCCCCCCCATTTCCCCCACATTTTGCTACCCTAATCCCTCACTCTGATGTTTGAAGTCACCTCAGCTGCTCACCTTCAGCCTGAAGGGCAGGCAGCTGCCTTTGCAGAAAATGGCACTCCCTGATTGGCCAGCAGGAGGTACACAAAGTGGCAAGTGGCCTGTACCTTCCCTCCCCAGCACCAAGTATCTCACCTCTGCAATGTGCTCGTTTCCCTGTCAGCACCAGTATGGGATTCCAAGGCTCGTACAAAAACTCTAGTCTCCCAGGTGGCAATGTGCTGCTATGTCTCTGTGCTACTGGGTCAGCCAAGGACATTTTTTTTGTACATGGAATCAAAAAAAAAATGAAAGAAAAATCCCTCAGTATTTCATAATCTTCATAAAGTAATCCAGGGTGGGGGTTGTGTTTCTGTAAACACAAGTTAACAGACTCAGCTTTGTGTTGTGCCATTTATGGTAAGGGGGTATGTTCAGACAGGCTTGATGAACCTGGCATCCAGTAGTGTAGTGGGGGAAAGTAATGCAATAGCAATGAGTGTTGGAGGGTACCACCAGTAGCTGGTCCTGCAGTGTAAATGCATATATGTAAGATGATTTGTGACAATCAATGGGTTGGTGATAGACACACAGTGACATACACACACAGAGTAATGCACACACAATGACACATACACAGATGCACACAGAGATATACACACACAGATAAAATGGACACTTCAACATAGACACACAGTGGCACACACACATAGTAATACACACAAATTTTCTATTGTGCACATACTGTCGCACACAGATACACAAATGTACAAACGGTGAAATGTACACGGTCACTCACACACAGATACAGTAAAGAGCAAGTCTGCACTTCAGCATGTACATAGAAACACAGAAACATTGAATTTGATAGCAGATAAGGACCGCTGGACCCACCCACACTGCCTATTTCCTACCTAATGGATAAGTTGCAGATCCTAGTTAGCCAACAGCCTACTTCCTCCTACCCCCCCCTAGAATTGCCTTATGTCTATTCCATGCATTCTTGAATTCCCCCACTGTTTTCGACTCCACAACCTCTTCAGGAAGGCTGTTCCATGCATCCACAACCCTCTCCATGAAAAAGTACTTCCTCACATTACCTCTGAGCCGTCCCCCCTCTATCTTCAAATTGTGCCCCCTTGTTCTTGCACACTCTTTTTCTGAAAGATGCTACCCTCTTGGACTTTGTTGATTCCCTTGAGGTACTTGAAAGTTTCTATCATGTCCCCCCTCTCCCTCCTTTTCTTAAGGGTATACATATTAAGCTCCTTAAGTTTCTCTTCATATGTCTTCTGGTGCAGACCCTGCACCATTTTAGTTGCCCTCCTCTGGACTGCCTCCATCCTGTCTATGTCTTTGCAGAGACTGGGTCTTCAGAACCGCACACAGTACTACAGATGGGGTCCCACCAGCTGTCTGTACAGGGGGATAACAACTTCTGTTTTCTACTGGTGATGCCTCTCCCTATGTATCCCAGTATCCCCCAGCCCTCCTTACTGCCTTCTCACATTACTTGCCCGCCTTTAGGTCTTCTGATATGACTACCCCAGGTCCCTTTCCATTTTTGTTGTTGTTAGTATCTCACCGCCCATTGTGTACTCTTCCCCTGGGTTTTTGTTTCCCAGGTGCGTTACTTTGCACTTCTTAACATTGAATCTAAGCTGCCATACATTTGACCATTCCTCCAACCTTGCCAAGTCCCTTCTCATCCTTTCCACCCCACCTTTTGTATCAACCCTATTGCAGATCTTTGTGTCATCTGCAAAGAGACATACTTTTCCTTCCAGTCCCTCTGCAATGTCACTTATAAAGACATTGAATAGGACTGGTCCTAGTACTGAACTCTGCGGTACCCCACTAATAACCCCCTTTCTTCAGAGTGGACTCCTTTACTATTACCCTCTGTGTCCTGTTTTCCAGCCAATTTTTACCCAGGCTACCATCTTGGGACCCACTCCATGGCTGGCTAATTTGTATATTAATCTTTTGTGTGGGACTGTGTCAAATGCCTTGCTAAAGTCTAGGTAGGCCATATCCACAGCCCCTCCCTGAACTACTACTTTGGTCACCCAGTCAAAGAAATCTATAGATTTGTCTGACATGACCTTCCCGCTGTGAATCCATGCTGCCTTGGGTCCTGTGCCCCTCTGGCCTCTAGGTACTCAACAATTCTTTCCTTCAGAAGCAATTCCATCATTTTCCGTATCACTGAGGTCAAACTAACAGGTCTGTAGTTTCCTGCCTCTGCCCTGCTCCCACTTTTGTGAAGCAGAATAACATCTGCCCTCCTCCAGTCCTCAGGTACCACTCCATCCTCCCATGATTTGTTAAAGATGGTAGTCAGTGGTGTCACTAGTTTTACCCTTAGTACTTTTAGAATTCTGGGATGAATCCCATCAGGCCCCATTGCTTTGTCCATCTTCAGTTTTAAGAGTTCTTTCAGAACTCTTTCTTCTGTGATTGGGCTGATATCACCCCCCCATCCAGAGTGTTTCTATTGTTTGGTTTATGTACCTCCCCCTCTTCTTTTGTGAATACTGGGCAAAAATATTTGTTTAGTATCGCAGCCTTTTCACAGTCACCCTCTGCCCACCCCCTCCCGTTTATTAAGCCTCACTATCCCTCCCTTGGTCTCCCTTCGCTCCCTGATGTACCTATAAAAGGTTTTATCCCCCTTCTTAACTGAGTTGTCTATCTTTTCCTCGGTTTGGGCCTTTGCTATTCTGACTGCCTTCCCTGCTTCCTTCTGCTTTAACTGATACAGTACTCGGTCCTGTCCTTTCATAAATGACATTTCAGCTATTACAGTTTACTAGAGAATACATTTTTTTCATTTTCAATGTTCCTTTCCAAGGGTTTCAACACACCTTGGTAATCTATCTAAAAAGTCTGTATAAAAAGCATTTGCCTGTCCCCCAGTTAACCTCACAGTGCCTTTGTTTATTTGACATCATAGTACTCACCATGCCAACAGACTGTGATGTCACAAACAGCAGTTGTGTGGTCAGGAGGGGAGAGCTAGATACATTTTGAAAGACTCTGCAAAATAATTGCTGCATTATCTACATTATTTAGAAGACCAATGACAGGGACAAGTGAATATAAAACTAGAATACACTAACAGTTTAATCTGGTTCAATGTCAGTTGGTTCCCTCTGTGTTCACCCTCCCCCAGGACAAGGCTGAAAATAGGCAGAACTGCCTAGTCCTCTTATCCTGGTCACCAATCAATCAATAAAGAAATAAATAAAACTGAAAACGTAATTTATGCATATTTAATGGTTTTAAGCTTTTTAGTATAGTAGAGAGTTGCTCTTTAATGCACACATAGTGAAAAGCCCACAGACACAATAATTTACACACTAACATGCACACAGCCACAAAGTATCTTTCCCTTCCTCATCACTGCAATGTTTACAACACAAAATTGATAATCTGGACAGATTTCACCAATTAGTTACTATTCCCACTTGTGTCCAAATTTCGATTGACCTGGCGTGGATGATAAACTGTTCACCCTATGGCCAAGACTCACTAGTTTCCTTTCTCTGGTGAACTCATGGAACACTGTTTGTACAGTCACAACAGTCTAATGTTTTGGAAAGAAAAATCTTGTATCCACAAGGGAATTATCCCATTTATGTAGAAATCTAGATTTAGTATTAGCCGTATTGGTCCATACAAGAACAGATCCAGAAGCAAATGATTTGATACCTTTTAATGGACCAACATAGATGTAACAACCAGAATCAAGTGCTCTAGCTTTCGGACCAACCAGTCCTTCATTCCCATTTATGTGGGCACTTCAGCTGCTTGAATATTAACAGTGACATGTACTTTTATTCGATTTATTGAATATTAACAGCGACATGTACTTTCAGTCGATTACAGTGTCATGGAAAGTCAAATAGGCTGCACACAATCAAATATCTGAGTTTCACTTCAGTGATTAAAGTCCTTTTATTTGATTCACAGCAAATTGTGAAACCAAAGTTACATTGTACTGATTGCTGATCCAGTATGAGCATATGATATCAGCTGCTAGTTGTTCTCTTGCGTGTGTCTTTCATCAAGATGCGTTCATTTGATTTAGCTGAGTGTTACATACATGCAGGTCACATATTTAAACAGCAGCCAGTGCCTCAAGGAAAACCTTGAAACATAGACATTGATGGCAGATAAGGACTGCTTGGCCCACCTAGTCTGCCCATTTCCTTACCTATTGGATAATCTGCAGATCATAGTCGACCAGCAGCTTACTTTCTCCTTACCCCCCCAACCCCACTATAATTGTCTTACGTCAGTCCCATGCATTCTTGAATTCCCCCACTGTTTCTGTATGAAAAACATATTATTTGGGCCCAGTTCTGCTGATATTTTACATTAGCTCTGTATTTCTTCTCCCCATTATTTGAAGTCATACATTATGTTAGAAAACAGGTTGTTTTCCTTGAGAGTTTTTCAACTCCTACTGCTTATTCCCAACCTGCTAACAAAAATGATCACTCCTACCTTTGATTACGTGGGCGTTGTGTACAACACCACCTCCTTCAGCTCGCTATCCAGGCTGGACTCCATATTCCACACCTTTTGCTGTTTTGCAACAAATTCCCCTTTCAGAACACACCACTGCACGCTCCTTTCCTCTCTCGGATTAGCACCCCTCTCCCATCACCGTTTTTGCGACTCCGTTTCATTTATTTCAAAATTTTGGTTTGACCTACTGCCCCTCTACCTTGCTGAGAAACTAACCCCTGTAGCTTTTTCTCCTTACTAGCTGTGCTCTATGGACTCCTGCTTTTTCTCCCTCCCCAAACCATCCTCATCAGCTGGCAAATCTGCCTTCTCCTACCGTCTCCCCTACCTATGGAACCAGCTTCCCCAGCCCCTCAGAAACTTACCCTTGCAAAACTCCATCAAATCTCAACTTCGTCAACTCCCCTTCCCCACCTGTAATGGCAAACAGTCTACCTTTAGCCAAATGAACACGGTTTAAACTTCAAAACTTCTCTACTGTATATTATTGTATTCATGCAACTGAATGTAAATAACTCCTTTGTACAAAATTATGTGATTGTATGTAATATTCTCATGTATCTATTTTATGTGTGCACACTGTGGTAACTCCCTCCCCCTGACCACCGGGTCACACCTGGAAATGAGCCTCGGCTCAGTGAGCTTTTTCCTGGCTATCAAATGTTTAAATAAATAAAAAAAAATTAAAAAAAAAACTGATGTCATAATACTGTTCTTGTGATATCAGTTTTTCCCATGGCAACAGACTACATTGTCACAACATGGTTTCACAGAAATTATAAAAGGCTGTCAGAAATGCTGCAATCTGATTGGCTGTTAGGATTCCAACAGCCTTACATTAATCCATGTTATTCTGTCATGTACAGCCTGATCACCATGGCACATGGATTCTTCCTGTCAGCATTCCATCCTCTAGCACAGCTGAATATGTGGAATGATGCATTCTGATTTTGAACCAGCATTCTTAAACTGCTGGTGGAAGAACTATTTTATTAAAAATCTCCCTCTAAATGAGGAAAACATCCATAAAGGATATTTTTAACACTTTTCTTTTGGAAAACATTTTTATAATAGCAATAAGGCACTCCCAGGAGTTAGATTAACAGTCAATCACCCCCTAGGGGCAATATGGCACTCGGCTGTGCCTTGTGCCACATTACACCACTAGGGGGTGATTAACAGACTGTTAATCTAACCCCTGGTCATACCTTAGTGCTTAAATCTCTCAGACATTTTTTGTAGCTAGCAGAGACCTTGGGTGATGCTAGTTCCATTCAAGCCAGAATTACATCATTTTCCTCAAGTTCCAGGTACTGAGCTGCCAGGAACGGGGAAAGGCGTGATCATGTGCTAGATGGAATCAACACTCACCCAAGGTTCTGCTAGCTGGCAAATGTCTGAAAAATTTCTGTGAAACCATCAAATAGGAGAGCATTAAAATAGCATCTGAGCATGATGAATGGCAATTTCTTCATTTCACATGTAATAAATAAGGTCTGGTTGTCTTTATGTTAGGGAAAAGGAGTACAGTTTGTAACATGTTTATAATATAGCTGCAGTTGATCTTTAAGTCAGGAATGAGCTGTAGGGGCAGATGAACTCTAAGGGATAAAAGTAGTATAAGTTCATATATCTCATCAAATGTTAAATTTCAGCCAATCAGCCCGTGCCACGTAATTTGACAGATGGGCGTGGCCTAAAACGGACCAATCAGAATCGCCCTGTGTTAAACCGGAAGTCCCTCCCTAAATTGCGCTAGCCCCGTCCCTTCTGGCGGAAATGACATGCATTTGAACCCGTGTCCCGGCCCTTGCGCAGGAAATGACATGCGTTCGAACCCCGTGTCCCGCCCTTGCGCAGGAAATGACCTAACAACACCATTTTGTAAGCGTCTTACGCCCCTCATTCTCGTACACTCCTCGAACCCCTGCCAGACCATCCTGTCTCGAACCCGAGTCCCACCATGCTAGGTTGAACTCCTGCATCCCCTCCTTTCTCCTGCACCCCCACCATCCTGGCTCGAACCCCTGTCCCCCACCCCTCATTCTCGTACACTCCTCGATCCCCTGCCAGACCATCCTGTCTCGAACCCGAGTCCCCACCATGCTAGGTTGAACTCCTGCATCCCCTCCTTTCTCCTGCACCCCCACCAGCCTGGCTCGAACCCCTGTCCCCTGCCCCTCATTCTCGTACACTCCTCGATCCCCTGCCAGACCATCCTGTCTCGAACCCGAGTCCCACCATGCTAGGTTGAACTCCTGCATCCCCTCCTTTCTCCTGCACCCCCACCATCCTGGCTCGAACACTTGTCCCCCCTTTCTCCTGACCCCCACCATCCTGGCTCGAACCCCTGTCCCTCTTCACCACCGTGCTCCTCCCACCCCAAAAAATCAGTTAGTGTTTATGTAGTGGTGTGTGCCCCCTGTAGGCCTATTGTATAACTGCAGGGGGCATGTGTGTGTTTTTTGATTAGGATATTTTCAGAAAGAAGTATCTAGGAGGGAACCTGATCGTGCAGAGGTTTCACAGATCTGTGTGGAGACCCCCACCCGAGGGAAATTCATCTGCCTGTGTGAGTACCCCTTTTTCTGTTTTTGTAACAGTATACAAAATTATTTAACATGCATCTGTAGGACTGTGTCAAACTTGCATCAAAAGGATAGCTTTATGTAAAGCATGTAACATTTATAAGCTAAAACGGGGGGACCTCTGTGTAAATAAGATGGTTCAGCAGTTTTCTCTGGATAGCATTGCAACAATCACTAAAAACTAATTGTTTATACTTTTGTCATGAATTAGAAAGAATAAAACTATATAAGAAAAAAGGAATACACATACCTATAGTTCACCCCCCCCAGCTCTGTGTAGTATCAAGGAGAAGGCTGAAATGAAATGTGTGATATTTATAATGTTTTGAAAAAATGATATATTACAAAGAAAAGACAGAATGTAAAATGATAATGTTTCTCTTTCAAAAATAATTTTAAAGCACACAGTCTTAAAATGTATATACAGCTTTGCTTAGAGTCGTTGCAAAAAAATACACACTGTGTGTGTGTGTGTGTGTGTGTGTCCCTCATTAGACACGTAGGAAAAGCAATGTCTTTTATGTATGTTTAAAATATAGATGGGGGTTTTTGGATCCTGGTAGCTGTGTGTGTGTGTGTGTGTGTGTGTATGTGTGTCCGTCCCTCATTAGGCACGTAGGAAAAAGCAATGCTTTTTGTGGATGTTTAAAATATAGATGGACTTTTTGGAGCTCACGGGCCTGTTGGCTGTGTGGTAGGGGTCTTTGTCTGTTAAGACGTGACAAAACATCTGTTGTTCATTTACACAGCCATGGCTACAAAGGCCTATTGATTCTCTTTGGAAACGTGTGTCTCAAAATTTTTGGGATTACAGGGGTCTGTAAAAAAGTAGCTTTATGCTTTTGTTGCAAAATGTCTATAGTTACATTATCAAAAATTAAAAGTCATGTAGTACTAAATAGAAAAATAAATGATATGTCTATAGTTACATTATCAAAAATTAAAAAGTCATGTAGTACTAAATAGAAAAATAAATGATATGTTACAAAGATTTATATTCTGATTAGTGGTATGCAAGCAGTTTACGAATTACTAATTTAAAGGCGCAGACTGTTTAAAAAGACAAAATTTCTGTTTTGACTTTTCAAAGCATAACTTAGGCTTGCACTCCACTGCCTCTCTGTGTTTTAAGATTGATAAAAAGCATCTGTTTTAATTAGACTGTGACCACCTATTAGCAGAAAGGAATTTCTTAATGCCTTCCAGCTGTCGCGAGAAGTGAGAAACAAAGCCTACATTGACTAGCATAGGTTCTTATATATCCCCTTGGAGAATGGGGGGTTGTGGTCTGATGGACAGTGCCAGATGTTTTCACTACTTGCCACGTACTTGGGGTGGGGTGGGGAGGGGGTCTGAGTCATTTTATATAAGCATTTCAAGATACTGGAAGCTCAAGTAGCAGTTGTTGTAGTCTCGCTCTGTCCTTTGTCTTGAGCTAAAAATTAAAAATATTCAACAATTAGCCATGGAACCGTGGACTCCTGATGAAGAGCTTATCCAAACATTTAAATTTGGCTAATAACAGTTGAACACTACAGAAGGTGTGTATTTTTAACTAGAAATAGTAGATGCTGCATGTTTTAGAGTTTAAATGTTGTCTTATAAAAGTTTTAAAATAACAAGTAGTGACAGGGGCTTATTTTCTGTTTTTAAATAGATCCACAGAGAAACCCTGGAGGGGTGAGGCTAGCTAATCCCCAGATTACTGCTACAGAAGGTGTGTATTTTATCTAGAAATAGTAGATGCTGCAGGTTTTAGAGTTTAAATGTTGTCTTATAAAAGTTTTAAAATACTGAAGTAGTGACAGGGGTTTATTTTCTGTTTTTAAACAGCCTCACAGACAAACCCTACAGGTGTGAGAGGAAAAAGAGATCATTACATGAATGTGATGTTTTTCAAAGGCATGGCAGAATTTCAACTGGTGTCAGTGACCAGAATACATATAGCATAACTGAACAAGATATACAGCCATCTACGAGCAGTGGTTCAAGAGTCTCTGCAGCTGTAAATGAACCAAATGTGCCAATAAACATTGTACAGCCATCTACGAGCAGTGGTTCAAGAGTCTCTGCAGCTGTAAATGAACCAAATGTGCCAATAAACATTGTACAGCCATCTAGAGCAGCGGCTCAAGAGTTTCTGCCCAAAGGTTTCAAGAAAGTGACATTGACATGATCAATATTGGGAAAGCCTATATTTTAAAACAATTGATTGTTTGTTTAATGCCTTGATAATTGAGGGCAGATTATCTAGTGAGGATTACGATCATCAGCTGCTTAAATCTGAGCTTTTTAAAAGTTCAGCTACTGTACTGAACAGTGTGCTTGGTTTAGTCCATATTTCAAAATTCTCAATCAGGGAAATGAAGATGATGCTTAGTGCCGCCCACATGTATGAAAAGTACAGGGACTTGGAGGAAAAAGTTGCCAAAAACAAAGAACAAAATACAAAGTGAAAGCACAGAAGCTCTCATAAACTGAGTACAAAGGGTTGCATCACTAGCAAAATGAAAAAAATAACAAATGGGGTCAAAAAAGAAAAATCTGGGTAAAAAATAAAACAATACGAGAAAAGTTGATCAGAAAAGTAAAACATGCCAGGAAAATATTACAGCATAGGTTGTTACAGAATGCTACAAATGGTCTGCAGTCTGAATTAGAAAACCATGATGATGATGATGATCAGGCTAACAGGGCGCCCCCTACAGTGTATTTAGAAGCTGTACAGGAATATGAACGCAGTTTAAAAAAATTTAATGCTACAGAATTTCATCAAAGATATAAGTTTATAAATCTAGATAAAATAAAATCTTTTACAGAGGCTATTGCTGCAATGCACCAGGCTATAGAAAGTTTGTTAGACAGTGTGAAGAGAAAACACAATATGGGATTTTATACAGGTAAGATTAAATGCTACTTCTTTGAATCACCCTTGTTCTCAAGAAAGACAAGTCCAAATGAACTAAATGCTGCAACCTTCTTAGATCAGATAGCTGATATGCTACAGAGCAATACTGAAGTAATTGCTGATTCCTCTATACATCTTGTGATAACGACCATCAGAAACCACCAGGGTCGGGGGGGGGAGACGGACACTGAGCTCCATCTTGTATAGCAGGATTTTACAAAAAAAGAGACGATACCTGATTGATTTAAATAACAGAGACAATAGTTTGTGTTTCAGTGGCTCCATTCTCGCACTCTTAAATCCACATATGAGTGACAGTCAGTTGTTGAACAAGGCTAAAATATTGTATGCTGAGCTAGGTTTGTCAGACCAAAGCCCTGTCACTTTTAGTGATGTGTCACAGTTTGAACGCTTTTTAGGAGTCAAAATTAAGATTTTATATCATAATGATGGAAACTGGCAAACATTTTCAACAGGTCCAGAAAGATTTCCTAAAACACTGTTTGTATTATTACATGATAAACATTTTATGGCATCACTAATGTAAAAATTCATAGGCGCACGGTACCTCTGCGAATATTGTGATGTAGCCTACAGCCATAAGGGAAGTCATATCTGTGCACAACAGTGCAAAGTTTGTTTCGACCCATGTTGTCTCGAAAAGGAAATTGGCACAGTATCTTGTCACAAATGTAAGAAGATTTGTAGGTCTTCAGCGTGCCTAGAAAGACATTTAGCTAGAGCTGATGGTGATACAGGGTCTTGTAAATCCATGAAACTGTGTGAACAATGTTTTGTTTTTACAAGGGATCTCATACATGTAAATTGATTCAGTGTAGCAGATGTGGTTCTTTCATGACAGCAGACAAGCATCTGTGTTACATGTCACCACTCACAGATGTAAAAAGCACTGAGAAATATATAGTGTTTGATTTTGAAGCCACACAAGAAACGGGGTGCACATACCAAATTTTGTGTATGCTAAGCAGTTAGATGGAAGAGGTCCTGGGAATTCAAGGTGAAGATTGCATAAAAGATTTTGTAGGACATTTTATTGATGCCCCATTTAGACACTACACATTTATAGCACACAATGCCAAAGGCTATGACAGTTACTTTATCATTAGCCAGCTAGTCAAGGAAAGAATTGATATTAAATTGCTCACACAAGGAGGAAAAGTACTCTGTGTCACAGTGACATCCCTACACATCAGATTTATTGACAGCCATTGTTTCTTCCTTTTAAACTAGCAAAATCCCTGCAGCCCTTGGATTTGAGAATAGGATTGCTAAAGGCTACTTCCCTCATTTTTTAACACCAAGGCTAATGAAAATTATGTAGGCCCCTGCCCGATGCTCAGTTTTATGGTTCTGAATATATGTTGCCTGCAGAAAAGCAAGAGTTTTGCAATGGTACCTAGCTAACAGACATAGAGAATTTAATCTGAAAGAGAGCTTCGCTACTATTGTCAGTTAGATGTTGAAATTCTTGAAAAGCCTGTGTCAGATTTAGAAATGAAGTACTGGAGATGACTAGGAAAAGTATTTTAAAACAGTCAGACGATGATACAGTGGAGTATGAAACACTATCCTTAGACCCCTTCCAGTACGTCACCATAGCCTCAATTTCCATGGCGATGTACAGGTTTCTGTTTTTGAAAGAATGCACTGTTGCTGTTCTCCCCCCAGACAACTACCACAGACAATTGAAGAGGTACTCCACACCTGCTATTCAGTGGCTTATGTACATATCTGAGAAAGAAAACATTTCTATTCAGCATGCGCTAAGGGGTGGTGAATTTAAGGTGGGTCCGTACTTTTTGGATGGCTATTCTGTCATAAATGGAATACCCACAGCATTTGAATTTAATGGTTGTTTTTTCATGGCTGCAACATCTGTTACTGTGAGAAAGATAGAAACCACATGACAGGGACTAGTTTGGACAGTTATTCAATAGGACCAGCACAAATTTCATTTTCTAAAAAGACAGGGTTTTGCAGTTAGAGTATTGTGGGAACATGAATGGAAAGCAATGCTGACCACGGATCAGGGTTTGAATAATTTTTGAGGGACAGGCAGCTACCACAGCCACCGAACCTAGGCAGTCACTGTTTGGGGGAGAACAAATGCCATTTGTCTGTACTATAAGACACAGCCTGATGAGAAAATACACTATTATGATTTTACCAGCCTCTACCCTTTTGTTAACAAAACCAAACAGTATCCAGTCGGTCATCCTGACATCATTTATGACAATTTGATGACCTCACTCAGTACTTTGGTTTAGCAAAAGTAAAAGTCTTACCCCTAGAGGTCTTTTTCTTTCCAGTGCTGCCATCCAGGATTGGTAAAACCTTGTGTTTACATTATGTCATGCATGCGCTGAAAATAGACTTCAAACAACATCATGCACACATGATGATGAACCATGGTCACTTACAGGTACCTACTGTACCGTAGAACTAAACCTGGCACTGGAAAAGGCTACAAAATCATTAACATTTATGAAGTTTGGCATTTTAAAGAGTCATGCACAGAGCTTTTGCAGATTACATCAAGCTGCATCTAAAAGGCAAGCAAGAGGCATCTGGTTTCCTTCATGGGTCAAAACTAAAGAGGATAAAGTCAGGTACATACAACAGTATTTTGAAGGGAAAATGTACATTTGAACCCTGCAGCCATAACTGTTAACCCTGCAAGAAGACAGATATCTAAACTGTTTTAAATTCTCTTTGGGGCAAATTTGGGCAGAGAGCTAATTTACACGAGCATAGTAACAGACCCACAGAAATTATTTCAATATGTTTTCGTTCCATATCACGATATCTCATCGTGCTTTTTCATCGATGATGAAACAGCATGCTTAAGCTGGAAATATACCAGCGATCATTACACAAATTCCAATAATATCAACATATTTATAGCTAGTTTTACAACGGCATATGCCAGAGTCGAACTCTACAACCTGCTAGATAGGTTACAGGACAGGTGCCTTTACCACGACACAGACTCTGTCATTTTTGTGTCCAGACCGGGTGACTGGGCCCCACCTCTGGGCGATTATTTAGGGGAGCTGACCAGTGAAGTTCCTGCTGATGAACACATTACAGAGTTTGTTTCTGCAGGCCCAAAACGCACAGTTACAGGCTGTCCAGTGGTGAGGTTGTTCTTAAAGTGAAAGGGTTTACCCTTAATGTAGCCAGCAGTAAACACATTAATTTTGAAAGTCTGAAGGACCTGGTCTTTGACTATACGGGTCTCAGATCTCTAAAGAAATTACCGTGAGTCAACCCAGCATTGTTAGGAATAAAAGCAGTGGTCCTTGAAACAAAACGCTGTCCAAGACACAGAGAGTAGTTTATGACAAGCGAGTTTTACAAGACAATTTTAAAACACTTCCTTACGGATACTGATTGTGAAAAATGGATATCAGGTTGCAGCATCCCTTTACTTGTCTGTTGGCTGGACCCTCTAATAGTGGGAAGAGCTTCTTTATAAAACAGTTGTTGGAACATGCTGATGCCACTTTATCACACAAGCCTGAAAATATTGTCTGGTTCTACAGCTGTTGGCAACCTTTGTATAATGAATTGCTGTTAAAGTTCCCTCAGATTAAATTTGTGGAGGGGCTACCGATGTCACTAGCTGACAATGATCTCTTACCCCCTGGAAAGGTAAATTTTGTCGTTATAGATGATTTGATGGACTCTGCCTGTCAAAATAGTGAAGTGGAATATGGGTTTACCAAGTACAGTCATCATAAACAATTGACAATATTTTTAATTGTCCAGAATGTGTTCTGTCAAGGTAAAAAAAGCAGGACCATCACACTAAATGCCAAATACATGATTCTATTTAAAAACCCCAGAGACAAGCTTCAGATCACAACACTAGCTAGACAAATGTATCCTGGTCAGACAAAATTTTTCTTAGAAGCTTTTGAAGATGCCACAAGAAAGCCTCATGGCTATTTACTGGTTGATTTAAGATCCAGTACACCAGACAAATATAGACTGCGTAGTGGGTGTTTCCCCCTGACTGGCCTGTGGCATATGTCATGAAAAAAACACATTCTGCTTCTAAAAATATTTGATACTGTATTGTCATTATGTCAAAAGACTGCAGAGAAATCTGTCCGTTTTAAAGTTACTAGTAAAAGGGCCTCGAGCTTAAGAAAAGCTATTTTATGTTCAGCCTCTGATGATCTGATTTCAGCTATAGCTGAGATACCTAAACACTCTCAGAGGAAATATTCCACTGTCAGCAAAGCAGTTAGGTGTACTGAAAAAAACGGAGAGTCATTAAAACTTTAAGCGATAAACAAATAACCTTAAAAGGAAAAAGAAATAGTTAATCAGACTGGTGGCTTTATAGGAGCTGCTAGAATTGCCATCCCTTTGATCACAGGCCTGCTGGCTAACAGATAATGGATTTTACACAGAAAATGTATTTGGTACCTCAGCAACAGATGGATCACATTAAAACTAATTACCCTGATCAGGATATGAGAACAGTTGCAACTAACAGTTTGGACACTGACATGAGAGCTATACTGTCCCGGACTGATTTATCATACTATGACAAAGCCAAAATGTACTCTGCTGTGTTACAATGCTATCTGACTTTGGTAAGACAAGGAGAACAAGCTAAAACCAGTTTGACATTACTCATGCCTGAAAATAAATCAATGTCTGACACCCCTGCGGTCATGGCAGAGACAGCTTCTATACCTAGTACTATGGAAAAGACATTTTAAGTAGTGTTTCTATCGGTCTAAAACCAATGCTGAACTTTTGTTAAAGCATATGGCCAAGAACAAGGATATTGTGTTTTGGAGATAAGGTGAATTAATGTATAAAGGCACTGTTGTTTCTGGGTCTCACATGGTCGATTTAGTAAGAGCGGCTACAGCCACTCACGCAATCCCTGACCACAGAAAGCCAAAGGGCTGGGATGTTTTTGTCAAAGCAATGGCTGAGTCTAACATACCCACCTCAGTGTTTGCTCACTCAGCAAACAGGAGCTATGTGGAAAGGCTGAAATCGGTAGCTGGTGCAAAACAGCCACAGCCATCTCCAGTTAGCCAATGGTCAGTGACGCCCAAAAGACAAAAGTCTTTTAAGAAACCTGTGTGGCTCACTATGTAAACTTAAAATGCAATCTCTATGTATGAATGTTAGATACCTCAGTGACTGTTGTGTACAGCATATGTTGAACATTTTACCTCATATTAAATATGTAATCCTACCTCAGTGACTGCTGTGTACAACCCTATGTTAGCCATTTACCTCATACTGAATATGTAATCCTGTTTTTACAAAAAAGTGTTTATATTGATGCATGTTAGCCTACTTCATAGTTAAATATGTTAACATGTTTTTTAGAAAGATGTGCTTATAATTCTACCTCAGGGCTATGGCGTATATAGTGTGCATTTTTTAACAGGAGATGCTTTTGTTTTATTATATCATATCTATGATGTCACCACTGATACTTGTTGTATTTTATTGGCAGTTTTTTACAATAAATGCCTTTGTATTTTATATATTTGTCATTATTGAAGACATTGCATATCTTATCCATGATGTTACCACTGATTTTGTTGTATTTTATTGGCAGTTTTTACAATAAACACCTTTATATTTTATATATTTTTGTCATTATTGAAGACATTGCATATCTGAAAACGTTAAACACAGCCCCCACAGTTTAAACACAGCAAACAGAGACACACAATTATGAGTGTTTATATATGATTTTTATAAGTGACTGGTTTTGAATAAAATTACAAGCTGCTGCATATTTTAAATTCATTACAAGACAAACAAGTCTGAACATGTTGCCACCTCACTGATACGTGCCCTGACATGTTTAGATGTCTGGAAAAGTGACGTACAAAACTAGTTACCATGGCATCATTTTTCAGCAAATCATTAGAGTACATTTTTAAAATCTGATCATAAGAAAGTCCTTTGCATCTGTGGTGTAAGAAAAATATGCAGTGAAATCTGCAGGTGGTAGAAAAGGTATCTTGTAACTGTGTGTTTTGGTACAAAATGTTGTTTGCATTTCTGTTTAAAAAAAATCCAATAGTTTGTGCATGATTGTCAGGATGAAAACCGTAGCTGTCGAAGAACTCCCCAGCCCCATTTTCTGAAATGTATACGGCTAACCAGTGCTGTCCAGGGAGGTCATGGGGGTCAGTATTGATGACTAGTGCTGCGGAAGGTTTCTCAGTCTCTCCTTGGGTAGCAGATCACAGGAAACACACCCAGAAAGCAGTCACGGATGTGGGTGTCACTGGTTACAATTTTTCCAGCTGCTTTGTGTTCATTTTATGGTTTATCACATATAATCAAAATGACATTTCTTCTCTGGTTTATCTCAATGACATTATCAAACACTGCATAGATAATGAGATTAACTGTTTGTGGAAGGGCTTCTGCAAATCTGATCTCAGCTCTGAGGTTCCCAGTTTTAATTAAAGAATAATGATCAGCACATTCTTGGTCCGGAGTGAGATCAAAGGCAAACAGGGTGTACCCTTGGGTAAATTCCTGACGGTTAACTAAAAGCAGTTGATCTTTCATAGATTTCCCCGCCGCTAGTACTAGATTAAAATATTCTCTCACAGCATTCCCATTTCTAAAATCTGGCTGCAGAGGTTTAGCAGGAATTTGTTCACCGTCCAGATACAGAGCCACAAAATTAATGTTATAATGCTTAAAGTTAAAGGGGTTTTTAGTGTAGGAACCACTAAAAGCATCATTGTCAACAAATCCCATGACCATCATTTTGGCAACTGTCCCAAAACAAATTATCTTGTTGCAGACCCTGCTGCCTGCAGGGAGGCTGAACACTTTCATACCCACTCTGTCTATAAGATATTTAGCGTTGGAGGTGAGCAGGGCTTCTGAGTGTCCCAGACGGACTCCGGGGTCACTTTAACCCTTTGACAAACAGAGAGGCGGCCATGACTTTAGCTTATAAGGCTCAGCATCTCCACTCATCAGGCAAAGCTGTCCCTGTTACGTGTCAGTTTAATTTAATATCCACGCCATTCAGCATCAGTTTCTCTTGAAAAACAAGTCTGTGTGCAAGTGTCCCAGCAGTTCTACCCTCTACTGAGATGTGTGAAGGGCTTCTTTTATTAAAACCTACATTATCACCATCTCTGTCTGTGATTTCATGTTTCCTGGGGTGTCTTTGTAAAACCCTGCGGTAAATTGTGTAGAAAGGGTCTCTTCACTGAAGTTCAGCACAGATTCTATGACAGCCCTGTAGGGGTAACAGTTATTGCTCTGACTGATGAGCTGATCACCGACAGTCACATCCAGCTGACTGAAAATGGTTGCCAATGGGTTGTTTATAAGGCACACTTTGGCGCTGCAGGTATATCACTACCATCCGCTTCAGTGATTTTGCAAACCAGGTAAAGAGTGTGTTGTTTAGATCCAAATAGTCTTCACCAGTCCCGCTATATAAAATTCAATCGGTGAGTTTTCTGAAAGAGGCAGCCAGAGGGGTATCTCTACATAAATGCTTTTTCAATGCTTGTCTGTGTGGGAGAAATGGCAAACAAGTCAAGTTCTGATTTTGTGCATTCCTCAGAACCACAGTGCACAGCCATGTTTTTAGAACAGGTCTCTGCTTTTTTTACGACCCCTCGAAGATCCTTTTGCCTTTGAGCATTTTCTTTTATGTGAAGTTTTGCGTTTTGAAACACCTCTTTTAAAGTAGCCGGGGGCGATGAGAAGCGAAGGGTGTACTCTGCGCTTTCTCTTTTTACCTCTCTTGAATACAATCAGCCCTGAGCCACCCTGAGTAGGCTTATCACCCCCTGACATCTTTTGAGCGACAGCACTAGTCACATGCCCCACAACATCCTTTGCAACATTTTTAGCAGCTGTCTGAAGATGTGGTTTTGCAATTTCAAACCCCCTTCTTAAAAATGGAACTGCTTTTCTGAACAGACTACGAAATATCCCTCCTATACCAGAACCATACATAGTAGGAAGTCCATGAAAGCCTGGCAGACCGTATCCTGCCTGTGCCTTGTAATAGCTTCTGTACAAGGCAGGGTCCCCATAATGTTGAACAATCACCATCCTTGTTTAAATTTTAGAGCACTCTCTGGGGGCGAAAATGCAACTTCACGATCACCTTTCCAAATCGAAATGGTACAGGTTCATTTTGATCATTCTTTATTTCAATAGTGACTGTATCAATCTGATGTTTACTGACTGTTTGATAATGGGGTTTATCGTAGGTCACGGTCACTATCTCATTGTCTTGCCTCTGACGGTACGCATCTCAGCAAAGGCACTAGACTGTCACCCACTATTTCATGTGTGATAATGTCAGTGTATATATATATATGTAAAAGCCCCATTAATATCTGGAGGGTTCTTTGCTAGATTCTTTCCTACACCTACCTCAGTCTGCTAAAACCCAAAAGGTACTGTAACTGCCCATGCATAAACAAAATACATTTGATGTCACTGTCAACGCTTATTTCTCTCCCGACGGTTTGTTGTTCCAAAACCACTGGCAGTTCATTTACTTCAAATATGCTTTTATTAATTTGAGCAATAACACCAGCCATGTTAGGATAATAGCGATGGGATTTTAAATGCTGCTGACTCAGTAAAGGGTCCAGTTGGTGGTGTTTTACTGTGGGCTACGTTTAGAGCTGATAGAGCATACTGAACCTGTTTTCTGTGCAGGCACATTGTCCCAGGTATGAGGGTACTGAATTTCTGCTAAGCCCACTTCCCATTCACCAGGTAGTTCAAGCGTTGTGGTAACTTTACAGTAAAAGTGGATATAGTATTGTTGGGAAAATGTTGTGAGATGCATTGCTGGGCAATGTGATATAAAATCCATTTTGAGCATATTAAGCCTTATCTGCTTCTAATGTCCTGAACTGTGTTGCCTCAACCCAGCTATTAAATTTATCGGGCCACCCTCTCCACTTTACCAGATACCAAGTTTTTCTGCCACGCTTTTTCTCCTTCAGGATTTTCTGCACCCTGTACACACGGTCCTCATCAGGTTCAATTTTTTGCAGCTCCTCTGCGTAAAAAGTACCTTTAATGTCTTCCCCTGATAGTCTTTTAGCTTATAGGTGGGCCTCTGTGTCTTTATGACCTCCGTCACAATAAATATCTCATCTGTGTACGTCTGTTCATATCCCTTTTCAAACACCCCTTTTAGCTTAGATAGTCTCACGTGATCATCTTTCTGAAGGGTACCCTTTTGTTTTTTGCCAAGAACAGAATTACCGTATAGGATCTTCCATACACCCAGGGCATTGGAAGGGTTAACATCCACAGGTCTGTGTTTAATGCTTCTGTGATAAGTATGGTTATAGCTGTGCACCAGGTCTGACAACACATCTGTATATTTCCAAGTATTCTGGGCTGTAAAGTAACGCCACATGCGTGACTTCAGTGTCCTATTAAATCTTTCTACAATGCTGGCCTTAACTTCATTATTCTCACAAAATGGTGTATTTTATTTTGTTTTAATAGGTTCTTTAAGGAAGCATTTAGAAACTCTTTATCCTGATCAGTTCTGCAACTTCTGAGGTGTCGTCCACTTTTAAAATAGTTTTAAAGGCTTGCATCACTGCCTTGCCTGATTTGTCTCTTAAAGTCACTACCCAGGCATACTTGGACAGCACATCGATGCACGCCAGTATGTACTTAAACCCATTATTGTACTTTGCATATTGACTCATATCCACTAAATCAGCTTCATTGTCTGTCTATGTCAGAAACAATGACAGAAGTTTCTCTAAATCGGACTCTGGCTGCTTTGTATAATGAATAGGCTCCTGCTTACAAGCCATTCTGCAACACCTTTCCTGGTGACCTCTTTATCAAGTTTTTGCAGCCTTATACAGCTGGGTCACCCCTGTGAAACTACCCACTTTTTTGCATTAAAATATATATTCTGGAACAGGTGATCATTCATCTCCTTTGTCAACACCCGACACATCTGCTAGCTAGCAAAACTCTTGTCACCAGTAAAATAAAGTATGTGTTTTTTGTTCTTTTAAAAACACTATGACAACCAAAAGTGCAATGCATGATTATATTTTATTTATAAATACACACATCATAACAGTATTTGAATATTTACTTTATAATACATCAACTAATGCATATAGGTTCTACATACAAAAGGCATAACACTATGACAACCACAAAGGGCAATGCATGATTATATTTTATTTATAAATACACACGTCATAACAGTATTTGAATATTTACTTTATAATACATCAGCTAATGCATATAGGTTCTACATACAAAGGCATAACACTATGACAACCACAAAGGGCAATGCATGATTATATTTTATTTATAAATACACGTCATAACAGTATTTGAATATTTACTTTATAATACATCAACTAATGCATATAGGTTCTACATACAAAAGGCTAACACATGGTAAGCATGCAACAGATTAGATAATAATTTTGTTTTCTACTCTACAATTTTTACCGCTTCACAATACCCGAAACAGCAACTTTTGAGCTGCATGTTTTACACAAGCATTGGCATCGTCCACTTCACCCTTAGTGATGAGGTATGCACAATACATACACACATATGCCATACACCACTCAAAATAACAAGACTGATTTTGAAGACATTCTGTTACATCTAAAATGACATTCACCTTGCATACTGCTCTACGGTTATTGTTTTCCATTACGTCAACATAGAGTCTCCATACAAGGGGTGGCAACTCTTTAATCAGAGTCAAGTGTGTTTTCTGCCAGTGAAGCAGCAGCATCTTCAGAGCAGACATTTAATGCAGGCTGCTTTCCAAAGTATATAGGTTCCTTTAAAATGTCCTTTATCACACGGTACATTGTAGACATCAAGACTGTCTGGAATATTGGAAGCATGCCAGTACGTTCCATCTGAAAGTACATTATAATACACTATTTAGGAAAAGCATATGCTAAATCTGGTTTATGAAACACAACAAAAGCGATAAAAGAAGCAAAATTTATGATGTCAGACTCAGACCCCCCGTTCTGTAAACTAAACACTAAAAAGTCAACAGCAGTACAGATAAAACCACAAAAGTGTATTACATCATAAGGGTTATGCATAAACTCTATAGCAATTTTAAACATTGCTTCCTCAAGAGTAGCCCCCTCATCCTTAAAATAATCCACAGTTTCCTTTTGGGGTCCCTCTGGGAGACCATCAAAAAGACCTTGGCATGTCTCTAAAAGTACAGACGGTGCTTGTCCTGTAGGTAGATTTAAACCAGGTTGTTTAGTTTTGTGTCTGACTAGTTGGTAAATAAGCCTCTGGATGCACTGACAGGGTGTTTCCCATCGTTGTATACTCTGGAAAAAAACATACATTTAGCAAGTGGTAAAAGCCAGGGTAACAATATGAACAATATTAAAATGGTAACAAGTAGCAGTTTTTGGGGTGGGGAGTGGGGGGATGTTTTTAACAATGAAAACAGTGTTCCTGAATTTCCTTATATCATTTTTTAAAGGGTCCTTTTTTTGACCAGTGGATCATTTCAGCAAGCAGAGAAGCCAGGTTAACAACACGCACAATATCACAAGGTTTTTTCTGCTTTGTAGTACACACACATGGCTATGACAACCATGATATAAAGTCCACAAAGACATTCATCGTCTTCCATGAATATATCGGCAATCACTTTAACATTTTCTACAAGTGGTAACACAGATTCATTTATATATTTATCTGTATCCTCCCATACTTCTGGAAGAGCAAACATCATCAGTTCATAGGCTGCATGTATCTCACAAAGGCAAATGTCATATTGAGGTAAACCAAACGAGTGATGGATGACAGTAATGGCCTCGGATCAGATACATAAACCTTTGATTCTCTGTACTTGCATCCCGCATGATTATCTGTAAAATAAAATGACACATTTTGGTACTGAAATGTTTCCATGTAGTAATTTGGGGGAGGGGATGTGGGGCAGGTGTTGGGGTAATTTTTTTACAATATAAACATTGTTCCTGAATTTCTTTTTAGAAATTTTTTAAAGGAGCCTTTGCTGACCAGACGGCAGGCATCTTTTTTAATGTCACCGTCTGTCTGCTGTAACATTTGCATAACTAACCACATGGGGTCATCAGATTTTCTCACATCATTTAAAACATGACTTATAGTTTCCAGGGTACAATTGGTCATATTTAACCCTGATGCTTCATAGCGATTGCCAAGATCACGGCATGAGCTGTCCTATATGTATGGCTTCAGAAACATTTCTATATGCTTCTTTAGACCTTAAGTCATCAAGGACACATGAATGGTTTTTCTGACTCGGATCATCTATCTCACACCCAGGACAGGAATCGACCAATTCACAATGTATTACCCTCTGTATTACTGAAGCAATTGCACCACGGATGGTATGATACATAACGTACTTACAATACATATCGTTGTCAGTTTTGGGGGTTTACTACTAAGGCCTGATTTTTCACATGAGGTCCCTGTCTAATCTCAGTAGAAGAAGAGGGTTGTGTGGTGATCATAGCCTGTTCTGTGACATTTTGAAACATTCTATCTCTCTGTATTTCTAACATACTGGTTCTCACACATCTCATTAACAACCACATTTGTATCTTTCACACAGCAAAGACAGTCGAGCAGTAGATTTGTGGAAAGTCGAGAATCCATGCTGTCCGAATATGACTGCTGCTCCATCGCAAATCCTTCAGTCTATTAAAGTAAAACAAAAAACAGCATTGGTCCTCTGACTCATTATAGGTAAGATTTAGTTCTACTGCTAACTCATCTCCCTCAGTTATGCCATGTCACCACTCACATTTTTTTAAATGTTAAAATGCATTTACCTCATCAAGGCAACTCTTTTCTTCATTTTTCTCATCTTTCTCTTTCTTAGCCTGGGCCTGACTGCTTGTGGCTGCATTATCATCATCATCACCCTCTTGGTCAGAGTGCCCTCTTGGCTCTTCTTGCATTTCTTTTCACAACTTTCTCTGATGCTTTTTGGCAGTGTCTCACTGACCATCATCTCTAGCTCCCCTTCTTGTCACTCTCTGTTTTGGTTTCATAGTAACTTTTTTCTGCATCAGATTCACACCCCAGCAACTCTTCAAGGTCTTGCAGTGGTGTCTCTTCAGAAGGACAGTCAGGTTTAGGATTTTCTGATTCACCAAACTGTTCAGCGAGTTTCTTTTTATGTCAGACACTCTTCACTCAACAAGACTTGTGTGGGGCATTCGTTTTCACACCTCACGTAGTACATACACGTTGGCTTGGGTTGTGGGGCCCGACAGCTATCTTCTTGCTTGGCTTTTCATCTCCAGACTTTTCATTAGGTGGTGTGACAATCTGGCTTGTTACAGGGAGGTTGAATTTTCATTAGGTGGTATGACAATCTGACCTGTTACAGGGATGTTGAAATGAGAAGCGCTTGCCATCTTCGCTTGATGTTTTGATAATCTGCTCCAAGTCTCTAAAACAGAATCTGAGAAATCTCTCAAAAGCTGTGCCTTCTGGCTTCAAATGCAGGGTTTATATAACGCTTAGCAAGATGGACTGCCCTTGGTAAAACCATCACCACACCCCATCATACTATACATGGTAACGTGTCAGAGGTACATCTGTTGTAGCCCCACCCCTTTTTCAAAACATTATAAATATCACACATTTCATTTCAGCCTTCTCCTTGATACTACACAGAGCTGAGGGGGTGAACTATAGGTATGTGTATTCCTTTTTCTTATATAGTTTTATTCTTTCTAATTCATGACAAAAGTATAAAAATTAGTTTTTAGCGATTGTTGCAATGCTATCCAGAAAACTGCTGAACCATCTTATTTACACAGAGGTCCCCGTTTTAGCTTATAAATGTTACATGCGTTTACATAAAGCTATCCTTTTGATGCAAATTTGACACAGTCCTACAGATGCATGTTAAATAATTTTGTATACTGTTACAAAAACAGAAAAAAGGGGTACTCACACAGGCAGATGAATTTCCCTCGGGGTGGGGGTCTCCACACAGATCTGTGAAACCTCTGCACGATCAGGTTCCCTCCTAGATACTTCTTTCTGAAAATATCCTAATCAAAAAACACACACATGCCCCCTGCAGTTATACAATAGGCCTACAGGGGGCACACACCACTACATAAACACTAACTGATTTTTTGGGGTGGGAGGAGCACGGTGGTGAAGAGGGACAGGGGTTCGAGCCAGGATGGTGGGGGTCAGGAGAAAGGGGGGACAAGTGTTCGAGCCAGGATGGTGGGGGTGCAGGAGAAAGGAGGGATGCAGGAGTTCAACCTAGCATGTGGTGGGACTCGGGTTCGAGACAGGATGGTCTGGCAGGGGATCGAGGTGTCACGAGAATGAGGGTGGGGACAGGGGTTGAGCCAGGCTGGTGGGGGTGCAGGAGAAAGGAGGGGACGCAGGAGTTCAACCTAGCATGGTGGGGACTCGGGTTCGAGACAGGATGGTCTGGCAGGGGATCGAGGAGTGTACGAGAATGAGGGGCGGGGGACAGGGGTTCGAGCCAGGATGGTTGGGGTGCAGGAGAAAGGAGGGGATGCAGGAGTTCAACCTAGCATGGTGGGACTCGGGTTCGAGACAGGATGGTCTGGCAGGGGTTCGAGGAGTGCACGAGAATGAGGGGCGTAGGACGCTTACAAAATGGTGTTGTTAGGTCATTTCCTGTGCAAGGGGCGGGACACGGGGTTCGAACGCATGTCATTTCCTGCGCAAGGGGCGGGACACGGGTTCTACTGCATTTCCGCCAGAAGGGGCGGGCTAGCTAATTTAGGGAGGGACTTCCGGTTTAACACGGGGCGATTCTGATTGGTCCGTTTTAGGCCATGCCCACCTGTCAAATGACGTGGCATGCGCTGATTGGCTGAAATTTAACATTTGACGAGATATATGAACTTATACTACTGATAAAGTTCCTGGGCTCGATTTTCAGGGGTCAGGACTGGTACAAGGGGGCTTGCAGCAAGGAGAAATGGTGCAAGGGACTCCTTTTTGCTACACCTTGGACCAGTCCTGATTTTCTAAGGGACAGTGCACCACTGGAGGGACTGCCTGTGCCAACCGGGCTTGCGCTGTCTTTGCGATGGCTGTACTAGTGCACCATGGTGGAAGAGGGCTTGCACCAGGGCAGGGCTGCAGCATCCCCTACAATGGGATTTTGCAAGCCTCCCCAAGGGGCCCATGGACCTGGCAGTTAGACCAGCCTGGAGTTGGTCTGTGCTGCCATGTGTCACTGCTGCAGCCCTCGCTGGATGGGGGGGGGAGAATGACCCTGTGCCCCCCTGGGGAAGGCACACAGACAACCTCCAATACCTGCCAGACCACAACTGGTGCATGCGGTGGTCCGTGGCCACAGCCGCCCTCCACCCACGGACCCACACTAGCCCTGCTGTCTCCCCATTGGGTGCAGTTGTTACCCCCGCCCCCAGCCAGACCCTTCCTAATCCTCCATCCCACCCACGTGAGCCAGGGCATCCTCCAGACAACCCACCAGTCACCACAGTTACTGGCCAGCAGGTTGCAAACACTGGCCACAGATGCTGCAAGCCTGTGCCACAGCTTGCGCCAGTCCCCTTCTGTGCACAGGTCAGCTTGTGGCAAACTCTGGGACTTTGGTGCCAGGAATTCTGTTCTTTTAAAATATGGTGCAGGGTCACTGGTGCACCCAAGTTTGCCGTGGGTGGTGATATGCCCCACACTGCACCGATGTTAGAAAATTGAGCCCTCTGTTTCCATGCAAATTGCCTCAGTGACAAATAACTGGGAGGAGAAACCTATAGAAAGTATGTGAAATACAATCTGAATTGTCTCTAAATTTTATGTTTGCCAAAGGTGTCACACACTCTTGAAAATTTAAATGCATTTCATTCAGCTTATTTAGCTGCATGTAAACTCAGAGGTTCCAAACTGATGCAAAATAATAGACTGAATGTTAATTAATGTAGGCACATGTAAACATAGCAAATTTTCCTTGTGTGGTAGCCATGGAACGTTACCCATTATTTCATATCCGAACCTCCAAATATTCTCCAGAAAGTCTTTTTTTTACCAAACACGCTTGAATCTAGTATGCCAAGGCAGTGGATTGATTTTCACCAAAACTTTGAGGTTTGTAGAAGAAAGTAGCAAACTACTGCTACCATCCTATCCTTCTAGACAAGATTAAAGCAGTGAGGCTCCCTGCCTCCTCAGTTGAGTGGTTGCATTCTTACCTTGAGAGCAGGCCTCAAGTTGTCTGTATTGTGGAGGCCTTATCCCTGCCATTCCCCGTCTGCTCTGGCATACCCCAAGGGTCTGTCCTTGGTCCTATTCTATTCTTCATATTCCTGACTGATTTTCTCTCTGCTTGCTCTTCTGCATCCATTCACATGAATACAAATAACATTGTACTTTATGCCTTTGACTCCTCTACCTCTGAGCTAATGGCCTGGCTCCAACTGGACTGCAGCAAACATTCAGCACAGGTTCCAGGCAAACTGGCTGTCTCTCAATGCCAAGAAAACTGTCTCCATGACATATGGTGCAAGGCAGATTTGATGTTACTGTGATTGAACATGTCTCCTCCTTTAAATACCTCACCTCGATTTCTTTGTTCGTGTGGACTCCATCCACCAGAAGCTTCACCTCAAACCTGGTGCCATTTACAGGCATTAAGTGTGTATCCCACTTCCTGCCCATAGAGAGATCCTTTGGAGGATGACTGTCCATATCTTGGATTATGGTGAAATTGTTTACAATGCTGCTGCTATGGCCACATTAGCCAGACAGTACTCTCTCTTTTACTACTTCTGCTGCTTTGCCTTTGTTTGCCCCCCCCAAAAAAAACCCTCTCTGTTCCCTGTATTCCTCCAACTCCTTACCTTCCCTGGATGCCGGGCATCTTGCTCACTGCACTACTTTCATCTCTAAATTCTGCTTCGGGCCCCTTTCCCCCTACCTTTCCTCTCCTCCCTCCTCAATACCCCTCCTTCTATCTCCTACTCCCTTTGCAGCTCTGGCCCATGCTCATTTGCTCTCCCCTCAGTAAAATCTATAGCAGACCAAGCTTCTTTTTCCTTCTGCTACCTCCAAATTATGGGGTGCTTTCCTCTCTTCCATTTGTACTGCTTCCTCCACCAACTCACTCTAACCTCCATGAATTCGCTACTCACTCCTGTGGTTGCCCCTGACCCTGACCTGGGCTGTATTATGGCTACCCCCCCAATTCCACGTCCCCCTTTGCCCCTGTTCCTTCCATAATCAAGCCCCCACCCCTCCCAGCCTCCACCACTCTTTCCTGCCTGCTTACTCAATGGTGCCTTATTACGCCTACAGTTTGGTCACCTTCTGCACACATGATGCAGTGGAAGTACCAAGTGCGTGTCTGGCTGAGATCCAGGACTGGATGACCACCAGCTGGCTAAGGCTCCACCTGAACAAGATGGAGGTGTTGGTGATAGAGCCTGTGGTCATGGGCAAGATGCATTTGCTGCTGGGAGGGGGAACCGGCTTGATGCTGGGCCCCACCCCACTTGTGGCATCTGCTAAAGTGAAAAATCTGGCATCACCTTCAATGACAGGTTGACACTTAAAGCTCAGGTGTCATCTGTTGTCCGGAGTGGTTTTTACCACTTGAGAAATATTGCCCCAGATTAAAGCCTTAATCCCGCCTGACGACCTGCCCTCACTGGTGCATGCTTTTGTAATGTCCAGACTCGACTACTGCAGTGCTGTCTGCCTCAGGATCAATGGAGGGGTGCTGTGTTGCCTGCAGCTAGTGCAGAACACAGCAATTAGGTTGCTGACGGGCCTTCCAAGGTCCTCTCATGTGACCCTAGTCCTTCGTGACCTGCACTGGCTGCCAGTGAGGTGGAGAATTACTTCAAGGTGGGTTTGCTCACCTATAAGGCCCTATACAGACTGGATCCTGGCTACCTGAGTGATCTCCTGATTCCCCATAATGCTCAGTGCTCTCTCTGCTCATCCAGCGAGGGCCTCCATGAGATTCCCGAGGCCCGGCTCAATACATCTGGAGATTAATTGCTAGCAGTGGCAGGACTGGCCCTGTGGAATTCACTTCCAAGGTCCCCTCATTGGAGGCTTTTAAGCGGGGTTTAATGACACATTTATTTAGAGAGACATTTGGAACTTAGTGGCCCTCCCAGTTTAGTTTTCTGATCATTGCATTATACTGTTTTATTCTCTGTTTTATTATGTGTTTTATTTTTGTTATCACTGATTTTATTGCCATTGTCTGTACCTTATATCAGGGATAGGAAGCTTTATAAACAACCTTTTACTTACTTACTTACTTTTGTTGCTGAACCCACTTATGCTGTGCTCATCCTACAATTCTGCCATCATTTGCACTTTAATTATCAATAATATTTTATTGAATAAACTGTTTAATCACAAAAATATTTTATTGAATCTTTAACAAATCAAATAACAAAAATACATTAGCATACCTATTAAAATGCACAAAACAATAACATTCACTTAAATACATCTAGCTACATAATACAAATAGTACCTAAGAATAGAATTCTTACACACAAAAAAAGGAAAGTATGAAGATAAAATAGACAAATGTAAATATGTACATTAACAATAAAATTCGGCTGATGCTGGCTGGGAGGGGAGGAGGATTGAGCGTCCAAGGGACTGCTGTACTCCTCCGGGGAAGGGTGGGACCGGTGCCCGGCATTAGCCTAGCCCCTAGTGGTAGCTGGAGGTCAGACCACTAGGACTGCACGCATGGGGGTGGAAGCAGGGTAGATGCCCGGCTTGGTGCATACTGGAGCATGTGCAGCTCAGCCATTGGCGTCAATGCATGCCATGTCCTCCACACCAGGAGACAGGAGAGCAGGGGAAATGGCACTGATTGGTAGGATATCACTGGTCTCCCGCAGGCCCTTTACCCGGTTATCAGGTGATGTCTGCACAAACCATATCTTGTTTCTGCTGGAGTTTAGGGGACCCTTTTGACCCCACCAGGAAAGAGGCAGAATGAGGTAAGTCATGAGGATGCCAGGGCAAGAGTTGGGGGACCAGTGGATGGTGGTCGGTTGGTGCAGGGAAAAACAGAGTAGAAAAAATAAAATAAAATTCAACTACTAATAAGAAGATTATGATCTTTGAATCATAGGGGTGATTACTCCATCACTTGCCAAAATATTTTTCCCCTTATTTTATTTATTTGAAAATTGGTGGCTGGAAAAGGTACACAGAGCCATGGCTCATTTCCAGGAGCGGCCTTGGGGGAGAGCTAGGGAAAGCCCAGTTACACAGAAAAACAAACCAGGCTATTAACAATAAATACAAAACAGTGATATAAGGTGCATAAATCAAAGGGCAGTACAGAACAATAATTTCAAAATAGCAGTGGATTGTCCAATAAATATAGTGCAATCCTTATTGCCCTACAGGAAACCAAATTTGGGGCAGAGTTTGGTATGAATGGCATCAATGTGAACGGAGAAGACAAGGCTGCTATCTAACCACACACCGAGGCACTTGAAGGTTTGGACAGCCTCAAGCAGGAAGCCATCTAGAGACAAGAAAAGGTGGAGAAAGGTGAGCTGGGCCAATTTCTGGCTGGTATCAAAGGTCATAGACATATTTTTTTTGTCTTTACCCTTAGGTTGGACTGGAACCAGGGCAGAACATTGAGAAAGTCATGTTGGAGTGAGACTTCCACAGGACCTGCTGTGGGACCTGCGGTGTAAAGGACATGTCATCTGCATACATATGAATATGCAAGTTGGCACAGGCAGACAGGAGGACACTGAGGAAGATCAAGAATAGGCTTGGACTCAGGATGGAGCCCTATGGGACCCCGGCCTGGATAGGGAGTGGTGGGGAGGGTGCATCTCCTACTTGTATCAACTGTTGATGGCCTATGAGATAAGATCAGAACCAGTCAACAGCAGAGGCTGAAAGGCCAGCAGTGCTTATCTTATCCAGGAGGAGAAAGTTAGACACCAGTTCAAAAGCTTTGACCAGACTGATGAAGATGGCTGCAGTGCTGTGACCCTGGTCCATCCCTGAGAGGATGGAATCAGTGACACTGAGTAGGGAGGTGACAGTGGAGTGATCCTCCCTAAAACCAGACTGAAAGGAGGAAAGGAAGTTGGAGCAGTGCAGAAAGTCAGCAAGCCATGAGTATACCAGTTTCTCTTTAAACTTTGCACGAGAAAGGAGGACGCAGATGGGACGGAAGTTGCCAGCAGTGGAGGGATCCCCACCTTTTTGGAGAGGGAGAACCTTGACAAACTTCCAAGTCTGAGGGACACTGCAAAGGGTGAAGGAAAGGTTTAGGAGGTGAGTGAGAGGAGATGCGATGGCTCGAGATAACAGATGCAGAAGTTTAGGGTCCAAACAATCTGGACTAGATTTAGAAGGGTTTAGTGGACTTCCGGTGACGTCACGGTAGTGATGGGACGCTAAGCTAAGAGCTCCAGGACCCAGCTAAAAGAATCAAACTCAATCCTCTCAAAAATTATGAGTGGCAATCTTTTAAAGGACAAAGACTGATTCTATAATGTCTACCTGAAGTAACAAGCCGAAAATTATAAAAAATAACAGTTCCCAACTAAAACTAAAACAGCTTACAATGGATGAAGCGGCCTGCTCACGAAGAGACCGCAGTATCTCAGAGTCATCGGCGGATACAGAGGATAGTGAACTTCTACTGCCACAGAGAGCCAAAAGAACCCTCCAGAAAATCTTATCCTCAGTACAGAAGATAGAATCCTCACTGGCAGATCTGCACCAAGATGTACGTAACATAGCAAAGTAGCTGAAAACACAACCAAGATAACCGAAATAATGGAGCAGCAAGACACCGAGAATAAAGTCCTCCTGTTTCTGCTACAAAAGGAAAGAGAAACCCAAGCCAGACTGGAAGACATAGAGAATCGCTCCCAAAGGAATAACTTTCGGATCCATGGAATTCCAGAAGGGGCCGAGGAGGGCTATGCCACCACAATTGATTTTATACAGTACCTGCTGCGCTCTCTGATGGAAATACCCTCTGATTTAGACCTGACCCTGGATAGAGCACACCGCTCATTAGCCCTGAAACCTACCAACGCAGAGGCAAGGCCCAGATCGTGGATAATCAGGATGGTGCAGTTTCAGTCGAAAGAATGGATCTTGAGAGAAGCATGGCATCTTAAAGAGCTCAAATTTCAGGGGCACAATATCTTTTTTGAGCAAGATTTTTCTCCAGCCCTACAGCAAGAAAGACTCAAAGTGAGAGCAGTGATAAAGGAGGTCAGAGAGAAAAAACAAATAAAGGGCCAATTGCTCTTTCCAGCCAGACTCAGGCTTCACACGGAAGAAGGTCTGAAAACATATGAAAATATTCTGGAGGCCGCCCCACTGCTGAGAAACTGGGGTATTGCATTACCAGACCTAGATTTGGAAACGTTTGAGAGAAAACTCCAACAAAATATATGGCACACAGCGGGAAGAGGGGAAAAAAGGTTCCAGCCAGGCACAATCCCGAAGACCCTGATGAGGGAGGCAGAGAAAATAATCAACAGAGCAGAAGCGAAAGGAAAGTGCCTGGAGCAAGGCCTGTACACGGGTTCATCCCCTCAACGCTGAGAAGCATGCCAGGAGCCATCGAACTGAGCACTGAGGGATTTAGAGTGGTGAACTAAGGAACTATTATGGGGACTATGCACAGATAAGTGGACTGTGGAGGAATTGATTATTGACTTTCTATTAATGTTCTGTTTTACCTTCTCTGGAATAGGGGAGACGGGGGGATACATATGGGTAGAAGGGAAGGCAGGGGGGAAGGGAAGGAAGTGGAGGAAAATCACCCGATGAACATAAATAAGTAGAAGCCTGGATCTAAGTTATAAGGGCAAAGAGGTAGTGTATCAGAATAGGATAAGTCCACATTCTGAAGAGATGTTTAGCGGGAAGCGGGGTAATGAAATTTCCTGACCAGATCGACTGAGCACACGGCTACAGCTGGGGGACTGGTTCTCGGAGGTGGGGGGGATGCAGATAGCGAGCTGTTACTAAGACCTCCATAGCTCATAGATTATTTCCTAGAGAAGAGGAGGGTCGAGTGAACGAGGAGGGAAGCCGGGCCCAATCGACCTCTCAATCTGCGTAGGATCAAGCTCCCTCAATCACTAATAGGGAAGGCATGGGGACCGGGGAGAGGAATATGAGGAACATGAACCGGGGGGATTTCCTGAGGAGAAACAGGGTAGGAGAACAGAACAGTGGGTCAGCCAGAGTGATGTCGCCCAGGATTGCTCTACTCACCACAGCTGGAAGTGTATCAGACATCCAGGAGACAAGGGTAATAGGAAGACAGGTTAGAGGAACTTAAATCGGAATAGGGCAGCAGCAGGGTTGGAAGAGCAGCATAACAGGGGGAGCGTGGAAGGAGAAAGGAACGTTAATTACCCCAACTCGCAATCTGGTGAGGATTTGTCCAGTATAAGGACACTAACAAATATTAACTCTGCATAAGGGGAGTGGAGGTGAGGATCTGCTGCTACAAAGGTGAATGGAGATTATTTCTGGAAGCCACTAAACTACATAACAGAATAAATGGTGAGGGGAGGAGGGAACATACTAAGTATGAAAAACAAGAGGGGTCCTGGGGGGGCGAGTTGGAGTTCCAGAGCGGAGATAGGTGACCTTTTTTTTTAAAGTGAGGACATAACACCAGCTCTAAGTCTCTCAAGTAGAGACAGTGGGTGTGTGATCCGCACACCACAAGAGTAGCAAAGCTACCTCCTCACTCCCTCTCTCCTGGTTTCGGGGGAGGCAGGGACCGAGGAAAGCACATAGGAAGTAGAGTTTCTGTTTTTACAGCTTCCTTTTATCTCTCTTCTCCTTTCCCTTTCGGGGGGGGGAGCAGAAGGGAACGGATTCCCCGATAATAGCGAATCTTGATTTTTCATTCTTCTACTGTTTTAGACCACGTTTGGTCCAGTAGAAACAGGGTTCAATGGTTGGTAAAAGTTGTATTGCAGAAGGGAAATGTTCCAGTTTTTTTTTTTCTTTCTTCCTCATTATTTTTGTTTTAATATATATGTTTTTGGTATGAAGGTTACAACTAGGTCTACAGTACGAATTCAAGAAAAGGAGCAAGATAACAAACGAAACTAGGGAAAAGGTATATGTAAGACAGGGGTAGGAAAACCTGAGTATGAATACACACTTAAAGGGGCTGCTACCCCTGTTGCTTGCTGGAGATCTCCATGTGTCATAAAATGAGGGGCCTAAACATTTATTCTTACAATGTTAAAGGGGTGAATTCACCAGTAAAACGGGCGAGGTTACTGCAAGAACTTAAAAGGCTGGGGGGAGATGTGGTCTTCCTCCAGGAAACACACTTAACCATGCCAGAGCACCTCAAATTACGACGAACATGGGTAGAAAAGGTGGTAGCAGCCTCTCACCCTAACACTAAAAACGTGGGGGTAGCAATATTATTCCGTAGGGGTCTACACCTGACGATAGAAACTACAGAATGGGGAATGCAGGGGAGATATGTGAGAGTATTGGTAAAAGCTCAGGGGAAACTTATCCACTTTATTAATATTTATACCCCAAATAAGCACCAAGAAATCTTTTTTGAGAAGGTTTTTCCAAAAATAGCAGATTTACCACAGGGCCAGATACTTCTGGGGGGGGGACTTCAATGTAGCCCCACATCCTCTGGGGATCGGTCATCTAAGAAAGAAGCTACGGGTAGAATAGCCTCAAAGGTCCTAACTACAATGATGAAAGAATTGGGTTTGGTAGATATCTGGAGGGCACATCACCCAAAGGAAAGAAACTACACATTCTACTCAAATCCCCAAAGATCATACTCAAGAATAGACCTTTTTTATACAAATGTCACACACCTACATGAGATTTTAAGCTCTGACATACATAATATAACCCTATCAGACCATGCTCCAATATCAATAAGGCTGAACCTCATACCCCGGGGCAGACAAACCCTGTGGAGACTAAATGTGTCTCTATTGAATAATAAGAGCCTAGTGAAAAAATTAAAGGAAGACATCAAAGATTTTCAGGTGATACATGACTCAACGAATCATTCTGCATTACTTAAGTGGGACACCCTTAAAGCGGTGATAAGGGGGAACATAATTAGTTTTGCCTCTGCTCAAAAAAAGCTAGGAATAATCACCCATAACCAACTGTCCGCCGAACTAGCTGCAGCTGAGAAAAGGCATAAAGCCAACCCCCATGACCAGAGGGCCCAAAAAGAATTAACCCAAATTCGGAAAAACTTACAGGAATTTGAAAATAAAAAAGCAGAGGGACATCTGAGATTCACAAACAAAAATATCATGAGGTGGGAGGGAGAGCCTCAAAGCTCTTGGCTCTGAGGTTGAGAAAAGCACAAATAGAAAGATTTATCCCCTTCCTACAAGATTCAGGGCCACAAGGGCCTAAACAAGAGTGCCCAGAAGAGATAGCACTCCAGTTTCAAAAATGTTATCAAAACCTGTATAGAGAGGAAAGAGAAGAGTCCATAAATAAAAACGAAGTGGGCTTTTTTCTGGACTCAATCAACCTCCCCAGAATATCAGAAGTGATGAAACAAGACCTGAATCGACCCATTTCAGTAGAAGAAACATTAGGGGTTATTAAAAGGCTACCAGGGGGTAAAACACCAGGCCCCGATGGGTTTAGTGGAGAATTCTACAAGGCACCTGGGGCTATATTGGCCAAGATACTAACGGAAGTATTTAATAAATGCTTAGAAGAGGGCAGTACCAGAAAGCTGGACCCAATCACTAATAACAGTGATCCCAAAAGCAGGGAAGGACCTTACGAAATGCGCCTCATTCAGACCGATAGCCCTACTGAACCAAGATCTAAAAATATTTACTCAAATACTCGCTATTCGACTCCAAAAATATATAGAACTATTAGTTCACCCTGACCAATCGGGTTTTATACCACATCGCCAACTGCATGACAACATCAGACGACTTTTAAATATTATCCGGAAAAAAAACACCAACACAAAAACAGACCTAGCAATTTTTTTAGATGCGGAAAAAGCCTTTGATAGGCTTAACTGGACATATCTTTTTCAGGTACTTAAAAAAATGGGTATTGAAGGGAACTTCCTAGACTGGATAAAGCTATGTTATCAAAATCCACAGGCGAGGGTGAGGGTAAATGGCACAATATCTCCCCCCTTTAAAATTAGCAGAGGAACAAGACAAGGATGCCCACTCTCACCCCTGTTATTTGCAATTAGTATGGAACCACTAGCCCAAGCCATACGACAAAGGGATGAAATAAAAGGAATAGAGATTCAAAACTCAAACCATAAAATATCCCTATATGCTGATGACACTCTGATCTATGTGTGAGACCCTGAAACTTCCCTCCCACCCTTATTAGATTTATTGAAGAACTTTGGGGACATCTTGGGCTTCAAGATTAATAAGGAAAAATCAGAAGTATTGGCATTGGGGACAGCTCCAAACCAGAAATTAATAGAATTGACCCCTTTTAAATGGGTAAACACCAAAATTAGATACCTAGGGATACAAATCCCTGTGCAGACAGGATTAATGTACAAATGTAACTATGGGCCCTTAAAACAACAGGTGTATACCGATATGAATAGATGGTTGATACTCCCTCTGACATTTACAAACAAATTAGAAATAGTTAAAATTAACATTCTCCGACGCTTCTTGTTTTTATATACCAACCTTCCCTTACCAATTCCTAGTAAGGATTGGAAAGATTTAAAGAAAATAATTTCAGACTTCATATGGGCAGGAAAGAAACCAAGAATCCTCTGGGATGTATTGACAGAATGCAAAGAGAGAGGGGGAATGGGACTTCCTGACTTCCCCAGATATTATCTGGCGGCCCAGTTGTTACCAGTCATCAAAATACTGATGTGTGGGAAGAGTCATGGATGGCGAGAGATAGAAGAAGGAGACTGTCAACTAGGTCCACTCAATCTGTTACCTTGGAGAATTCTCCCTAAAGAGCTGAAACAGTTGAAAAACCCCTTTACACAACATACCTTGTTAATGTGGTTGAAGGCCAGGCAGGGGTGGGCGATCCCTAGACCAGTATGGGAGTTCCTCCCCCTGTATAACATGCCAGGCTTCCTGCACATAGTGGAGATGCATGCTTAATGGAATGGGCGATTAAGGGACTCATATATCCAAAACAACTTCTGGGGGAGGATGGTTTAAAATCCTTTACAGAGGTGCAAAGAGAATTTGCCCTAAATGAGCCAGATAGGTTTAGATACATTCAATGTATTCATTATATACAGAAGAACATTGGCTTGACGGAACTAACTCAAAGTCCAGCATCCACAGTAATACTAACTCACTAAAGGAGTATATCACAGGATACTAGAACATATATTTCCCAAACATACAAAACATTAATGGAAAACACGGGTATATTAGCCATCCAGAGAGTAATGGACAAATGGGAAGCAGAGGCAGAACAAAGTATTCCGGAGGAGAAGTGGTGGGAGATCTGGAGGGAGTCCAGAAAACAACAAACTCACCTTCTTGGAGAGAATTTAGATGGAAGATTAATATCTGTTTTTTTTGGACCCCATCGATTTCACACCATTATTCATCTCTCTCTTCGGATAAATGTTGGAGGGGATGACGGGCAAAAGGTACACATTATCATATTTTTTGGGCCTGTATCCGCATATCCTCCTTCTGGACAGAAATAGCTGAAGAGATAGCTGAAATATTCTCTCTGGGAACAACACTAGAGTTTGAAAATCTAGTACTCGGATCTCTCCCAAGGGATTTGAAAAAACAGATGGAGAAATATCTGTTATTAGTGCTGGTGAGGGCGGCATTGAAGTCCCTCACTCAGAAGAGGCTTAGAGAGGACACACCTTCAAAGACTCAATGGTACAATAATATTGAACATATAAAAAGTATGGAGGCAATTACAGCAAGGTTAAGATTGTCTACTGAAAAATGTAATGCTAGATGGCTCCCTTGGTTTGATCACTTAGAAGAAAAAGAGGGCATCTCTACACTCGAGCAGTTACTATAGGCCTAGAATGGGGAATAGTCCTAACGTTCAAACTATAATGAATCACCTGAGATTATTGCCCCAGGGTGACTCTTGGTGAAAGATTTGTACATGAAAATCATCTGGTAAATGGAGTCATTACTTGACACCACCAGAGTTTGAGAAACTGTAAGACCAAAGAAGAAAGAATGATGTAACCTGATAACAAAGGGAAGCTGGAAACGCTCCCCCCCCTTTTTTTTTCTGTGTTGTACGGGATTAAAAATGTTCATGAATTTTGATTTGTTGAAATAGAGATCTACAAACTTAGAGAAAGGGCCAATTAAAGTTACTGGAAACAACGAAGAAGACATTCATGATCACACTGCTTACGGTGGAGAAATATGAGGAACAGTAACAAAATGGACAGTCTAATTAACTTTGTTTCTAACAAATAACCTCATGTAAATCTGGATGTAACAGTATGTCTTTAGAAATGGATGGAAAGCCTAAACATAATGAAGTAACTGTATGTTATACATTAAATAAAAATTTCAAGTTAAAAAAAAAAGAAGGGTTGAGTGAGGATAGGGCAAGAAGAGTCTCCTGGAGAGTCACCAGTGGTAAGTAAAAACCCAGGGGAGAGTGGGGTAGAGAAAAGGGAGGAGATGTGGGGAGAGTGAAGGAGCCTGGAGGTGGGTGGGTAGGGAGAGCACAAATGGTGAAAAACTCTGCAAAGAAATAGACAGGGTGGAGGCTGTAGGAGGGCAACCAAAATGATGCAGGGTCTGCACCAGAAGACAAATGAAGAAAGACTAAAAGAACTTAAAGGATACCTAAACAACATTTTGACAACAAACTATTCAAAATTATGACTCCATAGGTGACTAAAGGAAAGGCTGAGGTATTCATTAATGCTAAAACTACATTTACATAATTTACCTAAATGTGGTTCCAGAGCATTTGAAAATTGTAAAAATCAGCTTTCCAATTTTAAAAAACTGTCTTACCTGTTTCCTAAAATGGCCGCCAAATGTGTTATGTGATGACATCATCGGAGCCAAAGTGAGAGAGATATATGGCTCTCTATAGTGCTAACTAGTTCTTTTTTCCCTTTGTATAGAATTGTTTCACCCAAATGGTCAAAACCATGTGCATTATTTTGTATAATGCACATGTTAGGCTATGGTTCTGTTCATTTTGTTTACTCTAACATGCTGAAAATGTGTTTTAATCCAACCGACTTTCTCTGTGGCAAACCACAGTGCAGTACAAATCTTGAATAACCTGGTGGTCTAGTGGTTATGGTGGATCCAGGATGCTACAATGGTGGTGCTGGGGTGGTGTGCATGTTTAATATGCACTTTATAACATTTTTATTAAACCTTTATATTTTCTGCTATTATTCTTTTCTAGTATGTTTTTGACAGAACTTACAAATGTAATCCACAGTTCGAATGTAAACATTTGTACAATCAATAAATCAGACTTTTTCAGCAAAGTAAAGTGCAGCAGCAAGCAAGTATGTTACTATGTGTGCGGTGGGGGCGGGGGGTTGCAGCCACACCCTTCACCACCCCCTAGAACCACCACTCTTTTGTAGCAAAGTTCTTGTGCAGTCCAATGTTAGAGTTCATACTTTCTCGAAACTCAAATATATGCTTGTCTTGTCTTCTTTTTCCATGGAAAATAATAATAAGAAGAAGAAACAGCATTTATATAGTGATTGTCATACACATTGTATCCCAAAGTGCTTTACAGACAATACTAGACTGATAGTGAAGTGACTGAACGTGTACTGGCAGCTGTTCCATACATTAATATCCACACACAGCCCTGGAAAATTGAATGAACTGGTTTTATGGGAAGGGGAATGTTGGCCAGGACAACAGGGTCAGGTAGTGATCAAGGTGCTGGCAGCCCCACATCTTATTTCTCACAGTAATCTGCTCATATTTCTCTCCTTCTGTCTTCCCCTTCCCTGAATATAGCAGTACCTTGCAAGAGTGGCCTTCTCAGTCCCCCTCTGGTATTCATTCTTCACTATTCCTCCTCACACCAAAAACGGTGAGCTCATCACTTTTCTGCATCATGAATGCAAGTAGTACAGTCCCTGTTTTATTTTGACATATCAAATATAAACATATCTTTCCAGTAAGTCAGGCTGATAGCAGCAGAGAACAAGGGGAATGATGGGCTTTCCTATCCTTAAAAGATCTAGGCTACCTTTGATTTGGCACTATTATATGATGGGTATGCACATCATTATGCATGTCATTTAACAGTGCCTAATCATAGGTGGCTTAGATCTTATATGGGTAGGAAAGCCTATTTTTCCACTTCTGCTGTGCTGCTATGAGCCTGGCTTAGCAGAAGATCATGTTTATTATTAGTGTGTAACTATAACATGGGAGACTGTACTAACCACATTCATGATGCGGAAGGGTAGTGAACTAACCAGTTTTTGGTGTTGGGAGCAGGTGAGAAGAATGAATGCCAAAGAGGGACTGCAGAGGGATTCCTGCAGGATACAGCTGTATTCAGGTTAGTTGAAGACATGAAGGAGGATGCTGGGGCTGCCAGCATCGTGATCACTACCTGACTGTGGATGAGAGTAGCCAGCAATGACAAATACTCAGAGTGGCAGAGCTGCACCTAAACTGTTACTTAAATTCAGTGTAGGGAGATTACCCTCGGGTGTGGGGGGTGTTGACGTTTGTTAGGACAGTATTGAGGGAGTTGTGTATAGCTCATTCAAGATTTGGAAGGGTGGTAGCCAGCCATCTCGCATTGTGGAGTAGAGCACAGAAAAGTACTGGAGAAGAATTGCTGGGAACTGTCCTGCAGGGTTCTGCAGATCACAGGTAAAGGAGTAGACTGACACTGGAAGTCAGGTTGATTCGCTCAAGGTATTAGTATGCCTCTCCTGCTAATAATATTGTTATCCATTGTAAGTCCAGTCCTTATGAGAGCATGAACAACAGTTTTTCCGGTGGGTCATGATGCTTATTTCTTGGCCCTCCAGGAAGATCTAGTTGTTGATTAATGAGGTGAGAAAAAACACAACAGGGAACTGTACATACTACCATCACTGTGCAGAAGGGTGGTGATCCACTCAATGTTTAATATGGGAGCAGAAGTCAGACATTGAGAATGTGAACTGGAGAGTGATTTGGGAGGCATTTTTTAAAAGTGCCAGCTGATGATGCATACCAGTATAGGTGTGCACAACTCTCTGAGGTACAAGATTACAGTTTGAGGTGTAAATTATCTTCATGAGACCGCAGGCTCATATGCAGCCCCAGGCAGTACTAAGGACAGGGTATGGATGGTGGGGTGTTCAACAGAAGGCAGGCTAGGTGCAGGGGGTTCACATGGAAAAAGAAAGCCTTATTTGTGGATTAACAAGAGAGCATGAGCTTTAGAACTGAACAAGACTGGTACTTTGCTGTGTGACCCTGAGCAAGTCACTAAACTTCCTTGTTCTCCCAGGCCACACCTGTAAACAAGCTTTCTGCTTAGCGTGTCTCTCCTGGTTAACAAAAAACAAAATTCAGTGCATCATATAACCACTAGATCATCAGGTATTTGAAGTGTTATACTGTAATGCAGTTTGCCAAAGAAAAAGTCAGCTGGATTGCAAACATTTTCTGCAAGTTAAAGTAAACAGAATGAACAAAATCATAGCCTAACATGTGTACTGATCAAAATAATCCATGAAGTAATACATGGTGTTGATCATTCTGATACAACAGTTCAAAATAAAGAGGAAAAGAAGAACTAGTTAGCACTATTGAAATATATGTGGATCTCTGGCTCTGGCTCTGATGATGTCATCATGACTCATCACTTAACACACTTGGCTGACATCTTAGGGAGAAGCCAAGGACGTTTTTGGAAGTGTAAGGCTGTTTACATCTTTCAAAAGCTATGAAACTGTATTTATGTTATTTTCATAAATGCAGTTTTAGCTCACATGTAAACAGCAGCCTTTACTTTGCCTCACTATGAAGCCAGATTTTGTAGTTTGCAGTTTTAAAAAAATGCTTGTTTAGGTACCCTTTAAGATGTATAGCCTCGAGGAAAGGAGGGAGAGGAGGGACATGATAGAAACCTTCAAATACCTCAAGGAAATCAACAAAGTCCAAGAGGGTAGCATCTTTCAGAAAAAGAGATGTGCAAGAACAAGGGGGCACAATTTGAAGATAGAGGGGGGACGGCTCAGAGGTAATGTGAGGAAGTATTTCTTCACAGAGAGGGTTGTGGATACATGAAACAGCCTTCCTGAGGAGGTCGTAGAGTCATAAACAGTGGGGGAATTCAAGAATGCATGGGACAGACATAAGGCAATTCTAGTGGGGGGTAGGAGGAAGTAGGCTGTTGGTTAACTAGGATCTGCAGCTTATCCGTTAGGTAGGTAAATGGGCAGACTAGGTGGGCCAAGCGGTCCTTATCTGCCGTCAAATTCTATGTTTCTATGTGCAGCAACAGAAGTAAGGTCTGATACAGGTGTGACATTAACCAAAATGATACATAGATACATAGACAGTGTCGGCAGATAAGGGCCTATGGCCCACCCAGTCTGCCCATTTGAGCTTGTAAGTTCAGTTTGTTTTCCTAGAAGTCTGTTGCCCCTTACCCCTGACCTCCAGAATTCCTTTATGTCTATCCCATGCATTCTTAAATCCCGTGATTGTTTCAGTCCCACCACTTCCTCTGGCAGGGTGTTCCACTTGTCCACCACCTGCTCTGTGAAGAAATTCTTTTCTCATGTTTCCTCTGAATCGTCCTCCCTCCAACTTCATCCCATGCCCTCTAGTCCTGGAACATCTTTTTCGCTTAAAAATAGTGTTTTCCTGCACCCTGTTCCTCCCTGTAAGATACTTGTATGTCTCTATCATATCCCCTCTCTCCCTACTCTCCTCCAGGGAGTACATGTTCAGTTCCTTCAACCTGTCTTCATAGGACTTGTGATGCAATCCATGCACCATCTTTGTTGCCCTCCTCTGAACCTTCTCTACCCTGTCTATGTCCTTATGTAGGTATGGTCTCCAGAACTGTACACTGTACTCCAGGTGGGGCCTCACTAGTGTCTTGTATAGCGGAATTATGACCTCCTTTTCCTGCTGGTGATGCCCTGCCTATACATCCCAGCATCCTATTTGCTTTACTCTGCTGCCTTGTCACACTGTTTCCTACCTTGAGGTCATCAGAGATGACAACCCCAAGATCCCTTTCCTGCTTGGTGCATGCTATATCCTCACCCCCCAACTGATATATTGTGCCAGGGTTTTTGTGCCCCATATGCATTATCTTGCACTTCTTTGCATTGAATTTCAACTGCCAAACCCCTGACCATTCTTCAAGTTTCTGCAGGTTGCGTCTCATTCTGTCTACATGACAGTAAATGACAGAGGAAGCAGACTGGGTGGGTGGGGGAGGGCCAAGAGGGAGTAAATCACCTTCCAGAAGTTAGCGGGGGAGTTAGTGTTTTTCTGAAGGCTGGCATTAAAACAGAGGGACTTGGTAGCTTGGACGTCCTTAGTGCAAGCATTCCTGAGCACCCTACAGGAGAGGAGGTCCAGTACAGATCAGGATATTTTGTACTTGGCCTAGGCTTGGTCATGGGTCTTGCATAAATCAGTGAGATCACAGGTGATCCAGGGGTGGTGAGATGATTTTACCCTGCATTTCCTGATGGATGTGTGTTTATCCCAGACAGAGGTAAATAACAAGTGGAAGAGGGACAGTGTCATATTGATGTCAGGGGCAGTGAGAATGGGGGACCAACTGGTAGCAGACAAGTTTCTCAGTAGAACCTCTAAGTTCAGTGACTGGAGGGATCTCGACCAGATGTACTTAGGGCAGGAGGGAGGGAGCTGGACTTTTCTGACACAGAATGTCATACAATGGTCACGGAAGGCATCTAGCAGTAAGCCTGCTTAAACTATGCAGTGGGGCTGAGAAGAGAGAACCCAGTCCAGAAAGGTGTGGTTGGATGAGTGGGGACTGAGTCAGGGGAGAGGGGGATTCTGTGATGAGCTACTGTACGAAAGGCTGAAACTCAGTCCTATGGGTAGTTGATCTGGAGGATGTTGAAAGCCAAATAATGCTGAAGTCACCCAATAGGATGAGCTCACCAGCAGAGGGGTGCGAAGAGGGAGTTGAGAGTGAATCCATCAGAGAAGAGGGGGAGATTCTCGGTGAAGCATAAAAAACATAAACGAAAATGGGTAAAGAAGAGGGAAATTAAACCTTAGCTAACAGGAACTCATGAGAGGAGGATGTAGCCTCTGTGGGAGTGATGGGGCAAGAGAGGCTGGCAGACATAAAGGGCAATGCCATCCCTACTTTTACCCCTATCTTACTTGAAAAGGTGACAACTGGGAATGGCTAAGGTGGATTCAGGAATCTTGAAGGACAGCCATGATTCCGTGACACAGAGGAGGTCTGGAGAGTATTTATTTATTTAGTTTTTGTTGACCGGGTAAGTGCACTAGACAAATCCTGCCTATTTTCAGGAACGACCCGGGGGAGGGGGATACAGATGAATGCTTACTGACCTTGAACCAGATTAAGCTGTTGGTGGTATTTGTTTTAGTGAATGAGGGAAATTTGGCCAGGACACCGGGGAAATTCCCCTACTCTGAGTAGGTGGAGCCTTTGCTGCTGGCTGCAAGATGGCCAGTTTGCATGATCCCCTGGAGGAGATGGATGCTGTTAGCTCAGAGGAGTCGGCCTCCTCCTCTGTGCTACCTTCTCAAGAGGCCCCAGATGCATGTCTTGCTGTAGCTGATGTTAGTAATCTGACTATTTTGGAATTTGACTCCGTTCTTTAAAGCGACCCTAAAGAAGTTGTTCCAGTCTACCTGATGTGCAAAGTGGCTCGCGTTCAGTTCCAGTCTTCAGGAGCAGCGCGGCGTTAGATCCTGCAATTGCAGCTTTTAGATTCGGCACTGCGAGTTTCTCTTGAGGCATCCCTCGGACGCCACTTCCTTGTTCTCCTTCTCGTGACGCCGGCACTGGAAAGCCCCAGTCGATGGCCTACCGATGGATTCGGCTCTGTTCCTGCTGTGGAGGGTTCTCTTCAGCCCCTGCTACTGCTGTTTCTTGGACTACTTCAAATGACCCACTTCGATCACCGACGCCGGAAAAGCCAGATTCTGAAATCCCTGCAGCTATTCCTCGCTCTGTAAGTGACTTTAGCGCTACAACTGCTTCCGCTTGCTTTTCGGAGAAACCCACAGTATTTTTTCTCAGCTACACAGGAACCTGGCTGGTCCAAATGAGGGGTTCTTATTCCCAAAAAATTTAATCTGGCCAAAATACTGCTTTAGACTGGTCACCAGAGTCAGCTTTATTGCATGCTGGCTGGGAAAGGGATATTGAAGGGACTTGGACTCCTGATTCTCAGGACCCTGTCTACATTAATATGCTTCAAAATCTGCTAAGAATAATGACATGAGTCCAACGAACCCCGGGTGTGACTCTTCTTCTTCTACTGTTACTAGTGACACTATTGTTGTTTCTAAGTCTCTTTCTACTGTACCTGAACCCACTACTGTTTTCTCAGGACCTACTTTGTTACCTACTGTTGCTGCACCTAAAAGTTCAACGTTTAAACTTACTGATTTATTTTCCTCCAAAGGCGAACCTGCACCTAGGAGGAATGCAGTACGTTTGCTTTATAAGGGTGGATTAGAACTCCCACCAGATCGTTTGTATATAGCTAAAACCCTCCTTAAGGGTTCCATGAAGTTTTTCTTCTGAGATTTTTGCCCTGATTAATATAGGTAATTTCAATTTTGATGTTAGTTTTAAACAAATGTCTGGGCTTGATAGATTCTGGGCCCAATATGACAAACTTCAGACTACACCATTTGGTCCCCTTCCAGGCCATCCTCTCACTAAACCTGCCATTCGAAACATTACTGTCATTTTTAAAAATGAGGGAGTTCACATTGAAGACATTTTATTTTGGTTAAACAACGCTGTGAAGTCTTGAATAGGCCTACCCCTAATCTAGACTCTGAACAGATTTGGGATGGCAGTTGGAAGGTCCGTGTTAGCTTTTCCACTAACACTGGCCACAACATTTGCCTAATTTTTTCTTTCTAGGTAAAGACAAGGCTTAATTTTTCGCCGGACAACCCAAGTCCTGTTTTAAATGTGGGTCACGTACCCATTTAAGTTCGGCTTAAATGTAGCCACTGTTTTGAATACGGTCATATTGCAGCTAAATGTACTAATTCATTTAAGTGTAACTTATGTGATGGGACTGGCCACGCGTATGGCAGGTGTCCCTGGGCCTCTCATAACAGAGAAGATTGTCCCTCTCATGATGGCATTATTACTACTGCTCAACAGTCACTTGCCCATAGTCTAGCTTCCTCTACTTCAGAGGTTACCCCTCCTCCGGTAGTTGGAGCTGTCTCTTCTGTTCCAGTTTCTCAACCTTCTTTTCCTGTTATAGCTACTCCTACTGCCATTGTGGTTTCCCCTGTTACTACACCCATTATTCCAGATATGGATATGCCTCCTCCCCCCTCGGGTCAAGGGGGAGATACTTTTAGTTTTACCGCTGTTACCCATAAACGGACTAGGAAGGGTTTAGCTGTTACTACTCATAGTAAGGAACCCCCTGCACGTAACTGGCAAACCTCTAACAAATTTGCGGTTTTAGCCACAGATTTTTCAGACAAAGACTCCTGGGGTGAGGACACTGATTCCTCCTCCCTTCTTTCTTTCCCGGATGGAGGTGATGGGGCTGATACGGATCCCATTGCAAAACGTACCAGGCAGCGATGAAGGGGTAAGTCACCACCTATTACTTAAATCCTGTCTTCCTTAAAGATCTGCTCTTTAAATGTGAACAGCATTAAAGAGAAGGGAAAATTAGGGGGGAATTTTTTAACCCTTTCTGATTTACAGTGTGACATTATCTGCCTTGTTGACACTAGATTAAAGACCCATGGGAATTATTCCAGGCTTCTAAGGCATGGACTGCAGGCCTTCTTTTGGTCTGTTGGACCTGATACTTGTGATGGGGTGGGATATTGTTCTCCAGCTCTAATTTTACAGTCTCTAGACTAGTAGATATTTCCTGGTAGAGCTTTGTTATTAGATTTCTCATATAAATCTGAGAGATTTCGTATGATTGGGACCTACACGCCTCAAACCAAGGCTCAGAGGCTTCCTTTTCACCAGATTAAGCCCTACTTTTTTCATCCAGATTACTCCTATGGGTCGGAGATTTCAATTGGCCTACATCAAACAGATCGAGGCCTAAAGACTTCAAGTTATTTTGTGACTCTGTGGCTTTAAATAATGTGGTCTCTATGGCCAAGCTTGTGGACGTTTATAGACATTTCCATAAAACAGGTGGGTCCACTTTTTTTAAAGGGTCCTTACATACTAGGATAGATTTTCTTTTTTTATCTAAGATTTTGATTTTACTTTCCTGTACAACTGTGGCTACCGAATTTTTGGATCACGTTGCCCTATGTGCCACTTTTTCCTGGGACTCTACTCCTAGATGTAAGAAAGCCAGTTGGTGTCTTAATGATTCTCTACTTAATGACCCTCTTTTCTTAAACTTTGCCAAGAGTTTACAGTCGGTTGTCCGTAGTTGATTTTTATGATACTGGGATGGACTGGTGGGAGGAATCTAAGCTAAGCTGGAAACAGTTTTTTCAGAAGGTAGCGGCAAAAAACAGAATACTAAATATTTGTCTTATCTGTCACTACGGCATCAGCTACAGCACCTATTCTCTTTAGCTGGCTCTACTACTCATGATTTTAGCTCTCAGATTAGTGAGGTCAGCGCTAAAATGAGGTTACCCCAGTATAATCGTGCTGACTCTTTGGGTCAGGAGGCGCGTTTTGGCACTCATCTTACTAAAGGTTGTTTAGACCCGTTTAAGGCCTGTAAAGATAGAGCTGAAGCTAAATTAATTACCTCTCTATTGTCTCCGTCGGGGGAGTTACTTAAGAAACCTGAGGATTTGCTTTCCTGTGTTGAAAATTATGTTTTCAACATGTTTGGCACTAGAGCTGACCTTGACAATGCGGATCATTTTCTTCGCTCACTGTTCTTACCTCAGCTTTCGGACTCCGATCGGTCATTACTGAACCAGAGGTATTGGCGGCCATTACTAGTTTAAAATCACATTCTGTTCCGGGGTCTGATGGCCTAACCCCACATTTTTTCAAGACTTTCTCTGCTGATCTTGTTCCGGTTCTAACTATTCTCTATAATGAGATGTTACAATCTGGCCTTGGCTACTTCTATGAAAGACGCTTTACTGATTTTACTGTTTAAGAAAAAGGGATCCCTTTGACATTACAAATTGGAGACCAATCAGTCTGCTTAATGTGGATTATAAGATCCTTGCCAAAATTCTTTTATCTAGAATGATTACTTTGGCATCACACATAATTAGTCAACTCAAACCTGTGGTATCCCAGGTAGGCATCTTTCTGACAATTTGATTTTATTGAGAGAATTGTTTACTCTGGGAAAACAAAATGCTGTAACAGGATGGATTATAAGCTTAGACCAGGAAAAGCATTTGATACAGTCTCTCATGAGTTCTTATTTCTAGCCCTGAAGGCTTTTGGGTTCCAGTATGCTTCCTTTCCTGGCTTCGTTTATTATATAGGAATGTTGTAATCGTCCTAATGTGAGCAGCTGGATAGGCCGTCCTACTATTCTGGCCATTAGGTGCGTCGGGTGCCCGTTAAGTCCTTTATTATATACCTTTTATTGATACTCTTTGAGGCCTTTTTTCTTTGCCCACAGATTATTGGGTTGCTCTGTACTCCCTCCTCTTTACCACTTAAAATATTGGCTTATGCGGACGATTTAATTTTGGCTGTGGATTCTTCCACGAAACAAGAGGATATTGTTCAGGTTTTACAGACATTCTCTTCTGTTTCAGGTTCTAAGATAAATTTTACAAAAAGTATTTGTGTACCATTAGGGCATACTTCCTTCCCTAGTACGGGCCTTTATGCTGGTGTTTCTGTATCCACTAATGTTTTTTCGTATTTAGGTATTTTTTTTGGTTGTGATGATCTGCATATCTATAATTGGAATCTTGCCCTACAAAAGGCAGATAATGTGATTAATGGGTGGAAAGCATTTAATTGGGAAGAAGAAACTGGGTTGTGCTCCTTAAAACTCTGGTTATACCGATTTTCCTACATCTTTGTTATGTGTTCCCACCCATTTCCTATTTTCCAGATTAACGGGATTTTTTCAAAGGATTGTGGGGATCCAGGCTAAACCCATTAAAAGAAATATTACTTACAGACCGCTCAAGGAAGGTGGACTTGGTATGATCCACCCGTTGTTTTTTTTTACAGCCTTTTTCTTCATTATAATTATGGGACAGTGCTGAAACCAGGGACTGTTTTTTGGAAGCCCTATTTTTTAGCATGGTTCTCCCTGTGCCTTGATAACTGGCAAGCCCGTTATAAAGGGTTATTTCCAAATCCCAACTGATCCCTACTTATGGGAAAGAGAGTTTTAAGATGGCCTTGACCTGGTGTCTTCATCCTCAGGACTTTTGTATCTTATCTAGACCCCAACTATACGAGTGACTTTGGAGGTTGGAGGCTCAGGAGGAGATTGTTTTTCCATTCTGCCCCTCTGGACGTCTCCCCTGGGTACTCCACCAACTGCTAAATCAACGGCTGCCATCGTATTTATGGGATATGGTATGGTTATCCAACTATGATAGACTAGGAGTTAACAACAATCATAAGCATAAAGCCTTGTCTTTCAGATATTGTCCTAGATCCTCTTGCCTCAATGTTTGTGAAACTCAGCAACATTTATTTTGTGAATGCCCTTTTCTTTGGAAGTCTGGTCTACCCTATCTGCTAACTGGGCAGAACCCTTGTTAGCCTCTCTTTCTTATGAACATGTTATGTTTTGCACGAATGACCTGCTTAATAGAAAGTATCATGTTGACAGTTTATATATCATTTTGCTATTATTCATTATTATTTATGGCAAGCCAGATGTTTGCTAGTGTTACACCAAAAACTATTTCCATTCATGAAGTATTTTGTAATATTCGGGCTGCTTTGTGTTCTGTAAAAAGTCTGACTTCTTACTTTTTTCTACTTCGCAAGCTGTATTGTTTTGGAAACATTGTGATACTTTCTTCTGTTAACTGATTTTTGCCTTGTTTGGATTGTTTCTGTTTATTGAGTTGTTTTGTTTTTTTGTAATGAAGCCCACTTTCTTCCCAATAAAATTCCCCTACTCGTCAGAGGGGGAACCTTTGGCTGTCTGCAGGAAGATGGCCACTTCTGATCACCCTTCGGAGGAGATGGATGTGTCTGGGACAGGGGAGTGGGCCTCCTCCCCTGCTCCTATTGAACTAGAGGCTTCTGGTTTGGTTACTGACTCTCCGGATACTTCCCTGCCTGAGGAGTTTTTTGTTTCGTCTGAAGCAATGGTTTCTAATGTTGGTCTGTCCCAGAAAAGGAGTAGTTCTGATACTGGCACTATACAGGAGCTTACCGAAAAGGAACATATGTTGGAAGCTGTGCTTTCTGAAGAAGAGCAATGTACGTGTCGTAAAACCCAGTTGTTGAGCGTAATTGCTACATTGCACACGGTTGCACTTGTTTCGGCTCCACCTGCCTCCCGTAATTCTCTGTTGCTTCCTGGTGACGTAAATCTAGACTCCCCGATGTGTGTGCCGATGCCAACGGATTTGTCTGTAGACGCTAGCGCTTCCACCCATATCCCTGTCGAATGCTGTATGCAGAGTGCTTTTGCTGCGAAGCCTGGAACTGGTTTTGTGATGCCTCAGCTTGCCAAGAAGCGTTTTGGAATGACTGGTACAGTATTATAAGGGGCTAAGGTTTCGTCTGTGTCTATGGTTTCAACTGTGATGGAGGGTGATGTGACTAAGAGAGTGGGCGATGTTCAGTCTGAATCTATGACTGTTGCGACTCTTCCTCCTTCTGTACAGTCTCCCCTTTCCCCTTCACCTCCCAAACTTCGTGATGGCTGGTCCCCTGAAAAGGCGATAAAAGAGGCTGGGTGGTTGAAACATAATGATGGCAAATGGATACCTGACCCCACAGATGTAGTTGTGCAACGATATAACACTCCTGCTGCAGGCTCTGCTGATTACGGAGTATTTCTTCTCTATCACTGATACCTGACCCACCTTTACAAGCAGAGGTTGTTCAAGGGGTTTCTAAGTCAGCTGTACTGACATCTACTTTGCCTACTGCACCTGATACTGTCGACCCTGACCCACTGCAGAATGCTAGGGGTCCCCCACCATTTAAACTTTCGGATTTGTTTGCTAATAAGGGTGAGCCTGCTCCCCGTAGAAATGCAGTACGATTGATTTATAAAGGTGGCTTAGAAGATCAGCCAGATCGACTTTATATTGCAAAAGCTTTACTTAAAGGTTCTATGAAGTTTGTGTCTTCGGATATTTATGCGCTTATTCATATTGGTAACTCTAATTATGATATTAGCTTTAAAACTATTGCAGGTTTAGAGCAATTTTGGATGACTTATCACACTGTTAAGAACTCTCCTCTATGGATCCCCTTTTAAGCTGTACCCTTAACCAAACCGGCTGTTAAGCTGATTACTATTATGTTTCGTAATGAGGGGGTTCATGTTGCAGATATTCTTTTCTGGTTGCATAAAAGATGTGATGTTTTGGATAGGCCTGTACCAATTCTTGATAGTGAAAAGATTTGGAATGGAGGTTGGAAGTTACGAGTTAAACTTTTTTCTACGAACTGTAGGCCTCAGCATTTGCCCAATAGTTTTTTCTTAGGGAAAGATAGAGGTAGTTTGTTTTATTTTGGTCAGCCTAGGGCCTGTTTTAAATGTGGTTCTAGGACACATCTTAATAGGGTCTGTGACACCCCTCATTGTTTGCATTGTTTTGAATTTGGACATCAGGCCTCTACTTGCCTTAATTTATTCAAATGTAATTTATGTGAACAAACCGGACATGGCTATGCCAAATGTCCTTGGGCATCCCATAATAGAGAGGATTGTCCTTCTCAAGAAGGCTTGATTGTTGTAGCTCAACATATGGATGCTGTCCCTGTTAAGCCTCATACTGGTGATGGTATCCATCCTCAGTCTCCAGTACCTAGTTCTCATACTTTAGTGGAGGTGGAAGTTAGTCTAGGTGATACTGTTTCCATCAGTGTGTAGGATCAAACTGCATCGCTTTCTCCCGTTGTTACTCCCTCTGCACTCTCTATGCCCTCCACATCGGTCTTGTCTTTACAGGACAAATCTGAGGATTCTGAGATGCCTCCCCTCCCCTCCCCTGTTTTGCCTTTTAAAATGATTACTGCTAAGAAATGACATGGATCAGGAAAAACTATTCCTACTCGTCATACCCCTTTGGCCTTACCCAGTGGTGGGTCTACTGATTCATGGAAAGTGGGTAACAACTTTGCTGTCCTAGCTGCTGGAGAAGAGTCTGAAGGTGAAGACTCAGACCGTTCTTCTAGAACCTCTGTAGTCACAGATAATTTTTCAGAGGGTGATGATGGGGATGTGAAACTGGTTGAGAGTCTTCCTAGATGTTCTCAACGTAGACGAGTTTCAAAAGTTCCATGATTTGTAGTTTTTTTCCTTTCATGGATCCTGTTTTTTATCTCCCCCCTTTTTTTCATTTATGGAGTCTTTAACTATTTCATCTATTAATGTTAATAGTATAAAGAGTCATAGGAAGATGGTTACTACTTTGTCTTGTTTGCAAAAACTGAGCAGTGATGTTATTTGTCTTCAGGATACAAGACTAAAAACTACTTGTGAAGTGCAACGAGCTCGTAACCTGTGGTCTTCAGGAGTTTCTTTTCGGTCTAATGGGGAATCCCTTTGTGAGGGTATTGGGGTATTGTTTACTTATCCAGCATTGAAGGTTTCCAAATTGGTAGACATTTGCCCGGGTAGGGCTTTACTATTGGATATAACTTTTCGGGGTGAAAGATTTAGATTAATCAATATTTATGCTCCACAGACCAAGGCACTACGTGTTTCTCTTTTTCAAGACATCCACCCCATCTACATACTTCTCGTTTGATTTTGTGGGCAGGTGATTTTAATTGTGCCCTTAGTATTAAGGATAGGGGTTTGAAAACATCAAAACTATTCTGTGACTCTAATAAGCTTTTACAGATTTTGGACACAGCTCAGCTTAAGGGTGCCTACCGTAGTGTTTATTCTTCTGGTGGTAATACATTTTTTAAAAACAGTCTACTCGGATTGATTTCATTTTTCTTTCAGTTATTTTACAGGTCACCTCGGTTTTTTTACGTGTTTGGGAATTTTCTGATCATAAGTCACTTACTTTTGGTTTGACTTGGGCAGGGGCCCTAGATGTAAAAAGAATCTATGGAGATTAAATAATTCTCTTTTGGCTGATGAATCTCTTAGGAAGGCTTGGAAGAAGGAATGAATTGCTCGACTTTCTGTTTTTGAACTGTATGATGAAGCTGTTTCTTGGTGGGAAGACACTAAGAAAGATTGGAAGTCTTTTTTCAATCTTTCTCTCATGCTAGGGTCACCTCACAGTACCTGGAGTATTTACGTCTCAGATCTCAATTACAGAAGTTGATTTCTTTAACGGAGACTGAGAAGATTGATTATGATGCTCAAATTAGACATGTTAAAACACGGATGTTTGAATATCGATATGATAGAGCTAAGTCTTTAGATCATGAACACAGATTTGGTTTAAAGCTGCATAAGGGTGCATTGGATCCTTTTCAAGACTGTAAGGATTGGGTTAATCAACATTTAATCACAGAGTTGACCTCTATGACAGGTGACTTGGTTACGGCTCCTTCTGACTTGCTTGATGTTGTTGGGAGTTATTTGGATTCCTTATATCAACAAGATGTTGATGTTCAGTCTGATTTGTTTGATTTTGATTCCTTACAGTTACCACAGTTATCTATGACTGATGGTCAGCAGTTGTTATGTGATATTACTGAATCTGAAATATGTAATGCCATTTTTGCATTAAATGTGGATTCATCTCCAGGCACAGATGGACTGGGTGCTGCTTTTTACCAAACATTTCAGGAGGATCTGGTCCCTGTTTTGGCACGGGTATTTAATCAGCTGTTGTCTACTTCAGTGTTAGCACCCTCGATGAATATGGCTTTGGTTATTTTACTTTATAAAAAGGGTCTTAAGGCAGATTTGCGGAATTGGAGAACATTAAGTTTACTAAACACGGATTTAAAGATTTTGAGTAAGATTTTATTGTATCGATTATCTCTGTGTGTAGATGGCTTGATTATCCCTCACCAAACATGTGCTATACAGGGCAGGACTCGGCAAGATAATTTATTGATCTTACGTGAACTTTTTACTGCTTCCCAGTCTGGTCTTTTGAATGGATATGTTCTGAGTCTTGATCAGAAAAAGCCTTTGACTGGGTTTCAGTTTTACGTGCTTATGGTTTACCACAGGGTTTTATTGATTGGATAAAGATTATATATCATTCAGCTTTTCTTCTTCCTAATGTAAATGGCTGGATTGGTAATCCTGTGGCAGTACAACGTGGTGTGTGGCAGGGCTGCCCTTTGAGCCCTATTTTGTATGTCTTTTTTATTGATATTTTACTTCGTATGATTAGTACCCATATTGGTTTGGCAGGGGTACGTATTGATGTTAACGTCTCTCCCGTTAAAATTTTAGCATATGCAGATGACTTGGTTCTTTGTCTTTCAGTTGTCACTGAAGGTCCTATTGTGAGTGATGTTTTGACTCTCTTCTCTAGAGCTTCTGGTTCTAAGATAAATTATGTAAAGAGTAGAGGTTTTCCTTTAGGTACTTCCCCCATTCCGGATTCTGGTACTCTTGTTGGTGTTCCAATTTCTAAAGATCCAATAACTATCTTGGGACTGGAATTTGGTGACGGCGATATGGTGTCTGCAAATTGGTCTCGTAAACTGACTAAGGCTCAGTTATTGGTTACTAGATGGAAAGGTAAACAGATTGCTAAAAGAAAACATGTCCTGCTTATTAAAACTTTGATGGTTCCTATCTTTTTATATATTAGTTATGTGTTTCCACCTCCTGTGTCTTTATTTACTTCCTTATTTAATGTTTTTTTCCAAGCTTTTTGGGGAAACAGATTGAATCCCATTAAACGTGGTTATACTTACAGAAGTATCAGACAAGGTGGGGTAGTGATGGTTCATCCAGTGGCATTTTTTATTAGTATTTTTCTTTCATATAATTTAAGTCCTCTACTCCGACCAGGTTGGAAGGTTTGGTATCCCTATGTCAGGTCCATGGTTTTGAAAGGTTTGCCCCTCTGGAAATTAGGGAAGCTCACTCCCTTTGCTAGAATTCCCCTCTTTCCCAAGTATGGTTTAGAAATTTTTCGACATTTATTGAAATGGAGGGTTTCCATTCCTCATTTAGAAACAATGCATAGAAAGCAATTGTATAATTATATTGTTTCCTCTGATTTTCCCGATGTTTTGCTTTTTCCTGATTGTCCTTCCTGGTCCCTAGATAATATTGTTTTGTTACTCTCTAATAGGCGTTTGCCTGATTTTATTTGGGATAGTGTTTGGCTGAGTTCTTATGGAAGATTGCCAGTAGGTAACTCACATAAACATAAACAACTTAGTGATAGATACTGTAATCATGGTTCTTGTGTTTCCTTGTTAGAGACACAAGAACATCTTTTTTTGCAGTGTCCCTATGTCCAAGCGTTTTGGGCCTTTTTGGCTGCCAAATGGAATGAGCCTTTATTTCTATCTCTTTCCTATGGTACGCTGTTGTATGGTGCACATAAGGGTGAATGGTCTAAGTATCCTGATGACACTTTACTATTAATTTTTTCCATTCTTCGTTTTTATATTTGGCAATCTAGATGTTTCTGGATTTCACAACATCGTATGGTTTAATTTGATGAACTCCTTTCTAATATAACTGTTACTTTACGAACTATTTATGATACTGATTTTCGTATACATGGTCAAGTGAAAGGTACTTTTTTATGGGTTAATTGTTTTCATTGGTTACTTTAATGTTTTTCTTTGTTGTTTTTGTTTCTTTGATGATGTACAGTTCTGTTCTAGTCTATATTTGTTTTGTATACTTGTATCATTGCCTGTTTTGGAGTCCTCTTTTTCAATAAAAGTTCCCCTACTCTTTTCGATAAGTGCCATGGGATCTTTAACATCCACCTGAACTACCACCAATCCAGGCAGATGGGACCTCGGTTTAATGTCTCATCCAAAAGACAGCACCTCAGAAGTGCAGCACCCCTCTCATGCTGCACTACAGTGTCAGTACTGGGATATTACCCAAGTGCCAGATGTGGGAACTGAACCCACAGCCCTCTGATCTCCCAGCCTCAGAGGCGAGTGTGCTACCTACTGAGCCACTGACACTGACAGTATTGGGTATCTGGAGAGTAAGATCACAGACAGAAGGAGAGTATGATCACAGACTGAAGAGCAATGAGAAGGAAAAGGAGAAAGGAAAAAAGAATATGATAAAAGAGTTTATCTACTGTAAAAAGACTGTAAATGGAGAGGTTAATGGAGTTGCTGAATATCAAACTGTATTACCAACAAGAAATGTACCTTATTAGCATTTGGAATAGATAATAATCAAAATGATCATAGAGTTGTAAACTTGCTCATTGTTTACTATTTAATTGTTGGCTTGTAGTGTTTTGATAAAGGAATAATGCCCGACAGGGTGGGTGTTATGCTGGGATAACATCCCACCTCAGGTAGTTGGGCCCGAGGCCAACGGCTGAGGGCGTCCAACACCTGAGGCGGGATGTTATCCCAGCATAACACCCACCCTGGAGGGCATTATTCCTATTATACAATGGCTTATTGTTTCATAGTTAAAAAAATAATTTTAAAGAATGTTTCTGTTAGTGTGTAAAAATATTTTTGTTTCTCAAGAGAAAAAAAGCACATCAGCATGCTCCATACCCTACAAACAATCAGCAGGGGGTTATGCCAGGATAACATCCCTGCTGTGACAGCCAACTGACCAATCAGAAGCCAGGATTCTTTCTTGCCATTGTATAATTTTTTGTAACCTGCTGTATATGGTTGCCCCGAATTTCCATATACTACATTTTCTTGTTGTAGACCAGTTCAAAGATCACAAAAAGTTGTTGTAGTATTGTTCTGATGTCCCAATGATACTACAGCTTTTCACCATTGAAGCTCATGCCTGTTGTGTTCCCAGCCTTACTTTTCAAATGAACTCGCTTCTACCACTCAAATCACATTCACAACTTTAGAAACATTTTTTTTTTGTTTCCTACCTATTTTAGCTGACAATTTCAATTTTCCTCACCTGCCTGTGTTTGTCAGCATTTGATACTGTGGACTTGACTCTGCTCTCTGTACTCCTCCATCTTTCATTTATATCTCATTTTCCCCTCTCCACTCCCACACTATGCTGTTCTCCCTCCCTTTTCTTTCAGTTTATATGGCATACTCTTTCCCCATTGCCAAACTCAGGTTTGTGGTTTGTGCCAGCTGTTTACTTCTGGGGTTAATATTCAAAAGGGTGCAAAGCACACCACAAAACCCTGTGCTGCACCTTGTGATTGCCCAGGAGTCTGAGGATGTTATATTTAGTTGAATGGCTCACCGGTGCTGTTCAACTCAAAAATAGGGCCATGGCGGTGCAGCGCTAAGTTATATAGTGCTGCCTTGACATAGATCCCGAAGTACACCACCAGAGTGGGGTATCCAGTTAACATAGTGTGGATTTAATAGCGCAGCACAAAACCACGTGGTAAAAATAGCATTTGTTAAAACAGTGACAGGGAAAGTATAGCGCGGATATAACAGCGGTATCCCTGGGCTATTTTCACCTTCCAGATGTCCGCTTGCCAATGTGCCATTGCTGTGGCTTAGTGGATAGAGCAATATGCTGTGGATGGTGGCAGTGCCTATGGCCGTCCTGGGTTCGGGTCTCATCTCAATGCATTTCTTTTGTATTTTTTTCCTTCAGTTGCCATGCCATGAAAAAGTAATTTTCTGCTGGGTGCTGTGCCTCCTGCACCCCCCCATCTGTGGGGGGCTTTGCCTCCCATCCCCCTACTACAATATAATGAACTCCAAGAGGGGGACACAAGGGGGAATGGGTGTAATTCGGGTGGTGGGCAGAGTCAATGGAGGAAATTCATGGTAGATGCAACTGGGGTGGGGAAGAAAGAGGACATGGGGTAAGTTGGAGGAACAGCTTAGGGAAGGGGGATTTGGTACTACTTGTGTGAGGAAAGGCGGGGGGGGACACTAGCACCAGGGATTTTTAGTTATTACAGGATGGGCTGGTGATCGGTGGGGGGACCACTAGCACCAGGGATTTTTATTTATAACAGGACAGGCTGGCAATCAGGAGGGAGGGACCACTAACACCAGGGACAATACTTATTAGAGGACAGGCTGGTGATTGGGGGGGCCACTAGCACCAGGGATTTATATGTATTACATTACGGACTGGCGATCAGGGGAGGACCACTAGCACCAGGGATTTATATGTATTACAGGATGGGGTGACGATCGGGGGCTGCTAGGGACCACAGAGGGTGGGTGTGCTTCCCCAGTGGCAAACCAGCTAGGTGGCAGAATTACCTCCGGCAGCCACTATGGGTGCCCAGAATAAGTCAAGGTTTTGTTCGATGGTATATACGCTGCACAAAAGGACCGCGCTAAACCCTAATGCGCAGCACAAAGCCACCAAATATGGTGTAGCACAGTTATTCATGGCAATGCCCCTTCCCTTGCCTGCCCACATACAATATGTTTTGCATGGGCGTTAACCCTTTTTGCCCATGAAACAGACCCCTTTGAATATGGGGATCCAGTCCAAACACTGGTTTGCATGGGCAAAGACCCATTCGCACCAGAGCAGTCTTTTGAATATCGGGCACCTGGTGTCTGTCATAGCACTTGGAAATAAAGGAAATAGTTTAAAACAAGCATTTATCAATGTCGAACGTTTGCTGTTTGTTAAACATTTTTTTATTTGGTTATTTTGATCTCAACATTCCAAGGTACTTGTTTTAGCATTCACCTTATAGACATGACATGTACCATTTATAATATGTTGGCCGAAATGTCATTTTACCAGAGGTGCAAAAACCCAACTCATCCACGATTTCAAAAATGACACATGTCACATTTATGAGGTGGTGTGAAAAATGGCAATGCTGAAAGTTTGGAGTCAAAATATTAAATAGTAGCAAAGTTATGAGTGAACACAGAAGTAGTGTTTCATTCAGTTATAACCTGGGCATTTTACCGTATTTGTACACTAACATTTCAACATAGCCTTCTTATTATCCCACCTAATGAACCCGGTAAGTGAAAATTTTCACATCCCCACCAAAACGTTATTCTGCGCCACCGAAACAACATTCTGCGCCACAGGTACGAAAACACATTTTGGGCAGAATTTGAAAAATAACAACTATCACATTCATAAGGTGCTGTGAAGAAATAGCTATGTTGAACATGTGGGGTCAAAATATTGAAAATTGCCAACTTAAGAGTCTGCATTCACAACTTTCAATGTAGGCTCATATCTTTATTGTTTTTTAATATTTTTATGCCAAATTTTCAACATAGCTTCTTAGGATCCCACCTCATGAAAAGGGGAAAAGAAAATTTTCAGCTCCTGCCTGAAAGATGATTTTGTGCAACGACTGTGAAATGATCTTTTGGGACAGATTTGCCTAATTTTACTGCCATTGTTCATGAGGTGTGGTCCCACAAAAGGCATTCAAAAATGGCCAAGTTATGGCACTAAGTTCAAAACCCCACTGAAATACTTTGAACCGCATACCTGATTTCCTCAGTTCACAGTCTAGTGCTGGAGAGTGAAGATGTATCTGTGGTCCAGAGAGGATTACAGCGTTGGACCACAGTGGGAGAAAAAGGGGCTCCACAGCTCAAGTTCAACTTGGGTTCAATGCAAGGAAGTACAAAGTAATGCGCCTGGGAGCAAAAACCCAGAGGACAGGTACACAAGGTGGGGGGAGGTACTAACAATAAAAATGGAAAGAGACCTGGGGGTACTCATATCAGATGACCTAAAAGTAGGCAAGTGATGTGAGAAGGCAGTAAAGAGGGCTGGGGAGATGCTGGGATGCATAGGGAGAGGCATCACCAGTAGAAAACAGGAAGTTGTTATCCCTCTATACAGACACTTGGTGAGACCCCATCTGGAATACTGCGTGCAGTTCTGGAGACCCCATCTCCACTAGCACATAGACAGGATGGAGGCAGTCCAGAGGAGTGCAACTAAAATGGTGCAGGATCTGCACCAGAAGCCATACAAAGAGAGACTAAAGGAGCTTAATATGTATACCCTTGAAGAAAGGAGGGAGAGAGGGGACATGATGGAAACATTTAGGTACCTCAAGGGAATCAACAAAGTCCAAGAGGGTAGCATCTTTCAGAAAAAGAGATGTGCAAGAACAAGGGGGCACAATTTGAAGATGGGGGGGAACGGCTCAGGGGCAATGTGAGGAAGTATTTTTTCATGGAGAGGGAGGTGGATGCATGGAACGGCCTTCCTGAGGAGGTTGTGGGGTCAAAAACAGTGGGGGAATTCAATAATGCATGGGGAAGACATAAAGCAATTCTGGGGAGGGGGTAGGAGGAAATAGGCTGTTGGTTAATTAGGATCTGTAGCTTATCCAATAGGTAGGGAAATGGGCAGACTGGGTGAGTCAAGCGGTCCTTATCTGCCATCAAAGTCTATGTTTCTATGTTTAAAACATTTATTAAAACAAAAAAGACCCACTCTGAAAACACTGTGCAAGCCTAACGCGATTCGGATTGCTAGAATCCTTTATCAAAGGCTAATGCACAACCCAGATGGCACACTTTAAATACTTAACAAATAACTGCCATTTCATGACATCATAAATTAGTACTTCAAACTGATTGGTGTATAAAAAAATCAATAAATCGCACATATATCAATTAATTAATTGCCAATGCTTAACAGTAATTACTTGTGGAAAATACAAAGAGAAGAACAATTCAAGTAATACAGGAAGGGGGGTGGTAAAAATGGAATCTAGCAATTTGAAACTTATTAGGCGTGCACAGCGTTTTCACTGTGGGTCTTTTTTTGTTTCAAGCACAATATATCCCCTGGCACAATATATCAGTTGGGGGGTGAGGATATAGCATGCACCAAGCAGGAAAGGGATCTTGGGGTTGTCATCTCTGATGACCTCAAGGTAGGGAAACAGTGTGACAAGGCATCAGGTAAAGCAAATAGGATGCTGGGATGTATAGGCAGGGCATCACCAGCAGGAAAAGGGAGGTCATAATTCCGCTATACAAGACACTAGTGAGCCCCACCTGGAGTACAGTGTACAGTTCTGGAGACCATACCCACGTAAGGACATAGACAGGGTAGAGAAGGTTCAGAGGAGGGCAACAAAGATGGTGCATGGATTGCATCACAAGTCCTATGAAGACAGGTTGAAGGAACTGAACATGTACTCCTGGAGGAGAGGAGGGAGAGGGATATGATAGAGACATACAAGTATCTTACAGGGAGGAACAGGGTGCAGGAAAACACTATTTTTAAGCGAAAAAGATGTTTCAGGACTAGAGGGCATGGGATGAAGTTGGAGGGAGGACGATTCAGAGGAAACATGAGAAAGAATTTCTTCACAGAACGGGTGGTGGACAAGTGGAACACCCTGCCAGAGGAAGTGGTGGGGGCTGAAACAATCACGGGATTTAAGAATGCATGGGATAGACATAAAGGAATTCTAGAGGTCAGGGGTAAGGGGAAATAGACTTCTAGGAAAACAAACTGAACTTACAAGCTCAAATGGGCAGACTAGGTGGGCCATAGGCCTTTATCTGCCGACACTGTCTATGTATCTATGTATCTATGTAAATGTTTTAAGCTGAACTTTGGAGCTGTGGAGTCTCTACTTTGGCTGGAGAGTGCCCAATTATTTTTCTGTTGATGTTACCGATTTAATATTGTGAACACCACTAATCCAGTGCACACTTTTGTATTGTTTTGGGTAAGAAAGGGCATGGGGTTTGGGGGTGGTGGTGGAGCTGGAGGAGGGTTGGGTGGGGGACTAAAGGCACAACAGACATCAATGGCCAGTTTTCTTTTTACAGGGTTTGAAAGAAAAAATGGTGAATGACAGTTTTCTATATTTCAGATACATTCCAACACTGGGATTGGGCACCCCAGTGTCGGGCTTGTTGGGGAATGGGGCGAGTGACCAGGAGGGGGGTCAAGAGAAGTGGTACTGGGGGTGAACACCCCGGACAGCTCACATTTAAAAAATATATATATATTTATAAAGATGGGAAGGGTGGGCGGGCAAGTGACCTGGAAGGGATGGAGAGAAAGAAGCGGTAGCGGGGGTGGGCACCATGCTCCGCTTACATTAACATCTGTATCTGAACTACCCTACAGGTATGTCAGAGAGGGTGTAAAGGCTACAGAAGTGCAGGGAAGACATGGGGATGCGGAGGCACTGTGGGTCACCCTTGAACCAGGCAATGGCACAGCAATACGCACAGGGGTGATCTACAGATCTCCAGCACAGGGGGAGGAAGTGAACAGGGAACTAGTGGATGAAATTCACGACATGGCATCAAAAGGCAAATTCCTACTACTGGGGGATTTCAACATGCCAGATGTGGATTAAACCACTCAAGCAGCTGCTTCAGCCAGAAGCAGAGCCATCCTGGAGTCCCTACAGGGGGCAGATCTCAGGAAGCTGGTGCTTGATCCCACCAGGGACAAGACAATTCTAGACCTGATACTAACAAATGGGGACAGAGTCACTGAAGTCCAGGTGGAAGGGCAGCTGGGGTCTAGCGACCACAACATAGTGTGATTTAGCATGGAGACCAAGATACAATCGTGTCACACTAAGGCGAAGGTTTTAGATTTCAAGAGGGTGGACTTCGCTGAAATGATTAGATGTATCAGAGTAACCCTAAGAAAGATGGAGGTAAGAAGAGGGGTTGAGGAGCAGTGGGGGAGACTGAAAGATGCCATAGTGGAAGCAGCGAACCAATGCATCAGGTTGGTGTCCAAAGGGAAGGGAAGAGAAGGAGGAAGCCACTATGGTCCTCTAAAGAGGTGGCAGACAAAGTAAGGGCTAAAAGGGTGAGTTTCAGGAAGTATAAGGGGACCCAAAGGGAGGAAGACAGGGAGGTGTACCTTGATTGTCCAAGAGAAGTGGGGAAGGCTGATAGGAGTGCAAAGGTGCGGACTGAGGAGGGTTTAGCACAGATAGGGAAGAAAGGGGACAAGACATTCTATAGGTACATCAGCGAACAAAGAAAATCCAGGGGAGGGATTGTAAGGCTCAAAGTGGAGGAGGGAGAGTGTAAGGAGGAAAACCAGGATGAAGCAGAAATACTGAATAAATGCTTCTGTTCGGTATTCACAGAGGAGGGGGAGGGTCAGGGACCACAGCTGGGTAGCAGATGTAAAGGAGAGGGAGAGGTGGACACCTGTCCATTCACAAAGGACAGAGTCCTGGAGAGCTCTCAAAACTGAAGGTGGACAAAGCTATGGGGCCAGTCTAGAGAGATGGCATACGCCCAAGGATATTAAGGGAGCTGTAAAGGGAACTAGCAGTGCCTCTGGCAGCCATGTTTACCAAGCCACTCAACACTGGAGTGGTTCTGGAGGACTGGAGGAGGCACATGTAGTCCCTCTGCACAAAAGTGGCAGTAATTAGGAGGTGGGGAACTACAGGCTGGTCAGCCTCACCTCAGTGGTGGGGAAGATCATGGAGGCACTGCTGAAAGAAAGGATAGTGGCACACCTGGAATCCTATGGGGCCCAGGATCCAAGGCAAAATGGATTCACAACAGGGTGGTCATATCAAATGAATCTCATAGATTTTTTTGGATTGGATGACAAAGGAAATAAATCAGGGTGGGACAGTGGATGTCGCCTACCTCTGTTTCAGTGAGGTCTTCGACACTGTCCCACATAGAAGGCTGCTAAACAAGATGGGTAATCTGGGCATGGGGCACAAGGTGATAAACTGGGTTAGAAACTGGCTGATGCACAGGAGGCAGAGGGTGGTGGTAAATGGAATCCAATCTGGGGAGAGGGGGTGACCAGTGGGGTACCTCAGGGATCAGTCCTTGGGCTAGTCCTGTTCAATGTCTTCATTAGTGACATTGCAGAAGGGCTGGAGGGAAAGGTCTACCTGTTTGCTGATGACATCAAGATCTGCAACAGGGTAGCTACTCCAGAAGGTGTGGAGAGAATGAGGAGGGACCTGGGGAAGCTTGAAAAATGGTTTGAGGTGTGACAACTGAGGTTCAATGCAACAAAATGCAAAATAATGCACCTGGGGAGACAGAACCCTGGTGACAGCTACAGGATGGGGGGGAGGTGCTGGCAGTCACCAAGGAAGAAAGGGACCTGGGGGTTATCATTTCTGATGACCTAAAGGTAGCAAAGCAGAGCACAAAGATGGCAGGGAGGGCCAGTAGCATGTAGGGATGCATAGGCAGAGGTATCACTAGCAGAAGGTGGGAAGTGGTGATGCCTTTGTATAAAACACTAGTGAGGCCTCACTTAGAGTATTGTGTGCAAACTCTGGAGGCCACATCTATGCAAGGACATTGGCAAGGTGGAGATGGTCCAGAGATGGGCGACCAAGATGGTACAGGGCTCACACAACAAAACATACGAGAAGAGATTAAAAGACCTCAATATGTACTCACTGGAGGAAAGGAAGGAGCGGGGGACATGATAGAAACCTTTAAGTACCTCAAGGGCATAAACAAGATGCAGGGGGAGACATCTTCCAATGTTGAAGGAGTACAAGAACAAGGGGGAATGATATCAAATTGGAAGGGGACAAATTGAGAGGTAATGTGAGAAAGTTTTTCTTCACAGAGAGGGTGGTGGACACATGGAATAGTCTACCACAGAAAGTGGTGGCAAACCACAGTGGGGGGTTTTAAACATGCCTGGGACAAACACAAGGGAACCTTGAGGTGGGAGAGAGTGATGAAAAGCCACTGACCAGACAGAGTCACAGGACACATACAAGTATAGGGCTTACGGGCAGACTGGATGGGCCTGGCAGTCCTTATCTGCTGACATTTTCTGTGTTTCTTTGGAAGCTGTTGGATGTGGAAGACCAAAATCTGGCCTATTTCAGCACAAACTGCTATATACTATGTTTCTGATTCCTGTTCCAGTGTATATTCAGACACATCTAAAATGCAGACAGTCCACTGAACATAGCAAACCAGCGAACCAGTGAAAATGAGCACTCAAAAATACAGAACTATAGAGCTGAAAACTGAAGCCGTGACCCTGGGCATGATCATCAGCAGGACTGCTCAAGCGCATGCCCAGAGTCATGGTTTCAGATTTCAGATCTACATTTCTGAATGTTTGAGCACTTATTTTCATTGATAAAATGCTTTGCTATATTCAGGGGTCTGTTGGCATTTTAGAAATACAAAAATCTCACATAGCTAGGTAAATGACCTGCTCATGCATGCATGAGTTTACTAGCTGCAGGAGCTGACAGTGTCCCTGACAGGAAGCTGACAGAAAGGCTGCTGGCATTGAAAGCCACTCAGCTGCTGGCTGACCAGCTTCATGCAAATCAAAGGACCAAAGCCCTCTCTTATTGGAGTGGCTCGGTCCTTTGAAGTACAAGAAGTTTCCACCTGGCAAGCAGTCGAGTAGTGTCACTATCATAGTGTGTGGTCATTGGTCTAGACTGCCAAGACCCTACTACTTTGAACTGCAGTGGGCTCGGCAGTGACACACCCCTGAAATTTAGTGTAACTAAATGTTTGGTGCGCATGTGCAACAAATGTAAAAATGTAGTATAAATAAGCATTTGTCAATGCCGAATGTTTGCTTGCTGGCATTGGCAGTGGTAGTGTAGAAGTTACAGAGCTGCATAATAGGAATGGCAGTGAAGTATTGAACTGAAGCCAACCCCACCACCACCCTGCAGAGAGTGACAGACATTGGGGTGTGCCTTTGGGTCGTCAGGCATAACGGCCACACCATTTCACCACATTCCACCCTGCAGACACTGACAAGTGTCACGGTGTGCCTTGGGGTCTTTGGCCCTTATGCGCACCCCATTCCATCAGGAAATACGGTGAGATGGGTGAGGTATGGGAGAATGGGGTGAACTTTGGGGCTGAAGAATCCAAGGCATACCTCGACGCCTCTCACTGGCTGCAGGGTGTGGAATGGTATGAGCATCACAGACAAGAATCCCAAGTCACACCCCTGATGCCTGTCGTTCTCTACAGGGTGGGGCGTTATGGTTGGAAACCCTAACACCTCAGCCATTCGTTGGTATTTTCACTCCAAATTTTCAACATGTTTTTTTTGTGACCCCCACCTCATGAACAGTGGCAATATCAGTTTGTTAGCCGAAAGCTGCTTATGCACAGCGACTACAGCATTTAGCACCACAGGTGCAAAACATTCTGAACAGGATGTGAAAAATGACAGCTGTACTGTTCATGGGGAGGTGTAAAAAATGGCAATGTTGCAAATCTGCAGTAAAAATATTAAAAAAACTGGTGAAGTCACGAGCGTGCATAGAAACTGTGCAACGCACACCCGTAATGTAATTAGTTGGGGATTTTTTACAGCAGATTGTCAACACAGGCATTTTGGGACCTCCGATCATGAACAGTGTCACTGTGATTTTCTTTATCTGTCCCGAACAATGATTTCCCACAGCGACCACGCATCTCTGCACTGAAAGTGTGAAAACACATTTCGGCCATGTTGTGAAAAATGACAGCTGTACTGTCCATAAGGAAGTGTGGAAAAATGCCACTGGTGAAAATCTGGACTGAAAATATTACAAAGTCATGAACTTACGAGGGTGCGTGGAAACTGCGCAATGCTCACTCGTAACACAGTTATTTTATGGACTTTTGTCACTAGATTTTCAACATAGCCATTTTAAGACCTCTGCTCATGAACAGTGTCACTGTGATTTTCTTAATCTGTCCCAAACATTGCTTTTGCACACCTACTGCACCATTGTGCGCTACATGTGCGGAAACACATTTTGGGTGACATGTGAAAAATGGCAGCTGTACTGTTCATAAGGAAGTGTAATAAAATGGCAATGTTGAAAATCTGTAGTGAAAATATTAAAAATTCGCAAACTTACGAGCATGCGTAGGAACTGCACAACGCATGCTCGTAAAACAGTCATTTTTAGGAATTTTTTCACCAAATTTTCAATATAGCCATTTTAAGACCTCTGCTCATGAACAGTGTCACTGTGATTTTCTTAAAGTGTCCCATACATTGAATTCGCACACTGACTGCGCCATTGTGCACTACATGGGCGGAAACACGTTTTGGGCAAGATGTGACAAATGACAGCTGTACTGCTCATAAGGAGGTGTGGTAAAATGGCAATGTTGAAAATCTGGAGTGAAAATATTGAAAATTCATGAACTTACGAGAGTGCGTAGGAACTGCGCAACGCACGCTCGCAAAACAGTCATTTTTAGGAATTTTTCCACCAAATTTTCAACATAGGCTTTTTGAGAGCCCACCTTATGAACAGTGGCTGTGTCGTTTCACTACTTGGTCCCAAAAGGTGATTTCGTGCAGTGACTGCGAAATCACCCTTCGGGCCCGATTAACGCCATGACAGTGAGAGCATTCATGAGAAGGGGTCCCAAAAACCCCATGTTGAAAATTTGGTGCAAAAATTCCAAAAAATGCCTGAGATATGCAGCAAAGTTAAAAAAACCCTATCTATCCCATTATACAGCTTACCGGCATTTCCTCAGTTCGCGGTCGGCTTTGAAGAGGCAGACGTGTTCCCGGTCCACCAAGATCATCGTGCAGAGTCCGGAGGCATGGTGGGGTGTGGGGGGTGGGGAGGCAGGGTGCGAGTGGTGGGTGCAGGTGGGGGCAGAGACACCGAGGGACCGTTTTCAATTTCAGGATTTTTTTTTAAAAACAAAGGATGACGACGGGACATTTGCCACGCTGGAGTGGGCTCCCAGCGTGGCTAGGGATATTTTTTGGGGCATGGAGCCGACGGGGATTGGGCACCTTGTCGGTGATCAGCATCTGTTGCCACGCTGGGTGGGCTCCCCAGCGTGGCACAAGCGGACGCTGTTTGGGAGGGCGGAGCCGACGGGGATTGGGCACCCCCATCGGCGATAGTAATCTGTTGCCATGCTGGGTGGCCCCAGCATGGCACCCTGTACTCGGGGAGACAGTGGAGCCGACGGGGATTGGGCACCCCGTGGCTCATACATGTATAGGCACGCTGGGGTGGGCACCCAGTGTGGCATGTCGAATGCTGTTTGGGGAAAGCAGCACAGCCGACGGGGATTGGGCACCCCTGCTATACAGTGTGTGCGTGGGGGGCGAGCATGCAGGATGCGTGTGTGTGTGTGTAGGGGAGCGCGCATGAGCAGGTGATATCTTATCACTGGTCACTGAAGCGTAGCTCCCCCTTTCAACTGTACTCCACTGCATTTTCGACTGCTGTCATAGACAGCTCCAGCAGGCATTGGAGAACTGCGGCTGTGCCTGCAAACACACTGACTGGATTGGAAGAGGGCTGCCACACCTCCGAAAACTCGGATGATGGCACTATGTTTCTTGCACATGCATGCAAGCAAACATAAAAATGGAGACTCATTCTTGTTGCATATCGTTGTTGTTATGTTGGCTTGTGTGCACGCACAAGCAACATCTTGTGGTAGTAGCACATTTCAGAAGTGTGTCAGTGTTGTGGCGAATGCCGGGGATGCTTTAGTGGGTATGTCCCTCAGCCGCCAACCAGTGAGCATGCTCCCGATGACAGCAGTTTCAGAGAGAGTCAAAGAGTTGAAACAAATTTGCTGCTGCAATCAGAGATAGACTTGTTACTGCAGTGGCAGATGACACGCCTCCATTACGTGCCTTTCCTGGTGAAACATTGTAATAAAGGTGGTGGCTCCTGCCCTCCACCACAGAATCCCCAGAAAGCTGTCATCGGGGTGCCCAATCCCCGTGTCACCCAATCCCCGTGTCGGCTCCCCCACCCCACAATATGTGGCACACCGTAACATGGCGGTTCCTGCCACCCGCCACCCCCCCAAAAAGCCGACATCGGGGTGCCCAATCCCTGTGTCAGCATCCCCCCTCTTAGTGTGTCTTTCCTGGTTAAGCAGTTTCTCCTTTCCTTTCCAACACCGGGATGCCCACTCCTGCCGTTAGATGCACCACCCCAACCCAACTATACACCTTGCCGACATCGGGGTGCCCAATCCCCATATCGGCAACCCCCCAGAATTGCAGAGCACTGGGAGCCCACCCCAGTGTGCCTATTTCTTTTTTTGTTGTGTGTAACCTGTAAATAAAGAAAACCTTCCCTTGTGGTCTTTTTTTTCCCCCTGCAAACAAGAAAACAGTCCACCATTGTCTCCCCTATCCCCACTCACCTCCTCACCCCCTCCTCACCCATACTTACCCTCCAGAGGTAGGGAGCAGCGATCTTCTCTGAACTGGGACATGTCTGCACTCTTCAAAGCCAAACTGCAAACTGAAGAAATGACAGTAAGCTTTATCATGGGAAGCAATGGGGGTTTCAACTTAGGTTGATATCTCAGCCATTTTGGGAATTTTGGCCCCAAATCTTCAGCATGGGGTTCTTGCGACCCCACCTTATGAACATGTCACTATCATTTAGTTTCTCTGTCCCGAAAGGTGATTTTGGGGTCACTGCATGGACTCACCTTTCGGGACTGATTAGCGAAACAACAGTACCATTGTTCATGAGGGGAGGTCCCAAAAAGCCAATGTTGCAAATTTGGTGAAAAAAATTCAAAACATGACTGTGTTATGAGCATGTGTTGCAGCTGTTTCTACGCACGCTCGTAACTTTGCCAATTTTTAATATTTCCTCTCCAGATTTTCAACATTGCCATTTTCACACATCTCCTTGTGAATAGCATAGCTGTAATTTTCCACATCCTTCCTGAAACATGTTTTCACACCTGTGGCGCAGAATGGTGCGGTCGCTGTGGGAAATCAACTTTCAGGACATATTAACAAAATCACAGTGCCACTGTTCATGAGGAGAGGATCAAAAATGCCCATGCTGAAAATTTGGTGAAATAATTCCAAAAATTATTGCGTTACAGGCGTGCATTGCGCAGTTTCTACGTATGTTCGTAACTTTGCCAATTTTTCATATTTTCACTCCAGATTTTCAATGTTGCTATTTTTTCACACCACCTCAAGTACAGTACAGCTGTCATTTTACACATCCTGCCAGAAATGGGTTTTCACGCCTGTGGCACCAAATGGTGCAGTCACTGTGCAAAACCACCTTTCAGGATTGAGTAATGAAATGATAGTGCCACTGTTCATGAGGTAGGGTCACAAAAAGCCCATTTTGAAAATTTGGAGTGAAAATGGCAACAAACGGCCGGGGCGTTAGCGTTTCCAACCATAATGCCCCACTCTGTAGAGACTGATAGGCGTTGGGTGTGTGTGTGTATGTGTGTGTGTGAGACTTGGGATCATCGGCCATAATGCTCACACCATTCCACCCCCACCCTGCAGCCAGTAACAGGCATCGAGGTGTGTCTTGGGGTCTTCTGCCCCAATGTTCACCCCATTCTCCTATACTGCACCCATCTTGGCGTATTTCCTTTTGGAATGGGGTGAGTATAAGGCCTGAAGACCCCAAGGCACACTGTGACAGCTGTCAGTATCTGCAGGATAGGGTGAGGTGAAATGGCATGAGTGTCATGGCCGACGACCCAAAGTCACACCCTCAGTGCCTGTCAGTCACTGTCATTCCTATTATGCATATCTCTTAACTCCTACACTACCAATGCCAGCAAGCCAACATTTGGCACTGACACATGCTCGTTTATGTTGTACTGTACTCATCACCATCCCCCCCCCCCAATACACATCTGGAAATGAGCTATTTCAGCTTAGTATGTCTTTCCTGGTAACATTTTAAAATAAATAAACTTTTTAAAACTGGCAGCTGTTCGTGTGTGTGTGTGTGTTTTGTTTTTGGGGGGTGGGGGTGGGAAATGCTGCAATGGGAGACTGGAACTATTTTTTCTGATGTGATTGCAGTAATAGCTGTGCCATAAATCCCAGCTATAAAGGGGATATTTTTCAAAGCAGTTATTGCTTGGTAGGGTAACCATTGTCAGGATGTCATCACACATTGTGGAGGGACAGGAGATTTGGAAAACTGTGTTCTGAGGATTTGGTACAGGAAGATGCATTAAAATGTTACCACTTACAAATGGTCCCAGCAAAGTGTCAGTTTGTAGCAGATCCTGTCATTGTTCATTGGTTTCAGTGGGAACTGGAACTATTTAGTTCTGCATAATTACAGTAATAGTTGTATCCTGTGTACCATCTGTAATAAATGAAGTGTGGATCATGTTTATCAATTTTAAATCCTTCAGTTATTCTTAAAGAACTGGGGCTGGATTTTCAAAGGACCAGAAACGGCTCTGGGACTAAGTCCCGTGTCACAGTCTGCCAGTACATAAAAAATTCTCAGCTACAGCAGACATTCCTACTTTCAGCCCGTGGTGTGCACGGGTGGTGGATGCAGCTGCAGAAGATGTCATGCCTGGTACTACCAGGTGTAGCATTCCAATGCAGATGGGCCCAAAATATGGACACAAGCTGTTGTAAATCATGGAGCCAGTCTCAAAACAGCTCCGCACTGGAAAATATAGTGCAAGCGGAAAAACCTGTAGGTCTGTAAGTGAAGACCCAGTGCACAAGGTTTTTCGTGACAGGTGCCAATTTCCTTGCTCTTTGAAAATCTGGCCCATAGTCTAGCCTCAGGCCTGCCTGAGCTTTACTCCCACTGATACATTCTGCTTTCCTCCTGGATTCACCTCTGGATACCCACAGTTGCTCACATGCATCCAATCTGTCTAATCACCAAGGGACCCCATGGTATGACCAGGAGATTGTTGGCTGTGGAAGCATGATGGTGGGTGAGAAAGTAGTCCCAGAGCATCAGAGGCCTATTGGACATGGGTGGGAGCATTGGGGCTGCTGTCTGATGAACTAGGCTGGTATTTTTCCTTAGTCTCCCCAGAGTTCCTGTCCTCCACCCCCCCCCCCGATGAGCAGCACCTGCTGGCATGTCATCCATCCTATGGGTGGGGCTTGGCTGATGGCATGTGACAACCCAAACCATTAATGCCACAGTGCCAGTAGTTGTAGGAGGTGCTGATGTAGAGGATGCTGTCCTATCTCCGTGGCGTCTTAGTGCACTATCTGTGCAGCATACTCCTGCCAGCCATGGGGTTGGGAGTTGAGTTGGTGATGTAAACCTGGTAGTGCGTCACATTACCCCAACACCATCTGACTAAGCTATTACTGTTATTACCAATACTACTATTATTTGTTCTTGGTAAGTACACATTGCTAAGAAGCCCATGAGAACCAAGGTTATGGGAGTCGGCATGACTTTTTTGGTTGGTTTGTTTAATTTATGTTGTTTTATATAACTAGTAGGTCCAATAAATAGCAGGCAGAACATTTTAGCAATTTTTGAAAGTAGACCTTTATTACTTTTTATTTCTGAAGTGTTTCTTTTTCTAGGGGTTCCATGTGATAATGGCGATCGCGGAATAGCGATTGCCGTTTGGGCGAGTGTATATCGCCGACATTTTTTTTTAGCAATGTACACCCGCAGTGAACAGCAAAAGGGTGCCTGAGAGTTAGGTTACTGTAAGTTATGCAGGGGGCTGTGCCCCCCATAACCCCCTACTAAAGGATTCTCAACCCAGGAGGGTGCATGTCGGGGTGCAAACTAACCTCTCAAAAACAACCCAGCACAAAAAAACGAGCGTGCTCAGAACCGAACCTGGCACCCTCCCAACCCCAGCCTGCCACCAACCCACCACACCACACTACACCTCACAAACCCTCCCTCCCCTTCTGCCCATCGCATGGCGTGGTCTCTACCCACCCCCTGCGTGTGTGTATACATAGCGACATCCCATTGCTTTATTCGCCTACACCCCATCTGGTTACCTCTCTGCCAGGTAGCCCTGTGCACAGGTGTCATGATTGAGTCGCCCTTTTGGAAAGCGCTCAGTCGCAGTTGCCATTATCACAGGCTACCTTTCTGTGTGCTCATTAGATGATTTTTAACCAGTATTGTTGGGTGTGATGTGAAAAGCAGTGCTTTCTCTGAAAGTAAACATATCTAGTTCTTTTTCTCCCACTACATCATCAATATGTGACCTCACTCACTGTTACATCACAACCCCTGCTGCCTAATTGGTAATATGTGTCACAAGTTACCAATCAAGAAGCAGGAGACTGGCTCCTATTGGCTACTGGAGACATCATGATCAGTGAGGTCACAATGCTGCTGATGTACAGGGAGGACCAATAATAATAAACTTTATTTCTCAAACGCAATTCAGAATACCAAAGTGCTTTACAAAAATAAACAGAGTTAGAATAGATCAATAAATAATTAAAATAGGCAGTAATACTAAAATCCATCCTGATTAATTCCTCAATTACAAAAGGCAAGACTAAATAGGTACAATTTCAGTGTAGCTTTAAAGTTCTCCACTGTCAGGCATTCCGAACCCGATGAGGTAGAGAGTTCCACAGGAAAGGGGCTATATAAGCAAATGCCTGAGCACCAGATGACTGCAGCTGAACCATGGGAACCTCCAGCAATCACTCGTTGGTGGAGCGGAGTGTGCGAGAGGGGAAATAGGGGCACAGAAGCTCTTGCAGGTAGTACGGTCCCAGTCCATGTAGGGCTTTATAGGTCAGCAGACTGACCTTGAAGGTGATCCTCCACTTTACTGGCAGCCAGTGCAGTTCATACAGCACAGGTGTAATATGGCTAGATCAAGAAAGCCCAGTCACTAACCTGGCTGCTGCATTCTACACTAGCTGCAGCCGGTAAAAGTCAATCCCGGCAGCACTAGGTACAGGGAGGTGCAGTAATCCAAGCGGGAGGTCACAAAGGCATGGACCAATGTTGGCAAGTAGTCGGGCGGAACCAGATGTTTAATCCGGGCGATATTCCTCAGGTGATAGAATGAGTTCTTGACAATGGATGATACCTGAGCCTTCAGGGTCAGCCCCTCATCAAGAATAATGCCCAGACTCTGCACCTGCTCAGCAGTCCTCAGCTGGCAGTCACCTAATACAAGACCAGTTGACTGACCTACCGAAGACCCCTAGGCTCACCGACTCGGATCCTCAACCAACACCTCAGTCTTATCTGAATTCAGCTTCAACCATTCGGCATTCATCCAACCCTGGATATCGAATAAGCAGTTGTTAAATACCGAGACCACTGTATCCTATTCAGGCGTGAAGGACATGTACAGCTGAGCATCACCTGCATAGCAGTGAAAACTCAGCCCGTACTGCCTTACAATGTCCCCCAGTGGCAACATATACACTGCAAACAACATGGGAGACAGCACTGAGCCCTGCGGAACCCCACATGGCAGGGAGAATGGGTCAGACAAATAAATTCATGACACCACTTTCTGAAACCTGCCAGTGAGGAATGATACATAAATCATATGCCAGTCTGGCAGAGCAAGGTTCCTCTATGATGGCACCCCTCAGTGGAGACCAAGAAGAATGCTGAGGACATCCACAAGGGAGACCCACAAAAGGGTGGCAAGGGACACCACAGGGGAAGGAAACAGCTTCTGATAGGGGACTCAGTTGTTAGGGGGGTAGAACTGGGGAAGGGAGAGGAGAGGGAAGTAAGGTGCTTGCCTGGTGCCATGGCTTGGAGGGACAATAAGCGAATCCTCACGATTGCAGAAGCAGCATCACAGGAGAGGGAACTAGATATCATTGTCCCCCTTGGGACAAATGACCTAGCTAGGCATGGAATCAGTGCAGTGCAGGATGAATTTGTGGAGTTGGGGAGGGGTCTCAGACAGGTAGCAAGCATGGTTACCTTCTCAGAGGGTGCTGCCAGTCCATGGCAGGGGTGAGGCTAGGGTACTGCACACCATGCAGTTTAATGAATGGTTGCAAAACTGGTGCAGAGCACAGGGCTTTGGCTTCATTGGGGACTGGGGATACACCTGGAGAGATGAAGGTCTGTACTGGCATGATGGTCTGCATCTGTCCACAAAGGAACCAAGCTCCTAAGTAGCGGAGTTTAAATGCTTCCTTGAAAGTTTTAAGCTAACCAAGGGGAGGTGCTGATAAGAGGCAGGAAATTTCAAGCCTCCCCAACAAAACATGGCAGGTAGTAAGGTAAACACTGAGGTGCAGAGCTCAACAGAGGGCAGGATAGGGGTAAATGGAAAAATAGACAAGGGCAATAAGAGCAGGGAGGGGGGGAAAAAGGATAAAGCCAACATTAAATGGAGGGTAATGAGTACCAATGCCCGTAGTCTGGGAAACAAGCTTCCTGAGCTAGTATCCCTGATGGAAGATGAAAAATTGGATATTGTGGCAGTCACGGAAACATGGTACATAGAGAACCATGACTGGGATGTCAACATACTGGGGTACACAGTCTACAGGAGGGACGGGGAGGGTAAAAGAGGTGGTGGAGTAGCTCTATACATAAGGGAAGGGATCAAAGCTACAGAACTAAAAAGTAAAGGGGGAGGACAAGAGGCACTCTGGGTCACCTTGGAGACAGGGAATGGCATCACAATCTGCACAGGGGTTGTATACAGACCCCTGTCTCAAGGGGAGGAAACGGACAAGAAAATGATAGAGGACATTCTCAAAATGGCTGAAAAAGGGGAGATACTGTTGATGGGGGACCTGAATATGCCAGATGTTAACTGGATGACATGCAGCCACATCCAAGAACAGGGTCATTCTCGATGCCCAGGAAGGCAGGCCTTAGACAGCTAGTGTTGGAACCCACTCGGAGGGGCAATACTAGACCTGGTACTCTCAAATGGAGAGAGGATCCAAATTTTTAGAAGTCAGTAGACTTCTGGGAACAAAATGACCACTGCACAGTGTGCTTCACAATAAGCACAACCATGGAGACAAGCCTACAAAAACAAGGATACTGGACTTTAGAAAGGCCAACTTTGGCAAAATGGGTGAATACCTGAGGAATGCACTACCAAATGGCCAAAAAGGAGGGGTGTAAGAACAATGGAGAAAAATCAAAACTGCTATCATACGGGCAACAAGCCTTTGTATGGGACAAATAAACAAAACAAAGCGGAGTAAAAAACCGCTATGGTTCTCAAAAGAGGTGGCAGGGAAAGTTACGGAGAAAAAGGCTGCATTCAGGAAGTATAAGGAATCACAGAAGGAGCACGACAGGGAACTGTATCAATTAAAGCAGAAAGAAATGGGGAAGGCAGTCAGAATAGCAAAGGCCCAAACCGAGGAAAAACTAGCCAAGTCAGTTAAGAAGGGGGATAAAACATTTTATAGGTACATTAGGGAGCATAGAAAGGTTAAGGGAGGAATAGTGAAGATTAATAAAGGAGAGGGGAGGTGGGCAGAGGGAGACAGTGAAAAGACAGAGATACTGAATGAATACTTTTGCTCAGTATTCACAAAAGAAGATGAGGAGGAGTTACCTAAACCAGACAATAGAAGCACTCTGGGTAGGGGGGTTGACGCCAATCCATTTACAGAAGAAAGAGTCCTGAAAGAACTCCTAAAACTCAAGGTGGACAAAGCAGTGGGGCCTGACGGGATTCACCCCAGAATCCTAAAAGAACTAAGGAGGACCTAGTGACACCACTGACCACACTTTTAACAAATCATGGGAGGATGGGTGGTACCTGAGGACTGGAGGAGGGCAGATGTGATTCCCCTTCACAAAAGTGGGAGCAAGGCAGAAGCAGGAAACTACAGACCTGTAAGTTTGACCTCAGTGGTAGGGAAAATGATGGAATCACTTCTGAAAGAAAGAATTGTTGAGTACCTAGAGGCCAGCGAGGCACAGGACCCAAAGCAGCATGGATTTACAGCAGGAAGGTCATGTCAGGCAAATCTAATTGATTTCTTTGACTGGGTGACCAAAGTAATAGACCAGGGAGGGGCTGTGGATATGGCCTACCTAGACTTTAGCAAGGCATTTGACACAGTCCCGCACAAAAGACTAATAATCAAGTTAGGCAGCCTGGTAGTGGGTTCCAGGGTGGTAGCCTGGGTAGCAAACTGGCTGCACAACAGGACACAGAAGGTAATAGTGAATGGAACACATTCCAAAGAAAAGGGGGTTACTAGTGGAGTACCTCAGGGCTCAGTACTGGGTCCAGTCCTCTTTAATATCTTTATAGGTGACATTGCAGAGGGTCTGGAGGGAAAGGTATGCCTCTTTGCAGATGACACATAGATATGTAACAGAGTTGATACACAAGGGGGGTAGAAAGGATGAGAGGGGACTTGTCAAGGTTGGAGGAATGGTCAGACATATGGCAACTTAGATTCAGCGTAAAGAAGTGCAAAGTAATGCACCTGGGAAACAAAAACCCAGGAAAAGTGTACACAATAGCAGGAGAGATACTAACAACAACAAAAATGGAAAGGGACTTGGGGGTAGTTGTATCAAATGACTTAAAGGTGGGTAAGCAATGTGAGAAGTCAGTAAGGAGAGCCAGGAGGATACTGGGATGCATAGGAAGGGGCATCACAAGTAGAAAAAGGGAAGTGGTTATCCCTCTGTACAGACAGTTGGTGAGACCCTATCTGGAATACTGTGTGCAGTTTTAGAGACCCCATCTATGCAAGGACATAGACAGGATGGAAGCAGTCCAGAGGAGGGCAACTAAAATGGTGCAGGGTCTGCATCAGAAACCATATGAAGAGAGACTGAGAGAGCTTAATATGTATACACTTGATGAAAGGAGGGACGGAGGGACATGATAGAAACTTTCAAGTACCTCAGGGGAATCAACAGAGTCCAGGAGGGTAGCATCTTTCAGAAAAAGAGATGTGTAAGAACAAGGAGGGACAATTTAAAGATAGAGAGAGGACGGCTCAGGGGTAATGTGAGGAATTTTTTTCACGGAGAGAGTGGTGGATGCATGGAACTGTCTTCCTGGGGAGGTTGTTGGGTCTAAAACAGTGGGGGAATTCAAACATCCATGGGACAGACATAAGGCAATTGTAGTGGGGGTTGCAGGAAGTAGGCTGTTGGTTAACTAGAATCTGCAACTTATCCAATAGGAAAGGAAATGGGCAGACTGGGTGGGCCAAGTGGTCCTTATCTGCCGTCAAAGTCTATGTTTCTATGGTTGAAACCACCTGAGAACTGTACCTGACAGTCCACAGATAAACTACAGGCACTCTAGCAATATCCCACGGTCCATGATGTCAAATGCCATGGAGAAATCAAGGAAGACTAAGATGAAACAACTCCTCCAATCTCCCCCTATGAGGTCATTGAGCACCCGAACAAGAGCAGTCTCAGTGCTATGTCTTTTCCTAAATCCCAATTGGAAGGGATCATAGATGTCATGGATGGCAAGATGATCCTCCAGCTGTAGCGCAACCACTTTCTCAATAACCTGCCCTGCAACGGGAAGGTTGGAGATCGGCCTGTAGTTAGCAAGACAGTCCGGGTCAAGAGAAGGTTTCCTGAGGAGCGGAGTCACTGCTGCCTCCTTCAGGGAGTCAGGAAACACCCCAGTCTCTAGTGAACACTGGACAACCTCAGCTAGGACCAGGCCTATGACCTCAACACATCCCACAAGGAGACGTGTTGTGCCCAGGTCCAAATCACAGTAGGTCGGCCGCATTTTCTGGATGACCATCATGACATCCGTGACTAGAAATATGTCATCCTCCAGGTAGAGTGCTATTGTTTACATCACACCTAATACTATTAGGTAGAAATACTTCTAATTAGCAGAAAAGAAAAAAAAATTCTTCAGCTATATGTAGTGATAGCTGACTACTTCTGAAAGTTACTATTAAATCCAGGCAGTACACTACCTTTGCTTCAGGTTTCTAGTTTTTGTCAGTGGTGAAAAAAGCAGGATATTTTAGACTTCAGTCTTGCTGTAATCAGGACACATTTAAGTCACTGAGGACAGTACTAAGGAAAATGGGACAGACAGCAGCCGGAGGCGTAGATATTATTGTCTATGAGAATAAAGAACTCCATTGAGGGAGGACTCTGCGGAAGGTCTGGAGCCCTGCAGTTCACCCACTTTTCCTGAGGATGGGAGGATGACAGATTTCATTCTCTTAGAATCCACAAAGCTTTGCATCGGCATGTGATATGGCACTTGGAATTATTGACAAAGTCTATCGCTACTGTGTTTTTCTGCATTTATCATGAGCCGAAAAAAGAGCTCGCAATAATAGCATCACATATGGTACATTAGCTTCTCTGCCCTATTGCACTGTGTTATGTCAAATGGTGTCAGCATATATGATAGTTTTTTTTTTGCAGTTTATCTACCCTGGAAAGCCCAGCTGAGATGCAGCATCTAATTTTCTCTGAGTTCCTGTTCCTAAAATACAGCAAAGGGAAACCACTGTATCACTGCCTTTTTATTCTCTTCATTGTACTGATTACCATGGCCGCTTTAAATATCTGGATGCTTTGCATATAAGTGGTTATTTATGAAAGGTGGTCCATTATTGTTCATAAAGAAATTCTTGAACAGTGTTTGTAATTGATGCTATTATGCTCCCCATACTGCTGGCTATCTTTGAAACGTTAAATTTCACATATGGCTGATGGTGATACTCTCTACAATTTCAGTGTCTGTGGCTGACATAATGAAACCATCATGTTCTGTCAGACTAGAAAATTAAGTGTCAGGGACTGAGTGGAGTTCCTTTTTCTGCATTTTTGGATTTAGTTAATAAGAGGCTTGCTCTCACTGCAGAACCTTCACAGTATATGCCAAGATAAGAACCTGGGTCATCAAGGGGTGTTCCACAACATAAGGGTCCTGGTTCTACACCTTTCCGCTGCTGAGTGGACTGGAGCACTGAGCGGTTAGGTGACTTGCCCAAGGCCACTCAGTGAGTGCTTGGCTCTTGTGCAGTCTGAACTTGCACTCCTTCATTTTTGTTTGCTTGCATGCATGTGCAAGAAACACAGTGCAATGATCCAAAATGCAGTGCCGTACAGTTGAAAGGGAGAACACCGCTTGAGTGAGCAGCACTCCCCCTCCCCACACACACACACGTGCGCATACGCACACTGCATGCTCATGCACTCCTACCTCCCCCACACACACACTGTATGGCTGACGGGGTGCCCAACTCGCCAGCCTCTACTGTCCCCGCAGTCTGTATGGCTGACAGAGGTGCCCAATCTCGGCCGCCTCTACTGTCCCCCTCAGTTATCGGGTGCCACGCTGGGAGCCCACCCCAGCATGGCAACAGGTCCTATGGCTGACGGGGTGCTCAGTCCCATCGGCTCCACTGCCCCCTCAACAGCCTTCCAGCTGCCACGCCTGGAGCCCACCCCAGCGTGGCAAACGTCCCACGTAGTCCAAATAAAAAAAAAAAAACTGAAAGAAAAAAACCTTCCCTTGCTGCTGTCTTCACCCCCCTCTCCCACCTGCACCCACCCACTGCACACCCTGCCTCCCCACACCCCCACCTCACCCCATACTACCTCCGGAGCTGGCACAGCGATCTTCGGTGGACCAGGAACCGTCTGCATTCTTCAAAGCCGACCACGAACTGAGGAAATGCTGGTAAGCTGTATAATGTAATGAATAGGGTTTTTTCAACTTTGCTGCATATCTCAGGCATTTTTTTGGAATTTTGGCACCAGATTTTCAACATGGGGTTTTTGGGACCCCTCCTCATGAATTCTGTCACTGTCATGGCGTTAATTGGGCCCGAAGGGTGATTTCACGGTCACCTTCTGGGAATGATTAATGAAATGACAGTGCCAGTGTTCATTAGGTGGGCCCTCAAAAAGCCTATGCTGAAAATTTGGTGAACCAATTCCTAAAATTACTGTTTTACGGGCGTGCGTTGTGCTGTTCCTACGCACGCTCGTAGGTTTGCGAATTTTCAATATTTTCACTCTGGATTTTCAACATTGCCATTTGACTACACTTCCTTATGAGTAGTACAGCTGTCATTTTTCACATCTCACCCAAAATGTGTTTCTGCGCATGTAGCGCACAATGGCACAGTCGGTGTGCAAAATTAATATTTGGGACACATTAAGAAAATCACAGTGACTATGTTCATGAGCAGAGGTGTTAAAATGGCTATGTTAAAAATTTGGTGAAAAAATTCCCAAAAATTACTATTTTATGAGCATGCGTTGTGCTGTTCATACGCACTCTCGTAAGTTCGCAAATTTTCAATATTTTCACTCCAGATTTTCAACATTGCCATTTTACCACACCTCCTTATGAGCAATACAGCTGTCATTTCTCACTTCTCACCCAAAATGTGTTTCCGCGCATGTAGCGCACAATGGTGTAGTCGGTGTGCAAACTCAATGTATGGGACACATTAAGAAAATCACAGTCAGACTGCTCATGAGCAGAAGTGTTAAAATGGCTATGTAAAAAATTTGGTGAAAAAATTCCCAAAAATGACTGTTTTACGAGCGTTTGTTGAGCTGATCCTACGCACGCTCATAAGTTCACAAATTTTCAATATTTTCACTCCAGATTTTCAACATTGCCATTTTACCACACCTCCTTATGAGCAGTACAACTGTCATTTTCACATCTCGCCCAAAACATGTTTCCCCCCACGTAGTGCACAATGGCGTAGTCGGTGTGCGAAATCAATGTATGGGACACATTAAGAAAATCACAGTGACACTGTTCATGAGCAGAGGTCTTAAAATGGCTATTTAGAAAATTTGGTGAAAAAAATCCCTTAAAATGACTGTGTTACGAGTGAGCATTGCGCAGTTTGTGTGGGACACATTAAGAAAATCAGTGACACTGTTCATGAGCAGAGGTCTTAAAATGGCTATTTAGAACATTTGGTGAAAAAATCCCTAAAAATGACAGTGTTATGAGTGAGCATTGCGCAGTTTCCACGCACCCTCATAAGTTCATGAATTTGTAATATTTTCAGTCCAGATTTTCACCAGTGGCATTTTTCCACACTTCCTTATGAACAGTACAGCTGTCATTTTTCACAACATGGCCGAAATGTGTTTTCACACTTTCAGCACAGAAATGCGTGGTCGCTGTGGGAAATCATTGTTCGGGACAGATAAAGACAATCACAATGACACTGTTCATGACCGGAGCTCCCAAAATGCCTGTGATGACAATCTGCTGTAAACAATTCCCAAACTAATTACATTACGGGTGCACGTTGCACAGTTTCTACGCACGCTCGTGACTTCAGCAGTTTTCTTAATATTTTCACTGCAGATTTTCAACATTGCCACTTTTAACACCTCCCCATGAACAGTACAGCTGTCATTTTTCACATCCTGTTCAGAATGTGTTTTTGCACCTGTGGTGACAAATGCCATAGTCGCTGTGCAAAAGCAGCTTTCGGCTAACAAACTGATATTGCCACTGTTCATGAGGTGGGGGTCACAAAAAACCCATGTTGAAAATTTGGAGTGAAAATACCAACGAATGCCTGAGGCGTTAAGGTTTCCGACCATAACACCCCACCCTGTAGAGAATGACAGGCATCAGGGCTGTGACTTGGGATTGTCACCTGCAATGCTCATACTATTCCACCCCCCACCCACACCCTGCAGCCACTGAGAGGCATCGAGATGTGCCTTGGACTCTTCGGCCCCAAAGTTCACCCCATTCTCCTATACCGTACCCATCTCACAATATTTCCTGATGGAATGGGGTGCGTATAAGAGCCAAAGACCCCAAGGCACACCGTGACACTTGTCGGTGTCTGCACGGTAGGGTGTGGTGAAATGACGTGGCCGTTATGCCTGATGACCCAAAGGTATACTCCAATGCCTGTCACTATCTGCAGGGTGGTGATGGGGTTGGCTTCAGTTCAATACTTTACTGCCATTCCTATTATGCAGCTCTGTAACTCCTACACTACCAATGCCAATGCCAGCAAGCAAACATTCGGCATTGACAAATGTTTGTTCAAGTTGGTGCTCTAACCACTAGACCACACTACTTCTAAGATGCAGATATCCCCTTCAGTATACCAGTTTGTAAACACTCTCCATTTGACTATTACTGTATAGTTTATTTGAGAACAGCTTTTTAAATTTCACTTGTTATTCCCCGGCTCTGTAGTATGTGTTCACCAACTTTTCCATGAAGTCATTGTGAAGAAAAAAAACATTTAACTAGGATTTTCTCCTTTTTATTTTGCTTTGTTGTTCTCTTCTTTTTCACCAGTGCTCCCCCCCCCCCCGCCTCCCCTCAATAGTCCGGGTCATCACAGCTTTGCACTTCCTCTGCTGAGAGGGCAAGTTTCTGCCTACACAACTGACACTAGGGCTTCTTCTCATTCGGCCAGCACAGGATGCATGAAAGCCAAGTACACTAACCTAGCCAGCCCTAGTATGGGAGCTCAGAGTTTAGATGCAGATCTGACAGTGTGCTGTCACTTACCCCATTTACATACACCATTTAGCTCGTTTGCCATGTAATCAGTTATTAAGTAATCAAATAGTCAGTGCATGTAAACACTGGTATCAGTGCTCCAGGAACTAAACTAGACTCCAACTGAAGTGTGTAGTAAATGGCTGCAGTTGCCATCGGGCAGTTTTTAGTGTGGGACAGCAAGTCTCGCAGATCTTCTCTGTATATATGCAGTGCAGAGCAGCCCACACTGTGTAATATGCCAGATCCGTGCGTGTTGCAGTCTATCTAGTTAAGAATAAGAGTTGTTGTGGCAGGGAACTGTTGGTTCTAGTAACCTGTTACATTAGCTGTCTAGTTCACCAGTGTTTTGCAGTAGTACTTTGGTGGTCCTGTGCCTGAATTGCTATTAAAGAAGGAACCTTGTAAAGAAGCCTGCCTCAGCTTGTTTTTTGGTAAGCCTGGCCCACACCTCAGAACCACATGCCAAAGTATTCGGGTTCTAGATTATCACATTGGTGACGAGGATGGGATGACAGAGATTTACATTGTGGGCACATTTTTCAACTGATACTATGACTTATGCAGTCACAATGCCTACTCTAGGCCACATTCCTGAATTTAATAAGGTAAAAGAAGATTTTGAATCCTATTTGGAAAGATTTGAGAGATGTCTGGCAGCAAATGACATTGATGATGCTAAAAAAGCAGACATTTTCCTGGCCACTCTACCGGCTAAAACGTATAGCCTCCTTAAAAGTTGATCGCTCTCAACAAGCCAACAGAGCGAACTTACCAGCAGCTAACACATTTCAGGCTCAGTATAGTTCTGAACCCACCATCATTGCAGAATGATTCCAGTTTTACCATCAGAGCCAGGAAATGGGGGAAAGCCTTGCAGACTTTATTATTGCCCTTAATAGGTGGCTTCCACCTTCAAGTTCGACACGTTCCTAGACCAAGCCCTCCAGGACAGATTTGTCTGTGGCCTTCGGGGTGAATATTATCTTCAGTGCCTCCTCAATGAGCGGGACTTGACTTTTCAGTTAGCCTGCAACATTGCCTTGGGCATGGAACTGTCCAGGAAAGACTGGCAGCAGTTCACGGAGCATACAATGGGTCCCCAGACTGGTGTTCATAAGGTCAACCATTCTGCATCCACCAAAGCCAGGTCTGAATGGTGCTGAACCCCTACAGAAGTACAGCCATCAAAATACAGGGCTTCATCTGCCCCAGAAAGGGGGGGATCTCGCCAAACCTAGCAGACCCTGATATTGGTGTGGGGGCAAACACCCACAGCATACCTGCCAATTTAAACAGGAGACATCACAGTTGTGGGAAGATGGGCCACATCGTGAGAGTCTGCAAGAGTAAGCAAAGTTCATCTCAAGCACAGTATGTGACTGATGGTAACTTTAGTGCCCCACATTACACTTAGTAGTGGTTCAAGGTAACCAACTGGCCCTCCTGGGACAGAACTGTCTTCACCAGATTCTTTTGAATTGGGCCAAGATTTTTGTGCTGAAAGAAGTTTCCACCAGATCCAGAGAGGCCCTGGCAAAGATTGTGGACAAGCACTGTCCTATTTTTCAAGAAGGCTTTGGAACCATACAAGGATTTAAGGTGACTGTTAGGGTGCAGCCAGGCACTACTTCCATATTCCACAAGTCATGTCCACTACCCTACGCACTCAAGGAACCTGCGTTAAAGGAACTGGAAAGGCTAGAACACCACGGCATCATATAATGGCTGAAACAGAGTGACTGGGCTGCCCCAACAGTAGTGGTTCCCAAGAAGGACAAGACTATATGACTGTGTGGAGACTACAAAGTAACCGTAAACTGCTGTGTTGAACCACAGCCTTATCTCTTACCAAATGCAAAAGATCTCTGTTACCTTAGCCTCAGGCAAGTACTTTAGCAAAATTGATTTGTCATGTGCATATCAACAACTGGAACTGGAGCTGGACTCTGAGCCCTTTTTGACCATCAGCACTCACAAATGTCTTTATCACTACCATCGCCTTGCTTATGGGGTCTCCACTGCTCATGCTATTTTTCAGCATGCCATGTTCCAGATTCTGCAAGGACTAGAGCAGGTTGTATATTTTTCGGATGATATTCTGTTCACCGCGCCCACCATTGAAGAGCACTTGGTAATGTTAGACCAAGTCCTAGCCTGGTTGGAATGTTTTGGGTGTGAGTACAACTGGCAAAATGTCGCTTCCTGTAGGATTCAGTAGAATATTTGGGATACTGGATTTACACCCAGGGTCTGCATTCAATAGAGAGTAAAGTACAGTATCAGCTATTGTAAATGCACCTGCACCCTCCAATGTTTCAGAATTACATTCTTTCCTGGGTCTATTGAACTATTATGGACGTTTCTTCCAAAATTTGTCTACACTACTACAGCCTTTGCATGACTTGCTGCATAAGGACACCAAATGGAACTGGACGCCAGAGTATGACACTGCGTTCAAGGCAACCAAGCTGCGACTGTTGAGCAGTAAATGGCTAGCACATTATGACATGAACAAGCCACTGAAGTTAGCTTGCGATGCCTCACATTACTGGGTAAGCGCGGTGACATTGCACATATTGCCGAGTGGGGAAGAGCATCTAATTGCATTCGCCTCAAGGATGCTCACACCCAGTGAACGGAACTACTGTCAGATAGAAAGGGAAGCTCTCAGCATAATTTTTGGGGTTAAGAGATTCTACAAATACCTCTATGGGTGTAAGTTCACTCTGATTACTGACCAAATGCCCCTGTTGGCTATCCTAGGTCATAAGTCTGCAATACCTACATTGGCAGCACTCAGGATGCAACATTGGGCTCTGCACCTTTTAGCTTATGACTACGACATTGAGTATCGATGGCTGCAGGATCATGGCAATGCTAATACCTTATCCTGGTTGCCCTGTGATGTCAAGCCAGAAGACACAGAGGAAAGTGCAATTTTTCAAATTACCTGTCTAAAATATCTACCTGTTTATAGCGAGAACATTGTTGCAGAAACCAGGCATGATCTGGTGCTAGCTAAAGCCTGGGACTTCACCTTAAGGGGATGGCCTAACTACATTCAAGACAAATCCCTTCAACCTTATTTTGACAAGTGAGAGCAGTTATCAATGGATCAAGGCTGTGTACTCTGGGGTCTTAGAGTGGTTATACCACCCAAATCCAGACAACTCCTGCAGGAGCTTCATGAATGCCACCCTGGGGTCAATCGTATGAAAGCTCACTCACAAAGGTATCTATGGTGGTCTGGCCTTGACCAAGACATCCAAGACCTGGTAAACAAGTGTATGGCTTGTGCTTCTGTACAAAACCAGCCGACTACAGCACCCCTTCATCCCTGGTCATGGGCAAAAGCGCCATGGGAAAGAATTCATGTGGACTATACTAAATTAGACAAGCAGTATTTCTTGATAGTAACTGACAGTCATTCCAAGTGGCTGGAAGTTTTGCCGGCCTCAGTTACCATGGCACACAAGACTATTGCTTTGCTGCACAGCTTGTTTGTCTTATATGGTCTCCCTCGAGAATTCGTTTCTGATAATGGTCCCCAGTTCATGGCTCATGAATTTCAGCATTTTGTCCAGCAAAACGGGGTCACACACATTTTAACCCCACCTTATCACCCAGCCTCGAATGGAGCTGCTGAATGGGCAGTCCAGATTATTTATTTATTTATTTAGCTTTTGTTGACCGGGTAAGTGCACTAGACAAATCCTGCCTATTTTCAGGCACGACCCGGGGTAGGGGGATACAGATGAATGCCAACTGATCTTGAACCAGATTAAGCTGTTGGTGGTATTTTAAGTGAATGAGGGGAAATGTGGCCAGGACACCGGGGAAATTCCCCTACTCTGTGGGCGGGTGACGTTAGTCTGTCCGTCTGCAGGATGGAGGAGCTCATTTCGGAACGGGACTCTGCTGGTGCAGGTGTTTCTCTGGGAGGAGAAAAAATACTGCCTGTTACATCAGTGAATCCTGCTATTGCCGTGGAGTCCGACACAGCCTCAGAGTTAACTGAGGTAGAGAATTTAAGATTATCAGCCACACCAGAATTGTTTTTTCCCATTACAGAAATGGCTGTCTCTTTACCAGATTCCACTCAAGAATTGGAAAATAAACGCACCTTGTTACAGTGCCAGCTACTTCTTTTAGAGGATGAATTGCAACGGAAGCAGTCAGAGGTAGACAGGGAAAAGAAACGAAAACGTAGTCCTGAAAATGCAGGTTCTTCGCTTCTGTCCAAAGTCTTTGCGATGGACTCAGAGACGCCGGAAGAACACATTCCGGTTGCCAAGGAAGGATTGGAGATGCCGGGAGGTCCCGGATGGTCACCGGAGCGCGCTCTACGAGAAGCTGGCTGAAGTCAGCTGAATTCCGGGGAATGGACTTCTGCAGTTCCCTCAGATACCCCTCTACAACAAATTCCTTTCCCCCATTCATTACCACAGCCGCAAATTGGAGATTTACCTGAGACTTCTCGGAACTGGGCAGATACTGTAGCGGCTGAACAGGCGCAAGGTAATGTTCCTTCTACACAAGCTTTGGAAATTAACTTATCAGACCCCTCTTGTTCTAAGGATGTAGCTTTTGAACAAACTGCTGAAACAATTGCAACTGCTGTACCTTTACAGGAAGCTCAAAAAGTGCAAGACCTGGACAATGACTCTAAATCTTCATATGCTGACCTTTTTAAAAAACCTGTAGAGCTTGCAAAATGCAGAAATGCTGTCAGGTTACGTTATATGGGTGGCTTAGATTCTATTCCTGACAGGTATTATGTAGGACGTACATTGATAAAACAATCATTGGGTTTTACCCTTTGGAGGTTTATGCCTCATTCACGCCTCCTGGGGAAGTAACTTTTGATATTAGTTTTAGGTCCCCAGAATTGTTAGAGCGTTTTTGGATTAAACATATGAATGTTAAAACTAATCCATTATGGACACCATTTCAAGTTATTCCTTTAACAAAGCAGCCTTTTCGTGTTATTACCATTTTGTTCAGAAATGAAGGGTTAATATCTCTGATATTTTATTTTGGTTGAAAAACATTGTGACTTGCAAGGCACCCCAGACCCTATTTTGGATGCGGAGGGGTTCTGGAATGGTGGGTGGAAAATGAAGGTTAAATTACACCAAACTTCAGATGGCTTACAGCATTTACCTAATTGTTTTACATTGGCAGGATAAAGGATTTATTTTTATCCAGGGCAAACCAAGCTACTTTAAATGTGGATCTTTACGTCATCTTAGTTCTTCATGCACTATACAAAGATGTACATATTGTGGGGATGTTGGACATATTAGTAGTCATTGTATTAATACACCAAAATGCAACCTTTGTGAAGATACAGGTCATTGTTTTTTGGAATGTCCATGGGCTGCCCATAACACAGGTGAGGCAAATTATGGTATACAAGACTTTTATGTGAGTAGAGCCACTAAACGTGTAGCTACTAGTCCCTCGGACATGCAACCTCGGAGGTCTCAGTCGCACAGTAACAACCCTTCCCCCCTCCCCTTCCCTGTAACTCTACAAACTTCTACTATGGGAGAGAGTAGGGATAAACCTAAGGGCAATAAGACCTTGTCAGGAGCACTAGATTTAAAATCTCCATTAGGTAGTCAACTTACAGTAATTATGCCCCCCCCCTTTTAGTGGAACCTGAGATTTTAACTTCCCCACATTTAAAATTACCTAACTCTCAACCTCCTGTACAGAATATTACCCCTTCAGTGCTGGGTGTACCGGTCTCAGAAAATAGATATTCAGTCTTAGCAGAACAAGAAGATGGAATGGATTATGACTCTGACTCGACTTCCTTGGCTTCTTCACAATTGGGCATTCACTCAGACCCTGAAATAGTTAGCACTGTTAAAAAGAAACACACTCTAGCATCAAAGAAGTGTACTAGGAAAAGTACAAGACTAGCCAAGTTTGTTTCTTAACCCTTATATCCTTTTTCTCCCTGACTGGAGTTAATCATACCATCAAATTAGCTAGTTTGAACACTAATAGCATTCGCTCTAGGTTAAATTATTGGCTACTTTTGACCTTTTTCAACATTACAGTATGATATTGTATTTTTCAGGATACTAATTATATTCTATACAGGATTTCAAAACAGCTTCTGAAGCATGGATATGGGGCCCTAGTTATTGGTCTGGAGGAGAAGATCTTTGTTCTGGTTTAGGTATTTGTTTCACTACTCCAGAGGTTAAGGTTACCCATATTGTAGACATTTTACCAGGCCGTGCTTTATTGCTAGACATCACCTTAGCTTCAATAGATTTTAGGCTCATAAATATTTATGGCCCACAATCCAAAGTAAGTAGAATTTCATTACTTAAAAAAGATACGGCCTTATCTGTTTTCCTGTAGAAACATTTTGTTTGGGGGGGATTTTAACATCTCTCGTACTGGGGAAAAACAATCTTTTACTTCTAAAATTTATTGTGATACTCATTTTCTTAATTCTTTAATTACTCAATCTGGTTTAACAGATGTATTTCCTATACATTCTCATGCTCCACACACTTTCTTTCAAGGAAAAAAATCTTCACGGATTGATTACTGGTTCGTATCATCTTCCTTACAGACCAGTGATCCGTCAGCCAATATAGTGGCTACATCAGATCACGCACTTTTGTGTGTTACCCTTTCAAATTGCCATAAAATATCCAGAGGTTTTGGTTATTGGAAACTAAATCTGTCATTGTTGGATATTCCAGTAGTCAGAGACAGTTTTCAAGCAATAATAGAAGCAAGACGCTCGGTATTTTTTCTATATGACAATAAACATACATGGTGGGAAGATACAAAACGAGATTTTCAAGCTTATTTCAAAAAAATAGGTAGGTTGTTAGGTAGACACAAAACCAGGAATTACCTATTTGCAAGGAACTCTCTATTGCATTTTCAAGATTGTATAGTAAAAGGTCAGCCTTATGATGAACAAGAATTTCACACTTTACAAAATTACTTAACTCATTTGCAATATGACCGTATGTCCTCTTTAAGGCACGAACAGAGATTTGGCCTTAGTGGTTCCAGAGCACATACAAATCCTTTTGATTTCTGTAAAGCATCCAGGCAAAAAAGGACCTTGCGTCCTTAAAACAATCTTCAGGGAATATTATTTTTGAAAAGGATGATATTCTAAAAGAAGTACATAAACAGCTTTACTGCCTATTTACGGCAAATTCGAACCCGTCCAAGTCGGATGTGGAGAAGTGGTTATCCTCCTGTTCTTTAAAAAAAATTCCAGATTACTTGTTTTCCACATTGTTGCAACCTATCGCATGTAAAGAAGTGGAAATTGTTATTGAGAATTCCCTTTCAGATAAGACTCCTGGCTCTGATGGACTACCGAATGAATTGTATAAACTTTTGTTACCATATTTTTTGCCAGAATTGACAGAACTTTTCACATATAGTTTAAATTTGGGTCTTTTGCCTCCTAGTATGTATCAGGGTTTAGTTATTCTATTACATAAACAGGTGGACAGGACTAATTTGAATAAATTGGAGACCTATTACCCTTTTGAACAGTGATTATAAGATTCTTTCCAAGATTCTTAGTAATCATTTATCACTCTGTTTAGAAGCTGTAATTCATCCCACACAATTCTGTTCTGTTCCAGAAAGATCGATACAAGATGGCCTTATCCTGTTGCGTGAAATTTTCTTTAGAGGTCATTCGGGTGACCTTATGGGTTTTTTACTAAGCTTGGATCAGAAACAAGCTTTTGACAGTGTCTCTCATACATATTTATGGTCTTGTTTAGATAGTATGAATTTTCCACAACCTTTTATGCATGGTTAAAACATGTTATAATAAGGCTTGACAACTCCTTTGATAAATGGATGGTTGGGTAATTCGATTTCGGTAACTAGGGGTGTCAGGCAAGGTTGTCCTTTAAGCCCTTTACTATATATTTTATCTTTAGAACCACTTATTTCTTTGATTAATGCTAGTGACAACATTAGGGGATTGTCCTTTAATAGTACTTGTTTAGAAGTTAAAACAATTGCTTATGCCGATGATCTCTGTCTTACTTTAGCAGATCTCCCATCGTGCCAACTACAGCTGCTTATTATTGGCATATACGGAGGTTCAGTTCACAAATCAATCTTTCAAAAAGTAAGTATTTTCGTATTAATTTAGATGCTTCAATAGTGATGGATAATCCTGACATTCCGATTTGTGTTGGTCCTGGGAAGATATTAGGTGTATATTGGGGTATGGAGGATCCTGCTTCTTATAATTGGGAACTTTCTTTAACTTTAGCTAAATCAAAGGTTAATATTTGGAATAAGTGGAGAATGTCAAATAAAAAGAGAGTCTTTATGGTAAAAACTTATTTATTGAGTATGTTTTTATATTTAGGAGCCTTATTTCTGCCTCCACCTTCTCTTGACACCACAATTTATGGTTTATTCTTTTCGGCTATATGGGGTAGTAGACTGAACCCGATTAAGAGAGGTGTACTATATCAAGACTTTAAGTTAGGAGGAATTAGGATGATAAATCCCATTGTTTTTTTCTTTTCATTGTTTGTGTCAAAAAACCTATGTCCTTTGTTACGAAAAGTTGAGAAAATTTGGAATAGTTGGGTATGGGAGACAGTGTCTACATGGCTTTTAAATTGGGAATCATCCAACTGTATCCATAAACAAGTGTCCTTATCAGGTCTTCCTGTCTATTTTAAATCATGTTTTCAAAATCAAAACTTGGGGTCTTTGTAGGGCACAGTTAGAATCCTATCAAGGAAAACATTATACAGGAAAATAATGGAATCCTTTTGATTCCATCACATTTTTCTGTTTTCCTGATTTTGAAGTACTACAAATTGGTAATATGCTTACTTCTAAAAGAATTCCTGCTTATATGTGGGATGTGGTTTGACTTACGGCTCATTTAAAATTAAATGTGAAAGGTAATTTAAAACATAAAGAAGTATCGGTCAGAGGATGTCCAAGAACCAATATATGTCATACACAGATAGAAACTATTCCACATTTATTTTTTGAATGTTCTTATATTCTTGAATTTTGGGCATATGCCTCCCTTCAATGGAACAATTTTCCTGTTCAGGAAATTACAAAAGATGTATTATTTTTTGGAATATTACCTGTATCTTGGTGTAAGTATTTTCCGGATACCATTCATGTTATTTTAGCTTGTTTTAAATACCATATTTGGCAAGCAAGATGTGTTTGGTCTTTGCAAAAACAATTTATTTCTCCAATACAGTTATTTTGGAAAATCCATTCCACTATCCTTAAAATCTATCTTGTTGAAAAAGGATATCTCTTATCGAGTACTTTTAAGAAATACTGGAAGCTATTACACTGGCTAGATACAGGATGATTTTAGTTCCTTATTAGTTTATCATTATTTTTACTGAATATATATGGTCTTTCTTTCCATTTTTCATTTCCTTGTATGTTGTATTTTTAGAATGGACATTTTGAGTTTTTGGAGAGGGTTTTTGTACAATTATGGATCGTTTTAGTTACAATTGCCTATGTAAGCTGTATTATTTACTCCTGTTTCTTTTCCCTTATATGATCTTGTATGATGTAATACAATATTTATTTACTTTATGAATTTTTTTTTTTCAATAAAAAATTCCCCTACTCTTTTCAATAAGTGCCATGGGATCTTTAACATCCACCTGAACTACCACCAATCCAGGCAGATGGGACCTCGGTTTAACGTCTCATCCAAAAGACGGCACCTCAGAAGTGCAGCACCCCTCTCATGCTGCACTACAGTGTCAGTACTGGGATATTAACCCAAGTGCCAGATGTTTAAAAAAGCCTGGAAGAAACAAGTAGCTGATGGCAATCCAGATGCTATGACAGCTGAACAACGGTTGTCTCGATTCTTATTTACCTATCAGACCACACCTCATACCATTATGGAACATACACCTGCAGAACATTTTCTCAAGAGACAGCCTCGTACCAGGTTGGACTTACTTAAACTGGATCTTGCTCGTATAGTCCAGAAGCACCAGCAACAGTAAAAACGAGCACATGACAGGTCAACCAAGAAACTGAGAGAATTCCAACTGGGGGACTATGTCCTGGTTCGTGAGTTCCAAGACTCAAAACCTCTGTGGTCCCATGGTGCTGTTCATGAGAGGAGAAGGCCCTTAACCTACACTATCCAAATGGGGCAGTATCTTATTCATGTGCACATGGACCATTTGCTACCCATGCAAACTGCTCCTGCTACATCTCCAGTTGATTTGCCTGCTGAGGTCCCTGTGCAAGTTTTTGACAAGATGCCTCAAACACCACCTAAGAGTCAATTACTGTTATTACTGTTTTGTACATTCTTATATTCTTTTGTATGGTTTCAGACATGTAATTTACAAAATGTTCCACTACTGTTTATTGCACAATACCTTGTGTTTCAACTGTTGCACAATCTTACAACGTTGTATTGTTTGTACTACCCACATACTATTGTAACTGATCATCCTTCACAATCCTATGTAACCCCTTCCCCTAGGTCACATCGTGAGATAAGCAACTTGTTGTTCAGAGTGCCCTCCTGGTGAAACATTTCAATAAATAAATAAAATAAGATCTCCCTGTTCCTGTACCATGGCAACAACCAGCTTCTCTTGGGCCAAGTCAGCAAGTTACATCTCCAGCACCTCAAAGACAACCTGCTTCACCTGCCCCTTGCCAGGCTGCAGCTGAGAGATGATATCCCCTACGCCAACATAGGCAACCACAGATACTTGATCTATAAGGACTCCCTTCTTCTTTAAGTGTTATTTGCTAAGGGATTTCTTAGCTTAAGGGGGAAGGAATGTAGTAAATGGCTGCAGTTGCCGTTGGGCGGTTTTCAGTGTGGGACAGCAAGTATTACGGGATCTTCTCTATATATATGCAGTGCAGGGAAGCCCACGCTGTGTAATGTGTGAGACGCCAGACCTGTGCATGCTGCAGTCTATCTAGTTAAGAATAAGAGTTGTTGTGGTGGGGAACTGTTGGTTCTAGTAACCTGTTACATTTGCTGTCTAGTTCACCAGTGTTTTGCAGTAGTACTTCAGTGTTCCTGTTCCTGAATTGCTATTAAAGAAGGAACCTTCTGAAGAAGCCTACCTTGGCTTGTTTGTTGGTAAGCCTAGCCCACACCTCAGTACCACGCGCAGTAAGTACCCCGAAGCATTTGGGTTCCAATTTATGACAAAGTGCATCGACACAAGTGCACTGATCCCTTAGTTTTAAAGCAGCAGTGCATGAGAGTGGTGAAAATTTTGACCTATATTTTTTTTATTCTATTTTAGATTGCCCCTTATCTCCTGACTTGTATGATACCCTTCTTTCCACAGTGTGAGTTTACTTTAGTACTTATTTTCACATATGAAATAATAAAAGGAGCACTCCTTTTAATATGTCTCAGACCAGATTTTCATCCATATTCTCAGCTGTTTTGTACATCAGTTGTTTGTTGAAGAAGCATCATGGACTGAGGGCCCGAGGAGAGGAAACTCTACCAGACCAGAAGTGCAAGAAGGCAGGGAAGTGGGCAAGACAGAAAAGAGGGGGGTTAATTCAGGTAAGCACGGGTAAAGGATTGAAGGAAACATAGAAACATAGAATTTGACGGCAGATAAGGACCGCTTGGCCCACCCAGTCTGCCCATTTCCCTACCTGATGGATAAGCTGCAGATCCTAGTTAACCAGCAGCCTACTTCTTCCTACCCCACCCCTAGAATTGCCTTATGACTGTCCCATGCATGCTTGAATTCCACCACTGTTTTTGATCCACAACCTCCTCTGGAAGGCTGTTCCATACATCCACAACCCTCTCTGTGAAAAAATACTTCCTTAAATTACCTCTGAGCCGCCCCCTTCTATCTTCAAATTGTGCCCCCTTGTTCTTGCACACCTCTTTTTTTGAAAGATGCTACCCTCTTGGACTTTGTTGATTCCCTTGAGGTACTTGAAAGTTTCTATCATGTCCCCCTCTCCCTCCTTTCCTCGAGGCTATACATATTAAGCTCCTTAAGTCTCTCTTCATATGTCTTCTGGTGCAGACCCTGCACCATTTTAGTTGCCCTCCTCTGGACAGCTTCCATCCTGTCTATGTCTTTGTGGAATTGGGTCTCCAGAACTGCACGCATACTCAGATGTGGTCTCACCAGCTGTCTGTACAGAGGGATAATAACTTCTTGTTTTCTGCTGGTGATGCCTCTCCCTATGCATCCCAGTATCCCCCCAGCCCTCCTTGCTGCCCTCTCACATTGCTTGCCCACCTTTAGGTCATCTGATATGACTACCCCCAGGTCCCTTTCCATTTTTGTTGTTGTTAGTATCTCACCCCCCATTGTGACAAGGACTGATGAGGATAAAAAGGGAAGAGGTGGGGTGGTGGGGTTCAGGGAACAACACGTGGAGGAAAGGGGGAAGAGGGAAGCAGGAAAGGGGTAGTAAAGTGTGAAGAGCCATGTTCACCAATGCAGGAGTCTTGGAAACAAAATTCCAGACCTGGAAGCCATTATGGCAGAGGCTAAGCAGGATTTAGTAGCCATAACAGAGACATGGTGCTCTGAGCACCACAACTGAGACATGGCCATACTGGGCTCCTGTCTGTTCAGGAGAGACAGGGCAGGGAGGATAAGAGGAGGAGTTGTATTATATGTGAGGGATGGAATCAAGGTCATGGAGGTACAAGGACACCCAGAAGAAAGAGGTGCAGAGGGTCATCCTGGAGGCAGTCTCTAGAGCCACTGTCTATACCTGGGTAGTGTACAGACCTCCTTCACAGGAAGAGGAGTTGGATAAGGCACTCAGGGAAACCATCATCAAAATGGCAAGTATGGGGGAGGAGCTGCTAGTTGGTGACTTCAATCTGCCAGATGTGGAGTTGAGCCTTCTAACTGTGGCTTCGGCAAGGAGCAGGGCCATCCTTGACTCCTGACAAGGGGCTTTTCTCAGGCAGCTAATCAAAGAACCCACTAGGAATGGGATAGTGCTAGACCTAGGGCTTACAAACAGGGATACTGATGCAGATGCCACGATAGGCAGTCCCCTGAGTACCAGTGATCACAGTAAAATATGGTTTAACATAAAGAACTGTGGGTCACCCTGGAAACAGGAAATGGGACAGCCATACAATCTGGGGTTGTCTACAGGCCCCCAGACCAGGGGGAGGACATAGACACATTACTGTTAGAAGATATACAAAACATGACAGCTAAAGGGGAGGTTCTGATAATGGGAGACTTCAACATGCCAGATACAGATTGGTCAATACCAGCAGGAACATTTGCCAGAACTAGACACATGGTGGATTCCCTGCAGGGGGAAGGCCTCAAATAACTGGTACAACAACCCACAAGAGACGGGGCTATCCTAGATCTAGTACTGACTAACAGGGAAAGGATCACAGATCTCCAGGTAGAAGGTTACCCGGGGGCCAGTGACCATCACATAGTATTATTCAATTTGGTCACTAGAACTAAATCATCCCATTCCAAGGCAAAAATATGGTACTTCAGAGGAGCCGACTTTGAGAAGATGGCCAGCAGAGTTAAGCTAGCCCTGGCAAAAAGAAATACAGGTGAGGGGGTACAGGCAAAGTGGGCAAGCATTAAGCATGCAATACTTGAAGCAACATCCCATTGAGTTAGAGAGAAAAGGAAGTGCAAAAGAAGAAGGAAACCACTTTGGTTCTCAAAAACAGTAGCATAAAGGTCAGAGCAAGCTGGCCTTCAGGAAATGTAAGAGGCATGGCGGGATGAAGATAAGGAGGCACCAAACTTCCCTAAGGGAAGCAGGGAAGGCAGTAAGGCAGACAAAGGCCCAAACCAAGGAAACACTAGCACAAACAGTAAAAGAAGGTGACAAGACTTTCTATAGATACATTAGTGAAAGGAGAAAGTCCAGAGGGGGTATTGCTAAGATCAAAGGAGATAAGGGGGCATATGAGGAGGAGGACCATGTAAAAGCATCTATCCTAAATATTTTTATTTATTTATTTTATTTATTGAATTGTTTCTCCAGGAAAGATACACTGAGCAACTTAATGCTCATCTCACAGTACATCCTGGGGGAATGGGGAGAAGGATGTACAGAGTGCGAGTTTAGATACATACATAACAGTATAAAATAAAATAGATACTTCTGCTCAGTATTTACTGAAGAGAAGGTAGGGCAGGGCCCACAGCTCAGCACCATGGACACAGGGGGAAGGAGGTGTGCACTAGTCCTTTCACAAAAGAAAGGGTCCTACAAGAGCTCGATAAGCTCAGGGTAGACAAGGCAATGGGACCTGATGGCATACATCCCAGGGTACTTAAGGAGCTAAGGGTGGAACTTGCAGAGCCATTATCAGAATGGTTTAGTGAGTCTCTGAGCACAGGAGAGGTCCCAGAAGACTGGAGAAGGGCTCATGTGATCCTGCTCCACAAGAGTGGTAGTAGGGAGGAGGCAGGGAACTACAGACCAGTCAGTCTTACCTCAGTAGTGGGCAAGATTATGGAGGCACTCCTTAAGGAAAGGATAGTGCAATACCTGAAATTCATAGGAGCACAGGATCCAAGACAGTATGGGTTTACAAAAGGAAGGTCCTGTCAAACTAATCTCATAGATTTCTTTGACTGGGTAACCAGAGTGGTGGACCAAGGAGGAGCAGTTGATGTTGCCTACCTTGACTTCAGCAAAGCTTTCGATACTGTTTCACATAGAAGATTGATTAATAAGCTGGGTAGGCTCAGGGTGGGTCAGAAGTTGGTCAACTGGATGGCAAACTGGTTGACAGGCAGAAAACAGAGAGTGGTGGTAAATAGTATACAGTCAGAAGAGATGCAAGTCACAAGTGGGGTGCCTCAGGGATCAGTCCTGGGGCCAGTTCTCTTCAATATCTTCATTAGTGACATTGCAGATGGACTGGAGGGTAAGGTTTGTCTGTTTGCAGATGACACCAAGATCTGCAACAGAGTAGATGATCCAGATGGGGTGGGCAGAATGAGAAGAGATATGGATAAACTGGCAAAATGGTCAGAAGAGTGGCAACTGGGATTTAATGCAAAGAAGTGCAAGATCATGCACATAGGGAAGAGAAACCCTGAAGCCACCTATAGACTGTGAGGGGAGTTGCTGGCAGTCACAAGGGAAGAAAGAGACTTGGGCATCATCATCATCACCGAGGACATGAAATCATCCAAGCAGACCATTAAAGCAGTAGGTAAGGCTAGGGGGATGTTGGGGTGTATTAGTATGGGTATCACAAGTCGGAAGAGGGAGGTAATAATCCCTCTTTACAAGACACTGGCTAGGCCCCATCTGCAGTACTGCATGCAGTACTGGAGGCCATGCCTCCACAAGGACATTAACCAAATTGAGGCAGTCCAGAGAAGGGCAACCAAAATGGTACACGGACTGTATCAGAAAACATATGAGGACAGATTAACGGAGCTCAATATATATACCCTAGAGCAAAGGAGGGAGAGAGGTGATATGATTGAAACATTCAAACACCTTAAGGGCATTAACAAGGTGAAAGAGTCTAACATGTTGCAATATAAGAAAAATAGCAGGACAAGAGGACACAGCATGAGATTAGAGAGAGGCCGATTAACGGGTAATGTGAGGAAGTTCTTTCTCACAGAAAGGGTGGTGGATGCATGGAACAGCCTATCTCAGGAAGTGGTGAATATGAATACAGTGCAGAGCTTCAAACAGGCATATGATAGGCATAAGGGAGCAATATAGATGAGTATGAATAGATATGCCAGTGACAGAGCAAAGGCTGATGGCACATTTATAAGGTAGAAAAAGAAATGGGCAGACTGGATGGACCTTGTGGTCCTTATCTGCCGTCAACTTCTATGTTTCTAAGACAGGAATGGTGGCTAACCACAGGTGGATGTGGATCTTGGACTTTAAAGAAATGGGAGACTACCACAGAAGCTGCCTCGGGGTGGGCGGGGGTTGCCAGGGATGGGTAGAGGCACAGTGGGATAAATAAGGGAGGGCATAATTAAAGCAGCTAACTTCTGCTTGAAGGAAGTGAGTAAAAGCAGAAGAAAAAAGAGACCGTTGTAGTTCTCTAAGGGGGTGGCCAAGGTGGTAAAGGAAAAAAGGGTGGCCGTCAGGAGGTATAAGGAAATGCAGAGGGAGGAGGACGGGGCGGTATACCAAGTAAAGCAGAAGGAAGTAGGAAAGGTGGTGAGGGGAGCAAAGGCACAGACAGAAGAAAGGATCGCCATCAGGGCCAGATTAATGGATGTGGGGGCCCTACTTCAAGTCATATTTTGTGGCCTGGGGGCCCCTAAATGCCAACATCCCACTCCACCATGGGACAAAATGACTGAACGTTTGAAAAACAAAAGGAAGACAAAATAACTAATAAATAGTGTTTGTTATGCAGCACTGCAGCACTCAGACTAGTCCTAGTCTAGATGTCCTACCTAGGCATCACACGGACTCTTTTCTATATTCTTTCTCAAAATGTCTGTTGCAGTACCATTTTGTTGTCACCATCGTTTACTCTCCTATGGTATTCCTTGTCTCTTCTGTCAGGATGGCCACCTACAGGACCCCCCTCTCTCTGCTATCTACCTCTGTAATCTCCATTTTCCATTTTCAGTCCCTCTACTTTGCTTCAGTGCCTTATCCTGAAATAGCTCAAATAGATACAATCTGAAATTGGGCCAGGGATGATGAAAAAGCTAGGTAGCAAGTGCCCTGTTATTAAATATAGACACTGAGACCTGGATGCTATAACAGTATAACTGTATGCATTTTTTTAAGTAAGAGCCATTTGGTTGTTTTTCTAACATGCTGTTCTGCAGCCCGTAGATATGATATATCAAATAGTTTGTCTTGGAATACATTTAAATGTTCTAATTAGCGTACAGAAATTAAAGAGATAAGGATGTATTTTGTGTGGCTCGTTGTTGGAAGTGCAGCCACTTTCCATTGAAACTGTGAAGTGTCCCTGTTTTAGAAACACTGGCAGGGAACATGAAAAACCACTACCTCCATGCCTCTGAATTAAGTATAAAAATTATCTTTCTTTCCCTCTTTTTGTGGAAAAAGTGTGTAATTTATAATCTGTAAGAAGTGCCACCTGAAATGAGCCAGACAGCTCTCTTAAAGAAAATAGACTCCTGAAAACCCTCCCCCCCCCATGCTGCCTGGGATCTCCCCCCCTTCTTGCTCCCTTCTTTGGGGCTCCTGTAGGTCCTTTTGCTATCCCCGACCTCTCTAGTAGGGCCTGCTACTGGGCAGGGCAGCACTCCCCTGCTGCTCGTGCTTGCGAGGTGGTCTTCAAGGGTGGGTTCCTCACCTTCTTGCCTCGCTGCCCTCTGCAAAATCTTGCCCCTTGCTCGTTCTTCCCGGCAGTCTCAGAAGTCAGCTGATTTCTGCCCTCCTCCTCTTACCCTTCTCCCTTCTCCTCCCTCTTACCCCTGCACTTGCTGCTCTCCATACCTGCCACAATTTGTGAACTTATGTATTAATGAGCCTGTAGTTATATTCTCGTTTGTTGCTCTGACCATGTACTTTTGTCTTCATTTGCTGTTTACCCTGGCCCCACCTGTGTGTAGGTGTGAATGTTCTATTGTCCATTCAATGTCCTGGGTACTGTTTTCCACTTTCGTCCACTTGTGGTGGGCCTGTATGCTACCCTGTATTTGTATCTTGTTTCTCTGTACTGTAACCTCCCGGGTCGCTCCTGAAAATAGGCACTCGTTGTCTAGTGTGCTTACCTGGTTAACAAAAACAAATAAATAAAACGGAGTGGATTTGAAATCAGCTTAGTAGTTTAGTAAGCAGTGGCTCCATAACAGAACTTTCTTAATAAATAAAGTATAATCTTTATAAAAATATGCAGTGGCTTGTTCTTTCATTATTTACTTTAGAGTCCTAAACAGTAACTGCCTCAGGAGCTAAAGTGTTAAATATTATCTGACCTAGGCTCTTGACAATGGAGCGTATCTGAGGGCTGCAATAATAAGCAGCAGGCAGTCGCTCCATTTTGGACCAAGACAGAAAGCTTCACTGTGGCTTGACCATTTTATATAGCTTAAAAGCTCCACTTTAATGCTGCCACTTACTCTAAATGTTTTAGATATTCACTGTAGTGCTGCAAATGAAGAGGAAAGTGAGGGGGATGGTGAAGATAACATCAACATACCTGGTGTGGCTTGCCTTGGCCTGACTGATCGATGTCATGGTGATGACTATCCTGATGATTGGAGTGGAGGAAGAGGATTAATGCCAGCCTGGTGGTGGACAGATGTAATGTCTGAGATCCGCAAGATCACTCACGCAGCAGCAACATGACTCGGCCTCGCATGGGAGGACTCCTCACAGCAGGACCAGAGGCCCAGCTTAAACAGCACTGACTATAACTTGACCCTGGCTACACCTACCACCAGCAGTACAGCATGCGACGCTGCACATCAGCCTGCTGACTGCATGGTGTCCGCAGTGATGAATAACTAAAATTAAACCCCTGATGGCTGGAGCTGGATGGTGGCGAAGCTGAATCCGACTCTGGGCGACTCCCCTCTACTTATACTATTGTGTCTTCGACGTTCTTCAATCGAGAAAAGAGAGACCAACGACTGACTGTTGATGTCCACTACAGCTCTCTTGTCCTCCTCCTTGACTCCTCACTGCAAAGTCACATGCCCTGACGCCACACACACGCATGCATGCACTGATTCCCACTCCCCAGTAGCCACACCAGAGGACCTCTGATGGACATGATTGGTTGTGTGGTGGGGTCAGGGTGGATCAGAGGTGGAGCCGGAGCCACCCATCAGAGAGACTGAGAGGCTTGCTCGCTCCGAGTGGCTGGGGGGGTGGACCACACTGACTCTGAGGTTGGGGGGAACACTGGTCTGGACAATGGGCGCTTTTTGGGCAATTCAGCTGGTCGGCAACCATGGCAATTGCCCAGTACTAGGGAAAGAAAGTAAACAAGCATTTGTCAATGCCGAATGTTTGCTTACTGGCATTGGTAGTGTAGAAGTTACAGAGCTGCATAATAGGAATGGCAGCGAAGTATTGAACTGAACCCAACCCCACCAACACCCTGCAGAGAGTGACAGGCATTGGGGTGTGCCTTTGGGTCATCAGACATAACGACCAGGCCATTTCACCACACCCTACCCTGCAGACACTGACAAGTGTCACAGTGTGCCTTGGGGTCTTTGGCCCTTATGCGCACCCCATTCCATCAGAAAATATGGTGAGATGGGTGCGATATAGGAGAATGGGGTAACGTTTGGGCCTGAAGAGTCCGAGGCACACCTAATGCCTCTCACTGGCTGCAGGGTGTGGGTGGGGGCGGAACGGTATGAGCATTACAGGCAAGAATCCCAAGTCACACCCCTGATGCCTGTCATTCTCTACAGGGTGGAGCGTTATGGTCGGAAACCCTAATGCCTTAGGCACTCGTTGGTATTTTCACTCCAAATTTTCAACATGGTTTTTTTGTGACCCCCACCTCATGAACAGTGGCAATATCAGTTTGTTAGCCGAAAACTGCTTTTGCACAGTGACTACGGCATTTGGCACCACAGGTGCAAAAACACATTTTGAACAGGATGTGAAACATGACAGTGGTACTGTTCATGGGGAGGTGTAAAAAAATGGCAATGTTGAAAATCTGCTGTGAAAATCTTAAAAAAACTGGTGAAGTCACGAGCGTGCATAGAAGCTGTGCAACGCACACCCATAATGTAACTAGTGTATGGATTTTTTACAGCAGATTGTTAACACAGGCATTTTGGGACCTCCGATCATGAACAGTGTCAGTGTGATTTTCTTTATCTGTCCCGAACAATGATTTCCCACAGTGACCACACATTTCTGTGCTGAAAGTGTGAAAACACATTTCAGCCATGTTGTGGAAAATGACAGCCATACTGTTCATAAGGAGGTGTGGAAAAATGCCACTGGTGAAAATCTGGACTGAAAATATTACAAATTCATGAACTTAAGAGGGTGCGTGGAAACTGCGTAATACTCATTCGTAACGCAGTCATTTTATGGAAGTTTTGTCACCAAATTTTCAACATAGCCATTTTAAGACCTCTGCTCATGACCAGTGTCACTGTGATTTTCTTAATCTGTCCCAAACATTGTTTTCGCACACCGACTGTACCATTGTGCACTACATGTGCGGAAGCAAATTTTGGGCGAGATGTGAAAAATGGCAGCTGTACTGCTCATAAGGAAGTGTGGTAAGATGGCACTGTTGAAAATCTGGTGTGCAAATATTACAAATTCGCAAACTTGCCAGCGTGCGTAGGAACTGCGTAACGTGCTCTCCTAAAACAGTCATTTTTGGGAATTTTTTCACCAAATTTTCAACATAGCCATTTTAATACCTCTGCTCATGATCAGTGTCACTGTGATTTTCTTAATGTGTCCCATACATTGATTTCGAACACCGACTGCGCCATTGTGTGCTACATGGGCGAGAACACGTTGTGGGCGAGATGTGAAAAATGACAGCTGTACTGCTCATAAGGAGGTGTGGTAAAATGGCAATGTTGAAAATCTGGAGTGAAAATATTGAAAATTTGTGAACTTACGGCGTGCGTAGGAACTCTGCAACGCATGCTCGTAAAACAGTCATTTTTAGGAATTTTTCACCAAATTTTCAACATAGCCATTTTAAGACCTCTGCTCATAAACAGTGTCACTGTGATTTTCTTAATGTGTCCCGTACATTAATTTCAACACCAACTGCACCATTGTGCGCTACATGGGCGGAAACATGTTTTGGGTCAGATGTGAAAAATGAAAGCTGTACTGCTCATAAGAAGGTGTGGTAAAATGGCAATGTTGAAAATCTGGAGTGAAAATATTGAAAATTGCGAACTTACAGTGTGCGTAGGAACTGCATAGCATGCGCTCATAAAACAGTCATTTTTGGAATTGATTCCACCAAATTTTCAAATAACTGCTTGAGAGCCCACCCCGAACACTGGCAGTGTCGTTTAAATCAGTCCCAAAAGGTGATTTTGCACAGTGACTGCGAAATCACCCTTCGGGCCCGAATAACGCCATGACAGTGACAGCATTCATGAGAAGAGGTCCCAAAAACTCTATGTTGAAAATTTGGTGCAAAAATTCCAAAAAATGCACGAGATATGCAACAAAGTTGAAAAAACCCTATCTATTACATTATACAGCTTACCGGCATTTCCTCAGTTCGCGGTCGGCTTTGAAGAGTGCTGATGTGTTCCCGGTCCACCGGAGATTGTCGTGCCGGACTACAGAGGTAAGTATGGGGTGGGGTGTGTGGGAGGCGGGGTCGCAGTGGGTGGGTGCGGGTGGGGGCAGGGAGACTGCGAGGACCGTTTTTATTTACAGTTTTTTTTTAATGATTAAGGCGCGCGAGGCGTTTGCCATGCTGGGTGGGCTCCAAGCATGGCAGCTGAAAAGGATGTTTGGGGGAGCTGGAGCCGATGGGGATTAGGCACCCCGTTGTATCTGGGCTATTGCCACACTGGGGTGGGCTCCCAGCATGGCAGCTGTAACACTGTTTTGGGGCTGGAGCCAACGGGGATTGGGCACTCGCCGGCTATACTGTATGTGCGGGGGCGATCACACGCAATATGTGTGTGCCTGCTGAGGGGAGAGCTCTGCTCACTGAAACGGAGCTCTCCCTTTCAACTGTATGCCACTGCATTTTTAGCTGTCATAGACAGCTGGAGCTGTGATTGGCGAACTGCAACCGTGCCTGCAAACACAGTGACTGAACTGGAAGAGGCTGACACACCTCTGGAAAACTCTGATGATGGCACTATGTTTCTTGCACATGCGTGCAAGCAAACATAAAAATAAGTTAACAGTGAGGGCCTCTTGAACCATGGGGCCCTATGCCATGGCGTAATTTGCATACAGGTTAATCCAGCCATGATTGCCGTAGGGGTCACAAAAGAAGATAAGACTTTTCCTTAGATACAGAAGTGAGAAGAGGAAAGCAAAGTGAGGGACAGTGAGGATTAGAAGGGAGGTTGGGGGAGACTGTACAGAAGAGGACCAAGAAAAAGTTGACATGGCCATACCCGGCTACTCTCTGGTAAACAAAGTACAAGTGGGAAGTGTTATTCAGAAAAAAAGGTGCTGAAGGACAAGGGGACATGATAAGAAGCTGGAGGGGGGGTAAATTCAAGAGATGTGAGGAAGTACTTCACAGAAAGAGTGCTTGTGGCTTCTTGGAATAGTTTTCCAGTAGAGGTGGTGGTGGCAAAAGCAGTCGTGGAGTTCAAGAATGCATGGGAGAAAGGGAGAAAGGGAAGGGAGGGGTGAATGGGCTGGAGATCAAGTAAGATCTGCAGTGATACTATAGGCAGGGAAAAATGGGCAGGCTAGGTGAGCCAAACAGTCCTTATCTGCTGTCAGATTTTATGTTTCTATGTAAAATCATGTCTGTTGTGACTAAAATGGAATATAATGTAGTGTGCAGTGCTCCCTGACCTTATGGGAAAATGTGTTCAAAAATAGCTGCAAATATTGATACAAAGCTTGACTAAGCCATATTACATACGAACATACGAAATTTGCCAGCAGAAAAAGGCCATTTGGTCTATCGAGTCTGCTCTATTTTGCAGCTAGCAGCCCTGTTCTGTAGCTACCCCTTCCTCCTCACCCCCTCTCCCTTTATCCTCCTTCTTGCTCTGTCCCAGCCCCTTTTGAAGCAACCCACTGTTTTACAGGCTACCACGTCTGCTGGTAACGTATTCCATCCTGCCACCACCCTCTCTGTAAAAAATTGTCTCATTTCCCTCCTGAACCTTCCCCCTCCAATCTCATGTCATGGCCTTGAGTGTCCCTCCCCACCCTTACCCTGAATAGCCCCTCTGTACCAGTCTTGTTTTTCCCGCTCATGTATGTGAATGTCTCGATCATATCCCCTCTGTCCCTCCTCTCCTTCAGCGATTACATGTTCAACTCCTTTAGCCTACTCTCACATAGTACGTCCCTCAGTCCCTGGATCATCTTAGTTGCTGTGCGCTGCACCCCTTCCACTAATTTAACGTCCCTTTTCAAATACGGGCGCCAGTACTGCACACAGTATTCGAGATGAGGTCTGACTAATGATCTATACAGCAGCAGAATCACCTCCCCCCCCTTGGTGTTATTCCCCTTGCGATGCAACCCAGCATTTTGTTGGCCCTTGCTGCTGCCTTCCTACACTGTGCCGAGTTTTACATTGATCCTGTGATGACCACCTCCAGATCCTTCTCCTCCCCAGTCTCTGCCAGCTGCACTTCCCCGAGTTGGTAGTTTCTTCTTGGATTTTTTTGCCCCAAAATGCAGTACCTTAAACTTTTTGGCATTGAACCCCAGCTGCCAAATGTCTGACCAGGTCTTCAGCTTTTTCAGATCTTCCTGCAGACTCTGCCACCCTGTTATGTCAACCACCGCCGACCCTATCTTGGTGTCATCGGCAGACAGACTGATCCTGCTCTTGATGCCCATGGAAATGTCTGCAATAAATATCTCAAATAGTCAAAGGAGGACTCCTTTTATTATTTTAAATGTGAAAAAAAGTACTAAAGCAAACTGAAAATGGAGAACGAAGGGTATCATACAAGTTAGGAGATAAAGGGCAAATAAAAAAATGAAAAATTATAGATCAAAGTTTCACTGCTAGTGCACTGTATGTAAGCAGTAAGCCATGACAGGGTGTTGGTAGTAGTGTGATCATCATACGCCCAGGGGCATGATGAGGCATGCAGCTGTAGGCTGAGTGCCTTTTGCCCCGGGCGTGTGGTGATCACACTACTACCCACACCCAAAGTGTCTTATTGTGCTTATGAAATGTTTTTTTGAAATATATGACTTTATCAGAATAAAAATATTTAAGCACTGAAAACTGTAAACATGTGTGGTTTTTACCTAAAGTAGTCCTTCCACCTACTGGTACTAGATTGAACTAACTGCTTTGCTTTTGGTCTGTTGGTCTAATGCAGATTCCATAGTTGTGGTCTTTTTAATTTCTCCCTTCCCATTCAAGTAGTTTTGTGTGTCCCAGTTTTTTTTTCCTGGTAAAGTGTTTCTGAAGCCAGAACATAAGAGTTACAAGTAAGTTCCTGCCCCCCGCCCTCACTCACTGAATTCCAGTCAGAAGAGAGTTATTTTTATAAATGAAATATGTTTGCTACGTAGTATGAAAGTCTACCTGCCCCACCTGCTGCCGTCTTCCTCGCTCACTCATTTTGGACACGGCAGTCAGAAGAGGGACCTTCAGGTATATATCTTCCATTTCAGTCCAGTGCCAGTGCTGTTTATTTCAAGTAAATCGGCCTGGCCCAACTGGGTGCATCACGGCACTCTCTCTCACTTGCCCGCCCACCCTACTGCACTCTCCTTCACTTGCTCATTACAGAGCCATCGCAAGGGAGGAGGCGGCGTATATTTTTTCAATTGAAATATTTTTCTGGCCATGCTGCGAGTGTGACAGTCGCACACAGACCAAATTAGTGTTGAGGCCAGAATTGCATTGTTGTCAGATCAAATGGCATTTAAAATTGAACAAGGCCATTTTCTGTTCAGCTGCTCTGAGTGTAAAGTTTGTAAAGTGTATTTTTTTAAAGATTCACAGTTGGTTCAGGGGTGGGGGTACTGGGGCAATGTTATTTTCAGTTTGACACAGTGTTACAGCAAGGTTTTAGTGGGAGTGTGCACAGGCAAACACAGTGGGAGGTCAGAAAGGCTGTAAACTGTAGAAAGGCCAGAGTTCTGGCAACTTATCCGTTTACAAAGAAGAGGTAAAAAAAGAAAACATAACTGACTGAATGAATAAGGAATTAATGTGTTGTGGTATGGTAGTATTTCTTTATGTGTGCTAAAGTGGGAGAGGGTAGACATGGGTAGTAATTTTGATACTTGCCTATTTGCCATTTTATGTAGTTATCTTTAGAGAATAAGGCTGCCGCGCATTTTTTTAACTTCCATCCTTGCATAGTAATTTGTGATAAGGCTAAATACCAGAATGACCAGGGGTAATACTGCAATCATAATGGTCAGGTGACTGGTTCTGGCCAATCAAGACTGGAGGATTTCAGTCCCCATTTTATAATGATCCTTGAAGCATGCAGAATAGCAAAATGTTAGTTTACTCATTTCTTTTTGCACATTCTTTCCTGTACCTTCACCAGGCAACTCAGTTACTGAGTATTTGATTCCTCAGTAATCGAGCTACTGCATGTGGTGCATGTAAACAGATTTAGATTAAAATCTGAAACAGGGCATTGATTACCAGGTAATTGAGTTTGGTTGCATTCAAATACAGCAACTGTAACACTGGGTTGGCCTTTATCAGGCTTGTCTGCATTGTTTACTTGATATGATAACATAGAACTTAACATTGTAGTGTTTACTACTATGGCAACAAACTGTGATATCACAAACACAGGAACTGGGAGGTCACTTGTGAACAAGTCAGATGTTTCAGAAACAGTCAATTTGAGATCTGATCTGATTTGCAGGGAATGAGGAGTTTTGGTCACAATGCAGAGCTGCTGTGTTCAAGTTTTAAGGAAGAAGTATGGGTTAGCATGCCATTTAAAGCTCTATTCTCCTCCCTCCTCCAGTGGTGGAACCTGAGCAGCTTTGGTGTCAAATATGAAGATTTCAGCAGAGGTGGTGTTAGGCACCCTTAGTCCCTGTGACTGCTGGGGTGACTTGCTCTCAGGGGTCTCCAGTCTGGCCTTTGAAAGTCATCAGTCTTTGAGACTGAATTTATTTTCTTTTTATCCTATGTATCTTGCCTTATTCTGCCTTGACTGGATCAGTCCCCCAAGCCCTGTCACCTGACTTCCCTGGGACTTACCTTACTCCGGTGTCCTCAACACATGTCCTGTTTGGAGGAGCCAGCCATCGGGGCAGGGCCTGCAAGGATCTGGGCCATCACCCAACTGCAGTTGGAGGTGTTGTTTCCTCCATTTTCTCCCTGGGCACACACACACACACAATGTCACAGTGGGTGCTCCACATCTGCAGATGCTTCCCTGGCGCAGGGTATCTGGTCTCTTCCTGTGTGCCTGTGGTTCCACTACATTGCCACCCAGACACCTCCAGGTGGCAGCAGACAAGTGGGACATATGTTCCCCACTCCCTGAAGGAGAAAGACTGTCCAAGGGATGCTCAATCCTCCTTCTCCCGGCCAGCACTCATGCAACCCCCGTCAGTTCCTGAACCCAGGTTACTGACTTAGCAGGTAGAAGCTCTACCACCATGCTACTGGGCTGATGCTGAATTTTTTTTTTTGTTTTTTTGTTCGCTTTATGCTTGCTCCCCTTGCTGACCAGGCCCCATTTATGCTGACCTACCAAGCTCTGTCACCTGACTTCTCCTCAGACCCACCCTTCACTCCAGTCCTCCAGGCCCCCCCCACAGTGAAGGATTCCCCATCTCCACTACAGTATGGATTCAGTTCTAGGAGGGGCTGAAATCACCAGTGCAGGGCTTATAGCAAGACAGATTTCATCCCACCCTGATAAGGGTTTTTTCCTGTTTCTCCTTCAACCACAGGACATTGGCATCACTAGTGCACAAGCACGTGCATGCAGCCATGCAGAACGTGGCACCAACTGACATCCTTCCCCCCACTTAGTCGCTCCTAACTACACTTCCACCTGTGGTCACCCAGTTAGCAATACAGCAGCGGAGTAAGCTGGCCTCCCTCCCCAGAGGAGGAGAACATCCTCTGTGTTGCACAATCCTCATCTTCTGGCCAGCTACCTAAACCTTGGCTCATTCCCAAACCCAGGTCATGGGCGCTGTGAGCGGTAGCGCTACTGCTGTGCCAATGGTCTGGCCTGAAATGTTCCTTTTTAAGTTTATTTTTGTCTTACAATGTTCTTTGTTAAAACAATGCACTGAAGGGCATCCATGGTCTGGGCAAAAATATCCAGAATTGTATCATACTGTACCCCCAGGGAACCCTGTGGGTCAACTAATCCGTTATGGTGTGAATACTTGGTGTGCCTTTCAAAGGCTTTGAGTTAGCAGGCCAGTGACTATAGGTTCTGGGGGAAGAGCCAGCTGCTTGGGTCTAACCAACCCAGGAAGCTGTGGTTCAGTGGGATATCTGGCAGAGAAGCTGCAGCATCTCCCCAGGTTAACTGAAAGTTCCTGCTGAGTAACTCCCTAAAATTCCTTGGGAGTATTGGTGGAGGCCATTTGTATCAGTGCCCCCTGAGGGGTGAATGTCCCCACTCTGGAAGGATTCTTGAGGGGCAGGTTTTAACTACAAAGAAGTAGAGAAAATGCTGGAAAAGTCTGGTATCATCAAAGGGCAACAGAAAAGGAAACTTGAGACAACCTGGTAGCATGAAGCTGTTAAATGTAACTATTCGAGGTTGAGTAACTGCATCAGCTGGCACCCAGTGCCTCCCTCCCTCCTCCCTCCCTCCCTCCCTAAAATAAGGAAACCTAGTGAAGTAAATGTCTGTGGTGTTTGCATCTCAGGAGAAGTAATGGAAGGTCGAGCTGGGATATGTGCAGACCCATGGGGTATCTGGGTCTGGAGGAATGACCTAGCATTCATTGGGCAACCAAACTGATTAATATAATACTCCTGAGCTTTGGTCATCTGGTAAATTAGCCCATCTATGTTCTATTAAGTAAAAAGCCTATGGCATGCTGTAAGAAAAAAATACTGCATTAGCCTGCATGAGTTTCCTTGAATATGTGCTGTGAGAGAGCATTCCTGGGTGTTGAGAGAACCATGTCAGGTGCTGTGAGAGAGCCCTAAATTTACTGAGAAGCTTAACTTTAATTTCAGCATGAAATTTACCTGTGCCCCTTGGGATGCCTGCAGTTCCAACCTAACTAAACCTCTTGAACCTGATGGGACAACATCCTCTTCAAGAAATCAGATGCTATGAGTCACATGCTTGGCACCAAAGAAGATGGCAGCTTAAGCTCAGCCAGCACTCTCTCCTATGTAATTTCCTTTTTTAGTTATTTACTGAAAGTATAAAAATACAACTTTTTTTGTTATTATTCATTAGCAGAAATCACCTGCAAATGAAATCTGTTGAAATCAGAAAGTTTTTACTTTTTACCTTTGTACCTCTGTTTCAGGACTATGTCACCATTTGGATCATCACACTTGCCCGATTCTATTAAAAAAGTGCAGGACAATGCAGCAAAACATTCAGTTGGCAGCAGCATTACGTCAGATATCTGTATCATTAGGAATGTTAGCAAATATCCGCTTGGACGTTTCCAACTTGAAAATCTCAGTTGACCAGAACAACACGTTCTTGTCAGATCCACCATGGCTGCATAATGAAGTTTGTGAAGAAAATGGGCAGACTGATTTTTTTTTTTATTTTAAACTGGGTTGAGCTATGGGCTGCTACCCCCATGTGTACTAATTATTAACACGTCATGGCATACCCAGGCATATCGAGAAATAGCTACACCCTTGCTGTTAAGGGGAGGGGACAGAAATGGCAGGGAAGCAGAAATGAAAAAATAAAACGCCCATTAAAAAAAAAAATGCCCACTGCGATATAGTGCAGTGCTGCAGTCCATAGGGACAACATGGGCAGATTGCTTCTTGGGGGAGGGTCAGGTGGAGGAAAAACAGTTCCACGGATGGAAAACATGATGTCAGCCCCAACCACCAAAACAAGTGACAGCTCATAGAGCACAAGCTTGAGATCCATTACTCCGCTAGTTTGATTAGCGTGACATGGCTCTGTTTTTGTGTACAGTTATGGGAGAGTCCATAGTCCTCTACTACGACCAGAATATGTATGTGTGTATGTTTTTTTTTTTTTTTTTTTCACATTTGCATTTCAAACCTGTAAAACAACCTAACAGTGAAGAACACTGAACGACTACTCATACTTTATAATGCCATTTAGCTTGTATCCCAATAACTGCTTGTTTATTAATACAGTAATGCAATTGTTTAGATAAACAGGATCTCAGATGACCAGGAAGCCAGGAGACGCCACAATTTCTGGATAGTAAAGTTTTGGTTTAACAGAGGTTCAGGATAACCGGGGTTTTACTGTATTTTCTTAGTAGTGTGATTAAAAATGTGGATGCCCAACCACTTAGTAAAGTCTTAATTGAGCACAGTACCGCAGTTTCATGTTTATAACTAGTGGTATTACTACCAGAAAGAGAACATCATCTATGCAGAGCATGAAAATGAATATAGTAGGGAGCTTTACGTGTTTCAAGCTGCAGCTCAGATTGTCCAGCTTTATATGTTTGAGCCACTGGCTGTTAGAACAGTGACTCTAGCTCCCATTGGTGATGATGCCGATGAATCATCAGCTGGCAGTGATTTATTACCCAAATCAACAACCAGCCGAAGAAAACTCTCTTTTGACCTGTCCTGTAATAAAGAATTAGTTGCTAGCTATTGTTATTGTTATGTGTGTTTCTTTTTTGTCAAAGATATTTAAGCAATAATGCACAACAGGGTGTGGTATATCGTGGGATATCGTCACGCCTCGGGTGGTTGGGCATGAGGTCACAGGCCGAGTGCATCCAACGACATGAGAAGTGACGATATCCCATGATATACCACACCCTGGAGTGCATTATTGCTATTATGAACTGGATTAATAGTTTTATTAGTAAAAAACACCTGGGTTAAAATTGACTTTTAAAATGTTTTAGTATTGAATTATGGTGTAGGAATACATATAAAGAAAATAGTTCTATTACTTATAAATAGCAGGTGGTGCTGTTGCACAGTACTGCATATGAAATCTGCTGAGAAAGCAAGCAGAGTGTACCTGCACCATTCATGAATATCATCTCAGCATAGAGAAGCTTTTTTTAAAAAAAATTATACCTTGTCCTGTTAGTCCTGTGCCAGGAGCAGTTGGCAGTGCCTGGCATAAAAGTCTGGAGTCTTACACTTTTCTTCGCTGTATGGTGTTGGAAGGATTTGTAGTGAGTTGTGAGTAACTTTGGTGAAGTTCTAATTGCACAGAACAGCTAAGGTTTGGTTGGCATTCCACCCCCCCTTTAATTTCAGCAGGTTGAAGGAAGCAGAATTTACGGACTGAGTGAAAGGAAGACGCTGTCATTTGCCACAAGCAGGCAGGAGCGCTGCTCCGTTGTCATCTGTGAGAAGAGTGCGCAGGTCGGTGTGAAGCTAGTGTGGCGAGAAAGAGTGGTTGCCGCGTGTGACAGTTGCTAGTATGGGAATATATTTCCTGCAAGTGACCATTGTGTTGTTCCGGTCGGCGGCGGGCTATAAAGATGAGGGTGACCGTTGTGTTTATGACTTTTACCTTTTTTATAAAGAGCCATGGATAGGGAGGTTTGGGAGAGATTCTGGGGCTGTTTTGCTGTGGTTTTTCATTTGTTTTAAAGCGCTGAAAGGGAGTGGCGTGACATGATAAATGTTTTTTTTTTTAAAATGGGAAACACGCTCGCAAAAGTGATAAACTACTGCGACCGCGCCACAGCTGCCCTGACTGACATGTACCGGTGGAAGTGGAACATGGTAGTCGGTGCTGTTGCTGTGCATGACCAAGGGTTTGTGTGTTTTCTTTTCTTTTCCCCCAGTGGGAGACCGTTTAGGGCTAAGTTAAATGTATGGCAGCCTAAGTGAAAACCACTGCCCAGCCTGCTGCTGTCAGTGTACTAGTGTACAGCCTTGCCTGTGCCAAAAAGTACAGGCGAATGGATTTCATGTAGGTGAAACGAGCTGTTGGTTGGCACCTTTTCTTACCCATGATAATGTAGCTGGATATCATCACGGGTAAGAAGAGGGCTCAGCCAATCAGCTGCATCCATTTACAATCTCCAGTTCATAATGAACAGCATCAATGTGTCATGGCATTCACAGAAAGCTGACACTGTGCTGTAATGTGCTGTATGACTTATAGTCTGTTGGATAGATCCATTTATGAGGCAGTGTCATACTGTCATTTGTAACAGGATTTTTTTTCATTTTTTTTTTCCCTGTTGGTGTAGTGGAAAAAACTGTCAAGTAATTTTCATTTTTTACCATATGTGAATTTTCAGCTTCCCATGTATTGGTCCAGGACCAGCATTCTTTTTTCTGGAATGGGAGGGGTGGGACAGAAAATGTGATGTCAAAGCAAAAAAAAGAAGTTTTGTGCACACCCATGGCAAAACTGCTGCACTATTTATTGAGGGAGAGGTTGCTACATATGACTTGGAAAATATCCCCACTAATGTCAGATTGTTTTAGATGCTGTATTTTTAAAGACAACTGTGGCAGTTGAGAACAACTAAGAAAGACAAATTGCTGATCTGCTGATAAAGGCTGTTCTTCATATGTGTATCCAGTACTAACTCACATTTATTTGGCCAATTTAACGTGTTCTCTAAATGGAGGGTGGGTGGGGGTGTGGAGCAGGAGGGGGTCAACTGTTTAGAATCCCACACAGTCGTTCTGCACTTTTAATTAGGGCACTTTATCAAGTAGCCAAAATAAAGAAAATACATTGTAACAGAATACTTCGTTTCTAAAGCCCTTCCTGCATTTTGTAAATGAAACACATCATAGTAGGCCAAAGTTTGTTCCAGTCTGTTTCGGGAAGTACAAAGCTATCCCAGTAGGATGAGATGACCAATCATTGGGTGTTATAACTCAGCTTCAGGGATCATGTTTACAGCCCAACCTTAATATAAACAACAAATACTTACAGTACAGTACACACTACCTCAAAAAAATGAATCAGAACAGGCTCTATTTCTAGACCATGGGCTATCCACAGGAACTGCAGTTTCATACGGCTGAATCTGCTCCTATCAACTTTGGCAGTCATAACTGTGCCAGTGCTGAACAATAAAAATGTTCCCTTAGGGTCTGAGGAACCAATGCCACAAATCACATTCCTACACAACTTGCATGGGGTGTCAGCTTTAACTTCTCAATCCATGCGCCCCTCGAAGTCGGGATGTTTATTCGGGTTTAACGCGAAGCGCAATGATAAACCCAGTCATTTAAAATGATTGGGATTGCCAGACAGGTGCTCCTAAGCAGTATGAAGTCGCAATTGCCCTATACCCTATATGGAAGTAACTTTAAAATAAGTAAGACAAGAAAAAGGTTAAGCGCCCCCCTGACACTTGTAAATAAGCATTGTTTGTAAACATCTTAAGTTTGCATCCCTGAGGGACTCATTAAGATCAGCCCTGCTCCCCCTAATAAGTTGCTGATCCATAATTGATGGTGGATATCCAGCATCACAGCATGCAGCGCCCCCCTCCCCATGTCCCCTCCTTCTCTCCTCAAAGCTGCTGCTGCAGGAATGCCGAGCTCCAGTCGGAATCATCAACATCAGCACCAACATCCTCCCCTTCTCAGAGCTGCTGCTATTTTGGAAGCAGGAATAGTCCCCAACTCTAACCTGAAGCATCCCCCTGCCCCTGCAGCTAAGCGCCAGGCTCTCTCCAGCTTGCTTCCACTTCAGGGAAGGCAACGAGCAGAGCCCTTTAATAATACCTTTCTTGCACAAGCAGAACATTCCCTCATTTCATGCCAGCTGCCACCTCCCCTGCCCCACAATCCGCCCCCTTACTTTCCTACTGCCTGATTTGAGAAAGACGAGTGGAGAAGGAATTTTTCCAGATGTGTACAAAGATCTGGGGCTGAGGACGAAAAAGAACTTGTAAGGACCGAGGGAGAGAAAAGAGAGAGGGAGAGGGAGAAACATGGATTCTAAGGACAGAAAGAAAATTCAGTTTTCTGTGCCAGCGCTTGCTGCTCCCAACCAGCTGGATCCAAGAGTGGTGGAAATGGTAAGGTGACATTTTTTTTAATACATTTATTTAATGCCTGTGTCTACATTATTCCTTTCTGGGGATGCTGTGCCTTCTTTTTCCATTCAGCAAAGTCCATTCCAGTTAAAACATTAGCCTTATAGACCATTCTTCGGACTAGGCAGCACTTAAATTAAATCCTTGTCTGGTTATGTTTTAAACACCGTCCCATCCAGGATGGTACTCCGATCATTAAAATAAGTCAGCTCAGTTCTTACATTCCAATGGTTTGATTTTATTCTGTCCTCTACAGCTGAAGATAACGTAGGGAACAGCGATTACCAAAAGATGGATTAATGTTTTTATTAAAGAGGCTCTTTTTCTGGTTTGTGAACAGGTCTTTTGTTGCTGGGTGATAGCTACGGCTGCGGGACCGACCCATCGCCTACTATGGAAACAAAATTGGGGGGGCATTAGGCAGTCGAAATATCGGTAGCTATGCCCTTCCTATTAAGGGGAAGGGACAGAAATGGCAGAGATGCAGAAATGAAAAACAAAAAATCTATTAAAAAAAAAAAAGCCCACTGTGATATAGTGCAGTGCTGCAGTTCATAGGAAGAACATGGGCGGATTGCTTCTTGGGGGAGGGTCAGGTGGAGGAAAAAATGTTCCACAGATGGAAAACATGATGTCTGCTCTTTTCCACATGCAAAATGTCTGCAGGGCTCCTCACATGCAGCCATAAAAAAAGAAGAGAAGGAGGTATGGGAAGGGTGAAAATGCCTGAGTCATGGATTGATGTATTGGAAGACACTACTGCAAGGCTAAATGACATAGCTGACAATCAAAACACACATTTTGTACCATCTCCAAAAGGTTAATGATCTTGAAAATGGGGAGAAGAAACAATCTGAGAATAACTGAGGTACCTTAAAATGATGAAGGCCATAACATCCTAGCTTTCCTATGACAATTATTGCCAGATGTGTTAAACTACCAGTGGCCATGGCCTTTAGAAATCAAGCAGGCTCACTAAGCCATGGTACCTTGCCCACAACTTGGAGTGAAACCTCACCCAATATTTGCATACGTCCTCAGATTCTCCATGAAAGAAGACATTTTAAAATTAGCAAAGTAGAAGGGTCAACTAACAATGGGAGGAGGGGGTGAATCTTTATCCAGATTTTATTGCTGAGGGAGCTGACAAAAGAAAAGCCTTCACAGATGCTAAGAAAGCTCTACAGAGAATACGGGTTCAGTATTATATGAAGTATCCTGCAGAACTGATTATTTATACAGAGGATGGTCCTAAATCTTTCTTTAACCCCTTAAAGACATTTGATTTAATAGTTAAAATTTAGTCCTACCACAGAGAATGGATACCACAGTGGAAAAAAACTGACATTCCAACCACCTCTCTTGCCAGCATCACAAACAGCTATGCACTGGTCAGCTTCATGGATATAGGCAGGGAAAAAAGAGACTGCAGCTAAGCAGAAATGTAACCAGATAAACTACAGTATAATAAACACTCTCAACCCCCTTTGTCTGCTACAACCATCTCGTTGTCTACCCCCATTGGGAAATCTAAACTTTCACATAAAAGTTGTCCCTTCACGAGAAACAGAAACGACAGTACCTACTTCTCATCTAGCAAATATAGCTATAATCACATGCATAGAACAAGCGAAGACAATTAGACCGCTGCCACCAACAATGGAGCTGATGCCAGTTTGGCAAAATCCATGCCAGAGGATGTTGTGCAAGGCACTGAGATGCACTAATCAAGAACCAAAACTTGTAGGCAAACTGCATATTCTTTTGTTGTCCCTTTTCTATCTGATAAATTTCTCATAAGAGCTCAGAGCTCGTCAGTGTCAGTGGCTTAGTAGGTAGCACACTCGCCTCTGAGGCCAGGAGATCAGAGGGCTGTGGGTTCAGTTCCCACGTCTGGCACTTGGGTTAATATCCCAGTACTGACACTGTAGTGCAGCATGAGAGGGGTGCTGCACTTCTGAGGTGCCTGCTTCGATGAGACGTTAAACCGAGGTCCCATCTGCCTGGATTGGTGGTAGTTCAGGTGGATGTTAAAGATCCCATGGCACTTATCAAAATGAGCAGGGGAATTTCCTCAGTGTCCTGGCCAAATTTCCCTCATTCACTGAAAATACCACCAACAGCTTAATCTGGTTCAAGGTCAGTTGGCATTCATCTGCGTCCCCCTCCCCTGGGTCGTGCCTGAAAATAGGCAGGATTTGTCTAGTGCACTTACCCGGTCAACAAAAACTAAAATAAAAAAAGATAATAAAGATGCAAGTGAAGACCTCACATAGCCATCTGGATACTGTTTAGTAGCGGATTTATTTATATTTAAATACTGGTCAGTTTTGTTGCACTTATTTTTATATTTTAGATCAATTTCATTTTACAATATTAACTCTTTTTAACCTGTATTACTTATGCATATTTATGCTATAATGTTTCTTTCTTGTGTATTGTAATGATCGCTTTTTTAAGATCGACCAATAAAGATTAATCAATCAAACAAATTAAATTGATAGTGTATATCTGCAAAGCATTGCAGCCATCCACTAATACAGACCCTTGCCACTCCAGCTGCTCACCATCTGATGCTTTGACTCGGATTATGAAGCACAGCCACATGTGCAGCCTTCAGCCCAGCTGGATACAAAAACTCTGGTATCAAGTTTTCTACATTTCACACTACAACAGAACTTTGGACACATGCTCAATTAGATATCTAGACACTTAAAGGATCATCAGCAGTCATATGTGCACAAACTTAAACAGAAGTTGTTTTCGACATAGTCTAAATATAGTCCTTGGCTAAACTGAGGCAATTGCTGCTACCAGACACTTACCAAATAGTCTGGACAGATATGTTCATTATTGTGGTGCTGGCCCCTTTCTGTATGATCCAGATTAGAGAAGATTTTAAAATAATCAAGTGTATAAAATCTAAGCAGTACGTGTAAACCCTGTGATGCCATTTAGTTTCTCATCATAGTCCACTCAGGAGACTGGTGATGACAACAATCTAAGATGCAAAGACTTCAAGAATGTGTAGTTTAACATACACAATAGTCTGTGTTATTCTTCTCTAAGACTCTGAAATACACAATGTTATCCCTACTGCTTTGCCATGTACAAAACATTACTAACTACAAAATTTCTGTTGCAATTGGTAAGCTGTATTATGCTTATGCAAGACACCATAGAACATATTTTCAGGGAATGTTAGATTTTATTACCCCCCCTTTTTTTCCTACTGCAAGAAACTCACCTTATACCACAAGAACCTAGGAAACTATGCAAGTGTTGGGTCTCGCGTGTAGAATTTAACAGTTTTAACAGGAAGAAAAGGGGTACAGCAATATTATTGAGAAAAGGCATTCATTTCACTAATGAACATCACACACCTGACCCAGAAGGCAGATATCAAGTATTATCTGGAACTCTCAGTGGCCATAAAGTAACTATTTTTACTGTGTATGCTCCAAACTGAGATCAAGTTACTTTCCTTGGCAGGCTATAAAAGGGAATTGAGCAGATTCACTGGGCATGAAATTATTCCGGGGGGACTTTAATGAAGTGGTCGAACTCTTCCTAGATAGGATTAAACAGAAGATCAATTTGGTAAACTCAAAAGCTAGACAGTCTCTAAAGATTTGATCAAAGACTTGGGTTTTACAGATGCTTAGAGATTAGTTCTTCCACAGAGCAGAGATTTGTCTTCTCTCATAGATGCCACACAGCTGAGTTGAATATATTTTCCTCTCTTAGAACATGAACAATAACAAAACTACTGCTGATCTAGGTAGTATAGTGATATCAGGTCATGGAATAGTTAGTGTGAACCAGTTATTGAACAGAAATAAATCCAAAAGATTAAACTGGAAGTTTAATATTTCATCGGTGAAAGACAAGGTCTTCTGTAAATGGATACAGGATGAAATAAAATAAGTTTTTCCACTGAATAACGGGAGGTGTCCCAAATATGTATTTGGGACATGTTCAAGGCATTCATAAGGAGGAGAAATAGTAACTTCTCTTCCAAAAGAGGTGCAAAAAATGTGACAGAGAAACAACTGGAAGCGCCTTTTAAAAAAATTAATGCAACAGGGCTCTACTACTTCACTAGATAACTTTGTTCAAATTTAGAGCAAAAAATATTTTGTCAGCTAAAGCAGAATATGCCTTTTTTAGACAGCAGTAGTTGTACTGGTAAGCAGGGGAAAAATCCAGAAAGCTTTCATGTTCAGGCTCAAGAAACCACAAAACCAAAATATGATTGTTGGGGTCAGAAATGATAGAGAAATTGTCCCTGAAAACAAAGGAATTAATGGAGAATTTAAGACATTTTCAGCATGCAATAAGTCAAGACAGAGGAGGTAAGGACTGTACAAATTAAGGCTTCAGTAGACAAACTTAAACTCCTTAAATTAAGCGAAGAGGACGGGAGATCTCTTAATGAACAAATTTTTGTAAATGAAATCAAAGCAGCAATCCAAGAATTGCCCAATGGGAAAACACCTAGTCCAGATGGTATAACAACTGAACTTTACAAAATTCTTAAAGCAGATATAACTAACCATTTATTAAATGCATTTTCATGATTTTAAAGCAATGGCTACATTAGTACCATCCACGAAGAGCACATATATATGCCTCATCTCCAAAAAGGGAAGGATTCCCCTGACAGTGCAAACTACCGACCAATCTCCCTACTTAATCAGGACTATAAAATCCTCATCAAAATCCTAACAAAAAGAATCCAAAGTGTAGCTAATAAATTCCTGGGCATAGAACAAGTAGGTTTTGTTCAAGGAAGATCTAGGGCGAATATTATTGGGAGACTGTGAAACTCTATTTGGAACACATACAAACAGAGGTGAGAAAGAAGTGCCTCAGCTGGGACTTGAACCCAGGCTGCCCGTAATACCATTCCAGTTGTGCTAACCAGCTGCACCACTATGATAACTGGAACCTGGGCTGTCCCCGAGCACATTATTCTTTCTCAAATGCACAACCCAATGACCACAGAAATATTTACTTGTAACAATCACATAGGAGTGCGGTGTGTATATTTATGGAACACATACAAACAGAGGTGAGAAAGAAGTAAGTGCCTTAGCTGGGACTTGAACTCAGGCCACCCAGAATAACATTCTGATTGCACTAACCAGCTGTGCCACTAAGACAACTGGAACCTGGGCTTTCCCTGAGCACATTACTCTTTCTCAAATGCACAACCCAATGGCAACACAAATCTTTACTTGTAACAATCACATAAGAGTGCAGTGTGCATATTTATGGAACACATACACACAGAGGTGAGAAAGAAGTAAGTGCCTCAGCTGGGACTTGAACTCAGGCCACCTGGAATACCATTCCGATTGCACTAACCAGCTGTGCTACTGAGACAACTGGAACCTGGGCTGTCCCTGAGCACATTACACTTTCTCAAATGCACAACTCAATGGCAACACAAATATTTACTTGTAACAATCACATAGGAGTGCAGTGTGCATATTTGTGGAACACATACACACAAAGGTGAGAAAGATGTAAGTGCCTCAGCTGCCAAAAGGATGCAGGCCATCCTTCTTGTAAAGGTGTATATCCTCCCAGGTGGCACCCCAGTCCCCAGTGTATCCAAAGTTGTTGCCCTTGCACCAGTCCTTCAACCATTTGTTGAAGGTGCTGGTGTGGTGGTTCCTTTCCCTCTCCTTCCCCTGACTGGTAGCACCTCTGAGAACATTACAGAGTTTGCCACCACCCCCACCAAGCTCCTTCCCAACTCCCTAAAATTCTCCTGAATCTCCTCCAGACTCATCCTTTCTTTGGCTAGGTCATTTTTCCCCAGATGGACAACAACGTCCAGCCCCCCCAAGCCACGGCCTTTGCGATCCTCTGGATCCGCTCGCCCTCCCCCCAAGTCATACCTCCTGGGAGGCACATGGCCTCTCTTTCTCCTGATGTCTAGCCCTACATCCATACCATGAACTATTGAGTCCTCCACTAGGAGAATCTTCCTTCTCCCCTGGTGTTCTCTGGCCCCCTCCCCTGTGCCCCCCTATCTGACAGGTCTGCTCATCCTACCTGGTCACAACCTTGGATTCTCTTTCAAGGATATCCCCCTTCTTGAGAACATCTTATCTGTTCCTTAGTTGTATAGGGTGGGGGGAGGTGTGCCTGATCTCCACATTCCTTAACCTCCCTGAGCCCACCGTAGTCCATCCAGGCCTCTGTCTGAGTAGCCCCTGCGGCAGTGGCTGGTGTTGTGGTGGTCCCTGGGTGGAGGCAGAGGACCACAGTACTCCTGCCAACTGTGCTTGCAGCATGCAAATCTCTTCCCTGAGCCCAGAGAGGTGCCTGCAAATGAGGCAGCACCGCAGTTCCCAGAAGTGCTCCTAAACACAGCTGCTCCACACCCACTGCACCACTCTCCTTACATCATCCTTCGTACTCTTTAATATGGTCCTACTCCCTTCTGTTGTTCTTTTTTATGTTTGCTTGCATGCATGTGCAAGAAACATAGTGCCACCATACAAGTTTTCATAAGTATGCCTGCCCCACTTCCAATGCCCTGCTCCCTTTTGCAGGCACGGCTGCACCACACCAATGAATGTCTGAGCTGTCTATGACAGCCGTTCAGATGCAGTGGCATACAGTTGAAAGGAAAACATTGTAGACACCTGCATACTGCCATCGGCAGTATGCAAATTGCCTATGTTGGCATCACAGATTTGAACTGTCTGTCATATTAGACAGTTTTTCCCTTCCCCCCACGAACACATAGGTGCATGCTGGAGCCCACCCTGGCGTGCTCATGTGCTCCCCCAGTACAGTGTATGGCTGGACAGGGTGCCCAGTCCCCTGTCGGCCCTGTGCCCCCCCCGAGACACTTCCAGGTGTCACGCTGGAACCCACCCCAGCATGGCAAACGTCCGTCTGCTGCCCCCCTACACACACTTCAAGGTGCCACACTGGGAGCCCACCCCAGTGTGGCAAACCTCTGTATAGCCGACAGGGGTGCCCAATCCCCCGGCGACTCCACTGGCCTCCCCCAAAAAACTTCCATCTGCCACACTGGGAGCCCACCACAGCATGGCAAAAGTCCCGTGTTGTCTTCCTAAAAGAAAAAAAGACCTAAAAACAAAAACGGTCCCTCATTGATTGTCTTGCCCTCCCCAACCCGAGCCCACCCTCTGCGCATCCACCTCCCCACACCTCCCCCGACAAATACTTACCTCCAGAGGCCGGTGCAATGATCTTCAGTGGACCGAGAACACATCTGCACTCTTCAAAGCCGACCACGAACTGAAGAAATGCTGGTAAGCTGTATAATGGCATAAATAGATTTTTTTCAACTTTGGTCATTTTGAGGAATTATTTCACCAAATTTACAACATGGGGTTCTTCGGGCCCCACCTCATGAACTCAGTCACTATCATTTTGTTATTCGGTCCCGAAAGGTGATTTCGCAGTCACTGCACGGAATCGCCTTTTGGGACCCAGTAACAAAAGGACAGTGCCACATTTCATGAGGTAGGCCCCCCAAAACCCTATGCTGAAAACTTGGTGAAAAAATTCCCAAAAATGACTGTTTTATGAGCGTGTGTTGCACTGTTCCTACGCACGCTCGTAACTTCGCAAATTTATAATATGGTGATACCGACTTACATAGGATGGTGGATGAGGAATGGTGGGGTGACAGTGTACAACAGGTAAATGTATATCGACAATGGATAAGTAATAGTGGTGGGTTGCCAATTTAAGCCATGGTTGGCTTTTCGTGTCTCAACAAGATGGGCAGAATACTCCCTCTGATCACAATGTCAGTGGGCCCTTAATGCAGAGTTACACCTAAACACCACCACACATTGGCATTTGCATCTTTTTATGAGTTACCTGGTGCACATGGGTAATTGTAGGCACATGTAACATGCAACCACTGAGCGACTGATTCAAGCTGAATTGCAAGGTCATACTGAATCCTACCCTACTGATTTGCCATGTGGCTCCCGTTACACAGCGTCCATTTGTGCACCCTGTGTCCCAGTTCAATAGCTCCGTACAGTGAACGATAATGGACCCTGTGCGCCTTGCATTCGCAATGGGCTCATCTTCCTGTTGTGGCTGGATGTAGGCGATGGTGAAAGTAGGACTACCCATCATTACATTGATATTCCCTGTATGCTGGGTTCATCTCAGGTCAGTGTTGGGCCAGCATGGTTTGGCGTACCATTGTGGCCAACAATCACTTTGTATACTGTCTGACTCTTGTCATACTCAATATATTATCACCTCTGTGATGCATTTAATGTTAACAATATTCAAGCATGGTGTTACTCACTGTGCAGTTGTGACTTGTGTAACTGTAATGCCATTTAAAATGTCTTAGCAGCAGTTATATATTTGTCATTATATTCTTTTTTTCTTAGGTTCTTGAGGAACTTGGTTTACTTATGATCAAAAGAAGGAAACATACGCCTGAGCCAGAAGAACAACAAAATGCAGAGAACTTAAAGAATTTTCCACCTGTACTGAATACTGAAGTCCGCTGTCAGATGAGTAATTATAGTGACACCTTGACCCAAACAGAAGATAAGGTTGTGATTCTGACAAAATACTGTTAAAGTATTGCCACTGCACTACAAGTGCTACTGGTACCCTTTCTCTATGTGCTACCCATGACCCTGCTGCAAATAGTATTGGGTGTCTGGATTCGGGTTGGGGGGGGCCAGCCACAATCGTGTGTAATCACTGCACGTGTGATTTTTAGACAGGTATATCCACATCAAGTTGTTTCCACGAGACTGGGAGACAAATTCTTTCCTACTAGATCCAATCAGGGAGCAGACATTCCAAGTCATAACCACTGTGCACATTCAGTAATTTTTTTTTTTTGTTCTCAGATGCACATAAACAGGGGGACACAGATGTGCAGGACCAGAACATACAGACTGGTGGAGTAAAAACAATGCACTCTAGGGGTACTCAGGCCTTCCTCATGAGAACTACCAAAGGAGTACAAGTCAACATTCCTAATGGTTGCACTTCCAGTGTTGGTACACAGTATAAAAACATAGAGACCAGTTGTGGTCCTGAAAGTGACTGCATCTGTAGTGAGGAAGACGATGAGGAGGACAATGAGTGGCATCACCATGATGACAGAATTCATGATCCTGATTGGTCCTTCTCCAGTACTGACAGTGCTACTGATGATGATGATGATGACAACGATGACAACGCATTGGTGTCTGGTGAATAGCAAGGACTACGTTTAACAACAACAGGGATAATTAATGTTGACATGCACATTTTAGCTAGTGCTCACTCATGAGGTAACATACTTTGGTATTGTACAGTGTTACAATAAGTATATTGCCTAATATGGTTGTATACATATGTTTCCTATTTCCTGAAGGTACGCCGTCACCACAACAACATTTTGACAGCAACCACCACCACAGCAATGAATCTCTCCAGGTCGCTGTGGTGGTGCACTGTACAGTGGCACAGCGACTCTTGATGTTCCATCCCACACCCAAAAAAACTCCAACCTGAGTTGTATATTTGAGATTGGGGTGGGGCACCAGAAAATATTTTCCTACAGGAGCAATGCGACAGTCAGCATTGTTCTTGTTCCTGTCGCTGTCGGGGATGTCGGCAGCATTGCCAATGTTGTAATGTGATGGAACCTGTCCTGAAACAAGAAACCCAGCACGGAAGGACCACACATGTCCGTATTCAGACTGCTGGCTGCCATATGGGATTGCTCGCTCATTTATCGACAGTGCAAGTCAGCCTTATATGTGTATGGTTGCTCAGACACAATTTCTTATACTATATAGTCAATCATATGGCAAATCACAAGATCACATAACAATAAACTGTAACATTATGAACTGAATTACATAATGTGGAGCGAAATGCACCATCAAACCGATGACTGCTCTGAGTTTCGTACAACATATCTGACATTTTGCAAAGCAGTCATTTCATCCAGCAACCAGTCGTCCTGTAACCCATGATGAAGTCATGAACCATTACAAACAATAACACATTCATGTTAATTTGGTTATGCCTCCTTAAATCCAACATACTTATTAGAAAGGAACGTGTTGCGAATTGTGCACATCGCACACATGGGGATGACTCATCTATTTCCTGGGCCAAGTTGTTTTCATACCTGAAATACCAACCTCCATGATGCCATATGAATGTACAATCTGTAAGACAGAAAGTAAGAGGAACAAAAATATCATTAAAACTGTGTTACAACAATATTGTCAACACAACAGCAATTACGTACCTACATTGCAGATGGACATGATGCAGCACATCGACATGCCACCAAAACATGTTTTTTCAGTGAATGTACTGATGCATTGGCATTGCATTGAAGATAAAGTATGTCATATTTACATAACATTGTGCTTCCCTTGTAACACATACAGTACAGTAGGCAAAGTAAGGACGCCAGAATGCAGTGCTCCCAGAAAAGTAGCAGTTGTTCACAAAACATTGGTACATGATGTGTTGCATAACTGCAATGGTAATGGTTGTGCTGGGAGCCAAAAGCCTTAAGACACAATTTCTGCACATGTGTGCTCCTAATAACATGCCTGTTATGGCAGAGGCAATATGTTATGCCTTCAGTTGGAATGCACAGTGACGACATGTGAGAGAACAATATATATATATATATATATATATATATATATATATATATATATATATATGCAGAATCGAGGAGACGCCATCATTTTTGGCACAATGGAATGCAGAGTCATAAGTCTCATAGAAAATAATTTATAGCTGCTCACTTTCTGCAGTGTTGGAAAAAAATGATTTCATTCATACTGACTTGTGCAGATTTCTTTATAGCAGTAACCTCACACATACTGGCCCATGCTGCACCCATCTATATAGTGACTGAAACAGAATGACACCTCCTGTTTGTATCTGTGAAGTTACCTCACACACACTTATCCCTGATTTCTCCCTCCCAATAGCAACATGGCAGTCACTGCTCACTGCGGTATATCTTCCAACAGTATCTCATCACACAGTGAGCCATATTGTTTCCCTCCCTAAAATGACCTACCTCACAGTATGACCAGAGCTGCATGCCTTCTTTACAATAATATCACATACTGTAGGCCAGCCCAGTGGCGCTGAGGGTTGAGGCACTGAATGCCACACCTCGCACCATGCCAGCGACCCGGGTTCGGGGATGGACTCGGGCTGTTGGGGATTGGCTGGGGGGGAGGGCGAGGGATCGATTGAGCCACTGCTTGGCTTCTCTCACCCTCAGGGAGGGATCTGTGGGGCTCCTCAGGGTTGTCTGCCCCCTGTTGGAGGCCAAAAATGTGGCAGCGTTGTGTTTGAGGAGCTTGGCGGTATGCCTGGGGAAGGTGGATGAGGCAGGACTGGAGCTGCAGTGTGCATGCTTGCCTCCACGTGCATGTGCTACTGCTTCCAGGGCCTCAGGACAACTGGGTGCAAAGAAAGAAAACCCTCTGGTTGCCTGCGGAGATGAAGGAGACCCCAGGAACATACCCACATTCCACCGTCGAACTCACCAGCATCGTGATCTCCTAAGGGCAACCCGACCATGGTAGGTCCCTCTGATCTCAGACAGGTCACCAAGGGTGAGTGGGCCCTCTCCCGGGGGGTGATTGTGGGGGCTGGACCTGCCGTGGCTTGGGGGGGAGACCAATGCGTGGGGGTTTCAGACTGGGAGTAGAGGCATAGTTGATTGGGCACTCTGGAAGAATGCTCTGGGCTCCGGAGAGATAAACAGAGTTTGCAAAAAACAGAAACATCAAATACTGCAACCAGCGCTGTGCTTCTCCATGGATCCAACTCACCAACAGAAACCTCTACTGTATCCCTCCCATCTGTAACTTCACACACAGCACTCAATGCTGTGTCGCTTCCCAATGTAACACACACTGTGACCCCTAGTGTGTTCCTTCAGTATGTACAATAACCTCACTCAGTGACAGCGGCTGTTCCCCTTCACTGCACAGCCCAACATACACAGTCACACCTGCAGTATCCCTCGGTACAGTAACTGCACATACACAGTCATTCATGCTTTACCCCTGCCCACAGTAACCTCAGACACAGTGAGCCCTGCTTTGTAGCTATCTACAGCAACGTGACACTCTCTAATCCCTGCAGAAGCCAAGCACACAGTAACCATACAGAACATGACCCATGATGAATCACTCCATGAAAGAACCAGACACAGTCTGGCCCCTGTTGTATTTCTAAATACAGTAAAATCAATCACAGTGACCCAGAATGCATACCTTCCAAGAACGACATCACACAAGATTATCCCTTGGGTATCCCTTCCTGCACTAACCCCTCATGTACAATGACACCACCTCTATGCATCCACACAGTAATCTCACAACAGGACACCTGCTGGATCCCTCCCTATGGTAATGTCATGGGTTGATGTAGCTGCATACTGTGGAAAGACAAAGATGTCGCCTTCACTCATTTGTTGCCGTATCATCACCAACTAGACCACTGAGGTAAATAAATGTGTTTGGACTTGAGTCCCAGGCATATTGATCTGGGCAGTGGGATGAAAAGCCTAAGTTAGAGGTGATGCCAGGCATAGCATCAAATCTGGTACGGACAAGTGCGTAGTTCCAACAACAATGGTTTTCTGCTGGGGTTGGCATTACCTTGGCAATTCCCACATCTGCACCTGCAAAGCAAAAAATAAATAAATAATAGTTAATACAGTTCTTTATAAACAGAAACATATCATGCAAACCATAAATTGTGGAATGAGGGCTGGGACTTACATGGTATCCCTCAGTGTCAATGAGATCATGTACCACATACTGAAAGGCAACATTTAGGATACAACTGATTTGCTGTAATCATAATGAAAGTCTGTACAGTCGGCCAGATACTGAGTCAGTTACTGATAGTGACCAAGCACCCCTTATCCTGGTAAGATATCTCACAACTGAAAATCTACCACCCGTTATCTATAACACACTCCTCCACCCCCCACGGTGGTGTTCAACTGCGAGGCTGCAACACCCCTGGTAACACCACACCCTGTCTCGCAATCACACTGCAGATTGTGCCAGGCAGGGCATTTGAGTCTGGTGACTGCACTGTCCACCCCACCAATAAGACATGATATACTGACTGCTCGGAGGCGTAATGTCACCCAGTGCCTCTGTGAACTCAGGTTATACAGAGAAGTGAATACCATGGCCTGTGTCTCTCTGCACCCCCCCTCATCCAATTAACAAGCATGCCTCCCACATTTGTTCCCCTGCCTCCCTCCATCTGGCCCTCCACCCGCTCAACATCTGGTAGCTGTAACACCCAGGACCCCACCCCCACCTTACACTGGTGCCGAACAGCGAGGCTGCAACACCCTTGGCAGCACCACACCCTGCCTGAAGTCACACTGCAGGTTGCGCTATGCAGAGCCTTTGAGTCTGGTGAGTGCACTGTGTACCCCACTGGGAAGACATTGTGCAGTGACTGCTTGGAAGTGCACCATTGCCTAACACCACTGTGAACTCAGGTAACACTAGTGACACCACTGACTACCCTCTTTAATAAATCATGGGAGGATGGGGTGGTACCTGAAGACTGGAGGAGGGCATATGTTATTCTACTTCACAAAAGTGGGAGTAGGGCAGAAGCAGGAAACTACAGACCTGTTAGTTTAACCTCAGTGATTGGGAAAATGATGGAATCACTTCTGAAGGAAAGAATTGTTGAGTACCTAGAGGCTAGAGGAGCGCAGGACCCAAGGCAGCATGGATTCACAGCGGAAAGGTCATGTCAGACGAATCTAATAGATTTCTTTGATGGGGTGACCAAACTGGTAGATCAGAGAGGGGCTGTAGACATGGCCTACCTAGACTTTAGCAAGGCATTTGACACAGTCCCACACAAAGGATTAATATACAAATTGGCCAGCCTGGGAGTTGGTCCCAAGATGGCAGCCTGGGTAAAGAATTGGCTGGAGAACACGACACAGAGGGTAATAGTAAGCGGAGTCCACTCTGAAGAAAGGGGGGGATTACTAGTGGGGTACCGCAGGGTTCAGTACTAGGACCAGTCCTCTTTAATGTCTTTATGAGTGACATTGCAGATGGACTGGAAGGAAAAGTATGTCTCTTTGCAGACGACACAAAGATCTGCAACAGAGCTGATACACAAGGTGGGGTGGAAAAGATGAGAAGGGACTTGGCAAGGTTGGAGGAGTGGTCAAATGTATGGCAGCTTAGATTCAGTGCTAAGAAGTGCAAAGTAATGCACCTGGGAAACAAAAATCCAGGAGAAGAGTACACAATGGGGAGTGAGATACTAACAACAACAAAAATGGAAAGGGACCTAGGGGTAGTCATATCAGATGACCTAGAGGTGAGCAAGCAATGTGAGAGGGCAGTGAGCAGGGCTGGTGGGACACTGGGATGCATAGGGAGAGGCATCACCAGTAGAAAACAGGAAGTTGTTATCCCTCTGTACAGACAGCTGGTGAGACCCCATCTGGAGTACTGTGTGCAGTTCTGGAGACCCAGTCTCCGCAAAGACATGGACAGGATGGAGGCAGTTCAGAGGAGGACAACTAAAATGGTGCAGGGTCTGCACCAGAAGACGTATCAAGAGGGCCTTAGGGATCTTAGTATGTATAGCTTCAAAGAGAGGAGGGAGAGGGGGGACATGATAGAAACTTTCAAATACCTCAAGGGAATCAACAAAGTCCTAGAGTGTAGCATCTTTCAGAAAAAGCGGGGTGCAAGAACAAGGGGGCACAATTTGAAGCTGGGGGGGACGGCTTAGAGATAATGTAAGGAAGTATTTTTTCATGGAGAAGGTTGTGGATGCATGGAACAGCCTTCCTGAGGAGGTTGGGGAGTCAAAAACAGTGGTGGAATTCAAGAATGCATGGGACAGACATAAAGCAATTCTAGGGGGTGGGGTAGGAAGAAGTAGGCTGTTGGTTAGCTAGGATCTGCAGCTTATCCATTAGGTAGGGAAATGGGCAGACTGGGTGGGCCAAGCGGTCCTTATCTGCAGTTAAATTCTGTTTCTGTGTTTCTATGTAACACAGAGAAGTGAATATCATGGCCTGTGTCTCTCTGCACCCCCCCAACTAACAGGCATGCCTCCCCCATTTGTTCTCCCACCCTCCTCCATCTGACCTTCCACCCACTCAACATCTGGTAGCTGTAAAACCCACTCCCGCGCCCCCCCACCCCCACAGTGGGGTTCGACTGTGAGGCTGCAACACCACTGGTTACACTACATCCTGTCTTGTAATTACACTGTAACTTGTACCACGCAGGGCAATTGAGTCTGGTGAGTGCACTGAGTACCATACAAATAAAACATGGGGCACTGATTGCTCAGAGGTGCACTGTCGCCAATTGCCACTGTGAACTAGGGTAATACAGAGAAGTTGATCTCATGGCATGTCTCTCCCTGTTCCCCCTTCCCCCAACTAACAGGCATGCCTCCCACATCCATTCCCCCACCACGCTCCCCATCTGGCCCTCCACCCACTCATCATCTGGTAGGTGTAACACCCACTCCACCCCCCACAGTGGGGCTCAACTGCAAATCTGCAACATCACCAGTGACATCACACCCTGTCTTGTGATCACACTGCAGCTTGTGCCATGCAGGGCAATTGAGTCTGGTGAGTGCACTGCCCACCCTACAAATAAAACACAGTGTTATGACTGATTAAAGTTGAACAGTCACCCAATGCCATACTGAAGTCGGGTAACACAGACAAGTGAATCACATGGACTGGGTCTCCCTTCATCCACCACCGCATAACAGGCATCACTCCCACATCAAGAACACCACCCTAAGTCCGGCTGTCCACCCACTCAACATCTGGTAGCTGTAACACCCTCTCACCCCCCGCACCCACAGTGGGGCATGCTGACTGCTCAGAGATGCACAGTAGCCCGTCACCATTAGGTAACACAGAGAAGTGGTTCACATGGCCTGTGTCTCTCTGCATCCAGCACAGCCTATCATGCATCCCTCCCACATCCAGTCACCCCTTCCTCCATCAAGACCTAAGCACACTGAACATCTAGTGGCTGTTACACACTTGTGCGCCACTCCCTAATAAAGCCAAGGGAAAGGGATGCAGTACCCAAATGCGAGACGTGGCAACCACAGGAAATGGGTGCAATTAGGGATTTCAGTCACCAATTGACACTTGTAATGCAAAAGGCAATGCAGCCCTCACTGGTCACCCATACCTCAGTACCCACCCATTGTACCATGGGTATCACTTTTTGCATGATGGGTGACCATTCACATCCTAAGGAGTAAGGCATCAAGTCCATTGTGCAGCCACAAAAACTAAATGGTGTGCCTCTGGTGGGGGTGGGGATGTTGTTTTGCCTAACTTTAAAGAGTTTGGGGGGGAGGCTTGGAATGAAGTGAATGGTGAATGAGCACTGAAACCAATTTGCAAACACAATAGTTCATTTGTTGTGATGAAGTGCATATCAGAAACCAGAAAAGTACTGGCACCATTCTTCCACCCCAGCTGCCATGTTGCTGCTTTTAGAGGAGTCCCCATCATCTCTGGATTCTGACAATAAATTTCCTCTCATTGCTGTTTCAGTATGAACAAGTACTGGCTCACAGTTATACAGCTCAATGTTAGCATTAAAACTGCTGAACAATGGCCGGCCCGGAGGCGCTGGACGCCACACCTCGCACCACGCCGGTGACCCGGCTTCGCGAACGGACTCAGGGCCACTGGGGGTCAGAGGGGGGGAGGAAGATCGAGTGTCCCAACAGATGCTCTCCTCCTCCTGGGGTGGGTTCCTTGGGTGCCCTGAGCACCCGACACACCTATGCCTGTGGAAGCATGGGCATCGGTGCACAGGCGGCTCTCTGAGAGTCAGGGAGGGGAGGACGTTGTGGGCATTTGACAGTGCACACCATCTGTCTGGACATTCGTCTTACATGCTGACACCCTCAGGGGAAGGAGGGACTAAGGGAGAAAATGAAAAAAAAACCTCTTGGTCCAAGATGACAACCGATCCAAGCCTCAGATCACCTACCCACAGGGCAGACCCTGTTGTGCAGGCACTCCTAAGAGAGAGGAATAAGGTAAGGGACAATGAAGTAAGCCTGGCACTCTAGGGGCAGATTTCATGGGAGGGATCTACGGGGTTGATCAGGGTCTGAAGGAGTGGAACGAGAGGGCAGTAAGGCGTGGATAAAAATGAAAGTGTAAAAAACAAACTGCTGAACAATTAAAGACTGGTTTCTTCATTGGAGGTCATTACATCGCTACTTTAGGAAACGGTTTCCTAGGAGCAGTGTTAAAAGGCACGCTTTCATTTAGGAAGGCATTTCGGCTCACACACTTTGACATCACGCAAAGCATCATCATCATTGCCAAGTGCCTTCATTCACAGTGGTAGTGTCGGAACGTCAGTGAGTGAGTTGGGGCAAACTATTAAACAGTAAAATTAAAGAAAATAATGGAAAAATGAAAGAAACACTATCAATTACCATAACAACGGAGGGCACTGATAAATAATACTAACTTTATCAGACACTTCCTGCGGCAGCATTTGCACATGATCTTTAAGAGGGGCCTGAAAGCACACCTATTTGGATGCCTGAAGATCCCCCTCCTGATGTCTGAGATATAGGCATTGAACAGGAGTGGCCCCAGCACTGGCCTCTGGGGAACCCCACTAGTAACCCACCTTGGGGATGAGGCTAACCCTCCAACCACCACCCTCTGAGTACACTCAGAGAGACAATTTCCTATCCATCTTAACAACTGTCTCCCTACCCCGATTTCCTTCAGCTTAGCCAGCAGACCACTATGGGGTACCGAATCAAACGCCTTGCTAAAGTCCAGAAAGAGGACATCCACTAGCCTACCCTCCATCACTTTGCCGACCTCCGATGTCAGGCTAACGGGCCTGTAATTTCCTGCCTCCTCTCTTGATTCCCCCCTTGTAGATCGGCACGACATGGGCTACCCTCCAGTCTTGGGGCACCCACCCAGTCCTCAGAGAGATGTTGAAAACCTCCACTAGAGGGACTACCAGGACATACGCCAGTTCCCTTAGCACCCTGGGATGTATCTCATCAGGCCCAGGTGCTTTCTCCGTCCGAAGGGACCTGAGGGCTTCCCTTACTCTCTCTACTGGGATTTCAACCTCCACGTCCTCCCTTTCACCCTGCATTACTGGGCCCCCACCTGTCTGTGGTGGCCACTCCCTTTCCCTAGATCCATCAGGGCTCCTGGTCTCTACCGGTCCCACCCCTTGCTCCATTTTACCCCTGCTCCCCTGGCAAGACATAGTCCCTCCATCCCCCCTAGTAAAAACTGAGGCAAAGTACTCATTTAGGACTTCTGCCTGTTCCCCCGCCTCCTCTGCCCAACCATCCCCTATCCTTATCTTGCTGATCTGTCCCCTTACTTTCCTTTTTTCCCCTATGTATCTAAAGAACCCCTTGTCCCCCCTCTGGATCCCACTGGCAAAGGACTGCTCCTTTTTTGCCTTAGCTGCTCTCACCACCCTGGTGACTCTCTTGGCTGTCAGCTCATATTCCTCCTGATCCCTTTCACTCCTTGAGCACTTGAAGCGCCTATAGATTGCCTACTTTTCCCTCACCACTTCCTGTACCTCCCGGGTCCACCAGCAGGGTTTTCTGGCCTTAACGAACTTACACCTTTCCCTTGCGCAGGATCTGGTAACCTCCTGTATTCCTCTCCTAATGATCCCCCACCTACTGTCAGCATCCATATCTGACCTTATCCTGTTCAGACAATCTTTAAGGATCCTTCCCATATCCCTGAAGTCTGCACCCCTAAAGTCGGTTGCTACTGTCCTTGTTCAGCTTTCCTCCCCCCCTAGGTCCAGGAAGTACCAGACTGTGGCGTGATCACCCCCCGCCAACGGGTCCCTCACCTCTAGGCCCTTAATCTGATCACTGTCTGCCAGGACCACGTCCAGTGTCTGGGCCTCCCTAGTTGGCTCACCCACCTGTTGTGTCAGAAATGCATCCTGGAAGACATCCAGTAGCCTCTGCTCTCTGGCCGCTGGTGATATCATAGTCCCCCAGTCTGTTCCTGGCATGTTGAGGTCCCCCTTTACCACTACCCTTCCCTTTCCCAGTCTACAGTGTCCCTCAAGATTTGCCACCAAACTTTCTTCCAGGACCTCCGCCAGTACTGGTGGTCTGTATACCACTCCGACCTTTACTCTCTTACCTCTCTGCATCAGCAAGGTGACCCAAATAGCCTCCACGTTCCCCTCTGCCTCCTCTACCCCTCCAATACCCATGCCATTTCTGACTAGCAGGGCTATACCACCCCCCCTATCTTTTCTGAACATAGTGTAGCCCTCCAGATTTAGGTCCCACTCATGTCCTTGAGTAGCCGAGGTCTCAGTGACTGCTGCCACATCTACCTCCCCCTCAACTAATATCGCCTGGAGCTCAGGCATTTTATTTCCTAATCTCCTGGCATTTATCAGGACCACTCTCCACCCCTTTTCCCTCCTCTCCTTTCTCCCCCTTGAGCTCCCATTTCTCAGCTCCTGCACTCCACCTGGTAACCCATTTCCATCTCTCCGTAGCCCCCTACAGGAGTGGAGGCCCTGCCCCTCAATTATTGTACCTGCTGGCACTGCCCCTTTTTCAATCCCTCCCCCCTTCACAAGTTTAAACATTTAAGCAATATACCACAACAGAGTGGGGCTTATGCTAGGACTTACCCACACCTGGTGTGGTTTGGTCACGAGTCTGCAGGTCAAGTGAGTAAACCACATCAGAAGTGGGTAAATCGAAGCATAACCCACACTCTGGAATGGTGGATTGCGATTATACAACGCCCCCTTTTTTTCCCACAAAAAAATGTAATTAAAGAAAAACAGTCTCTACTTGCATTTTAAGTGGTTTATGCTGAATTTATTGTTGTGTTGGAAAAAATAGTCCTGGGTTGGTAGGGCTCTGATTGTTCTGCACATGTGCAGTACTCTGCTGTCATTCCTGGCCCCCAGTGCTTTCCCTTGGTCCAGGAAACCTTCAAGACTGTGCCCAATATCAGCAGTTCACTTTGTCCTAGCTCCATTTTTGTTGTAGGAGCCAGGACTGCCTTCTGAAGTAGGTGCACACCTGTTTTGAAATACAGAGTATCAGCTGTGTTTTCTTTTTGCACATTGTGCGCATGTGCAGCACTGTGCATTGCTGCCACGCTTCATAACAGTCGTTCCCTGACCCTCTTCCACTGCTTGGCAGGGGAAAACAAATGAGCCCATGTTGTTTTTCTACATTCTCTGCCTCGCCCCTTGGAATAGTGGAGAAGGCCTGCGGTCATAAGGCTCTGAACGCAATGGTTGCAAATCTGAATTGTGGAGCCCTGGTTCACATCGTACCAGGGCTTCTGCATTGTTGTGACTGGCTACTGGTCTTACCTCTTTGGCAGTTCTAGGATATCGGTAGACAAGGGAGGAGGAATCCATTGGGGGGGTGGCATTACAAACACTTCACTTTTTTGTAAGTAGGGTTCAGGTTCTCCATTGGCGTTTAGCGGTGACTCAATATGGTGTTTTTTTCTGCTTTTATGTTTGGGGTGGTCGGAGTGATTTCTCATAGTGGGGATTTCGGATGCGGCTCACTGGCACCTTTTTCCATGGGTCATGCCAGGATTTACCATGGCTGAAAGGTGCCAGTCAGCCAATCAGGTTTCACAATTTTTGGAGCCATTGTATAAACATAAACATACACAAAGAAGTCACCGGACATCAACAAATTCTTTTAGAACCATCTCTGTTCATTTTAGGTATCTTCTCTACATCACTCCAGTGGGAATGGTGGCTCTGGCTCCTCTCTCGTGGGTGACTCACAGCGGATCCAGCCCCTCCTTCCCCCTGGTTCCCTTGCATTTCCATCACCTTGATATCCTCCCTTACATACAGCACAACCCCTTCTCCGTTCCTCCCCTCCCTATCCTTCCTGAGCTAAGTGTTGCCTGGTATGGCCATGTCTCAGTTGTGGCTGCCTGTGCACCATGACTCAGTAATGGCCACAATATCCAGGTCTGCTTCTGCCATTATGGTTTCTAGGTCTGAAATTTGTTTGCAAGACTCCTTGCATTTGCACACATGGCATTCCACACCTTACTCCCACTCTGCCTGCAACACGCTTCCTCCCCCGAACCCTGCCTAACTTTCTCTTTTTGCAACTTTTGTTCCCATCCCCCTTGTCCTCTACTTCTCTGCTGTTCCCATTAACATGCTCCCTGGGAGGATTTTCCTCCGCTCATGTCCTGCCTACCTGCTGCTTCAGTCTGTAGGGGGGCAGTTTATGCCTTCCTTTGTCCCCCCCCCCAGCTAGTTTAAATGTTCATCAAGGTAACATTTAACCTATCCACCAAGGATTGCAGTTCCCATCCCAGACAGATGCAGGCCATCACCTCTGTAGCTCATATTGTATGGCTCTGCTCCCTGATGAAGAGGTAGAGCACCTCGTTACGGGGGGTGGGGGGGGAGTTGGTGTAGGATTCTTGGCGTGTTCAGTTCCTGGTGAGACCAATCAGGTATCAGTGCAGGCTATATCCCTATTTCATTTTGTTTATAACACTATCGCTGAGATGTAATATGTACTGAATACTGTGTTTTCTCCTTTTTAACTTGTCTGGCTCATAGAGCTATTTCTGTCATTAATTAAATTTCAGTAAGACCAGTCTCTTTTGTATCCAGTACTTCATAATGTGCAGTTTTTAAGAACAATAGTGTGTTTGTATTTAATAAAGTATTAGAACAGAGTTATTCATGTGTGCATCTTCTTTTCTGGTTTAATGAAATGTAATCACCCCCACCCACGAGGTGTGCTGACTAAGCCTGGAGATGGAAATGGGCAAAGTCTGTTATGCTTTCGGGTGGATGGTAACTGGGTTTGTAGTTAGAAATGGGCTTGGAAAGTGGTGTGGTGCCTCCACATTTGGGGATCCATGTGACAGAGCACTGCCCGGGTGCTTCCTCACATGAAATAAATACAACTCCCACCCTCTGTGACAGGGAACGCAATAACACAATCCTCTCCCCACTTATCACTCTAAGCATGCAAATAAACAGCAAGGCAAAATTGACAAAATATGTCAGCAATTGCAAATAAATAACCAATGGGTTTATTCTGGGGTTGAGAACAATTAGGGGACAAGGGAAACAACGTTAAAAATAAATAAAGACAGCAGTTTGCATTCACCCCCACTGTAAGGCGTGCCACAGCACTTCTCCCCAGACCAGTGCAGCAATTAACCCCACAGTCCCTCTGGGAGCTCCCAATTACAGTTCAAGTGTGCACACAAATGCAGCATTGCAGGCCTGTGACACTTGGACCTCGGTGCAGTGCCGTGTAAATGTGGTTGTTGGCTGCAGCTGCTGAATGGCAAATTACACAACTGGATGGACAGTAAAATAATGGCTCCTGGCTGGAAGCTGTCGCTGTAGGCTTGATTCTAAGGTCATGCAGGAACTGTATCAGTTAAAGCAAAAGGAGGCTGGGAAGGCAGTCAGAACAGCAAAGGCCTAAACCGAGGAAAAGATAGCCAACCCAGTTAAGAAGGGGGATAAAACCTTTTATAGGTACATCAGGGAGTGAAGGAAGACCAAAGGAGGGATAGTGAGGCTTAATAAAGGGGAGGGAGGGTGGGCAGAGGGAGACTGTGAAAAGGCAGAGATACTAAACAAATATTTTTGCTCAGTATTTACAAATGAAGAGGAGGTACATAAAACAAACAGTAGTAACACTCTGGATACAGAAGTTGATACCGGCCCATTTACAGAAGAAAGGGTTCTGAGAGAACTCTTAAAACTGAAGGTGGACAAAGCAATGGGGCCTGATGGGATTCATCCCAGAATTCTAAAAGAGCTAAGGTAGAACTAGTGACACCACTGACTACCTTTTAATAAATCATGGGAGGATGGGGTGGTACCCGAGGACTGAAGGAGGGCAGATGTGATTCCCTTCACAAAAGTGGGAGCAAGGCAGAAGCAGGAAACTACAGACCTGTTAGTTTAACCTCAGTGATAGGGAAAATGATGGAATCACTTTGAAGGAAAGAATTGTTGAGTATCTAGAGGCCAGAGGGGCACAGGACCCTAGGCAGCATGGATTCACAGCGGGAAGGTCATGCCAGACAAATCTGATAGATTTCTTTGACTGGGTAACCAAAGTAGTAGATCAGGGAGGGGCTGTGGACATGGCCTACCTAGACTTTAGCAAGGCATTTGACACAGTCCCACACAAAAGATTAATATACAAGTTAGCCAGCCTGGGAGTGGGTCCCAAGATGACAGCCTGGGTAAAGAATTGGTAAAGAATTGGCTGGAGAATAGGACACAGAGAGTAATAGTAAATGGAGTCCACTCAGAAGAAAGGAGGGTTACTAGTGGGGTACCGCAGGGTTCAGTATTTGGACCGGTCCTCTTCAATGTCTTTATAAGCAACATTGCAGAAGGACTGGAAGGAAAAGTATGTCTCTTTGCAGATAACACTAAGATCTGCAACAGAGTTGATGCACAGGGTGGGGTGGAAAGGATGAGAAGGGACTTGGCAAGGTTAGAGGAATGGTCAAATGTATGGCAGCTTAGATTCAATGCTAAGAAGTGCAAGGTAATGCACCTGGGAAACAAAAACCCAGGGGAAGAGTACACAATGGGGGGTGAGATACTAACAACAACAAAAATGGAAAGGGACCTGGGGTAGTCATATCAGATGACCTAAAGTTGGGCAAGCAATGTGAGAGGGCAGCAAGGAGGGCTTGGGGGATACTGGGATGCATAGGGAGAGGCATCACCAGTAGAAAACAGGAAGTTATTATCCTCTGTACAGACAGCTGGTGAGACCCCATCTGGAGTACTGTGTGCAGTTCTGGAGACCCAATCTCCCAAGGACATAGACAGGATGGAAGCTGTCCAGAGGAGGGCACTAAAATGGTGCAGGGTCTGCACCAGAAGACATATGAAGAGAGACTTAAGGAGCTTAATATGTATAGCCTCGAGGAAAGGAGGGAGAGGGGGACATGATAGAAACTTTCAAGTACCTCAAGGGAATCAACAAAGTCCAAGAGGGTAGCATCTTTCAAAAAAAGAGGTGTGCAAGAACAAGAGGGCACAATTTGAAGATGGGGGTGGGGGCAGCTCAGAGGTAATTTAAGGAAGTATTTTTTCACAGAGAGGGTTGTGGATGCATGGAATGGCCTTCCGGAGGAGGTTGTGGAGTCAAAATCAGAGGTGGAATTCAAGCATGAATGGGACAATCATAAGGCAATTCTGGGGGGTTGGGGTAAGAAGAAGTAGGCTGCTGGTTAACTAAGATCTGCAGCTTATCCAGTAGGTAGGGAACTGGGCAGACTGGGTGGGCCAAGCGGTCCTTATCTGCCGTCAAATTCTATGTTTCTATGTTTCTATGCCCAGAAAGTACCTAGCTAGCTAGCTAAACAATAGGAATGATATATTCTGTGGGTAAAAACCGGTACTCATGACCTTTAGATGACAGGTTGATGCTGTTTCCATGGGGACATCACCCCTACTTAGGCAGATGATGGCTGGATGATCTTTCTGTGGACTGGATACAGGTGCAGCAGACCCAAAGTGCTCCCGGTTCTGAAGGCTCTGGGCCATGATGACTTTGGATTGTGGGAGCTCTGTTCTATAAGCTGGTTACAGGAGCGATGTACCCGGCATGCTTCCTGTGGTGAGGGGTGCAGGCCGTGATGCTCCAGGCGATGATCCTATTCATTTATTGTACATACGTTCTTGAATAATATACACAAGTTACTGTAACTTAACATACATACTGTGAATCATTGCACTTACTACAGTAATTGTATATGAAAGCTTTAATGTACCCGACAAAGCCTATGGCTGCTTGAAACTACTGTACTTGTTATTGTCCTCACTATGTTCTGTATTGTTTCCCCGACGTGGAACCTTTGGAAAAGAGCCTTGGCTCAAAGGTGTCTTCCAAAATAATAATAAACTAAATAAACCTCACCATGGGACTTGCCTTCACCCACCCCAGCAGGTGAGCAGTCACTCGGTGGTTCAGTCCCCTTTCGGGATAAAATTGTAACAGCAGTAGAAGGCGCTGGCTCACCACCTTCCCAGATGCAGAGCAGCGTTCACGGTAACCCCTGCTCTCACTCAGTTCTAGAGCCCAGGCTTGGCACTCTAGCTACCTCAGTCCCTTTTTCCATGGTTCTCAAGTTTGTTTTGGACCAGCATTTTAGATAGACAGGTATAGCAAGTGAGAGCTATTCACAAAATGCTCTCCTCTCCTCAGAGGCTTTGTTTCAGGCAAATCTTCTCTATTTACACATGTCTCTCCCTTGTGCAGAAATCCATGGATTAAATATCAGTGGTTAGTATCTCATGCATTATTCATTATGCTAAACCCCTGGTTCTCAGTGGTTGTCAGTTCCAGAGGAAAAGCATGCATACAAATCCTGAGCCAGCTTGCAATTCAGAGCTGTTTTGCAGAGCTGAGTTCCAAATAGAGGTCAGTTTCCCAGGGACAGGATATACTCATGGCTGAATTTGTCTCAAAATTGATGTCAGTTTCACAGGGACAGGATGTACTAATTTAGTTATTCTGCACTTTGTGCAGCTTTGAGAGATGCTTGAAATGAGCAACCTCCTTGCTGTGGGCTCCCTGATCCTGAAGGCAGTCTAGAGGCCGGTTGAAGGAAGAGAGGTGGTGGCGCACTGGCCCTGGTGAGAAGGGCACTGAACAAGCCCGCAGAACAAATGACAGTGTCCAGTCCAGCCTGGGATCTCGCAGCTGCTTTCTGGACTTGGACCAGGGTGAAGGAGCAGTGAAGGGGAAGGCAGCAGCAGTGCTCCAGAGAGAGAGTAACAGGCAAGTACCCTTTTTGGAGGGGGTTACAAAAACATCACCTCTTTATAGGCTCTCATCCCTCCAGGTCTGTCCCCAATCCCCAGTGTAGCTGAACCATTTTTCTTTGCATCATTCCTTCAACCATGAGTTGAACCCCCTTCTGTGAAGTACCCTATCCTCCCTTTGGCCATAGACAGGCAGCACTTCAGCAAAAGTCACTATGCCTTCTACTTGCCTTAGGCCTCTTCCCAGTTCCCTAAACTATCCCTGCATAATCCCAGCCCCACACCTTACTAAGTCATTAGTCCCCAGGTGAACACTGACATCCAGCTCCCCCCCCCACCCTGCAACCTAGTAATCCTTAGGATCCACTGCCCATCCCTCCGAGCTGTGACACCTGTTAGGCACTTTACCTCCCTCTGACCCCACTTCCTGTTCCCAAATCTGCCTTCCTAACAATTAAGGCCCCCATCAGAAGCTGCTTCCTCCTCTGCTGGGGTCCTCAACCTACCGCCTTGAGGCTGCCCTTGTGGAGGACCCCTGCTTCATCCCTTGGTACTACTTTGGGTGCCCCAGCAGTACCATACCACCAATATGGCAAAGGAATTCTGTATTGGTGCAGGCTAAGGAATGTGCCCCTGACCTGCCATCCCAACTCCCCTGGAGCCCACAGTGGTCCATCCAGCCCTTCTTCAACTAGGCAACCCTTGGGGCAACAGCAGTGGACTTGTTGGCCCCTGGATGAGGGAAGAGGTCCTCTGGACCTTAGCCAGCTCAGCCCAGAGACCAGCAACCTCTTCTGTCAATCTAGAGAGGTGCATGCAGATGGAGCAGCACCTTAGTTTCCAGAATGTCTCTCGGAAAACTGCACTTCTGTATCCATTGCACTGCACCACTTCCATAATTGATAAATGACTTTATGTATGGCCACCTACTGCTATGTAACTGTACTTTACTCCAATTGCCCCCTTCCTGTGTTTGGTTCTGTCCCACCTACAGCTTCTAATGGAATTTACTTTATCACCCTACCATATACTATATAGGGGTTTTCTTGCTCTCCCCCTTTTCCCCTTGCTTTCTCCTTTACTTGCTTGGTTGTATCATACCCTGTTTCCCTTTGCCTCTTTACATCTTTCTTTTTTAATAAACCTTACTGTTTATGCCCTTCTTGAACAGTTTTTGCACCCTAGATAGGGTGTCTCTCCTGTTCTCACCTGTATTAGCTGCCTACTTGTTTCTCTCCCTGCAGATACTTCCTACATCAACACATGCAGTACCTTATACAGGTAACAGTAAGTTAACAGGTGCCCTTCTTACCTTGTCAGTGTGGCAGAGCTCCCTGTGCCTACAGATGCTTGCCAATGACTAAGAGATCAGTAACCTGTTCCTCTCCTGCACTGTTTCACTCACGCGCTGGGACACAAGTGTGGTGGGACATGCTGAGCGAGGGAGTTTTTTTATAGTGCTCTTGTTAGAAGGCACTAAGCCTCTGGAAGTTTCATCCCCAATTACACACCTAATTCACAGGGCTTTGTGAACCTACTGGGCCCCAAGATTAATCTCCTGAGCTAAGGTTCACCACACTGTGTATTACAATTTTAAAGACAAGTACCCTAAGCACTGCCTAAAAATATTTTTTTCTACCCACTTACACTACTACTTTCAGTATGGAGAGAAAAAAACTAAACAATATATATATATATACATTATATATATATACACATACTATAACTATGACTAGTTCATCCTTCCCTTGGGCTGTTACAGATGAGGCAGACTGATTTGTCCCATGTAGGATGGAACACGTGTCTGTGTCTTCTGTTTTCGGCCTTTGCAGAGTGTGTGTAAGGCCATTTGGAACCATACACTCTTGCTTAAAGCAGGAAAAGTCTAAACTCTTTCATAATTATTTGCATATATATCCCATGGTGCTTTGCATTATAGTAACAGAGTAACATAGTAGTTGACGGCAGATAAGGACTGCTAGGCCCACCCAATCTGCCCATATTCCCTGCCTGCATCGCAGGCCAGAGACCTCTACTTTTGGTCACACACGCCTCATTCCTCATCTAGGTTTCCCTTATGCCTATCCCATGCATGCCTGATTCCCCCCACTGTGTTAGCACCCAGCACCTTCTGGGGTAGGCTATGCAATACATCAACCACTTTCTCCGTGAAGAAAAACATCCTTACATTTCTCCTTATCCTGCCCCCCTCCAATCATACTGTGTCCACTTGTCCTTGTACAACTCTTGTACTGAAAAATATCCCCACCTGCACTTTCTTCAAGCCTCTCCTCTCTTCAAGTGTATACATGTAGAGGTCTTTTAATCTGTCCTCAGATGTTTTTCTGATGCAAGCCCTGCATCATCTTGGTCGCCGTTCTCTGCACCGCCTCCACCCTGTCTGTGTCTTTCCAAAGATGCAGCCTCCAGAACTGAACACTGTATTCTAGATGAGGCCTCACCAGTTTTTGTATAACGGCATCACCACCTCCCTTCTTCTGCTAGTGATACCTCTCCCTATGCACCCCAACATCCCACTGGCTCGCCCCACCACCTTGTTGCTCTGTTTGGCCACCTTTAAGTCATCTGAGATGATTACTTCTAAATCCCTCTGTTCCCTGGTGACTGTCAATAATCCCCCATTCTGTAGCTCTCCATAGGGTTTCTCCCAGGTGCATGATTTTTCACTTCTTTGGATTAAATTTTAATTGCCGCACTTGTGACCATTTTTCCAGCTTTCCCAGCTTCCTCCAGCCTCCACTGGCGGTTTTGCTCATCAGCCGTGGGACGCCGCACTTCCTCTCTGGAGAGTAGAGCTTACCTGTCGGCAGCCCAATCCAGCCCCCCCCCCCCATGTCGACCTCCGACGCCCCGGGCTTGTTCCTGAACCCAGGTCGCCAGCATGGGTCGAGGTAAGGCGCCAGTGCCTCAGCCTACTAAGCCACCGGGCCAGCAATCTTAGACCTTCTTAATCAGATCCTTACGTAAATTACTGCCAGGTACATGGCTTACTCTGTGTGCTGGCAGGTGATCCTACTGATAATTATAGCCCTGTACCCATCATTCCAACCTGGCTCAGCTCCCAATAACTTGGATTTTCTACCAGGGACATACATGCCCATGATTTCTCCTTATTCCTCTGACCCTACCTGGGCTAAAGCCTGCATCCAACCACCTGCTGCACCCAGTTGGCAGCAGCCCTTTAGTTTAAGTGTCCGTGCACTCCTTAGTTCAACTCATATCTCAAACTTCAGGGTAGAATTGAAGCATAAGGACAACCCCGACTGAAGTAGTAGAACATCTAGGAAAAAACAACAGGCAACTCTAGTAGCAACCGTGAAAAGGCTAATCCTATTACTGCTGCTGTGCTCGGGCAATGTGGAACTTAACCCTGGACTACATACTACCTTAGACTCTCCAACTGACTTCGCGTCAGCATCAGACATTAGGTTCATGCTGATTAATGCCTGCAGTCTACTAAAAAATTTCAGTCAAATCCAAACCTGCACTGCCCATACCAACCCAGATGTGCTAGTAATCACAGGGTCCTGATTGAACAGCTCCATCACTGACTCCCAGATAGCACTTCCCTCATATAGCACATTCAGAGTAGATAGGCCCACTAGGGTAGAGGGGTAGTTATCTACCTCAGTAACAAGCTCAATGCCACAGAACTATTTTTGGAGTCAAAACCCAATGTGTTTGAGTGCCTAGCACTTAGGTTACTACTCCCATCCTCTGAAGTAATCAATATCATTGGCTGTTACAGACCTCCCTCAGGTGGGCTGGATATTCTATCAAAGATCAGGGATATTGCGGCATCCAACACCAATGAAACCATCATCCTTGGGGGCTTAAATCTTGACTGGCTCACCACCAAAGCTAATGCCATCAAAGATCTATGTGATGAGCTTGGATTCACTCAGTTAGTCACTGAATCTACTAGGACAGATATGAAAAACAAAGATCACAGTTCTCTATTCTCGACCTAATCCTCACAAACCAACCTCTCAAAATTGAACACTCAGCGGTCTTCCATAATAATGTAAGTGATCAAAATACTGTGGTCTGCACACATGCCTATTCCAAATGCCCCACTGGGCCCAAATTCATCACCAGCAGAAGTTTCTGTAAGTTTAATGTCCATAACTATCTTGCAGACCTTAAGCGGATAGACTGGCAATCCTTTTATTTAGCCAAATCTGTAGAAGCAGCTGTCACTATTTTTAATACCATCATCACAGGCCTTGCTAACAAACATGCACCATTCCGTAAATGCAGAACTAGGAAATTCTCACACCCATGGTTCACCCCTGAGCTGAAAGTTGCACTCTCGCATCATGATAAACTGTGGGTCCACGCAAGGAAAACTAAAACTGCAATCCACTGGCAGGAATTCAGAGCAGCTAGAAAGAGATGCACCAAGCTTATAAGGAGTGCCAAGGCCACTTACTATGTCAAAACCTTAGAGGAAGCTAAAGGCAACTCAGCAAAAATAGGGCACACCTTCAAGACTATCGAAGGCCACAAAACCCCCCAATCTCTCCCACAAAAAGCCACCTCTAAGGGTACACTGGTCACTGAGCAATGCACCATATTGGAACTTCTAAACAACCACTTCGCCACAGCTGGTATGGCCTTCAACACTTCACCAACTGCAGGGCTGCCCACCAGCCCCTCCATTCCAGACTACCCCGAGTCCTCACCACCACACGCCTCCTTCCAGCTCTTCCTGGTCACATTCAAGGAAGTCGAGCAACTCCTAATCAAATTGGATATCAGGAAAGGGGCAGGTGCTGATGGAATCGAAGCATTCTTTCTAAAAATAAGGAGTCATCAATTAGCTGCGCTCATCATGCATATATTTAACCTTTCCATCTCCATGACTACTGTTCCTTCCAGCTGGAAAACTGCACATATCATCCCACTATTCAAGTCTGGAGACCGGAGCGACCTCAACAACTACAGGTCAATTTCTATTCTACCGGTCCTGTCCAAGCTAATGGAAAAATTAATACACGTTTAAACAAAACAATATCTGGAGAACTTCAGCCTACTTAACCCACTCCAATCAGGGTTCAGGCAGAATCACAGTACAGTCTCAGCCCTGGCAAAGCTAACTACAGACTGGTTCTCTGCCACTGACAACAAACAGTCTACTTGTGCCGTTTTCCTTGACTTAAGCAAGGCGTTAAACACAGTGGACCATACCCTCCTCCTGCACTGCCTAACATCCCTGGGATTTTATGACACTACGGTAAGATGGTTCTCTAGTTACCTTTCAAATAGGCTGCAAAGAATCAAGGCTGACGGAGCTATGTCGGACACGGTGTCCACCACGAGGGGAGTCCCTCAGGGATCCATTCTAGGGCCCCTCCTCTTCACTATTTACATCAACTCATTGGACAAAAACATTCAACAATCCAAGCTGCATTTTTGCTGATGACACGGTCCTCTACATCTCTAGACCTTCTTTGCGCAAAGCCTGTGCCGAGTTACAATCTGATTTCAATTAGCTACAGTTCAACCTGGCCCTTTCAAAACTTCTCCTAAACGCAAAGAAGACAAAGGTGATGTTTTTTTCATCAAACCATATGCCGTCTACTCTCAGTACTCAGAGTACCTCACCGACCATCACTACTGTATTTGGGGACACCCTCAAGTTTGTGGATCAATTCAAGTATCTTGGAATATAGCTAGACAGTAAACTAACTTTTAGTGCCCATATCGACTACCTTGTCAACAAGCTAAAAGCCAGGCTGGGTTCCTCTTCAGGAACAAATCCATATTTACTCTTGACTGCAGAAGAAGACTGGTCCAGACCACATTCCTACTACTCCTTGACTATGGGGATATCATTTACAATTCCAGTGCACCGACTCACATTCGGAAACTTGATGTCCTGTACCATCGTGCATTACGTTTCATACTAAATGCTCCAGCCAGGACACACAATTGTACCCTCTACTCTTCTTTGAACTGGACCTTAATATCAACCAGGTGTATGTTCCATATTGGGCAGTGGACTCTAAAACTGCTGACTGGCAAGTTACCTCAGTACATGTGCTCCCTAGTGCACAAGTTTCACAATGTGTATGCACTGGGCACCTCAGACTTTGTGCTCCTAGACGTTCCCAGGACATGCACTAATCAGGACAGAGGTGCCATTAGTTTTGTTCTCCCATCTATATGGAACCAGCTGCAAAAAAACATGAAGCTAACTGAGATAGTCACATTAAACTGCTTTAAGTCCTTAGCCAAGAAAGCATTTGAAGTGGTCTGCTGCTGCTCTTCATGCTAAGCTAATATGTGAATCCTCACCGTCCGTTCTGCTTGTAACCCTATCCCTGTCTCCCCACCAACCACCCAGCCTATCCTCTAACCCATCTGCCCCACCCACCCCTTTATTCCTACCCCAGCCCCTTTACCCATTCTGCCTCCTAGCACTTCTTCCCTTCCTCCTCCTCCTCCCTGTCTCGCCAGCCCCTCCTCCCTTACCACAGTCACTTCCCTTCCCTAGACCCCACTCCCTGTACCCCCATCTCTGTGCACAATATCTCTGTCCTGCTGATCCTGCTGAGCCTACTACCCTCCTCTTCCCCACCTACCTGTCTCCCTACCCACTCCTACCCCTACCACAGTCACCACCCTCCCTTTGACCCTCCTCCCTGTACTCCCATCTCAGTGCACAATATTCCTGTCCCTCTGAACCTACCACCCTCCTCTGCTATGTCATCTACAGCCCCATGTTTTCACTTTTTTTTTTCCTTTTCCTTCTGCCCCCAGTGAAGATTTGTCTCACTCTATGTGTATCATCTACATGCACATTAGTGCGGTTAGGTTTTTGTATGTAATGTATCAGTTATTTGCAACGATCCAAATTGCACCTTATCATTGCCATTGCTGTCTACTTGTGCTATCCAAATCTGTTTTGTATAAGATCATGTATGTCATTGTATCATTTGAAATCTCCAGGACCTCCTTGTGAATGAGCTTGCTCAATGGAGTAATTCCTGTAATAATAAACTTGAACTTGAGCTTGAACGGTGTTGAAGGCCTTGCTGAAACAGAGGTAGGCCAGTCAAAAAAGTCAGTCAGATTTGTTTGACATGACATTCCTGCTGTGAATCCATGCTGCCTTGGATCTTGTATAGGGGTATGTGTCATTTTACATTTCTTTGAAGCCTAACTTTAGTGCCAATGTCCTTGCCAGGTAACCCTTGTCTCAGTGCTTCTGTGTTGAGGTTCTTTGACAATAAGATTACTTTACAAAAAATAAGGTAAAGAGGGTAAACAACATGGGAGCGGTGCAGTGTAATGGGTGTGGAGCTGCAGTCTTTCAGGACACATTCTGAAGACTGAGGTGCTGGTGCATTTGCACCAACTCTCTGCATTGAGAGCGGAGATCACTAGACTCTGAGCCAAGCTGGCAAGGTTGCAAAGGACCATTTGCTCCACCCAGGGGCCACAGAGTCTGCCACCACAGCCTCAGAGGATGCTTAGACATAGGTGAGCCAGCTAGACCTTTGTGGGCTCTGGGAGGGTAGGGGTGTCGTTTAGGGTACACACTCTTCAGCCTATGCCGCTACAAAATTCCTCCACCGTACTAGTGATACAGGACAGCTGGGAGGAAACACCTGACATGGTGGCAAGGGAGGATATGGGGGTCCTCGGAAGGAGAGATCCCAAGGTGGAAGGAAGAGGTCTCCAGCTGAGCAGGAAGCTGCTGCTGGTGGGGTACTCTATCATGAAGGGGACAGACTTGGGAAAAAGAAGAGGAGGAGGAGGAGAAGAGAGGGATGTAAAGTGCCTAACTGGCGCTTCAGCTCAGAGGGATGGGAAAAGGATCCTGGGTATCGCTAGGGCGACTGGTCACAGGAGGGAGCTGGATAACACTGTCCACCTGTAGACTAATAACATAGAAAAGGGATGGAGCAGTGGTAGTGTAGGGTAAGTTTAGGGAACTGGGGAGGGGCCTTAAGCAGGTAGCACACTCGATGGCATTCACCAAAGTACTACCTGTGTACAGACAAGGGGAGGATAGGGCACTGCTCACAAGGAACTTCAACAGTCGGTTGAAGCATTGTGCAGGGAAGAGGGTTTCGGCTTCACTTTGGACTGGGGGCCAACCTGGAAGGATCTGGGCCTCTACTCTGTTTCTTGTCTCCTCTATACTTCCCTCTCAGAGAGTAGTGTCTGGAATTTATTCCTTGGCCCCTCTCCCCCTATCCTACGGGGTACCGCAGGGTTCCATTCTGTCACCTATGTTGTTCACAGTGTATATGCTGCCCTTGGGAGAGCTTATTAGGCGGTATGGTCTGAGTTTTCACTGCTATGCAGATGATACTCAGCTATACATGTCCTTTGAACCTGATCAAAATGTATTCCTCTTGGTATTTAACAACTGTCTTGCCGAGATCCAGGACTGGATGCGGTTGAATCTAGGCAAAACTGAGGTGCTGGTGGTAGACCCTGATAGTCGAGAGGTGGGTATTTTGGCAGGATCACCCTCAGGACTATGTCTTGGGGGTGTGATGCTAACTACTTCAGACCAGGTGCAAAACCTGGGCGTTATTATTGACGATGGTTTGACCCTTAAATCACAGGTGTCGGCTGTCATCAAAACCTCTTTTTACCATCTGAGGAATATCGCCCGGGTCAAACACCTGGTTCCTCCCAAAGATCTTCCTACACTGGTCCATGCCTTCATTACCTCTCGTCTTGACTATTGCAATGCCCTATACCTAGGGCTGCCGGGGGTTAACCTCTGCCATCTTCAGCTAGTGCAGAATGCAGTAGCCAGGCTACTGACTGGCACAGCTAGAACCAGTCATATAATGCCTGTGCTCCGTGGACTGCACTGGCTTCCGGTGCTGTGGAGGATCCCCTTCAAGGTTGGTTTACTAACCTATAAAACCCTACCTGACCAGGGACCTAGCTACTTGCAAGATCTCCTTCATCTCTACTGTCCCCTCCGCCCTCTCTGATCCGCTGACGAGGGATTGCTACAGATTCCCATGTTTTGTTTGAAGATGTCTGGGGTCTGTTCTTTCAGCTTTGTGGCCCTGACCCTGTGGAATTCTCTACCTCATCGGTTACAGGATTGCCTGACCATCCATGAGTTTAAAACCGCATTAAAGACTTATCTGTTTGACTCTGCATACAGTGATTTTAATGAATATTCATTTATAATGGATTTACAGTTAAGATTGTATTTTAAAACAATATGTTGTATGTTGTATTAATTATGATATGTACAGGCACCTTGGTTGAAGAAAGGCCCCTTTTTACAAATAAAAAATTACTTAATTACTTACTTACTCTCTCTGCCTCCTTTGTTCTTACCCCCTTGTTCTCCACCTTGTCTACCTTCATCTTGCGCTGCCCGGGGCGGGCAAGATGAAGGTGGGATGTAGCATACAGGCATCAGCTGTTGGTGGGGTACTCTATCATCAGTGTGATAGACTTGAGAAAAGGAAGAGGAGGGGAAAATGAGGTAAAATACTTAGCTGGTGCTTTGGCTCAGAGGGATGGAAACAGGAACGGCATCATGGCCTGCATCCTTCTGGGAAGGAGATCAGTCCTCAGTGGAAAGTTTAAATGTTACTTGGCTGAGCATTCAGACTTGCCAAGGGGGAGCCTGTGTTCCCTCGGGAGACATAAACTGTCTCCGCAGGATGACACAACAAGGAGGGAGAACCCAGGGGAGAACCCCCCCCAGGGCATGGGTTCAAGATGAAGGGGATGTAGATAAGGTGGAGAACAAGGGAGGTAAGATCAAATGTGGCAAAAATAGAGGTGTAGAGGAGACAAGAAACAGAGAGAGCGAGAGTAATGAGGGAAATGGGGAGCTGGGGGGGGGAGTAATGGGGGAACATAGGCAGAAAGGGGTAGAGTAGGGGAAGGGGAAATTGTTCAACCAGAAAAGGCAGACTAAGCTGAAGCTTGTTTCCAGGAGCACAGGGAAGTTAAGTGATTTGCACAGGCTTACACTGTATGCAAGTGGGGGCTGTGGGATTCAGACCCAGGTCTTCAGGTTTGTAGCTCAGTGCCCTAAATCACAGTGCTATACTGCCACCTTGGGAGGAAGTGGAAGTGTATAGAGAGAGAGAAAAGTTTGGAGAGCCATGTGCGCCAATGCAAGAAGTTTTGGAAATCAAATTCTGGACCTGAAGTATGTCATGGTGGAGGTGGACCTGGATCTGGTGACCTGGAGGAGTGTAAGGAGAGAGACATGGATAAGGCAAAAATACCGAATAAATACTTCTGTTCAGTATTCGCGGAAGAGGGGGAAGGACAGGAACCACAGCCGATCAACAGATGCCAAGGTAGAGGGGGGAGGTGGACAGCAGTCCATTCATAGGAGATAGAGTCATGCAGGAGCTCGCTAAATTGAAGGTGGACAAAACGATGGGGCCAGATAACATACACCTGAGGATATTATGGGAGCTGCGAAGAGAGCTAGCAGAGCCTCTGACAGCCTTGTTCACTGAGTCACTCAACACTGGAGTGGTGCCAGAGAATTGGAGGAGGGCACATGTAGTCCCTCTACACATATCTGGCAGTAAGGAGGAGGCGGGGAACAATTGGCCAGTCAGCCTTTCCTCAGTAGTGGGGAGGATCGTGGAGACACTGTTTAAAGAAAAGATAGTGGGACATCTGGAAGCCATCAGTGCCCAAGACCCTAGGCAGCATGGTTTCACGCGGGTAGGTCATGTCAGACAAATCTGATAAATTTCTTTGACTGGGTGACAAAATAAATAAATCAGGGTGGTGGTGGTGGTGGATGTTGTTTGCCTCAGTTTCAGCCAAAGCCTTTGACACCGTCCCACATTAGAGCTGGTTAACAAGATGGATAGTCTGGGCACGGGAGACAAGGTGGTAAACTGGGTTGGGAACTGGCTAACGGATAGGAGGCAGAGGGTGGTGGTAAATGGGGTACAATCTGGGGAGAGGCGGGTGACCAGCGGGGTACCTCAGGGATCGGTCCTTGGGCCAGTCTTGTTCAATGTCTTCATTAGTGACATTAAAGAGGGCCTTGAAGGAAAGGTATGCCTGTTTGCAGATGACATCAAGATCTGTAACAGGCTGAATACTCCAGAATGGCTGGAGAAAATGAGGAAGGACCTGGGGAAGCTTGAAAAATGGTCTCATGAGCGGCAACTGAGGTTTAATTTAAAGAAGTGCAAAATTATGCACCTGAGGCATAAAAACTCTGGAGAGAGCTACAGGATGTGGGGGGGGGGGGCTGCTGACAGTCACCAAGGAAGAAAGGAACCTGGGGGTTATTATTTTAGATGACCTGAAAATGTCAAAGCAGAGTACAAAGGCAGCAAGGAAGGCCAGAGGCATGCTGGGGTGCATAGGCAGGGGAAGCACCAGCAGAAGACGGGAGGTAGTGATGTCATTACATAAAACCCTGGTTAGGCCTCACATGGAGTACTGTGTGCAGTTCTGGAGGCCACACCTTCGAAAGGACATGAATAGGCTGGAGACGGGCCAGAGAAGGGTGACTAAGATGGTACAGGGCTTGCACTACAAAACTTATGAGGAGAGATTAAGGGACCTCAATATGTACTCACCGGAGGAGAAGAAGGAGAGAGGGGACATGATAGAAACATTCAAGTACCTCAAGGTCATAAACAAGGTGCGGGGGGGAGACATATTCCAATACAAGAGGAGTACAAGAACAAGGGGGCATGACATGAAACTGGAAGGTGGTAGGTTAAAAGGGAATATGAGGAAGTTCTTCACAGAGAGGGTGGTGGACATATGGAATGGTCTGCCACAGGAGGTGGTGGGGAACAAGCACTGTGGTTGGATTTAAACATTCATGGGACAGGCATAGAGGAACCATAGAGGTAAAGCAGAGGGAATGGCCAGAAGCTGTAATCAAGTACATGGGTTACAGGCAGACTAGCTGGGCCTAGCGTTCCTTATCTGCCAACAGTTTTTATGTTTCTGCCAGCCCAGTGGCATTGAGGGTTGAGGCACTGGACGCCACACTTCGCGCATGCTGGCGAGCTGGGTTTAGGAATGACCTCAGGCCGTTGGGGGTCGTCAAGGGAGAGAAGGGATCGAGCGTCCATAGGGGAGGGATCCAGGGTTCACGCCACTCCTGGGCAGCCTCTGGTGGTAGTCAGGGGCAGTGTAGGGAACGAGCGATGATGCAGCTGCAAGGGGCAGAGTTCCGGTGGACGTTGGTGTGACACTCAGACAGCTGGTTCTGATTAATCTTTGATTTTTTGTAATACAAAAATGTGTTATTGAGTGTCTCTCATGAGACGTGCTGAAACAGCCTGTGGAATGACACCTCACCTCCCCGGTTTTAGCTACAAGGTGTTACCTGGAAGGCCAGGAGATAATTACAGGCAAGAAGAGGCCTAAATTAAGCATCTCCTGTCTATCTAGCTTAATTGTAGCTTGCCAGCTGACAGGATAGAAAATATCCATTTTATGACGTTTAGAGGAACGAAACCAGGTTATGTCACACTGGTGCGAAGTCATAAATGTTCCTCTGATGTCTGTAAAAGCAGGTTGTTGCTCATAGATGAAAGAAGGACTTAGAAATTAATCTTATTTAATTTACCTTCTGAGTGATGACATCCTGATTGTATATTTTTTAATAAACAGAGGAGGAGCTGGGTGACATCATGGAGAAGGCAGGCTCAAGACAGTATTTTAATTATGCTGTGAGTGACCTGTAAACACACACATGTTTGGACTCTCTTGATAACAACATCTGTCTATCAGCACTATTATAAAAGATACATTAAATATATAAGTCTAATTGTCTGGTGGTAGGAATTTTGCACTTTTTTTAACCCTTTTTTTAAATGATTGTATGTTTTTGCGATATATGGTTCTGTATTTACATTTTACATTTTTTTATCTATTTTTAAGTAAACCTCTACTTTAGAGACTACTCGCTGTGCCTTTGAAATTCTTTTTCTTGACAAGTGAAGCATATGTAGTTAAAGCTGACACTGTACGAAGCTTACTGGTTTTACCAAACTGGGAAAAGGTAAGAGTTTATTCTGAGGTCTTTCATAGAGTTTTTAAGGGTTAATTTTGTACACCTGGTTAGGTGCCCATAGGCGAAAGACATCTGGCCCCCTCGAAGAGCAGAATTATCTGAGCCTGTACATTGGGTACGCTAGCAAGAGATTCACAGTTTGAATCCCTCCAGAACTTGAGACCAAAGTTTGATTTGAACCCGCAAAACAGACAGTAGGGTTACCCTGTTCTGTTAACTGTTCACAAGACTGCGTTCGGAGGTTGTCACTATGGGAGCAGAGGGCCTGACCTGCTGAGTGGGTTTGTGACAGATTGGTTGGCAGCAGTGGGATAATTTTGGTATTACAAGCTTTTATTGTTCAGTGTGTCAGCTTGAGACCGCCAGCTCACTTGCAAAGAAAGAAAAAGGCAGTGATTTATTTTTTAAAAAGGAGACAGAACTGTATCACTTGGCGTACAGTCAAGTTCCTACCCATTTTATTATTTTTTTCTAAAGGTGCCAGTCAGAGTAGCCGTAGTTAGGAAAGAAGATGACATCCAACTACAGCAAGCACACTGTAGACTACTTAAAGCAGTTGTGCGGGGACAGAGGAGTCCTGTTCAAGGTGAAAGCCACCAAATGGAACCTCATGGATGCCCTGATGGTAGCAGATACCCAGAGCATCGAGTCACAGACAGGGACTGAAAAGGACTGAACCTTGAGTGTGGCAGGGCTAGCAGCCAGTGAAGTGTCCAGATCCAATGAGGAGGGCAACAGGGCCACTATCAGTGAAGGGCCACAGCAGCAGAGGAAGGTCACCAGTATCCTGGATCCAGAAGTATTCAGGCTGCAAATTGAGTTGCACAGAATGGAGCTGGAGTTCCAGAGGGAGAGGGACCATGAACAGTGGGAGGCAGACCGTGAGGCAGAGCGAGAACAGAGAGACATGGACAGTGAGGAGCGTGAGCACCAGAGGCAACATGAAATGGAGAAGCTACGACTCCAACCAGTGGCACCAGAGCAGGTAAGTGGTTTGGGTTTAACTGGGACTACAGGACTGGGTTACAAACTGAATTCCAAATTGATAGCCAAATTTAAAGAGGGGGAGGATATGGATGCCTTTTTAAATTCTTTTGAAAAAGTTTCAGGCTAAAATTCCTAGGGAGTCCTGGAGCTTCCAGCTATCCCCACTACTTACCAGGAAAACTCAGGATGCATTGGGTCAAATGGACAATGAGGACAGTGATGATTACAGCAAACTTAAAGCTGCAATGTTAAAGAAATTTGAATTAACTACTGAATCATACAGAGCTAAATTCTGTAAGCTCAGGAGAAGCCCTGACATGAGCTACAAGGAGCTAGCCATGAAACAACATCAGTTTTTAAAATGTTGGTGGGAAGGAATTGAAGCAAACTCTGTTGATAAAATTGAAAATGTGATTTTGTTAGAACAGTTTTTCTGGGCATGCCCAGCAGAGCTGAAAACCTGGCTGGAGGACCGAGATCCCAAAACAGTGCAAGAGGCTGCTGAACTCTCGGGCCACTATGCCAAGAGCAGACCTGCTCTGAGAGCGAATGTGGTGGGCGTGGCAGTGCAGAAAGGGAAAAGCGTGCCTTCAGGGCAGTCAAAACCCTTACTGCCTCCACCAAAACCAGTTAGCCCCAGGTTTCAGAGAAAAGATTTCTCTGAGAAAAGAAATGAATGTTGGTTATGTAAAGAAACTGGTCATATTGCCAGACAGTGTCCCAAAAAGGCGAGCAATACACAACAGGAGGCTAGAAAGGACGTGGGTTGTTTGTGTGTCCCTGGAAGCATGCCTGTGAACATGAAGGAACACATGCACCCAGTCATGGTGAATGGTGTACAGACACAAGAGTTAAGGGACACAGGGGCATCCCTGACATTGGTAAAAGGGGAATCTAGTAGAGCCGGGTCAGCTCATACCCAATAAATACGTCACTGTACAGGACTTTACTGGTGAAGAGAAAACATTGCCATTTGCTAGTGTTCTCCTAGACTGGGGTGAAACAGGTGGAACTGTGCAACAGGTGGCTGTAGCCCAAACCTTAGCAGTGGATGTGATCCTGGGCAACAATCGCAAACAGGAGATGGTGTGTGCAGTTACCCGTAGTCAAGCGGCAAGGGAAAATTGTAGTTCCCTGAACCCCACAGAAGCCATTGTGGAAACCACTGAGAGGCTGGTTCCCCAGCCTGTGTCTCCAGATGGGGAGAAGAATGAAAAGGAGGTAGAAATTTCCCCAGTAGCAAGTAACCACACCGCTACAGAGAGTTACTCTGAAGAGGGAGGGGTGCCCATTGTCAGAGGGTTGGGATTGACAGTGATCCTGAGTGCCCTGATGCTAGTGCTGGGGACCCTAGTTTAGTGACTGAAGGGGACCTGTCCCATGCCATGGGAATGTGTGAGGGGTTTGCAGGTGCTCAGAGAAGTGACCCTAGACTAGAGAAGCTGAGGGCTTGGGCAGACTCTGACAGGGCACAGGGAGGTGACGGCAGACATAAGGTTTATTGGGAAAATGGACTTATGTATACTCAGGCTGTGCAGACAGAGGGAGGGGTGCTAGACTGGCAGCTTGTCATTCCCCAGGGGTATCGTGAGCAGTTGCTCAAGATTGCACATGATATTCCCTAGTCTGGTCATCTGGGAATCACACACACTACACTGCAGTTGGTCCAGAATTTTTATTGGCCTAACTTCACCCAGCAGATGAAGGAGTATTGCAGGTCTTGTCACGGTGCCAAGAAATATGGAAGGCGGGCAAGAAAACCCAAGCCGCCCTGATTTCATTGCCCATAGTGGAGGAGCCATTCCAGAGGGTGGGAATGGATATTGTGGGGCCTTTAAATACCCCCAGCTCCTCAGGGAAGAGTTTCATCCTGACTGTGGTGGATTATGCCACCCGGTACCCAGTGGCAGTCGCCCTATCCTCACTGAGGACAGGCAAAGTGGCAGATGCCTTACTTGGGATTTTCTCCTGTGTTGGGTTTCCACAGGAGGTTATCACTGATCGAGGAGGTTCCTTCATGTCAGACCTCATGAAATGTTTATGGAAGAAGTGTGAGGTGGTGCAGAGATGCACGACATCGTATCACCCACAAGCCAATGGGCTTGTGGAAAGATTCAATGGTACCCTGAAATCAACGCTCCGAGCATTTGCTGAACAGCATGGGAGGGACTGGGAGAAATACCTTCCCCACCTGTTTACATACAGGGAGGTGCCCCAAGAGTCGACAGGATTTTCCCCCTTCAAACTCTTATATGGACACCGGGTACGTGGACCCCTAGACTTGATCCGGGAGGACTGGGAAGGCAAGCACGCCACCCAGGGAACTCCCATTGTGGATTACATCCTTAGGTTTAGGGAAAGGCTGAAGGAGCTTATGGGGACAGCCCAGAGCAACCTGGCAGCTGCCCAACAGAAAAAAAAAGTATGGTATGACTGCAGAGCCCGAGCTCGCTCGTACATGGTGGGTCAGGAAGTCATGGTCCTTATTCAGTCCGGAAAGACAAGCTGCAGGCTGAGTGGGCAGGACCATACAAAGTAGTTAGGAAGGTAAATGACGTGAACTATATTATAGAGTTATCTGACAGAAGACAGACAGAAAGGATGTACCATGTCAACATGATGAAGCCATATGCAAATAGGACTGACATGGTGTTTGCAGTGTGTAGACGTAGGGAGGGGACGGACGAAGGAGACCCCCCTTCTGGACTTTCTGGAAGAAAGCAAGCGGGAGTCCTCTGTGGAGGCAGTAAAATTGTATCCCCAGCTGGCCCCCGGACAAGTTCCAGGAAGTAAGGGAGGTTTTAGCAGACTTTGCCCCATTGTTTAGCGCAAAGTCTGGACTAATCCCCTTAGCGACGCACAATGTGGAGACAGGGACACAGACGCCTATACGGTGGATAGCATATCGGGTGTTAGAGGCTGTCCAAAAGGACATTAGGAGGGAAGTGGAGGAGGTGCTGGATTTAGGGGTAATCCAGAGATCCCACAGCCCCTGAGCCTCACCCATAGTCCTCGTGCCTAATCCAGATGGCTCTACTCATTTCTGAGTGGACTGTCATGGACTGAATGCAGTCACAAATTCAGACGCCCACCCGATGCCCCAGATGGATGAACTCCTGGACAAGTTGGGAGGGGCCACCTACTTTATGACTATTGACCTGACAAAGGGGTATTGGCAGGTAGAGTTGATGGACAGAGCTAGGGAGAGGTCGGCCTTCATCACTCCGATAGGCTTATTTGAATTCAAAGTAATGCCTTTTGGAATGAACACCCCGACCACTTTCCAAAGGTTGGTGAACAAGGTGTTGAATGGTGCTGAGGAGTATGCCATGGCGTACCTGGATGACATTGCCATCTTTAGCACCAGCTGAGAGGAATACCTATCTCACCTTAGGGAAATGCTGGGCAGGATACAGAGGGCTGGGCTCACTGTCAAAGCTGGAAAGTGCCAGGTGGCTGTGGGAGAAGTGGCATACCTCGGGCATGTGGTAGGCCGAGGACAGCTCCGTCCTAACCAAATAAAAATAGTGGTAATCCAGGCATGGCCCAGACCAGAAATGTAGAAGTAGGTCAGGAGTTTTCTTGGGACAGCAGGGTACTATAGAAAATTTTTACCCAATTATAGTGCCCTGGCTGCTCCCCATCTGACCTGATAAAGGAAAGGATGTCTAAGAAAATTACCTGGGGACCAGCATGTGAAGAAGCCTTTACCAGACTGAAGGAGGCACTGTGCAGTGCTCCCATTTTGTCAAGCCCTGACTTTAGTAAACCCATTATAGTTCAGGCTGATGCCTCAGACATGGGTATTGGGGCAGTACTGAGTCAGACATCCAGCCAAGGGAGAGATCACCCAATAGCAAACCTGAGTAAAAAGTTACTTCCCAGGGAGCAGGTATACTCCACTGTGGAAAAGGAGTGTCTTGCCATAGTGTGGGCTCTAAAGAAGTTAGAACCATACTTGTATGGGAAGCATTTTGTGGTACAGACTGACCACAACCCCCTGATTTGGCTGATGTAGATGGGAAAAAACAATGGTAGATTGTTAAGATGGAGTCTTGCTTTTCAGTGGTATGACATGACCATTCTACATAGGGCTGGAGCCAAAAATCAGAACTCAGGTGGTTTGTTCTGTGTCTATGAGGAATAAACTGATTTGGGAAGCTCATCCCATGCACAGATAGAGCCCCCAAATTCAATCTAGGTGGGGAGGAGTTGTGACATTCAGACAGCTGGTTCTGATTAATCTATGATTTTTGTAATATAAAAATGTGTTATTAAGTGTCTCTCATGAGACATGCTGAAACAGCCTGTGGAATGATGCCCCACCCCCCAGTTTTAGCTACAAGGTGTTACCTGGAAGGCCAGGAGATAATTACAGGCTAGAAGAGGTCTAAATTAAGCATCTCCTGTTTATCTAGCTTAATTTTATTTTTTTTTATTTAGTTTTTGTTGACTGGGTAAGTGCACTAGACAAATCCTGCCTATTTTCAGGCATGACCCGGGGGAGGGTGATACAGATGAATGCCAACTGACCTTGAACCAGATTAAGCTGTTGGTGGTATTTTTAGTGAATGAGGGGAATTTGTCCAGGACACCGTGGAAATTCCTCTACTCTGATGCAGCATTGTGGCCAGTAGGGGGTCTGACTGGCTGTCATGATGGCCACTTGGGGCTCTGACTCAGAGTAGGAGGATGTCCTGGGGATAGAGAAGTTGGTCTCCCTCCCTATCTCCGTTTCATGGGAGACCATTGGTTCTACACCCGCTGGAACACCGGGAGAAGCTCTGTTGCTGAGCAGACTAGATGGGCCTAGCGGTCCTTATCTGCCGTCAAAGTCTATGTTTCTATGTTTCTATGTTGCACAAGATACTACGTCAAACATTCATGAAGTTCATTCCCTTACCTTGGAAGATACTGGGACAGATACTGGGAAAGGGATACCACAGGATTTGGCTTTCAAAAAGGCTTTGGCTGCTTCTTGTACAGGCTTGCAGGTTGACGAACAAGTCTCCCCCTCGAAGGCATATATACGGGCTTTCCATGGCCCGGTTCCAGTGAGTGATGTCAGCCATGATGCAACATGGTCTGATGAGATGCTGCGCTGCATTCTGGAGCCCAGTGGGAATACAGAAGTGTTTGCGGCACCACCTCACGGCGTTTCCCAGTCGTTGGGAGCAAGGGAGACTGGCAGTGGATTGCAGGCTTGCATGTGCCAGGAGTCTCCCCTTAGCTCCACTATGCCGACAACAGGATCAGGATCTTTGCCTCTGGAGACAGAGGAAGACGGGATGGTGAGCAATTTACACTTTGGAGAAGGTATTGTGTCACCAGCTGCTAATACTCTCTTGGGAGAGCCGTCTGTATTGCCAAAAGGTACTGTACTTTCCAAGGGGATGACAAATGGAGTTATGGGGTCCCACCAGCCTGTTATGACAGGTCCTGTTGTTCATAGCCCTCCTGGTTGTGGGTTTGACTCCCACCTGTTGGCATCAGGGCTTACTATTGCTGCAGCTCTTTGGGGTGCAGGGTGGGAGAAGTCCCCTTTAGATGATTCCTGGACCTCCCCTGCACGATCCGGCCCTGTTCCTAAAGGTGATTTATTGGGCATTACGGACTCTCTTGAGGTCCCTTCGGGCTTTAGTCTATCTCAGGCCCCTTCCTGGCAGGTTGGAGGGGCGCAGGGTTCTGAACAGGGGATATTGCAGCATAACGACTTGTACAATGTTGGAGCTGTGCCTAAGACCCCCTTATTGCCCACTATGGTTGTTCCTTTGTGTTTACCTCCCACGTCTCCTATTGACACAGTGGGGACTGGGGAATGCTCTCTTCCAGCAAATGTGTCTGGAACGACCCCTAGGCCCTCATCTACAACTGCTTCAGATAGGAATAGGAACTCTAACTTTGCCAATTCAGCTTCTGGTCCTTCAGTTGAACCTCAACGGCCTAAGACTTTTGCTGGTTTATTCCATTCCCCTCCTGAGCAGGCCAAGCGGCGTAATGCTGTCAGGCTTCATTATAGGGGTGGGCTGGACATATTTCCGGATTGTCTCTATGTGAGAAAAACATTGATAAAATCCAGTCTGCAATTTCCCCCCTCTGAGATTTATGCATTAATACATACGTCTGGTAATAATTATTTTGATGTTAGCTTTAAAACTGCTTCAGGGTTAGATACTTTTTGGCACCGTTATCAGGCTGGTCATCATACCCCATTGTGGTCCCCTTTTTTTGCTATTCCCCTTACAAAACCAACTATTAAAAATGTTACGGTTTTGTTCAAAAATGAGGGGGTGGCAATAGAGGATACTGTACGGTGGTTATCTTCCAAATGTACTGTTTTAGGGTTGCCTGATCCAATCATTGACTCCAAGTTTTTTTGGACCAACTATTGCAGGTTAAATTACATATTGTTAATGGGATTATTCAGCACTTACCAAGTTGTTTTTACTTAGGTAGGGATCTGGGTTTTGTATTCAACCCAGAGCAACCAAAATCTTGTTTTTGGTGTGGGGCCCAGACCCATCTCGGTAGTGCTTGTGACCAACTTAAATGTTCATCATTTCTTGGCTCTGGTCATGTAAGTCTAAATTGCCCCCGCCCAGTTTATTGTAATTTGTGTGAGGAAACTTCCCATTCTTTTAAAGATTGTCCATGGGCATCCCATAATAATCCTGCTAGACCTACTGATTCAAAGAATGAGACTGTAACTCAGGCCCAAAGGTCTGCTGAGGCTAGGCCCCAGTTTCGACCATTTGCTTCTGCAGTGGTACCCCCTCCCAGCTGATCCTCCTTCTTCCCAGATGGATCCAGGGTTGGAACCGCCACCTCTGATAGTTCTCACGTCTAGTTCTGGCTTAATGTCTGCGGACTCAAGTCTACTAACTCCAGCCATTGCTTCTTCCTCAGTAATGGATGAAGAGCAGCCTCCAGTCCCTAGCACGTCTGCTATACCATATGTTAAGGACAACATGCCACCTCCTGTGGATACCGATTGGGTCCCAGTGGGGAACAGGAGGGTAACGAGGAACTCTTTGATGAAAGGAGTGCCTCTGCCTTCTGTAGCTCCCTCCCCGATATGATGGTTACAAACCGGTTTGCTGTTTTATCTAAACAAAAGCAGGCTGTGGATACTGAGGATGAATCAGATGCCTCCTCTGTTGTGTCTTCCCAGGTTGAGTTATTGACTGATTCTGAGCAAGTTTCTGGGGATGTCCAGCTTAATAAGAAAAAACACCGTAGGTTAAAATCCCCAGGCAAGGGTCTGAGGTAGGAAAACATCTTGATTTACTTTCTATCTGATATGGGGATATTGTATCTTTTGGGAGCTTAAATGCTAATAGTCTCAAAAATGTTAAACGACAACGGGCTATTTTTTTTTTCCTTTTGTCTCTGCCTTTACATATTATTTATTTACAAGACACTAGGCTCCATTCTTTGCGAGAGATTGGGCAGGCCTCCAGGGATTGGAGGGATGGTCTGTCCTTTTGGTCCTTGGCTGAGGATGTGTGTTCCGGAGTAGGGAAACTGGTACAGGGGGTGGTTATTCATGTTACCAGACTGATTGACTTGATTCAGGGTCGGGTATTGATCTTAGACGTTATTCTCCATTAACAAGAATGGAGGTTCATTAATAATTATAACCCTCAAGTCAAAACTCAGAGGATTCACATGTTAAAACAGATTCAGCCACTTCTACATCCATCCAAATCAGTGATTTTGGAGGAGATTTTAACTGTATTCTGTCATTAGCTGATAAAACTGGACTTACCCAAAAATTATATTCTGATTCCAATTTCCTTAACACTTTGTACATTACTGCTGACTTACGGGATGGGGCCTCTTTTGGTGTACTACCGCCTGAACACACTTTTCACCGGAGTAGATTTTCTACAAGGATTGATTATTTTTTTATTTCTCATTGGTTGGCTAATGTAAGGAATTCGATCCTCCCCTGTGAGTTTTCAGATCATTGTTTGTTACTATTGCACATCGGTTGTCCCAAAAACAAACCTGTGACACATACCTTCTGGAAGATGAATATATCTGTTTTAGGGGAGGAAGGTGGGTGGCAGGACCTGTATGGGCTTCTCCAAGACAAGGTTTCTGTATTTGAATTATATGATAACCCAGCCTTTTGGTGGCAAGATACTAAATCTGTTATTACACAATTTTGTAAACGTCTCTCTAAACAAAAATCTTCGGAACGCTATTTTCAATATCTTAAGTGCCGATGCCAATTACAAAGACTGCTGTCTTGGGAAACTGAATGGGGCCTAGATTATTTGGCACAAATCCGGCAGGTTAAAACTGAAATGCGTGCCTCTCAGTATGAGAGAACGACATCATTATTTCTCGAACAAAAGTAAGGGAGAAAGGGATCTGCTAAAATAGTCAATCCCTATGATAGTAGTCACCAACAGGTTGCATCTAAATATATGTCCCCTTTGGTTTCCCATTCTGGTGCCAGGATTACTGATAACTGGAGTGTTTTGGGGGAGATTTCCTTCCATACTGGGTCGTTATATGGGCAGGCTTATGAATCAAATGCCTGGGATGGCTTTTTGGGTTCCTTAGAGGTTCCTCTCCTGTCATCAGAGTGTATTACGATCTCAAGTCAGCCAGTTACCTGTGTCAAAGTGGACTCAGTTATTAGTCATCTGAAAACTACTGTCACCCCTGGTCCTGATGGTATTCCCAAAGAATTTTATAAAAAAGCTAAATCCTTGTTGATACCGTATTTAACGAAGGTCTATAATGTTATTTTGCAAGGCCTCTTGCCTATTCCTCTCGCATTTTCTGACAGCTACTTGATTTTTTTATATAAACAGAAACATGATAAAGATAAGTTGGACAACTGCCATCCTATTAGTTTATTAAATTCCAATTGGAAGATTTTGTGTAAAATAGTCTCCAATAGACTCTCTCAGATGGCTGCCCGGGTGATTTACTCTACACAGATGTGTGCAATTCCAGGTTGTTCCATGCCCTCCAATTTGAACGTTTTGAGGGAAGTATTTGATGGGAATTCCACTCAAGGCTATGTTCTTAGTTTAGACCAAACCAAGGCTTTTGACCAGGTTCCACATAGTTATTTATTTTCAGTGTTGGAAAAATATGGGGTTCCTGCGGCTTTACTTGACTGGATTAAAGTCTTGTATTGGTCTGCCTGCACAACGCTGTTCGTTAACGGTTTGCGAGGCCCCCATATCCCTATCAAGAGAGGGGTACGTCAAGGATGTCCTTTAAGTCACCTGTCGTATGTCTTTTCCATTGATCCTCTACTCCGGAAATTGAATGGGGAGGGGACCATCAGACATATCTCCATCACACCGGATCTTATCTTTCCATGTGCTCTTGCCTGTGCAGATGATATTTGCATTCTAGTAGCAGATCCAGCTTCTGGGGAAAGGGCAATTGAGACACTCATTCTTTTTCCCGAATTTCTGGATCTGAATTAAATACCCCAAAAAGTGTGGGGTCTGCTGTCCATCTCCCTTCACAGGCGATATCACCGACGATTGGAGGAATTGATATTCATCCCAGAAGATTTGTATTTTGGGGGTTATTTTTGGCCCACTTGAGCGAGCGGATGGAACTGGATTTCCACAATGGACATAGCTGAATCCAAAATTGTCCGATGGAAACGGTTCCCTATGACCCGGAAAAATCGTATTTTTTTACTTAAAACTTGTATTTTGCCTCTATGTTTACTGATTAGTTATATTTTTCCTCTTCCTTGTTCCCTTGAGGCTCAGCTTTATAATTTGTTTTTCCAGTTGCTTTGGGATAGTAGACTGAACTTGGTGAAGAGATCCGTTACCTACTGGCCTATTAAACAGGGCGGTCTTCAGACGGTAAACCCGGTGCTATTTTATTTTTCCATTTTTGTGAACGCTAATATTTTTCCGAGTATAGTCAACCGGACGGATTGTTGGGCCCTTAGCTTTGCTTCCTGTTCCTAATATTTTCTGGATAAATGCCAAGCTCCTGTTTGGAAACCTTTTACCAAAATTCCACCTGGAACGTCTGGATACCTTATTGAAATATTAAAAAAAATTAAAATATGGAAAGTGTCTTGTGCTGTAGATTTATTACAGCATAGAAAGCATTTATACTCCTCTATACTGCAAACCATGTTCTTGGTGTCACCATATTTTACGGTACCCTGTGATTCCCATTGTTTAACTAAACAATTGTTGGAAAACAGGATTCCAGAGAAGATGTGGGAAATCCTGTGGTTGTGTTGTCACAACAAATTGAATGTTAAAGGAAACCAGATGCATAAACCATTATCAGAACGGTACTGTGTTCGAGATACGTGTGTATGTCAGCTGGAATCCATGTCGCATCTATTTTTTGATTGCCCGTATATTGCCTCATTATGGTCTCAGCTGAGTCAGTCATGGGGATTACCTATGTTCTCTGATTTAACATATTCTGAATTAGTTTATGGGGACATTGGACCTGGTTGGAAGATGTTTTTTTTCCAGGAACATTGCGGGTTCTGTTTGCAGTATGCAAATGGTGCATTTGGCACAACCGATGTATGTTTGTGTTACAGCAAAAAAGGGTTGCCTTGACTGTCCTCAAGGACCATATCAGAAGTGAAATTTCTAATATTAATTGTTCAGAAAAAAAAAACTTTACCTGCACCTTTAGTGGCATTTTGGTGGAGAGCATTACCTCTAATTTTGTTTGAAGGGGTTACTTGAAAATAGAGAAATATAATAAAACACAAACCATTTTTTTTGAAAGGGGTGTGGAGGGGGGCTTTTGATTCCGTACTAAGTCTCTTTTTTTTTGTGCCATTCTTTTTATTATCTGTTTTCACCTGTATAGAAGATATGGTGATTTTTCCTTTCTGTTCAATCTCTGTATGTATTAGGGGACAAAACCTTTTACAGGTACATAAGTGAAAAAAGAAAGACAAAGGGAGGGATAGTGAGACTGAAGGGGGAGGATGGGAGCCGCGTGGAGGATGACAACAGTAAAGCTGACATATTGAACAGGTATTTCTGCTCAGTTTTTACTAAGGAAGAGGGGGGTAATGGGTCTGAAGGGAGTACAAGGGGTGAGAATGGTGCAGAAATGGACACAAGTCCCTTTACACGAGAAAGGGTCCTGAAGGAACTGGAAGTAATAAGAGCTGATAAAGCAATGGGGCCAGATGGGGTGCACCCAGGGTCCTAAAGAACTAAGAGAGGTGGTGGCTGAACCTCTGGCTATCCTGTTCAGCCAATCACTGGAAACAGGGAGGTACCCAAAGACTGGAGGACAGCAGATGTAGTTCCCTTATACAAAGTGGGAACAAAGAGGAAGCAGGGAACTACAGACCAGTCAGCCTCACCTCAGTAGTGGGAAAGATCATGGAAGCACTACTGAAGGAGAGATTGGTGGAACATCTGGTTGTCAATGGACTACAGGACCCAAGGCAGCATGGTTTCACCAGGGGAGGTCATGTCAGACCAACCTCATTGAATTTTGACTGGGTGACTAGGGAGGTGGATCAGGGAGGGCAGTGGACATGGCCTATCTGGACTTCAGCAAGGCCTTTGACACTGTGCCACATAGAAGACTATTACACAAACTGGGGAATATGGGTGTGGGCAGGACAGTAGTGTGGTGGGTAGGTAACTGGCTGGGTGGCAGGACACAGAGGTGGTGGTAAATGGCTGTCACTCCACAGAGGAAGAGTGACCAGTGGGTACCACAGGGATCAGTGCTGGGACCGTCCTATTCAACATCTTCATCAGTGACATTGCACAGGATCTAGAAGGCAGAATTTCACTGTTCGCTGATGACACAAAGCTCTGTAACAGAGTAGACACACCAGAGGTGTAGACAGAATGAGAAGGACCTGCAGAAACTTGAAGAATGGTCAAGGTTTGGCAGTTGAAATTCAATGCAAAGAAGTGCAAGATAATGCATATGGGGCACAAAAACCCTGGCACAATATATCAGTTGGGGGTGAGGATATAGCATGCACCAAGCAGGAAAGGGATCTTGGGGTTGTCATCTCTGATGACCTCAAGGTAGGGAAACAGTGTGACAAGGCATCAGGTAAAGCAAATAGGATGCTGGGATGTATAGGCAGGGCATCACCAGCAGGAAAAGGGAGGTCATAATTCCGCTATACAAGACACTAGTGAGGCCCCACCTGGAGTACAGTGTACAGTTCTGGAGACCATACCTACGTAAGGACATAGACAGGGTAGAGAAGGTTCAGAGGAGGGCAACAAAGATGGTGCATGGGTTGCATCACAAGTCCTATGAAGACAGGTTGAAGGAACTGAACATGTACTCCCTGGAGGAGAGGGAGGGAGAGGGATATGATAGAGACATACAAGTATCTTACAGGGAGGAACAGGGTGCAGGAAAACACTATTTTAAGCAAAAAGATGTTTCAGGACTAGAGGGCATGGGATGAAGTTGGAGGGAGGACGATTCAGAGGAAACATGAGAAGAATTTCTTCACAGAACGGGTGGTGGACAAATGGAACACCCTGCCAGAGGAAGTGGTGGGGGCTGAAACAATCACGGGATTTAAGAATGCATGGGATAGACATAAAGGAATTCTAGAGGTCAGGGGTAAGGGGAAATAGACTTCTAGGAAAACAAACTGAACTTACAAGCTCAAATGGGCAGACTAGGTGGGCCATAGGCCCTTATCTGCCGACACTGTCTATGTATCTATGTATGTATGATGTATGGATATTGTGTTATGTCTTGAGTTTTTGTTTTCTTATTTTGTTTTCCAATAAAAAATTCCCCTACTGTCCACTGGGGGCTTTGCTGGCCATCCTGGTGAGATGGCCACTTCACCGGGCTACATGGAGAGGGAGGATGCTGTTAGGACTGGAGCTCTGGCCTCTGCTGCTGTCCTTTCGATGCAGGAGGCCGTCAATCTAGCCATGGCAGTTGTGGACTTTTCTTGGATATTGCAGCTGAGGAATGTATGGAAGTTGCGTCTGTTTCCACGGACCTACCTGACTCGCAGATCGGGGCCATTTCTAGTGAAGGCTCCAGTTCACAGGAGCTTGCTCATTGTCAGGCTCTCCTACTCCGACAACAGGAATGGCTTAAAGTTGGCAAGGAACTGGAAGCGGAACTTGCTGTGTTGTCTACTGAATCCTCTGGGGCCAGTATTACGGAGGACCGGATAGAACACGTACTCTGGTCGGACACCTGTTTAGCTGCAGACGTTCCTCCTTCTTTTTGAGGGCTATTGACTTCAGTACAAACGGTGCTTCTGCCATATGCCCTAAGCCATCGGAAGCTCCTACAGTTCTTGCAACTACAGACATTGGCACTTCGAGGAAAACAAGACTGGGGATGCACCGAAAAGTCCCAGAGGCACTTATTTGTTTACCTGTTCCACCGGTGCCTTTGGAACAAACATTTTCCTTCTTAGATAGACATAAGGCTACAAAGTGGGATGATTTAGCCCCTGCACTGCCTCCCGTTGCTTTTCCCTTCAAGGATGCTTCTTGGTCCCCGGAAAGAGCCCTATCTGCGGCTGGCTGGGTCCCTGCAGCTTCGGGTTGTTGGACTCCTGACCCTTCTGACCCGACGTATCAACAAATGGTTTCTTTGACTTCTTCTTGGCCACCAATGCCGGATCTTCAGTGAGCTCCATCATACCCTGGGGTAATTCTTCCATTTTATTGTCTAATGTTACTGTTGATGGTTCTTCTGGTGTAGGTACCACACCAGACGCTATTATAGGCACTTCTTTACCTGCTGAGGATAGGATGGGGCCTAGCTCCGAGGCCTTAGCTGAGCATCCAGAGAAGTCTTCTTTGGCCCCTTTGTTTAAGCTGGCTGATTTATTTCACTCCACTGGAGAGCCTGCTCCTAGGAGGAATGCAGTCCGGCTTTTATACAAGGGGGGTTTAGAACATACTCCTGATAGATTACTTATAGCCAGGACTCTTCTAAAAAAAATCGAATAAGTTTTTTTCCTTGTAAATATTTGCCCTGATTTCCTTAGGGAATGGTAATTATGACTTTCGTTTTAAAAATGTGTCTAGTCTAGATAGATTTTGGGCTCAATATAATTCCCTTAAAATTACCCTTTATGGGTTCCTTTTCAAGCAATCCTCCTTACTAAGCCTTTAATTAAAACCAGCACTGTCTTATTTAAGAATGAAGGGGTTAATGTTGAAGACATTCTTTTTTGGTTAAGACTACGCTGTGAGATTTTGGGACGGCCTACACCCACTATGGATAGTGAACAGATTTGGTATGAGGGTTGGAAGGTGAAGGTTAAACTTTTCTCCACTAATTCAGGAGCTGTGCACTTACCTAGTGTATTCTATTTGGGAAGGGATAGGGGTCGATTTTCTATATTGGTCAACCTAGATCTTGTTTTAAATGTGGCTCGCATGTACATCTTAGTTCGGCCTGTGATACTACTAGATGTAGTCATTGTTTGGAGTACGGGCATTTGACTTCAGCCTGCCTGAATCTCTTTAAATGTAATTTGTGTGAGCAAACTGGTCATGCCTATGGACGCTGTCCCTGGGCTTCTCACAATCGAGATGACTGCCCCTCTCATGAAGGACTTATCAATCAGGCCCAGCGTGCCTTAGCCAAAAAAGTTGCCGCTGCTACACCTATACCTACAGACACTATGCAGGGTCCTGCCCCTGTTACTACACCTATGGTTACTCCTCCTGTGACTACAGATGTTAACTCTTCTCCCACACATCTTGAGGTAGGTTTAGATGATACTAGCAATGCTGGCCCTGTTGTTCCTCCTGTGGATGGTCCTGAGAACCATATGCCCCTTCCCCCACCTCCACCTCCCCAAAGTCCCTTTTACGGTTGTTCCCCCTAGAAAAAGGAATAGACATGGTAAAACCATGTCTGAGCCCAAAACACCTATACCTCAGAAGGATCCTGTGAGGGTAGGGGATGTGTTTGCCCCTTTGGAGGAGGATACTGGTGGGGACTCTGGGGATGATACTGATACCTCTTCCATTATTTCCACCATGGACACTGAAAGTCGATCAGAAGACTCTATAGTGAAACGGACTAGACATACACAGGCATGTAAACCCCCTTGAAGCTTTTTTCAGGATTAGGGTTACCTATGGTTTCGTTTATTTTTCTTCCCTACTATGTCCTCCTTAACATTTTCCAAAATGTTAATGGGATTAAGAATGAGAGGAAGCGTATTGTTTTTTTTTTCACTTCTTAAATCTCTTACATCAGATATTATTTGCTTACAGGACATCCGTCTGAAGTCCCAATGGGATATCCAGCATGCCTCTCAATGCTGGCCTTTGGGCCCTTCGTTTCGGTCTGTGGGGAGGACGTTTGTGATAGGTTGGGTATCCTTTTTTCTAATTCTGCCCTTTCAGTTTCCAGATTAGTTGATATACACCCTGGGAGGTCCATGTGTTTAGATATTTCCTTTTGTTTAGAACATTTTCGGGTTATTACAGTCTATGCTCCACAAACTAAAGCACAATGGATAGCTCTTTTTAAGGAAGTGCGACCTTTTCTGCATACCTCCTGGATGGTTATTTGGTTAGGCGATTTTAATTGTGGATTATCTACAGCAGATAGGGGACTTCATACTGATAAACTATTTTGTGACTCCATTGCTTTGAAAAATATTATTTCTACAGCACACGTGTTATATGCATATAGGGTACTGTATCCTGCAGGGGATTATACTTAATTCCGGGGGACTCTTAGGACAAGGATTGATTTTGTTTTTTTATCAGCAGTCTTACAGGTTGTGCAGGCTTTTACTAGGCCTATAGAATTTTCTGATCATACCATTCTTACGGTTACTGTTTCTTGGGATGGAGCCCCACAATGTAAAAAAAATAGCTGGAGATTAAAGGAGTCATTATTAGAAGATCCTTTCTTTAGAACATTGTGGTTGAGGGACTGGGCTGCTAGGTTTTGTTTTAGAATGTTATGACTCCATTTTAGACTGGTGGGATGATTCTAAACTGAGTTGGAAGAAATGTTTTCAACGTCAGGCGCATGTTAAATCTATTAATGAATATATGGGTTATCTGAAGTTGAGACATCAATTACAACATCTTATATCTCTCACTGAAACTACTACACAGGACTATAGTAAAATTATTGCCACCATTAAGAAACAAATGATAGATTTACAGTATAATCGGGGTAAGTCTTTAGACCAAGAATTACGGTTTGGAACACATATGTCCAAACAATCTTTAGACCCTTTTAAAGAAAGCAAGAAAAGGATAGATTCTAGACTCATTTCTGCCCAGACTGATGTATATGGTCACACTGTACATGATACAAAACAGCTTTTGGATGTTGTAGAAACCTTCATGACTGCCACCCTGGTTCCAGATTCTGTTCTGGAAGATGGGGTTATTAATCAGATGTTGGGTCAGTTACAGTTACCTAAATTATCTATGACACAACAGCAAGCTTTGGCAGCTGACGTTACTTTAGCTGAAGTCACTAATGCTGTTCATGAGTTAGCCTCTCAGTCTGCCCCGGGTACAGAATGATCTTAGTAAAGGTTTTTATAAATCCTTCTTACAGACCCTTGAACCTGTTCTGGTGGTTCTCATGAATTATATTTTACACTCCGGGAATTATGCTCCCTCCATGACTGAGGCCATTTTACTTCTCATCTACAAAAAAGGTGACAAAACTGACCTACGAAACTGGCGTCCTCTTAGTTTCCTGAATTCAGACTTAAAAATACTCAGTAAAATTCTACTGGCTAGGCTTTCTGCTGTTACCCCACAGCTTCTTCATCTGGCACAGACCTGTGCTGTTCAGGGGCACAAACAACAGGATAATCTGATTTATTTAAGAGAGGTATTTTCCCAGGGGGACATTGGCAAGTTACGGGGTTTTGTTTTTGGTTTAGATCAAGAAAAGGCCTTTGATCGGGTCACTCATAAATTTTTATTCTTGGTATTAAAAGCCTTTGGATTCCCTGCTACGTTTATTTCTTGGCTATCAGCAATGTATAAAGGGGCTGTTATTATCCCTAATGTAAATGGATGGCTGGGGAAATAATTAGCTATTACTAAAGGGGTAAGGCAGGGATGCCCACTGAGTCCTGTACTTTATGCCTTTACCATTGACATAGTTATTAGATTGTTACAATCTAACACTGCTCTGCAGAGCCTTGATGTGCTTCCCTTCCTGCCACAACACAAGGTGCTGGCTTATGCTGATGATTTGGTGTTGCTTCTGCACCCTCACTTTTCTGTTTCTGCCTTACGAGACTCTATTCACCTTTTTCTGAGTCTTTCTGGTTCTAAAATTAATTACGGTAAGAGTACTGGTGTTGTTATTGGATCCACCCCTTTACCTGCTAATGGGGTTATAGCAGGGATCCCAGTCTCTAGAGAACCTATTAAAATTTTAGGGGCATTATTTAGACCTGGTGATATGGCAAGGTGTAACTGGGATCTGGCTTTGTCTAGGGGAACTCGGTTAGTGGGAGAATGGAAAGGACAGCAGCTCTCAAAAAAAAAAAAAAGGGTGATGTTGATTAAAACTATCCTTACCCCCATATTTTTATATCTTAGCTATATCTTTCTCCCTCCATCTGGTGTTTGGACTCAGCTTTTCAATGTTTTCTTTCAGGCATTTTCGGGATCTCGTTTGAACCGTCTTAAAAGGGAACTAACCTATCTTCCGATCGCAGATGGAGGAGTCTCTATGCTCCAACCTATTGCTTTTTTTATAGTATATTTGTGGTGTATAATTTAGGAAAGGTTTTGAAACCTGGGTCTGTCATTTGGAGACCTTTTTTGGAACACACTGGTTACATTTATGTAAGCCCAGTTGGCAGGATCAGAAACCTAGACTATTGTCTAGACTTCCTGATTTACCTTGTAGTATAAAGGAATGTATGAAATAACTTATTAAATGGAATATTACCCCACATCAGCTTTTGACTGATGATAGGAGGAAGGTGTATAGGAATATTCTCTTGGCAGAACGCACTACTAATGTTGTTTTTCCTGATTGCCCACAGGACAGGCAGGTAGTTATTTTAAAATATCTCATGAATAAATGTATTCCATCCCATCCCTGGGATTGTTTATGGCTTTGTAATTATGCAAAATTAGGGGTTAAGGGGAACAGTAAGCATAAGCAATTGTCTGAAAGGTTTTGTCCTCGGTCTACTTGTGTTCAATTACTGGAAACCCAATGTCATTTATTTTTAGAATGTGACTACATTAAACCTTTCCGGAATTTATTGGCTGACCGTTGGAAGGAGCCGGGGTTTAGGAATATTGATTACCCCACTATTCTGTTTGGTCCTTTTTCAAATACCTTTGTAAAATACAACAGTGAAAATCTCTATGTTATTTTTTGCATTTTACGTTTTTATATTTGGCAGTTTAGGTGCCTCTGGATTTTGCAGCAGAAGCACGTTTCACATGAGGACTTGTTTGCCAATGTCGGTAAAGCTTTGAAAGGACTAATCAATAATGACCGTGCTCATGCTCTCTTGCAACAATCTACAAGTTATTGGATTCATTGTATGGCATGGGCAGAGTGATTGTTTTTATGTTGAGTATTCCTGATATATGTTTGCTTTTTTTTTTGTCCTTTTTCGGTATTGAAGTCCATTTCTCAATAAAATTCCCGTACTCTTTTCAAGAAGTGCCATGGGATCTCTAACATCCACCTGAACTACTACCAATCCAGGCAGATGGGACCTTGGTTTATCATCTCATCCAAAAGACTGCACCTAAGAAGTGCAGCACCCCGCTCATGCTGCACTACAGTGTCAGTACTGGGATATTAACCCAAGTGCCAGATGTGGGAACTGAACCCACAGCCCTCTGATCTCCCAGCCTCAGAGGCAAGTGTGCTGCCTACTGAGCTAATTGTAGCTTGCCAGCTGACAGGATAGAAAATATCCATTTTATGATGTTTAGAGGAGGAAACCAGGTTATGTCACACTGGTGCGAAGGCATAAATGTTCCTTTGATGTCTGTAAAAGCAGGATGTTGCTCATGGATGAAAGAAGGACTTAGAAATTAACCTTATTTAATTTACCTTCTGAGTGATGACATCCTGATTGTATAATTTTTAATAAACAGAGGAGGATCTGGGTGACATCATGGAGAAGGCAGGCTCAAGACAGTGTTTTAATTATGCTGTGAGTGACCTGTAAACACACACATGTTTGGACTCTCTTGACAACAACATCTGTCTATCAGCACTATTATAAGAGATTCATTAGATATATAAGTCTAATTGCCTAGTGGTAGGAATTTTGCACATTTTTTTAACCCTTGTTCTTTTAAATGCTTGTATGTTTTTGTGATATATGGTTCTGTATTTACATTTTAAATTGTTTAATCTACTTTTAAGTAAACCTCTACTTTAGAGACTACTTGGTGTGCCTTTGAAATTCTTTTTCTTGACAAGTGAAGCATACGTGGTTAAAGCTGACACTGTACAAAGCTTACTGGTTTTACCAAACTGGGAAAAGTTAAGGGTTTATTCTAAGGTTTTTCATAGAGTTTTTAAGGGTTCATTTTGTACACCTGGTTAGGTGCCGATAGATGAAAGATATCTGGCTCCCCCGAAGAGCAGAATTATCTGAGCCTGTACATTGGGTACTCTAGCAAGAGGTTCACAGTTTGAATCCCACCAGAACTTGAGACCAAAGTTTGACTCAAACCCACAAAACAGAAAGGAGGGTTACCCTGTTCTGTTAACTGTTCACAAGACTGTGCTCAGAGGTTGGCACTGTGGGAGCAGAGGGCCTGACCTGCTGAGTGGGTTGTGAAGAACAAGGGGGCATGACATGAAACTGGAAGGTGGTAGATTAAGAGGGAATGTGAGGAAGTTCTTCACAGAGAGGGTGGTGGACATATGGAATGGTCTGCCACAGGAGGTGGTGGGAACAAGCACTGTTGCTGGATTTAAACATTCATGGGACAGGCATAGAGGAACCATAGAGGTAAAGCAGAGGAAAGGGCCAGAAGCTGTAATCAAGTACAAGGGTTACAGGCAGACTAGATGGGCCTAGCATTCCTTATCTGCCAACAGTTTTTATGTTTCTGCCAGCCCAGTGGCACTGAGTGGTGAGGCGCTGGATGCCACACCTCGCGCATACTAGCGAGCCAGGTTTGGGAACGAACTCAGGCCGTTGGGGGTCGTCAAGGGAGGGAAGGGATCGAGCATCCATAGGACTGCTTTCCTTTCCCAGGGAGGGATCTGAGGTTCATGCCACTCCTGGGCAGCCTCTGGCGGTAGTCAGGGGCAGTGCAGGGAATGAGCGGTGATGCAGCTGCAAGGGGCAGAGTTCCTGCAGACATCGGCACGTTGTGCTACTGGACGTCATTGTATGTCCAAAACTCTGAGGGGCAACCATCTAAGAAAAATCCCTCTGGAGAGGAAGGAGGCCCCGGGGACCTGCCCACATCCCACCGTCGGATCCGTCACACCGTGATATCCTGACGGGCATCTCAATCTCATTGTATGCCCCTCTAATTCTCAGACAGACCACCAAGGATAGGTGGGCCCTCCCCCAGGGGGTGATATGGGGGTCTGGACCTGCCATGGATTGGGAGGGAGATAGTTGTGTGGGTTTCAGACTGGGAGTAGAGGCAGAGTTGTGTTGTCACTCTGGAAACTAAAATGTCTATGTTTCTATAACTGGGACATGACATGGCTATACCAGGCTACTGTCACCTCAAAAGAAATAGGGAAGGGAGGAGTGGTTGTTCTGTATGTTAGAGAGGGTACCAAGGGCTATGGATGTGCAAGGGAACCTTGTGGTAAAGGAAGAGCTGGAGGTGCTGTGGGTTACTCTGCAGACAGGCGATGAGGCCACAAATTAGTACTGGAGTGATATACAGACCTTCGGCACAAGGGGAGGAGTTGGATAAAGCATTAAGAAAAACCATCAGAAGGATGGTTAAAAAAAAAAAAGGGAGGTGATGCTAGTTGGGGACTTCAGTGTGCCAGATGTGGATTGGAGCCTTCCAACTGCAGCTTCAGCTAGAAGAATGACCCTCCTTGACTCCCTGCAGGGGACGTTTCTCAGGCAGCTAGTCAGCAAACCCACAAGGGTTGAGGTAATACTGGACCTGGTGCTTACTTATTGAGACAGTATTGCAGACATCACAATGGGATGTCCCCTGGGGACCAGTAATGACCATACAGTATGGTTCCACATTAAGATGGGCACAGAGGCAAACTACACAAAGACGAGGGTCCTGGACTTTAGGAGGGTAGAGTTTTAAGAAATGAGAGACTGCCTCAGAATCAGCGTAGCAGATGAGGATTGCCAGGGAGGGGAAGAGGAACAGTGGAGTAAATTAAAGGAAGGCATAGTGAAGGCAACCAGCCTCTGCATGAAGGAAATTAGCAGAAGCAGGTGGGGAAAAAAGTCCATTATGGTACTCTAGGAAAATGGCCACCAAGGTGAAGGAAAGAAGGGAGTCATTCAGGAGGTACAAAGAAATGCAGAGGGATGAAGATAGGGAGGTGTACCAGGTAAAACAGAGGGAAGCAGGTAAGGCAGTGAGGGGAGCAAAGGCACAAACAGAGGAAAGGATAGCCAGGGATGGGCTGTAGATATGGCCTACCTAGACTTTAGCAAGGCATTTGACACAGTCCCACACAAAAGATTGATAAACAAGTTAGCCAGCCATGGAGTGGGTCCCAAGGTATTAGCTGGGGTAACAAGCTGGCTGGACAACAGGACCCAGAGGGTAATCATAAACGGAGCACACTCTGAAGAAAAGGGGGGTTACTAATGGGGTACCACAGGACTCAGTATTGGGACCAGTCCTCTTTAATGTCTTTGTAGGTGACATTGCAGAGGGGCTAGAAGGAAAAGTACTCTTCTTTGCAGATGACACAAAGATCTGTAACAGGGTTGATACACAAGAAGGGGTGCAAAGGATGAGAAGGGACTTGGCAAGACTGAGGAATGGTCAAAGATATGGCAGCTTAGGTTCAATGCAAAAAAGTGCAAAGTAATGCACCTGGGGAAATAAAATCCCAGGGTAAGAGTACACAATGAGGGGGAAGGGTACTAACAACAACACAAATGGAAAGGGACCTGGGGATAGTCATATCAGATGACCTTAAGGTAGGTACGCAATATGAGAAGGCAGTAAGGAGGGCTGGGGGGACACTAGGATGTATAGGGAGAGGCATCACCAGTAGAAAACAGAAAGTTGTTGTCCCTCTGTACAGATAGTTGGTGAGCCCTCATCTGGAGAACTGCATACAGTTCTGGTGACCCCATCTCCGCAGGGACATAGATAGGACGGAGGCAGTCCAGAGGAGGGCAACTAAAATGGTGCAGGGTCTGCAACAGAAGCCTTTCGACGAGAGACTAAAGCAGCTTAATTTGTATGCCCTCGAGGAAAGAAGGGAGAGGAGGTACATGACAGATACTTTCAAATACTTCAAGGGAATCAACAAAGTCCAAGATGGGAGCATCTTTAAGAAAAAGAGATGTACAAGAACAAGGGGGCACAATTTGAAGATGGGGGGACGGCTCAGGGGCAATGTGAGGAAGTACTTTTTCACAGAGAGGGTGGTGGATGCATGGAACTGCGTTCCTGAGGAGGTTGTAGGGTCAAAAACAGTGGGGGAATTCAAGAATGTATGGGACAGGCCTAAGGCAGTCTTAGTGAGGGGTAGGAAGAAGTAGGGTGTTGGGTAACTGGAATCTGCAGCTTCTCCAATAGGTAGGAAATGGGCAGACTAGGTAGACCAAGTGGTCCTTATCTGCCATCAAAGTCTATGTTTCTATGTAAAGGGGTAATGAAAGGGGATAAGACTTTCTTCAGGTACATAAGCGAGAATGAAAGGCAAGGGCAGGAATAGTGAGGATATGGGGATGGCAGAGGGAGTCTACACAGAAGGAGGATCAGGAAAAAGCAGACATCCTGAACAGGTACTTCTGTTCAGTCTTCGCACTGGAAGGAAAGGAGGATGGTCCCTTAAGGAGCAGCAGGAACACTGGGGGCGGAGGTAGACACAAGTCCATTTTCAGAGGAAAGAGTCCTGAAGGGACTTGCAAATCTGATTGTGTACAAAGCTATGTGACTGGACATAATACACCCAAGGGTATTAAGGGGACTCAGGGTTGGGCTTACAACACCGCAAATGGCCTTACTTAAAAATGCACTGGAAGCAGGAGTGGTTCCAGAGGACTGGAGGAGGGCAGACACAGTTCTGCTCTATAACAGCGACATAAGTGAAGAGGCTAGCAACTATAGGAAGGCAAGTCTCAAATCAGTGGTGGAGAAATTAATGGAGACTCTGTTAAAGGAAAGGCTAGTGAAGTATCTTGAACTCAACAGGTTGCAAGACCAAAGGTAGCATGGATTTGTGGTGGTGGTGGGGGGGTGTCATGCCAGATGGATCTGATTGATTTCTTCGACTGGGTGACCAGAGAAATAGATCAAGGAAGAGCAGTGGACATGGCCTACTTGGGCTTCAGCAAGGCCCTCAACATTGTGCTACACAGGAGGCTGATAAAGAAATGGGGCAGTCTAGGGGTGGGATCCAAAGTGGTGAACTGGATTAAAAACTGGTTAACAGATAGGTAGCAGAGGGCTGTGGTAAACAGCACTCACTCTAATGAGTGTAGAGTGACCAGCAGGGTTATGGCAGTGCTCAGTACGAGGATCAGTCCTCTTTGATGTCTTTGTAAGTGACATTGCAGAAGTCACTGGAAGGGAAAGTATGCCTATTTGCAGATGGCACCAACATCTGTAATAGAGTGGATACTCAGGAAGGAGTGGAGAGAATGCATAGACAAAAGCCTCCTATAAGTCTAGCATTTCAACAGAATATGGTTGTGGGTAGCCTGAGCTTCGCCACATTCCCACCAACATGAGGTACTGGGGTAGAGCTTTGCAAACTTGTTGGACCTAGGTATGGAAGAAGCAGAGCAAGTGCTTCCAGGCTTACTCACACTCATCTCTGAACATTTTTTCTGTGCACAATGGTTAATTTATCATAGTTACTGCACCTTATTTTATTGTCTAGTCTCCCTCACTCCCCTCCTACAGGACACATCTGGAAATGAGCTGTTACCAGCTCAGTATGTCCTTTCTAGAAAATCTTTTGAAATAAATAAATAATCTAGAGACACAGTCACTCGATGCTTTGTAATACATTGTGCAGTTCACCTCTCAGTTGATAGGGAAACACAGAGTTCTTGTTCCCACTTGGGTATTGCTGCCAGTCTATCAACAGGCTTCACTGCCTGTAAGGTCCTATACCACAATGACATATCATAAGCCAAAGACTGACTCTTTTGGACGTTTTCTAATAGATGCATGTATCATGCGCCCCTGGCCTGCTAACCTCTGGCAGCCTAGCAGGACCTCCTGTTTGCAGAGAGGATCCCCCTTTTTTAAGAACTCGTGAGCAGGAGTAAGGGTTCAGAAAGACTTTCCAACCTTCCTTTTCCCAGTAGGATGGTAGATTCTGTAGTTTTGAGTTCCCTTGACTCTGCACTACTTTCAGTATTTGAATCCCACCATGGCCACTGGTTACGTCTTGCCTAGGTAGTTTTATACGATAGCCGAGCAGTTCTATCTTTTTAGGCACACAGTCTTTTCAAACCCCTTCTGTGTAAAATGTTAAATCACACAACCAGACCCCAGGCAGAGTTGATAAGAAAATCATAAAAGTTTACTTAAAATAAAAGAAATACAGAAAATTTTACAGTTTGGAAGAACTTTGAAATGCAGACAATAATAAAAGTAAAACTGGGTGGTTTACAGAAAACACTAGATACTGTATTCTAAACTATACCTTGTTTTGATGTTAGAGTTCAGACAAGATTTCAAATGTCCTTGTGGAGATGAGTCCTTAAGCAACAATTGTGTAGCAAGTGTGTATGTATTCCAAGTCAAGTCTCTGAAATGTCCTTTTTAAAAAGTCTTCCAGACACTTCCTTGGTGCAAAGTCTTCATTTCCAAAATTCTGACTTAAAAATCAGAATTTTCTTTTCAGTATGTGACAAGTCAAACTTTCCACACACTCAGGTCTGGTTTTAGAGATTTTTCCCAGGCCTACAGATATACTTCTGGGCCTGGATATTCATAAGGGTTGTACCATGCGTAACCTACCAATGTGCCCCAGCACAATATTCAAAGGGGCATGTTACGCTGCACATCTCCCGATGCTCCCGGGGGGAAACGGTGGTGTATGCAGTGCAAGTGTGGGGGGCGTGCCCATGCATATGTGGCACAACCCGATATTCAGCCCGGGATATGCGGCGCAGATGCTGGCACAACCCCGCCTTGCACTAGCAAAGTTGTGCCTAGTAAAACCAGGAACAACTCCAGGCCACCCAAAGGTGAGCTGCCATATTGCAGAGTGCAACATGGCAGCCGCCAGCTGTGAGTGGCCACCCACCTACCCAGAACACAGTCCACATGCTCCCTGCACAAGAAGCATTGTGCACCCCAACACCCATCCATGGGCATATGTATATCACATCTCTGGTGGTCCAGTAGACTGATTTCCAATGCCCAATCGTGGGCATATGTATAGTACATACCTAGTAGTTCAGTGGACCAATTTCCAATGCCCGCATTCATTCACTTATCGGGCCTGTGTAGTACAGTATGGTCTGCACACCCATTGGCCCACACAGTGGACCAATAGGTATAAAGACCCTAATGTAAGCTGTCAGTCGGCGGGCGGCATGCAGGTGGGGTGCTGCCACCCGCAGCTGACTGGGAGGGGTGCTGGGTGGTGGGAGACCTCCAGTGGGTGGGTGGGGAGGGGGGTACCACTGGACCACCAGGGTGTCGTTCGGTAATGCCGCCCCCGCGATTGGGTGCTGGGGGGTTGGTTTTCACTGGACCACCAGGGATATTCAGCTAAGCCTGTGATTGGGCATTGGAAAGCGGTCCACTGGATTACCAGGGATATTATTCACCTAAGCCCGTGATCAGGCATTGGAAAGTGGTCCACTGGACCACCAGGGATATTATTCACCTAAGCCGTCGATCGGGCATTGAACAGTGGTCCACTGGACCACCTGGGATGTAATATAAATATGCCCACAATCGAGCATTGGAAAGCGGTCCACTGGATTACCAGGGATATTATTCACCTAAGCCCATGATCAGGCATTGGAAAGTGGTCCACTGGACCACCAGGGATATTATGCACCTAAGCCGTCGATTGGGCATTGAACAGTGGTCCACTGGACCACCAGGGATGTAATATACATATGCCCATGATCGGGCATTGGACAGCGGTCCACTGGACCACCAGGGATGTACTATACATATGCCCATAATTGGGTGATGGGAAGCAGTCCACTGGACCACCAGGGATGTAATATACATATGCCTACGATCGGGTGGAAGTGAAGACCGCCAAGGGTCAGCAGGGCGCTGGTCCCCGACTGCTGCAGCCTGGCAGGGTGCCAGATGCAAGTCATCGGGGATCAGCGCACCGCATGCAAATGGGGCCTTAATGACATGCAAATGGCCCCATTTGCACCTTGCATGCATAATAGCCTCATTTGCATGCCCAGTGCTGAATATCGTGGTTGATGCACCTAGCGCAACCTCACTTGCGCTGACGCAGCCCCCTGCTCCCCTTCAGCCACTTGCACTGGCACAGTGCGTGTGCCCTCAGTGCCATATTCAATGGTGCTGAGCCATGGCGCAGCACCATTGAATATTGCCTGGTCCATGCCTTGGTGCAGCCCTGTTGCGCTGCGCCCAGGCTTGCACCCCTGCCTGACGTAGTCTGAATATCCAGGCCCTGGTCTACAAGTATATGCCAGCTGGGCAATCTGCCTTCCAACTATACTGGTTTTCAACTGCCCTGAGTTCAAAATGTGTCTGATTATATACAAGATGGTAATTTTCAAGCCCCACCCACAGTGTGATGGGGTGCAACAGTATACCTTTCCCTGTAGGTGTCACTGTGGTTCCATGCCAACCCCAGTGACATCTGGTCCATGCATTTGGCTTAACCCCTGACCTTTTCTTGTCATGGAAAGCTAGATACCCAGTTTTCTTTAAGAGTTATGATTTCCTGGCTCAATAAAACTGTCTCCCTTATCTTGAGACATAGCAGGTCCACACTAGCCTTTATAGAAATAACAGTTATTTTGTAGTTACCTGTTAAAGGGACAGTGTCTTAATTCTAAAGTACATTATGGCATATACAGTATGAACCCACAGTCAGGGTGTTCCAAAGGAAGGAGGGTTGGACAACAAGAGGTCACAGGTGTAAGCTGGAATGGGGCAGGCTCAGAGGGAAGAGGAGGAGATGTTATTTCACTGAACGGGTGGTGGAGCCATGGAATGCACTGCTCAGGGAGCTGGTAGAGGTGGAGACTGTGGACGGGTTTAAGAGGGGCTGGGACAGGTACAGGGGGAGGGTAAATCTGACCAGGACCAATACAGGTGGAACATCTGGGACTGGAGACAGTATAACCCAACGGGGAGGGGGGGACACAAAAATCGTCCCTCAGTGCGGGGCTGAAAATCGAACAGACTCAAGAGACCATTAGGCCTATTCTGCTGGCATTTTAGTATGTTAGTATAAATGGATCTAGGCCTATCATGCCATAGCATGTCCATTTTCTGAACTGGCAGATGCCAGGTGCATGGACTCCATTGTAGATAATTATATCTCAACTGGTTTACCAAAATAAACATATTTTACTACTACTACTAAATTAGAACTCAGATGTTCGGCATAATTTCAAATGCTTTGAGATCATGCATTTTATTTTTGCCTGCTTTTTCAAACAATACAACCAAAGAAAATATTCAAACTAGTTGTTCTCATTTTTGCTGGATTTTCTATGCTTTTTCCCTGTTACTTGATTGACACTTCCACCCTTACAGCAACCTAACCTTTTCCTTTCAACGTTTCAAACATGCCCAGTTTTCTGAGGTTCCAACATATAATTTGTTGAACACGTGTGGCTTTGGAGAAACCAAAGAGCACTGCAGATTGCACACATAATGAACTGCTTAAAACAAAACACTAAAAGCATTCAAGGTTATAATTTCATAGGAAAACCAGGAGCCATATTTTGTGGTTAATTGTAGCAACTGAAGATCCACAGATTCTGCCATTGAGCAGAGGTCATTCCGTTTCGATGTCCAGAAACCATGAAGACATTGTAATTGAATGGGCTGTTTGTAATTAACAATCAGATGTCAGCAAGCACTACTACTAACCTCTGCTGTTTGCAAACCCTGAATATTGAGTTACATTTCTTTTTGTTTTCTTAATGCAAAGCAAATGTTTTATTTATTAGAGAAGGGAAACAAATGTATTAGAGCCTATTAGATAGGGCACTCTAGAGGGAGAATTCACAGCATGGATGAGTGCTTTTCCTGAAGTGCCAATTTAATCACTTCACCATTAAGCAAGGGCTCTCTGTGTTTCAGCTTAAAAGCCCTGTCTAATCAAAGCCTCCTGAAACAAACATTAGAGGAAATTGAAAGCAATAAAATAAAATGTGCATAACCCCCTCCCCAAGTTGGAAATAGCTTGGTTTTTAAGACAAAGTTTTTAACTAGTTTTCTATTACTGGTAGGCAGTTTAGGTTTTGCGTAACTCGTGTCTGAGTGAAACATGCACAGTGACCCAAGATCCATGCTAAAAAATATGAAAAGACAAACTGTTAAGACTGTAACTGCACCAGTATAAAATGCCTTGAACAATATGGGATCTGGTCATTTTTCTCTAACTCCCTTTACCATCTACTGTATATGTTATGTTACTGGACATTATAGGCAGGCTATTAATGAGGGATTTTGTAAAGCTGCAATGTAAAATCATAGTTGACCTTAGCAGAAAGGTTATCAAACCCACTGAAGTTCTGGGATCTTAGTTCTGGTCTAATACTTTGCAAATCATTTTAGGGTTCTAATCTCTTTACACCTCAAATTCTTGTTTGTGCCTTTCAAAACGCAAGTGCCAAGCATCCCAGTTCCATGCAATTGGCACATCTACATATGAGAAGCACAGTCTCATATCGTCGCTCTAAAATATTTTAGGATGTAATTCCCAATAATTAGTTTGTTTTCCAGGCTCGCATGTCCTTTTTTGAAATGTCTGAACAAAAACAGCATTTTGTTTGGTATTTAGACCCGTAATACTTAGAACCCATGGGGGTTCTAGTTCTAAATTAGAACTCAGACCCCTAGGTCCTAAAAGGGTTCTAATGATTTAAAACTAGTTCTGACAACCCTACTTATACAATGGCAAGAAACAATCCAGTACTGTTATTGTCTGTGTCACATGACTGTGTGGTGATGTTGCCCACTGCACTGTCAGCCTGGTATTAAGCCTCTTCACATATCCGTTCGTTAGCTGAAAATGGGAAAAAATCTGGCAGCCATTTTTGTATACTGCTAACAATTCGTGCCTGTCCTTCCATCCAACTACTAGCTCAAATGACAACACTATTAGTCAGTGCTAGGCTGACCCTACTGTTGTTCAATGTTTTTTTGTCATAGTTTGTAACAGAACAGCTAAATTTTACCCTGTAATGTGGAACCTTTGTAAAAGAGCTTGCGCTCAAAGGTTTTTCTGAATCACTAAATAAATAAAAATAAAAGTTTTTCTCTTCTGTATTGTTTGAAAGAAGCGAGCGCTCAAAATTGCTAAAAGCACTGTACAAGAGCTCCCGTCCACTGACACCTCTTGCTTTCTCTGTAGTTTGTTACAGAATGCTTAATTTTACTTCAGAAACATTTATTTTATGGACCATTTGAAAGACGTGAGCATGATCGCAATTGCGCTCGTGCTTTCACTTTCAAAACCTCTACAAGTGCTTTTCAAATGCTCCATTGAACTGAAACATCTTTGAATATAAAACAAAAGTCATACCTTTACCTCAGAGTGTCTCCCTCTTTGTCCTGAAAGTAGTCTGCATGTTTCTGCATGTTTAATAGTGACCTGACAGTATTTTCTTTTTTTGGGGGGGGGTTATCAGAAAAAAAAAATACCTAAACTACAACTGTGGCAGACTCTTTAGGACAAATGTCCTAAAACAGAGCCGTAAATACAAAGTAGTTCCAGCAGGTGAAGGGACTTTTTGAGCAATATTTTTTTGTAAACATTGTATAAGTGCAATAAGACACTTCAGGGTGATCATTATGGTAGATCGCTGCACTTCCCAGGTGGTTGAAGGCACTCGGGCTGTTGCCTCGAGCCTCGCAATACACTTATTGCATGTGGTGATCTAGCATAATGCACACCCTGTTGTGTCTTATTGCTAGATTAGCAGAACTGAATAATGCAGCATTCCATATACCGGCTAGTGTATGGCCTCCCATACACAACAAGACAATTCTTCACCCAAGTGTTTTCTATGGCAGCTGATGAGCTCGAGATGTCCCTCTGCCGTTATAGAAAACACGAGGGGGAAGAGTTGCCAAATTGTTTGGGAGACCATACACCATAGGTGCCGGAATGGGGAGGCCACTAAGGCCATGGCCCTACCACTTTCATAAGTGGCCCTATCACTTTTTGCTATCGTGGTAACATGTTTAATAGGGGAAAATTTACCCCTTATGTCCTTGGCCCTACCACTTTTCAAACCGTTCCAGCACCACTGCCATACACTGTTCTATATAGTATATGGTGCCCCAAAACAGGATCACTTACATTTTCTGGCCAGTGTTTGCTGCCAGAGACTCCCACTCCTCATCTCTCTAACCCACTGGCCAGCTCACGCACATGACTCGCCAACCACCCAGTGTTCTATGAACAGCATTGGTGGGGCGGTTGCACTGTGATGTCCTTACTAACACAGAATGAAAAGTCATTCTGTATTAGTGAGGACGTCACTTCTGAAGCAGAATGTCTTTTTGCGATGTATGGATTTCCATACATAACCACATTCCACCATACACTATAAACAAGTAAATTTCAAACCAACCATTTTATTCTTTATTACCAAGGACAATTGCTTGCAGGAGCTTTTTGCCATTGTGTTCATCTGCTCTTGATTCTTCCTTTCAAGCTGAGGGCATCATTTTCATTTTGTGACATCACAATGATTTCCACAACAACAGACTGTGATGTCACAAACAGGATTATACTTTCAGCTAGAGAATGAGCATTAGGAGTAGATGGTCACTAGGTCCTGCTTCTATGCAAATATGTCTAGTAGATTGGTGAGGCAGCTGTGAGTTGGTTTGGATTCTGGACCAGATCTCTAGGAATTCTGTATACTTTACCGGCTTTTATATCTTTCATTTGTTCTTCCAATGTTTGCGAGCAAGGGGAAGGCCACACTGGGACTAGCCATGGTGCAAACAATACAAGCAGCTAGAATACAGAACAAATTGTGCACCCACGGTACAAGACACCAAAGAAACAAAGATATATAGATGCTTACATTTATTACACTGTGCAAAACAAGCGTGCTGTTTCATAATATGAACTGACACCCAAAATATACACCAGATCTGGCAGCAGGGAAAAGACGTCACCAGAATAATGTCACTGAATGTCTAATGTTTCACTCAGCCACTGCTAAGCTTCATCAGAGGTTACCTCATTCGGTCAACACAGTAAATAAATACATTTGACCTGGAAGATGTGGGTAAGTCATCAGCCTACTTCAGTGTTGGTGTCCAGATCTGACTCATCTGAACCACATGATAGAATACATATAACTCCTCCATAAATAGGCTCTGATTCTGATCTTGAATGGCACAGAACTCCAAATATTTGACCTGGATCATCTACAAACACCATTCCAGTATCTCCTCCCTCTTTTGTACAGGATCTCCTTGTGAATGAGCTTGCTCAATGGAGTTTCCCTGCAATAAACTTGAACTTTTGGATAATGACTCTGGGCTGAAAGGCATGGGCTAAGACCTATTCACCATGACCATTTTCATTGTCCTAGTAGAAGCAAAGGCCTTTTAGTACTGGGGCCCACCCCCATTTCTTGAATAAGTTAGCTGCTGTCTGATGGTTCTATTCCTGCCTCTCAGACTAGCTCCAGTTTATCTGGGTTGGTGATCCCATATTCATCCCCCTGACTATTAAGTCTATTGTCCCCCAGGGCTCAATCCTTGACCCAGCCCTTCTCTCCATTTTGTTAAATGACCCTCCCCCCACTGTGTTTCCTCACATATCCATATGGATGCAGAACTCACTGTTCTGCCAGCCCAGGGGTAGGGAGGACTGAGGCAACTGGACACCATACCTGCCACCATGCTGGTGACCTGGATTCAGGAACAGACTCAGGTTGCTGGGGGTCGGCCGGGGAGGGACAGGATTTAGTATCCACTTGACAGTTCTCCTCTCCCTGGGAGGGGGAACATACCACACCACTCGTACGCTGTCATCACTTGGAGTCGTTATGGCAGGGCAATGGGATTAGCTCACAAGGGGCTAGCGCATGCATGCTCAGCGTAACTGCACGCTGCTGTTCGGGGTGGGACATGAAAAGCTGAAATGCTGGGAATGGGGACCTGAAGCTCCACTCACCTTCTCCAGCCGCCTGATCTGCCACTCAGAACCTTCTGCTGCCATCTGGACGTATCTCCAGTGTGGAGGATGATCTTCCCTTCCTCCCCGGCCCTGCCATGAAGGGCAGTCCTTGGGGGATTCTGCAGTGGGGTGGGTTCAGAGGAAGGTGGTAGATGGTGGTGGGGGGGGGGTGGAGCTGAAGAGCTGCCTGTGACCAAGGGGTAGAAAATACTTGTGGAAAAAAATACTCACTGTTCCTTTGTGCTTTTGATGCTTCAGTCCCTGAGCTTGAAGCATAACTCCAGCATGACTTTGCCAATGTCAAATGGTGGTTCCATTCAAATCAGCTGTCACCAAATGCAAAAAAAACAAACAAACCTGTCTTCCTGAAATATAGGATTTGTTGGCAGAAAAGGACTGCTTAGCCAACACAGTCTGCACAGATGTTCCCTGTCTAGTCTGTCTCCACACACCTTAACTGGTCTCTGGCAAGTCTGACTCCTCCCTGCCCATTTGTTAATATTCCACTATGCCTATCCCACGCATGCTTGAAGCCACCTACTGTTTTCGTCTCCACCATTTCTTCTGGCAGTGTATTCCGGGCATCCACCACTCTTTCACTGAAGTAGTACTTCCTCACATCCTTTCTAAACTAACCACCCCCAGCTTCATCACATGCCCTCTGGTTCTGGTGCTCTTTCTCATGTGAAAGAGACTCCCCTCTTGCATGCTGTTCACCACCATGAGGTACTTTTAGGTCGCAGTCATGTCCCCCTCACTCTAGTTTTGGCACTAGACAGAGACAAGTAAGGCTCCAACATACCTGTCTTTAAGATTCTGGATGGTAACCTGCTTAAAGGGATACCCCAGTTGAAGTACTTAAAGAGAAACATTCAACATTAAGAGCCCCCCTTTTTTTATTTACTATTTGCTGCACTATAGTATGTTGTGTCAAGCTTATTTTGAGGACTTCTAAGCTGTCATTTTCTGTAACTACTAAAAGTCCCCTGCAGTTGACATCAGAGGAGAGCTGCAGAAGTGGGAGATTCAACAGCATGAAGTGCATGTTCAAGTTTTTATAAAGCTCTGATTTGTTTTTATGCTGGCCATGTTGTCCTCCTAGGACTAAGTACAGCCTTAGAGGACTTTTCCAAGCTTCGAGAGAACAGATGGACCAGCAAACATAGAAACATAGAAACATAGACCATGACAGCAGAAAAATACCAGAGATCCATCCAGTCTGACCATATTCCCTATAATCCCTGAAACCTATTGTTCCTCCAGGGTACTAACCCTCCCTGTCCTATCCCCATTCTCCTCCCTGGTCTTGTCACTATACCTTTAATTCTATCCCATGCTTGCTTGAATCCCCTGTGTGTATGCACCCACCACCTTGGGCGGCAGACTGTTCCAAGGTTTCACTACCCTTTCCATAAGCTGAGGGAGCCTTTGATTGGACAGATGACATCCTCGCTCCTGCGGCCGCAGCTGGAGAAGCCAGCCGGCCGTGTGCCCTTCACCTGCCTGCCGCAAAGCTCAGCTAGTCGACTGAGGGAGCCCTTGATTGGGCAGACGACATCCTTGCTCCTGTGGCCACAGCTGGACAAGCCAGCCAGCTGCGTGCCCTTCACTTGTCCACTGCAAAGCTCAGTTAGCCAGCTGAGGGAGCCCTTGATAGGGCAGACAACATCCTCACTCCTGTGGACACGGCTGGAGAAGCCAGCCGACTGCGCGCCCTTCACCTGCCCGCCACACAGCTCAGCTAGCCAGCTGAGGGAGCCCTTGATTGGGCAGACGACATCCTTGCTTCTGTGGCTGTGGCTGGAGAAGCCAGCTGGCCGTGCATCCTTCACCTGCCTGCTGCAAAGCTCAACTAGCCGGCTGAGGGAGCCCTTGATATGGCAGACAACATCCTCACTCCTGTGGACACAGCTGGAGAAGCCAGCCAGCCGTGCACCCTTCACCTGCCCACCGCAAAGCTCAGCTAGTGGGCTGAGGGAGCCCTTGATTGGGCAGATGACATCCTCACTCCTGCAGCTGTGGCCAGAGAAGTCAGCCAGCCTCGCGCCCTTCACCTGATGGCTGCAAAGCTCAGCTAGCCGGCTGAGGGTACCCTTGATCAGGCAGATGACATCCTCACTCCTGTGGCCATGGCTGGAGAAGCCAGTTGGCTGCGCACCCTTCACCTGCCCTCCACACAGCTCAGCTAGCCAGCTGAGGGAGCCCTTGATTGGGCAGACGACATCCTCACTCCTGTGGACATGGATGGAGAAGTTAGCCGGCCGTGCACTCTGCACCTACCTGCCACAAAGCTCAGCTAGCCGGCTGAGGGAGTCCTTGATCAGGCAGAGGACATCCTCTCTCCTGTGGCCACGGCTGGAGAAGTTAGCCGGCCATGTGCCCTTCACCTGCCAGCCACAAAGTTCAGCTAGCTGGCTGAGGGAGCCCTTGATTGGGCAGAGGACATCCTCACTCCTGCGGCTGGAGAAGCTAGCCAGCTGTGTGCCCTTCACCTGCCCGCCGCAAAGCTCAGCTAGCCGGGTAAGCACCACACTGCTAAGGGAACTTGCTTTGGGACTCTGATTGGCTGAAGACACACTGGGACTCTGCCGATTGGCTGCTGCCTGTATGGCTTTTCTGGGATTGGCCACATGGAGATTACTGCTCTCCATGGCTTTTCTTCTTTCCCCTCTTTCCTGGCACCTTGCCGCTCGCTTCACACTTAACCTGTTTACTGAATTTAATGTGATGAGTTTTATTGTGGGGAATATCACTGTTATGTTATGCAGCTGATTCATTTGCGGTTTGTGTTAAGGATTGCATACTGTTAATAACTTGCAATGTTCCTGTTCCTTCTGGGCGATCCCGCTCTCAATCTCTCCTATTTGCCTTGTTTTTCGTACCTCCTAACTGACCTCCCTCTCCCCCAACTTTTATTCAGTATTTCTTTTTCCTCTTCAGGCTAAAGCGGCACCGCTTCTAATAAGCATTGCCATCTGGATTTCTGCCCACACCCTCCCCCACTCAGCCTGTTTGCTATACCCTTCTTTGTTCCTAGCTGCACTCCCCCCACCCCCTCGATTTAGCGCTTGCTTTCCATTTGTCCTGCCTGCCCTTAAGCTAATCCCCTACTCTGTTTCTTTGGCTGAGGGAACCCTTGATCAGGCAGATGACATCCTCGCTCCTGCAGCTGTGGCTGAGAAGCCAGCCGGCCATGCACCTTTCACCTGCCTGCCGCGAAGCTCAGCTAGCCAGGTAAGCACCACACAGCTATGGGAACTTGCTTTGGGACCCTGATTGGCTCAAGACATACCGGGACTCCGCCGACTGTCTGCTGCCCGTACAGCTTTTCCTGGGATTGGCCACAAGGAGATTACTGCTCTCCACAGCTTTTCTTCTTTCCCCTCTCTCCAGGCACCTTGCCGCTCGCTTCACACTTAACCTGTTTTTTGTCCCACACCGCCTGCCCCAAACCCGGCCTCTATTAAATGCTCCTTCCTCAAGAGCAAGGCCAATCCCTTAGTCCTGCCATTGGTTGGCACACAGATTGCCTTGCCTAAAACAAACCTTCACGCCTAACTAGCTCTGCCTCCTTCCCTTAGCTCCTTCCACATAGATTCTGCCTTCCCTGCTTGACGTGCCCCTCAGCAGGATATTTCATCCTAAATGATGCCACGGGAAGTCATTTTCTCATTCAGTTGCTCCTTCTTGCTAATCCACGTGCCATATCACACAGCAAAGTGCTCAATTGCACCAAGACGAGTGCTCCCCTCTAGATGGACACCCAGCTCTGCACTTTCATAACAGGACATGGCTCCATACTTCGGGGATGATTTCCTCCACGGTCTGCATACCTTTTCATCAGGCTTTGACTAGAGAATATGATAGACAACCGTTCAACCTGCAAATTAAAACAGTCATATGTGCTCTGTTTTTAACCAATCACTCTAGTGGCCATAACCCAGCCTCCTCAAAGCCTCTCCATGCCAAGTGGCATAATAAGTGCTTATTCAGTATGTTAATAAGCTGCCTTAGGAAACTACTTTTGCTTCTCTTACTCTGCTCTGGAAATGTTAACATAGAAACATAGAATTTGACGGCAGATAAGGACCACTTGGCCCACCCAGTCTGCCCATTTCCCTATCTACTGGATAAGTTGCAGATCCTAGTTAACCAGCAGCCTACTTCTTCTTACCCCCACCCCCTAGAATTGCCTTATGACTGTCCCATGCATGCTTGAATTCCACTACCGATTTTGACTCCACCACCTCCTCCGGAAGGCCGTTCCATGCATCTACAACCCTCTCTGTGAGAAAAATACTTCTTAAATTACCTCTGAGCCTCCCCCATCTTCAAATTGTGCCCCTTGTTCTTGCACACCTCTTTTGAAAGATGCTACCCTCTTGGACTTTGTTGATTCCCTTGAGGTACTTGAAAGTTTCTATCATGTCCCCCTCTCCTCCTTTCCTCGAGGCTATACATATTAAGCTCCTTAAGTCTCTCTTCATATGTCTTCCGTGCAGACCCTGCACCATTTTAGTTGCCCTCCTCTGGACAGCTTCCATCCTGTCTATGTCTTTGCAGAGATTGGGTCTCCAGAACTGCACAGTACTCCAGATGGGGTCTCACCAGCTGTCTGTACAGAGGGATAATAACTTCTTGTTTCTCACTGGTGATGCCTCTCCCTATGCATCCCAGTATCCCCCAGCCCTCCTTGCTGCCTCTCACATTGCTTGCCCACCTTTAGGTCATCTGATATGACTACCCCCAGGTCCCTTTCCATTTTTGTTGTTGTTAGTATCTCACCCCCCATTGTGTACTCTTCCCCTGGGTTTTTGTTTCCCAGGTGCATTACCTTGCACTTCTTAGCATTGAATCTAAGCTGCCATACATTTGACCATTCCTCTAACCTTGCCAAGTCCCTTCTCATCCTTTCCACCCCACCCTGTGCATCAACTCTGTTGCAGATCTTAGTGTCATCTGCAAAGAGACATACTTTTCCTTCCAGTCCTTCTGCAATGTCGCTATAAAGACATTGAAGAGGACCATCCTAATACTGAACCTCCTCATGCACCCCACTAGTAACCCTCCTTTCTTCTGAGTGGACCCATTTACTATTACTCTCGTGTCCTATTCTCCAGCCAATTCTTTACCCAGGCTGTCGCCTTGGGACCCACTCCCAGGCTGGCTAACTTGTATATTAATCTTTTGTGTGAACTGTGTCAAATGCCTTGCTAAAGTCTAGGTAGGCCATGTCCACAGCCCTCCCTGATCTACTACTTTGGTCATCCAGTCAAAGAAATCTATCAGATTTATCTGGCATGACCTTCCCGCTGTGAATCCATGCTGTCTAGGGTCCTGTGCCCTCTGGCCTCTAGATACTGACAAGTCTTTCCTTCAGAAGTGATTCCATCATTTTCCCTATCACTGAGGTTAAACTAACAGGTCTGTAGTTTCCTGCTTCTGCCTTGCTCCCACTTTTGTGAAGGGAATCACATCTGCCTCCTTCAGTCCTCGGTACCACCCCATCCTCCCATGATTTGTTAAAAAGGGTAGTCAGTGGTGTCACTAGTTCACCCTTAGCTCTTTTAGAATTCTAGGATGAATCCTATCAGGCCCCATTGCTTTGTCCACTTTCAGTTTTAAGAGTTCTTTCAGAACCCTTTCTTCTGTAAATGGCTGGTATCAACTTCTGTATCCAGAATGTTACTACTGTTTGTTTTATGTACCTCCCTCTTCATTTGTAAATACTGAGCAAAAATATTTGTTTAGTATCTCTGCCTTTTCACAGTCTCCCTCTGCTCACCCTCCTCCCTTTATTAAGCCTCACTATCCCTCCCTTGGTCTTCCTGTTCCCTGATGTACCTATAAAAGGTTTTATCCCCCTTCTTAACTGAGTTGGCTATCTTTTCCTCGGTTTGGGCCTTTGCTGTTCTGACTGCCTTCCCAGCCTCCTTTTGCTTTAACTGATACAGTTCTCTGTCCTGCTCCTTCTACGATTCCTTGTACTTCCTGAATGCTTTCTTTTTCTCTTGAACCTTCACTGCCACTTCCTTTGAGAACCATAGTGGTTTCTGTTGAACTAAATCCAGGCCCACCTGCTTCTTTAAATGCCCCTGCAGACCTCCCTCAATACAAGAGCATCAGCTTCCTTCGTATGAATGTCTGTAGTTTACCGAAGAAGCTTGATCTGATTCAGACGTGGACACTACACGCATCCCCTGACTTCCTTATGATATAGGAATTCTGGCTTATGCCCCTGACCCCAGAAAAAACGATCAACATACCGTGATACATTACCTACCGGTGTGATAGACCATCCAGGGGGGGTTGTAGTCTATGTTAAGAACAAATTCGCTGTCATAGTCATTGATTGTACCTCCGAGACAAAAGAATTTGAATGTCTCGCCCCCTAAAACTGGCACTCTCCAATGAAAAGGCACTCCTCATTGCTGCATGTTATCGACCATCTTCTGGCGGCATGGCCCTCTTACCTCATCTTCAAAATCTAATAGACACGGCTAACTCTGAGTGCATTCTAATGGGGAACTTCAACCTAAATTGGAATGATGAGAGCTCCAAGAAGCTTAAGGACCTTTGTGATGTGAGTTTGGCTCAGATGACCCCTGCAGTCACCAGATCCAACAGAAAAAACCCAGAGCGAAGCACCCTTCTGGATCTAATGTTAGTTAACAAACCGCACAACATTTCACATGCTGGGGTGTTTTTCAACGACCTAAGTGATCATTGTACCATTACCTGCATCAGACATTCTCCCCAATTAAAATCAACCCCCAAATATAAGCTAAAAAGGTGCTTGAAACAGTTCTGCCAGCATGCCTTCCTAAATGACCTGAGCAACATCAGATGGCAAGACTTCTACCTAGCCCCTTCCCTTAACGAGGCATTTAACATCTTTCATAGCCTTCTAGTGGGTCTATTAGACAAACATGCCCACTAAGGCTGATCAAGTCCAAAAAAAGATCTCCTGGCTGGTTCTCCCCCATCTTAAAGAAAGCCCTCAAAGATAGAGACTTTTGGTGGAAAAGCGCTAGAAAGACACACTCTGATGCCAATTGACTTGCTTTTCATGTCTCTAGAAATGCCTGTACCAAACTAATTAGGACTGAAAAAGCTAGATACTTCCAATCAGCCCTGGAAGACAACAAAAACAGTGCTGCCAAATTCTGGAGTATCCTCAAAGAAGTCGAGGGTCATGCCACCGATGCCTCCCTTTCAGCCAAAATAGTGTCCGGGGACATCACTTTCATGGGTAGAGTAGATACACTTGAACAATTCAATGAACATTTTGCCACTGCGGGGCTGGCCTTCGACGCCTCTCCAATCAGTAAGATCAGCCCACATGGGGATGCCACTGATGCCACAAGCCCCAACATCGACACCAACCAGAGTTACTCCTCCCCCTTCAGCTTCCGCACTGTATTCTTCAGGCAAGTGAAGAACCTCCTACTGTTGTTAGATATTAAAACGAGTGCTTGTGCTGACCTCATCGAGCCTTTCTTCCTAAAATTAGGTAATTATCTGACTGCTCCCATTGTCCATTTATTCAACATCTCCCTAACTCAGGGTGAGTTACTCATGCCATGGAAAACTGCTCACATCAACCCCTTGTTCAAGTTTGGGGACCCTAGAGACCTGAACAACTATCGGCCTATTTCTATACTATCTTCCCTTTCAAAACTGTTGGAAAAAAACGTTAACACCCAAATCAGGGAGCACCTGGACTCACAGAAACTGCTTAACACCACTCAGTCGGGCTTCAGAGCCAAACATACTACAGTGTCTGCCCTTGCTAAAGTAACCACCGACTGGCAAATTGCCTTGGACTCTAAGAAGCGTATGTTTGCACTCTTTCTTGACCTTAGTAAGGCCTTCGATACTATGGATCATAACATTATGCTTAACGCATTGAGTAACATCACTCTCGATAGTTCTGCCATTAAATGGTTCACCAGCTACCTTACTAACAGACTACAATGAGTCAAAGCTGGGCTGGTAGTGTAGCCTAGAGGTTAGAGAAACGAGATGTGAATGAGCTAGATACATCCAGCAGACCAGACCTGAGTTTGATTCTCACAACCTCCACTTGCATACTGTGTGACTCTGAGCAAGTCACTTAACTGCCCAGTCCTCCCAGGTCGCCCCTGAAAACAGGCACTTGTGCATAGTGGGCCTTATCCAGTTACCAAAGACTAAAAAAAAAAGCTCTGGGAGAACTGTCCCCACTAAAAACACTACAACAAGGTGTCCCTCAAGGCTCTATTTTGGGCCCAATCTTATTTGCAATCTACATCAATAACCTTGATTCACACCTGCGCACGGCTAATGTGCACTTATTTGCGGATGATACAGTCCTCTACACCGCTAACTCTTCTCTGGACATGACCCAAGAGGATTTACAGTGAAATGTTATCTCTCTCCAATTTAATCTTATGAAGGATAAGCGTCTGCTTAATGCCAAAAAGACCAAAGCCATGATCCTCTCACCGAATGCCACCCCAGGACCAACATGCAGCCTTAAGATTCTAACTTTATTAGGCGAACCCCTTGAAACTGTTGATACCTTTAAATACCTGGGATTTTGGTTGGACAATAAGCTTAATTTCCTGTGTCACCTGAATGAGCTCTAGAAAAAATTAAGACAATGCTTAGGTATATTCTACCGCATTAAACATCTACTTACCAAAGAAACCAGAAAGAGACTAATGCAATCTACATTCCTGTCTTTACTGGATTACACTGACTTTCTGTACAGTAACTGCCCTTCTTCGGTGCTCTGTAAACTTAACACTCTTTAACACCGGGCCTTGAGGTTCATTCTTAATCTGCCTTTTAGCATCTACCACTGCCTGCTGTACCAAGAGATGGGATGGACCTCGCTTACTACAAGGAGGAAAAGAAATGCCTTCCTCTCAATATATAGGGCTTTGTCTGATGAGCTACCAGAATACATCTCCAGCTTATTTAAGCATGCCAAGGGGTTGTACAGCTTGAGATGCTTCTCCTTAATCTGCTTTCATATACTTAGAGTAAGATCATTTTATGGCTCGGCTGCAATTAGTTCCTCCCGTCCTTCCATTTGGAATACTATGCAACGATCTTTAAAGCTCTCAACCCTCCCCAGTCCCTTCACCTTCAAAGCACTGATTACAGGTACCTGAAGGAAATCTGCGACTGTTAGTGGTGACCAGTGCATCCTTATTCTCTTGGTGACCCCAAGAATCCCCTGACACTCAAGAAACACGCAGTCCCCACCTTCCGTATTAGAGGGGCCCCAGCATTTTTGCAAACTCTTTTCTCAACTCCCCTGGTCAACATCACCCTACCTACCCCTTGTCTCCTTTACCTCCACCCTCCCTACCCCTCCTCCTCCCAAGTCTCATACTAGAATAACCACCAGGCTACATATCCTAGCAAGTGACCGGGAACGAACCATCCTAACCTTAGATTTACTATGCTTGTTTGTTTAGCATGCTATGATTAGCTCCTAACTGTGTTAGTCCTCGCTGTATAGGCCTGTCTTAGCTCCTCATATGTATGGTGTTTATTTTCCTGCCTTGTACCTGCCTGTAATTTATTTTACTATGTCCAGGACCATCTTGAAAATGAGCTTGCTCAATGGTGTTATGCCTGGTTATATAAAGTTTGATGATTGATAAAGAAGTACTTCCTCACATCCCTTCTGAACATTCAACCTGTTAATTTCCACTCGTGACCACGTGACCTTGAGTTAGTATTCAGGGTAAATAATCCCTCACAGTTTACCTTGTTAATTCCTTTAAGGAACTTGAAGATCTCTAGCATATCTCCCCTCTCCCTTCTTGTTTCCAGTGAATACATATTTAGTGCCTTGAGGCTCTCTCATAGGATCTGCCCTACTGGCCCAGAATAATTTTTGTTACTCTGTGCTGCATTGTTTCCAATGTATCCCTGTATTTTCTGAGGTGAGGGTTCCAGAACTGGATGCGGCGCTCGAGGTGCAGCCTCACCAGGGATATGCATAGGGGAAGTATTACCTCTTTTCTTCTGCTATCAATACCCCTCCTGATACAGCCCAACATCCTGTTGGGATCCCAAATCCCATACCACTATGGAACTCCTATGCCGCACTGGTAGGGCGGTACTGTCCCGCAGAGGTGTCCGAAGTAGTGGTTGGGATAGATGTGGAGGTCCTTCATGGTGGAGACCTCAAGGGGGATAACAGAGGATCTCAGAGGAGAAGCAAGCAAATTCTGTTGGGGAATTCAATTGTAAGGGGGATAGAGTCGTGGACAGATAAGGATAAAAAGAGGGTGGTAAGGTGTCTTCCCGGTGCCATGACTTGTAGGGATGGAAGGAGGATCCTAAGGATTGCTGGGGAGGCAGGGAGGGAGGGAGGGAGAGCTGGATTGCATTATCTACTTGGGGACAAATGACCTGGCTGGGGAGAGACCAGAAACAGTTCCGGAGGAGTTCAAGAACCTGGGGAGGGGTCTTAGGCCAAGTGGCACAATCTGTTACTTTCTTGAAGGTGCTACCTATCCATGACAAGGAGGATGACAGGAGGCTCTGCACGAGAGACTTCAACTATTGTTTAGGAAATGGTGCAGGGAAGAGGTAAGAGGGATTCAGATTAATTGGGAAATGGGGCTCCACCTGGAGGGTTGGAGGCCTGTACAGGGGCAATGATCTGCCTCCCACCAGGAGGGGAACTTAGATCCTTAATGAACAGTTTAAATGTTGTATTAGTTAGCATTTAAACTAGCCAATAGGAGTGGCAGAATAAGGCAGAAAGACATGGTCTGACCCCCCCCACACGCATACAGGATCAGCAGTGGGAATCCCGAGGGTGAGGCGTCCCAAAAGGAACAAACCGAAATAGGCAACTAAGAGGATAAGAGAGTGGGCAAGAGGAAAGATAATAGTGGAGGAAACAGGAGCAGACAAAAGGGCAAGATGAGGGGAGGGGAAGGGAGGTGGCAGTACAAAATGGAGTGCCATGTGTGCAAATGCTTGAAGTCTGGGCAACAAGATGGCAGACCTAGATGTCACCATGGCAGCAGGAGACCTGGACATAGTAGTGCCACAAACACACTCCTAGGCTCAGGCTGTCTGCTCCAACAGTGCCCATCCTCAAAGTGTAATATGTGAACAGGGGACAAACAAGGACACCCTCCTGTTTGTTTTGAGTCCAAGCAACTACCAGTCTTCAGTCCCTTTTTTAGCTAGTACACCCAGGTAACAGGTCCAAATATCTCACCCTCTTCAGGGAAAGCAGTGCAATACTTGATCCCAACTGGCATACAACCAGCCTGGTTCACAGTCCCCCTTCTGACTCAGTTGAGACCTAGGTATTTCCTTACCTAGCTGGCTCTTTACACAGGTCCTTGTTCATGTGGCTGTATATGGTGCCCTTTAACAGATGTGTCGGAATTATCAATACTGTTCCAGCATTCACACTCAAAATAAGAAAATGTCTCAGGCAGGATTAAGGAAACCAACAAGTTTACTAAAATTAAAACAAAATAGTAAATAAATACAAAACACAGAACATATATACATTAATGTTTACAGTCAGAAAGAACATGGAAATTACAAAACAAAATGCCTTGTAACAATTACTAGTTCTAACTCAGTTTTGAGCTGTGTGTTACCTAACTTGACAGAAGTACCTATAAGTCCAGAACACAAATGTGTGAGTTCTTTTCAAAGGTTGGAACAAGAGTGTGTGTCCTTTCAGCAGGTTTCACCAATATCAAAAGTAACGTCCCATTCTCCTTGTGATGTCACAGCACATGAGGTCACTTTTAGTCATGTAATTAATTTATAACAGCACCAAGTATAACCAAATGCCTCAGCTAACTGCCTGCTTGAAAACTGCAATGATATCAATATTTTAATTATAAACAAGACAGTCTATTTCCTCATCAGAGCATAATTTACAACAGCTTCTTCCTTTGATCTTCAGAAAAACATCCTGACAAACACTTCTCTTAGCTGTGTGAATTTTCACAGGTATCCATCAGAAATGGCTTCCCTCCTGATGTCATAAAATGCAATATTTTATGACTGGTTTCCTAGGTTCAAAGTAGTTGCTGGTCATAACCTTTTTTTATAGCAGCTACATAGGCTCTGACAGGTAGGTGTCAAAAAACGAAGCTCTTAATTAGCTTATCCTCTCTTTTAAAATCCAAGGTCCCATGAAGCTCTGCTGCTTGGCCTGTTTCCTAAGCAAGACTGCCATGTTTTCACAAGCAGATTTCTAAAACATATATTTATATTAAAATAATATACACATAACTAGTAGATGGTTATTATGTTACATGAAGCTATTAGAGACTTGGTACAATAAAAACTAGGACAGGAATGTAGCCATACCAGGGTATGCTCTATTCAGGAGGCACAGGGAAGGGAAAAAAGGGTGGAGGGCTGTCTCTTTATGTGAGGGAGAACATAAAGGGCATGGAAATACAGGGGAGACAGGGAGAAGCTGTGGTACTGTAAGTCACTCTGGAGACGGGGGAGGGGGGCTGCTGTTCAAACAGGGGTGATCTACAGTCCTTCAACACAAGGGGAGGAGGGAGATAAAGATATGATAGAAGAAATCCAGGGAATGGCTAACAAGGGCAAGATATTGGTGATGGGGGACTTCAATCTACCAGATGTGGATTGGAGCCTCCCTGCTGCAGTAACAGTTAGAAGTAGGGAAATCCTTGACTCCCTGCAGGGGGCATTCCTCAGGCAACTAGTTAAAGAGCACACTCATGAGAGGGCGATACTGGACATGGTACTGTCAAACAGGGACAGTGTAGCTGACATCACAGTGGGTAGCCACCTGGGGACCAATGATCATCGTATGGTGTGGTTCAACAAAAGGACTGGGACAGAATCTAACCACACTAAAACGAGGGTCCTGGACTTCTAGAGGGCTGATTTCAAGAAAATGGGAGAGTGCCTCAAGGAAGGCCTAGCAGGAGTAAGGAAGATAGGAGGGTAGAGGAAAAATGGGCAAAAAAGGAAGGCATTGAGAAGGCAATTAACCTCTCTGTGTCAGGCTGGTTAAAAACAGCAAGAGAAAGATAGAGACCACTATAGTTTTCCAATGAAGTAGCAGAGATTGTAAATGAAACGAAGCAGGCATTCAAAAGGTACAAGTCAACACAAAAGGAAAAAGATAGGGAGAGTTATCAGGAAAAAACAAAGGGAAGCAGGGAAGCTAGTTAGGAGAGTGTGCACGTGGGGTGTCCAATAAAGTCCAGAAAACAGTCCAGTACTTAAAGATTTATTATAAGCAGAAGAAAAATAAAATGAACTTAAAGCGGAACTTAAACGTAAACTAAAAGAAATAGAGCACAGGAAATCATAACTTAACAAAGAGTTCCTGCCAAACGGCACCTAGGATCAGGCTAGACATCTGGTAGGGTTGCCTTCCTACCACACTCTGAATTAGCATATCACATTCACTCCCTTTTAAATAGGTAGAGGAGCATATGACTTGGATAAGTCCTTCCAAACCATTTCACATCTTAAATATAACAAAGGATTAATTTAAAAATCTAATTTGAAATATATGACAGTTATGCACTCCTTATTTTATTCATTTCTAATATTCCAAAAGCAGATTTTGCTATGCTTTGAAGATTTTTCCCTTTTACCAGACATTTTCCAAGCTCCTCCCTCAAACTTGTATCATAAAAGGGAGAAACAAGGGCCGGCCAGCTCTATAGGAAGGTAGACTGAGAGAAGGACTGGAAGCAGTTTGCAAGTAAGAACTACATCCTTAATTCCCTGCACAAAATTAGGAGTCTTTGTTTTTAAGTCCTTTTGTGTTATTTGTATACCTACCCCTTTTCCACAGCCCATCCTGCAGAGCTTATATTTTAAGGGGCACTAGAGGGGTTTTTAAAGTGTTTATTTACTTTAGCTTTTGTGTTTCAGGCTGCAACAGATGCTATATTTGATGAGAATCCCAGATAGCGTTTTAAGCACAGCCTAATGTTAAGCTTCTTTTACTAAGGAAACTAAAAAAATACAAGCAGTGAAAAGTAGAAGCTATAAACAGTAGAACCTGCTTATAAATTCTCAAAACAGTGAGAACACTTGCTTCAGACGTTTTTGTGGTATCCGACACCCGCACAATCGCGCATATATCGCCAAGAAAGGCCGATCGTGTACATTTGTGCAGGAATTCAATATAAACGATTAGCGCTGCAAGAACAGAGCCTTTGAACACTGGGGCTAAAATACTATAGAAACGAGCTGAAAGGAAAGGAAAGGACAAAAGACTACTCATAGGTGGACAAGCTTTGAGTAGGGAAAGACAGAAGACGAAAGGAGTAGGGAAGGAAAGAACAGCATGACAGAAGACTGTTGCAACCGATTTCATTTGTTTTTATGAAAGGGGAAACAGTATTTATAGCCCAAATGTGTTCTAAGACTGTTTCAATCATCGCAGAAGCAAATATTTATGCTCTACAACATTGTGAGCATATAAAAGCTCGGGGGGGGGGGTTACAGACCCTATTACAGAGAGCAAAAGCATGAATGGAGGAAAACATTGCAATTCAGTTAAAAACCGGGATAAAACATTCTTTAGATACATAAGCGAAAAGAAGAAAAGCAAGGCAGGGACAGTACGTCTAAAAGGGAAGGGGGAGAAGTGTGGAAGAGGACCAGAAGAAAGCAGATGTTTTGAACAAGTACGTTTGTTCAGTATTCACAAAGGAAGGGGTAGGTGATGGGCCACAGATGGGGAAGAGGGCATTAGGGGCATGAAGGTGGACACTAGCTCTTTTACGGAGGAGAGAGCCCTCAGGGAATGAACTAAACTAAGAGTGGACAAGAAAATGGGGCTGGGTGGGGTTCACCCCAGGATATTGAAGGAACTAAAGGAGAAACTGCCTGCACCTCTGACAGCCCTGTTCAATCTTTCACTAAAGGAAGTTCCTGGGGACTGGAGGAGGGCAGATGTGGTCCTACTACACAAAAGTAGGACAAGGGAAGAAGCAGGAAACTACAGACCTGAAAACCTGACTTCAGAGGTGAGCAAGATTATCATTCCACACAGAAGACTGGTAAACAAGCTAGGCAGCCTGGGAGTGGGTCCAAAGATAGTAAAATGGGTACGAAGTTGACTAAGTAACTGAACTCAGTGGGTGGTGGTCAATGGAGTTCACTCAGAAGAAGGTAAAGTAACCAGTGGGGTGCTTTGGGGTGAGTCTTTGTCAATGTCTTTATTAGTGACATCGAAGAGGGGCTGGAAGAGAGGTATGCCTTTTCGCGGATGACACAAAAATCTGCAATAGAGTGAACACAAAGGGGGGGTTGGATAAAATAAGGGAAGATCAGATTAAAACACTTACTGAATGAAAGAAGCCTTAAAAACAAAATGGATGACCTAAAATATACTATAGTAACTGATCAAGTAGATATATGTGGTATAACTGAATCCTGGTTCAAACAAGCATTTGTCAATGCCAAATGTTTGCTTGCTGGCATTGAAACATAGAAACATAGAAACATAGAAACATAGACTTTGACGGCAGATAAGGACCGCTAGGTCCATCTAGTCTGCCCATTTCCCTACCTACAGGATAGGCTGCAGATCCTAGTTAACCAACAGCCTATTTCTTCCTACCCCCCACAAGAATTGCCTTATGTCTGTCCCATGCATTCTTGAATTCTCCCACAGTTTTAGACCCACAACCTCCTCAGGAAGGCTGTTCCATGCATCCACTACCCTCTCTGTGAAATAATACTTCTCACATTGCCCCTGAACCGCCCTCCTTCTATCTTTAAATTGTGTCCCTTGTTCTTGCAAGTCTCTTTTTCTGAAAATGCTACCCTCTTGGACTTTGTTGATTCCACTGAGGTACTTAAAAGTTTCTATCATGTCCCCCCTCTCCCTTCTTTCCTCAAGGGTATACATATTAAGCTCCTTTAGTCTCTCCTCATACGGCTTCTCTTGCAGACCCTGCACCATTTTAGTTGCCCTCCTCTGGCATTGGCATTGGTAGTGAGAAGTTACAGAGCTGCATAATAGGAATGGCAGCGAAGTATTGAACTGAAGCCAACCCCACCACCACCCTGCAGAGAGTGACAGGCATTGGGGTGTGCCTTGGGTCGTCAGGCATAACAACCACGCCATTTCACCACACCCTACCCTGCAAACACTGACAAGTATCACAGTGTGCCTTGGGGTCTTTGGCCCTTATGCACACTCCATTCCATCAGGAAATATGGTGAGATGGGTGTGCATAGGAGAATGGGGTGAAGTTTGGGCCCGAAGAGTCCGAGGCACACCTTGATGCCTCTCACTGGCTGCAGGGTGTGGGTGGAGGTGGAATGACATGAGGATGACAGGCAAGAATCCCAAGTCATACCCCTGATGCCTGTCATTCTCTACAGGGTTGGGCGTTATGGTCGGAAACCCTAACGCCTCAGGCATTCGTTGGTATTTTCACTCCAAATTTTCAACATGTTTTTTTTGTGACCCCCACCTCATGAACAGTCGCAATATCAGTTTGTTAGCCAAAAGCTGCTTATGCACAGCGACTATGGCATTTGGCACCACAGGTGCAAAAAACACATTCCCAACAGGATGTGAAAAATGACAGTGGTACTGTTCATGGGAGGTGTAAAAAATATCAATGTTGAAAATCTGCTGTGAAAATCTTAAAAAAACTGGTAAAGTCACGCGTGCATAGAAACTGTACAACGCACACCCGTAATGTAACTAGTTTGGGGATTTTTTTTACAGCAGATTGTTAACACAGGCATTTTGGGACCTCTGATCATGAACAGTGTCACTGTGATTTTCTTTATCTGTCCCGAACAATGATTTCCCACAGCGACCACGCATTTCTGTGCTGAAAGTGTGAAAACACAGTTCGGCCATGTTGTGGAAAATGACAGCTGTACTGTTCATAAGGAGTGTGGAAAAATGCCACTGGTGAAAATCTGGACTGAAAATCTTACGAATTCATGAACTTACGAGGGTGCGTGGAAACTGCACAATGCTCACTCGTAACACAGTCATTTTATGGAGTTTTGTCACCAAATTTTCAACATAGCCATTTTAAGACCGCTGCTCATGACCAGTGTCACTGTGATTTTCTTAATCTGTCCCAAACATTGTTTTCGCACACCGACTGTACCATTGTGTGTTACATGTGCGGAAACACATTTTGGGCGAGATGTGAAAAATGGTAGCTGTACTGCTCATAAGGAAGTGCGGTAAAATGGCACTGTTGAAAATCTGGTGTGCAAATGTTACAAATTCGCAAACTTGCCAACGTGCGTAGGAACTGCGCAATGTGAGCTCCTAAAACAGTCATTTTGGGGAATTTTTTCACCAAATTTTCAACATAGCCATTATAAAACCTCTGCTCATGACCAGTGTCACTGTGATTTTCTTAACGTGTCCCATACATTGATTTCGCACACCGACTGCGCCATTGTGTGCTACATGGGCAGAAACACATTGTGGGGGAGATGTGAAAAATGACAACTGTACTGCTCATAAGGAGGTGTGGTAAAATGGCAATATTGAAAATCTGGAGTGAAAATATTGAAAATTCTCAAACTTACAAGCGTGCATAGGAACTGCGCAACACACGCTCGTAAAACAGTCATTTTTAGGAATTTTTCCAGCAAATTTTCAAAATAGGCTTTTTGGGAGCCCACCTTATGAACACTGGCAGTGTCGTTTCATTAATCATTCCCGGAAGGTGATTTCACGCAGTGGCTACAAAATCACCCTTTGGGCCCGAGTAATGCCGTGACATTGACAGCATTCATGAGAAGGGATCCCAAAAACCCCATGATGAAAATTTGGTGCAAAAATTTCAAAAAATGCCCGAGATATGCAGCAAAGTCGAAAAAACTCTATCTATTACATTATATAGCTTACCGGCATTTCCTCAGTTCACGGTCGGCTTTGAAGAGTGCTGACGTGTTCCCGGTCCACCGAAGATCGTCGTGCCAGACTCCGGAGGTAAGTATGGGGTGAGGGTGTGGGGAGGCAGGGGTACAGTGGGTGGGTGCGGGTGGAGCAGCAGACTGTCAGAGGGACCATTTTAATTTACAGGTTTTTTTTTATTACTAAGACGATGCGGGACGTTTGCCACGCTGGGGTGGGCTCCCAGCATGGCAGCTGGAAAGGCTGTTTGGGGGGGCTGGAGCTGATGGGGGATTGGGCACCCCCGTCGGCCATTCAGGCTTGTGCCACGCTGGGGTGGGCTCCCAGCATGGCAGCTGTAAGGCTGTTTGGGGGAGGGGTTGGAGCCGATGGGGGATTGGGCATCCCTGTCGGCCATATGGACATGTGCCACACTGGGGTGGGCTCCCCAGCGGCACCAGAAAAGCTTTTTGGGGGGTGGAGCTGATAGGGCATTGGGCACCCCTTCCGGCTATACGGTGGCGTGTGTGGGGGTGGGCATCAGCATGCAATATGCGTATGCGCGTGTTGGGGAGCTCTGCTCACTGAAGTGGAGCTCTCCCTTTCAACTGTATGCCACTGCATTTTCAGCTGTCATAGACAGCTGGAGCAGTGATTGGTGCACTGCGACCGTGCCTGCAAACACACTGACTGAACTGAAAGAGGCTGACACACCTCTGGAAAACTCAGATGATGGCACTATGTTTCTTGCACATGCGTGCAAGCACACATAAAAAGGAGAGTGAATGGAAGACATCCCTGGTTATGACCTGTTCCATAAAGAAAGACCAGAGAAAAGAGGTGGGGAGGGGTTGCACTGTATATAGCAACTCATTTGGGAGCTCAGGAATTAGATCTGTCTGACCTGAGGGCCTCTGAAATTGAACAGGTCTGGGTTACAATACAAACTACAGTTAAAACAATTAAATGTTGGACTATGCTGTCAAGCACCTAATCTTAATGTAGTTGAAAATTCAGATTTTCTTGACATAACAGAAAACATCAATGTCACAGGCAATTGTATAATGATGGGAGATTTGAACTTTCCTAAAATTAATTGGAATGATAACATTGGTACTAATTCAGTGGAAAACCAATTTATAGATATTGTTTCAAATAAAAATCAAGAACACTTAGTTAGTAATGGAATGAGGAAATGAGGTATTTTGGACCTAGTATTTACAGATCACATAGATAATATTAGTGATTTAAAAATAAATCACCCTTTCTCAGATTGCGATCACTTTCACAATAAATTATACATGGGCTAAAACAACTGGTATTACAAAGATCAGAAATTGCAATGATGCAGAGCACACTAAAATTAATAATATACAAAGGGAATGGAACTGGCAAGAGGAATTTAAAGGACTATCAGTTACAGACATCTGAAAATCATATATGATGAATTACTTTATTGTAGCAAGCAACATGTACCACTAATTACGAAATATGATCGAAAAGGAAGAATCCTGTATTGGTTTAACCACAGAATTAAAAAAAATGATTAAAAAAGACAAAGAGCATATAGAAAATATGGTGTAACCCCCCTACAAATGGGGGTTCCTAAAAGCCTTCCTGGAGCTTGCTTAAATGCTCCATGCCTGGCTGGTGTTCGGCGTAAGGCTGCTAAATGTGGGGGTTGTGAGTGCTTTTAAAGCCTCCACATACTGTCTCTTTAAGAGCCATCTGCTTGAGGCAAAATCATTATTTATGAGGGGGACTGTGTGTTTCCCCTGCTCGAGTCCTGCTCGAGCTGTACTATAATTGCCCCCTCTTTGTGGTCGCTGAAAGCGCCAGGGGAACCCCCTCGACAGGTGTAACTATTCGCCTGAAATCATTTAGAGTGATAGTGAAAATGCAGTTTCGTTTAACCTGCTTTTGTTGCAGATGGGACTCTGTGTGCTCTTCCCCTCCATCTCGGACCAGGACAGTTCGAGGGGTCCAATAGGAGCGAGGGGGTATCTAATCTTGAGTAAAAAAGCAGCCAACAAGAAACCAGGACTCTAGATGGAGCTGGCTGACAAATGGGGACACAGCTTGTAATTCTGGGAAATGGCATTCTGGGCCATGGTGCCATTTTGCACCAAAGAGGGCAGTAATAAGTGACTGGCATCTGCAGCCCTCCAATGGGATCGGGTGGTGCCTGAATAGAGAGACTTGCCCCAACTGCCATGGGACAGATGCGTTGTGACTGTGAGTGAGGAAGGAGCTCTGAGCTCCTGCTCTGTTGAGTGTTTGCGTGGGAAGCGCGTGAAGGGCCTAAGGTGGCCGTTTGCATTGCCAGCGCTCCACGGATTAAATCCGCAGGCTTGTGGTCAGAGGAGGCTGTGTACAAGCACAGCTACCTACCAGGCTTCACCCGAAGAGGACTGGAGAATCTGATGAATCGTGCTCGGTCTGTCAGGACATTGAAGCTGCAGTGAAACGCCCGCATAGCTGTGAGTTCGGTCGGGTGCTGGAAGCAGCTGCCTGGTATGGTACCCCTCTGTTGTTTTCCATATAAATGTGTGAGGAGGCCTTTAAAGCTCAGGCTCAGCCCTGCAAGTTGTGAAGGAGTGGTTATCTGCTGGAGTTGTGAGTGCTGGATCAGGGTAGCTCCCTGTTAAAGCTTACAAACAAAGGCAAAATAATTTTGTTATATTGCTGACTGCACTAATTGAGCTTTCTGGCTCCATCTGATCTTCTCAGGAATTAAATTTCGTTTGTGTCAGGGCCCCAACCAGCTGCATTGAGGAACTAGCCATTAGGACTTGGGTACCCATAGACAGTAATTAATAGGGTAGGCCTGTGCACAGAGCCATAGATAGATTTTCATATATGGTAGTGGTAAGCTAATCAACCTGATTCCCCCCGGTCCTTGTTATCTTCCCTCAAATAAATCAGATTGTTTGTTTTGCAAAAGTACACTGGCTAGTCTGTGTATTAATGGTGAACTACTGCATAGTGAATGTGGTGTAACTGTACCTTACTTTCCAGGGGGTCCCTGGAGTGAAGTGACTGGTTCGAGCTGGGGGTAAGTGTATATGGTAAGGACTCTGAAATTGAACTGCGTGGGCCACTAGCGGGAAGGAAGGCAGGTTGCAGCAACCCAGAGGGCTGTGACCGAGTCAACTTCAATTGTTCTAACCCCAACCTCTGGGTGGAGGCACCCGCCAACAGATCTGGGCCCCTCACCCTGCTACAGTTAGGGCAGGCAGGAGTAGTAGCCCTTAGGATGGCCCCCCCTGGGGGTTACAGTAGTATGACTAAAACAACTAGAAGAAAAGAAATTTATAAAAAAAGAAGCCAAAAAATGCAAACGATATATACTGAAAGCCAAAGCAGAAGAGGAATTGAAATTAGCCACATTAACAAAGGATAACAAAAAACAATTTTATAAGTATGAGGGAAGTCTTAAGGGAGGGCAAAAAAAGACTGGTCCACTTCAAATAGGAGACCAAGTCATAGAAGACGAAATTCTAATGGCTAATAGATTTAATTATATATTTCTCCAATATATTTCAAGACATAGATTTGAATCTCAGTATTACACTTACAAATTTCAGTATTGAAAATAAGCAGAATATCACATCCATTACACAACAAGAGGTATTATCAAAATTAAAAAAACTAGATGTCAATAAATTTGGAAGTCCTGATAATTTGCATCCCAGATTTCTTTATGAAATTGCTGAAGTACTGGCAGGGCCTCTAACCTGTTTCTATAACCTATCACTGGATCAAGGTACAGGTATCCCTGAATGGAGGCAGGCACAAGTTACACCTATATTGAAAAAAGGTGACAGAAGCAAGGTTAAAAATGATCACCCTATTAGTATAACGTCAGTTGTTGGAAAGATTATGGAGGGATTCATTAAGGAACGTATAGATGCACATGTACAAACACAGGGTCATGCAGACATCACGCAGCATGGTTTTGTTCCTCATAGATCATGTGTCATGAACTTGGCTTTTTTGAGCCTGTAAATAGAGCCCTAAATCATGGACTACCGGTGGATACACTCTACTTGGATTATGCAAAGGCCTTTGATTCAGTATCACATCTGGAATTTATTAAAACACTGATGGACTTGGATTTTGATAAGAATATAGTTTCGATTGTGTGCTAGTTGCATCAAAGATAACAGAGTATGCATAAGAGGTTTCCTTTCAGACTGGGGAGATGTTACAAGTGGGGTAGCCCAGCGATCGATACAGGGACATACTTTATTTAACATGTTTGTATACAGTATGAATACTACTAACAATGCTGGCTCTGCAGATATGCAGACAATACCAAACTTGGTGCCATAGTTAACAACAAAGAGGCAACAAATAACTACCAAGCTCAAATTACATCACTTGAAAACTGAGCTAAATTGCATAAGTTAAGTTTTAATGAAATGAAGTGCAAAGTCATGTGCTTAGCTCATAATAACATCAAACCTGAATACAGAATTAATAATAAAATCATATCAACTGCAGAAAGTGAATGGGATCTGGGTATTATATAATCACCAAGGGCAGGATTCACAAAGAAGATGCGTCTGGCGCATCTCAGATGCTCTGGAGCAAGTCGAATGCGCCGAGCCCAGGTGGTGGCATTCACAAAGGGATGCACCATGCCAAGCAACAAGTGCAACATCACTGTGAATCACCACAGGACACAACAGTGCATCTGCAGAAGCGCTGCCGCATCCAGAGATGCCCCAGGGCAGGCAGGCAGCCACACAGGGGAGCCAGCAGAACAACTGGAGCAAAACAGCAGGGCAGGAGGAGCAAACACAGAGATGACACAAACAGAGCCACAGACACAGGTGTAGAGTAAAACATGTTTATAAAACATAATAGCCATAGAAATGTACAGATCAAATGCCAGAAAAAGAACATCATCAACAACAACATCAACAACGACGACATCCACAGAAGGGGATGAGGGGGAACAGGGACAGGTAGGAGGATGGGAAAAGGGACAGGGTAGGGCCACTATTTACATAGGAAGGCCCCCAGTCAGTGGCAGGGGGACACTAGCGGCGCCATGCTCTGCCATGCAGCACCCTGGCACGGCACGGAAGGTGCAGCATGACCCCACGCAGGGCAGCTGACAGGCACCGAACAGTCTGAGTAAGAGGGTGCAGGGCTGTCTGGATGGCCACATGGATCCTCTGGTCCACATCCACTGGCACAGTGCCACCACCATCACCACCTGGCACAGCACATCGATCATGGACACCTACAGAAAATGACAGAAGGAACACACACTGAGGGCCAGAACGTGGAACACAACCCCGCCCACCAAAGCCCGCACAACACCAGACAGACTGCAACCATGTAAAGCGGTATTCACCCACCCCTGGAGGGGCATCAGGCCTGACACCCATGTATCAGTGATGATGCAAATCAGCAGCGTCCACGGCACATTGCCTGGCCCCTGGACCTGCAAAACACAACACAAAGCACCATGAGCGAACACTGCCACAGTGCAGGATGCAAGTCCCCAGCCACCTCACCCTGCCGGCACGTGGCCATGCAGCAAACAGTGATGCCAGTGTCCGAGGCACCCAGTGTAGGTGGGTGCACACAGCCATGCCCATCCCCCCCAGCAGCAGGGCAAAGCAGCACAAGAGCACCATGGGGGCAGTGATAGACACACACAGCATATGCCACAGAAAGATACAGCTGGAGAAAACCTACCTGGCCGTGGCAGTACTCCCCTGTGTACACGGTGCCGCAGTCATGCCAGCCTCTCCGGGTTCCACCTCTAGAGGTCGCCATAGCGATGCCTGCAATGGTCACTTATGTGTGGCATGCCGGTACGCTGCACAATCCTTGAAGCAATGGTGGCCCACACCCTGGCCCTGGGCTCATGGAGATCCTCCTATCCAAAAAGGCGGCCCTCCACAGCCATGACCAGTGCCACTAGGTGTAACAACTCAAAATGTGACCAGTTCATGGCCCTAGGCACCATTCCCCGAGCTCCAGGCATCCTACACTGTGTACATACAGTGGCAAGGTGCAATCAAGGAATGCGCTGTCCACCGACCGTTATGCGCCACGTCCAACAGTGATACACATGTAGCACACTGCGCACTGAAGGTGAAGCACTATTGGCCGCTGCAGACGGAACCACACATGTGCACGCCACCAAGCAATGGCGCCGCATGGCAAGGACATGATCTTGTATGCTCTGTGTGCATGCCAGTGCCATGTTGCGCACAGCATATGCCAGTAATGTGTACCGTGCATAGTGTGCGATCCATGGGGAGGGACGGACATTGCAGCCTGGGCAGCGCATTCTGGGACAAGCTGCGCAATACTGTACATTGTCAAGCATGCTATGGCGCACTGGGCAATGGTGTAACAGTGCATAATGGAAAATATGCACCGTACAACACGTACAATGCATGCATGAGGGATGTGCCGTGTGGACAGCCCAAAGCCATGCAGATGCGCCACCCAGACCATGCATGCGCTGGCAATGCACCGTACTGTCGGTGGCACATCACACAGATGCTCTGTGCAAAGTGAGATGAGCTGGGAGCAATTATGCAGTTCAGAGAGAATGCACCCCAAACAGCCTTATCATCCATGCATGGGCATCTCAGCCGACTAGCATCTTATTAACAGGTGCTCAGGCCTCATTTGCATGCCCTGATCCATAAGTGCTCCCAATTTAGCAGGCTGAGACCAGGGTACTGAGAGGAGTAAGTGCCTACAGGGTGAGTACACTGCCACAGTCACACACTACAGCACACACTGGTGTGCCTGCATCGGAATGTGCACAGCTGATGGTGCCCCAGTACACCGCATTTGGGACCAAACCACCATCAGGTGGGCACCACAGCAACATGTGATGTACAACCGCAGGGACATATCCATGGGGTGACATTGGACAGGTCCCTGCTGAGGCCACAGCAGAGGACCGTGTCACTGGGACACACAAAGCAGAGCGCGTGCGGGCACCGCTGCAAGATGGATGGCAGCGTGCCGTGGCGGTGCACTGCAGGGGGTGTGCAACGATGTACGGAGGACATCACATAGTACACAGGGACACAGGAATGGTACGGATGGCTGGGGTTGGACTGCACTGTGAGGTGCATGCAGCACCATGACACATTTATGTACATCACACAGTGCAACACCTGTGCAGGCACAGTGTCATCACTGCCAGCACGCACACCGCCGCTGTGCAAACACTGCATGCCACCACATGGCAGTCCCCCTCTGCCCTGCAGCCAACACAGTGGTGGCACCCAGGTATGATGGTGCACCATGGTGGTGGGATACACACAGCAGGGGTATTGGGACACATGCACACGGCAGATAGGTCGGTGTCTCACACCCTGTGGTGGCTACATGATACCCCTGCTGCATCCTGGGTGCCATGTGTGGCATGTGTGCTGTCCCTCATGGACCACACACCATGGTGCATGTCCACCTGTGCCAGGCAGCCCATGCATGGACCATGGCACAGGCCACTGGCACCACAGACCATGGTGAGCCTGCAGACAGTGGGGGCTTGGTGTAGGACTGTGTGTACACCTGGGTGGGTCTGACATAAGGTTGCTTCTACCCACAGTGTATAGAATGTCCGAGGAGTCAGGTGCCGCCAGCAGGCGGTGACCAAACTTCACACGGGATGAGGAGAGGGCACTCATTGAGGCATGCCATCTATGCCAGGATGTACTCACTGGCAGGAGTGGCAGCAGGACGGCGCATGCAGCGAGCTGGGAAGAGGTGGCCCGGCATGTGAACGTGGTAGCGCCATACAACCGCACAGTGCAGGAGTGCAGGAAGCATTGGAATGACGGACAGCGGAGGGCCAAGGAGAGGGTGGCCAGCATCCAGGCCTCCCTGAGGCGGACAAGGGGTGGACCCAGCTTGGTGGCACCACTGAGCCCCAGTTAGGCCCTCTTGGCTGCCAGTGTGTCTGGGACATCCATGCATGGTGTCACTGGGGGTGACTTCCAGATGGGGCAGCCCGTCGCAGCATGGTGAGTAGCTGTGCACCCTGTCTGCACCCGCCATGGACAGGTGTGTGTACCCCGTGGTGTGTGGCTGACTATGCATTGTGCCATGTGCATCCTGTGCATTAACCACGTCTCCTTTTCTGTCTTCCACAGCTCCATCGTGACTCAATGGCGTTGCCGTGGCCAACGGCGCAGCCCCCATAGGCAATGATGCAGGCCCACCTCTTGGGGACATTGACAGTGATGTGGTCATGTCCACGCTCCACACACCACCGGTCATGGCACCTGTGGCGGAGGGCCCTGCAGCGCCCTCCACCAGCAATGGCAGTATTCAAGGTGGGTACATCACATGGTTGGGGGGCCTGTCTGGGTTGTCTGATGGTGACTCAGAGGATGTGGTGGACATAGCGGATGCACTCATCATGCTTGCCAGTGGCATGCAGGGTGAGGGCATTAGCATCAGTGCATGTTCCACCATCAGCAGCGCCACTGCCATGGGTGACTGCAGTGCACACAGTGCAAGGCCGCCTGTGCATGGGACTCTAGGTGCCAACAGCATCTGAACTGTGCTGAACACCAGTGCAGTGGTGGCACATATGCCTGGGGCTGTGTGCCGTGCCCCCTGCACTGCTGCCAAGCACAGCGGTGGCAGCATCAGTAGCATCCAGGCAGGGCACCAGTGGGTATTCACCCGCTACAGTAGGACCATAGGAAGACATGCATGGACAGCAGGTAACTGTGCCCAGCCATGATACGCACACAGCACAGCCTGACATGATGTGTCCACTGCCTGTGGATGACCCTGGTGAGGCTGCTCATTCCCCGGTTCGGCGGCACTGCCCACATGCCACATTGCCTGCCGATGACATGGGTGTCTACCTTGACAAGTTGCAGGCAACTGTGGACGGTCAGGAGGCACTCCAGGCAGAGTTCCATAGCCATCGGGTTGTCATAGTCCAGGAGCATGAGTCCGCGGCAGCGTGGCATGCTCAGATGCTGGCTGAGACATGCCTCATGCAGATGGGCATGACCGCAGCCATGGAGCAGATCACAGCTGCTGCGGAAGCAGCGGCTGCATCTGCAACATGCCATGGACAGCGTGCGTCCAGTCGGATGCCCAGGAGCATGTCCCGGACACCCCATCGATGGGATCAGGTGGGCCCCCTGCTGCTTACCCCGTCGCCACTGGCATCCACCCCCATCAGCCATGGCTCAGCCGGGGGGCATGGTTTAGCCACTCCACTGAGCACCCATTCACTGTCTCAGTGCAGCACCCATATAGGGTCCCTGGGGACAACCCCTGTGGCTGGTGGTGGCACCCTGATCACCCGTGGCCATGTTAGGGCCACCCGCATGTCCATGGCGGTCGTGGGGCAGCCCTGTGATGTCCATGCCCGGGGCCTGTGGTGGTGGTGGCATGGTCATGCACACCACCGCCCTTTAGGTGGTGCCAGTGCTGCTGTGCGTGGTGGTCTCCAGCCACATGGTTGCCCTGGCACACCCCAGTGTCGCCTGTGCTTGTGCGTGTGTGTGTGTGTGTGTGTGTGTGTGTGTGTGCTGCAGTCGTGCCATGTGTCATGGATATGATGAGTGCGTTACGGTGCATGCAGTGCCAATTGTGCCAGCCACAGTGCACACTGACCCGTGATGGTGTGGGCGTGGCCTGTGTGGTTCTGGTGTGGTGCGTGCAGTGTGTGTGTGTGTGTGTGTGTGTGTGTGTGTGTCCCACCATGTGCATGTACCCGCATGTGTGCCCTGGTGTGGCATACGGTGCCTGTCTTGCCCCCGCCATGTTGTCCCTACACTGTGGTGCCCACACCTGCACATGTACAGTACCAACCTGCATACTCACCTGCATGTCCTGAAGTATTACTCCACCACTCTGCTGTGGTATGCCCATGCCCTGGCCGCCAGCCTTGGATCCCTGCGCCTTTGTCCGTCATCGGCTCCATGTTCCTCTGGGTGTGCCCCTGCTGCACCCTCGCTGCCCCCTCCTCCTCCCCAGAACTGTTTCCCTCACCGGCCTCGGCAGGTATCCAATGATCTTGGGCCATGTTGTGTAGCATACAACAGGCCAGGAATATGCCACAGGCCTTTCCAGGGCTGTACTGTAGGGCACCGCCTGACCGGTACAGGCACCGGAAATGCATCTTCAGCATGCCGAAGACATGCTCAACGATGGCGCGCGTCGCAGCGCATGCCTCATTGTAGCATTCCTCTGCCACTGTTCTGGGTCGTCGGAAGGGGGTGAGGAGCCAGGGACGCAATGGGTATGCAGCATCACCTGTGGGGGTAGATGTGTCTCCATTAGTTAATGGTACTACACTGTGGTGTGTGACCTGACCCCATCTCCCCCTGTGTTGTGCACCCCTGTACTGCCCCCCTGCCCATGCTGCTGCATGCCTGGCATTCCTGCTTCTCCTGCCCTGCTGCCTCTGCCTGCCCCTGTCCATCCCATGGCACACATCGGGACAATGCCACCCTGCTGCTGCCCCAGCACCATTCCACATCCCTGCTGGCCCAGTGTCCCCAAGTCTGCGGTCTCCTGCCCACGGCTCTCCCCCGGTGTCTCGGGCATGGGGCCCCGGGCTGCTGGCGCATAGTCACATGTACCTAACAGGTGTCCAGTTTGGGTGTCCTCAGCCTCAAACCTTGCACAGAGCGATGTTTGGTACCATATGTATGCATCATGTGCGCTCCCAGGGTGTGTGGCAAAGACATTGGTGATGTGCTCCATGGTATCACACACCACCTGTCTGTTCACTGAATGGTACCCCTTCCGATTCACATATGTGATTCCCTCCTCACCAGGTGTTGTGCAGATTGCCACATGGGTGCAGTCGATGGTCCCTTTTGATACCTGGCATGTGTGCCACCCTGTGGAACCCCTTCGTGGCTTCCGTCTGCTCTGCCTGTGTGCTGGGGGATCTGATGTATTCCGAAGCATGCGGTAGCAGTGCGGTGAGGAACTGTGTGAGGAGGCAGGATGTTGAGGCCTGTGATATGCCAGTGGTGTCCCCTGTTGGCCTCTGGAAGGTTCCCGTGGTGAGCAGGCACATGACTCTTGTCACCTTGGTGTCCACCGTGATGGCGTGTCCTCGTGCAGTGGGTGCCTGCATCACATCATGGCAAGCTCACATAGCTGCCTCAGCATGGATCTGTTGAGGTGGTATCACCCGCCTGTCTCCACCTCTGTCAGCCGCTTGAAGGACAGCTTGGCACGGTACCGCCATGGGGCCGGCCACCTATGGTTACTTCTGGTGCCCTGCCTCCTCCTCCTCATTGGGTCACCAGCAGTGGCAACTGTTGCTGGGTTCATCCCCTGTGTTGCTGTAGCACTGTGGTGTGGCTTGCTGTTTGTGCCTCTTTCTCTCTCTACTATGACTTCCCCTCTGTGTGTGTCCTGTTGTTGTTATTCCATTGATGGCCTGCTGGTGTGCTGGACATAAGTCTCCTTCTTTTGTACTTATCTTTTTAGGGCGCATCCTGGCTTTGCGCTGGAGTTGCTCCATTGCTGCTTGTTGGTTTTGCTCTGTGGATAGGGATGCATGGTGTATGCATGGGTTCGCCCCCTGTACATGTGCCGTACGTCATTACGTTGTGCCTATGGCACGTCTTTCAGCGCAGGGCATCTTGTTTGCACCGTCGCTTCCTCCCTGTGCCTGAATCGCCTTCCGGCGCACTTCCGACTTGCTCTGGCACATCTGAGATATGCCAGGCGCATCTGTTTTGTGAATCCTGCCCCAACACTCTTAAATTTGATAATCAGGCAAAGGATGTAGCTAAGAGAGCCAATATGATAGTGGGCAATATACTGAGAAATATAAAAAGTAGGTAACATGAAGTTATTAACCCTCTTTAGTCATCTTTGGTTAGGCCAGTACTTGAACATGGAGCCCTGTTCTGTTCCCCCCAAAATATCGGAAGTAGTATTATCCTTGAAAAGGTTCAGAGAAGAGTTACTGAAAAGGTATACAATTTAAAAAATTTAGACTATGAAGATAGAATGATAGATCTGCATTTATATTCTCTAGCTTATAGAAGGCTTAGAGGTGATCTATGTTTTGTCTATAAAGCTTATCATAAGGAGATAATTTAGGAAAGTGTCTGGTTTAGTAATAAAGCAAAGTGACAAAGCACTGAGATTTCATAATTTTCAGTTAAAAGATGAATTTTATAAAACAACAAAATGGGCGAGTGGTTTAATCAATGAGTTGTAGACGTCTGGAATACTTTGCCTTTATGTGTGGTTTCCTGCACTAATATGGAATCTTTAAAAAAGCATTAGACAAGCATATGGGACAGGACAATCAAACCTTTTACCAACATTAGGTGCTAAGTCACAATAATGGCCTTTCTGGCTACATGACTCATATTTACATATATGAACCTATCTGAAAAAGTCGAAAGACTGGTCAAGGGTTTGGCAACTGGGCTTCAGCGCCAAAATGTGCAGAATTATGCATATGGAGCACAGAAATCCAAGGGCAACATATCATTTAGGGGGAAGGTGTTAACAACCACAAAACAGGAAAGGGATCTGGGGTCACCATATCTACAAAGCAGAGTGATAAGGCAGTGGGAAAGGCTAGTAGAATGCTGGGTGGATAGGGAGGGGTATCACCAGCAGAAAGAGAGAGGTAGTGTTACCCCTGAATAGATTAATAGTGAGGCCCCATCTGGAGTACTGTGCCCAGTTCTGGAGGCCCCATCTCAGGAAAGACATAGATCGGGTGGAGGGAGTACAGAGAAGGGCAACCAAAATGGTGCATGGCCTGCATCAGAAGCCCTACCAGGAAAGACTCAGGGAATTAAATATGTACTCTCAAGAGAAAAGAAGGGAAAGGGGAGACATGATAGAAACATTTGAATACCTCAAGCGTATCAATAAGATACAGGAAGGTGGCATTTTGCACAGAAAGAGATGCTCAAGGATAAAGGGGCATGTTATGAAGCTGGAAGAGGGGAGACATAAAGAGGCTGTGAGTTAATACTTCTTTATGGAAAGGGTGTTGGACATCTGGAATAGACTCTGAGTAGAGGTGGTGGGTACCAAAATGGTAACAGGTTTTAAACATGCATGGGATAGACACAGGGGACATTAGTAACAGAGCTTGGGGGGAGCTGGAGATCAATTAGGGTCTATGGTAGCACAGTAGGTAGGGACCTTAGGGCAGACTAGGTGGGCCAGAAGGTCCTTTTCTGATGCCAGCTTCTATGTTTCTGTGTTTCTGTGTTAGTCTTGCTATAGGCCTTGTTGCACTGGCTTGTTTGTTTAAGGCAGTTACTGATGATCCCGTTCCTCTTCTGTATTCCTAAGTCTCACTTCCCCATCCAATACTCTGTCTTGGGGTTACTCTTCTATAAGTGCGTTACCTTACACTTTTTGGCACTGAATTTTAACTGCTAGACCTTTGACCACCCCTCTATTTTTTGTTGGTCACTCTGCATATCCTTTATCCCTCACCACTATCCACCCTCCCACATAGCTTAGTGTCATCTGTGAAGAGACACAGCCTGCCCTGAATTCCCTCACCAATGTCACAAATTAACATGTTCAAGAGGACCAGACCCAGAACAGATCCCTGTGGAATCCTGCTCGTAACCTCCTTTTCTTCTGATTTAACCCCATTGACTACCACCCTCTGTTGCCTCCCTTCTAGCCAACCAGCCACCCAGTTCACTATGGTTTTAGCCACACCCAGGTCTTCCATCTTTTTGAGCAACCTTTTGTGCAGTACCGAATCAAAAGCCTTGCTGAAGTCAAAGTACAGCAGCTGCACAGCATGGCCTTTGTCTACTTCCTTGGTCACCCAGTCTAAGGAAAAAATCAGGTTTACCTGACAAGACCTTCCTGTCATGATATTGTGTTGTTTACTGTCCTGGAGCCCAATGTTCTCTAGGTAGTCCATGAGGTACTCTATGATTAGTGATTCCATCAGCTTCCCACGATGGAGGTCAGACTGATAGGCCTGTAGTTCCCTGGTTGCTCCCTATCCCCCCCCCCATGAAGCGGTACAACGTCTGCCATTCTCCAATCCCTTGGAACTTCTCCAGACCTAGGTGAGCTGTTGAACAACCCAGCCAGTGTTTCAGCCAGTTCTGCTGCTAATTCCCTAAGTATCCTTGGATACAACCCATCTGTTTCTGGGGCCTTATCTATCGTAAGGGCTGCCAGCCCTCTCAGGACCCTCTTGCTTGTAAATATTGGATGACTCATTTCCAGGACTCCCATGCTTTGATGCCACATTCTGTCATGGACCCACAGTCCACCTTAGTGAATACTGAGCAAAAGCAATTCTTCAGGACTGCAGCTTTTTGCTCATCATCCTACTGCCCTCAACTAGCCATGGGATGCCTCCCCTTTTGTTTCCTTTTTCATTGATATATCTAAAAAAATAGACATTTGGTCTGAGCTTATGAAACCTCTAAAATGCTCTGCAAGCTACTGAATCTCCCAGTGTTGCAGCTCTCCTCTGAAGTCAGCTGCAGAGGATTCTGGGATTTGTATTTACAGAAAATATCAGCTTAGAAGTCAGCAAAATAAGCCTGATACAATCTTCTACACTGCAGTGAACAATAAGTAAAAAATGTTTCTGCACACAAAGTGCAAATTAGAACCATCCCCACAGTTGAGTGTGAGTCTGTTTGTGCTGACTGTTCCCTTTCTAAGGGTGTGACTGGACCAAAACCATAGCCTTTCCACCCACATTGATGATATACATAAGAAACTTTGCCATAAGCTTGGTGATCTGTACTGAAACAAATCCTGTCTTTTTCTCCCTGACTGCAAAGATGTCATCCACATGATGATCTTACTGGTGTTTGCCTGTGCAGATGTAGTCTACAGGGCTGCCCCAAAGTCTACCCCTGCCAGGCTGGACCTTCTTTTTCATTCCTTCTGCCCCTTTTTCGTTTGCCCTTAGTGCTCCATCTGTCATCCATGATTGCTCTTTTTATGCAAATCTCTCTCTCTCTATCTACTCCCTCTGATCACCTGATGCCCATTCCTTTCATGTCCCTCACGGTAAATCTGTTGCAGGTCAGTTTGCTTTCTCTATCTACTTTCCAACACTGTGGGACAGCCTCTCTCTTTGTCTGTCCCTCATCCTCCCTGTACTCTCTCTCAAGCCACCCCAACTGGCACACTTATGAAAACCATGCACCTTCAGCTAGCCATCTTCCTCTTCTCTGCACATTACAACATGATGGCTAGCAGCATGCACCTACAGCTAGCCATCATCCTCGCCTCTGTGCATTTCAACAACACATGTCCTATTCTCTTCCATTGTTTTCCCATTTTGCCTCTTACCCTATTGTGTAGCTTAAAACTCAGTGTACTCTGCAATTTTAATTTTGTGCCACTACAGTTCTGTTACAGATAGCTTGCCATATGCTGACCACACACTTCACTAGCTCTTAACCTTGCTACCCATATCACCGATGTACTTTATGTACTTTCTACACTGTTTTTTCTTTCTTTTTCTGGTATGTGTTACTTGTACCTTGCTTTTAGTTCATGTACATGCACCAGTTGCTGTCATTACATCGCTTGCTGTTGTTTTATTCCCTGCTGTAGCCCCTCCTGTGGGTCGCACCAGGAAACAAACTCCAGTTCAGTGTGCTTATCTCCGTCTCTTAATTTTAAAGAAATACCTACATACATAAATAAATACAGAAATACATTTTTGAGGCACCCTGCCTAGGGATGGGATGTTAGGGCCCAGATCTGAATCCAAACCATTTTGCCCATATTTAGTCTTTCATAACTAAGAACAGAAAGGCTTAAAATACCTTTTTTAATGTTTTGCAATTGAATTCTGCTGGTGGCAAACCTAATAATTTTGCTGGTGTCTGGAACATATCTTAAAGTTAATTCTCTTTTCAAATAACTAGCATTGAGAAGATAACAGCTCTTGCTATGGTTTACTCCCCCCCCGCAAAAAAAAAAAAAAACATGAACCCTGCAGCTATTGGGAAGTTGCATTGCTTTTGACAACTTTATGAGTTCCAGCCTTAATAATATACCATTCTTTTAGACAATGCCAATTAGATGAAATCAAACTGTGAGCCACACTGGGAAATCAGAATATTGATATCCATCTAACAATTTCAATGCAGGATGACATATCTTCTAAAAAACATGAAAAATAAGATATTACTTCACTCTGATATTTCCACAAACTCACAGGTAGAGTGGTTTCTTTGCCATCTGGAGTGCACATTATGCAGCATATGGCACGCTGCATTGTGTTCTGTTCAACAAAGATCATTTAATCCACAGAATGACTATTTATTTATTTGAAAATTGGCAACCAGGAAAGGCACACTGAGCCAAGGCTCATTTTAGGTGCGACCCGGGGGAAGAGAATGGGAAGTAGAAAAACACACACCATATCAATGAACAGTACAAAGTGCAATCAAAGTACAAATTTAACGTGGTACAAGTGCAAATAAAATAAAAAGTGAATGCAGCTACGTAAGATGTAGTGAGCAGAGTCAATGTGCAAAAAATAAGACCAAAGCAGAAGGAATAATGGGTATCCTGTGAAAATCACCACTACAAAATGGCAACTTAAAAAATTGTGAGTCAGTCACAGTGACTGCATGTTTGGTGACTTGAAATAACAGTGTGGTAAACATAACAGTGACAATTACTGCCATAGTGAGATCAATAATCGCGACGGACCAATATTAACAACTCTCATAGTAAGTGAAAGAATGAAAGCTCCAAACCACGTAGTAAACTGATGCACCATAATAGCACCATATAGTAGCACTATATTAACAGACTCATAGTAATGAGTCACCTAACCACATAGTAAACAGAGTCACAGTTGTAGTAAGCCTGGTCACAAAGTTTAAAAATGGCAAAAATGGTATTCCTCTTGAAGACAGTAACTACATAAACCTTCACTTCCACCGGTTCCATATCATTTGTAAGACATGCGTTACTATCTCATCACAAAAATATGTGGACCGAGAAAATAACACTATCATAATCTCTTTCATGTGGCCCTCCAACAGTGTTAATTGTTCTACACCATCAAGATTACCCAAAAGGAGACTTCAGAATTATTGCAACAGGTACCCCTGTTACATAGAATCAGAAAGAAGAAACCTCTGGATACAATTCCACCAATGCACAGGTCCATACCTTTAGCTCCTTTGAGGCTGGCGAGTTCTGCTCTGGTGCTGGTCTGCACTGGTGGGTCTGTGGAACTGCAACGCGTGGCATCCCCCCTCACAGAACTGATTGCTATTTTTACGAGGTGCTATTTGGGGATAGCGCTATTATGTATGCTCACTATTTAGACAATTGCTATTAAAACCACACTATTTTGTAAGCCGCGATTTTATAGTCATGATTTTAACATGGAACTGAATAATAGAAACAGAAACATAGAATGTGACGCCCGATAATGACTGCCTGGTCCAACCTAGTCTGCCCGTTTCCCTACCTTCTGTACAAACTCCAGTCCTACTTGATCTGCAGACTGGCTCCTTCTCCTTCCCACCCCTAGTGTTGTCTTCTGCCTGTCCCATGTATTCTTAAATTCACCTACCATTGTTGCCCCCACAGCCTCCTCAGGAAGGCTGTTCCATGCATCGACCACCCTTTCTGTAACAAAAAAAATACTTCCTCACATTGCCTCTGGGTCTTCCCCCTCCAGCCTCATAGTGTGACCCCTTGATCTTTGATGTCTGACTTCTTTTCCCGTCTCCCTCTGCTTAGTCTGATACAGTTCCCTGTCTTCCGCCCTCTGCGTTTCCTTGTATTTCCTGAATGCTATTTTATTCTCTCTAACTGTTCCTGTCACTTCTTTTGAAAACCCATAATGATTTGTGTTGTCTTCTTGCTTTGTTTACTTGCTTCACACAAAGGTTTATTGCCTCTGTTATGGCTCTCTTGAGGTTCTCCCACTGTACCTCTAATCCCCCTCTCTCATCCTTTGCCAGTGTTTTCTTGAGGCGTTCTCCCATTTTAGCAAAGCTGACCCTTTTGAAGTCTAGGACTCTTGCTTTTGTGTGGCTTGATTCTTCTACTGTCTTTATCTTGAACCATACTGCATGGTGGTCGCTGGATCCCGGATTGCTGCCCACTGATACATCCATTATTCTCTCTCCATTTGTGAGCACCAAGTCCAATATTGCTCCCCCTGGATGAAAACTCGGATTGGGCTGAAGCACTGGGACACTGGATTTTAGTTGGCATTTCCTGACATGCCACAAAAAAAAATGTAAAACTTCCTGAACTGCATTATTTGCTAGTGTGCTGTAACTACCTTCTGAGATACTTGCGGGCCTGCTGCCTTTATAGCACCACCCCATTCCTGAAGAGCGACTTCTTTCCTTTTTTCTGAATTGTAGCTGGTTACCTGTTCCGGGGGGGTCCATCTGGGGTATGGATGGGAAAGCTTCTTGTGGACCTGAGGAGACATGCAGCCTTCACTGCGGTACAAGGCAGCGAGTTTGGGGGTGTAGCTTGGTGTGGATGGCATCAGTGTGGGCAGAAAAGTCAAGCTTACTGTCTAGCCACACACCGAGATACTTGAAGGATGAAACTACTTCAAGGGCTTGCCAACTAAAGTGGAGAAGGGGCAGGGAGGAGTTTTAGCTGGTGGCTGAGGGAACCAGGGGAAGGGGAGAGACAGAGAGAGGAGGGGAGCAGGTTCCAGACTAAGGGAAGATGACAGGAGAAGGCTGAGTGCTCAGCAGAGCAGTGAGGGTGGGGAAGGGAGAAAGTGCAAGGATCCTTGGAGTTGAGGGAATGTGAGGCAGAGGGAATGGGAGAGAGGAGGGAGGATAGGTAAGAGGGCAGGGACCCAAGCCAGTATCTGGAGATGAGAGAGGTGCAGTGGGACTGGCAATGTAATAGTAGGGGGAGGATGGATATTGGATAGGGAGGAGTAGATGGAGCAGTGGTGAGTTCAAGGCGGGAGTTGGTAGCAAAGTGACAAAAGCCATTACAGAGGGTGTCCAGTCTGGCAAGGGAAGACGAGAGAGTGTTGCTCTAGACCACATCGATATCGTCAAAGACTGGGAGCACCAGTTTGGTAACACGCTTCTTGTGGACCTGAGGAGACATGCAGTCTTCACTGCGGTACAAGACACCAAGTTTGTGGTGGAGCTTGGCGTGGATGGCATCAATGCGGGCAGAAAAGTCATGCTTACTATCTAACTACACACCACGGTACTTGAAGGATGAAACTGCTTCTAGGGGTTGCCATCCAGAGTGGATAAGGCAGGGATGGGGGAAAGCCTGGCCAATATCTGGCTGGTGCCAAAGGACATGGAAATTGTTTTTAGGTGTTAAACTGGAGTTGGTTGGTGTGGAACCAGCGCTGGATGTTGTGGAAGTCTTGCTGGAGCAAGAGTTCCACCGCTGCAGTTGATGGGTCAGAGGTGAAGATAATTGTGTCATCTGCATACATGTGAATACATGAGTTGGCAGAGGCAGTGGGGAGGTCATTCAGGAAAATGAAGACGAGAACGAGACCCAGGATGGAGCCCCGTAGGATTCCAGCCTAGATGGGTAGTGGAAGTGACAGGACATCTCCTACCTGTAATGACTGTTGACAGCATATGAGGTAGGAACAAAACCATTCAACAGCAGGAGCTGAGAGGCTGGCATAGCTCAGCTTGTCCAGGAGAAGCAGAAGGGCCACCGAATCAAAGGATTTAGCCAGATCACCGAAAATGGCCACTAAGATGTGCCTGAATCCATCTCAGTGAGGATGGAGTCAGTAACATACAGCAAGGAGTAGACAGTGGAGCAGTGCTTCTGGAAACCAGACTGGAAAAGGGAGAGGAAGTTGGATGAATACAGGAAGTCAGCAAGCCTAGTGTAGACACGTTTCTTTTGCAGCTTTGCAAGAGAATGGTGAAGGCAGATAGGACAGAAGTTGCCAGAGGAGGAGGGGATTACCCCCTTTATGAAAGTGGCGAACTTTGGCAATCTTCCAAAATTACAGAACAGTGCAGAGGGAGAAGGACAGGCTGAGGAAGTGAGTAAGGGGGAGGTGATGTCAGAAGCTGAAAGGTGGAAGAGTTTAAGATACAGGCCGTCAGGGCTAGATTTATACAAGCTGAGGGAGGAAAGGACAAAAAAGGTTTCCTGGGTAGTAACAGGGGGGGGGGAAATGAAAACCCAAGAAGGGGTGGGGTAGGGGCAGACAGGAGGGTGGAGCTGAAGGAGAGGCTAGGAAAGGAGCTTGGGGGGAGAGCACCAGCAGTAAAGAACTCACTGAAGTGAGCCACTACAGAGGGGATGTTAGAGAGAGGTGAACCACTAACCATGAGGACTCGGGGAGTGGACTGTGCATGGGGGTCATACAGGGAGTGGATTACCTTTCAGAATTTGGCTGGGGAGTTAAGGTTGTTCTGGAGGCTGACCTTAAAAATAGATGGATTTAACAGACCTAACAGCCTTAGTACATGAATTTCTAAGTGCCATGTAACACAAGAAGACAGGCAGGGAGCAGGCTAACTTGTAACAGGGTCATCTGTGATCATGAGACTTACACTTGTCATTGAGTTCAGGAGTAATTCAGGGTGGTGGGAAGATTTAATCCTGAACTTTCTGAATGGGTGTACTTGTCCCAGACAAAGATGAATTTGGAATGGAGCAGGGAAAGGGCCACATCAATGTCAAGGGCAGAGAGGATGGCTGACCAGTCAGTTGGAGCAAGGTCACTCAGGAGAGCATTGATATTAAGTGAGCAGAGGGACCTAGACCAGATGTATTTAGGGGAGGACAGAGGGTGCCAAACATTCCTGACACAGAATGTCATGCAGTCATCATTTAAGGTATATAGCACAATGTCTGCTGCAACAATGCAGTGGCGTGGCAGCAGAGATCACGGTCCAGAAGAGTGTGATTAGGGGAGTGGGGGTTGAGCTGGGTGGTTTTGATAATGAGCTAGGAGAGATTAAGGGACTCAATCCTGAGGGAGGTTGGCCTGGAGGCTGGGGAGATCCAATTAATATTGAAGTCTCCAAGGAAGATGAGTTCACTTGAGGAGGAGCGTAAGGTGATGGCAGAGAGAGGGAGTGAACCAAAGAGGAGGGTGAGATTTTAGTAGTATAACAAAGCCCCAATGAAGATGGATACCGTAGAGGGAAAGGAAAGCCTGGCATGCAGAAATTCATGGAAGGAGGGTACAGCTTCCCTGAGAGCAATGGTGCAGGAGAGGCTCTGTAGACATAGAGGGCAAAATCACTGCAATGTTTGCCCTGATCCTGCCTGAAGAGGTGGAAATCAGAGAGGGAATGGCTAGAGTCAGGTTTTCCTGAGGAGTGCCAAGATTTGGAAATACAGAGGATGTCAGGAGCATGTTGTGAAACCTAGACATTAAGGGGTCCATTAGAGCACAGTTAGCAAGTCTAAAACAAAATGAGAAGAACAACACTTATCAGTTAAGGAGTAAGCAGGTGGTAGGCTTGTGGGTAGCAGTTCAGGGGCGCAGCATAGCCAGCTGATGGCTGACCCCAGGTAGACTACTATTATCATTTTTTATTTTTTTACCTCCTGTCCTCTGCCATTGCTGCTTTCTCCTGATCCTCTTAGTACCCTAAAACTGTGCTCCGCAGACTCGCTGTTGGCAATGTTGCACAACTCAATACTCACAGTTCATGTCCTTGGTCTTTGGGTCTGGGTCTATCCTTCCCTAGGGATCCTCCAACCCCTTCATGGTGGTGAAGAAGCAGGAGAAGTGCCTTATGCCATGGGACCAGGGCTGGGGAGCATGTGTGCTGTTGAGCAGGGTTGGGTGGCCATGGAGGTCATCATTTAGAACAGCCAGACAGCCATTCTTCCTAGTTTGCTGGGGCCCCACCCACCTCCGAAAGCACATCCACCGTAGCATCCTGGGGCAGGAGCACACTTGATGTGTGGTCACCCATGTCATGCACACTTCTGCAAGCCACCTCCAGAAGCCACTGCAAGCAATGGACTGCAATTGATCCCCCCTTGGGAGCACAGCATCCACACGGATGATCTGTCACCCTCCCTGCCAGCCATGGCTTCTGCAAAATCATTTTTGTGAATTACTTTCAGCACTCTTTGTCATCCTGTCACCTCAGATTTGATGGGCAGAATTTCCAAAAGTCCACTTAAGATGCACTCGCTGTTCTTTGCAAAACAGAAATGCATCTAAGCTGTTAGAAAATCAGGTGGTCTAACAGCGTTTGAGGTCCACATCTCAAAAAAGGTGCAAGTGCAGCAAAACAGGATACAAATTGCAACTGCATCCATTTCATTTTACTGCAAATGGTGACGTTTGTTGCAGATGGATGTAACATTTGAAAACAGCAGCAGGGCTGCCTGGACACAGTGAGGCAGATGCAAGCACAGCATGCATTTGGGTCCATGTCCAACCCTTTGAAAACCCTGACCGATGCCTTTCCTGAACTGAAAGTGCTGCAGCATCTGCAACATTTTAGCCATTCCTTTAAATTCTCATCTACAGACAACTGCAACTCTCTTAAAATAGATCTAAAAGTTCCTTCTTTGTTTCTGTGTAGTTAAACAGAAACAGAGATTCAGTTTTCAATACTGTAAGCGGCAGTTTATGTTGATCATACACAATATGGCAGCAGCATGTGTAACTCAGTAAGAGAGGGTCTATGCTCCCTAACTGAATCACCATAGTGTAAGTTACAAATAGCAGAAGTCAAATAGTTTATTTTTATTTTAGTTGTTTTTTGTGGATCCAAAGAAAAGATACAGTCGGACCATCTTGCCAACTCCAGACCAATCACGGTAGATGTCCTTTTCAGATGTGTGTCACAACTGTTCTAGAGAAAGCAAGGGTGGGTCATCACATTCTTTTCTTCAGGATCCAGAGAAAATAACTGGGATAAAAATAAACTTTTTAAACATGTTATTCATTAATTTTTCTTCTCATAGTTTATGCTCTTTCTCTGGAATTTCTCCCTTCAGGCATCTACCATCCAGCCCCATACCTGGTCTTCTCTAGCACTTTTCTCCCTTATACAAGCCCCCACCATACCCCTGAAGTGGAGCTCACCTGGATAAGGAGAAGGGATCCAGTCAAGGGCTTGGTCTTCCAATGAGGACCTCCAAGGTAAGAAGTGGGCCAGGTCAGGGACCAAGTGGGCCCCTTCATGCTATTGCAATCTGGGGTTTCCCATTTTCTGAAGTCATAGTCCCTTCCTCTCTAGAAGATGACAACACACTATTGCATGTGCAGTGGGTCCCCAGTTGGAGTCTTCTCCCTGTCATGTGCCCTGCCTGCATTGCCACCTGTGGTCACTCAGGTGACAGTATTGCAGTGAGGACAGAGCCCCTTCCTCTCCAGAGGAGGAGGAGGAGGAGGAGGAGGAGGAGGAGAGCATCTGCTGGGAAGGTCGACCCATCTCTCCTCTGCTGGACCCCAATACCCTGGGCTCAGTCATGAACCCAGATCTTGGGCAGCAGCCTACCCCTGCACCGACAGGCTGGCCGTACATAAGTTATTTATCTTACAGTAACATGATTCAGTAAGGGAGCATAGTCACAGTAATGCTGTGTTTTTATAAGAGCAACATGAGCTGCTGCTTTAATGAAATTGTTGTCCATGAACTGATTTTTATGTCCCCTGTGAAGACAGCGATTGCATTGCTTCTAGCTCTAGAATATGGAATATTTGTTGGATATATTGTTGATTCCAATTGTACTAATCTGCATTTTGTATTTCATTTGTTTTACCAGGAGAAAGCTCCATTGAGCAATGCTCATTTGTAAGGAGGTCCTGGATAGGACAAGCATTCGATGCAGAAATAAACCAAATATTTATTTAGAACAGTGATGGCATATCTAGTTGCGTGCAAATGTGCAGAAACTATCAAGGCAGTTACAGAGCAATTCAAAGTCAGCAGTGATGGAACAGCTAATTACATGGCACTGTTGCAATGTTACTAGGATACTGTATTTCTTGTCTCTTGTCTTGCTACAGTTTTTGTGGGCTTCCTCAGCCAGATTACTACTGCAAATGAAACCTTAATCCAACTAGTGTTACCTAATAAGGCAAAGAAATCAACTGATTATAAAATCAGTAAGAGAAATCAAGAGATGCAATTGGTCAAATGTGATCACATGAATGTGCATATTCCCACTCAACAGCACAGGTCAGAGATGCTTAATTGTTGTACCTCAGTTCTTAATGTTAAAGGAGAACTGCATGTAGCCAGTTCACGGAGAGCTGGTACTGCCAATCTTACCCGAGGAGATTGGGTACCAGCCAGTTTTCTTAAATTTGTCTGGGCACTGGGGGCAAGCAAGGGGTCCCTTACAGCTGCTACTAACGGAAGCTGATATGCACACAATACAGTTAAGCCACTGTCCACTCTGGGAACTAGTCAACAAAAACAGCATTTATTTGGCCACATACACATACCCTCGGTCCCCAAGGGAACACACACTATTTACAGGTACACTCAACACAAATAGTTTTTCCCCAGACTCTTTAAGTTACTTGGAGTCCTCTTCACACTTTATTTATTTTTTGATTTAGTTTTTGTTGACTGGGTAAGTGCACTAGACAAATCCTGCCTATTTTCAGGCACGACCCGGGGGGAAGGGGATACAGAGGAATGCCAACTGACCTAGAACCAGATTAAGCTGTTGGTGGTATTTTTAGTGAATGAAGGAAATTTGGCCAGGGCCCCGGGGAAATTCCCCTACTCTTTTCGATAAGTGCCATGGGATCTTTAACATCCACCTGAACTACCACCAATCCAGGCAGATGGGACCTTGGTTTAACGTCTCATCCGAAAGATGGCACCTCTGAAATGCAGCACCCCTCTCATGCTGCACTACAGTGTCAGTACTGGGATATTAACCCAAATGCCAGATGTGGGAACTGAACCCACAGCCCTCCGATCTCCCAGCCTCAAAGGCGAGTGTGCTACCTACTGAGCCACTGACACTGGTTACCCACTTAATAGCCCAGCACATTGAACACATATCCTTCTATTCACAATATACTGTATACTGGCAGTCTCCCTGATAACTCAGTCTGTTGCACCCAGAGGCAGGCACTGTACTGCAGTGGTGCAGAAACCCACCCACTGGTGCTATGTGGCCAGAGGGTGTTTCCTACTGCTTGGGATGCCCAAACCAAAATGAGTAACACTTCACAGGCTCCTGTCCATCTACACTCAGCTCCAGCATACTGTGGGGTACACTTTCTTGAGATCTCACAAGACACAGACACATACCTTGACGGGCCATGCTCAACACACATACATGGCCTGTGTTCTAAAGCATACAGCATCAACAGCATGTGTACAAGACATCTTCTTGACTTCCCCATGACTCCATGTGTATTGCCCAAGACTGCTCTTCTCAATCACCTTGAAGCCTGGAGTGGACTCTCACAAACCCCAGGCAAATCCCTTGAGGGAATATCACCACATGACCCCCCAAGGAGTGAGAGTCAGAGGAGTGAGCAGTTGAACGTTGTGCTGAGAGAGCCCAGCACCAGCAGGACCTGAGACAAGCACTTTTAAATCCTACAACATGCATGCCATTGTTACCTGCATGCTAGGACTTACTAGAGTCTTTCCAGTCGAACTTGTGCTGCTTGTATTTGTCCTCGAAGAGACCTGCAGTGTTGCACTGTTGCAGGGGAGACCAGGAGTCCAAGCAGTGGCAGAGTCTGTCCCTGACTGCAAAAGTTGCAGCAAGTATGGTTGCAGGTTTGCTGCAGGCTCTGTTGAGGAAGAGTAGAAACTTGAGTTTGCAAAACTCCGCTGAGAATACTCTGAGACATATGAGAAGCTTGAACCTCAAAGTACCAGAAGGATATCAGAACCGAAGAGCTGTTGTTATAACTATTCTTTTAATAAATGGATACGTAAAATAATACCCTTGTGAAGTATACAAAAAAATTCCCGGTAATACCATCACTCCTGGAGCGATAATACCACCGTTCACAAGTGACAATACTATCGTTTAGGTGCCGTAATACTATCGTCCGGGACCTGAGCGATAGTATTATCAATAAACCTCAACTGCGCAAGTGCAGCTTTGACAATGGCATCATCCTAAATGTGCCTTCGTATTGGCCACTTTTCTAGTGTGGGCGGGCAGAACAATTTTGAAAAAGATGGCGGCTCTTTCACTCGCTTAGCGAGAAAACGTCCTCGGGCTAGCACCGTGCTAATTTTATTTTTTTTAATTTTTCCTTTCCTTGTCCAGTGCCATGAAAAATATCTGGTTAATCCTGCTTTCACACATCTCACCACAGAAATGCAGGTAAGACTCAGAACAAGCGAGTCTTCAGTGCAGTGCAGAGTAGTAGGAGTAACAGTCAGGCGCTCGAGCCGAAGGCTTACCAAAGTAGTTGGGCACCCATTATTTTCATAAGAAAAATTGTTGGATCCATATATTAAAATAAAAATAGGTGAGTGTGTATGACTCAGTAGTAAAACCATCTTGAGATTCTGGGGACAAAGGAACCTCTCGAGCTTCGCTCTCGAGGTTCCCTTGTCCCCAGAACCTCTCGATGGTTTTATTGTCTTGTAATGCACACTCACCTATTTGTAACCACCCTGCAAATGGGGGTTCCCAAAAGACTTCAGGAGCTTGCTTGAATGCTCCAAGCCTGAATGGTGTTTGGCATTTAAGCCATTTATCAGTGAGTGTTTTTAGAGCCTCTGGTACTGTCTCTTTAAGAGCTGTCTGCTTGCAGACATAATTAGTTGTATGGGGGACTGTGTGTTTCTTTGATTGAGTACCACTCAAGCTGCTGCTAATTCACTTCATTTTGCAGTCACTAGGAGTGCCAAGGGAACCTATCTGAAAGATGTAACTGTTTGCCAGAAATTATTTAGAGTAACAATGAAATTACAGTTTGTCTAACCTGCTTTCTTTTGCAGTCAGAACTGTGTCTGTCTAGTTCCCCATTCTAGTTTTGAACTGCTGAACTGGACCAATCAGTGTGGGAGTAAGCTAGCTCTAAAATGGTCCCTTGGACGAATCAGAACTTGGACTCATAATCTGGGCCAGCCACAAGAGGATTGTATGGCAGTGACTCTGGGAGATGTAGTTTAGACTTCAGCACCTTTTGGACCAACAGCAGCAGTCTATTGTGAGTGACAGCCAATCCAGTCAAGAACTGGGAGGAACTCAGAGTGCCGGTTTTGTCGGTTGGAGTTTCAGTTGAGCTTTGGCAGTGAAGAAGGAAGGAGCCCTGTGCTTTTTCAGTGTGCAGTTTTAGTCAAAAAGCGTGTAAGGCCCAGAGTTCCGGTCTGCAGTTTGTGTAACAGCTTGTTAGGACTGAATCCGTCCTGTGAAAAGAATCAAAGGATCTCTGAAGGTAGAAACCAGGCTCACCCTGTAGAAGACTGGAGGAATTGCTGAAAATTGCACTCTGTCTGTCAGGAACTGAATCTGCTGTGTGTTCTCCCGGGTATTGTGCAGTAATTGCGATCGGGATACAGATGCAGCCTGCCTGGTACAGTGCTTTCTTTTATGTGGATGTGTGAAGAGGTTTGTGTACCTCAAGTGAGCCCTGCTGACATTGAAGGACCCTATCTTATTTGGAGGTCGTGAGTACTAATTCAGGGTCGCTCCCTGTTGAATTGCCACATTAAATCCAAATGGAATTACTGTACTGCTGACTGTTTAATTCTCCTTTTCTCTGTGTGAAAGGGCCCTACCAGCTGCCACGCGGTTTGGACTAGCCACTAGGGCTTGGGTACCCAGGGACAGTAACTGATAGGGATAAGCCTGTGCACAGAGCCATAAATAGAATTATTAGAGTGATAAATAATTAACCTGATTTCCCCTGTCCTTGTTATATCCCTAAATAAATCAGAGCTGCTTGTTTCAGCAAAGTTATACTGCCTGAGGTATTTGTCTATGTTAAAGTACTGTACTGTGATTGTTGCACTGTATCTCATTTCACAGGAGGTCCCAGTGCCAGAACCAGACCTGGGGTAGTGTATACTGTGAAGGTAATTCTGATATATTGTGTGGGCCACTAGTGGGAAGAAAGGGGGGTTGCAGTGTCCCAGAGGGCTGTGACCAAGTTAGTTTAACTATTGCAAACCCTGACCTCTGGGTGGAGGCACCCGCCATTGGATCCAGGCCCCTCAACCTGTTAGTGGCAAATCAGGCAGGGGTAGTAGCCCCTGGGATAGCGCCATCTAGGGGTTACATATTCATTATTCTATTTATTATTTTATTATTCCTCCAGACTAACGCACTGCTATGGAACTATGGATTACTTGCTGCAATCTGCATTGAACTTGTTTTTTTCCTCCGAGCAGTTTTAATACATGTGATGTGTTTTCGTTGTGTTTTCACTGTAACATATTGTTATATACTGTTCAAGCAGGGTATACCAGTTTTTAACTATTAAGTAATCCCTTTTAGAGGAGAAACTTGAAACGTTATTGCTATTTTTTATTTTTATTCTGTTTAAGTCTGATACCCGGTTGTTAACTTATTTATTTGTTTACCCATTTACCTGTTAATCTTCCCCACTTATTCTGTGAAGGTAGTGGGAAAGACTTATGGCATATTTCTAAAGGTCTTAAGGTTTTAAGAGGGCAACGTTTTTTTTAAAAAACCTAAATACAAGCACTAAATTCAAAATTGGAGCAGAAGCTCACATAACCACCTTTCATTAGACATAAAAGCGCATGCGTGGTGTTCAGTGGTTAGCTATGCCATTTCTGACCGCACTGACCACACGCAAGCTTGCTGTGGATGGGAAAAGGAGCCTGTTCATATAACAGCAACTAATATTTTGGCAAATATTGAGTACGTGGGTGCGAGTTTGGGTTCTGAAAGACCTTACTTGCTGTATAAGCCTGAAACTTATAAAGATACTGAGTTACTGATCTGAGTCATTGGACTAGCCGACTAAACATTATTCAGTTGAGACCATTGATTACACTAAGGTGCAAGTGACTGTGACACAGCACTTATATTGGAGCCTGAAAGATAATCATAGGAGGCGACAGCAAGTTTTTCTTAAGTCTTTTAAAAACAAATAAGACGTGGTATAAGTGCATATAAGTGTGTCAGGACCATAGCGGTACCCTGCACTAAGCAAAATATTAGAAAAGAAAGCACTGCTATTTAGGTAAGAAAGTACTGCTGTAATATAAAGCACCGCTATAAATTATTATTATTAGTATAAATTATTCAGTGGTGCCACAGTCTAAAACTTAATCAGTGGTTATAATTGGCAAAATAGAAATAATCAGGATAGTTAAGAATGTCATGACAGCCACTTTTAGTTCTAGATTCTCCCAATCTTTGTTTTATTTTCACGTTACATTGACGTCTATAGGAAGAGATACAGCAAGAACACATTCCCTGCAAGCTTCCACATACTCAGACTGTGATCTGAGGACCAGGAAAGGAGAAAAAGAGAGAAAGGACCTAGTTGGGAAAATGTTAACTGTTACTAACTGGTAAGATAGCCTAGATAACTTAGATTGATGGATCATTTTGCTATCTATCAATCTGCAACTACCTGCAAGAAGGCAGAGTTCCTGTCCAGGGAGATTGCTGCTGCAGCGAACTGACCTGCTCAGCTCTTCCGGACTGTTGACAGATTGTGCAATCCAATCTGTCTCCAGCCCAGTCGAGCCTTTTCACAAGAGAGGTGTGAGGAGTTTGCTCAGTTCTTTGCGGATAAGGTTGTCACCAGGTCTGGGATCCATTCAGCATCCTCTATTGGGCATTGCAGAGGTCGGCAGGAGGTGGCAGGCCCTCAGTTGGCCTGGTTTGACTTTGAACAACTGGAAATCACTGATGTCATTAGGACCATCCAGACTTTGCAGCCAACCAACTGTAGTTTGGATGTGGGCCTAACATGCCTCTTAATGGGGTGTGTTGATGAAATCGGCCCAGTCCTAGCCGAGATAGTCTGGAGGTCATAGGAGAGGGGGGTCTTTCCAGACCTCCTAAAGGAGGCGGTTGTTTTACCCCTCCTTAAGAAATCCTCCCTGGACCTAGACTGTCTGGCTAACAGCAGACCGGCCACTAACCTGCTCTTTGTGGGTAAGGTTATTGAGAAGGGGGTTGCGCTGCAGCTGGAGGATCATTTGTCCAGCCACAACATCTATGATTCTCTCCAGTCCAGATTTAGGAAAAGGCACAATACTGAGACTGTCCTTGTCCAGGTGCTAAATGACCTCCTAATAGCGAGAGATCGGAAGACCCATTCCTTCTTGGTCCTTTTTGATCTCTGTGCAGCATTTGACAACGTGGACCATGGAGTGTTGTTGGAGCACCTGCGGTTCATCTGCGAACTGTCGGGTATGGTCCTCAGATGGTTTAAATCTTTCCTCGAGGGTAGGACTCAGAGAGTGGTGTCTGTAATTTATTTCTCGGCCCCTCTACCCCTATCCTACTGGGTACCACAGGGCTCCATTCTATCACCCATGTTGTTCGCAGTGTACATGCTGCCATTAGGAGAGAACATTAGGTGGTACAGTCTGAGTTTTCACTGCTACGGAGATGATACTCAGCTGTACATGTCCTTTGCGCCTGAGCAGGATGTATCTCTCTTAGTCTTTAACAACTGCCTTGCCGAGATCCAGGACTGGATGAGTGCCAGCTGGTTGAGGTTGAACCTGGATAAAACTGAGGTGCTGGTAGTGGATCCTGATCATTGGGAGGGGTGTTGGTTGGCAGGACAGCCTTCTGAGCTGTGGCTTGGGGGTGTCCAGCTTACTACCTTGGACTGGGTGTGGAATCTGGGCGTTATTTTTGACAGTGGTCTGACCCTTAAATCTCAGGTGTCAGCCGTTGTCAGCACCTCTTTTTACCATCTGAGGAATATCGCCTGGGTGAAGCATCTGGTCCCTTCTGATGATCTTCTAACACTGATCCACGCATTTGTAACCTCTCACCTTGATCACTGTAATGCCCTTTACCTAGGGCTACTGGGGGTTGATATCTGCTACCTGCAGCTAGTACAGAATGCAGCAGCTAGGCTGTTGATTGGTACCTCCAGGTCCAGACATATCATGCCTGTGCTCCGTGGACTGCTCTGGCTGCCAGTTCAGTGGCGGATCACCTTCAAGGTCGGTTTACTGACCTATAAAGCCCTGCACGAACAGGGTCCTTGTTACCTGCTAGATCTCTTTCACCCTTACTGCCCTTCTTGACCTCTTCGTTCCACCAACGAGGGATTGCTGGAGATTCCCAGAGTACGATTAAAAACATCCGGGGCCCATGCATTTGCTTTTTTGGCCCCCACTATGTGGAATTCTCTACCTCATTGGGTATGCGAGAGCCTGACCGTCCAGAGTTGTATGATATCTGTGAAAACATATTTATTCAACCTAGCATTTCCAGATCTAGCCTAGCCTGATGGAGTTTTTGATCAGATTTTATGGAAGTATTTATGCATTTACTGATTCTGTTTTAAATGGATGTTTTATTTGTTGTATATGTAATGTTTGTTGTTTTAATTTCCGTACAAGCACTTTGATTTTAAGAAAAGTGCTTCTTCTGAATAAAGTGATGATGATGACAATGGTAAAGCACATAGTAAAATACATCAAGATACAGAAGAGTAGAAGGGAAGAAAAGCAGAAATAAGGAAAATAAGAATTTGTGGACTGCACATGGACTATTTTGAGTACTTAATATAATGTATTGCTGCTTTTTATATATATATATATACTGACTTAATACTGCACTTTATAATATGTTATATAAGTTTCAAATGTTATTATATTTTGCACACTATTGCACACCGTTGCACTTTAGACTATACCAATTGTTCGTTAGTGAATATTTATTGTATGTGACCCAAGTGCACTTTTTTTTTAACTTTCTTTTTATCCTCCTCTACTACCCTCATCACTCCACTCAATCAGCTCTCTCAGGTCCCCTACCACTGCCTTGGTGTCAGCCCCTAGAGTGGTAGGCTAGCTCTGGACTAATTCCTTGAGGCCTGGATAACCCCCCAGGTGGGGCAGGGAAGGACCCCCTTACCTCCCTGACATCAGTGGAGTGCCAGCACAGTGGAGTCTTGTCCTTGGGCTTGTGGTGAGGATGACTGGAGAGAAGCATCACCTAGGCACAGCGAGGGATTTTTCCTTCATTTTCTGTCCCCGACATCAACGTGCAATGAGGACCAACAAGCTGTGCGCATGCTGAGACATGCATACGCTCCTGTCCTCTGCCAACGTCAACCCCAAAGCTACTGCTTTCTCCTACCACACCAGCACCAACCAGGCCACCCGAGGTGGTGGTGGTATAGCAGCGGGGCCAGCTTCCCACCCCTCCCCGGAGAAGGAGAGCAAGCCATCAGGAACTCAGTCCTTCTCCCCCGAGCCAACCCCTGGTGGCCCGAGTCCATTTCCGAACCCAGGTCGCCGGCATGGTGCGAGGTGTAGCGTCCAGCACCTCAACCCTCAGCACCACCGGGGTGGCTTCCAAGTGCACTTTTATGCATTTGTTTTGTGACCGATAATAATTAGATATACTCTAAACCTATTAGCTAGTGTTCGCATACTGAATAAGTGTATGTCTATATCTTTTTTCGTTTTCCCAATTATAGAAGGGTTGATAGAAAACCGATCAAGATATCCTTAATATTTCTAGGTTTACACATTAAAATTAAAGTTTTACTGGATTTATAACCACTGTTTAACTTCTTTAGAGCTGTTTGGAGTCAGTTAGTGATAATTAGTTAGCTTTAACCCCAGAGAGCTTAATTAGCACAAATGTGGTATTAAATCTGCTTAACTGTGATAAACTAACCTATTGAGATGCCAGCAGTCACAAAAAGTGGAATGAATCTGGGTGCAAGGGAAAAACAAAATAAAAATCCATTGTCGTTAAGACAACTATCACTGAAAGCAAAATAAAATGCACAATTATATGGAAAAAAATGGAAACTGGGGTTAAAACTAATAAAGTTATAAGGAATAATTTGGTGGATAAAACATCTATACCAATTATTGATCTATTTAAAAATCAAGTGAACTGAGGCTGAGGAAGACATTAAAGGGAAATATGGAGTTCGAGAAGGGTAAAGGAACATCAGATGCTCCAGATCAAATGGATTTGGGAACACAGGGGGATTTCAGTTTAAAAATAGACTTCTCAGAAGTATTTAATGGTTTATCAGAAATAGAGAGGTGAAAAACATGAGAGAATCAGTAAGAATGGAAAGGGCACTAATTACTGACCAGGTTGGACCAATCAACTCTAACAGGGAAGAACAAGGAAAAATAGGAAGTGATAGTAGATACACCATAAGGTTCAGTTTCAGGGTCCCCTCTAATAGGTCTGCCCCTACAGAGATGGTTCAGTGCCGCCCTTTAAGGGTTGTTAACCCCAATGACCTAATGGCGGTGCTGGATCTATCGAGCTTGTCGGGTGAATGCATGAGTCTAGATGATCTTGTACTAGCCTATAATAAGGCTGTGGGAGATGCTCTGGACAATATTGCACCTGTTCGTGTTCGGCCTCTCACCCTCCGTTCAGGGAGCCCGTGGTTTGATGGCTCCTTGAAGGAGTTAAGGCGAGTAGGCCGAAGGCTGGAGAGAGCCTGGCGGAAGTCGGGCCTTGATGCTGACAGGCTTAGATTGATGGCACATTATGACAGCTATCAATCAGAAATCACTCGTAAGAAGGCAGAATTCCTGTCCAGAGAGATTTCTGCTGCACAAAATCGACCAGCTCAGCTTTTCCGGACTGTGGACAGACTGTGCAATCCAGTCTGTCTTCAGCCTAGAGAAGCTTTTTCTCAGCTAAGATGTGAGGAGTTTGCTCGTTTTTTTGCGGATAAGGTTGTCAACATCAGGTCCAGCATTGGTCCGACCTCTCCTACAGGGGGATTGTGGTGGTCAATTGGTAGTGGCCTGTCCTCGGCCTGTCTGGTTAGACTTTTACCACCCAGAATTTGTGGACATTGTGAAGATCATCCAAACAATGCGACCAACTAGTTGTAGTTTGGATCCGGGTCCTACACCGCTTTTAGTAGGTTGTGTAGAAGTCACCTACCCGATCCTTGCAGACATTGTCTGGAAGTCTTTGGAGAGGGGGGTTTTTCCTGACCCCCTTAAGGAGGTGGTAGTTCGACCACTCCTTAAAAAATCCTCCTTGGACCCAGATTGTCTAGCTAACACCTACCTATCTCTAACCTGCCATTTGTTGGTAAGGTTATTGAAAAGGCAGTTATGCTTGCAATTGGATGATCACCTTATATCTCATAATGTCTATGATACTCTCCAGTCTGGTTTCAGGAAAAGGCATGGTACAGAGACTGCCCTTGTTCGGGTGTTGAGCGACCTCCTAATGGCCAGAGATCGAAAGGTGTGTACCATTCTGGTCCTTCTCGATCTATTTGCTGCATTTGACACTGTAGACCTTGGAGTGGTATTGGAGCTCCTCTGGGTCTTTTGTGGGCTGTCTGGTACAGGCCTCAGTTGGTTTCATTCTTACCTCACGGACAGGTCTCAGAGAGTTGTCACTGGAATTTATTCCTCTGGCACTCACTCCCTGCCTTGTGGGGTACCACAGGGCTCCATTTTAGCTCCCGTGTTGTTTGCAGTGTATATGCTGCCATTGGGAGAAATCATCAGGCAATACAGTTTGGGTTTTCACTGCTATGCAGATGATACTCAGCTGTATTTGTCCTTTCTCCCCCATCAGGGTGATGCACTCTCTGCACTTAATAATTGCCTTGATGAGATCAGACTTTGGATGAGTTTGAGCTGGTTGAGACTCAATCCGGATAAGACTGAGGTATTGGTCGTGGATCCAGGTCATCCGGGGGTGGGTCCGGGAGCCGGACAACCATCAGGTTTATTACTTGGTGGTGTACCGCTTTCTACCTCTGGACAGGTGCGAAATCTGGGTGTTATCTTTGATGATGGTTTGACCCTGAAATTTCAGGTGTCAGCTGTTGTCAAATCATATTTCTACCATCTGAGGAATATCGCCTGGGTGAAACATCTGATTTCCCCGGAGGACCTTCCAACATTGGTCCACGCCTTTGTCTCTACTCGTCTGGACTACTGCAACTCCCTCTACCTAGGGCTATCAGGGGTCGATATCCACCGCCTTCAGCTGGTGCAGAAGCGTACGCCAGGCTTCGACTGGGACTTTTGTAACCAGTCATATTATGCCTGCTCCGCAACTGCACTGGCTGCCTGTTCGTATGGATCACCTTTAAGGTTGGTTTACTAACCTTTAAAGTTCTACATGATCAGGGACCCGGCTACCTGAAAGATCTCCTGATTCCCTATTGCCCCCTCCGTCCTCTCCGTTCTGCCAACGAGGGATTGCTAGAGATTCCCAGGGTTCGATTAAAGTCATCAGGATCTCGTGCCTTCGCTTTTTCGGCACCAACCCTGTGGAATTCTTTACCTCGTTGGTTGAGAGAATGTCCAACTGTCGATTTATTTATATTTATTTATTTAAGAGATTTACCAGATAAGCATACTGAGCGGGATCCACTCGTTTCCAGATGCGACCTGGGAGTTACATACATGCAATACGATTGGAGCATAGGCGATGGTGCAATACAACAGGTACAGAATGAATGCAGTAAAGGGTGAAACAATCAGGTCGATAGCTTTAAAAACATATCTTTTTAATTTAGCGTATCCTTGTTAGTTGTGGCTGACTTTAAATATTTGGATTTTTAATATTTCTGTACAGTGCCTTGGTTTTGAAAGGCGCTTTATAAATAAATCTGAATTGAATTGAATTGAATAGTGGGGACTCTTGGACAATGAGTCCAGAAAGCATTAGATCTTATGAAATAGAATTGGTAGCCAGGGAGGTGGCTTTAACCCCTAAGGATCAGTTTAATGCAAATGTACTGCTATATAGAACTTTACCAGAAATCAAGCAAGACCTATCCTTAGTTAAAGGAATATGCCTGGAAAATGGAATTAGGTTAGAGAATATAGATTCAAATAAAAAGGATGAAGTTCATGATGAGAAGCTTGAGAAGTATGATAGCCATGCACAAGAAAGAGAATGGCATGGGAAAAAGTACAAATAAGGAGAAGAAAAAGGTGGAAACAAGATGATAGAGGAACAGATGCGTAATTCAGGAGTTAGGAAAGTAAGTGAGTCAAGTGTGAAACAATAATTAGTATAGAAGAGTCACTGGCGGAAGAGGTAGAACATATTATGTTACCAGATGTAGAAAACCAAGAAGATAGCATATGTAGGGAATGGAAAATCACATATCAAGAATTATGGAATAAGGGAGAGGAACAAGAAATAACTAAAACAACTCAGATACTGGAGAAAGCAAAGGAGCAAAGGGAGAAGAAGAAGAAGAAGAAGAAGACTAAAAATACACCCAGAGTAAAGAAAATACGAGTATGATCCAAGGGTGCTCTCCTCCTTGATCACCTTGAAGCCTGGAGTGGACTCTCACAAACCCCAGTCAAATCCCTTGAGGGAATATCACAACTACTCCATATCACTTTCCTATTCGTGAGACCATAGGGCTTCCTCACCTTCTTGGTTCGTATACTGTCAATTCTCAGTGCCCCCCCACTCTGTTTTCTGATTTAGCACACTGATTCTCAGGATAATCTTCCAGGCTGCCTCAGGCCAAACCACACCTCTCCCCCTCCAATGGGGGGGAGGGGGGAGTGACTGCTAAACTCTTTGATGTTTCTCTCTTTTTTTTAATTCTGTTTCTGTCCACATCCATTTTGACTAGGATCTCATTTGACTGCTGCCAGCACCACATCCCATTCATTGAGGCCCCTCTCTGGGACATTCTGGGACTCCTAGGGTCATCTGCAATACACTGCTGTGATGCCCCCTGAGATTGTACCCCTGAGGTGGGGCCTGCATGTTAGCTCCTTTGCGGCTTCTTCCCCTTTACCCAGTTGCCCACAGTGAAGGTGAAGCCCAGAAGTGGATCAGGAGCCAGGACAAGATGCCAGATGACAGACATGGAGGTAGACAAGGTCATTTGTACAGCCAGTGACCAATTTTACACTTCGCTTTTATTCTCTGGGTTGTGGCAATGGAACATTACACAGGACATGCTCCTATGCATGTATGGTATGTGCCAGCATCAGCTGTGGTTCAGTTTTCCTGTAAACTAATGACGCCGCCACACTGCAACCCAGTTTTCACTAGGTGACAGATGCATGTCATGTAAACCTGATCCCCTCCTGAAAGAGGAAAGTGGTCTGTCAGACACTTCTTCCTTCTTCACCTGGCTAGCTGCTGATGACTCAGACGTGTTCTCAAACTCAGGTAATTGTCAACATGAGCGGTAGTGTTACCACTAGGCCGAAGGGCGGCTTGATTTCTATTTCTTAGGGAGGAATCCGTGCACTCCTCTGAGTTGGAGTTCCAAACTCAGCTGAGACAATAGTGCCTGGTGCTTGCTCTCTCCCCTTTTTATTATGGATAGGAGGAGCAGGCAACAGCAACTAAGCCACTGAGCACACAGGGCATGTGGAATCAGTCAGCAGCCCAGCACTTCTGACAGGAAAACTTACAGTGTTCCAGGCCTCAGGGCCTTACATACTTTAGCTCTTTAGTAACCAGGCTCAAAAAGCAGGGGTGAGAGTTTGGCTACATGCATTTAGCCTGTAGTTCTCCTTTAAAAACAAAAATCAAGAGAGACATTTTATAATCGCAATAAGGCACCCAAGGGTGTGTGTAACTGTAGTATAAAGGCCCTCCATAGGTGCATCTTGAGGCATGCTGTTATCCAACATTAACATGCACATCGTCATGCATCATCTTTTACTTGATTGCTTTATTAATTAATGTCCACAAAACCATTACCATTTACTATAAAATGGCAAGAAAAAAATCTGGTAATTTAATTGCTAAGAGATGTTATCTGACTATGCATTAAATATAGAATAAAAACTAGGTAAGTGTGTGTTATGGATTTTTTTCATGCACCCGAGGTTTGTGGTGACCCATAAACCTCAAGAGCAAAGCTCTAGAGGTTTATGTGGTCATCACACACCAAGAGTATGTGAAAAAAATCCATAACATCAAACTTACCTATCCTTTAGTTTTTATAATTGCTGGTGTGGAGGTTTAGATGGCATTTCTAGCAGCTTGAAAGAAAAATACATTTTTAGCTAGAGTGCAGTTTTATTTTTGAAGAAATTGAACTGTACATGAATTAAACACAGCTGAAAATACTGCAGTTGAAATACTCTGTGTGAAACAATGGAATGCAACAGTTTTAAAGTCTGTTTCTTTGGGGATTGTCATATCAACCAGATTTCAGGTATTATGAAGTGTTATATCAACTGGATTTCAGGTTATTAGTGCCCATGGAGCATAATAACCTGAAATCTGGTTGATATACATTTTTAACAATACAATAATCCAGTTGATATTTATGGTCACCAGTAATTATATCTCTATAAAAACACAGCCAGGTGCCACATCTCATTTTCCTCCCAAAGCAAAGTACTTAGAGGCATTTTATAAGTGTAGTAAGCCCCTCCAGGGTGTGCATCACATGATTTTAATGCACTTTCCAGGTCTGCAAGGATACTCGGCCTTTGGTCACATACCTTACTACATCCCTGGGGCATGCATTAAAATCCTATAATGCACACCCTGTCATAGCTTATTACTTATATATGATTTGTCCACATGCTAATTACCCATCAATGTATTTTGTTTACATTATTATACCTATAGCTGTATGTTTTGTTAGCAAAATACCTTTCAGTCAAACTGCTTTTTATCCTTCAAACCTAGTCTGACTTTTTATTAAAATACAAATTTTTTGTGCCATGATGAATTGGGAGAAAATGGATTCTGTTCATTGAATTTCTTTTTCACACTTTGAGAAACTGTGTTCTGTCCGCAGAAAGACTGGGGTGCTTTGATGCAATGCAAGCAACATTTCAACCATGTAATGTTTTTCATACCTTGTCAAAGTGTACGTTGTCAACCTAATGGTTTTTGTATGTCCACAGGAATGTTTTTTGGTCCAAATAATGTGTTTCTTCAACGTGACATTCACATTCAGAACACCAAATGAGCATGCTGAGAACAGAAACTGGTTCCGACAGCAGGCTTTTGTGTTTCATTGCCAGGGAAAGGACTGGTAGCAATGTTTTTTTTTTTTTTCTTAATACAGCACATAAAGGCTGAAGGCACCTTTGTAGTCATCCTCCTGAAATGTGGTTTACTGACTCCCATACCCATTTTAGAGATGGCACACTACCTAAAATCTAAGGGGAACAGCCATCACTAAGTGTAAGGCTGGTCCCAATGTACCCTCTGTGTGCATAAACATTCTGGCTTACTTTCTGTTTCCTGTAGTATAGTAGATTGTATCAGACTAATTTTGCTTGCTTGTAGGCAGACATCATCTGTTACTGCAAATCTCAGAATTTCATTCAGCTGAGCTTAGAACGGTAATCAGCAGTGGCAGGTTCAATAACCTGCAATGTATGCTAGTTTATTTTTTTATTTTTTTTATAATTTCATTTTTATTGTGCTTTTAGCATACATAGTCGACATATCAGACTGTTTACAACATTCAATTTTTACATATAATCATGGAATCAAGTCTATAAAGCATTAATACAATAAGATTATAGCTTACGACAGAGGCCTCTATTATATTAATTTTAATAAGTTAAATAAGAAGGGCGAGTTGAAGACCTGAGCATTCTATGTTCCATATAGGAGGTCTATCAATACCACTTAATATTAAGTAGAGAAAATAACAGAACTACAGTTTAAGCTGAAAATTCCTATGAGTAAGTGACCAATTTTACACATTTACATGTGGATAGAAATCTTGTCTCTATGAAACAACCCACTAGATAAGGGGGGTGGTATGGGAGGCAGAACATCTAGAGAATTATCCTGCAGCATCCCAGCCCAGCTCCACGGGGAGTGGGGGAAGGATGAGTTGTAATGGGGGGAAGGTAAGGAGGGGGATGCAAGTGGATAGTCAATCATGAGGATTTAGAAAGACTCCTAGTGACTCTAGCCCTTTAAAGAGATTCTTTCACTCAGTAATATGATTCAAGGGACAAAAGAGTCATCTTGTAGCATGTAATATAGCTGCCATCGAGACCATCTGGAGTTAAATTGGTCACCATGGTCATTTAGGTTATGAGATATCCACTCCATATAGTATATCTGTTTAGTGATCTGCCACCAGTCTTTTATGGTTGGGATTTTTGTGGTTAACCATACCTTTTGTAATGGCCTTCTTGGCCGCTGTAAGGAGAAGGAGGAGGAGGTATCTAATAGACAGTTTTCTTAGTTCTCTAGGAATTAATAGCAAAAGATATACTTTCCCAGTTAATTGAAATTTGTGGGCTAAAGAGTTCTCGCAGGTTAGCCTGGAGAGTTAATATAAAGGGTTGAAGTTTAGGGCAGGTCCACATAATGTACAACTGGGTCACTCTGACCTCTCCACATTGACACCAGCAAGCTGCAGATCCAGACTGGGCATAGTGACTGGTGATTATAGGAGTCCTGAAATATCTAACAAGGTTTTTCCAAGCTATTCACACCACTGATGAGAGCTACTTACCTTAGTAACATATTGGCATGCTTTCTGCCATTCCTCAGGGGTAATGGGGTGTTCCAACTCTGTTTGCCATTGGAGTCTAACATTATCAATAATGGTTAGCTGGTGAGATTTTTGGGAGTGACAGTAAGCTGAGAGTAGGTGTCTTTGTTCATGGGAGTTGTTCAGTTGGATTTGAAGAGTAATCGGGGGGGGGCATCTGAGCAGGCGTTTGAGCAGGGGCCGTCAGAGATACATAGTAGTGGCGGAGCTGTAAAAATATCTGCATGGTAGATTGTACTGGGTGTGAATTTCAGTAAAGGATCGCACACTTCCCAGAGTTATGACTTGCGGGAGGTATATCAGGCCCAGTTTTTCCCACATTAAGAACCCATGATCCATTCTGTTAGGAATGAACTGATCTATGCTTACTATGGGTCATATAAGGAGCAAGAAAGGCTGTGGATGTTGTGAGCTCCTTATGGTTCGCCAGGCATTTAGGTAATGAATTATCCACAGATTAGTAACGTTGGGGGAAGGTGATTCATTATGTTGCCCATATATTATCCTAAAGCAGTCCCTATTGCCAATAAAAGACATTTCAATTTCTGCCCAGTGCAGGGTAGTTGTGCCATTTTGCCTCGCCATCAGGTGTGTAAGCAGTGCAGCATTATGGTAAAGCCAGAGGTCAATCTCAATCTCAATCTCAATCTTTATTTATTTATATAAGGCGCCTTTCTAAAACCAAGGCGCCTCTATGATACAAAATAAAACAATAATTAAAACCATTTTTAAAAAATTAAACTAAACAACAATATTAGAAATCATTATATGCTTTGCTAAAGAGAGAGGTTTTTAAAGATTCTTTAAAACTTTGGACAGTCGGGCTATCTCGCACCTGATGAGGTAGAGAATTCCACAGGGTAGGGGCCATAAAACTAAAATATCTGGCCCCTGAAGTTTTTAAACGAACCCTGGGGAATCTCTAGCAATCCTCACTCAGTGGATCGGAGAGCTGGGGGACAGTAGGGTGAAGGAGATCTTTCAGGTAAACAGGTCCCTGATCGTGTAGGGCCTTATAGGTCAGCAAACCGACCTTGAAGGTGATTCGCCAACAAACTGGCAACCAGTGCAGTCCACGGAGCACAGGCGTTATATGACTGGACCTAGAAGAGCCAGTCAGCAGCCTGGCTGCTGCATTCTGCACTAGCTGCAGGCGGCGAATCTCAACCCCGGTAGCCCCAGGTAAAGGGCGTTGCAGTAGTCAAGGCAGGAGGTAACAAAGACATGGACCAGAATAGGAAGATCGTCTGGAGGAACCAGGTGCTTCACCCGGGCGATGTTCCTCAGATGGTAAAAAGAGGTTTTGACAGCTGCTGACACCTGAGATTTAAATGTCAAGCAGTCATCAAACACAACGCCCAGATTCCGCACCCGGTCTGAGGTAATTAGCTGGACACCCCCAAGCCATAGACCCGAGGGTGATCCAACCAACGAACCCACCTCCCAGTGATCCTGGCCCACAACTAACACCTCAGTTTTGTCAGGGTTCAACCTCAGCCAACTCACATTCATCCAGTCCTGGATTTCAGCAAGACAGTTGTTGAAGACCGAAAAGGCAGCATCTTGGCCGGGCACAAAGGACATGTACAACTGAGTATCATCTGCATAGCAGTGAAAGCTCAAACCATACTGCCTAATAATCGCTCCTAATGGCAGCATATACACTGCAAACAACATGGGTGCCAAACTGGAACCCTGTGGTACCCCACAGGATAGGGAGAATGATGCAGAGGAAAAAATCCAGGACACCACTTTCTGAGTCCTACCCTCGAGGTAAGATTGAAACCAACTGAGGACTGTACCAGACAGCCCACAGATAAACCGCAAGCGTTCCAATAGCACACCATGGTCCACCATGTCAAATGCTGCAGAGAGATCTAGAAGGACCAAGATGGAATGAGTCCTTCGATCTCTCGCTATTAGGAGGTCATTTAGTACCCGTACCAGAGCTGTCTCGGTACTATGTCTTTTCCTAAATCCGGACTGGAGAGAATCGTAGATATTGTGGCTGGTCAAATGATCACCCAACTGCGATGCGACCACCTTCTCAATAACTTTACCCACAAAGGGTAAGTTAGAGACAGGCCTGTAGCTCTGCCAGGCAGTCCGGGTCCAAAGAGGATTTCTTAAGAAGGGGCTGAACCACAGCCTCCTTTAGAGGATTTGGAAAAATTCCCCTCTCCAAGGACCTCCAGACTATCTCAGCAAGGACAGGGCCAATTTTATCCACACAACCCACTAAGAGACGTGTGGGGCCCGGATCCAAACAACAGTTGGTCGGATGCAGTAATTGTATGATCATCACAATTTCATCGATTGTGGGGAGGCCGAAGTCAGACCACACTAACTGGGTGTCCGACATCTCCTGCCGACCATCACCACTCCCATTAGAGAGGGTCAGATGGATATCCGATCTGATTGTGGCAACCTTATCTGAAAAGAATAGAGCAAACTCCTCACACCGTTCTTGAGAAAGCTCTTCTGGGCTGAAGACAGATTGGATTGCACAATCTGTCCACAGTCCGGAAGAGCTGAGCTGGTCTATTCTGTGCAGCAGCAATCTCTCGGGACAGGAATTCTGCCTTCTTACGAGAAATTGCTGACTGATAGATCACGTAGTGATCCATCAAACTAAGTCTGTCACAATCCAGACCCGACCTCCGCCAGCACCTCTCCAACCTTCGTCCAACTCTTCTCAACTCCCTCAAAGTCTCATCAAACCAAGGAGACTTGGGTCGAAGAGTGAGAGGATGAACACGAACAGGAGCAATGGAATCCAGGGCCCCTGCCACCACCTTATTATAGGCAAGTACCAGCTCTCCTGGATCCACGCAATCTCCCGGTGTGCCCGATAGGTCCAGCACCGCCATCAGGCCTTCAGGGGAAACACCCCTTAAAGGGCGATACCGGACCATCTCCATAGGGGCCAGCCTACAAGGGGTGGCCTCAAAGCTGAACCCAATGGAGTGATGGTCCGACCATCTGACTGGTTCCACCACCAAGTCGGATATCTCCATCCCCAGAAGGAACACCAAATCCAGTGAATGACCACCAGTATGGGTCGAGGAGGAAATAACCTGTGTGAAGCCCAGCGAAATCATTAACTGGAGGAAGCCTTGACCAAACTGCGAGAGTTCATCGTCGACCCAAGCATTGAAATCCCCCAGAACCAACCATCTGGGGGACCCCAATGTCAGGTCGACAATGAAGTCTGCGACTTCCCGCCAGGAAAACATTCCCATCACCTGGTGGACGGTATATGAGAAGTATCCTGCACCCCACACCCTCACCCATGATACATTCAAAGGATTTGGTAATTCCTACTGGTACCTCCACTAGGCCCAGTTCTGACCTAAAACAGACAGCAACACCCCCGCCCCTATGATCCAACCTCGGGCAGTGTATCACTGAGTACCCGGCTGGAACTGCTGCCACCAAAACTGGTCCAGCATTTTCATCCAGCCAGGTCTCAGTGATGCACGCCAGGTCAGATGTCCCAACAAAATCAGCTATAATAGCCGTCTTGTTTTTAATAGACTTGGCGTTGCACAACACCGCCCAAGTTGGATGAGCAACCGAGGATGACCATGTTACCTGCTGACTACAATCAGAACCCTTGGGTATGGGAACCAGGCAGGGAGGACCCCTTTCCTGGGCCCATTTCGCCCCAGGGCATCTCCTTGTCCCCACTATCCCTATCCGCCCACTCCTTTCCTTTCCTTTCCCTCTCCAGACCCAGGCCCCGTCCTCCTCCTCCTCCTTCCAACAATCCCCAAAGCCCTACACCATCTATAAACTTCTATTGATAGGGGAGGACAGGAAAAAGGACGAAGGTCTCTGAGTCTGGAGGGGGAATAATGCCCAACTGTCCTTGTGCTTTCCCGGCACATATTTACTACTCTAATAGGTAACACAAATAAGCAGTCCTAATTACAAAATTGACCCACCCCTTAAAGCTAAATAAATACCAAGCCCTAAGTAATGATTTCACAAAAGAGGCTCTCACCCTCCAAACCCAGACATAAAATACAACCAAATAAAACAAAACCACTAATTAAATTCCCCACCCAGTCCTCTCACCACTGGGAGAGAGAGAGAGAGATAAAATAATATACACTAAATTAGTTAATTATAATTAATATTACTCTCAATATAAACAAATAATAACCTTTAAAATTAAAAAGGCTAAAATCTAAGAGTCCTGACAGTCACAATTTCACCAGAATGTCAGCCAGTAAAAAGTTCACTCTTCTCATGGGTTAAATAATTCAGAAGAATAAACATATTGTAGATTGCTTATTATTAAAAAATAAATCCAAAAGCTTGTCTCTCCAGATACTGATGACAATATTCCAGTTTTCAGATGAGCTCTCACCTTCAATTGAAAACAGCAAGCCCCAAAATAAAAATCTCAGATTAAGCAAACTGTAAAAACTCACGATCAGACCAGACCAGAGACCAGGAGGCAAAGCAAAGTTAATCCAGGGCACCCAGGAACCAAAAGTTCAGTTCCTCCACTCTTATTAGATAGTTGTCGGCAGGCAGGCAGTAGCGCTTCCAACGTTCCAATAACACGGATTCCACCTACAGACGGCTTCAGGAGGGTCCTCGCCTAGCTCCTGATACCTCTTTCCAAACCCGCTCCATGCTACGGCCGCCCACCGGCTACCGAAGCAGTGGAAAACGGAAGAGCTGCACATACAGCTGCCCTACGGTAGCAGCACCACAGCACACCGTTGGTTCGAGGTCAGGACCAGGAAAGGCTTTCTCCTAACAAACCGCCTAAATCTCTTCCGACCTCGACTTTGACTTCCGACTTCGTCGCTGGCAAACCATTCCTCGCTGCTCACCCCAAAGTACTCCACGTTGCAAGTTACACCACGCTTCACCTTAATACACCTCTGGGGCTCCAAATTCTACTCTTCGAACACATACAGTGTCAGAGTTCCACAAATAAATATTCCTTCAGTACCCAGTTCAGGTTGTCCAAAAAGGAAAAAACAAACACAGTTCACGAATCCAAACCACGATAAAGCAAACCAAAGATAAAACGAAAATAAAATAACGAAATAACTAACGACAAAGCAAAACAAAATAAATAAAATTAGGCTCAGAAGGATAACTAAAACTACGATAAAACACAGCTTCGACTCCTGTTACTAGAGGCTAGCCCAGCGTGGCCACCATCTCAGGTCCGAGATTCTCCTCAGGTCAGGAAGAGCGAGCCCCCCCCCCGATCTTGGGAGAGTGAGCACCTTAAAGCGGACTCTAGGTCTCTGCCCTGCTCAAATGAATCTAGAAATGGAGTGGTTCTATATCTGGAATGTTTTATCCGTAAGAGGAATGGGGATGTTCTGGAATAAATAAAGGGCCCTAGGGAGTACTACCATTCTAATTAGCTCTATTCTTCTGGTGAGGCTCAGTGGCAGTGTGTTCCACGTGGCCAGATCAGTTTTAAGTTGAGAGGTGAAGGGGGCATAGTTGTTTTTATAGTAGTCTGTTGGAGACTGGGAAAGTTGAATACCCAGGTATTTCAGTTTGGTGAAAGTCCAGTTGCAAGGAAATAGGTTTTGTACGTTGGAGGACAAGGAGTAGTGGAATGTGAGGATCTCAGTTTTGGAAAGGTTGAGTTTATATCCAGACACCTGTCCAAACTCATCCAAGAGCTGCCTTATTACTGGGAGTGATTTTTCTGGGTTTTGGAGGTAAAGTAGCATGTCATCAGCATACAGTGCAACACGGTGCTCCGTGCCTCCCAACGTGACTTAGTGAGATTCTGTGATTCCCGAATATACTGTGCGAGAGGTTCTATGAATAAAGCAAATATGAGCGGGGAGAGGGGACAGCCCTATTTGGTTCCTCTACCCAGCTGAAAATACCCAGAGTGATGCCCATCTATTTTTACAACGGCCTGGGGGGTAGGATAAATGTTTTGTATGACCTTAACCAGGGTTGAAGGGATCCCAGTTTTGTGGAGGACCTGATATAAGAATGGCCATGCCACCCTATTGAACGCCTTTTCGGTGTCAAGGCTGATTAAGACTGAGGGGCTGTTAGAAGAATGCATCTCATGGATTATATGGAGGGTGCACTTAATATTATCAGTGGTGGTTCGGGTACTCACAAAACCAGTTTGATCTCTATCTATGAGCTGAGGAAGAAAAGAATCTAGGCGATGTGCCAGGATAGACTTAAATAATTTGTAATCAGCATTTAAAACCGAAATTGGTCTGTAGGAGCTACAGAGTTGGGGGGGGTTCCTGGTTTAGGGATAACTGAAATGGTCACATATGACCAAGAGGGTGGGGGTAAGTCTTGAATAGTCTCAAAAATTTATGGTGTGCCTGGGATTTAACCACTCTGTAGAACTCTATTCCATATCCATCTGGCCCCGGGGCCTTTAAAGTTTTCGCTCTGGCTAAAGCAGCTGACAACTCTATGTCTGAAATCAGATTGGTTAGGGTTTCCCTCTGCTAGTCTGAGAGTGTTGGCATAGTAATAGGGTGGAGATAATGATTTATTTGCTGGGCCATAGGAGATTATTCTGGAGTGTGAAATGTAGAGTAGTAGGAAGTGAATGCCCCGTAACATCATGCAGCTTGGTTAGCAGCTGGCCGTTGGAAGAGTGTCCGATAGTGGATATGACTGAGGACTTCTTCTGTTTTCAGATTTGGTAGGCTAATTACCTCATTGCTCTAGGTCCTACCTCATAATATCTCTGTCTAAGATAAGTTAGAGCAATCTCTGTTTGTTGTAGGGGACAATCGATCAAGGTCTGACTTGGTTTGTTGTAGCTGGGGGAAGACTGAAGTATCCCCTTGTTTGTGAGCCATTTGCAAAAACGGTAGTGTGTCCTCTAATTTAGTCTTCTGTTCCCTTCTTTGTTTGTTTAGTTCCGCTGTGTACTGAATTATATGTCCACGAAGGACAGATTTCACTGTGTCCCAGTGTATTGCAGGGGTTGATTCTTCTGGGGGGTTGTTCCCCACAATTTCCTTGACTTTGTCTAGAAGATATTTTTGGAATTGTTTGGAATGGAGATAATAAAGGTTAAGTTTCCATCGGGTGTTTTTGGGCTGTAGTCCCATGTCCCAAGTGGTAACCAAGGGGGCATGATCGGAAAGAGCTATGTCACCCATCTTTGCTTCCTGTAATACGCTCAGGTTCTCAGTTTGGGTATAGGTTTGGTCTATGCGGGAATAGGTATGATGTACTGAAGAGTAGTGGGAATAATTCAGCGTTTGGGGGTGGTGCAACGCCATACATCACACCAGCCCACTTGCTGTACAAATCTCTTAAAGAGCTTTTGGTTAGCTGTTTGTCTAGGGGAGCGTGGGTAAGAGGAGTCCAGAACAATGTCTGGGAGGAGATTAAAGTCTCCTGCCAAAAGAAGTATCCCTCTGGTCATTTGGACTGTTTTATCCAGGAGTGTCTTTATTTGGGGGGCAGGGAGTCCCAGGGAGAAAATATGCATTCGCCAGAGTTATCTGCCTAGCACCAATCATGCCCTGTACAATAACAAGTCTTCCATCAGGGTCGGCCCATTGCAGTACCGGACTAAAGGGGGTATGTGTGGGTATTATAATTGCCACTCCTCTATGTCTATCAGTACCGCTAGAGGAGTAAAAAACTTCACCACGACTTAGTCGTGCCAACTTGGCATGCTCTGTAGAGCTCAGGTGAGTTTCTTGTAGGTAGATCAGATCAGATCTGCTTTTCCTCAGGTGTGCTAGTACTCTGGATCTCTTGACTGGGGAGGTTCAGCCATTTATGTTATGGGATAAAAGTTTCAAATGCGGAGAGGTCATGAGCTGAGCTGGGGTAAGATGCTGCCAAGGGCCCCCCCCCCCCACTCCCCAGAGCAATCAGGATATTTTGGGGCTCTTCCATCCAAGGTTTTCTTGATCCAATTACATAGTGATAGTCGACTAAGTTATTAAAACAATAACAAATTTGACATTCATACAATCGAGTCACAACAAATACTTCTTGAAAGAAGTTAACTTGTAACAGAAACTTAACATTTACTAGCATTAAAAACCTAGCAAATAACAGGTTCCAACCAGCGGCCAACTGGGCCACATTGTCGGAGTAACAGTAAATGGTACTTCCATGGGGCAGGGTCATTTCTAGACCCTGGAGAAAGGAATCTCCTTCCAAGGAGGAATCTTCCTGTGATGGGGGTCCTCCGGACACCTATGGTGTCTAAATAGGTTATAGGAACAAAAACGAAAAAAGATGAGAGGGGAGAAATAAATATACAGGACACCATAAAGAGAGGCGGTGATCAAACCTCTGAGGGGATGTAATGGGATGTGCCTGTGCTCCCAAAGCCCCAGTCTAATGCAATGAGCAGAGGGAGAGCATAGCCCTCCACAATTATTATCCTGCCCAGTCTGGTCAAACAATTCCACTTCGGCAGGGAGTGAAGTGTATTCAATCCCTACACTGAAATGGTCCCTCTTCAGCATAGGAGAGGTGATCCCTCATGGGGGGAAGGGGCAGAAGAGGGTGAGCAGGGGAGTCCGAGTCAGAGAGTTGGCCACTACATTTAGTTCAGACCCAGTCACACTGACCCCCAACGTCCAACCCACTAGGGTGCCCAGCCGTGAGGAGGCCACATTCATCGGTCATTCCCATTGCCTTAGCTTGTAGGAATCTATTATTGGCATGGGTTACAAAACATGCAGCAATGCATCCAGTCAAGTGGCCAGGTCAGTTATTGGTCAGCAATGGATCAACCATCTAGGTCCCTCCCCACCCCCAAAGACCCGCAACCTAACCCAGATCTCGTAGATGATGACTAGGAACATCCAGCCATGCGGAGCATATTAATTGCCCATGCTGATATTGGGATGCAAATGTGTAATACAACCAGGAGAAGGTGGGACTGTGCATGCAGTATCATGCCAGTGACTAGGTTCATCACTCACCCCCCCAACCCCAGCCAGGCCCAAAGCAATCCCAAGGGAGAGAAGTGCAAGGGGAGACCACAACAGTGGGAGACGTCTCGCTGTTCCAACACTCTCTCCTAAAAGTGGAAGGCCCACCTCCCAGCCCCTCACATGATCATTGTTATGGACATCTTAGGGGTCAGGGCATGGCAGGCCTCCCACACCCCAATCACCAGACTCGGGGATATACCCAACAACACGGATCCCACCACATCTCCCAAGAAGAAGCCCTCTCCCCACTTAGCGCTGCACTCCACGCCTGCCCTTCCTTAGGTCTGGACAGCGCGGGGGATTGTGATGAGCAGCATCACTCCCACCACCGGGGAGCAAGCCAGATCACCAGGCTACACCATAGTTGTGCCCCACAGCCCCCCTCCACAGTCTCCCAACTCAGCTTCAAGACAGGGCAGAGGATGCGGAGAGCAGGAACCACCACAATAACATTTGGATTGCTGGCATACCTGAAGGAGCCGAGGGCTCAGATGTCATACAGTTTCTCCAGAACACCCTTCGTGAGTTGCTCACCCTCCCGCCTCACTGCACCTTGGAGTTCAAGCATGTCCACCCACACCCTAGGCCCAAAACCAGCCCCTGGAGCTCGACCGAGAGTGATTTTGGCCAAGTTCCTTCGATTTCAGGAAAAGGAATCTGTGCTGCATGCTACGTGGAAGAAAGGGATGGTACTCCTCAACAAGCAGAGGTTATTTTTTGAAAACGATTTCACCCTGGAGGTTATGTCAAGACGGAGGGCCTATATCCCTATCATGAAAGCACTTAAAAATGCAGGCATTCGATTTAGGACACCATACCCAGCAAAGATGACAATTTTCTTCAAAGATAGCACCCTCACCTTTGACTCTGTGAATGCAGCAATGTTGGCCCTGAAGACAAGGAAAATAGACATCCTCCAGCATAGACCAAGAACCGATGCAGCTGGCCCCTCCATTGCGGCAAGGCTCTCTCAAAAGATGTGGAGTGGCGGCCAACGTGACTGGAGGTTGCCGGCGGGGGGCATAGGTTATACTGGACATTATGAACAGCTTGAAGGTATGACCGCCCATCCATGCCCCTGTCCGTTTGGATTCCTCGGATGCCCCCCCCCATGAGACTAGAACCGGCTGTCTTGAACAGCAAGTATTCTCTATGTGACTGACACTTCTAATACAAAATACCATAGTTTGATTGTTATATTGGGACTGGGGTCAGGGGGAGTGGGGTGGGGTTTGGGGTTGCAGAGCCCGCTGTACTACTGTATGACTATAGTCCTGGGGTCAGTGGAGCTTGAGATGCCTGCTGTCTCCTCCTGACTGGGAGTGACTGCCACCAGGCCCTCGCCCTTCCCTTGCTTCTCCAAGACTGCTCTGTGACCCAGGGCGCGCACCACTGAATCCCTTAATTACCTACCCCAATGTTCCCTGTCTCCCCCTTTCTCCCTCTGGATCTTTGAACCCGTTAAGATGTCCAGACCCGGAATTACAGATGGGGCTTGCTCTTCCAGGGAGGAGTGGGGTGCGGGAAACATGGTGATACTGTCTGAATGTCTGGCTTGTGCCTCAGAGGTGGACTTGGTGCTGCACTCTGCAACCAGCGAGCCCACTAGGCCTATTGAGAGGCTTCCATAGAGAATAGCATGGTTTGGAAAGAGGGCCCTGGTGTGATGGGTGGGATCCGCATTGCTGCGCAAGTTCCAGGGTTTTGGATTGGGATGAATGAGGCCTATCTTGGCCTGATCCTTGATGTTTTGTTGCGCTGGTTTAGTTTGGGTTTTGGGATGTGGGCTTTTCATTCCAGCTCGAGAGAGTTTGGGGCAGTGAGACACCTCAGTCTCTCGGTTTCCCGCCTCTACTCTCCTCCCTCTATGGACCGCTCTGGGCTCCATCTGTGAGTACAGTTAAGTCGTGTCACATTTTTACTCTGTAGGTATTAGGATACATGAACCCTTTTACTTAGGATTTCATGACAAGTTGAATTCCTTTGGGGAACTATTGCAGTGACTGATGTGAATAAAGGTTCATTAGGAGTGTGTGTGTGTGTTTGTGTGTGAGAGAGAGTATCTCCTTAAAGCTAGTTATCCCCCCCTCCCGCATTATGGGGATGTGGGGTGGGATAGGGTGTATTGTTTGTGTGAAGAGGAGTAGAGAAATTAAATTTTTATCACTTTTTCAGATTCCTTAGACACTTCTGGCACACTGAGTTGTTAAATTCTCAGTGTATATTGATATTAGTACATATCAGGCTACATGGTCTTAATTCCTTGGTGGTCCTCAATTCCTTGGTGGTCCTCGACTAAAGTTTTTTGTTTGACACTAATACTGTCAATTTATATTTAAATTATCATTTATAAAGTCCTGTCACTACACTAGAGGTTTTTGAAGTTTATGGGGCATGATATCTAGCTGGAGAGTACAGCTGGGTGATAGGTCCAGCTAAGTTTTACACATCATAGAGTGTGCACTGATGTTTTTAAGACAACTTTACTAGTAATTTCTTGTCTATAATGCATGCACTGAAACTTACTGGAGTCCTAAGACATTCTTAGTATATCTTTAATCTGGGTGGGGGTTGCTTTTCAGTAATCACATGCTGATACACACAGTGACACTCATAGCTTGATTTAAGAGTCATCTGCTCCAGCAATGTTATCTTATGTCAATTAAATTTATATGCAGTAGGATTCTTTGTATGTGTTTTGCACCAAGCACCATTGACCCTGGGAACCTCCTGGCTGAAGGAAATATCTTACTGTTAAAATTCTTTGACATCATCATCTGTATTTTTTAAATGAGTATTTTAAACCAATGGGGACTTTTTCTGTTTTTTCTGCATGATCTAGCTGTTAAAAGTATTGTTTTTTTCTAAACAACGGCCATTAGGCTTCTGAAGAAGGACTGGTTGGTCCGAAAGCTAGAGCATTTTGTTCTCGTTGTTACATCTATGGTAGTCCGTTAAAAGGTATTAAATCATTTGCTTCTGGATTTGTTCTTGCAAGGACCAATACGGCAAATACTAGATCTAGATTTCAGCATAGAATCTGAAAAATTAATAACATGCTGTATTGTGATTCAATGAACTGATAAATGGGGCTTTTGGTTTCTTTTACAAATGTATTTTTCCTGACCATGGATATACTAAAACAAAAATTTCTCAACAAAATGTTTTTAAATAAAGAGTTTAACTCACAGCAGCAGAAGAAGCATGTTGGCATTAAAAGCTTAGTGGCATGAATGTAGAGGCACCAGTATTTAAGCATGACTTTGGTAGAGGATTCATTGTGACTGGGGGTCAGGGAGGGAGGGAGGAGTGAGTCTTGATATTTGTAGCATAATAGTTTTCCGAAACTTCAGCCTTCAATCGGTTAGACTCTGCAGCCATCTGTAAAGTATATTATTAAGCCATATGCAATGGGTATGGGTAAAACGCAGATCACCAGTGCAGAACCAGTGCTGTAAAATCTGCAGTGGGCACAGCTTGTGCAAATATTGTTGATCCAGTGGCTCAAATAAAAATGTGCAAATAAATACTCGGCTTTGCCTCGTGCTTCAACCCACCCCAAGAGTGATGTTATTACATGATAATACACACACCCTGTCGTGCCTTATTGCATAAATATGCCCTTTCTCATTGTACTATACTTTGATTCAGTTAGTGTATGCAACAGCCTTCATGTGAACACTATGGGCTTGTCTTTGACTCCTGATGTCTATTTGCTTTGGCTATTGTATATTGTTTGAACTGCTTTGGTCTTCTTAATCTGGTGCCTGTGTGCCTAAACTATGTCATCTGTTTATCTACTGCTACCCATGTATCTCTAGTGAATGATTGTTATAACTGTCTGCTCTCCGAGCCACTGTTTTTGTACGTGTTAACTGTGCTGTCTTTGTATTAGTTTCGACGAGGTGCCTTTGTAAATGAGTCTCTGACTCAAAGGTTTGTAAACCTGATATTTTTTAAATATATAAATGTTTATGTTTAAACCCATGAAACTCCCTTATCTAGTTAATGCATTCACAATCGTAGTGGCTCTGCCAGAGCTTGTTCCACAAGAGGCTGTCTCATACAAACAGTTCTAACATTCTATAGTTCTAAGTTCAGTTAGCATAGTCCTTTCCATCACACAGTGGTTTCTGTTATTTTCTGCAGTTTTATTTTAAATTCCAGTTGCATTTTTTAAAAACAGAAATCTTTAATATGTAAGACCCCCACACACACACACACACAAAAAATAAAGCTTACTTTTATGGGCTATGTGCCCCAAGAATTCAAAGCAGTCCTAACCTCAAGGCAGGCAATGGGGCCAGGACAGGAATAAGACTTGGTTTGCTGGCCAAGGCACCTAGCTTCACCTGAGCTCTTTCCTTCTAAGACTGCTTGAAAGGCAGAGTAGAGAAACTTACCAGAGCAAGGGAAAAGGATTAAGACTTAGTTTGGCTAAGCAGATTTACTGTGTGGTGGTGTTTTTATTTTTTTACTCACAGGGATTACTACTGTTTGTTGCTAACATTTCATTGCTTTATTTTTTCTCTGATTCAAATTGTTGTTGCTGGTATACCTTCTTCTGCATTATTACAAGGTGTGCCTACAGGTGTGTGCTAACAGATTACTCCTGTAATCTTCTGATTCAAATTGTCTTTTTGCAAGGTATATCTTCTGTTACTGCTTTATTTTTCTCTGGAGCAAAGTGTTTCTTACAGCGTATATCTTCTCTGAAATTATTACAGGTGGTGCTTTACAGGTTTTACAGTTTTATCTAACATTAGGATAAGCTTTCAGGGTTACTGCATTTGTTGTTGACTGATTGTTTCTGCTCTTACCTCCTTGTTCTTTCGTCCGTGGTTCTTCTTTTTAGGCAGGGGAAGGGCCCAGCCCCCCATCCCCAACCACCCCACGCTACACTCCTTTTATAGGGTACCACAGTTGTGACATTTCCTGTGGCAGAGCAGGAAGGCGGATCAGTGGGGCCTCCACAAGAGTGATCTAATTTACAGGGCACTAGTAATTTAACTTGTTATAACAAGTTAAACAAAGCACAATTAAACCATTACTTGCATTTTTTCTTTTTTTTCTCCTTCTAATTACTCTGACTAGGTTACAAACCCAGCAACTTATTTGGAATGGATTTCATTAACTGCAGGTACTGTGGAACAATTTTCAGAAGGACAGTCTTACAAGATTTAGGACACTGTCCTACATGCTGGGCCTTTGGAGATCTTAGGGCTCAGCTCCGGGCAGCATGGGCAGAGATTGCACGCCTCAAATTTCATATTGAAGAGGAAATACATTATAAGAACCACCCGCCATGTCCCCAGCATCCAACAGAAAAACCTCGACCGCAGAGGGTAGTTGGTCCAGGAGGTTGGCAGGTGTTTAGGAGGAGCAAATCAGGTGCCCCATCACTCTCTGCTCTCCAACACATTACCTCCAAAAACCATATAAACACTACAAACAGGTATCTGCCTCTATCTCTGAAATCAAATAAAGAGGCAGAAGACACTGCAAAGCAGGACACTGTGGCACAGGAGCTAGCACAACAAAACTCACCCAAATCAGGAACCAAAACAAAACAAGCACAAAGGAAATCCAAAAAACTTCTGATCATAGGAGACTCCATGATTCGGGGAGATGATACCCATCTCCAGCCAGGGGTGATGGTCAGATGTCTCCCAGGTACATCAGCATGGAGAGACACTGACCGCATTGCTAAAACTGTTCACAAAGCAGGAGAAAACATTGATGTCCTAGTACACATAGGGACTAATGATCTCGCCAGCCGGTCAGTTGTGGAGACCAAGGAACACCTGACTAGGCTGGGTGACAAACTATCATCTATTTCATCCGGCATCTCCTTCTCTGAGATCCTGCCAGTCTGGGAGAGGGGAGCAGATGGACGGAAGGTCAGAGAAGGGGAGATAGGGGAGCTAAACACGTGGCTCAAGGGCTGGTGCCAGGAAAAAGGACACAGATTTGTAGGGAACTGGCAACAGTTCTGGGAGTGAAAGTTCTTTAAATCTGATGGACTGCATCTGACTAAAGAGGGAGTCAGTGCATTGGGGCAGAAGTTTGACATCTTTGCAGAATATTTAAACTAGCAAATGGGGAGAGGGGTGCAGCACCCCATACGCCGAATGGGAAGAACACCTCCCCTCAGCCAGTGGTCAAACAGGAATTCAGCATGTTTGCCATTCATTTGCATCACCAGGTAAGAAAAAAGGTTTGTCTCCCCATACGACGACAGGGTAATGCCAAACTTCACCCAACAACTAACACACCAAAATCTGGCCAATGGAAAATCATGTACACAAATGCTCACAGCCTGGGAAATAAGATCCCAGACCTGCAGGCAATAATGTCAGAGGCTAAACTGGACATAGTAGCAATTAGTGAGACGTGGTTTACCAGTAACCACACTTGGGAGACTTCAGTACCTGGCTATGTATTGTTCAGAAGAGACCGAGGTGCAAAAAGGGGGGGAGGAGTGGCCCTGTATGTTAATGAAAATATCAAAGCTACAGAAATTCAGAATACACATAAGGAGCCAGAAGAACTGTGGGTTACCCTGGAAACAGGAAATGGGACAGCCATAAGAACTGGGGTTGTCTACAGGCCCCCAGACCAGAGGGAGGACATAGACACATTACTGTTAGAAGATATACAAAACATGACAGCTAAAGGGGAGGTTCTGATAATGGGAGACTCCAACATGCCGGATACAGATTGGTCAATACCAGCAGGAACATCTGCCAGAACTAGATTCATAGTGGATTCCCTGCAGGGAGGGCCTCAAACAACTGGTACAGCAACCCACAAGAGACAGGGCTATCCTAGATCTAGTACTGACTAACAAAGAAGGGATCACAGATCTCCAGGTAGAAAGGTCACCTGGGGCCAGTGACCATCACATGGTATGGTTCAATTTGGCTACTACATCTAAATCATCCCATTCCAAGGCAAAAATATGGGACTTCAGAGGAGCTGACTTTGATAAGATGGCCAACATAGTTAAGCTAGCCCTGGCAAAGAAACACAGGTGAGGGGGACAGGCAAAGTGGGCAAGCATTAAGGATGCAATACTTGAAGCAACATCCCATTGTGTTAGACAGAAAAGGAAGTGCAAAAGAAGAAGGAAACCACTTTGGTTCTCAAATACAGTAGCAGAAAAGGTCAGAGCCAAAACGCTGGCCTTCAGGAAATATAAGGGAACACAGCTGGATGAAGATAGGGAGGCATACCAAACTGCCCTAAGGGAAGCAGGTAAGGCAGTAAGGCAGGCAAAGTCCCAAACTGAGGAAACACTAGCATGAACAGTAAAAGAAGGTGACAAGACTTTCTATAGATAGTTAGTGAAAGGAGAAAGTCCAGAGGGGTATTGCTAAGCTAATGGAGAAAAGGGAGCATGTGAGAGGAGGACCCTGTAAGGCATCTATCCTAAATAGATACTTTTGCTCAGTATTTACTGAAGAGAAGGTAGGGCAGGGCTCACAGCTCAGCATCATGGACACAGCGGGAGGAGGTGAGCACTACTCCTTCACAAAAGAAAGGGTCCTACAAGAGCTGCTAAGCTCTGGGGTGGATAAGGCAATGGGACCTGATGGCATACATCCCAGGGTACTTAAGGAGCTAAAGGAGGAACTAGCAGAGCCATTAGCAGAAGTGTTTAGTGAGTCTCTGAGCACAGGAGAGGTCCCAGAAGACTGGAGAAGGGCTCATGTGATCCCTGCTCCACAAGAGTGGCAGCAGGAGGAGGCGGGAACTACAGACCAGTCAGTCTTACCTCAGTAGTGGGCAAGATTATGGAGGCACTCCTTAAGGAAAGGATAGTGCAACACCTGGAATCCATAGGGGCACAGGATCCAAGACAGCATGGGTTTACAAAAGGAAGGTCCTGTCAAACTAATCTCATAGATTTCTTTGACTGGGTAACCAGAGTGGTGGACCAAGGGGGAGCAGTTGATGTCACCTACCTTGACTTCAGCAAAGCTTTTGACACTGTTCCACATAGAAGATTGATAAATAAGCTGGGTAGACTTGGGGTGGGTCAGAAGTTGGTCAACTGGGTGGCAAACTGGTTGACGGACAGAAAACAGAGAGTGGTGGTAAATGGTATACAGTCAGAAGAGATGCAAGTCACAAGTGGGGTACCTCAGGGATCAGTCCTGGGGCCAGTCCTCTTCAACATCTTCATTAGTGACCTTGCAGATGGACTAGAGGGTAAGGCTTGTCTGTTTGCAGATGACACCAAGAGCTGCAACAGAGTAGATGATCCAGATGGGGTGGGCAGAATGAGAAGAGATCTGGATAAACTAGCAGAATGGTCAGAAGAGTGGCAACTGGGATTTAATGCAAAGAAGTGCAAAATCATGCACATAGGGAAGAGAAACCCTGAAGCCACCTATAGGCTGGGAGGGGAGTTGCTAGCAGTCACAAAGGAAGAAAGAGACTTGGGCATCATCATCACTGATGACCTAAAATCATCCAAGCAGACCTCTAAAGCAGTAGGTAAGGCTAGGGGGGTGTTAGGGTGTATTAGTAGGGTATCACAAGTCGTAAGAGGGAGGTAATAATCCCTCTGTACAAGACACTGGTTAGGCTCCCATCTTGAGCACTGCGCAGTATTGAGGCCACACCTTCACAAGGACATTAACCAAATTGAGGCAGTCCAGAGAAGGGCAACCAAAATGGTGCAGGGACTGCATCAGAAGACATATGAGGACAGATTAACGGAGCTCAATATGTATACCCTTGAGCAAAGGAGGAGAGAGGTGATATGATCGAGGCATTCAAACACCTTAAGGGCATAAACAAGGTGAAAGAGTCTAACATGTTTAAATATAAGAAAAATAGCAGGACAAGAGGACACAGCATGAGATTAGAGGGAGGCCGATTAAGGGAAATGTGAGGAAATTCTTTTCACAGAAAGGGTGGTGGATGCATGGAATGGCTTACCACAAGAAGTGGTGGCTATGAATACAGTGCAGGGCTTCAAACAGGCATGGGATAGGCATAAGGGAGCAATACAAATGACTATGAATAGATAGGCCACTGACAGAGCAAAGGCCGATGGCACATTTATAAGGTAGAAAAAGAAATGGGCAGACTGGATGGGCCTTGAGGTCCTTATCTGCCGTCAACTTCTATATGTTTCTATAAAGCCACCCTTGTGAGTTTAAATAAAAGCAGATGAGGCTGAAACTAAATAACTACAGGATGAAAACGTACTGGTGACGCCCATGCAATTCAAAGTCTCTGGCTCCACAAAGACTGATAGAAAGTGGGTCAGAGGCCATGAGAGCTCCAGCTTGGGAATTTGGGCCAATCATCTGTTTGCAACACTACAGATTCTGCATGCATGTTTTGCATGACTGGGCAGGCACTCCAGAGTTTAGTAAGCTTGGGAATTTTTAGACCTATAGGATATTGAGTTCAATAAATATAAAAGGGATTTGACGTAATCAAGTTGGGTAAGTTATGCCAGTGTGACAGAGAGATAGGAGCTGTAAACCAGTGAGCCATTGTCTGCCAGGCACTGCAGCCCTGGCAGGCTAAGGAAGGTTGGGAGCCCATCAAAATATTGTCTCCTGAACTTATGTACAATCCTTACTACCTTGAAATGTATGCTCTGTTTACCTGATGCTATGTGTTACTTGTTTGAACATCTTTTTATTTTCCTTGTAATCTCCCAGGTCGCACCTGAAAATAGGCATCTGTTTTGTCTAGTGTGCTTACCTGGTTAACAAAAACTAAATACATAAATAAACTGTCTCTTGTGAAGAAAAGAACAGTTTCTATCAAAACAGCCAGTTTAACGGCAAGGACTGGAGGTGGTGTTTTCCTGCACCACGAGTGACTTTACCCTCTGGGGAATGAGCTCCTTCAAAGATCCCAGGTCCACTTTGAAAAGGAGCTTTGCTCAATGGTGCCGCCTGGTTAAATAAAGATTTTGATTGATTGATTGAAAGATCAGCTGACCGAGAAAGCCATTGCCTGCTTCAGGGTCCCTGGACCCCCTGCACTTGCAGCCCTAGACTGACCGTGAGAGAAACCGAGACCAGCGAGTGAACACCAGATGATCCTGGGAAAGCCTGCTCTCCAGCTGGAAGCATGTCCAGCTGTCTTATCTGTTCTATCATCAGACACCAGAGGTATCTGTGACATTACAAAACCATGGGTAATCATCAGGGATTCAGCCTTACAACAGGAAAAAATTGTGATTGTGCTGGAACTGAGGGAGAAGCCCTGGGCAGGACTTTGCCACATTGAAAGGGCCAGGTAGAAGACCTGTGGTGGCCACTGGGCCATTCATTTGTGTGTGGATTACAAATAGGGGCCCCTTTTCAATAGTTTACAGTTTAATTGTTCAGCAGCAGTTTGTTTTAAAGTATGTTTTGCCTGCAACAGTTTTAGTGTGCCATCGAGCTCCAACCCTGCTATCATCAACTGCATCCCCAGTGAGGTACCCACAGCAACTAAAAAGAGAGCTCTCGCCCATGTCCTTTGGGGGATGTTGGGTGCACCCACTTAGGGGTTTCAAGGACTGCCTGGGGGTGAACAGATTGTGTAGTACAAACTGTTGTTATTACTGCATAGACTATAAGGATTTTACTGCTACTCCTAGGGAGTAGGGAGGCAGTATAGCGCAGTGGTTTAAGGCTCTGAGCTGCAAATCGGAGAACTGGGTTTGAATTCCACAGCCCCCACTTGCATACTGTGTGATCCTAAGCAAGTCACTTAACTTTCCTGTGCTCCCAGGTCGCACCTGTAAATAAGCTTTCAGCTTAGTGTGCCACTCCTGGTTAAACAATTAAAAAAAAAACATCCATTGCTCCCATTTTCCCTACTGTCTCTTTTTTGTTCTTTCCATACCATCACTTTACAAATAATTAATAAAGTATTTGTTTGACCTGCATTTCTTGGTTTTGGGGGTTGTTATTGCTGTTTCATTATCACTTTATGTGGGGGGCAGGATAGTTGTGGGCAGGTTACGCAGTTTCCAGGGGTAGGGGGTAATAACCTTGTCTGTCAGCATCCAGGTACCCCATATTGCCTCCCGAGGTGGAGGCACCACATCATTTTTGGGTCCAAGTCCTCAGTGTAGCACAACTTTAGGCAACTCAGGCTGGCCCTATTACAGATTTGCACAGGTGAACCTCAAGGGCTCAGGCGGTCCACTACAAACATGATTTTGTAATGTGGTTATATGTACAGTTTCTGTGCCTCTTATGGTTGTAAGAGTTTCTTCTCAAGTTTTTTGTGTGCCAAAACTGCTCAGCTTCACATCACAGTCTTCTCCCCAAAAAACTCAAGATGCACTCTTGTAACCACAAGAGACACAGTAACTGTACATATAGATACACACAGTGCTGTTCTACAGTGTATCACAGCTCATACTACCGGGTAGAAAACCTCCTGATTAGTAAAAGAAAAGGGGAAAATATTTCAGAAACAAAAAGTAACAACTGGCTACTTTCAAAAATCAATAATATTTTCTCCCAGCTCTTTTTTGCACTACTAACTCATAGGTCCTTACTAGCAACCTATAGTTTCTCCATACCTTACAACAGCTGAAGTCTGCAGCTTACATTTCTGTGTGCACCCAGCAAACCTCCATGAACTAATATATTTTGCAAATTATAGTTACCATATTTTCATACGATGTATTTCAGTAATGCATTTTGTATTTTTGAAGTTATTTTCAAATCTGTACTCTTCTACCTTTTATTTCAGTTTCACGCATTCTTTGAGGAGGTGATCAGCGTGGTGGACGGGGGGTAGTGCCATGAATGTATTCTCTTGGGGCTTCAGCAAGACCTTTGACACTGTGGCACATAGTAAGCTTCTGGTCAAAGTATACCAGTGCAGAATACACAATGCATAGTTAAACTAGCCAAGGGGAGGTGGCAAAACCTAGGCAGGCAACAACTGTACCCCAGATGGTAAATTATTAGGGAGGGAGGGAAGGCCTGAGGAGAGAAAACTCCTTTAGGGTAGAGGTGCAAAAAGGCAAGGACTGGGACAAGTTGAAAGAAAACGGGGCTATAACTCAGGTAGGGAGGATAATGGACTGAAAGAGTCCAGGAATGGTGAAAGCAAAAGGGGAAGAGGTGAGTCGGGGGTGCTACAGGTAAGAACACAGACAGGATTGGGAGGGAGCAGTGGGGAGGAAGATGGTGTGGAGAGTGAGTGGGTCAATGAAAGGAGCCTTGAGCAAAATTCGAGACCTGGAAGGCATTATGTTGGAGGTTAACCTGGATTTAGTGTCCATAATGGAGTTGTGGTGCACTGAGCACCACAGCTGGGACATGGCCATACCGAGCTACTCTATGTTCAGGAGAGCCAGGACATGGAGGAGGGAATGTATTATAGGACAAGGAGGGAATTATGACCATGGAATACTGGGCACCAAGAGAAAAAGGAGGGGGTGAAAGTGCTGTGGCATCCCAGGCCATCCAGCCTGGGAGTGAGTCCCAAGATGACAGCCTGGGTAAAGAATTGGCTGGAGAATAGGATACAGAGAGTAATAGTAAATGGAGTCCACTCTGAAGAAAAGGGGGGTTACTAGTGGGGTACCACAGGGTTCAGTATTAGGATCGGTCCTCTTCAATGTCTTTATAAGTGACATTGCAGAGGGACTGGAAGGAAAAGTATGTCTCTTTGCAGATGACACAAAGATCTGCAACACAGTTGATGCACAAGGTGGGTGGAAAGGATGAAGGGACTTGGCAAGGTTAGAGGAATGGTCAAATGTATGGCAGCTTAGATTCAATGCTAAGAAGTGCAAGGTAATGCAGCTGGGAAACAAAAACCCAGGGGAAGAGTACACGATGGGGGGTGAGATACTTACAACAACAAAAATGGAAAGGGACCTGGGGGTAGTCATATCAGATGACCTAAAGGTGGGCAAGCAATGTGAGAGGGCAGCAAGGAGGGCTGGGGGGATACTGGGATGCTTAGGGAGAGGCATCATCAGTAGAAAACAGGAAGTTATTATTGCTCTGTACAGACAGCTGGTGAGACCCCATCTGGAGTACTGCGTGCAGTTCTGGACACCCAGTCTCCGCAAAGACATAGACAGGACGGAAGCTGTCCAGAGAAGGGCAACTAAAATGGTGCAGGGTCTGCACCAGAAGATATATGAAGAGAGACTTAAGGAGCTTAATATGTATAGCCTCGAGGAAAGGAGGAAGAGGGGGGGACATGATAGAAACTTTCAAGTACCTCAAGAGAATCAACAAAGTCCAAGAGGCTAGCATCTTTCAAAAAAGAGGTGTGTGCAAGAACAAGGGGCACAATTTGAAGATGGGGGTGGCTCAGAGGTAATTTAAGGAAGTATTTTTTCACAGAGAGGCTGTGGATGCATGGAACGGCTTCCGGAGGAGGTTGTGGAGTCAAAAACAGTGGTGGAATTCAAGCATGCATGGGATAGTCATAAGGCAATTCTAGGGGGTGGGGTAGGAAGAAGTAGGCTGCTGGTTAACTAGGATCTTCAGCTTATCTATTAGGTAGGGAAATGGGCAGACTGGGTGGGCCAAGCGGTCCTTATCTGCCGACAAATTCTATGTTTCTATGTTTCTAGAGACATGTTCTGGGACTGCTATCCATACCGGGGTAGTGTACACACCTCCAGTACAAGGGAAGAAGTTGGACAAGACACCTGGGGAAGCCATCATCAGAACAGCAAGTAAGGGGGGGGTACTGCTAGTTGGCAACTTCAATCTGTTAGATGTGGAGCCTTCAAACTGTGGCTTTAGCAAGAAGCAGGGCCTTTCTTGACTCCCTACAAGGGGCTTTTCCCAGGCAGCTGGTCAAAGAACCCACTATAGACTGGGCAGTGCTGGACCTGGTGCTTACAAACAGGACAGCATTCCAGATGTCACAGTAGGCAGTCCACTGGCCCTAGGCGCCAGTGATCACCATACAATGTGGTTCAACATAAGAACCTCTCTGTGAAGGAAGTGAGCAAAAGCTGAAGGAAAAGGAGACAGTTATGGTTCTCCAAGGAAGTGATAAGAGTGGTTAAAGAAGAATGGGTGGCATTCAAGAGGTACAAGAAAACGCAGAGGGAGGAGGACAAGGAGGTATACCAAGCAAAGCAGAAGAAAGCAGGCAAGATAGTCAGGAGAGCAAAGGTGCAGACAGAAGAAAGGATTGCCAAATGGGTCACAAAAGGGGATAAGACTTTTTTCAGGTACATAAGTGAAAAGAGGAAAGCAAGGGGAGGGGTAGTGAGGATCAGAAGGGTGAAAGGGAAAGACTATATAGAAGGTGACCAAGAAAAAGCTGACATCTTAAACATCCGCTCAGTATACCATTAGGATGGTAACTGAATTATGTTGCTGTAATTATAGCACCACAACAAGGGTGACAGTGAAAGGGGCGAACTTAATTTTAGATCGCCCCTCACTCCTGACGCCCTTTGCCCCCACACAGTTTCTACCCTCTCCAGGGCATGCCCACCCCAGAGGAGGTTACATTAAGGTGTGGGGGGCATGAGGGAAAAGCCCCCTGCAAAAAACAACTGTTTCCTGGGAGGGCATTTGGTGCAGTAACTCCCTGGAAACATAACGCCTAGCACTGTAATGCTGGGTTGCATGTTGCCAGTGCCATAATCGGCACCGGGACAATGTTTTCTACCATGACATGGATGAACCCTTCTGCTTAGCCTTCACAGTAGAGGAAGGAGGGGACAGACCACCAGGGAGAAGCAGGACAAGGGGGAGGAGGTAGACACAAGTCCATTTTCAGAGGAAAGAGTCCTGAAAGGGCATGCATCCTTGAAGGTGGATAAGGCTAGGGGACAGGATGAGATACACCCCAGAGTAGTGAAAGAACTCAGGGAGGTGCTAGCTGCCCTGCTGACAACCTTGTTAAACAGAGCACTACAAACAGGTGCGGTTCTAAAGAACTGGAGTTGGGCTGACATGGTCCCTTTACATTAGAGTGGCAGCAGGGAGAAGGCTAGCAACTATTGGCTGGTTGGTCTTATTTCAGTGGTGGGGAAATAAATGAAAACTCTACTGAAAGAAAGACTGGTTGAGTATTCAGAATCCAATGGGCTCTCCATGTGCAGCATGGGTTCATGGGGGAAGGTGATGCCACACAAATCTGATTTGATTTTTTTTGACATGGTGTCCAGGGAAGATAGATCAGGGAGGGCAGTAAAGTAGCCTGTCTGAATTTAAGCAAGGCCTTCAACACTGTGCCACACAGTGGGATAATTTAGATTTGACCTGCCTAGGAGTGGATCCAAATCCAAATTAGGTTAGAAACTGGTAAACGGATAGGAGCCACAGGGTGGTGGTTAATGGCTAGGAGCCAGCGTGCGGTGGTTAATGGATAGGTGATAGCGGGTGATGGTTAACGGATAGGAGATAGAGGGCTGTGGTTAATGAATAGGAGCTAGAGGGCAGTGGTTAATGGATAGGAGATAGAGGGTGGTGGTTAACGGATAGGAGATAGAGGGTGGTGGTTCACGGATAGGAGACAGAGGACGGTGGTTAATGGATAGGAGATAGAGGATGGTGGTTAAAGGATAGGAGAAAGAGGGCGGTGGTTAATGGATAGGAGATACAGGGTGGTGGTTAACGGATAGGAGAAAGAGGGAGGTGGTTAATGGATAGGAGAAAGAGGGAGGTGGTTAATGGATAGGAGATAGAGGACGGTGGCTAATGGATAGGAGACAGAGGGCAGTGGTTATTAGATAAGAAACAGAGGGTGGTGGTTAATGGCACTCACTTTAAGGATGAGAGAGTGACCAGCAGGGTACCACAGGGCTTGGTACTGGGACAAAGCCTCTTCAATGTCTTCACTGGGGACACTGCAGAAGAATTGGAAGGGAAGGTATGCCCTTTTGTAGATGACACTAACATCTGTAATAAGGTGAACAATTAGGAGGGGTGGAGAATACGTACATGGATCTTGGGAAACTTCAGGAGTGGTCAAAAACATGGCAGTCAGGGTTCAAGGCCAAAAGTGCAAAATCATGCACCTAGGGCAGAGGCACCCCTGTACTGAGTATTGGATGGGGGGGTGACTGACAGTCACTAGACAGGAAAGGGACCTTGGGGCTATCATACCAGTGGACCTCAAGGTGGCAGGACAGTGTGCCATTGCAGTAGACAAGGCTAGTGAGATGCTGGGAGTGCACAGTGTGGGGTATCTCTAGCTGGAGGAGGGAGGTGTTGTCGCTGTATCACTCACTGATGTGACCTCACCAGGAGTACTGTGTCCAGTTTTGGAGACTGCTCCTCAGAAATGACATAAACAGGGTGGAGGCAATCAAGAGGAATGCAGCTAAAATGGTGCAGGGTTTGCATGGGAAGCCCTATGAAGGGAGATTGAGGGATCTCAGTATGTACACCCTGGAAGAGAGGACAGAGAGGTGACATGATCAAGATGATTCCACCAAGTCTTGTGGACAACAAAGTTGTTGACGGACTTCACATCAACACTACTTTGCTGACGGCAATCACATGGTGCGGCAAATTGTCAACTGACTGCCGAGCATGAGACTCCTTTACTGTTTCACGGGGGTTTTGCCCCCCACACCTCCCACATGGGGGCTCGCTGCATTGGTTTTGCTCTGCTGGTGTCAGTGTAACAATGGTACACGGATCAACACCTACAAGTACCACACAGGGGTGAAAAGAGTGCAGGGGAGGAGTTTCTTTCAAAGGAGAATGAGCACCAGGACAAGGGGCATGCAATAAAGCTGGATGGGGGAAGATCAACAGAGATGAGAGGGAATATTTCTTCACTGAAAGGGTGGTACTGTAGACATCTGGAACAGACTGCCTGCAGACATGGTGGAGGCTAGTACTGTGAGGGACTTCAAGTGTGAATGGGATAAGTACAGGGTACATTAGAAAATAGGCAGGGAGGTGGAAGGGTCTCTGGAGATCAGATAGGGTCTGCTGAAACAGAATAGGCAGGGAACACTTGGGCAGACAGGGTGGGCCATACAGTCATTTTCTGCTGACAAATTCTATGTTTATATCTATATTTCTTACACAAGGTGGACTGATAACTGGCTTGGGGGCAGGGAGCAGAGGGTTATTCGTTACTCGGTTAGTTATAGACATAAGTAGGCATATGCCCATTGAGAATGTCTCCCACTCCCTGGTGGGAGTATTAGTCTGCATTTGTAGTCCACTTAAAATGTTTATTGAGCCTGGATTTGAACACATTGAAGTTGTTTGCTTCGACTGTATCTTGGGGGAGTTTGTTCCAGGCCTTGGCAACCCTAACGGTGAAGTAATGTCTATTATGACTTCGTAGATTTGTCTTACATGTAGCATACTGAAATCCAGATTTAGTTAGTTCAGTACATTGGAGAATATTGTACAACTGAAGTAAGTCGCCTTTTTTTTCTTCTCTCTTCCAAGCCTCCAAATTTGGTGTTATGTGGTCTTTCTGAATAAGTTAAATGTCTGAGTTTTGGTATCAGTTTAGTGGTTCTACGTTGTGTCCTCACCAGAAGTTTGATATCTTGTTTTAACTGTGGGTTCCAGAATGGTGACCCAAAATCTAGGTGAGGATGGAGACAGGTTCTATAGAGGTGCATGATGCATTATTCGCTTCTGTTTACAAAGGTGCATTTTACACAGTTTGCAGTGTCAGCAGCTCAGTAGATAGCACACTCGCCTCTGAGACCAGGAGATCAGAGGGCTGTGGGTTCAGTTCCCACATCTGGCACTTAGGTTAATATTCCAGTACTGACACTGTAGTGCAGCATGAGAGAGGTGCTGCATTTCTGAGGTACCGTCTTCGATGAGACGTTAAACCGAGGTCCCATCTGCCTGGATTGGTGTAGTTCAGGTGGATGTTAAAGATCCCATGGCACTTATCAAAAGAGTAGGGAATTTTATTAAAGTTGGAAAGTAAAATACAGTCAAATAATACACAAAAGCAAAAGCAAATTACTCGAAACAAAATACATATGCCATCATACATAAATACAAAACTAACATTGCAATAGACTCAAAACTTACTAGACATACTGAAAAATAACCCCCACCCCACTAAAAGAGTATGGGAATTTTTATTATTTCAGTAAACCAAAATTGAAAACATACAGTGTTAAATCACACAAAATAATATATAAATCATATAGAAGATAATCTATTACAAAGATATATCATCCAAACAATGTAAAAGGAAAACTGCAAACAGTCCCCCACTTACAAAATGAGTAGGGGAACTTTTGTTATCATAGACAGGAAACCAAACAATAAATTCAATCAATGTTAAGTCACATTAAAGAAAATGATACAGCATATTGTTATCATAATAGAAAACAAAGATTATACATAAAACGAAAGGGAAAAAAAAGAAGAGAAGAAAAAGCAAATAGAAAACACTAATTCAATACATCCAAAATAATTATTCTAAATTAACCCAATGAAGTTATAGCCAATCTACAGAATCCCATCTAGAGTGACATATAAATGAAGAAAATTTCCCATAATCCTGCCTTTTCAATCTCAATATTGCATTAGCAACCATACCAAATAATGCTTCTTGTGAAAAATATTGTTGTTGAATGGTGAAATGGCATCTCACATGTCATATATAGTATTTAAAACAAAGCAAAATCAAACATAAAGTCACTTTTATCATATTGCACAGTGGTTACTGGCAGAATCTCTATACACAACATATCTAACGTCATAGGGTATAAAGGAAAGGTAGGCCATTTTCAGTAAAACAAGACTCCAAAATCTTTTTATAAAGGACATTCCAAAAAATAAGTGTTCCATTGTCTCCACTAATTCAAAACACGTACCCCTAGACAATACCGATCAGTAATTTGCTTATGTTTTTAGTTGCTCGGACATTTAATTTGCCATATAGGGATAACCATAACACATCCACATATGGGTGGAATCCGAGAGGGATTAACTTATGTGCCAATTGCAAGTTTTATAGGAGATGGAAAATAATAATCAAATGGAGCGAATCTTGAAAATACTTTTGTAAAATACATGTGTATAATTCCTTCCTAGTAAAATGCAAAAAGGTTTGCCTTGTAATACCCCATAATTTAATTTTCCCAAAACATATTTTAGAGATTGTGGAGATGGTTTATGGAACATTGTCTAGGAATACCTCATATTCAGGCCAGAAAAGACATAAATCTCCCAGAGTATCCTGAAGCCATGGTTTCCATTGTGTCTCTATCTATAAACAGAGGTTTTAAATTTGTATAGAGAAACATAGTAAAGAAAAAACTACAGGATGTAACATTTTAGCCCCCATGTTTTTCTCCCTAAAAACAAGGCTCTCTTTATGGGGTTCAGTCTACTGCCCCATATACAAACAAAAAGCATCCATATAACTGTGTTCCAAAGCTAAAGGAAGACTAAAACCACTTAAATATAAAAATATGGGTAATAAGAATGTTTTAACCAGTTGAATCCGTTTCAGTTTAGGCAGTCTCCATGTATTCCAGACATCTACCTTAGTTTGCGCTTCCTTTAGTTTAAATTTCCAATTTATATATGCTTAAGTCTCCTGCTCCGAATAAAAGACCCAAAATTTTACAAGTATCCTTAATTACCAGAATACCTATAACCTGTGTAAGATGAAAATACTCTATCCCCAGTGTTATACAATTACATTTCTCATAGTTAATTTGTGCACCGTATATAACAAAAACCCTGTAAAACTTTTTGAAAACCCTTGCAGAGGAAGATCCCAATCGAAAACATAAATCATCCGCATAGGCAATACATTTAACTTCAGGATCAGTATTTGAAAAGGAGGTCCCGTATACTGTTATGACCATACACCGCCTAATTAAAGGGATCTATAGTAAATAAATACAAAAGGGCACTAAGAGGACATCCTTGCGCACACCCGTAATATGGGATATATAGTCCCTACCACCCATTACAAAAGCTTGAGCAGTAGCATTGGCATAACAGGTTTTATCCATTCTATAAAAGTATTGAGGTACACCATACCCAACTAAACAGTCTCATAAATAACCATGTCTTACATTATCAAAGGCTTTTGCCTGGTCTAAACTCAAAATCAAACCTGTAAGTTCCCTGTAGATCCCTTTGAAAAAGTTCCTAAAAGTATTAGACTATCGGTAATATTCCTATTTGGAATGGAACATGTTTGTGCCGGATGTAAAAGGGAATGGCATAAGTAACAGTCTATTGTTTAATATTTTGGTAAATAGTTTAAAATCTGTATTTAATAGGGTTATAGGTCTCAGTTTAACAAATCCCCTCTATCTCCTTTTTTATACATAAAAACTACAAGCCCCTCGTTCATACTTTTTGGTAATATCCCCAAGGATAGTATTTTATTCAAAACAACTGTAAATTCTTCCAATAATTGTTGAAAAATTATATTATAAATTTCATACGGAATGCCATCATTCCCTGGGGCTGTACCAGCTTTTACTTGTGCCAACACTGCAGCAACCTCTTGTGTTGTAATATGTGCTAATAAGTTAACTGACCCTGAATCTGAAATTTGGGGTAAATTACATCCTCCCAACCAGTTCTCATGTGTGAGACTCAATGTTTCAGTAATACCAAAAAGTTTCTGTACATGTAAATCAACAATCCGCATAACCTCTCTGGTATCTGTGCACCAAATCCCTGCCTGATCATTAAGACCTGTCATATGTTACTGATGTCTTTGGGAAGCACTAAATTGAAATGAATTCAGAAAGGCCTTTGTGCCTTGGGTACCAAAACAGCGTTCATTTTCTAAAGATTTTGCTCGATCATATTGAAAATTATTCATCTTTTCTCTTATTTCATTATAACTGGGGAGGACTGAAACCTCACCATTGGCCACAAAGTGTAAATCCAAAAATTCCTTTCTATAATTTAAGTAAGTATCAGTTTTGTATTTACCATATAATCTCCTATTGATTAAAAAAACATTTAATTTCAGTTTTGTATCCATCCACCATTCGATAAGTATCATAGAGACATAACACAGATTTCCTGGCCTTTAAAATAGCTAGAAATCCATCTTCAATTGTAGGAAGAAGTAATAGAAGCCAAGTTCATTCTCCAGTACCCTGGACCCGATGCATAGGCATATGACTTGCCACCGTAGCTACTATAATTACATGGTCAGAGGAAGTAACAGCCAATGTTCTAGTATCAATCACCTGTAGGGAATTGGAAAGAAACCAAAAATCTATCCTTGTGGCCTTATTGCCTTGAAAAAATGTTTTTACCGGATTCCCTGAAAGGGTCATAACATCACTAAGGCCTGTTTGAACAAGTAAATTATTAAGACAAGTAGCATCACAGAACATTTTGATGGTTCGGCATCCCCTATCTGTATTGTATCTACTACAATTGAAGTCACCCCCCAAAAAAACATACTTTGAAGTAAATAAATAAGGTTGAAATAAGCAAAATATTTCAATACGTGCAAATTTTGTTTGAGGTGTATAAACGTTGATTAACCGACACTGTAAACTGTTAATCACTACATCCAACAACAATACATGACCAGGGACAAGATCAACTAGTTGTATCACCTTTGCAGTGGGACTATTTAGGGCTATACCTACACTACTACAGGGGTCTTCACCCATAGACCAATAGGTAACCCCTGTCTCCAGCCAGCGGTTGCTAATTCAATATCGGGTTTGGTATGTAACCTAGTATCCTGCAAAAAACCACATCATAATCCTTTTTCTCAAAAAGTGATAAAATCAACACCCGTTTCCTCTCGGATAACATACTATTCACATTTAAAGAAGCTACGAAAGATTATAAACTGCTACCATCAAGAGAGGAAACGACCAGCCATATTTTTGAACACATTTTAGCATATTATTTTTCTTGTTCCCTTTCCTCATTCCCAATCTATTTTTTCTTTTGCCTAAATCAGTTTTGCCAAATTTTGGTCTATATCAGACGTACCATCATGTTGTGAGGAATTTACAGAAACTGAGTCAGACTCCGTCCCTGTGTCATCTTGTAATACAATAAAAGGATTATGTGTAGCTGTCATAGGGGGTTCAGGAATCACCATGCTAATATTGCCAGATTGAAGACTACGTCTTCTGGAAGATACCAGAGTAAAGGCCTCTTCAGGCGGGAGCGGAGGAGGCATTGAAATCAAACTGCAGCTAGAAACCTCCACTTGAGAGACAGGATTTTGTGTCACTGACAGAGGCTCAGAAACATCAGGGTGTATCTGCGACTGAGGTTCTTTTTGAATCAATGTACAACCATGATTACCAGAAATATATGGTTGAGGTCTCCCAGAGGGTGTGGTAGGGTTTTATTCCTAAGGGCAGCTTTAACCCCATTGATGTAAAAATCTTGAATACTACAGTCTCAGATTTATTTTTCGCAGTGAAAGGGCAGTCAACAAAAGAATGTGCATCTTCACACAGTGAACACTTACTGGGGTGATGACAGTCAGTAAGGACATGTCCTTGTTCTCCACATTGAGACATTTTACACTTCACACACCTACTCAGGTGCCTAGGAGAGCCACACTTATAACAATGTCTTGGTTGGCCTGGATAAAAATAAAACCCTTATCCTGACCCAAATAGAAACAACTAGGTAAATGCTGTAGACCTTCATCGTTTTGAAATAGATTAACCTTATATCTCCACCCTCCATTCCAGAAACCTTCATCATCCAATATAGGTTCAGAATTCCCTGAACAGTACATTTTTTCTACCCAGTACGTTATATCTTCTACATTTACTCCTCATTCCGAAAAGTACATTTATTACTTTAAAGGATTGTTTAGTGAGAGGTATAGCCTGAAAATGTAACCACGCTGGGTTAGTTTTAAAAGAGCATATCTCATCCAAAATTTATTTAGCAAATCTGGTGTACGAA